>OX463230.1:22346109-23595275 GCA_949820135.1 Sylvilagus floridanus
GTGGAGCCAGGACGGAGAGAGCCAGCCTCGGACTGCATGCACTTGCCTAAAAGGAGAACACCTGTGGCTCAGATGCGGTCAACACCTTTCCTTGGCGGATCCTGGAGGACCTCATTATTTTAAACTTAAAAAAAAAAATAGATTCCCTCCCCCCCTCCTTTTTTTTTTTTTCAAACAATGCTTCTTTTTGACCTTTCCCAAGGAGAAGCGCTACAAAGCAGCCACTGTGCTCAGTGAACGGCCTCCCCCCTGTATCGCTTCATTGAGAAGGTAAGTGCAGCCGCCGTGCACACACGCGTCGGCTTATTTGTGCTGTGTGTGTCTGCGGGTGCGCGCGTGCGTGTGCGGATGTGGGTATTTTTTTTTTTTCTTCCCCAGCTTCTCTCCTTAATGAGGCATAAACCGGAGCTGCCACCCAGCTCCGGCGCTGCAACTTTCACTCGGGCTGCAGCTCTGCTGAGACGGTTTTGTTTAAATCATGGGAGGCTTCATTATTTTTATGATGAGACATGAAATAGATGCAGGCGGACGCTGGTGATGGAAGGAGGGCGAGCGGCTGCGGCGCGCAGCGGCTCAAGTACGACTCGAGAGCATAACAGCCAAAGTTCACCACCAACTGCAGCATTTTCACACCCCTGACTCCCGGGCCCGCAGGGGCGGGCAGAGTTTGCCATCGGGGCAAGTATTTGCTCCCAGTCTCGGGGAGGACGCGATTCGCTCCTGCGTAGCTTGGGGGACACCATACTCATTACTTACTGGGATTCATGACACCCCCCCCCCAAAAAAAAAGAGTTGAAATTGCAGTATTTTAGTTCTTGTCGACAGTTCTGCCTCGCCCCCTCCCCAGAGCCTTAATAAAGCAAACGCTGTTCCAGGGCAAAGGCAAAGTCGCAGTGACTGGGGGTGGCAGCTGGGGGGAGGGAAGTGGCCCAGCGGAACGGGGTCCTAGGTCCTAATGGGCTGAAATTCAAACTGATGCAGCACATTCTTCCAGGGGCTACCCAGACTGCTGTTATGAAATACAAGTCAGATTTATGATCTTTTTCATATTGAACATGATATGCTATGCTAACGCTGCATGTGACAGTTTAATCAAATCCATTTGTTACCAGGAAGCTAAAGGGGGCCGCTGGGATTTTAGGATTACGGGCAGAGTTAGGGAAGCATGTGGCTTTGTCATTCGCCATCGTTTTTGCACACTGCCACACCGCGAGGGGCTCCGTGTGTGCGCCGTGTCTCGTCTGGCAGCCGTCTCCCTTCCCCCACCCTCTGCCGCCACTCCGACCCGCTCCCAAAGTGGCTTCACAATAGTCCATCCTCGGCGGGGTAGGCAGCTCACCGGGTCCGCACTTGAGCCACATCAACCCTCCCTTTTGCCTCTGGGCTGGGTGCTCCATGAGAAACTGCTGCAAGTCAGGCACGACTAAGTCAACTCATGCAGAAAAAGGAGAAAAGTTTTGGTAAGGTTACAATCTATCATAGATGCACTTTGCCGGCGCTCTTCACTCTCGGCTGCTCCAAAGCTTTGCTGCTCTTCCGCTGTTTATGTGCCTTTCTCAAAGATCCGCAATATTATTGTTGTAACTGCTTTGAAAGACTGCTGCTTAAACCAATTAATCTTGCTAGATGCAACAAATACTGCTACATTCTTTGCAAACCATCCCTGTGTGGCTGCAAAGACACAACCACAAAAGCTTGGAGGGTAAACTCCTCAAGGGATTCTTTGTTAGAGTGTATGTATGTTTCTTATTTTTTTTTTTATTTTGCATGTGAGCTGCATCAAAATTGAACTCAGTCTTGCAAATCTCTTGTTGGCCTTTGCCAAGCACTAGCACTTTGCTGCCATGGTAACTGTAATTAAACTGATAAGAGTGGAAAAATGTCAGTATCTCTGAGCCTTGCAGCTGCATGGGAGAAAAAGGGAATCAAATTGGTTCCCAGCTCCATTGCTCAAAAAGGGGAGGGGGGTGGCAAGGGAGGGAGGGGGGGGTGGGAGTTGAAGGGGCAGAACAGAGTTAAGCAGCTCCAGTGCCTGAGATCTGGGGACATCTATTTGCATTGTTGTCCCTTAGGGGGGCTGCAGCCTGTAGGGATGCTCTGGGCCAGTGAACAGAGAGAAACAAGCTTTTAGGCCCAATCCAGCTTTCCAATCTGGGTTGGGGGCTGGGGAGAGGATGAAGATGGGCAGGAGGAGAGGGAATCTTTTGTTTGGTACTTCTTGGCAATGGAGTGGCTGTGTTGGCCAAATTCTTTTAATCTGTGTCACTGCTCCCAGCTGCAGAACCTGCATTCCCATTTTAGCATCTTTCTGAGGCACCTCAGCTCTTCCAACTCTCCCTGTATGCTGGATGCCCTGGTCCAAATTGCTCTCTGTGAATCTTCCGACAGGGACACAATGTTTCTCATCCGCTCTGTGTAGTTGGTCCAAAATTATAAAAGACTGTGTCTAAGTGCTGCAGATCTTTTATGCCGATGATGATTATTTTTAAACCCCTGTGTGTTGTGGAGTTGTGGTTACTTTGTTGTGTTAACTACTGAAGCTGAGACTGTGCGGATGAATGGCATAGAACAAGGGAACATAATGGGGGCAATCAACCGTTAGGCCGCCTCACAATGCAATCCAGGCAATTAAAAGCTCACCAGAGTTTCAATGAAATGGTTCTACTTATTTCTGCACACCACACTGCACAGGCTATTATTTATGTCTTTTTTTTTTAATTATGATTTCCCTTAAACTGTCAAATAACTCAGAATGGCAGAGTCTCAGAGGCAATAAGAATTTCCCTCGGAACAATTTACATGCCAATCTAAAACTAGTTATGAGCCCTGATGTGCTATGAGCAACTTGTGAAATGTTTCTCAGCTACGAACCCATAACTCTACCCAGACGTGTTCTTCTGGGTGACGAGGGAAGGACGCTGACTGCTTTATGCCTTTCAGGTTCCTGGCAACGTGGTGACTACAGAATTGTTCTTTTTCTGCAGTTAACTTGCATAGCATTGAATGATTCTATTTTCAAGAGAAATGTGATGGTGTTCTCTGTGCCGGGATGGAGTGTAAAATATCAAACTCCTTTTATGCCCAAGGCCAAAGAGAATGTAAGAGTTTCAAATATTAATTGGCCTCTGAGTGCTAAATTGAAATGTCAACACAACAAAAACATTTTGTGAAGACAAGCCGGGTAGCATTGGTTGTGCCAAATGTTGGCATCCCCTGTCTTGGTTGCAAAGCATTTTGTGTAAAGATAGCTGACCTTGTACACAAAATCAAAGTTACAGAACTATGGGGCATAGAGCCTGCCTACTACTAAAAACTAAGAAATGTTTCTTAAAATGTCATCATCTTTGATCTTTGTGATTTGAAAAAATAATCAACTTATAAGTTATATAATTAGAATGACTAGTCTTAATACATCTCTGACTGTTTTCCGCCACCAAATCCAGAATGTCAGTTAGCAAACCAAAATTCCCCCCTCCCCCAAGGTGGATGGCTAAGAGGCACTTATGTCTGTCCAGCCCTGTAATTAATTGGATTCATTCCTTGTGGAACCTAGCTAGAAGAGGATAACTAGTTCGGATCAAAGAAACTTCATTTGTTAGAAGTTCTAGAGAGTGAGATTTAGCAGAGCTATCAAGGGTTATGATTAATCTACACTAGGCCCTTAGCTTCTTCAAAGAAAAGGAACAGAAAGCAGGCTATAGGGATACCACCTGCTCTTCTGTACAAATCCAGCTGCTGGTCTGCAGCTCCAGCACTACGGCTGTGCATATCATTCAGAAAGCACAGCCACCCTGCTTTCCTCCCTGCCATTCCCTACTCTACCAGGCAAGTTATTTTCCTATCAGAGTTCAACACATAACGATATTATAGGCAAGTCTTACATTACTGGTAGGTAGGAAAGTTTCTCGACTGTAAAGTTGCCTGTGATTATATAAACAAACAAACAAAAAAGATGGTGAACCTAACAGGGGTGAAGCCTTTATCTAAACGTGTCAGACGCAGCTGGAGAAGGGAAATGTGCAGAAAAGGCAGAAAATTGGAGCTTCACATCTCTTTTCTGAAACTCTTTCAAATGCATGCACATTTGGTGTCTAAGTTTAAAAGTTTATCCCTGGGAGAGGAATCAGAGTTTAGCAAAGAGATCTCTGGGCTGTAAGAAGGCTGCTTTGCCCCAGGTCTGCAGCTAGTTTAACTGCCATTCAGTTTTCAGTGAGTCCCTTGATCTCTCTTTGCGCCTCTGTACCATAATTTGTAAAATGAGGGAATTTGGAATTGATGATGCCTATAGTATTTTATGGAACTTAAAATGTGTTATTTGATAAAGGTGAAGCTTTGAATGGTTACCCTCAGCTTTTTTCAAGGCTGGGTGTTTGACACCTAGGAAATAAGAAATTCAAAGATGAATATCCATCACTGAAAAGATTTCAATCAAGTTGTAAGACCCTTAGAACCCAGCCAGATTCCTTTATTTATGATATGCATATCATTTTAAAATATATAAATATCCCTATGTCTAGTATAGCGTATATATAACATATGTATGTACTTACCAGGCATGTTTGTGTAAACTTTATATGTATATTTCAACTTTATCTTCTATTGTTCATTCTCCTATAAAACAAACTGCATGTTTATGGTAATAAATTATTTAATTTTATACTTTACTTTTATATGTAAGCGTGTTGTTATAGTTAAGAAAACTGCCAATAATATAGGCACTGACTAATGATTGTGAGTATAAATATATTTTCTTATTTTAACATAATGAATACTTTGAAATGTCAAGGACACAGAAGAAAGTATTTGGATGCAAACAAGCAATATGGAATTGGCCAGCTTTTCCGGTTGCTGTACTATGTACTTAACTATAAACGTCTCTAAACGAAGGAAGATTAGGGTACATTCTTCTCCCATCAAGCACATATTAAGTGAAATTTTTAACCAGTTAGACAAAACTGATTTTTGTCTCCTGTAGACTATACATGGGTTAGTTTGTTAAATAGCTTTCTTTTCAGGTTGCTAGCCACTTATTCATATTTTCTTTTTATAAAAACCATCCTGTACAGAGAATAGGGGCCCTATGAAATAATTTAATGTTCTTGAACTTCTCATCTGTAATGTCAACTTATTAGGTACAACACGAATTTATTACTATTACCAATTTTTTATGTGTGACGACAGATGATCCAGTAAGAACTGAATTTCAGACTTTTTGTTTCCAAAGATCTAGCTTGATTTTCTACAACAGAAAATCTCATACTGTTACAAAAATTCAATATTAAATATTTAACTTGTTTGAGGTTCTTCTGACATCTTTTTATTCTGTCTTGGAGTCTCAGCTCTCTTTTCTGTTTTTGTCTTCCTTTAGGTATACAAATGCTCTCAGTCCAGCCAGACACCAAGCCGAAAGGTTGTGCTGGCTGCAACCGAAAGATCAAGGACCGGTATCTTCTAAAGGCACTGGACAAATACTGGCATGAAGACTGCCTGAAGTGTGCCTGCTGTGACTGTCGTTTGGGAGAGGTGGGCTCGACCCTGTACACTAAAGCTAATCTTATCCTTTGTCGCAGAGACTATCTGAGGTAGGAATTATCCTTGCACACCAGTGATGACTGGATGCCTTTTAAAATACATTTGTAAGTGTATTTTTTTTTTTTTTGGTTTGCTTGTTTTATTTCCTCACCACCAGCTTATATTCCTGCAAGATGTTGACCTATCAAACTTCAAAATGTTGCCTGCCCGGTGTGTTACCCATATTATTGCTTTAGGAATGGCCAAGGGAGCACAGTATCTAACACGTTTCAACTTGGCTAGCTTGCAAACTCATGTTTAGGAATCAGTTGCTCCTCTGCCTAAAGTGAAAATGCTAGTTAATGTCAAGGATGCATTTGGTAGAAGTCAGCATATGGTAAAGTGTAAGGGGAAAGGTAGAATCACCTTAACACATAGGAGTGGATCAGCTCCTGGAATAAACATTTAAAATCTTTGTTTTAAAAATGTTTAACTTGCAGAACACAATATGGGAAGTAGTTTAAATAGTGCCCCTTGGTGGGGCCTACTATTTTTCTAAAATTATTCAGCTGACCTTTTTTGTTTCCAGAAGAAGTCAGTTTTAAATTCTTAACTGGGATTTACTAGTATTTGTATCGTACAGTTTGAAAAACTTTCCTCAGTTGTGAAGACATCGTCTCCCCATGGCATTCCGAATGGTCTTTGCAAAGACATCGCTATGCGTAGGACAGTCTTAGACTTGCCAGTAGCTTTATGGATTACAAACAAAGTAAAGACTTGCATCATAATGAGGAAATGATAACCACTCTCCAAACTGTGAGCAATTGAATTCTTTCAAGACAATACAGATGTTCTCGGTTATGATGCCAGCCAAACGTGAATCCCAGTTTTTAGTGCTCAGCACAGAACTTCTATTGAAGAACTTCTATTTTGCTTTTCAGAGAATTTTGTGACTTGATTCAACTGCAAATTACTTATATTAATAAAGTAGTATCTATCAAATTAGAGAAATGATATATAGCATCATTTAGGTTTTCATATTTGACACAATTAATCATTTTTCCAGTCTGACACTAAGCAATTTATTTAGAAATTTTTTTCCTTGATGACACAAGATTTATCAGTCAGCACTAGCTCCTTAACCAACTTGGTCAATTGCGGTAGTGTCTTCTGGGGAATTTGGTCCTTTCAGTTATTCTCTATCAGATTCGTTCTCTATAAAAATATATCATTTGATGAATGGTAGATACAAGAGTGTGCATCTAGGACTATATCAGTTTTCCTACTAGCCTCTTTTAGGACTGCGTCTTCTGAAAACCTCCTAAGAAATTATGACCACTTGTTACTACTTGTATTAAGTAATTATGACCACTTGTTACTACTTGTATTAAGTAATTATGACCACTTGTTACTCTGTGTTGCAAGTGTGCAAAAAGGATAGGAGGTGCCAACAATGGGAAGCAACTCTCACCAGCCAAAATTTCTCTCATTGTGATGGCATAAATAATCAGATTTCACTGTACAATGTGAATTCTTTTAAACTTTCCAGTCTTTGAACTTTTCCCTTTGAAATAAAAATTTCTCCCCTGCCCATTGTGAATTGGAGTCTCATTTTTGCACAAAGCATTTGTATTTGCTTTTCATGATTTAACATTGCTTTCTAGTTTTCCTTTGTCTGTACTAACCAATAGTCCCAATTTTTGGACTCCTTTGGGCTTTTGCATTTGTTTATAATTTCCAAGTCTCAGATGGAGCTATGTTACAGTTCCAAGCAAGGGATTTATAGATGAGAATATTTCAAAAAATTCCTGGAAATTTTAATTAAGAAATAAGTTTATTTTGGTGCAAAAATTTGAAATTCATGCATAGTTTTTTTTTTTCATAATACATATCTTCTATGAACTTTTGGAAGACACTTGTGTAATTTGGGTAAGATTATGGTATTTTAATAATCAAAAAAGACAAAAATTAAGTCAACTTCAAAAAAAGTCATTTAAAATAACTTAGTTTTTAAATTCAGTACTACAAATTTTCCAATGAAATACCTGTGTTGTGAGAGAAACAGCTTTTCAATTGTAAGTACGGTAGTCAGCTGAGAAAGTAACCTTAGATTTGTGTTGTTTTATTCTTTCTTCCAGTAATAACAATTATGATTTTAAACTAGTATTTGATAGTCTCAAGTCATATCAGAAATTGTTACTATTTCTAAGACACTGTATGTTGCTTTTTGTGGTTCAACTTTGCATTTATTTCTGATAGGCTTAAACCTTTAATGCTGGGTATTGTATGAGAAATCTATTATACTCTTTCAATTATAAACTCTGATCCTGACTTCCATGATGTTCATTTCTCAGAGTACAAGTTCCTCTTAGATTGGTCATCACCACATTAGTGGCCAGTTGTTATGTTAGCAGTCTAAAGTGTATCCTTTATTTAAACCAAAGGTTTACTGTCTATACCAGACTTCTTCAGCAACTCAATCAACCCTCAAACACTGTAAAAGTGAAATGGAGAATTTGTGTGTGTACAAAACACCATGTTGTGTTTTATAGCTTATGCTGCGGATACGGTGTTGAGTTTTATGTGGTAAGCCTGTGTCTCAATTAAATGTATAGATGTGTAGATTGTATATGTCCCTGACTTGCTAGTGAAAATAGTCTGGTTCCATATGCCAAGTCAACAAATACAGTGAAACGGCTCTCGTTTACAAAGAGTTTCTTTGATTATGTGTAGTCTTTCAAACATGTTTATTAAGCCCTCCTGTGTGAAAAGTATAATTTTAGGCAATGAATAAAACGAACAAAGGGAAGCAAGGAGGTGCACCTAAAATCTTTACTGATTGTTTACTTTTGTTTACTTAATTACATAAAATCTATAATAAGATAAGTGAACATGTAGTATTCTGTGGCTGTTTTCCAGAGTTTTGACAATCCTTTTTCTGATTTCTCCCATAATTCAGCATATTTCCTTCTTGCATTTTCACACAGCTCAACTTTAACCAGTTAAATGTTATGAAAAGCTTGATTATTCTATTTTGTTTTGAGCCCCTAGATATTATATGATTTCTTGGATGCACCAAGCAGGCCAGAAGTAACTTAGATTTGCTTTCCTCTAAGTCATTGTTACCTAAGTGAAAATATGGAAAATTTACAAGAACAAAAGTAGTTTATCTGCACTGAAAAATTCTTGATTGTGGTATTGTCTCAGACCAGATAATCATTCATACTTAAAGGAAAGTTAAATTGTTTACCAATTGTATTTAGCTTCCTAATAAACTTGCTCTTCGAAAGGGAAAGAAAAAAATTTAAAAAACCCATTACTAACTCTGAGCAACAAGTCTTGAAGTCCTGAGTTTCACTTTGTGTTCCGTTGAGTGATGATAATGATAACATTAATGATTTGAGATATTAAATAATATGAAAATATAAACATTGAGATAGATATTTTCTTAAGGGTTATATAAACTATTACTGTGATAAATTTGATGTCTTTCTAACTTTTCTCTCCTGTGTGGCACATTAACTGTTTAAGAAAAAGAAAAATGTTCTATGATTTTTGTAGAGTTTGAAATCTTAACAGTGGAATAGTTAATTTTTTAATCTGTAGACCTCGTAGAATACCTTATTTTGCTGTAGAATATAAAATGAACATATCGGAGGACTTAGCGTTTCTTCATTTGCAGGATTGTATTCCTCCTACAGAAACCCATTAGATAAAGAAAGAGAAGGATTCACTTTTAAAATCTTCCTCTATTAACATGCTTTCCGAAACTATGAATTTGATTTGTTCATCAAAAGTTATATGCCAAGCCCCAGAAATGTATCTGCTAAAAATCTGTCCAACACATTGAAAGCCATTTATATTTTGTAAAGATGAGCTTTTGACAAAATAGACAGAAAAGCATCTTTGAACCATAATTTAGAGTTTAAAGTTAATAGTGTCTGAAGTAGATAACAATGGTCATGTAAAAATAGCAAAGTTTTTAGAATGATATTTAAAAAAACTCCAGTCACGGCTAACTATCATCCTTATTTCAGTTTGGAAAATTTGAATAAAGCAGCCAGTGGATAATCAGAGGGATTTTTTGGTTTGGTTTTTGTTTTTAGAATCAGACTTTATGACAAGCATTAAACAGTCAGATCTGGGAGAAATATTAAAATATCTTCATTTTCTTCTTGGAGGCCATAATCCCAGAACTTAGCACTTGGGCTTTTGGGCAAATTCTGCTTGTTTTTTAAGCCTGCAATTTTTTGTGCTGTATTTTAAGCAGTAAGTCGATATAGGCTCTATCCTATCCTGAATCTCTATGTATCTCTTGCCAGAGAGTTTAGTCAAAGCTGTTTGCTGTCATATATGCCATGGAAGCTGCTTATAGCTGTTCCTATGCGAGATGCTGTAAAATGTCTTATATAAAATTTAATGCAATTTGCTATTTTTATATGTGAGGATGATCTGTTTAAAATGAAACTACTGGGAAAGAGGGATGCTTCATGCTCCGCCATAGTTGCCAATTAACTAAAATGATTTGAAGCCTGCTCTGCTGAATACAAATTTTATATGCTTTAATATAATAATATAATAACTCTAAAAGAGAAAATTAAAATAAAATGTTACATAGAGCATCAGTCTCGATAGAACTTGCTCACATTGATCAGACCCAGTGCTTCTAATTCTTTATGTAAGGTTAAATTTATATTGCTACATAATTATAGCTTTAAAAGTAAATATGAATATGTTGTTAGCTTGATATTTTCTGGTAATTCACAGTGCAGTTGCTTTTTAATATTGAATAAAATATTTCTTCTTTTCTTCTTCATTGTGACATTTTCTTATATTAGGCATTTGGAAACATTTTCTCTGGAAAGCAGTGCATTATTAGTATTTGAAAAATCAATTTTTATCGTTTCAAATTCTGAAAACATAAGCTTTCATCTGAAATGAAACTCCCTGCAAATCAGCTTTTCTCTAAAGGCTTCATTTGAGTTTTTTAAACACTTTATTGGAGATTATTGTCATACTTAAATGTGTGAGTTAATCTAAGTATCATGAAGTATTTTGACCTATGTATATATTGGTCTCCATAGTTTATTACAAAATCCTCACAAATATTCTACCTTATTCACACGTTTATAAGAAGTTGTAGTTTTAAGTCTATTTTTCCTTTTATGATAGGAAAGTATTATCGGATTCTATTTCAAACATTTCAGACTGTTGACTATGCACAAGTCAGGAGTGATAATTTTGTAACAATACTTTAGGTGACTGCTTTTCACTAGGGGAAAAGCTTAGAGGATTCACAGTAGACTTCCCGAGTGACAGCTACCCTGCAAAAATTACTGTTCAAAATATTTAACCCATATACAGAATTGTATTTATAAATTTATCTGCAATATCTCTCTATCCTAATTCCACATGCAGCTATTTTTAATGAATAAATGTTTATGTATTTAGTATAATAAATTATTTTACTTTTGTGGATTTTTGTTTTTGATTTGTTTATACATGCAAGATACTCACTGAAAATTCTACCCCCTCCCCAAGAATATTAAATTTCATACTCATCTGTGTCTTTATAGTTTTAAAAATATGATTATGCTACACGGAATTCTTCAGTCAGGATAGTTTTATACATAAGATGGGTAAGTTAGACATACCTGACTTAGCAAAAAAAAAAAAATCTGTTTCTACAAGTGTATTTAGGATTAAATGCATCTGTAAGAAGTACATTTGAGAATTGCTAAAATTGCTTATTTTGCACTTTATAAATACATAGAATTCTGGGAAAGAATCTCTATTTTTGGTTGCTCTTAGAATATATCAAAGTAACCCAGCAGTTCATTTATAAACTGACCATTAACTTCCATTAAGTGACTAATAATACATTTTAATGCGATTTTGATTGCATAAACATAATTTATTAAGGAATCATATTTCTAAAATATGCTGAAAGCAGTGATTTTTAAAATGATTCTGATGAATATATACATTGTAGAAATGTGTTACGTAGGCCGGCGCCGTGGCTCAACAGGCTAATCCTCCGCCTTGCGGCGCCGGCACACAGGGTTCTAGTCCCGGTCAGGGCACCGGATTCTGTCCCGGTTGCCCCTCTTCCAGGCCAGCCCTCTGCTGTGGCCCGGGAGTGCAGTGGAGGATGGCCCAGGTGCTTGGGCCCTGCACCCCATGGGGAGACCAGGAAAAGCACCTGGCTCCTGCCATCGGACGAGCGCGGTGCGCCGGCCGCAGCGCGCCAACTGCGGCGGCCATTGGAGGGTGAACCAACGGCAAAAGGAAGACCTTTCTCTCTGTCTCTCTCTCACTGTCCACTCTGCCTGTAAAAAAAAAAAAAAAAAAAAAAAAAAGAAATGTGTTACGTAGTTGTTTTCTGCCTCATATAAAAAGAATATAAGAATTACACCAACCTAAATGACTATTGTATTTTCTTTCTGTGAAAATTGAATCTTTATTTTTTAAGATTTATTTATTTATTTATTGGAAAGACAGAGCGACAGAGTGAGAGAGAGAGAAAGAAGAGAGAGAGAGAGTAATTTGCTGGTTCATTCCCCAAATATCTACAACAGCCAAGACTAGAACAGGTTGAACCTAGAAGCCAAGAATCCCACGTGGGTGGCACGGACTCAAGTACCTGAGCCATGTCTACTGCCTCCTGGGTACATTAACAGGGTGGTGGATCAGAGGTAGAGGTGGAGATGCTGGTTCTTGAACCAGTGCATGGCAGATAAAGGGATGTGGAGTGGTAAGCTTAACTGCTATGCGGTACCGTTAGCCCTAAAGTCTTAACTTTATTTTGAAAACACTTTTCCAGATCCTATGAGAATACCTCCTATTATTCAAAATCATATACTATAGCCTCATCCCATCTTCAAAAAGAATTAATTAACATTTCTCACCTTTTATCAATAAATGCTAAAGTATATGATCTGAATATGCTGTACAATATCTTGGCAACAAGAAAAGTAAAAATATAAATAGGAATACTCTGTTCAGTTGGCTAAGTAGTTTATAAAGCAGCATTTGCATTAACTACATTTCCTTTAAAAAGTGGGGGTTTTTTGTTTGTTTGTTTTATCATATAGTAAGCTTTGAAACTAAAAATTCAGGTACTTAATGCCAGCTAATTTCTCACTAGTTCAGACCACTGCACTAATCAATTCTATTTTTTAAGGATTTATTTATTTATTTGAGAGTTAGAGTTACAGAGCAAAGGAGAGACACAGAGAGAGAGGTCTTCCATCCACTGGTTCACTCCCCAGTTGGCCGCAACGAGCTGGGCCCATCCAAAGCCAGAAACCAGGAGCTGCTTCCAGTCTCCCATATGAGTGCAGTGGCCAAAGGACTTGGGCCATCCTCTACTGCTTTCCCAGGCACATTAGCACTGAGCTGGATTGGAAGTGGAGCACCTGGGACTTGAACTGCTTGGCATATTGGATGCAGGCATGCAGGCCAGGGCTTTAACCCACTGAGCCACAACGTCAGTACCCACTAATCTGTTATTATAGACTCTTTACCATGCTAAGATGAAAGACAAGTTATAACACTATAAAATATCTAAATTTATTTCTGTTTGACTTTTATCATCCAATTTTGATTTTCTCAGCTCCAAGGGAATTTATAACTTTTTATTTCAATTTATATTACTATTATCATAACACTTATTTTCATGATTACATATACAGTTCCCTTTTCAAGGTATTTATAAGAAATTTGCTTTAAAGCAGAAGTTTCTATACTGTGGAACAAGAAGTACAGCATTTACATCCCCCTTCCTTCCTTCTTTCGTTCCTTTCTTCTCCCCTCCCTCTCTTCCTCTCTCCCTCCCTCCCTCCCTCCCTCCCTTCCTTCCTTCCTTCCTTCCTTCCTTCCTTCCTTCCTTCCTTCCTTCCTTCTTAAGGTTTATTTATTTATTTGAAAGGCAGAGTAAGACAGACAGAGGAAAGACAAAGCAAGAGAAGCAAGAGAGATTTGATTCACTGATTCACTCTTCAAAGGGCCCCAATCCAGGGTATGGTCAGGCTGAAGCTGGAGAAAGGAAGTCCATCCATGTGTGGCAGGGACTCGAGTACTTGGGCCATCCTTCATTGCCTTCCGTGCACAATAGGAAGAAGCTAGATGGGAAGCAGAGCAGCTGGGACTCAACCCAGCTCTCCAACTTGCAGCGCTAGTACTGCAAGTGACAGGCTAACCCACTACACCAAAACGCTAACTTCATTTCATTTCTTACTTTAAAACATTTTTTTGCTTATTGTGTTTATCCTTTTATTATCAGTTTTAATGGCTAACTTCTCTCTGAATGAAATAGGACTAAGGCATAACTTTTGATTATGTTTCTTAAACATATTTATCATATTCACAAACTTCCAACATCTGTCACCTGTGCATTTACCTACACCTTTCCTGGTTTCTGTCCCTAAATGATCAACACTTTTTGATAAATGTTTTTTTCTCAACAATATTACTGTAGTTAGATAAATGTTCTAAATGTTTTGCAGATTTCCATTGCTCTCCAGCGTTAGTTTTTTTTTTTTTTTTTTGATGCAAAAATCTCTAGCTGTGGGCTTTACTAAGTTCAAAATAAAATCACACTTGAGATAAATATTCATCTTGGAATAGTCAGATCCCTGATTTGAAGTTGGAAAATTAACATTAAGCTGTGTGTATTAAGTTAGACTCTAATCAGCATGTGTTGTTATGATTCAATTTAATATTAAAAACTCTCCAACTGGGCAACTGGGAAAATAAAAGACTCTTAGGAATTCAAAGATTATTTGCAGAGGAGTGCAGCAAAGCCATATTTAAGTAAAATTGTTATTACTAATGTGGTAGAGCATCATCCACGTTAAATCCATCCTATTAATAAAAGCAGAAAATCAGTTTTAGCAAACATAAATATCAAATATGACAAGGATAAGTTAGGGGGTATGGAACTTCATAAAATATTTAATAGTAATCTAAACACCACAGAGGAGAAAAAAATCCATCTCATTTTTATGTGGGAGTCCCAAAAGGCATATCATGGGGGGAGTAGGTAATTTTAGGTATTGCTAGTTTATTAGTATGTTCTAAAACTTTTAGGACAATTGTATGTTTTTATTAAAACATTTTAATAGAGATACATAATTATATATTTTTGAAATTATTATCTTTTTTTATTTTTGAAAAACTTCAGAATCTCTTAGAAATTGTCCTTTCATCAAAAGCAGAAAGCTAAAGTGTGTTATACCATATGTCTTATGACATAGGGCATTGTATTTATTTTATTTTTAGCAACTACTCAATAAAAATATATTCTGACCAATAGTTATATAAAGGTAAAATGAGTAGAGTAGTGCCTGTTAATTTACTTGGGTAAATTGGTGGGGGAGGTGGCTGGAAAAAGTAGTCATAACTTCTTTCTTTCTTTCTTTCTTTTTTTTTTTTTAATTTTTGACAGTCACAGTGGACAGTGAGAGAGAGACAGAGAGAAAGGTCTTCCTTTTCCGTTGGTTCACCCTGCAAATGGCTGCTGCGGCCAGCGCACTGCACTGATCCGAAGCCAAGAGCCAGGTGCTTCTCCTGGTCTCCCGTGTGGGTGCAGGGCCCAAGGACTTGGGCCATCCTCCACTGCACTCCCAGGCCACAGCAGAGAACTGGACTGGAAGAGGGGCAACTGGGACAGAATCCAGTTCCCTGACCGGGACTGGAACCCAGTGTGCCAGCGCCACAGGTGGAGGATTAGCCTATTGAGCCACGGGGCCGGCCCAAGTAGTCATAACTTCTAATACCAGATATGCATGTTAGAGCTAAGTGCAAGTTTATTTGCATTTCACAGGTTCAACTGTTCTCAGATTGTGAGTATAATTTTCAGGTCTATAAGTAATTCATGTGAATATCTTTTGAGGATCATTTGTTCTTTGGAAGACACCAAGAAATTATAATTAAATTGCCTTAAAACTTTAAAAAAAAACTGGTATTTTCTGTGGGCACCAATTAGAAAAACTTTTAGAAAGCTCATAAGCTAGAAGAATCCTTTCCTTCTATAGTTTGTTGGCAAGGTTGTATCAGGGTTTTTATTTATAATTACATGCTTTGCTATCAGAACTCAGTCTGAGTCTCCCATGTTTGTAACAGAGACTCAAGTACATGAGCCATCACCTGCTGCCTTCCAGGATGTGCATTAGCAGGAAGCTAGAACTAGAAGTAAAGCCAGCCCTCAAACCCAGAAACTTAATAGATATGAAAGTGTACCAAGAAGCGATTTAACCACTGCTCCCCATGCCCATCTCACTCTGCATTTTAATGGTTTTATGAAACTACTTAGACATTTACATTCTATTCAAATAAGTAATAAATGTAGAATATTATATTTTAATTGATTTTTATATAATATCAATGTAAGAGGTAGTGTTACTAATATTTTTCCATGTAAAGAAGTAAGATCCTCAACATAGGAAACTTAGGAAGAACTTCAGGGCAAGTTATCTTTCAAACTTTCTACAACTAACAAATGTGCTAATTGTTATTAAACAGTCAAATAAAAAATATACAGTTTTATTATATTTATACCTTATGGTACCAATATGAAAAGAGTTATAATCAGGAAAACTTAGAAACGTTTTTGAAAAAGGGAGGTTTTAAATTAGTAAAAATTGGACTCAATAAAATTCCTTTTGTAAAGCTGAGTCTCAATTATATTTTGGGTATAGAGTAAGATAGAGTTAGCTCCTAACTATTTGTGTTGCTAAATCTCTGATCACAGATATTGGTGAGCTATCAAGAGGCAAAATTGACGTCACGTAGAAAACACTTGGCAGTGCTGTCCTCATTTTCTCACTTAATGAACAACACTCTATGATGTGATATAAGGCCCTGAGATACAGCACTGAAGAAAACTCCAAAATAACTCTACTCCTTGTAGAATCTATATTCTAGTTAGGGGAAGCAGATAATCAACAATATATGTAGAGAGTACATTAGGAGGTGATAAATACTATGAGGAGGAAATGAAGCAGTATGGAATTTTTATGAGTGGCAGAGAGAAGGGGATTGAAATACTATGTAGAGAAGACAGGATGGCCTCCTTGATGGCCTTTGTGTGGCTGGGCTGAGTAAAAGCAAAGATGCAAATTTTAGGCATAGCCATGGTGTTGGCTGTTGGTATCCCGTCATTGTTACCACCACGAATCCCCCTGTACATTTCTAGATATCCCCTAGGGAAGTGATAATACTTCCATTTGAGAACCACTGTAAAAAGCTTTTACACTTGGGCCATAATAAAATCAATTTGATTTGGGATCACAGAGTTTACCTGCTGCATTAAATAAGATTTTTATTTCATTTATTAGTTATTGGTATCTTTTTTGAATATCTTTTTATTTGGTTCCATTGATGACCCATTGTGATTAAGTAATAGTTGTGCAATATGAATCTGAAAACAGACTCAGGATTTGGTCACTTGACTATTGCTATTTCCTGAGTTATGCTATAAGTGTATGTTTGATTCTAAGTTGGCAAGTCTACATATATCTATTAATATGGTTAATGGACTATTTAAAAATCATAGCATTTCTCTGTAAAATACAAGGAAATGCCGATATTCATGATCTGGGGCTGCAAAAATCCTAACACAGTCTTCAACTGGGTAACACCTTGGCCAAAGATATCATTAAACTTTGTCCAGATCACAATGGAACTGATATCTTGTGGACATTAGGAAACAAAAATTGTGAAGATGTGGATTTTTCAACTGTAAGTTTTCTATTCTTGAAGTCAGTTGTTCTGAGAGATGATTTTGTTGTCCTTATTTAAAAAGTCAAGCCAAACTCTATTTAATTAAATTACTTTATAGTTCAAAACATTTAAAGTAACATATTTGTTCTAATTATCTTAAGTGTTTTTTAAGTCCAGCATTTAAAGACGATACATTAAAGGCATACTGTGATTTAAAATAATTTAGTGAATTACATTCTTGATGAGACAAATGCTACCTAAGTGCTGTTTATACTTTTGTTTCTCACCCCTCACTTAACCTTGTCAGTAATGTTAGTTGTGATTCAAGAAGAGCTAAGCATTAGATTTCAATACTAATGATTAATATCATTCTTGTTTATGAGAGTGGGATTTGTATGTACAAGCTATATTTTAAAGATGCAAAAAGTTAAATTTATACTTTAAATATGAATTAGAGTCCTTGATCCTGTTTATATTTATAAAATGGTTTGGGATATTATAATGAGTAGTTCCTAAGAAACTGTGCTCATATTCCTGGAGTTTCCCAAGGAGGCAATGAATGAATGTGTAAGCTTTTTGAATGATGGCATCTACATATTACACACACACATAAATCCAGAAAGCTGGGAGGATGTGGTAGCCAAAGGACTTTACAAGTGTTGATTCTTATTTTCATTCTACATTTTAGATGCTTTTCTTTTACTATTTCTAGTGGCCCTGCTATTCTTGGAAGGTGGAAAATCAGTTTTAACTGCCATCTTATCTTGGTTGAATTGAATACCTATCATCCTAATCAATTTGTGAGTCTCTTCCCCTAGAGTAGATCAATTTAAACTTGATTTTTAAGAAAAAGTTGCTTGAACTTGACCTGATAGTTTGCTCTGTGTTTAATAATCTTGTCAATGTTAGTTATTAAACTCATCACTATCTTTGCAATAGAGATTACATACTTATTTGACTCAACATGTTACATGCCTTTTCTTTTTGGTTGATTGTGGATTTCCACAAGAATCTGCAAAAGTTACACATTTTGAGATTTTTTTTGTGTGTGTGTATATGTGTGAGGGGCAGGCATTTAGTTTAGTGGTTAAGATGCTAATTAAGATACTCATATTTCACTTCAGAGTATCTGAGTTCAATTCCTTCTTGTGGCTCCTGACTCCAGGAGCCTGTTAATGCAGACTCTGGAAGTAAGGATGATGGCTGAATAGTTGAGTTCCTGCTATCCATGTGGGAGACCTGGTTAGAGTTCCTGGATCCCAGCTTTGGCCTGAAGCTGTTGGGTACATGTAACATCTCTCTCGTTCTCTCTCTCTTTCTCCCCCTCCCTCTCAAATAAAGAAAAATTAAAATAAAAAATATGTGTATTTAAAAACTTCCTTTACAGATTTATCTACTCAGTAGTAAACAGGGCTTTTCCTTTTGACTACAACTTAGTGTTAATGGGATTCAATCATAGTAAGCTTATCCTACATTCATTTTAACACATGGAGTATATTTCAAATGTTTCACTGTGTTTCCTGTTATTCTATAACATTAGGTATAGACATTTCCTCACCAGCTATCATTAATGGCAAATTAGTCACATATTCCTATTATGACCCATTCATCTGCTATTTTTTATCTTCCATGAATTTTGTTTTATTAAAGAAAAAAATCACACCAGTTTTTGAAAGCCCTAAACAACCCTTAAGGCAGGTGAGATCTGATGCCTCAAATTTGGAGGCATGTAGAATAGCATAGTGGCTGAAGAATACAGACTTGAATTCTGCCTCATTTTGCTACATCCATCTGTATGTTCTCAGGCAAGTTATTCAAACTCTCCAAAACTCAGTTTACCTACCTGTAAGTAGGAATAATAGATACATTAATAGGATTGTTGGGAGATGCTATGGGAAAAGAACTGGACACATTGATGGTTGCTCCAAAGTGTGCTTCCATTGTTATGAAGGAACAATAGCATTAAGTTATGAAGATAAGAGCATGGGAAATTAAATATGGTGAGAAGATTAAAAACCAGATTAACATAAGGCTTAAGAATAATTATACTCTAATGAGATAATAGTAATTATATACTAGAGCATATATTTATGCTCTATTAAGATCTTTTACCAACTTTCCACCTACAAAGAAGGTGCATGGAGAAATACCTAATACTATGGCATCCCTGTGGTAGAGAGTATTGGAATTCAGAATAGATTCTTAAGGTCACAATGTTCTTTATATAAATTAGGGTGAATGTGAATTTTGGAGATAGAATTATGAAAATTTCATTTGCTTTGTAACTGGAGGATAGTTCTCTAAAATATATACCGATGCTCTCCCTAGTTTAATATGAGAAAGCTCTATGGCCTTATAGAATAGTGTATTTAATATTGTATAGGTAGAGTTATATTATGAAATTTTGTTTTATTTTCATTTTATTTGAGAGACACAGAGTCAGAGATCTACTTTTCTGGTTCACCCCTCAAATGCCTGCAAGATCTATGGCTGGGCCAGCCCAAAGCCAAGAGTTTGGCACTCAATCTGAGTCTTCCACATGGATGGTAGGAACCCAAGTATTTGAGTCATCACCCGATGCTTCCCAGGGTGCTCATTAGCAAGAAGCTAGAATCTGAAGTGGAACTAGGAATTGAACTCAGGCACCCTAATATGGTATGCAAGCATCCCATGTGGAGTCTTAACCACTGCAGCAAACACCTGTCCCACAAGGTTTGGGGTTGTTGATTTTTGTATATTTTTAACAAGTGGAAAGGAAATTGAACAGTAGCATCTTTTTACTGATGATCTTTTCCCCAGTGTTCTATAAACATTTTGATTATATACCTTTATTTTTGAATGTGTGTACCTTCAATTTAAATTGTACTTTATATGTTTGTAACTCATACATACTCCATTGTCAGTTGTGTAACTTATGAAAATGATAGTTAAAGGTTAAGATGAAAAATAAATAGAAACAGAAATGCTCATAATTTTTAAGCATCCTTGCAACTTTTGACCCCTCATTTGGAGAGTGCTGTCTCTCAGTGCCTTTTTAATGCTTGAGGGAAAGGGATGGTAATGATGCTTGTGAGTAAAACACAGCAGGGGATATCAAAGCTTGGGAAAGGAGTTGTAAAAGAAGGATTTGTTAGTTTAAAAAAAAATTTCTAGGCAAGAGCTAATGTGCCTTGCTGTGTTCATTTAATACTATACCAGGATTTTCTTTCATGAGAAATATGACAATACATGTAGGCGCTTTCTAACGCTGTAGACCATTGCCACTGGCAACATTAATATGAGGCAGGGTGTCTCTCCCTCCCCGCTGCAGCCCCCATTCTGGACACAGAGAGATTTTAGACAGATAAATGCTAAGAGAACCCTATGTACCAAAGGCAGTGTTTACTGCATGTAATACATATCATTGTTTGTCTCCTGTAGTGAAAAATACTTGTGTCGTGCTGTTAAAATGCACTCCTGACAGACCAGTACTTGCTATTATAGGGTCCATTGCTTAAAAAAATGATGCACTGACAGAAATACAATTTAAGAAAATTTAACACCAAGGGTAGTCAACCATGTAGGCTACTATTAAGGGGCCAAAACTCAAGGCCAGGGGTTTATTTAAAAAAGAGGCACAGTTTATTTGCTAGTAGTAGGCAAAGTTAAAAGAAAAAAAGATCAAACTTGAATTCCTTGCTCTCTAGTCTGTAGAAAATTAATGAAAGCAACAGTTCAATAAGATTTTATTGCAGAAATGTTTAAGTGAAACATTTTAAGAATGCTTTGGAATTTTTAAGCAGTTACTCACCATTTAGAAAGCTGTAACACCACCGTGCGTAACAAATTGTTAGCATTGGATCCTAGGCACACCCCATGATTTTATTAAAATGGATAGTCAGAGCTGGTTAATCTGAATCACTTTGTTCATTTCATTTTTGTGTGTGTAGCTTATAAATATATTTGAGATTGACAGGTCAGTGGCACCCATAATTACTACAATTTAACGTGTAAGTTATTGTCCAAAGACCCCTAATGGAGATTGGTAGTTAAATGCACTGGATTTGTAACTGGGTTTTTTTGAGAAAGAAAACAAGCAAATATGAAATGTTATGATTTGGGGGAGAGAACAGAATGTTCTAATGAATAAACTGCCTCTGAATGAGGATAAAGCATGTGTTTTTAGGCTATCACATGACTCTATTATTAGGGGAGAGAATTCTATGAATTTAGATGAGGTGTATTATCTAATTTTACCATTTTAAAAACAAATCTGTCATCCAGTGATATTTGAAGCCAACTGTGTATGGATTACATGTTCCTCTGGGAGAAAGGTTACAAAAGTCATGCAATAAATAATCTGAGCCACAACGAGCTTAACCCAGGTACTAGAGACATAGAAAGAAAAAAAAAAGCCATCTGCTGCTATGGGGAGTCCAGAGATGTGTATCTTGAATCCTCTACCTTGATGAGTTATTCTTATTTTCACACTCAGAAGGGCATTAGGAGGAACTTGGTTCTGCCAAGAAAGGATCTCCAAAGATAGGCAATTTTTTCAGAAGCCTCTCAAATTCAGGTTGCCTGATTCTGACACTATTACAAAATAGATTTTTCTGTGGACACAGAAGGCAATGCCTATTGAGAAATGTGCCCAAACGTATTGTCTGGGACCTCTGAGACTCAACAATATGTTGTAGGAGACCCAGTTAGGGTTGCTCAGGAAGACTGATCGTGAGCTGTGCAATGGCTCTCTATTCGTGCACATGGTTTAGTTATGCTTTTTTAACTTCCATATTTGAACTTCGTTGTATCATGGAGTCTTGGCACTCTGTGTTTTCACCAGAGATTACAACTACAGTTGCTGCTTTTCAATTCTTACTTTTTAAGAGGCAGATGAAGAAAATAGTATTTATGGCAGATTATCTGAAAAACTGATTGTAAGCTATTCCTTTCAATAGTTTTAAATTTATCCTTTGGATCAATCCAAGGAACAATGGATCTGACCTCATTCCCTGTTGTTTTGGTTCTTTAAAATTTTTCATGGAATTGTACACCGGAGTTTTGCCATTGGCCTATAGTAAAGGATATTAGAAATAACAGCTCCCAAAATTCCACACTTTATGGATGTTGTTGCATTTTGTTTACTGGATTCCATGATGTCCTGTAGACTTACTAGTGAATTCCCACCCATCCCCGCTCCTCTCCTCACCCCCAGTTTTAGTATATGAACAGATTCTGGGACTCTAAATTATTAAATGTCACTTTTCATTGGCTTTGCAATTTATGTATTTGTTTACATTTCCCATTTTTCTTTTTCTCTTTGGGAGCTCAGATCAAATTTTCTCTATTTTTAACAAATGCTTAGAGCTATATGACATGTTAATAGATTCTTCAACCTTTTACAATCCCTTTCCTATACTCTCTTTATTGCTATTTATATCATCCAATAAATTTTAAATCAATCAAATTTAAATAATTGGCAGAGGTAAACTACAATCGAGAGAAAATGGAGGTGAGATGTGTGAGAGAAGTTCAGGAAGTTGAGTGAAAGGAATTCAGGAAAAGGGAGCATGGTAAAATTAATTCTGTAGTCAAAATGTTACATGTAAAATGTAGGTGGAGAGGGCATTTGGTCTATTGGTTATGATGCTGGTGGGGACACCTGCATCCCTCAATGGGCTACCTAGGTTGGACTGACTCTCAGCACTGGTTTCACCTCCTCATTCCAGTTTCCTATGACTATGCACCCTGGGGGGAAGCAGGTGATGGTTCAGGTAATTGGGATCCTATCACTCACCTAAAAAGCCTGGATGAGTTCCAGGCTCCTGGTTTCAGCCTGGCCCAATCCCAACTACTGCAAGCATTTAGGCATTAGACTTGTGGATGCGAGCTCTCTCTGTCTCTGAAATAAGTAAAATAGGTTAATTAATTAAAAATAATTTTAAAATGTAGATATAGATTTTAACAATATGTGGGAACAGTATTTGTGCTTACTCTATGCAGGATAAAGATTATAGCAGACAGAACCTTTTGTGTTCCTTTTATTTACTGATGCATTCTTATATTCATGTTATTACTTAGTATAAAGGTAGTCCATCTTAAAAATATAAATATCTGTGTACAAAACTGTTAAAATATTTATTTATCTATTGATTTGAAAGACTGAGTTACATAGAGAGAGGGAGAGACAGATATATTCTATCTGCTGGTTCACTCCCCAAATGGCCTCAATGAAGCCAGAAACTAGATCAGCAGAAGTGGAGTACTTGGAACTTGAACCTGTGCTCATATGGACCGCCAGCCTCCTAGACAGCAGCATAACCGTCTACACAAGTCTTACCTCTTGAAGTAGTAATCAATAGCTTGTTTTGTACAATGAAACCATAGTTACCTGAGGCTTGCATGTACCATCTAAGGGCAAAGCCATGACTTAATTCCAGCAGATTGTAAGGATATTGGCCAAATGATACTGCTTCCTTTGGGTCAGCTAGTTTTCTTTTTTCAAGATATTTAAGCTTGGGGCCACCATTGTGGCTTAGTGGGTAAAATTACCTCTTGCTGTACCAGCATCCCATATGGCCACCAGATCGAGTCCCTGCTGCTCTACTTCTGATCCAGCTTCCTGTTAATGCGCATAGGAAAACAGCAGAATATGGCCCAAGTGCTGGAAGAAGCCTGGCTGCTGACTTCAGTTTGGCCCAGCCCTGACCATTGAGGCCTTTTAAAGAGTGAATCAGCAGATAGAAAATCTCTCTCTCTGTCTTTCCCTCTACCTCTGTAATTCTGCCTTTCAAATGAATAAAGTCTTTTTAAAAATATATGTAAGTAAAATATCTTGGATTTAAGATATTGAGAATTAGTTCTAATACACAATTAATTCTAGTACACAATCCACAAGTATTTAACCTCTTTTTTTTTTTTTTTAAAAAAAGATTTATTTATTTATTTATTTGAAATTCAGAGTTACACAGAAAGAGAAGGAGAGGCAGAGAGGTCCTACATCTGCTGGTTCATTCTCCAATTGGCCACAACGGCCAGAGCTGCGCCAATCTGAAGCCAGGAGCCAGGAGCTTCCTCTGGGTCCTCCCACACAGGTGTAGGGGCCCAAGGACCTGGGCCATCCTCCACTGCTTTCCCAGGCCACAGCAGAGAGCTGGGTCAGAAGTGCAGCAATTAGAATCAATCTGGCACCCATATGGGATACCAGCACTGCAGGCAGCAGCTCTACCTATGCCACAGCGCAGGCCCCAACCCCCCCCCCCTTTTATTTCACAAAAGATCTTCCATCAGCTGGCTTCCTCTCCAAATGATGGCACTGGCCAAGGCTAGTCCATGCTGAAGCCAGGAGCCTAGAACTCTATTCAGGTCTTCATGTGAGTACAGGAGCCCAAGAATTTGGGCCATCTTCTGCTTTCCCAGGCATGCCAGCAGGGGGTGGATCAGAAGTGAAACAGCCAGGATTTGAACCAGTGTCCCTGGCATCATAGATAGTAGCTTAACCAGCTGTGCCACAACACCAGCCCCACATGTAACCTCTTCATCGGAACACTCAAATAATTTTGACAGTCTCTTTGTGAGAAGGAGAAACCGACAAAGAAATCTCCTGGCTGCTGGTTCACCCTCGAAATGCCTGTACCTTCTTGCTAGGCTCTTTCAGGAGCCAGGAATTTAATCCAGATCTGGGTAGCAGGAACCCAGTCACTTGAGCCATCACTGTTCCTCATAGGGTCTGCAATGATAGTAAGCTGGAGTCAGGAGCTGTGGCTGGGAATCGAACCCTGGTGCTGGGATGTGGGCTGCATATTTCTTAACTGCTGGGTTAAATTAAATGCTCACTCTCTAACCAGACTGTTTTATCCAAACAGTTGGCTGAAGTGTTTGAAAATGTTCTTAGTATCCTGAGCTCATGAAAAGGGGATCATCATACCTCTTCCCACATAAACGAGATCTATCCCTGTGTCAAAAATCTTCTGGGAGCTTTCATTCTAACCAGGTGTCTTGGCAATGCCCTGAGAGGTAGGAGGCAGCCCCTGCTGAGCAGAGAACTCCTTTGCCTCTTGAACCTCATGGAAGCCACTACAATCGACTTGAAATTAAGCAAGATATTTTCTGGATACATCACTGTGCTAAAAATTAGACATTTGAGGCCATCTACATCTAAAGTGGCTTCTCAATCCTGTAATTATTTATCACTGAATGAAAGGCAAATCCACAACCACTACCCCTTCACCCACCAATGTTAATTATATTTTTCTCTTGTTTCCATTGCTTTCATTGTAATTGTTTCTATTCTTCCCTTTGTTCAACGAATTTACACTGTATTCCTCTGGAAACTTTATGATATTGCCAACCTTTCTATGGCCACTGTCTTTTGACAAGATACTTTTTAGCAAAACATTTAAATGGAATTTCATCCTCTAATTTAACTGACACCTCTCTTCTAAGGAGTGTGTTTTCTCTTTCAGGTGTTAACAAGGGCAAGGTACTGCTTTTACTTACAAACTCATATTCCATCAAGCAAAAAGCAGTTGACCTTGCCTTATATATACACAACCATCTCCACTCACTGATAAGAGCACACGCTCAAACGAAACTCAAACAACCTGGAATTACCTTTACATCCTCTTGCTGTTGTCATTTCCATTTTCCCATAATTTCAGAGTTTGAGCCAACTCACTGGGAACCTAACTGAATTTCTTTGACCCAACTGAACATCAGTCTTCCATCCCAAGATCTCATACAGTTATCTTGGCCTTACGGAAGAAGAGTTCACCTCAGGGATCTTAAACTTCATAACATCAGCCTGTCTGGCTAATAAGACAAGTGATCTTTTTGATTTCAGGCATTCAGCCATCCTATTATGTCTCTTTCTCCTAATATGATAAATTCTGGGGCTTCTGTCTTTCTCTGCCCAAATGTTGAGTATTTTGATCTCTGCCCACCATCTCATTTCTCCTGTTGTGCTTGTCTTGCTGCTCAGTGTACACCAAGACTCGAAATCCGACAAATTGATGTTGCTATCCCACTCCCTTTCAGTAGTTAAGCATTGCTAGAAACAAGCAAATAACGTGTAGATTGATACTCCCTGATGCTTTCTTTTTATGAAGTTTTATGTAAGTCAACCTCTTAACATCCTTTATATTTTATTTACTTTTCTATTTAACTTTTAATTTCTTGTATCCTATCAACTTTGATAAGGTGCTCCTTTTTCTTTTAAGTCCAATTTTGTGTCTTGGCTCAGTTTTCTTCAGTATCCTATAGGTCTTCATTTCATGTCAATACCTTCTTTTGTGCAGTCTCTTGACTCTCAACCTAGGAAAGTGTCCAAGATTTCCCATTCTTAAAAAAGTAATTAGTCCTCAAATATATATTGGCACTCTTGATTCCTTTATTGTTTAAGTTTCTTTCTTTCCTTTTTTTAAGGTTAGTTTATCCTTATCATCACTCAGGTTGGTTGAGTGTCAAGAGATTGCACAAAAGAAGATACTGTGGTAAATTCAGCAGCCATTCTAAAACTTCTAACTAAACATAAATAAGAGGAAGGAAGTTAAATATGATTAAGAAAATGTTCTGAAACATAACTACAAACTTTTCAAGCAACTAAGTAGTAATTTCCATTAAAATCATGAAAATTTCAGAGATATTCCCAATTGCTACTCATATTTAATGCTGTCTTAAAGATCTAGCCAAAGTAATAAGATAAGAAAATTAAGTACTGAAATATTAAAAAGAGAATTGTTTTCTTTGCAGATAATTGGAGAAACTTGAGAATTAACAAGAAAATTTAGCATTGTAGTTTGATAAAAGACAAGGTAAATAGAATTTATAGTTTTACCCTATGCCAAAAATAACTGGTTAGAAAGGGAAAAAAACAGAAATTCATTTAGAATGGTGCTAAAACTTTTAAAAACATAAGCATTAGAGTTCACCATTCATATGAATAAATATTTTTAAGAAAAATTTTACTAAAATATGGATTGTCCTGTTTTTCTATTTATTCCTACTAGATAAATTTCCTAGAAAAATCTCAGCTGTACTGAGAGAGTTGTTGTAATAGCAATAGAATGTTGAGTTGGTTTTAACATTGTGAAATAAAGTCAACAGAATGAGACTCAGATTGTAGCAAATATATTTTGAGGATTTATTCCATAAGAATTATTAGTCTAGGCTGCAGGGGAACAAAAGACAAAGATCTTTGCCTTGTGTGTCTCCTAGTTTAGTACTGTTTACTAGTTATCTTTCATGCTCTGGACACTGTACTAAAAGTAAAATCTCATCTTGCATTTCGGAACTATGAAACCCACTTTAAAGATGAGGACACTGGGGTTTACAGTGTTGAAGTCATTTAGTCAAAGTATTCAAGCTGCAAATGGTAGAGCTGGTATGCAAACCCAGATAGTGTAACTCCAGAACCCATTCTAACGGGCTGTGCTTCAGTTGTATAGTGACTGAAGTCATGATTGCAGAGCACTCACTCCTGGTCCCCATATTCTGGGCCTGTAATCTCCAATTGAATTGTCAATCTAAACTTCTTTTGTCTGTCTTCAGATAACCAATGTTTTCCCTGGATCTAACAGTATTTATAATGTTGACTAATTGTAGGTTGGAACAAAAACCTTAGTGGCTTGAAGTTCATCAAAACATTGACTAAAGGATAGCACAGCACACATAAACTTGATGGATGATTAAACGTCTGCTGCATTTAATATGTTGAATGAACAACATTTTCTTAATAAAAGATATAAAATTAACAAGACAAAATATTCATAATTTTCAATTTGGGATGGCTTTAATTCTGTATTTTTCTGTAATTCAATAAGCTCATATTACAAACAGAATACAAGTATATTGTGGAAATTCTGAAAAATCAGATAAGCAAAGATGCAAAAGCACCACAATCCTGTGAGAGCCTACTACTGTTTACTTATCTATCATTCCAAATCTTTCTTTACCAGTATTTACAGACAACTATGTGTTTATAGATAACTTATGATCTCCAGCTGAGATCATATTTTAAAAATATTTTTATTTGTTCATTTGAAAGACAGAGTGACAGAGAGAGAGCAAAAGTGACCAACAGATAGGGAGAGGAATCTTCCATTTGCTGGTTCCCTCTCCAAATGCTCACAAGAGATAGGGCTAGACAGACTGAAACCAGAAGCAAGAACTCCATCCAGATCTCCCAAGTACTTGGGCTATCATCTGCTGCCTTCTCAGGTGCATTAACAGGAAGTTGGATTGGGAATGGAGTAGCTGGGACTTGAACCAGCACACTGTTAGGGGAAAGAGGCATCAGAACATACTACACCACAAAACCCACCCTAGAGATCACATTTTACCTCCTGTTGTGTAACCTCATCTTTTCAATCTATGATGTATATTTTTCCACTGCAGCAAGTTTACTTATAATCTACTACCTGATTCATATTCAGCTTTCTCTACTTGTCCCCTCAAAAGTTGTTTTCTAAATCAAGATCCAATCCAAAACTATGCTTTACATCTGCTTGTTAGGTCTGTGTCTCTGAACTTTGACCATTGCCATTTTTTATGATATTCACTGTAGAATTTGTCCCATAGAATCTTCCACCTTCTGCCCTGACTGTGTCCTTGCAGTCTCATCGATCTTGTCTCTTCTATCCCCAGTGGAGAAATTGAAGTTGCTCTAAAGGCTTGATAAAATTTAGGTTACATTTGGTTCTAGAATACATGATTAAGGATGTATTTATCATATTGTTTTACACAAGAAAACATAGAATATCTGTTCTCTCACTGTTAGTAATGCTAAAGTTGATTACTGAAGATGATGAACTTGTCCCATCCTGCTTTTGCAGTTGCACTTTTCTCATTAGGACTAGGAATTGTCCCATGCCATGTTAATTGAATACCAATAGATGTCTGGTTCCCCATTGACCATTCAGCCTAATGGCTTTAAATAACAGCTGGTAATCATTATCTCAGCTAGGAATTTCATTATAGGTTGCAAAAATTATTTTATCATTCTATTACTTCTACATTTATTAGCAGGTATTTTTCTATAAAACTGAACTGTCACCTAGCAAATGAGGTTATTGGTTACCCTGAAATACATTTCCTATTGGAAAAGCAGAATAAAAATTTGCTGAATTCTTCCTGAATGCTTACCAAAGTAGGTTGGGTAGAGAAATGAGAAGGATAGCCACTGCCTTTTCCTATTGAGCACCACTTATGCAAGAAAATTCCTCCAAGGTGGCCTTTATGTACTTAGAGTCCCAACTAGTCATTACCTAATGGCCTAGATTGACCTAAGATTCTAAAAACCCCCTTTTCCATGTATTTAAGCTGTAATTCTGACCAGAAAAATTAAGAGAACTATCCACTTATACATCCTGGTTACTGAAATATCATCAGTCAACCAAATATATAACTGGGAGATTATGTAGTATTTATTGGGGAACTTATTTCTTATTAGTGACATCAATTTAATTTTGTTTTGAGATTCACCAATCAACTTCTTTAAAGCATTCCTGTTGTTTTTCCTGCTAATAATTTTCTAAAAAATTAGAAACTAGAATCGTTTTTTGTTCTTGGTTTTTTAAGTCTATTTAAAAAAAATCCAAATTTTTGCATGGTAATTACTCTAAATATCTAAACAATATGTATCTAAGGGGAATATATATAATTTAATACTCAAAGAAAAAACATTTTGTTCTCTTTTAAAAAAAATCCCTATGGAAGTTTATGACCTTTATAATCGATGCCTTTTTTAAGAAGTAGGCCCTAGAGAGTGTTTGGGTTGGAAAAGGTCACCTATTTGCTGTGATATATTCTGTCAAGAGTGTGTATAAGTATAATATACTAGACCTTAAGAATGCAATATATTTCATTAGGCTAAAGGACTTTTTTGGCTTTTTATTCGAAATGAGACATTATTAAGTACATAACCATGAATAATGTCTCTTTGAATATAATTCAGTGAACTAATGTGATTCTGATGGTGGTGCTTTGAATGTTTTAGAGGTTCAGGTCAGACCAGAGCCTGGGCCGGGCTGAGATGGGTCTACACTTGAGACAGTGCAACTGCTTTCTCCTTGTCCTCTTTTTCCATCCCCTCCACTTTACTCTTCCCTCCCTCCACACCCCATTTAAAAGAGGTGGAAAGGTATTCTTAATTTATATTGTTCAAGTGAACTAAATAAAAAACAAAATTTTTCAAACTTGAATACTTTATTTGACCTTGGAAAGAAAAAAAATGAACTCTTAGAATCTCCCAAATTTTCATTGTACATAAATTTGAGAAAATGATAATCCTGTCACTTTAGATAGTTGCTTAACATTTTCTAAGTTTAATTAAACTAAGAGTTCAAAGGAAGGCACAGTCTCTTGCCAGGGAGACTTCTGGGAGGAGATGAGGTTGGGGTGAATGTTGTGAACAGAATGCATTTTAATGAATGTGCTATGTATTAAACATATTATTCTATACTAAATATTACATATCTGAAGACTGGAGTCCATTATAAATTTAACAATGCGACAGATGGACTGGACAAATTAGGCATAAAGTAGCCAAGAAAAAACACAAGATTCCCCAGTTCAGATTAATAATGGATAAAATTTTTTTAGTGTATGTATATCCAATGTAATACTGGGGAATCCTAAATCTGGCAACCATAATTAGGTGGCTCATTAAGAAGGAAGTAAATGAGAACTATAGTTCAGTAGATTTGCTCCTGAGAGCCTTTCTGAGCCATATGAATAATATTATGCGGGTAATATGGAACTGTGGCAAAATATGGAACAGTTGAGTGCAGGAAGTTACTGTTGTAAGTAAAATCCTGTATGTACAGAATAGTTTGTCATGAGAAGAAAATGTACTATTTTGGTGTTTATTATTATGCATACTAATCTCTTTCTCCAGCAGTAGACTTCAAAAATTTTGAGGACAGGGATGTGTCTTATATTTGTTTTATTTTTCCCAGCATCCAATGGAAAACCTGGTGGATAAAATATACTCAATAAATAGGACTGGGAGGGCAAGTGGAGGGAATGGAATAGAACAAAATGCTTAGGAACACTTTAAATAAATGCAGTAAAGTGACAACATGTAAGTAATAAAGATAACAATAATTTCCAGGGAAATATGCTTATTTGGGAAGGATTCCTGGAAGATTTACAACTGGTTCTGGAAGATGGAAAAGAGTTTTAGGAGATGGATCTTGACAAATGAGAAGGTTATGTTCCTCACAGAATTCTTTATGATATGGTGTATCTTCTGAGCTGCCTTGGGTAGATTTACAATATTATACTATATGTGCAGGTTTAACTATTGAACATAATGTCATAGTGATGGCAAAGACATTACCAGGTCTGATTGATACATATGGTATCAGTCACAAAGTTGATTCTGTTGATAATATCAGCGTTCCATTGTGTTCACACAGTTCATGAAAGAACATAAGGAGAGTAGAAAGATCATTTTATCATTTTTTAAAAATATTTATGTATTTACTTGAAAGTCAGGATACACAGAGAGAGAAAGAGAAGGAGAGGCAGAGAGAGAGAGAGGGAGCGAGGTCTTCCATCCGTTGGTTCACTCCTCAGTTGGGCACAACGGCCGGAGCTGTGCCGATCCGAAGCTAGGAGCCAGGAGCTTCTTCTGAGTGCAGGAGCCCAAGGACTTAGGTCATCTTCTACTACTTTCCCAGGCCATAGCAGAGAGCTGGATTGGAAGTGGAGCAGCTGGGACTTGAACCAGAGCCTATATGGGATGCTGGCACTGCAGGCAGCAGCTTTACCCACCACGCCACAACACTGGCCCCCATTTTATCATTTTTTAAGAAAACATTTTCTTTTTCAATTCTGCCTACAAGTCCTATGTCCATTATATAGCAAGTTCAAAATAGTATTTAAAAATGGATGGTCCTAATCTAGTAGCTATAAGTCAAATCCCCCATTAAATCTATTCAGTAGACAAGAATGCTCATTTCCGATTATATCTGCATTCTGTCACTCAGTCATTTCAGGGCCTATGAATGTTGTATGTGTTAGGTGATATGTAAAGGAAGGGATATGCTATGAAGGAGCTAATTACTGTCCAAGAAAGAGACAAACAGAGGGACTAAGCTGATACAAATTAGGAAAGACTAGACAAAGAAGGGTGATGTTCATTTTGCCACAAGGAGATCAGAGTGGCCACAGAGATCCAGTGACACTTGAACTGAATATGGAGAAGGAATACATAGTTTTGTAGGAAGAATAGATTTAGTATGGGCTCGACAAGCATGACTGCTAGAGATCAGGCATCAAAATAGACACTGACTCCAGGGAGGGGATGTACACTTGTGGGATGGGAGACAGAAAGGAAGATGGAGCCAGACACGATGGAAATTCCATGCCATCCTGCATTTATCCTAAGTGGGAAATTAGAAGAAGGCCATAGTCAGCTTTAGGTTGGATCTGTGTTCAAGAAAGGCTATTGGCTGTAGAGTAGCCAGTAAAGAACGGACAAGGCAGGCTGATGGGAACGATGTTCAGGAAGTCTCCTGAGAAGGTAGCCTGAAGGCAAGGAAGAGTGCTGCATGCTAAAGATGGTTCACATAGAATGAGCAGAAGAGGAGCTGTCTTCTTTTAAGCATGGCAAGGGTAGACATAGGGGCATGAGGGAAGGAGGACCAGTCAAAGATGAATTGGAGACCTTGAGTTTGAGAACTTGCTGATTTTCCAACATCGACGTTGACATTGAACATGGGCTTGCTGGGAGGCAGCGGAGGACGTGAGGGTCGTCTGCTGAAGAGAAGGCAGTTTTGTATAGGGAGAACTCAACTTTTTCTATAAGGACCCAGTGAGTGGAATGTCTAGGGAGACGGACTGTAGCTTTCAATATAAGCACTTCCCAGCAGTAGGGGAAGTAGTAGGGACCCTTAGAAGCCTGTGGTGGTAAACCACTATGCAGGGGCCTTCTGATGAGACCAGAGGGGAAATCCTAATTGGCTAAATGTGTGGAGTCCAGGTCTCCCATCAACCGGTGGCGCCACCCTGGGAATGATAACAGTTCTGAACGCCTCATTCTCCTCATCCATAAGAGGGGGGAATAAACTGCCACCTGCCTCATTCCACTGCTATGAGCATTAATGAGAAAAACAGTATAAAATTCTCAGAACCATGTCTGGCACAGAGACAAGACTCAATAAACATTAGCTCTAATACACTAAGCCCTCACATAATTGACCAGATTTCATATTGATATTGATTTGAGATGTTTCTTTAAAATTTAAGCATAGGAAAATCTTTGGACTGATTTGTCTAATTTGCTGAGGTATAATTATCAGAGAGGACCAAGACTGTTAGTTGTTTTTCCATTAAAAATGTTTCATAGACAGTATTACTTTCAGCATGTGGAAATTGATCTTATGCTTATACTTTGTAAAATAATCTCTATTTCAGTGAGGTCTTATTCACATGAGCGTATTTAGCAACTTTAAGCTGTGAAAGAAAAACGTTGAGTTCTTTTTTAAAACATGAGCCACATCATGTTGAGTTTCCATCCTAACTTGGAAGCCAGGACTGGGTTTCATAGTACTATGAATTGCTAGGTGAGAACATATCTCTTTCTTGTATGTTTCTTATTCGTTTCTTCTGTGTCTGCTTCCTCACAGTCTCTGCACACAAATTTCAGTTATTGGTAAGAGAAATGCTCTTTGGGGCGCGGGCGCCTGTCAAGGTCTCAGTACATGAGACCGCAGGTTCCTATCACTGCTGGGGCTGACTTTGAAATCTTAGGTGAGCCACTGCTACACTGTTTTCTCACCTATAGAATGGATGCCACCTACCATCTCTCAATAAGAATGGCCAGGATTAATTCTGTTATGAATTAACATAAGAATTTCTTTTCTAATGGCAAATAAAACCTTTGCAGTGGGAAACAAGCCGCCCCCAAGCCCACCCCACCACGTATGCTCCCTATTAACATAGAAGATAGATAAGAATCGCCTCCTTTGTGTTACAAAGAAAACAGACTTGAAAATTTTGAAAGTAGTAGATCTAAGGGAGAAAGTTCCTAATTCAGGTTTTATCCTCTACCCAAAACACACTGTTGTTAAAGTGCTGTGAACCTGTTAGAGAGAGGAGGTAGGAAAAATATTACGGAATAGTAGTCTGCCACTCCGGGCTGTCAGGAGTATCTGTTATACCATCTGTCACGGGAGAGTTTAGGTTGGAGAGCAGCAGATCCGTGACTGAGGATCCAAAGTTCGAAAAGCACAACCGCTCTCCTCTCTGCACCCTGTGCCGCGTCTAAAACAGTGTCCCCAAGCCAGGAGTTCTCATTGATCACAGCTTCAGCATCTGCAGCTCCATTGCTAAAACGTGTGCTTTCGATGGTGACGGCTTATGACGGTTCTGAGGGTCCTGCAACTTCATTAGGGGGCACCGAGATACGCAACACAAAATGCCCACCCCGGGTGTGGCCTGGTTAACGTTTCCACGCCGGGGCCCGAGGGCAGGGTGGAGGGAGAAGGACAGGGTGAGCTGCGGCCCGCTCGTGGGCACGTTAGTTACTTCGGGGAAGCAGAAGGAGCCATTAGACAGCGGAGAAATGCTCTTCGGGGCGCGGCTCCCGTTCTGTAATACATTCCTTTCTTAATGGGACTTGATGTAGATAGAGTGAGGGCCTATCAGGTGTGAAAAGCCCTGCTGCTCCTGGCGTGGAGTGGCCTCCAGACGGTGATTTGGCGACGTCAATCTAGTCATGCTTGATTTCGACACTTAACGTGGTAAAGCAGGATTTCTCTACCCCCGATCAACTTCTCAATTAGCAAGCTGCCTGCTGTAACGGCCTTGTTTTGCAATCCCTCAGGGCTGCTTCAGGGGTCATTAGGGTGAGAAAACTTGAGAACCAACTCCGGCTCGGGCCGAGCGGGGAAGCGAGCCTCGGAGATTTCCTAAATACATATAACCCTTTTTCAAGTTGTTTGCTTTCATGGGATTGATTCTTGGCACATTAAGAAGCTTAAGGTTCCAGTATCTTCTTTAAACTGCCCCTGTTATCGCCTTTGCTGCTGACAGGTTTTTTTGACAGGCTGAGAGTAAAAGGAGATAACTAGTAGGTTAGTACTTTATTTACTCATGTGGACACACACACACAGAGAGACACGCACATTCGCTTTCAAATTCCTTTTAAGTTGTCTATTCGGAGCCTCTGGTTACAAATAAATATCAGCTGTCAAATGATTCCAATACCTCGTTTCTCTGTATTCAATATGTCTGAGTCCAGGTTCTTTGTTTTTACTAATGATTTTATTCACTAATGATTTTATATGGGCCTCACCTTATTCAATATTTTCTGTCATAGCCCCAAATAATATTTACATGAATAATATGTGATGGACATTTATGAATAGACATTGAAATATATTTATTTATTTATTTTTCTGTATGGTTTGACTGAAAGTCTTCATCCCAACTTTAACTGAAATTTTTTTTTCATTTATAAAATGTATCTAGATAAAGAAACATACTAAAAACAGAAAAGTCTTTTGAGCACTGCATTACTTAGGAAAACCTCGACAGGTTTCTTATTTATAATTTCCTACTTTTTTAATCTATTCTCATATCCATTTGCTGTTATCAAACCGCTACAAAATCATGGGACTGAATTCATGTCAAATATTTTAACAAGTTCTGCCTTAATGTAAGATTCTTACAGCAGATTGTTCTCATATATATTCCAGGACCAGGTTTTCCCAAAGTGGCTTTCCTCAGTTTCATTCAAAAATATGTACTTTACTGACACCGAGCAGAATGTTATATGGTTAATAATATATACACTGTTCAAGAGATAACAGAACTCAATGTGTTCTATAAACTGGAAGTTGGGGATATATTATGTGACCTACCCCAATACACATTCTGTTGTTGAAAGTTTTGACATCTGGTTGTAGATCTGTTCAAGAAGTAGTTAACATTCTGGACACTGTGGCATCACAATATCTAAGAAGTATTTCAAATATGTCCTAAAAGTGACACCGCAAAAGAGATACCTCAGTAGTACTATGTTTTTAGAAAGAATATATGTACACATTCCAGAAATGAAATCTTTACTTAAAGTCATTGCAATGGAGATAGCACTTTACAAAAAGAAAATGTTTGAAGCACTATACAGAAAAGGTAACAAATATGAGCAATATTGTATGTGTACATACAAATATATAGTCTGAAGACTTTATTGTAATTATTTTGGTATAGCTTTAAGACAAGACAGTTTTGATATTTTTCTTCCATAACACATTATTAAGTGTTGTGCTAATTTATTACAAAAGTAGCCAGTTTGAACAAATTCATACTATTGAAATGTAGCTTTTCCTTTCACAAAACTATTTTGTGTTTTTATTAAATAATTTTTGTTAACTTCTTATTCCAAAAAGGAATTTATCTAGTCCACAAATAATTGTTTTCATGGCTCATATATCAATTTAAGGCAAATTAAAAATTCTTTAAAGACCTCTCAAACATGTGCATATCTATTACTAAACTATGTTGAATATCTTCCCTTTTAAATGGGAATGCTACAAATTCTTTCTGAATTTGACACTAAAATGTCAAATTATTTTTTACCTGAATAATTTGCTGGAATGAAGACTTACAGAACTTTCAAATTATACAGAAACCCTCAAAGGGTGTTTCGTTCAATCTGCCTATTTTGGCCATGAAAGAGTCAAAAAACAGAGATTTTAAAACCTCTGAATTCTAATTGACCATTGACTCTTCCTGGGGTTGACATATAATAATCTATTCAACCTGGGATGCTTTTGATAGAGGTAAAACTACTACATGGACAGAGTAGGCAACACTATGTCCAGGGCTATCCTAAGAAAATTGTGCCATACGAATACACTAGCTATTAGAGATAATTGGCCATACTTCATTTTTAAGCATGGTAGCATTGAGAGTACTTTTGTAAAGAATTTAAGAACAATTATCCATTAAAATACTCAAAAGGTAACTGGTGTCAGATGTTAACTTCCCTTTGCAAAAAATATTTTATGAAAGGAACAAATAAAGTAGATTTCATTCATCTTTGCTATGTATGTTAATGGAATTCAGTATTACTATATAGTATTATGTATCCATAACATAATATCCCTAGTTAAAAACAAGAATGAATATCTGTAAGAATATTCTCTGTATTTCTTTGGCAAATTTAATTTATAAAATAAAGCATATAATATACCAAACCTTGCTCCTTACTTTAAAAGCTTAGCAATTGAGTTATTTCTTCAAAGAAGTAAGGTAAATGATTTTAATAAAATTTGAAAATAAATTCTAGATAATAGGTCCTCTTTGTTGTAGTTCTCTATGCAGCACTTTTTCTTTGAAGTCATAATAATTAATCCTAGAAGACATGTTTGATTGTCTGAAATTTTACTGGCTAGCTGTGAGAATAAATAATTGCCTTCAGTAATCAGGCTAAGTGATTTGCTTACTTTTTGTAAATAATCCTGCAATTACTGTCACTAAATCATAATCTGTGTGTATAAAAGTTATATTTTACATCAGAACAAATGAGTTGCAGTTCAGATTATACTGTCAGTGCCTAGTGTTCCTCAGGGTGTTTAGTAAGGCTACGTTAGTGCCTGAATGGATGAACAGCATTTAGAAATATGGTGAAATTGGCACATGAAAATGTTAAATGGCTTACCTGACCAAGATCAAAGAACGAAATCTTTCCTAGGATTAGTTCTCAGATAACTATTCACAAAATAACCTAGATCACCTTACCAATTCTTTTTTTCCCTCTTATTTTTCTTTTTTTGTCCAAAATTTTAGTATTTGAAATTCAGTAGTAATGAGAAAGATAAGAATAATATTTTCAAGTAAGATTACTTCTTTGCTTTCTTACTCACTTTTATATCTAGTGTATGGAAAGAAAAGGAAAGAAAAGTATGGAAAAGAATAATTTAATAAAAGGAAATTATGAGCCTTTAAGAAGTCTGTAAAAGATATCAAGGCTTTAATGTTGACTTTTAGGGAAGTATGACTTAAAATATTTCCATGTAGAAGACCTATTCAAATTTAAATAGACAAAGCTTTCTGGAACTCATGATAGAGTAGACAATTGATTACTTAAGAAAGATCTTAAAAGCTTTCATTATAAAATTGTATATAGTATATTCCAATTAACACTTATTGTACTGTGGCTGAAACGAGGGCAGAATTTATTTGAAGCTACCAACAGCTTCCTCAGTGATATCAAGGGAGAGTGATATAGCAAGTAAATTGCCCATTGATATCAATAAAACAGCCAGAGCATTTAATTATGAGTGAGTATTCTTCCCTTCATTATACATTTACCTTAAAATTAGAGTGACGTTGCTATCGTTATTTCATAAATACACGTGTCTTTTATTTAAAAAATATATTTCTAGTTTTTGTTCACCTGTATTATCTTTCATTTTACTATTTCTTGTCTTTTTCCTCTTATTATTGTAAGCCCTATCTATATCTAACATTTGGAGAATTCTGTCTTTTAAATATCACAACAATAAATAGCAACATTGAGTTATTTCTTTTGTTTTAGCAACAGAAGTTTGAGGTCTAAGATCTTTGGGATTCTGTGAAATTATGGTTCAATTGCTGTATATGCCTTCAAGTATTATCCACATTATATCTAGAGGGCAAATTATTCAGTTTTACTTTTCTTGAGTACCTTCTACCAATTGGCCACTGTGCTGATCATAAACAGCAGTAACACCTGTTCTAAAGGCTTTGGAAAGTGGGGATGAGGAGAAACTGACAATCATTTGTTGAAAATGGAAGTCTAATACTTAAACAGTGCTGTTTTTTAACAGAGTTGTACATGATGACAAAAACCTAGAGACTTGTCTTAAGCAACACCTTTTCCCCACTTTCACAGGGAAAAGCACAGAGGTATAGTGAGAAAAAGACCAGATTTGAATAAGGAGCTATAATGCTAAAGAATTGCAGAAGGTACTCTGTGTAAGTATGGCGTGTTGCTAGCTCTATGTACCTGAGCTAGGACAGGGCAGGCTAGCTCAAGCAGCAACTCATTACTCTTTACATATTTTTCTGTTACTACCTTCATGGAGCAGAAAATGGTAGGTTTAGCAAGGAATTGATACTGAGTAAGCCTAAAACTGGATGAAGATGAGTCATTGTCATTTATTTCAGATTATATGTGAGTATACATGTTTTTAAGTTAAAATATCTCTGGCTTGTATATTTTTCCATCTTTAAGCAAACAATAATAGAGGAGAGATTTCTAGGATAAATTACAATTGGGAAATGCTGGATCTCCATGTTTGAAAGTTATTATTGTATATCCAGGGATATAAGGGAAAGCTGAAGCTGTTGGTCCACACAGTCCCATAGAAATATATTGTGATCCACATATTAATTTTAATATTCCTAGTAGCTAAGAACAGTTTTCTTCGAATGGTTATACTTTTTAAAAACATTTGATAATGTATATATCAAAAGATTAACATATCAATATATGAGAGCTCTTCAGAAAGTTCATGGAAATTGTGTATGATGAAATAATGTCTTTTTATTCCATTTGTCCATGAACTTCTGAAATATGCTCATATAATGAATGCTCTAAAAATGGTGCAGCAGGAGCAGGCATCTAGCCTGGCAGTTCAGATGCTTGCATCCCATGTTGGATTATGTCGGCTCAATTCATAACTCCTGGTTTTTACTCCAGTTTCCTGACAGTGCAGACCCTGGGAGTTGATAGTGATGGCTTATGTAGTTGGGTTCCTGCTATCCAATTCCTAGGAGAATTGGATTGTGTTCCCAATTTTGGCCCCAGCCAAGTCCCAACTGTTGGGATATTTGGCAGGTGAACCAGTGGATGGGGAAGCATTCTCCCCCTCCAAAAAAAAAATTAAAATAAAAATTATTCCAAATATGTATTACTTTTTTATGTAAAGCTTTGAAGTCTAGCATTTAGAGTGTATCTCAGTTCACACCAGCCACATGTCAATGGTTAGTAGCCACCAGTGGTTGATGGTTGCCATATCAGTCAGCATAGCTACAGAACCTTAGTGAATGGGTAGTTAGCTTGGCCTATCAGTTGACTGGAGGTTGGGGAGTAAACCAGCTCTATAGGTAAATTTAAAGATCTACACCTAGGGTGTTGAGGGTATATAGCTGGTTTTGTTATGTGTTGCTGAACTGGCTCAAATCTAAAGCAGTCTATTTTGAATCACAATCCCCAAATTGGAGATGTTGTAATTGTTTATGGCGGGAAGTTCTAATCAATTGTTTTTGCAGCTTTTGAATGATTCTTACAAGTCCTGTATACTTTTAATGGAGATTCTTTGCTTCCTGGAATGTTTTCTTATTCTTTTCTTTGCCCAACATACACTCCCTAGAGGCAGATGACAATGTATTTCACTGCAATCTTTCTTTACCTTTAGCATTCCTTTTTAATTTTCTGTTTTGGCCAACATTCTATGAAATCTAGCCATTGAAAATTATGAAAGTCTAGGGTAGGCATTTGGGCTTCTCTGGATGCCTGCAACATATTTTGAAGTGCTTGGGTTCAAGTCCTGGTTCCACTTCCATTTCCAGCTCTTGCTAATGTATATACTCCAGGAGGTAGCCTTCGTGGCTCGAGTAGTTGGGTCCCATCACCTGGATTGAATTTTCAGGTTCTGCCTTCAGCCTGGGCCAGCCCTGGCTGTTGTGGGAATTTGAAGGAGTGAACCACCAGATGGAAAATCTCTCTCTCTCTCTCTTTCTCTCTCTCTCTGCTGCCCTCCCTCTCTGCCTTTCAAATAAAATGAAAAAAAAAATTTAAAAATTTATAAAATTCCAAAGCACCAAAAGACTAAATCTTCACCCCCTCTTGTTCAGGTATAACGTTTCATCTGTAATTTTATTGTGTTCACATTTCCTAGCTTCAGTGGTTGGATCACAGACTGATACACAATAAACCCAGCTTGTCTAGTGATGGACAGATGCTTAGGATGAGCATCTCAGTTGGGTTTGATTGCCCAGCTTCATGCTGCCTAGTGCTATTCTGTCTAATTCAAAGAGGAGTAGGTTTGTGCCTGTTTGCAGGAGAGGGACAACATTCTGAGGTTGCCCTGAAGCCACAATGCATGGAACATGAAGGCTCAATCACCCAAGCTGTGGGCACCCATCGTGGTGGTCTTGGCTCCTCTCCCTACTCAACCACAGCCTAGTGACCACTATCTTAGATAACCAGTGACCTTGACCATTCCCATGCTCATGCTTCCCCTCTAACAGCAGCCCAAGGTGACCTCAACTGTTCTCCACTTGTGAGGTGATCTGTCCTTCAGGACTAGTTTCCCATGAAAAGCCATCCCTGGTTCTGCAATGCCACCTGCCAAGTGACATGCTGTCCTCACTGTACCACATGGCACTTAGCGCATTCTGCTCTCAGGTGGTCCTACCAGTGGTTCCTTGGCAGTACTCACCGACAGTCATCTCAGAATCATTTACTAAGAGCTTGCACAGAGTAGGCATCCACTTTCATTAAAATGAGTCCATTGAATTTGAGCTTTCTGTTAGTATTGAGCTATTTCTGGGATTTCAGATTTCAAGTTGTATTTTCTAGCATGTACATGGTTATATAGCATTGGCTTTGATTGTTTTTACTGAAATTGTAGGTAGATATTTAGGAAGTTGAAACTGTATTCCCACCCTTTGTTCCCTTTCTTTTACTGTAACATCTGCCGTGTGTGTGTGTGTGTGTGTGTGTGTGTGTAGTGAAAGAAAGAATATATGTATAATATACATGCACATATTAATATATTAAACTTCAAGCAGATAGTTTTTATGTTTCTATTTGGCATGATCCATATATGTTAAGAAAGAAAAATACTGTATACAAAGCCTGAACTTAATAATCTATATTAGAGATTTTATCATAGAATAAATTACTTAATTAGGAAATGAATAATCTCTCAGCCTCCTTTAAATAGGAAAGATTTCCCATTCCTGTCAATTTTTAGTTTTTTAATCTTAACTTAGAGAAATTCCAAATCATTGAGTACAAATAAACGTATGCTGGAAATGTGTTGTAAGGTTGACAGTAATTAGAAACACAGTATAAAATAATGTGCAGCATGCTTTTATGTTTCACTTGTGCTTTTTTAAATGTTCAGTGTTTCAATTTGTACTTTTTTAAGTCCCACAATATCTTTATCTCTGCAATAGAAGAGCACATGTACGACCTAAGAGGAGAGAGAACAATAGATTTAAAGCTCTTCAGCTTGTAAGGGGTGAACTTTTTAAATTTAAAACAAACAAATTGAATGTTTAAAGTGTTTTCATTTTCCATCACAACCTTCCTTAGTTTCAAACGTGAAATAGGAAAGGAGATAAGTTTATTTGTAACAGACAAAAAGGCAATTGCCCTTCTCAATCTGTGAAAATGTTCCATTCCTTCCCATATATCGTATTCAATAAAACTTCACCACTCAGCAGTCAAAAGTTAAAGATCTTTTCAACTGATTACAATTTCATATCCTTAGAAAGTGAAACTTTCATTTCTCTTCTCATCTCTAGTTACTCTACAGAGAGAAGTTTTTGTATATACGTGATGATGATAATTAAGCAAGTGTTATCCTCAATATTTTTGAAAAATATTTGTTGTTAAATTCATGTGTATTCAAGTCACTAAATAAAGATTGCCTATCAAAAGAGATAATTTGATCTTTGTGCAGAATTAAGGTTTACCGTAGTAATATGTATTTGTGTTTTTTCACCAAATAATAAATTAATTTGAGTCAAATGCTATGCTTTCTGTAGCTTAAGGGAATTTGATTTAGTGACTTGAGCCACTGACCTGGTAAAGAAAAATCTATAGAAACATCTGGTGCTGTGAAATAAAAGACACTAATACAATGAACACTCATTTTCCCCCGATGCCTGTAGTAAACCATATTCATTATTGCTATGTTAAATGATTATATGTCTTGAGTTTTCCTCTACCTACCCACCCCCAGGAACTCTGGAAATGGATATGTACTAAACCATACAGAGTTCACCTGATTTACGACTATGGTACCAAAGCTGTAGAACATTTAGTAAAAATGCAACATTTTCTGAGTTCCTTTAAAAAATATAAATGTGTATTGCCTTAGTTCTTGCTCTATGCCACCCCCACACAAACATTATTAAGCACTTCCCTGTGCATGCTCCCTACCGTGTGGGATGTGTAATACATGCAGCATATAGATAGACTGAGTTCTTACCCAAAAGAAAGCTATCTGATTTTTGTTTTTATGTGTGTTTAGATTGTTAATACCAAGTAGTGAAAATAACAATAGGATAGAAAAAGGACAGAAACATTCTTTGAGATTCCTGCAAATATCAGTGTGCCATAATTGTATGGATGATACTTGTCACCTTGCAGAGTATACATCTAATTTTTGGAGTGTGTCAGAAACAAGATAAAGGTCATGTAGCTTAAAGCATATTATGAGTGTAAATAGTAGAGAACTGTGTAACTCATAAATTGGCAAATTAACCCTTGCTATTCCTTAATAATCTGTACAGCATCTTAAAGTGAGCAAAATAGATCACTGAGTTTTGGGGGATTTTTGTTTGTTTCACCTTATCATAAATTTATGAGTTGGTACGCTGTGATTCATTTTAGGCCAAAATCTCAAAATAACTTCTGTTTTTAAAAAAAAGCTTTGTGCTTTTCCATGGACTACATAAAGCTCTTTGACCCCCTTTTTATGGAATGGATGAGACTGTAAGTGCTACAAGCAAGAGCTTACAGAGATCCCTAACTTAGGTAGGGAAGTGAATCTGTGTTTCAGTTGTAGACCAGTCCAGGAGGGAGGAGCACCCAGGGAGGGCTTACAGGAGTTTCCAGGACTAGGTTACCTAAATAAAATAGGTGATTAGAAGACTCTTCTTGAAAATTTCTAGTCACTTCTTAGAAAACCATCTTACAAATGAGGATTATGCATGCCTTAAGGCTCTTTGATATATATATGAAAATTCCTCTTGCCTGAGAATCCAGATGTCACGTTGGGAAATCAATGGTTAACGTTATACACTTGGAATGCCTGTTCTATACAATAATGCTCTGTTTCCTTTCCTAGAGAATCCTGGGTCTGCCCCACTGAGAAAAGGGAGAATGTGAGTGTGGCTGTAGAATGATCTCTTGATCCTTGGACAAAACTGAGGGAAAAGTCTAACAAATGCATCGTTTTGCAGTAAATTAGATCAGATTTCCGCATCTCCGCACTCAGTCTGTGAGCTGACAGTTCAGTAAAATGTTCCCTTGTAAGGCTCGCCCTCTTAGGAAAAGGGGCAATAATTCATCATTAGGATTTCAGAGTCCAGGTGTAGATGGAAACTGATGGAGCCTCCAGCGAGGCAGGGAAAGTGCGTGGAAGAAGAAAATTTTATCTGAAGCCTAATTCCCTGGTTACAGCAGAGAATAATTAAGATAATATTGCTTCAAGAGTCCTTTAATGATTAAAAATCACATATGCAGAATCCATAAATTGGAGGGCAACACACTGGAAGGCTATAGCGTCTGAGAACTGTTTTGTGCACATTGTAGTGGAAAGTACACCGGTGGCAGTGTGCCGTACGGGCAGCCACCGGAGACCGGGACCATTCCAAGGACTTTGTTTAGATGCAACAAATCATTTGTCTGTTATTAACCCAGAGCTTGTAATTATGCAGATTGCCATAGATTTTCCTGGGCCTGGAAGTGAGATTGAGGGTTGTTCACAGTATAGCAGGCAGCTCAGGGCTGGCCATGCATTACTGAACTTGCCACATTTATCATGTTGACTGATGGCGGCAGAAGCAGGTCTCAGGTCCCAGTGGTTAATGTAGTGGGTAATTAACTGTCATTTGCCTAGTAATAGGCTGATGATCAATGGTTTGTGTGGAAACAAATTCTAATCAGGTAGCTGATAAATGCTCAGCTAGTGAGAGCAATTGAAATTGGAGGAAACTATGTCCAGAATTTCAAAATGGCATTGTGTGTGTGTGTGTGTGTGTTTATTAGGTATGAGCAAACTGAGCAATTCTTAAAAACGGCTTTATCTCAAATTAACCAGAATGTATATCCACAATTATATCTATATTCACAGAAGAAAGAACTTTTACGGTTTCCTTGTTTCTAAAAAATAATAAAGAATAGCAGAAACAAATGGTACATGTAAGCGATGTGACTCCTGAATGCACTGTAGGAAGGACACAGAAAAGTAAATGTCAGATGTTAGAATGAACTAAAACATTCTGATTATGGAAGAATAGGATGAAAACTTTAGTTTGTGGTGGTTTCATTTGTAATGATGCCAGGAGGACAGATGTCAGACACCACATTTGGCAATGAAGTCCTTCTTAAAGAAAAATAATTTCTCAAAATATGGATGGGAAACTGAACACAGAGGTGATTCGAATTGTGGTCCTTAAGATAAAATGGTCTTTAAATTCTTATGGATGATCGGTGTCCAGCAATTTTGAAATTAATCTTCTTGAGTCAAAACCTGGCTTACTTTCTGCCAAGTGCTTAGATTATGGTAGCAAACTGTTTAGCAAGCCTTTGCAGTTTCTACCCTCAAGGTGCTTATGTTCTTTACAAAACAACAGAATGAAAGCATGAACTTAAGGGTTCATTGCACGTTTTGCCAGGCATGTACAAACCACTCTCACAGTTCTCTCCAACCATTGTCATTAGTCTGGTGAGAGCAAATAGTTTTGAACTTGAAAATGAATATGCAGGCCCTAAGCACGGGCTTTTCTTTGGAAAAGATAGAGAGTAATAAGAAGGGAGACTGCAGCACGTTTGTGCATAATCCTTAAATTCAATAAAATGAAAGGCTAAGATTTTTTAAAGTACATTTTTATAACCAAAATGAGTTTTCTCCATAGCACCTTTGAATTCATTAGTTTAGAACTGCTTTTAATTTGGTCTTTCCCATGAGAGCCATTATATTTTTCTCCTGTCAGCCTGATGCTAGGAAAAAAAGAAAAAAAGGGAAACTGGCAGATGTGGTGTTTTTCATCTAGTTAGCATCCTACTTAAAAAGTGCATTAAGTACTATGCCCAGAATATTATTTATAATCATTCCTCACCACCATTAACAACTTTAAAGAAACTTGGATTAAATATTACAAGTGCAAATGGAGGAAACATTGTATTTCCTCTCATTGTGAAATGATAGAGATGTTTTATTTTGTACTGTTTTTTAGATCATTACGATAACTCTTTTCAGAAATCTATAAGCAAATAGGATTTTTTAAAAATACCTTTTTCCTAGACATTCCCAGTGGTTCTGACAGTCTATTATGTTTCACCCCCTGCTCTAGCTATATATAGTTTATAGCCTCATTTACTTTAATGTGCTACCTGCGTAACATAATCATAGCTGTAACTATGGTACAGGGCCATAAGGTGCTTCTGCCTCTATGGTTTTTGACTATTTAAATGGCTTGTTCATAAATGTTCTTTTAGTAATATTGGTAAAGCTTTTGGTTACTTGGTGCAAAAATATAGAGTCATTCCAATGGCTTCCTTTTCTCACTAACTTGTTTAATATTTAATGTTAAGATCAAAGTTACATTGCTATTATATTTAACATGTACTCTAACAAGTAGATTTCTCCTATGAATTCACTCCTGTTGACTTCTGTTTGGATGCAGTTATGTAAGCTTCCTAATGTATTGTCATTACCAAGAAAACACAATGGAGTATATGTATTGCAGAATTATGTTGATGTATACACCTAGGATAAATCTCACTTGTGTACAACAAAAAGTATTGTGTAGCCATAGCTTTGCAGAATATACCGACATTAGCATCTTCTCCATTCACAAATCTCAGACCTCCGGCTAAGAATTTGAAAAATAATTTTTGTTGTTCTAGGCTCTTTGGTGTCACCGGAAACTGTGCTGCGTGTAGTAAGCTCATTCCTGCCTTTGAGATGGTGATGCGAGCCAAGGACAACGTTTACCACCTGGATTGCTTTGCTTGTCAGCTTTGTAATCAGAGGTAAGCAGATCTCATAGAGGCTTCCAGAACACAGGAAACATCTCTGTGCTGGCTCTATAGTTAACAGATGAGAATTACACTAGTACACATTACTTAAAATGATACATCTCAGCATTTTTGTTTTCTGCAAACATGAATTTACTGCCAGAACCAAACCATTGAAGAGGAGAATGATTTTAAGATAAAGGAACACACCATAAAATGGAAACACTTCTAAAAACTTTTAAGACTTCTTGTTATTCATTCTTTTTCTTCATTTATTTTTCTGTTTTTTTTTTCAATAAGTAGCTTTAAAATTTTTTCACTATTTTGTACTACCTCCATGAGCAAACAAACTGACACCGAGGCAAATATACAGGAATTTGTAGGAGGTACTATGTATTCACCTTGGTTTTTATATTTATAGTTTCCCTATCTCTTACTCGGCATATATTTTTTTTTGTTAAAGATTTATTTATTTATTTGAAAGGCAGAGTTACAGAGAAGCAGAGGCAAAGAGAAGGAGGGCTCCTATCTGCTGATTCACTCCTCAAATGGCCAAAATGGCCAGAGCTACGCCAATCCAAAGCCAGGAGCCAGAAGCTCCCCCAGATCTCCCACATGGGTGCAGGGGCCCAAGGACTTGAGCCATCTTCTGCTTTCCCAGGACAGAGCAGAAAGCGGGATAGGAAGCGGAGCAGCCGGGACTTGAACTGGTGCCCGTGTGGGATGCCGGCACTGCAAGTGGTGGTTTTATTCACTATGTCACAGCACCAGCCTCATCAGCATATACTTTTTAAATTTTCTTGAATCTTTTTGAAAGTGGACCAGATATAGCTAAGAATTAAACAATTACTGACATTGGAGAAGCAGCACAGAAAGAATATTTCACAGGGATTCTGGAGACTTATATTCTAGTCTGGATGTCGCCACTAATCAGCTGTGTGACATTAAACCAACCATTTTACCTCTCTGAATCTGTTTTCTTGTTTGTAACATAAAAGAGCTGGATTAGTTAATCTCAGAAGTATTTTAGCTCAAAGTATTATATCTTAATCACATTCTTCTTAATTAAAAGTAATTCCTTTATTTCCAATGGGAACTATACAGTACTGGTACCTGTTTGACTTAATAAATACAGAGACTGTTAGGATAGTATAATTGTATACATCTCTAAAAATATAGTATTTCAAGTATTAAGAACACTTGATATGTTTTAATGAAAATAAATTCAGTGAGAGTATCTGTGAAAACACCTGAACATAGTATGTTAGTAAATATCAGTTGCATCAAGTTCTCAGTAATTTGTCGTAAAAGATACTGTTCTTCTCAGTAAGCCCTGTAGAATAATAGAAGGACTGGTTTCTAATTCCAGTCCCACCACTCAAGCATACTTCACAACCTTGTGGAAACTGTGTATTATGAAAACACCGTGCATGTATTTTAAAAAATTGGCACTAAAATAAATTTCTCTTTTAATTCAATGTCGAAGTACCCTTGCACATCAGCTAGTGTAGTATTAGCTGTGTGGTGTTGAGTATGTAACCTGATCTCTCTGAGTTTGGTTTCCACATTCACAAGCAGAGACCTTCATATCAATCTTGTACCATTTGAAGATTAAGAAACTAGGGGCTGGCATTGTGGCATAGAAAGTAAAGCTTCCACCTGTGATGTTGGTATTCCATATGGGTGCTGGTTCCTGTCCCAGCTGCTCCACTTCTGAACTAAATCCCTGCTAATGGCCTGGGAAAAGCAGCAGAAGATGGCCCATGTGTTTGGACCCCTGCTATGTGGGAGACCCAAATGAAGCTCCTGGCTCTTGGCTTTGACCTGGCCCAGCACTAACCGTTATGGGCATCTGGAGAGTGAACCATCAAATGGAAGCTGTGTTTATGTGTGTCCGTAACTCTGAATTTCAAAATAAATAAATGAATCTTTAAAAAAGTATTTAAAATAGTAGATTCTCAAAAGTTAGTTATTTTTCTATTATATAGTTTACATTTACCAGATAATACTCCACTAATTTGATTTTTCTATAAGATATATATGCACCAATATTCATATATCTACATCTGTATCTATATCTTTCCATATAGGCCGGCGCCGTGGCTCAACAGGCTAATCCTCCATCTTGCGGCGCCGGCACACTGGGTTCTAGTCCCGGTGGGGGCACCGGATTCTGTCCCGGTTGCCCCTCTTCCAGGCCAGCTCTCTGCTGTGGCCAGGGAGTGCAGTGGGGGATGGCCCAAGTGCTTGGGCCCTGCACCCCATGGGAGACCAGGATAAGCACCTGGCTCCTGCCATCGGATCAGCAGCGCGGCCATGGCGTGGAGGGTGAACCAATGGCAAAAGAAGACCTTTCTCTCTGTCTCTCTCTCTCTCTCACTGTCCACTCTGCCTGTCAAAAATAAAAAATAAATAAATAAATAAATAAAAATATATATCTTTCCATATAAATATATATGGATGTAAATGTATGTGTGTCTTGCTAAATGTAGAGTCTTAAAATGTAGAAAATATACTTTATGATATCATTTTGATCTAGACAATAATTTAAGACATAATCTTACATCTTTATTCTTTGCAACAAGTGCCAGGAATCAATGTAGATCCATTCAATCTAAGGTAATATTTGGCTAAAAAATAAATTGGCAAATACACGTTATTTTTCATAGGAATATGGAAACATAACATACCCACACATCCATACAGATGCATTTATCTGCAGCTGTATGTGTATATAGTTTGAAGATATATTGGTAGAGAATACTTTCGTTTACTTGGCACATTGACCTGCTAAGAGCAGCTAGTAACATCACAGTTATCTTTACATACTAATAATATTGACTACAGTTCAACATAGAAAATTTAGAAGTAGAAAAGAATAAGGGATAACATTGGCCATGTTTCAGTATTCTAAAATGAAGTATTTTAATATTTTAAATGTAGCCAGCCACACATTTTTCTTTGTATATATAATAAATATTTTACAAGTTTCTCCTTTGTAATATTTGTTTAAATGAATCCTAACATTTGATATTTGAACTCTTTCATTTAATTTATATTTTGTACATTTTTATCTCATGAAATTTGAAGCTATTTTGTGTTCGGTTTCATGGATAAAGCATCATCTATTAAACCACTTTTCTATCACCAGATGTGTAGTTTGTTTCTTCACAAGGTTTTATGTGATCAGGATAGTATGAACTCGACAAATAAACAAATACTGAAATCTGTGTCAGGATAAATTCACAGAAGCATAAGTCATGAGACAAAGAATATGATAATTTGAGGGTTTATGTTTGCCAAAATGCTGTAAGGAGTAATTCTGATTATTCTTGTACCAGGAATGTGTAAAACTATATATTCCCTCACATCCACCTTAACCCTGGTAATTATGTTCTAAAAAGGACATCCTTGTAAACCTTGGGGATGAAAAATGATAGTTCATTATAATTTTAGTTGGTATTTACCTGATTACTAGTGACCTTTTGTTGTTTGTTCATTTACGGAGCTCTCTGTTTATGCCTTTTGCCCATTTTCCTATCAGGACAAGCTTACCTACTCTATTCATGTTCTACACAGAAAATTAAGACATCATTCATGTGCTAAACCCAGCCTAAATTCTATTATGATGCAAAGTAATTGTAGGCTGTTAATGCTATTTACAAATCATATATCAGTTTTATTTCACCATTGAAATAAAAAGTTGCATTCACAATTAGGTCCATCTCCTTGGTAGAACTCAGTCAAGTATGACAAACACTCCTAAATTTTGACTCTAAAACTGTTCCCATTCTTATTGCTGCAAAATACTATTCTAGTATCATTATTAAAGGACCTCATATATTTCTGTGTTCGCTTCATTTATTACATGCCATAATGGGACTGCATATCTTTAGTGCTGGTTATGCACAATTAGCACTTAGTTATTGTCTTGTCACTTCTGTCCCTACAAGACAAACTTCTTGAATGCAAGAAGTCAGCTAATCTTCATCAGCCAAGCAAAGCAGACAAATTTTGTTACCCAAGATATGGAAGGTTTTCAATACACGAGATTCTTCTTTTGCTTCAAACTGGTCTTGGAAAATCCACTCCCGTGCTTCTAGTAGCCAAATCATAGTCATAGATTGTACCTTTTCAAATAGAACAGCAGGCAAATAGGTAACTGATAGGTGTTTTGCCTTAAGTAAACTTTATTGATGTCTGAAATTGTGAAATAACCATGTTTATAAATTTTATTCGACAGTCATTATATCAGCTTTTAAATCAAAATTTCATAAAAACCAAAAGCATTTCTGAATGTCATAAGAAATAGATTGTGAGTCCTTTGTACAGATCTTTTCTGCTCTTTTTAGAGGGATATGACTAAAAATGTGAATCCTCAATTAAAAATCTGAAGTTTTCTCTATTTTAAAAGGAATTCAGACAAGAGGTATTTTGAGGATCTTTTATGACAATTTGAATCTCATGCAGAATTGGAAAATATTATATAACCATTTTTAAAAGATTTATTTATTTATTCGAATTACAGAGAGGTGGGAGGAGAAACAGAGAGATCTTCCATCTACTGATTCACTCCGAAAATGGCCATAATGGCAACAGCTAGGCCTATCTTAAGCCAGGAGCCAGGAGTTTTTCTGGGTCTCCCATGTGAATGCCAGGACTTGGGTCATTTTCCACTGCTTTCCCATGCCAATTGGCAGGGAGTTGAATTGGAAGTGAAGCGGCCAGGACTCAAACCGGAGCCCACATGGATTGCCACCACAGCGCTGGCCCCTTAATATTTTGAAAAATTTTAAAAAGTACTTGAAAAGCAGACACATATGCACGAACACACACACACACACAGAGAGAAAAAGAGAGAGTGAGCAAGCAAGCTACCATCTCTGGTAATATAGATCCAAAAGCCAACAATAACCAGGGATGGGCTAGGCCTAAGCCAGGAGCTCAGAACTTAATCCATGTCTCCCACATGTGTGGTAGCGACCCAAGCACTTGAGCCATCACCTGCTGCTTCGCTGGGTGTGTAATTTCAGGACTTCCAATAGGGAATGCATGCATCCCAAGCAGCATTTTACTGCCAGACAAAACACCCACCCCTAAGAAGTTAATTTATTTTAGGTGACTAAACCGTTCCTGCTTAGAAAAATTTTGTAAAATTAAGTGATGGTTTTGTAATAAAGGGGGAAAAGTATGCTTGTTTGAATAAAGTTTCCTCAAATATATAGAATTATATATTTCCTTTTATTAAAGAATGGGAGCACTGTGCTTGGCTCTGTAGAAGCTGAAGTGGATAAGATCTATTTTATTTTTTAGATGTGTTCAGAGCAATGGGAGAGACAGGACATCAAAGCCTCACAGAAGAGTGTAATTGATGCTAACCAGATCTCTAAAGAGGGCAGAAAAATGTGTCCTTCTTGAAGTTTGAGGGAAGCATCAAAAGGCAATGGTGCAAAGTTCTAAGAAAGAACTCCCTAGAACTGGTTGGTATGCAGGCTGTGTGTCTGATGAGGGTGGCAGAAAATGAGGAAACCACAGAACACTGAGGGCAGGGTTTTCCAGGCAGATGGAACACCATGCAAAGGCATGCAAATGGGAATCTTTGATGTGTCCAGAAAATGGAAAGCAGCACAACACGCTCAGATGTGGTTAAGGAGTCTGGTTGGAATCTGGAGGAAGAGAGACTAGAGCAAGGATGGAGGAGATGAAATTGTAAAGTTAGGAAGTCAGTGGAGGTCAGAAGAAGTGCAAATTTGAATTATTCAACTAAAACACATTGGTTATTTTAAGCAATTGTGTTCTGGAATAAATCTATTTCAACCAATATTTATTGGCCACTCACCTTAAGTGGTAGTGTAATTCATGGTGGCACTGCAAAGGCTACAAGAGGAACATAACTCATGACCATTTATCCAAGCGCTGGTTACAGATTCATGCAAAAATCTGAAATGTCAAACTAAATGATAGGCCAGTAAATAGGTTCTTTGGAAGAGAACAAAGTGCATTGACATGGTCTGAGAATATCGGTGGAAGGAATGGAAACAAAGGACATTTTAGAATTTATGTCTATAGAACAAAGCGAGAAAGAGTCTTGGCTACACAACAGCTTATGATGGAAAGGTGAAAAATAGCAAATAATAAGGAAAGCAGAACCATACACTGGACACTGCTCCAAGTGGTATCCATGTATTAACTCATTTAAAACTCAAAATAACTCATAAATAGGCCTTTTAATTAACCTAAATTTTACAGAGAAGGAAACTAAAGTACAAAAAATTTAAGTTACTTGCCTAAGACTAGTTAAGAGAACTTAATTAAGTTCATGGAAAATGGACTGTGTATTTTGATGTAAAAAAAGTGAAATTCATACAGTTTTTCATAATACACATTCCCCAAAATCTTTTATGACCCCTCGTACAGTTACAATATAGAAGACTCAAGATTTGAATCAAGGGCATCTGATTTCACCCTGTGGACTCAAACATGTCCCAAAGGGGTATTTTATTTTCTGAGTAAAAACATCTAAATGTGTGTAAGTATCATGGAGTCAAGTAAAGTAGACTTTAAGTAATTTACAGGAGAATTTGGGGCATGGGTAAGTGTAATTTGGTACAGAAAAGGTTAAGGATGAGATGCATAATACCATTTGGACTGTTGATGGAGAAGAGATAGTAAATTTATTCACAGATTTATAGAATGAAAAAAAATATCTCACCTGAACCTCTTGCTGAAAACAGAACAGTATAGAAATTTCCAGCTTTTGATATTTAGGGATGCTGATTAGGAAAATAGAGGCACTGGATTAGATCACAACTTCTTTTTAAAAAGTGGAAGAAATCGAAATTAATTATAATTGACAGTCATTAACCTTAAAAAAAGATGACTAAGTTAACATTTTCATTTCTTAAAAAGGATGTTATGAATCAAAACCATTCTAAGCCCCATGTTTTACAAGGATGATTTACTAATTGTACTTATTTCTTGTATGTTTCAAGTCTCTAGGATCATGTGCAGTCAACTAGAATCACTCTGAAATATCTGGAAATTTAATCTTTTGTTAATTTCAAACATTAAGATTTGGTAATTTAATAATCTGATTGGGCATCTTTTTGTTCCTTAATTTTTTTAATAAGGACAAAACTAATTGAAATGACAATACCACAGGCAATTAGTATCATGTGATAAGGAAGATTATCAGTTTATATTTAGGAATTTAAACCTGATCAGTTAATGTACTTATGTATTCTCTGGCGATCACTGCTTTAATACTATTTTTTTCTCTGCCAATGCTGTCTCATAAGGAGCTGTCTATATAATATTGGAAATTAGCTTTTCTTATAAAGCCAGAATTACAGATTATTTTGTTAAGCATTTAATATCAGCATTTCTGTTTCTCTAATTTCTTAATGTTTACTTATGGAGCATTTTTAAGGAGGATACTGATCTTAATTGTATACCAATCATAATTTACTCTTAGATACAACTTTTAAGCCTATTTGTAAGAGTTATATATGTGAGTGGGATAATCCTCATCCATGATCTGTTTTATCTTGACCTTCAGGTGTAAATTAAAGTGCATGTAAAATGTACCTTTTCCAGTTGATAATGTACTAGTAATAAAATCTTTCAGATAGGGATATTATAGATAAATATTCATACTCCCTGTCTGTATGCACTTGTGTATGCCACATGCAAAAGTATATTAAAAAGTTCATAAAAAAGGGAATTAAAAGATGTCTGTTTTGGTTCAAAAAAGTATTGAAATTCATGTATCGTTCATTTATAATATGTGTTTTTCATGACTTTGTTGAAGATCCCTTGTATGCAAGGATTTCAAAACTTTCTGAACAAAAATAAAAACCTTTTTAAAAAGCTTCATTTATTTATTTGAAAGGCAGGGGGACAAAAAGAAGAGAGAGACAAAAAGAGATCTTCAATTCACTTGTTCACTCCCCAAATGGTTCCAACAACCAGATCTGGGCCAGGCTAAACCCAAGAACAAGGGACTCCATCCTGGTCTCCTAATGGGTGGCAGGGGCGCAAATTCTCAGGCCACCATCCCTGACCTTCCCAGACACATTAACAGGAAACTGAATCAGAAGTGAAGCAGCTGGAGATCAAACCCGTGCTGCAGTATGACATGCAGTCATCTACACCACAATGCCAGTCAAAAAAAAAAAAAAAAAAACACCCTCTAGGTCCTTTTTCCGAACATTTCACAATACTCCTATACATACACACACAGACTGTCATATGTAACATCTCACTGTTTTAAAGCTATGCAAAGGAGGCATTAGTAACTTGGCACAGCAGATAAGATTCAGCTTGTGATGCCTACATCATTCAGCTTGTGATGCCTACATCCCCCATTGGAGTGTCTACATTCAAGTCCTTGCTCCAGATTCCAGCTTCCTGCCAATGTTAACCCTGGAAAGCAGCAGGTGATGGCTTATGTACTTGGCTCCACCCACATAGAGCCCCTAGCTAATGGCTTCAGCTTTGCCTAATCCCAGCTGTTACGAGTAGTGAACCAATGGATGGAAGATCTCTCTCTGCCTCTCTGCCTTTTAAATATAAATAAATAGAGTTATGCTATGGAATACTAGTAATAGGAAAATCTGTATAATCACTTAATCTTCACATTATACTATACATACTCGTTTTTACCACACCCAAATAAAAGCACGGGTCTTGGATCCAAGGAGACCAGAGTGATTTTCCATCCTCTGTCACAAAGTAGTTATAAAACCTTTGGCAGATTTTGAAAATTCTAGGAAGGAGGTTCAGATTTTCCTTCTGAAAAAGTCAGTTACATTACTTTCTAGGTTGGATGTAAGGAATAATTGTCATCATTATATATACATGCTTAGGATTAGCACATGACAAGTACTTTATAAAAGGTGGTTCTGTTACCTGAAATCCAAAGATTAAGGTAAAACATTTTATTCCTTGTTACAAACTTGTCAAAATGATTGATTCTACAGATAAGAAAAACTGAGTTAATTATCAGAAGTGGAAGTCTGGGATTTGCACCCTACTACAGTATACTCCTCCTCCTTTCATAGAGGTTGTACTTGAGCTTCTCCACAATCTGTTTTTCTCTTACCACAGGGAATTGAATCAGGAAAAGTGTGAAATGTACCCCATGCTTTGGTGATAAAAATAGGATTTGGGATTAGTTTCCCAAGCTGTTGGTTCTGTATTTTTCTCTGTGTAATTATTTTGAATTTATTAATCTGCAATTGAAATTTCTCCAATTTCAGGGCCTATGAAAGGAAGAATGAGATGACATGACATGATATGACAAGATAACAAAAGATGTTTTATTTCATGGCTAGTAGAATTATGGACTTGACAGAAAATTAAAGCAAAATTTTTAGGTGACAAGACGTTGAAAGAGAATTCCCAGATGAGCTGATTGTTAAGAAAAAAAATTCGGTAACATCAGCTAGAACATGAGATTGTTTTGTTGGATCTATTTAGTTTAGATGTGATATTTTATTATTAGATTATTAGTTGAAATTCATTTCATTAGTAATATAAGTTGATAATTCTGAACAGTAAATGTAGTTAATATACTATTTTATTAATCAATTCACTTAAAAGAGAAGTATGTAATTTGGCTACCTAACAAGAGAAACTCATACTTCCTTTTATCAAAAATATCTTAGTAATTAGGATATCTACAGAATCTAGTTTATTCAAACATCACTTTTTAAGTGCATCATTCGAAGTATGTGGCTTCTAATAAAAAAAAAATTATGGGAGCCCCAAACTTGTATCCAGTAGCCTTGACCACAAACAACTGGAGGACTTGAGATGAGTGCATAGTGTGTGCTTTCAATCAACATCATCAGCAGGCAGTAATCCTGGGGAAAAAAAAGTAAATTCCACAAATAAACAGACCAATTTTCCTTTAAGAGGAAAGCTAATTCTTTTCAATCTACTTTTTTTATTACACTATTTTCCCCTCTATCTACTTAGCTGGAATAAGGATAAATTTCCAAAGCTACCCAGTTGGAAAATAAATAGGTTCACTGTTTGTCTAGCATTCCAATCTTTGCAAATGTAAATCAGCCCAACTGCCCCTCATTTAAACCCTCAACTTCACAAAACATTAAAGGGTGGCTTTCACTACAGCATTTAATCTATCCACTAAGATTTCTGCTTCAACATCATTCGAAATTGACTACCTGATAAAGAGAGACCACTATCAAAGGTCAGTGAGGTCAACTTGTATAATTACAAGGAGTTTACTGGGTCAGCTCTACCAAACACCACTGTTTGAAGGTTAAATTGTTATAATTAAACATATATACAGATCTCCCAGAGTTACTTTATTGTTAAATGTACTGGAAACAGCACAAGCATTTATTGCTGACCTTAATTGTGTCCAAAGTGTCACCACTGGGAAATCATACAAAAAGAGCACTTATTAAAAACATTACAATCTTGCACATTAAACAATACTTTATAAAATAAAATGCATTATTAGCTACTGGAAACAGGTTTATTTATCATGACAATATTAAGGAGTACATCCCCTTTGTTTGTTTGGTTTAATTGGAAGTACTCTAAGAAGTGACATTTGCTATTTCGTAGTTGATAAACTTGCCACAGACAAAGGAAGATGGCCCAGATTTGGGTGCTAAAGCTACTGTCACTTCAGTATCATCACTTCCAAATTACTGGAATTCAATCACATTTTAATAACAGAATAAAAGGAAGCTTTAGATGGGAAGCTTTAAAATGCACTATTCTGTAACTTTTTGATTTGTTTTCTGTGCTTTTAGTTTTTTTATCAAGTGGATAAATGGCCTGTGGTGAAGTCTTTCATAATCACTACAGGAAAATACCATTATCATTCTTTGTTTTCTTTTAATGAGTATTAAAGATAGATTAGTTCTTTCTCTTTTTTTTCTCAAGGTGAGAAAGAAAGAAGCAAATCATCTTTGGTGCCCAAAATGCTTACCTTGATGCATGTAGAATTTTTACATGTAACGAAGGGATTTCAAGTTGGTGCAATGCTTAATTAAATAAATTAAGTGGTTTAATTTTGATAATGAAGGCAACTTCTAAATCCAAGCTTTCACATTTAGGGAATTACTATGTGAAACTGTTATTAGGAAAATAAATATTCAACTTTATGGAGCTGCGTGGAATGGTCTTAACAAATTTTTTTTTAATATTTTCAGATTTTGTGTTGGAGACAAATTTTTCCTAAAGAATAACATGATCCTTTGCCAGACGGACTACGAGGAAGGTTTAATGAAAGAAGGATATGCGCCCCAGGTTCGCTGATCTATCATCATCACCCCGTTAAGAATACAAAGCACTACATTCTTTTATCTTTTTTGCTCCACATGTATATAAGAATTGACACAGGAACCTTCTGGATAGCGTAGAAATAGGGAAGCAGGATGGTTATATGGAATAAAAGGCGGACTGCATCTGTATGTAGTGAAATTGCCCCAGTTCAGAGTTGAATGTTTATTATTAAAGAAAAAAGTAATGTACATATTGCTGGATTTCTTTGCTTGCTATTCGTTTTTGTGTCACCTGGCATGAGATGTTTATTTTGGACTATTGTATATAATGTATTGTAATATTTGAAGCACAAATGTAATACAGTTTTATTGTGTTACCATTTGTGTTCTGTTTGCTTCTTTGTATTGTTGCATTTAGTACAATCAGTGTTTAAACTTACTGTATATTTATGCTTTCTGTATCTACCAGCTATTTTAAATGAGCTGTAACTTTCTAGTAAAGAGTTGAAGAGCAAATCTCATCAATGATACACGGATAGATAAAGCAAGTCTATCAACATTAAAAATATTAAAAACTAAAGACACACAACACATTTTAGCAACATCCACTACTTATTGCCACTATGATTTGAAGTCTATCAGTGTTCTCAATGTAACTCCCTATTTTCAGGGGGTTAAAGATCAGCTTTAAAAAATACATAAAAATTCATCTTAAAGCACTTTCATTTTATACCAGTGTGAAAAGTGCCATTTTTAGAATAACTTTAAAGCTTAACCATTATTCATTTAATAGCCTTTTTTTGTGCTCCTTACCTACACAATGGCTTGGCTTTGCTTTTTCAGCCAAACACCTTATGTAAACTAGTGCCTTTGGGTATCATGTAAAATTTTTCCAAAGGGTTACTTTAAAAACGTGTTACCACAACTATGAGATGATTTTAAAATGATACGTTTCTTATATAACTTTTGTCCCAACCTCTCCACAGGAGCCGAGGGTTGAATAACTTTATGGCTTAATAGATTTATGGCACTGACAATTTGAGTGTGAACCTACTGAGATCATATTAATGGCATTTATTTTAACGTTCAAAAAGTGAACACTAAGTTTGATGTGTCTTACTCTCTCATTGCTTTAAGGAATCACCAACTCAGAATACATCACATTTAGGCCTAAATTTGTTACTCCATCTTTTTAAGGTGAAATACTATTCCATTCCCTTCATGATAAAGAAGACAGCTCTGGATAGAGAAATGCCGAAAAACAATTCTATAAGTTACAATTAAGGAAATAAAAATGAGAACACAATCCCCTCTTTCCAATGCCCACACTTTTGCTTTTGCTCCCTGAAATCAAACTCTTCAGCAAATCTATTCTACACAGGCACAATGAAATATCTTTCTACTATAGCAAATTTGTGCTATAGGTTTTCTGTATCTTTTTTGTTTTTCTTGATTACTTGTATACAAAACAGTGTTTCCCATTGTTATTTGCATACACATTTTGTCCTGCCAATATGCATTTCAGATGAAAATTAAATAGTAGACATGAATTCTTGGTTTTGGGGCCAAAATATTAAGCTGAAAATCATGCTGGTGTGGATTTGAGTTGTTTTAAAGCAAAGCTTTATTATGAACATGCATGTGAATTTGGATATTGCCTCTATGTCAAAGAACATCATTCTGTGAAAAGTGGATGACAATGTATTTTTACAAATACTTCATGGTTAAGAGTGTTTAAGTCACATGTCTCCCAAATTTGAGATACATGGAAGAAAAAAGTGTTAAAAATACTTGTTCAGGATCCATGCAATCACTATAATATTAGCCTGAGAACCTTATGCTTATTTCATGTAGAAAAAAATGATACATGGTTGAAAGGAAGCAGAACAAAACAAAATAAAAATGGGAGTGGGAGAGAAGCGAGAAGTTGTTTTCATAAAGTAGCACTGCTAGTCCTAGTCTCCAGTTGTTTAAAATTCCTATGGATGTTAAAATTCAACTGTATCTCTTTGAAATGATTTTTTTAGATTTGAATTATTGTCAATATTTTAATAATATGTCAAACTTTGTCCATTGGGAACCAACTTATCTCAGCTTGTTGAAGCTGTCCAACTATCTTTGCCAACTGAGCAAAGCTTTTATGACTTTTCCTTTGTCTAATCCCTTGGGAGTTCATATTTAATGTGTTTTACTACAAACAAAATTTCTCACCTGGATTAAAGATTAAAGCCTTAATCTATTAGATTATCTTTAATCTCCATGAAGTTGTGAAACAAGACAAGAATAATTTTTGCAGCTGTGGGCCATTTGACAGAAAGTGCCCATTCATCATAGCATTTATGGCCTGAAGTACTAAGCTGATTGTCTTGACTACTCAAAGTGGTGGTTGTTGACTTTCTTTTCTGTGTTGTGTAGCCCTGATGTCACTTAGCTTGTCACCTGATGCTCCTGGAGGACACTTCCATGGAGCTTTGATTTCTCAAGCAGTTAAAGCTCCCTGCCCAACATGCATCTCCTCCAGGTTGCCTGGGATAGTGAGCCAGGCACCGCCACCCCACCAGCGTGCTAACGAACTTAAAGCTAACCTGTGTTTGTAATTTCACTTCCATCTTGCTTAATAAATACCTGCTGGATTCTTTCATTCTTTTTTAATATTTGGACTTATGTTTTTAATAAAAGGGGTATGACACTATTTGATTGCATTTAATTGGTAAAATCTCAGGTAATTCCAGAAAGCAGATATTAAATCCATGAAAAAGGAAAACAGCATGTGTGGACATATAGTTTCTTAGTATTTAAAAGGCTTCTCTTTTTCTTCCTTTTCTTTCATTACTTATATGAGAGGCAGAGAGAGAAAGAGAGAGAGAGAGAGAGAGAGAGAGAGAGAATCTTCCATCTACTGATAGCTTACTTCCCAAATCACTCTAACAGCCAGTGCTAGCCCAGGCTGAAACTAAGAACCTGGAAATCATCCTGAGTCTCCCAATTAGATGGCAAGGACCCCAGTATTTGAGCCATCACCTGCTGCCTCTCATGGTGCACATTAATAGGAAGCTGGAATAGGTAGCATAAATAGGTCTCAAACACAGACATTCTGAAATGGGATGTGGGCATCTCAAGTGGTGCCTTATTTTTCTTTTAAAATGCTTTTTTAAATGTATTACATATTTAACTAGCTATTGGAAATGGCGAGAGAGAGAGAGAGAGAAAGAGAGAGAGAGAAATGAGAATCTTCCATGTACTGGTTCACTCCCCAAATGCCTGCAACAGTCAGAATCAAACCAGGCCAAAGCCAGGAAATCTATCCATATCTTTCATGTTGGTAGCAGGACCCAAGTACTTGGATCATCTTCTGCTGCCTCCCAGGCATGCCTGCAGGAAGCCGGCACTCCAGTATGGGATAAAGGTGGTCCAAGTGGCATCTAAACCTCTGCACTAACGTCCACCCTGACATTGACTTTCTAGAGGAGAATCATAACTAACATAGAGAAAGTTCTGTTCTCCAAATATGTTTAGGATCTCTGAGCTAGGTAGTTGAGTGCTATTTTCTTTTGTGAGAAAATAAAACTGTCAAAAATGAAGGTAGCGATTTCAAGGTACAATTTTGCACATTTATACAAATCTTAAGTGATCTTTCTGAAAGCAATGTGTGTTGGTGTTGTCAGACTAAATTTCAAGTTTCCTATTTCCTGTATGATGAATTAAAATAAAAAAAAAAATCTCTACTGAACCCTACCTTTTCAAGGAAGACATGGTGTTCCTTAATTGGAGCAGGATGCTGAAAATTATATCTCTAGTGAAACAGACCACACACAAGTGGTTTCATTTTAAGTATCACTTTAGGCAAACCACTCTGAATAGTCACTTAAACAATTTCATAGAAATGATACAGGCCAAACATGTTTAGTGTTCACTTCAGTAAGTTGCAAAAACAATCTGCATGTTTATTGTAATAGGCCATTAGCGCAGAATACGATTTTAGCAAAAGCCTTTTGATCATTACTTTTTCTCAAACACACCATTACAGATATTTTTAAATGTGATTTTAACGCATTTTAAGGTAACAGAGGATTAGTATAGCCATTACTTTTTGTTGAAACTTAATTGAGTGCCTACTATGTGACAGTCCTTGCCCCAAAGGCCTCAGTCGCCTACTGGGCAAACAGATTCCTTCAAAAATCCAATGACTTCAACATGCCTTTGCACTGATTTTTACTCATTGCAAACCTGCAAAATAATAAGCACACAAAAGCAAATACCATCTTCTACCTATTCAGCACGAAGTTAGTATGAAAGCTCCAGAAAATATCTCAAGTAATCAATGTGTTCAGAGAATTATCTCATACAAATGACTCATTAACTCAATAGCACATAATAAAAAGAACATCAATTAATTAATGAGTCACCCTCAGATTGCTGTGATTACAATAGAGCTCTGTTGAAACAGCGGTTATAAATGGAGCTGCCTCTTTTTATTCATTGTTTGCAATTGGCCCATTATTTGGCTGAAACCAGTGTCATATTCAACACATGCCTGTAGGTAATTGTGTGATTAGTATCATAAATGAAGAATCCAAAAAGCCTACTGCTTGTAAGACCGCAGAAAAATAAAGAGAAACTCATTTTTATTACAGCTTCCTTTGAAGCCAAGTTATTAGGAGAGTATTTTCTTTCTAAAAGATACAGTTTTACATTTATAATCAAGATTTAAGACTTACATGCTGAAAACTGTAAGGATTAGCTGCTAAAACCCTTAAAAGTAAATTTTACAGTGCTTTATTTAGTGTGCACATGATTTAATTCCAGTAATTTTTCATGAAGACTAAAATATGCATGATCAATGCCAGTTTTGTAAATGTTTTGAAATCCCAAAAGGACATTTTTGCTTTTGGTAGCCTGGGTTTAAGTTGGTTTTGTGGGAATTGACAGCAATACGGGTCAGGATTTAAAGAAATATCAAATATTATATACAAAGTTACCAATTAAACTTTCTCAACTATCTTGGTAAATGGCATTCCAATAAGCTTATAGAATAATTATAACAGTTCCCTTAGGTAAGTAAGAAACATCTGTTGGTAACACATAACAGGTGTTAACAATTACACATACTGAACTTTTAAAAAATGTTTTTAATTAAAAGAATTCTGTTTTCTGAAAAGGAAGATATGTTAAATTCAAAGATATTCCTGTTTTGGGTGTGCAGATCATGCAACGTACAAAATTGTGAATCCCAAATCATCTTGGATCAATGAGGTTTTGTGTTTGGCTCAGATCATTGCAATCCAAAGTGAGTTGGAATTTATTATACTTTTCACGCAATTGATATTCTGGACTGAGGAGCTGAGTACTCATGAAATTGGTATATCAGAGATGATTACAGAATATTTTGCCTTTTGGATAAGACAGTTGGTTGCCTTTGACTATACCAAATTCAGTGGCCACAGTACAAAGAAAAATGGGAGCAAGAAATATTCAATAAAAAATTATACATTTTTTTATCCTGCCTGGAGAAGACTTTAAATCATGTTAAGTAAAATAATCCATTTATAACATGTAGCTATATCAAATGACCTGTCTTCAATAGCTTTTAATAATAGCTAACATTTGCTGAACATTTACCATGTAACAGGTAGGTTTCTTTTACATCCATGTAATTTCCACAGAACCCCTGTGACATATGGACATTAACCATATTGTATAGATTTAAAACAAAGGCAGAAGAGGTTGCCCATCTTACCCCAGGTCATAAAGCTAGTAAGCAGTGGACCTAAGATTTAAGCATAGGTTTTGTGGGTCTAGTATTCAACGACTCCACTATACTACCATTGCTTATTTGGTTGCCATTATTAGTAATTTTATCATTATTATTTTTAGTAGGCCCTAGAATTCTCCAAGAACTAGAGTGAGTTATCTATGCTGAAACAAAGATTCTAAATGTTTCTGTTTTAATGTCATCAATAAATCTACATTCAAGAATTAAGATTATCATATTTTCACAGATGCAATCTTAGCTCTTTCTTTCAACAACACAACAAAAGCATTTATTTGAACCTGCAAATCCATTGTACCGAATGGAGGATCTCTTAGCATAGCAGTATCGGGAACAAAAGGTGGTCAGCACAGACTTGAGGATAAATCTGAATTTAAGCTGCAGTTTTCTGAATCAGAGTAAACATCTGTAGGGAGGTGAGGCTAGCTGAGTCTTTGAAATCAAGACAGTAAAATGAGTATATTCCTTAAGATATTTTGCAAGCTACTTCCAAAAGATGAGATGAAACCAAAATTAAACTTCCTAGAAGAGTAATCTGTGTCAAGCTTTGGGTTCACTGTCTAAGCTACACCAGCCGTAGAAGAGTATGGGTCCAGGTCAGTTGCCAACAGCTACTGAACTCTAGTCTGAGTTACATTGACAAGTGTGGCTAAATAAACAGAGGGCAAAGAGTTAAACTTAATATCAGACAGCAGCTATTTACCTCCTCTCATTAACAGAAAAACAAAAACAAAAAACGAAAACTTCCTTCCTCCAACTGTTTCCATTACTGCAGCCACTTACACAGATGAGGACCCTTTGGACTTCCAATGGGAACTTCCACCACACAAATGTCTTCCCCTATTTTCAGTATATGAGGGTACTTTAAAGAGTTTATTGGAAAATAGAGTTAAAAGGCAGGCTTATTTTGGTGCAAAAAAAAATTTTGAAAGCCATACTTTTTTTTCCATAATACACATTCTCCATGAACTAATTGAAGACATCTTTATGTAAGAATTTCAGTTTTTTTATATCCAAATAGTCTTGTCTTTTTAATTCCATTTTCATGAATCTATTAACCCATACATATACTGAAGGGCTTTAGTACTGACGATTGAGGCAGAATGTAGACAAATTTGGTACATAAATAATGTTCACTTCTTCTACCTAGAAGGTGTAGGGGAAATCCCAGCAACCTTTGGTTGTATGATAAGTTCTTGTATTTAGAGAAAGACTTATTTAAGTACCCTTATGAACATGTAGTTTTTCACAGTACAAATCTGGTGGAGCTACACTGTGTTGTCTAAAAATTAACCTTGACCTTTCATTCCTGTATTCTTAGAGTATTATCAATTTAGTAGAAATATTAGCAGATGCTAGCAGCCACAGAAACCACGCCTGAAGAAGTTATTAGCAGATAAGAAGAAACCATAGGAGAAAATCAGTTTTTCACACACACACACACACACAAACACACAAATTACTGGACACTTACCACATGTAGTACTATACCAGGCATCTCATCACATTTTCTGCCTAAGAGCACTTTGTGAATAAAATATAATGTTCACTGCCATTTATTCTTTGTTTAATGCCTAATTTATTAAACACAAATTCTAATAAATTCAATTTCTCCAAATATTTGTTCATCATTTAAACAGCTAATAAAGCAAAACTTCTAGATTTAATAGCTCAGATTTGACTATTTAAACTTTGATTAGGATCTTATCAAATTCTTCCAAACATTTCAATAACATACCATTTAGTAACTTTCAATGCTTAAAAATCATCAAAAATTCGCATGAGTCAAAACTTATTTTCTAAAATATACATATAGCTGTAGTAAATTTATTAATTAAAATGGATATTTATATATTTTGATACATATGTTTCTAAAGTATATTAATACTAAGAAATCCCTTTAAAAACATAAATATTAACTCAGTTAAGTGATGTTACAGGACCTGTATTGTTGACTGTGTGAGTCTTGATTGAGGCACCAAAACTGGCTACTCTATCCAAACTGAGCTGATGTATATCAAGTTGAACCATCTTTTAATAACAGTCATCCTTCCCTTGTTACATTAATTGAACTTTTTATTGTTTTTTATTTTTTAAATATTTATATATTTTGAATGTCAGAGTTACACAGAAGGAGAGAGAGAAAGAGAGAGAGAGAATCTTCTGTCTGCTTGCTTACTCTCCAAATAGCTGTAATAGCCAACACTTGCTCAGGTAGAAGCCAGGAGCCAGGTGCTTCATCTGGTCCCCCATGTGGGTGGCAGGGGCCCAAACACTTGGGCCATTTCTGTTGCTTTTCCAAAACCATTAAAAGGGAGCTAGATTGGAAGTGGAGCAACTGAGACACAAACCAGCATCCATATGGTATGCTGGCATTGCAGGAGGCCAATTAATCCAATGGCAGCCCTGAATTGAAGGTTTTTGTTTGCTTGTTTTTGAAAATGTATTTACTTATTTGAAAGGCAGAGTTACAGAAAGCAAGAGGAAGAGGCAGAGAGACAGAAGAGGGAGAGAGACAGAGATCTTCCATCTACTGGTTCACTCCCCAAATGGCTACAGTGGCTGGGCCTGGGCCAGATGAAAGCCAGAAGCCAGGAGCTTCTTCCAGGTCTCCCATGTGGGTGCAGAGGCCCCAGGACTTAGGCCATCTTCTGCTGCCTTCTCGGGCACATTGACAAGGAGCTGGATCAGAAGTGGAGCAGCCAGGTCTTGAACCAGCGTCCATATGGGATGCTGGCACTAAACACGGCAGCTCAACATACCACACCACAGAGCTGGCCCCTGAATTGAAGTTTTTAAAAGTTCAAATATTTCAGTTAGGTTACAATTCCTGTATCTATGATTTTTTCCCAAATTGATGTGTCACCATTATAGGAATCTTCTATGTAATTTTAGTCTCTCATTATAAGCTATAGGATCACTTAGAGATATTTATTTACAAAGAAATAAGAAACTTACGCAGTCACATTTCTCATTAGGACATTGGCTAATCCTCTTTCTTGCACAAATTTTTAGAACCCCTTTAAAAGCAATTATCATGCGTTCCTGCCTGTGTTGATTAGCACTTTGTGTTCTTGGTGTGGTTTGACTTAGATTTAATACATTTAATCTTTTATACCTAGAAAATAGGGACAAATACAAGTTGGCACTAAATAAATCAGTGTCCATTCAGTAGTAGGAAAAAAGCACATATGCCACCAAATTTAGCATTTTTATGAGCTCTGTGACAACTATTGTATATACACTGCATTAAGTTTTCCCATCAAGTGCAATTGTAGACTCGTCTGTTCTATAGACCCAGATGCATTGCAGGTAGACTATGTTGCTAATACTTGTGTGTGTGTGTGTGTGTGTGTGTGTGTGTGTAGATCTATTTGAGGTGTTAATCAAGAAATCTGTTTTGAAAGACACTATCTTAAAAAACAGGAAGCCAACAATAAATAGAGTGAGAGAAATGCAGAGTGCAATACAAGGTGAGCAGTTCCAACACACAGTCCTCAACCAAATTATAGACGCAGATCAAATGCAGTGTAAGGCAGCAGTAACACAAATCGCAAGTGTACACTTAGGTAGAGTTTCAGTAGTGTACAACAGGACTTGGACACGGAAAAGATGAAGAATAGGTCAGAAGCTCAGAGCATGACTTAACCAACAACGCTGGGAGTTTACCTCCTTCTGAAACATATCTGACAGGACCGTCTTGGTGCTACCTTGTTATAACCAGGTTTATTAAGACCTTGATTATTTTGTAAGTAAACTTATCACTGTTAAAGAAATTTGACCACTGTTTAAGTCACAACACCATTTTCTTAGTCTCAATTCATCCTTAAATTTTTTCATGGAAACCATTTGAGACCATAAACTTTACGGTCAGCAGCATCAGCATTGCCATCGGGCAGACAACGATGTTGAAAAAGTTATTTAGTTCCACAGTAAACAGTTTTCTCATCTGTAAAATGGAGATAACAACACCTATTTCACTGTTTTATTGAAGATTAAATGAAACAATCTATGGCAGGCTCTTAACATAACGCCTGATAGTAGTGTTCAAGATATTTTGACAATTGTTATTTTTATTAATCACAAATCTTCCAAAAATCTAATGTGACCTGCTTATCCCAACAGAGGTTTATCAGCATGGGGGAACATCAGGCATGATTTATGTTCCATGAAACAGAGGAAGGGCTGGAAATAACAACTGCAGATGAGAACTCAACAAGCAAGCTGGAAAATACCTTCTGAGTGAAATATTGAGATTCAAAAAGGGAAATTAAATTGGGGATCCAGGCCACAATCAGAGATATTGGATGATAAGACTTTTTAAAATACCCTTCTTTAGGGTCTCAAAAATATTTTAAAATACCCTTCGTTAGGGTCATAAACATATTTTTTACAGTTGCAAAATAAGTGCCTAGCATTTATACTCGTACAGCCTCTGCTTCTGATATTCACCAAAGTTAGCTCAATAATTGCAATATCCATTAGGCACCTAAAGTCTTGGCCATATCCTACAGGGAATATAATGATTAGTCCTTGCCCTTCAGGGCAGGCAAATAGATAATTGTTACAACAGAAGATAGGAACTTAGACATAGAGATATTTGCAAGACACTCTGGGAGCCCCAAGGAAGAAGTTTCTTGGCACATTAAGAAAGGCTCCACAATACACATGATATCCAGTCTTGAACAACTGTCTTCACACAGAGGGAACGTTGGGGTTTAAGAGACCACACCTTATTTAGATTCAGCAAATGGGATAGGTAAAAATCCATGAAAGATTTTGAAAAATTCTATATCATAATGAACGACAAGGTTCAAGAAAATTCACTTCAATAGAAATGTGTGTTAGACTAGGAAAGACAAGAGGACACAGTGATAGTTTGGTTAAGAGGGCTTTCTAAAAACCAAAGAAAAAGATAAGCACCCATAGATCACTGTAGCCACTGAGGAACAAAAACATTAGGTGGAAACAGCAAAACAGTATAGGAGCACATTTTACTAAATATGAAAGTTGACTGACTGTTAAAGGGACAATGGAGAAGAGTAAAATATGACTCTGAAATTTGGAGATTTTAACCCTGTCATTATTCATGTAATAAATAATATGCATGTAATGTATGCAAACATACACAGAAGAGAGAATAAGAAAAAATGTGTTTTCTCCAATGAATCATGGATACACTATAATTTATGCGACAGTATAAAGTTATGCCTGCATTTCAGGGCAACATGTTAAGCCACTACCAGCTATGCTGCTTTCCCATGTGAGCATCCATTCAAGTCCTGGCTGATTCACTTCCAATCCAGCTCCCTGCTACTATGCCTGGGAAAGTAGTGGAAGATGGCCCACTGCTCAGACTCCTGGCTTCAGGTTTCTGACTGGCCTAGACCTGGTTCTGGCCATTTTGGCTATCTTGGGAGTGAACCAACAGACAGAAGATTTCTCTGTGTTTCTCCTTTTCTCTTAACTCTGCCTTTCAAATAAATGAATAACTGTTTTAAAAAATAAGTACTTCCTTTACAAATGTAGAGATATATTCCTGCTTCAGAAATTCTTTAGTCTTTGAAGGAAAAATGCAACATAAATAAATGCTCGTTGGAGTGGCAGAATGAGCTATCTATGCTTCTGCTACCCTTTCTTCCCTTCATTCTTGCTGACAGCATATGAGGCGCTGACATGCTCAAATAGATTTTATTATTATAATTTTATGGTTTCTCTTGCACTCAGGGACAATCATTTGACACAGTTCTGATCGGTGGGAATTGATAACAATCAATGGAGGGTTTCTGGGGCAACTCCTTACATTTCTGATGCAGGTTCTGTTCCTCCTTCCTTACTGCTCCTTTCTTTCTGCCAAGAAATCCAAATGGAAGCTAGAACTGGACCAACCATCTAAATCACAGATGACTAAAAGGAAAGCATCACAAACTAAATGATTCTGGAGTAATGATGAAATTGTTGCACCCTCACAGCAGGACAGAAATAAATAAACTTGAATTTGCATGCCTACCCTACCTGTTGGTCACTATGGTTGAGTTATCTCTTGCCACTGTGGTAGGGTTTCTATTATTTGCAATCAAAAGCAACACTTAACTGATATACTTGTCTTGTAGAAATTGGGGGAATTTTGTTGACACATTTTGTCATGATTTTCAGCCTTTGCTTGACTTGGATAGGAAAATTTTGCACTGAGTCATATTATAAGATCCAATGTTATATTTTCATCTCTCCTCCCCAGTTCAGCTCCCTCCTATCACAGGAGAATGCATAATCCTCCAACAAGAGAGGAACAAAGGTAAAGTTTCTAGTGTTAGTTTCTCACCTTCACTCCGGTCCTGCATAACCCCAAAACTCACCCTGACTTTTCAACATAAAGTTAGCATTTCTATTAGATACTGCAATTTCTCTAATTTTATATATGGTCTGTGAGGAAAGCTGCCTTCTTATTAGACCGTCATAAAACAATATGGGAAGAATGATGCAGAGAAATAGCAAAGGTATTTTCAAGTAATTAGTTGGAACCACAGACAGATCAAGAAGAAAGCCATTGTGCAAATGTCAGGCCATTCAAGGTTATTTCACCTTGAGGAGATAATGTCAGATCCTTCTTTGGCTATAAAGGAAGTTTCAAAAGTCTTTCTGCCTATCTCCAAATCCTGTCTGAAGATCATTCCTATTTTATGAAGTTTTCCTCTTATCTGCAGCAAAACAAAAATAGAAAAAAAGATAATATTACTTAAATATTATTCAACTGTATTTACTTTAAAATTAGTTCTTTAATCTGATATTTACATTTCCTACAAATTTGGTACTCACTTTCTTTTTTGATAATATTGCGATGCTAGATAATAGGTAAAATTTCTGATTATCTCATCTTGAAAAATAAACAGTCTCCCATTTCATTGTGCTTTCCTTATTAAATATATAAGTATATATTTAAATATGCAGGAAAAATTTGTGAAATTTATTGATTTGATTGTATTTGACTGGGGATCCAAAATTAAGTTCCAACATTGTGCCCATAAATAAAGCTTTTCTCTATTTCATAGATACTTTCCAATCCAATTTTTTTGTAAGATTTATTTCATTTATTTGAAAGACAGAGTTACAGAGACAGGTAGAGACAGAGAGAGAGAGGTCTTCCATCCGCTGGTTCACTCCCCGTTTGGCCAAAACGGTTGAAGCTGCGCCAATCTGAAGCCAGGAGCCAGGAGCTTCCTCCAGGTTTCCCACGTGGGTGCAGGGGCCCAAGCACTTGGGCCATCTTCTACTGCTTTCCCAGGCCACAGCAGAGAGCTGGATCAGAAGAGGAGCAGCCAGGACTAGAACCAGCACCCAAATGGGATGCCACGCTTCAGTTCAGGGCTTTAACCCACTGTGCCACAGCACCAGCCCCTCCAACCTAATCTTACACTGCACTCTGTTCAGATCCCAAATGCTATGTTCTGGACATGGTTTGTCCCCCTCCAAATCTCATATGTTGGTGGCCAGGGTCCCAGGATGGTCGTATTTAGAGGTAGTGGGACATTTAAGAAATAGTGATTGCTGGGGGATCATTAGATTTTTGAGGACATTTCACTCAGAAAGGAATATTGCTCTTCCAGAGTGGATCTGCATGAAGATACTATTATAAAAGACTGAGCCTCCCCGCCCCCCAACCCCTCCCCAGTCACCATCTGGCTACTTGCTGTCATCACTGCCATCTATCACGATGAGACATGGCTGAGAGGGCTCTCACTAGAAATGAGCAAAGGCCAGCACCATTCCTGTGAACCTGTATGCTAAATAAACCTCTTTCCTTCATAAGTAGCCTGTGTGAGGTATTTTGTTAGAATGAACAAAAACTGACCAACATACCAAGCGCTATAGATTCTTTTGTAGAAAAGACGCTTTGTTACAGCATCTCATGGATGCCAGTTTGAGTCCCGGCTGCTCCACTTCCAATCCAGCATTCTGCTATGGCCTGGGAAAGCAGTACAAGATGACCCAAGTCCTGGGCTCCTGTACCTGTGTGGGAGACCAGGAAGAAGCTCTTGGATCCTGGCTTCAGATCAGTGCAGCTCTGGCCGTTGTGGTCATTTGGGGAGTGAACCAGTAGATGGAAGACCCTCTCTCTGTCTGCCTCTGCCTCTCCATAACTCTGCCTTTCAAATAAATAACTAAATCTTTAAAAGAAAAGAAAGCACACTTTAATAATTGACCCAATTCCAAGTCACCATCTCAAAATGAATTCTATCTTTTTATCTTTACTTCCTTTCTGTCCATCTAGAAACATATATTCAATGTTTTCTATACACCAATCACAATGTGAATTAAGGAGCATGGAGATAAAAGGAGAAAGCAGGAGGAGGAAAGATATAAAGGCTGAAAAATACATAGAACATAGATTTTTTACATTCAAATATAGCTCACAGTGTGTGATGCGAGGAATGAGAAAAACAGGCAATGTTATTAGAGTATGGACAGGATACTCTGGGAGCAGAGAGGAAGGAGTGCCTGTGAGAGAATCCCCACACATTCTGAGAAAAGTAGTTCAGATTCAAGAAGTTAGAAGGAATCCTTCCAGTGGGTTAAGGAAAGGAAAGAACTTCATTGCAAATACATGTAAAGATTGCAAAGTATGAGAGATTCCCGGGTTAAGGGAACCACAACTAGCATGTGAAGGAGTTGCAGCCCTATGATGAAGGCCCTTATTTATTTTACAGATGGTGATCTGCAAATCTATGGAGGCTTAAAAATGTGTGTGTGAGTGTGTGCATGAGTTTATGTGTCTGTTTCAGACATTCTGACTCAGGAGGGAGATTGCCATGCCCTCCGAGCTGTGCATTTGATAGACTCATGTGGACTCCACTGCTGTAGATGAGGAGACCCTGAAGGATGACAAGGCTAGAGAGGGCACGATCTGGATTGCATTTTAGAAAGTTTGGCCATCTGGTGGCTTTCTGAAAGATGGAGAGGAGGCCACCAAGACTATAGGTTGGGAGTCCGGCATGTGCAGTTGAAAAGTATGAGGATTTGAAAGCAATGGAGTAGGGGCAGATGTTTGGTGTAGCTGTTAAGCACTGTATCCTATCTTGGAGTTTCTGATTTCAAGTCTTAACTCTTGTTTTTAGTTTGCTGCTAATGTGCACTGTGGGAGATAGTAGGTGATGACGCAAGAAGTGGGGTCCTTGACACCCACATGAAAGACCTTGATTGAGTTCAAGGCTGCAAGCATCAGCCTAGCACAGCCCTGGCTGTTGCAGGCACTTGGGCAATGAACAGGAAAATGAGAGCCCTTTCTCTCTGTCCATCTCACTCTGTCTTTCAAATGAATTAACTAACAAACAAAACTTCATATTAAAATAAATGAACAACGCAAAAGCAGTACACTAAAGTTCAAACACTTGAAGTTCAGACACTGACAAGTAATCAGATCCAGAGCCAATTAGGAAAGATGAATGTAAGATTCACTAATTCAAATTGCCCCAGGGATAGAACTTGGAATTGCAAGTATTTACAATTTAGTTTTTTTTTTTTTTTTAAATCTATGTATTTGTTTATTTGAAAGGCCAAATGATGGAATTTTGGTGGGGAGAGAGTGACAGAGATATCTCCCATCCACTGTTTACTCCTCAAATGGCCAAAACAGCCAAGGCTGGGTTGGGCCATCTCCAGGAGCCAGGAACTCCATCCTAGTCTCCCAGTTGGGTGTCAGATGCTCAAGTAGTTGGGCCATATTTCTATGCTTTCCCAGGCATGTTAGCAGAGAGCAAACAGAAGCAAAGCACCCAGAAGCAAAGCACCCAGAACTCTAATCAGCACTTGGATATGGGATGCCCTCCTCACAAGTGGCAGCTCAACCCCTATGCCACAACACCAACCTCATTATTTATACTTCATAAGAAAATCCCTGGGGCTGGCACTGGTGCAATAGGCTAAGCCTCTGCCTGTGGAGCCAGCATCCCATTTGGGTACCAGTTCATGTCCTAGCTGCTCCTCTTTCAATCCAGCTCTCTGCTAATGGACTGGGAAAGCAGTAAAAGATGGTCCAAGTGCTTGCACCCTTGCACCCTCATAGAAGACCCCAAAGAAGCTTCTGGCTCTAGGCTTAGCTCTAGCCATTGAAGCCATTTAGGGAGTGAACCAGCAGATAGAAAACCTTTCTCTCTGTCTCTCCCTTGAGAGGTAGAACAGTCTGTAGTTCTACCTCTCAAGTAAATAAATAAAATCTCTTTAAAAAAAAAAGAAAATCCCATATTTTCTGGAAAAATATGTCTGTGCTCGTGAGTGGCTAAAGTACTTCCCTTAGCTCTTAATTTTTGTTTATTTAGACAACTTATTGAAATTGTAAAGCAGATTTTACTTTTTTAAGTGTAAAGATCTTACTTAAAATATTAAATTTAATCTGAAATTGATGGGAGACACAAAAATTAATGAATTAAAGACATCAACATGTTAGATTAAGTGTTACTCAGACCCAACATATTAATTTTAATATGTCATTTCAAGGTTGACTTTTTACTTAGTACCACAACAGAATTCCTACCAGGATGCCAACATTTCTATTAGGCCTCAATGATTCCAAGAATCACTCTTTATTGTCTTTGCGTCTCTCAAACCATTTCTTCCACTGGCTCTTCTCAAAGACTATGGGGGTTGAAACTAGATGGAACTGATGATTCCGAGATTTTGGGTTTCATTTATCCATTTAGTTTCTTCGCAAACAGTGAGCCACATAAAGTACAATGACAGATGGCAATGAATCAGTGTTATACATTATTGTCTTGCTTCAAAGTCAAGGTATAAAACTAAATGAATAAAACAATTTTTAACTCTTTCAATAAAATATCCCTAAACAAAGAAATAGCTCATTATACAGACTCCATCCTAATTGAAGGACACCTAATGTATCCTGGCCTTTAGGAAAGAACACACACCATACCAAGTTTCCAAAATGCTACCCAGGCTTTAGAAAGAGAATAAATAAGTCTTGCTGATGGTTGCCAGTCCTCTTCAGCTAACATTTCTCCTTTCAAGCCTAAATCCTTCACATTTCACTTCAACCTCCAGTGGTGATGGAGAAAAACAATGCATATCAATTGTTCCCTGAATAAAAACACTCAATCATTTCAAAAATCATCCTCCATCTAGAATAACCGCCAATCTTTGACCTTCCCTCAAAGGTCTTATTTGCTAGGACTTAGATAACCCTGGCAACTTTCTTCTGAACATTTTTTATTTTTTTTTCTCACATATTTTTGGTTGTAGAGCTCAGAAGTGGCACAGTAGTGTCTTTGATATGAAATCTACTGAGATTGCTAATGATTACCGCATTTAATAGTGTTTCTGCTTTGTGTGTAATCAATATCATGTTTCCGCTTTCTAATTAAAATGAAACTTTACTGATTCGTGGACAATTTACATGCTCTACTATGGACCAGAAGTATGAGGGCACTTGCAAAATTCCATAGAAAAATAGAATTAGGAGATAAGTCCATTTTGGCACAATACATTTTTGAAGTCCATACCTAGTTTCTTCCTAATGCACATTTTCCTTGAACTTTTTAAGGACCTAACATTTTCCCGCAGGATTCTGGGGAAATCCCATGATGTTTGTGTTTTTCTCTGTTTTGGTCACACATGAATATATATGTCCATTCTGCCGTGTTAAAACCCAACCCAACCCAATTATTAGTATACCTTCTATTTATACTAAGACTCATTAGAATGTTTAGAAAGTCCTCCAGATTGCTAAATATTATTATTTTTCCCAGGCTTCTGTTGCAGGGTCCCTCTTTTGCCAGCCAACTGTATCCCTGAAACACTAAGCACACAGCACGCTCTGGTGGAAGCCACTTGTTAATTGACCACCACCCTCTAGGTATAATTTTCAGTTCTGTATCCACTTGGAAGCATCTGAATGTCACTCCAGGGTGGGCAGTAGGCCGGTGGCTGGAGACTAAGAGGCAGAGTTTATATTTAAGGCAACTGGAAGACTAAAACAAAAGGTGAAACAGTTTTTAAAATGCTGAAAAATAAAAGAGCAGAATGAAACCTAGCAAGGAGTCAAACTAGAAGAAGACCACAAGCAGGAACCTAGTTTAAGGTCACAGACTAGGATCCAGCTTATCAAAATAAGAACAATAATAAGACATGAGGGAAAATGGAGAGGTAGGGAGCATATGTGTGGATTACTTAAGCACAATCTTTCTCTCAAGTAACTTCAACTTACTTTTGTGATCACTCTGGTAAGGTTCAAAGACACACCAGCCTACTTTACCAAGCCAGGGAGAAGGACCAATACCAGGTGGTACTGACACTTTTCCCAATCATTGCATGATATACTATGATGAGATCACACAAAAGACAAAGTTCAAGTTGAGAATCGTTATCCTTTTCCATTGATCCTACTAAGTCTAGCATTATCTCTCAAACAAAAGAAAAAAGGTCGTCATTTGGAAAAATAAAAGTGCAAACTCCTTTTTCTTATCCTGCATGACTATTTCTAGGATTAAAAATAATAGCTCATATCTTCTTTGATATGTTGCAGTTATTTTCTGCTCTATGAAAAGCTTTCCCTGTCCCTGCTACACACAATACATAAGGGAACATTTATCCTTGTGTTTCATATGCCACCCCTTACTATATGCAGCCCCCTAGAATACATAATAAAAAGATAAATGAAAAGCACATTAGGAATGCACCTAGTGGTGGGAATCCAGCCAGTGTTGATTGCAGATGTTTTGTTTGAATCGGTGGCTGCACTAAGCAGGAGAAATGCCCGTTATACAAAGGAGAGTATTGCCAAAGAGTTCTGGGATGAGAGAACATTCTCTAATAAGTATTATCTTTTGTTTCAAATATATATATTAAATGTCACATTTCATATCATTTTCTTCTAGATTACCCAGTGTATTACATATGGATTGCAGACTGCACTTATCATTTATAGTTATTCCTTTGGGGTTTTTTTGTTATTTTTAAAAAATATTTATGATATTTATTTGAAAGACAGAGTTACAGAGAGGTAGAGACAGAAAGGGGGTCTTCCATCCGCTGGTTCGCTCCCCAGGTGGCTGCAACAGCCGGAGCTGTGCCGATCTGAAGCCAGGATCCAGGAGCTTCTTCTGGGTCTTCCACATGGGTGCAGGGGCCCAAGAACTTGGGCCATCTTCTACTGCTTTTCCAGGCCACAGCAGAGAGCTGGATTGGGAGAGGAGCAGCCAGGACTAGAACTGACACCCACATGGGATGCCGGCACTTCAGTCCAGGCCTTTAATCCACTGTGCCACAGTGCCAGCCCCATCCTTTGGTTTATTTTATCAACAGTTCTTTCCATGGAACAACAAACTAAAGATTGTCTTGCTTTCAGTTGACATACCACTGCCATAAGCTAAAGCATTCCATAGCAGGGGCCAGCAATATGGCGCAGCAGGTTAAAAGACCACTTTCAGTACTGACATCCAACATTGCACTGCTGGTTTTAGTCCTGGCTGTTCCACTTCTGATCCAGTTCCCTGCTAATGTGACTGGGAAAATAGCAGAATATGGCCCAAGTGCTTGTGCCCTGCAGCCCATGTGGGAAATCTAGATGGAATTCCAGACTCCTGGCTTCTGTTTTGCCCAGCCATTGCTGTTAGGGCCATTTGGTGAGTGATCTAGCAGATGGAAGATCTCTGTTTCTGTTTCTCCCCCTTCAGTGTCACTCTGCTTACCAAATAAATAAGTAAATCTTTGAAAGAGATGCTATGGCTTTCCAAACCCTGAAACCACAAACATGGCTTCATCTACCTTTCCAGACCTATCTTCTTCCAACTCACTGTAATACACCAAATGCTAGAGCCACAGTCACCTCCCACTTCCCCAAAGGGCAAGGTCCTATCATGCTACCTGTTTGTACCTATGCAATTCCCTCTGCCTGAGTTGTCCCAACTTTTCTTCCCTTCTTGGAAAACCTCCACTCCAAGTGCCTAGTGTCTGCTCTAGTTCTGATTTGCAGTGCTGGGCAAGACACACTTTCTTTGGTGTTGCTTTGCTCCAGCACTCCACATTACTATCATTGGTCACCAATATTTTTTTGCAAACTTCTCTAAACTGAGCAGCATATAGTGCTCCAGCATCTGGCATGTACTAGGTGCTCAGTAAAGGTCTTATGGATTAATCAGTCAGCTAAACAATGCAGCTTATCATTCTGGAACATATACATAATCCTGGACCCTCCAGATCAGTAATTGAAAATTAAAGTATTCAATAATATGCAAAAGAGACTGACTAGCTAGGATAAATTTTATCTCAAAAATTTATAAATAAAGCAAAAAGTTCAACTTACAGTATGACTCATGGAAAAACAGATGATCCTGTTTCCAGAAGAGTCCACAGAGACAAATGGGAACTGAGCCCCCCACCTGCTCGGCTTAAAGGATGCTGTCACAGGTGACACTCATTTACAAACCTGCACTTGCAACCTCTTCACATCTAGAGGTTTCTATGTCCTGTGCATACCTCACCTTTAACATTTTCTATTGACACATGAATATTAAGGAGGACTAGGTTATTCATCATTCTAGGGAAACAGATAAAAATTAGAGTACTTTTTTGTTTATGCGCCAAACCTTTCTTCATTAATACAAAACAAATCATGAAGCAATGCCAGAAAATTGGACTTGTTTCTTTAGATAATACTTAATAAAATACAATCAGCTCAACTCAACAACTTGTCTTAAAGTGGTAGGAAGAAGATTCTGTGGATGCAAAATGTCCCCAGCTATGGTAACATGTTTTCTGAATTCCCACAGGAAGATACTTCTTACTAGTCTTATTAATCATCTCTTGTGGGATTTGCAAAAATATCCTAGATGAGCCATATAATATTTTATAAGTTTCGTACAAAAATGACTCCAAATATTAAGACAAAAGAGAGGCTTTAGTCTTTTCAATATGGTTTTGTATATGGAATATAAAATAAAATGATCAATGCATTATGTGAAACTGCAAACTTGTCAAAATGCTAAGGTGGTACTCAATGAAGAGGAGAAAAACATTTATCCAATCTACCCTCTGGAGATGGCAGAATTCCAAGTTGTTTGGAATAAGAACCTGAAACGGAGATGAAAGCTTTGTAGACCCCTGAACACTTCAGCTCAGTGTACTTAGAATGGCTATTGTCCCTGATGATAAAATCCAGTGTTTATGATTCTGTTTTATACCTCACAGTTCCCTTTCTTCTTCCTCTATAGAAAAATCTCACACATTAATAAACATAAATGAAAAATATTTCTGTTCTAAAATTAAACCCTATAGCTTTGATGGATCATTAAATCCCACTCACAGATTCTTTCCTCGGTACCATCTGAAGTTTTTGTGGTGAGAATGTTAATTTTTTAACTCCCAGCAACCATTTTAGTTCAATTTCTTTAACAGAGACTAGCAGAGATGCAGAGGGAATGAAACAACTTAGCACAACTGGCCTTGGTGCTTTTTATGCCCCAAGCAAGCAAACAAGAATAAGATTATAGTGGCCCTGAATAGAATCAGAAATGGGAGAGAGGCTTTCACCACCACCCCACCCACCAGAGACTTCCTGAAGAAAAACAACTTTAAGATGCAATCTGTATTGGGGAAGCCATTCAACACCTGCTCAAAGTTACTGTGATTTTGCAATCTGTCCAGAGCATTAACACCTGAAGATACAGCCCCAGAATTTCTGTTTTCTCCTGGACATGAGTAACTGCCTGGTTTTAAATCGGGGGAGCTGGAGGCACCCTGGGATCATTGGCAGACAAATAGGAGATGCCAAGGGCTGCTTTCAATGTGAGCCTGGAGTTTTTACATTTTTAGAAGACGAGTGAGCAGCATTACCTGTTTACTTCAGTATCGACAAAGGAAAGCCTGTGGCCCCTTTGCACCTGCTAATACTTGTTCCTTATACTGATGTGACCCATGCAGCTGCTCATTTCAATTAGCCCAGGGCCAGTCTTGGCATTTACCCACAGAAATAATGCTGCACAAAGAAGTGCCTCTGTGCATCCACGCTGGCATTCTGCCAGCTCACAACTCAGCTCTGCACATTTCACCAACCTGTCTCCTGGGTTGCAAGGTCTTGCTGGACATTTCAGTCCTTAAATACTGAAGAAATCCTTTTGCTTCATTTAAGGGCTCTTTTTTGGGTTATTTTTCTTCTGAAAGACCATTTCTTCTGTATATTTCTATTTTATTTTTTTCCTCATACCTTCCTTCTTTTCCTCTCTACCTCCATTTAGAGAAACATTCAGAATGACACTTGTTTAAGTTTTCACCTTACAGCAACCACAGTCAAAAACAAAAGATGAAAGAAAAGACAAGCATTGCTGTAAAAAATTATCCATTTTTCACATAAATAAACAATACATAAATAAGAAGAGATTGATAAGCCTGTAACTCTTTTGCTTTGGTGTTAAATTTGCTTTCAAAATTAGGTCCTTTGGGGGCAGGGGTTGTGGTACTGTGGGTTAAGCTGCCACGTGGGATGCCAGCATCTCATCTGGGAGTGCCAGAGGTCCAGTTCCACTTCTGCTTCTTGGGATCCAGCTCCCTGCTAGCATGCCTGGGAGGCAACAGATGATGGCCCAAGTGCTTTAGTTCCTGCCACCGACATGGGAGACCAGACTGAGGTCCTGGCTCCTGGCTTCAGCCTGGTTCAGCCCCAACTGTTGCAGGCATCTGGAGCCACGAATCAGAAGATGGCAGATCTCTTTGCCTCTCTTTTTCCCTCTCACTTCTGCTCTCTCTGTCACCTTGCCTTTCAAACATATAAATCTGTAAAATATATATGGTATAATTCTTTTTTTTTTTTTGACAGGCAGAGTGGACAGTGAGAGAGACAGAGAGAAAGGTCTTCGTTTGCCGTTGGTTCACCCTCCAATGGCTGCCGCGGTCAGCGCGCTGCGGCCGGCGCACCGTGCTCATCCGATGGCAGGAGCCAGGTGCTAGGTGCTTATCCTGGTCTCCCATGGGGTACAGGGCCCAAGCACTTGGACCATCCTCCACTGCACTCCTAGGCCACAGCAGAGGGCTGGCCTGGAAGAGGGGCAACTGGGACAGAATCCGGCGCCCCGACCGGGACTAGAACCCGGTGTGCTGGCGCCGCAAGGCGGAGGATTAGCCTGTTGAGCCACAGTGCCGGCCTGGTATAATTCTTTAAAAACAATTAGGTCCTCTGGTTAGAAAGGACCACAAACCCCCACTCCAACTCACCACTGCATGCTTTTGCCTATATTCAAGGATGGAATCATTTATTGCAACTTTCTCTCTGCATTCCTACTAAAAGTACCACTGTTCTCCCTTCTTTCCTGGGCACTATCAGATATTACTTTCTCATATGAGTTATGTTGAATGTGCCCTTTTATGACATGCCTATGAGATGCTTAGAGACATTTCTTTATTCACTTCCCAAGTCTTCACTGTGGCTAGCACAGGAAATTTATCACTGCCTGGGCAAAGACCATGCTCTTCCTTTTAGTGAGGCTTGAGTCTTCTTGTGAGACATTTGATATATGCCCAGTGCAGGAAAGGTCTTCTCATTCAGCTAATGAGGGGAGGGTATCTTCAAAGTCACTTATCTATGATATTAAACATGGACAGTGACATATCTTGCCCATGGTGAAGAGTCACTTTCACTTGCTTCATGGGGGAAAACGAGCCAGCTCACTGGATCTGTCTCATGTCTCTGCAACCATCTGGAACAGCATGTCAAGGGGTAGACAGACATGCTTACCAGGCCTTCGCTGCCTCCATAAACCAGCCTCGGTGGGTAACTTCTTGCCCATGTGCCAGGAGATACATCTGCAGACAATCTCATTTTTCAGTCTCAGTGTTTACACATTTGGTACGAGGGCAGGTTCTATAAAACTCTCGTATCTGTATATATTTGTTTTGCTGTCAAGTTCCCTGTAGTTTTTGTGTGTGCAGGGGTTGACTTTGTAGCAGGTGTTTGGAACAATTAACAGAAGCAGGGGTACCAGTAGAGAGCAAAGGATGGGAGAATATAAAACAAAAGCTTGACATTTTGAACGACAAAGCCCTTAAAAACTGCAGAATAGAAGTATATCGGTAAATTTCAGTCTACTATAAAACCTTAAATATATATTTTGGCCCTAATATATGAGATTAAGCATAAAAAAACTCTGTTAATATATGTTATGTGATTTCATTTTTTTTTTTTTTTACTAAAACCACATTCAATAGGACTTGTAAAGCTTGAAAAGTGAGACATGTATCTCATGTGTCTGTACAAATGACATAATCAGTCCATTCTCTCTGCTCTGGGTTGTGAGAATGCTCTGAGAGAACAACCAGGAACATTCTGACTGTTTTTCTATTTGTAGAAACTTATAATCAGATGGAGGGAGTCTTTTTGCTTCTGTGTGGGTGACTAAGATAGTTGATTGGAGCCATGCCAAAGAGTCTTTTTCATATCAAAGCAGTTTGGGGAAAATTATATTTATTTGGATAGTTTCACACTCTGAGTTTTGATTTCATTAAAATCAGCATGAATTTACAATTATAGATTTCTAACTTACTTCATAAGCATAAATGCCAACTCATTTATGGCTTAACAAATAACATAAGCCCAAACACTTTGTCTCTAAAAGAATAACTGGTCCTAACTCTTCCTTTTTTTCATCATTAACAAAACACTTTAAGCCATTCTTTGTACTAATTCATTGGACCATCTCCTAAATGGTAGACAACACCAGGTACTGGGCTCATAGCAATGAGGGAGATTTGGCCACTGCCTGAAGTAGCTAATTCTTGTGAAGACTGAGAGTAAAATTTATAAAATACAGTATGATACTTGATAGAATTGTGGACCAGTTGTTTTCCACTGAAGTAGAACTTAATTCTGACACTGGGGTCATGGGAAGCATTGTTGATAATGTAACACTGGCGCTGAGTCTTACAGTGTGATTATAAGGCAGGCACTAAGTAAATTTTTCTTTGTGTACCTAAATTAACAGGCTTTTGCTGAGTTTATAGTAAATATGCCAGGAAGCTATAGAGAATATTGAGTGATCTCTGAAGTGAAACTACTTATCCTTACAGCAATAGTCTACGCATTCTAGAGCGGATGAAGGTCATTTCCCAAGAACTGAAGAGCAAACCAGAGAATGAACGAGAGGCACTAAGAAATTGTTTATAAAGAAACATTAACAGGGAGAAAGAAAAACCAAAAGTGCCCTGAAAATAGTAGTCTTGTCTAAAATGAATGAGGTCAAGTGGACTAGTGGTCAGTTTAGGATTCAGGTGGATGTAGAACCCTTCTCTTCTACTTCCTGACTTTCATCTTCTAATCAAATAAGTCTAATTATCCATATGAACCTAGACCGGTGGTTGATTTTTTTCTCAGATTGGTCCAGTGCTGGATGTATGTTAACACGTAATGGCATTCATCCTCTATCTACCCCACTCACATCTCCAGTCCTTGTTCCTCCACATGGACCTCTCTTGTGTGCTTCACCTTCCTCTTCTTCATGAAAAACTACAATATTCATTTAACGAAAGCATCGATGTTTTCCTAGGACCAGTGATGAGGACACTCACATAAGAGGCCTCACTAAGCATTGTTGACTAGAATACATTGCTAGCACAAAAATGCATGCTCTCCGCTATCATTTTACCTAGTGCATGTTGCATTAGGCTTTGTCACTTATCAAAGACAGTATGATTATAAAGTAAAATTCATCATCTGTGGCCATTAAGCTACCATAAATTGATGATACTCCTGGGAGAACAGACAAATCACTGGCTGCCTGGATGTATGACATTAGGAGAAATGAAACAATGCTTCACAAATACTGGATATTTTTCTTGCTTACATGATAATCTTCTTAAGAGTACAGGTCTTGGCTTTCTTTAGCATATTGGGATGATTATCTGTTTTCATTTTCATCCCTAAATCTTTGAACTTTGTAAAACAACTCTCTATATGTTTCTCTCCACAACTCCTCCCCATAGTATTGTATCTAGAGTTAATGTTTAGCACACAATGATATATGAACAGTCTTAAAAATATGGTGGAAAATGTATATAACAACAACAAAACTGCATGGATTTCAACCTTTGTGAAAAACATTATTTGAGAGGTAGAGAGACAGAGACAGCAAAAAAGATCCCATGTTCTGGTTTCCTCTCCAAATGCCTAGAAGCACAGACCTCAATTCTAGTCTCCCATGTAGGTGACAGCAACCCAATTACTTGAGCCATCACTACTACCTTTCAGGATCTGCATTAGCAGAAAACTGGAGCCAGAAACCAGAGCTGGGAACTGAATCCAGGCGCTCAGATGTGGAACATGGATATTTCAACCATCATCTCAGCTGTTAGGTTTAACACTGGTCTCAGGATTTCAAACTATTTTGCACCAACTAAACCTATTTTTAAATTTCATTTTCCATTAACTCTTTGAAGACCCATCATATGTATGGTTGACTAAGGATAGTAAACACTTAACCAAAGAAAGCATGCATTGAAAATATACAGCTTAGTCACAATTTATGGGTTAACCCTCAAAATGAAGAGAGTGGTCATAACTTTGCCTGAAACAAAAAATCAAAAATGAATTGAAATTAATTATTCCTCTAATTCATAATCTGGCTAAGTCTACAACAATATTTGCCCACTGCAACATAAGCAGCTCTGCCAACCCTCCCTTTCGGACTCAGCAGCAGATCAGAGGAATAATAATTAACAGTCATGGGGCCAGTGTTATGGCACAGCATGTTAAGTTGATGCCTACAATACTGACTTCCCATATTGGAAAGCCAGTTCAGGCCCCAACTGTTCTGCTTCAGATCCAGCTCCCTGGGAAATGCACCTGGGAAGGCAGTGGAGGATGGCCTAAGTACCTGGGCCCCTGTCACCCATGGGGGGACCCAGATGGAGTTCCAGCCTCCTAGCTTCAGCCTGGCCCAGACCTGGTTTTGGCAGCCAATTGGGGCGTGAATCCACAGAAGGAAGATCTCTTTCTCTTTGTCTCTCCCTCTCTTTCTGTTGCCCTACCTTTCAAATAAATAAATATTTTTTAAGTCATCAGGTATGGATTTGTTTATCTCATATATTAATATTTCCTGAGTCTACAAACTTGGATGAATAACTTAAAGTCTCTGAACTGGACACTCTTTGTTCTATAAGTTGGGTTCATGGCACCTTCCCTAATTCCTTTGTGAGGTACTTAGAAAAACTAAGAAAGGGGATGTATGTGATAAGTTACTGTTTGGGTCCAGAACAGAAAGGCCTCTTTGGTTCCCAGTATCAATGAGAATTGTCACACAGACCCCATTAAAGACATGGAAGCAAGATGAAGGATATTTGAAGATGAGATGGAGTACAGCTTCCTACTGGCTTCTTCTTATCCCTCTGATATACCCCTGAAGTTTAGTGCCCTTTGCAACTAAATAAGGTAAAGTATGAAACAAGTCAGGGGACTCCAGAACCTAATCTCACTTTTTTTTTTTTTTTTTTACAATTTTAGACTAGAGAAGGAGTGATTGGAAGGGTTTATATATGGTCACATTGCCCAGATTTAACATCTTTGTTCATAGTCTCTGGTTCCTCCATAACTACATAGCCTACTCCTTCCAGGTTTGATTTCTTGGTCTTATTCAAAATTGTAATGCAGCATTCTTGACTATGGTCTATCTCAGTGCCCCATATTTTTTAAAACATGTTGTTTAAAGACGTGATGACTATGAGGTTCAAGTGGTTTGTAACTAATTATAAAACAGTAAACCACCTCTAAGGTATTGAAGAGTTAATTGTGGAGTTGTTGATTATCAAGAGCTTTAGAATTTATTTGTTTTCATCTTTAAATGGACTCTAGGAAGTGTCATCATTATTTAATACCTACAAAAGAGATCAGAGATATGATAGTGGGAGAAGTTTATGCTGTGGGATGGGTGAAACAAATAACACCATCATAATACCAGGCATCTAAAGATGGGTTGAAAGATATTTGTGTTGATGGGGAGTGAACTGAAAATGAAGTGCCACCATTCTTTCCCATGCTCTCTAGCTTAGAAGCCTCACAGCCCCGGATTTCTTCAGCTCAGGATGGATGAAGATGTTGATAGATGCAGCAAAAACAGCTTGTCCTGGATCATGATTCAGCTCTTTTGGACCCCAGATTTCTGCTCCAATATGGAAGGGTGAGTTTTTAGAATAACAGCAAAACATTATTTTAATACACCGAGTGCTGTAGCCCTGACTCTGACCCAAGCCTAGAAGTATCATGATTCACTTTTTCTAGGTACTAGCATTCATAACAGAGCTTCCTGACTCAATTTTCACAGATTCTTTAAAATAACTTCAGGATTTATCTTTTTCTGGCTTAAATGCTAAGACCTAGTTGTTTTTGTTACTACTTTATGTAATTTATAGTAATATAATGAATTAATACTTATGAGTCAGAACAGTTTTATGGTCAAGCCTTCATATTGAAAATAAAATAATATTTTAAAAAATCACTTTTAAACAAAGGCATACTAAGCATCAAAACTAAATGTATTTATATTAGTTTCATTTTCTTTTTCCAAAGGAAGATAATATTCTGGAGGAAATTTCTCACACTCAGATTTCATTCAGTAAGGTTATGAGATAATCACAAGCAAAAACGTGTGCTCTCTCTCATACAACATATCATACTTGAAGACTGGATGGCAGAGAAGAACAAGTATTCCAATAAACTTAGCCAAACTTTGTTTTAACCTGAGCTTTGACCACATAGCTTTGTACAGGCCATGGAATATCTCTGGGACTTAGATTTATTAGTTTAAAAATAGGTCTCATAATGAATTTCTTCTTAATAAATTTCCTCATTTATAAGTAAACATACCAACAGTAGCCATCCTTAGAATTGCAGTGTGGATTAAATGACATTCAGTAGTTTTTTTCTAAGGACATTAACAAAAGTTTAATACATTAAATATTCCTATAATTATTCCATTATGTATCCTAGTATTTCACATCAAGACTAATATTCAACTGTCATAAATGGTCTACTTTAGGCGTAATTCTATATACAATAAGCTATGGGTATAATAGTTGAATTTGTACAATAGGTGCAAAATAAATTAAATAAAGACAAAAATTTGTAGTCAAAATATCTTGGGAGTTTAGATTTGATTTTAAAAACACTGAATGACTACTACTATTTTTATTTATGTGAAAACAGCCAAATAAGTTTGACATTCCCACTGATCTTGTTTGTGCATGTGTGTGTATCTGATGTGGTCAAGGAACTTCTACAAAGAATTAGGGGACTTCTGTTTATAACCAGTATTGATGTTCTTGATAGCTTGGTCTTTTTTTTTTTTTTTTTTTTTTTTTTTTTTTTGACAGGCAGAGCGGACTGTGAGAGAGAGAGACAGAGAGAAAGGTCTTCCTTTTCCGTTGGTTCACCTCCCAAATGGCTGCTGCGGCCGGCACCTGCGCCAATCCGAAGCCAGGAGCCAGGTGCTTCTCCTGGTCTCCCATGGGGTGCAGGGCCCAAGCACTTGGGCCATCCTCCACTGCCTTCCCGGGCCACAGCAGAGAGCTGGACTGGAAGAGGAGCAACTGGGACAGAATCCGACGCCCCAATTAGGACTAGAACCCGGGGGAGGATTAGCCTAGTGAGCCGCGGTGCCGGCCTGATAGCTTGGTCTTGAATGTACTTTCAAAATTTATATTTATTAAATAAATATTTTTTAAAAAAGGACTAATATCCACCTTTAACTTCCACAACTTACTCAGATCTTAAGAAAAAGGAAAATTTTTGAGAAATATGAGAGTACCTCAAAATGTTCATTGAAATTAGAGTTAAAAGATAAGTTTATTTTGTTGAAAAAAATTTTTGAAACCCATGTAGTTTTTTTCATATATTTTCCATGAAGTTTTTGAAGATACCTCTATGAATGTATCTAAAAAAATTTGGCAGTCAATAAATTTATCTTCTAATTCCATCTTTTTCATGAACTTTTTGAAGTACTTGCCTACAGAACTTATTTCCAGCTCTCATCTTTCAAAAACACATTTGTAGGGGCCGGCGACATGGTGCAGTAGGTTAATCCCCTGCCTGTGGTGCCGGCATCCCATATGGGCACCAGTTCTAGTCCTGGCTGCTCCTCTTCCAATCCAGCTCTCTGCTGTGGCCTGGGAAAGCAGTAGAAGATGGCCCTGGCACCCACATGGGAGACCAGGAAGAAGCACCTGGCTCCTGGCTTCGGATCGGCGCGGTACGCCAGCTGCAGTGGCCACTGGGGGGTGAACCAATGGCAAAGGAAGACCTTTCTCTCTGTCTCTCTCTCTGTCACTGTCCACTCTGCCTGTCAAATAAATAAATAAATAAATAAAAATGTAAAAAAATTAACAATCAATGCTGCCTCCCATGGTGTACATTAGTAGGAAGTCAATATCAAACCCACTTATTTCAATGTGGGACAGAAGCATCTTTTTTAAAGATGTATTTATTTATTTGAGAGGCAAAGTTATAGACAGAAAGAGGGAGAGATAGAGAGAAAGGTATTCCATTCCCTGGTTCACTCCCCAAATGGCAGCAATAACCAGAGCTAGGCCAATCCAAAGCCAGGAGCCAGAAGCTTTTGCCAGGTCTCCCGCATGGGTTCAGGGGCCCAAGCACTTGGACCACCTTCTACTGCTTTCCCAGGCCATTAGCAGGGAGCTGGATCAGAAGTGGAGCAGCCAGGACTCAAACCGGCATCCATATGAGATACCAGTGCCAGAGATGGGGGCTTAACCTTCTACATCACAGTGCCAGCCCCTGGACAGAGGCATCTTAACTGCTAGACAAAAATCACTTCCCAATCCATAATATTTTTAGATCTCTTCACTTAGAATCATGTTCAGGACCATTGTCATTTAAGAAATGTATATAAAATAGGAACTATATTTCCCATCTTGATTACTTACCTTCATTATCAGGATGCATACACATAAATATGGGCTTGTTGTAAAAATGAAATGCAACCTCAAGGAATAGCCATTAGTAATATTTAAAGAGATAGTGGAATATCATGTACAATGGAAGCAAAGGTCGTTAGTATAACATAGTTATGAATTTTTAAGTACCAGAAAGCATCACTGGAACTAATGAAACACAATCACATGTCATTGGTTTTGACTTTACATTAATGATTCCACTGTAGGCAGCAACTGATACAAAAGCTTATTGGAGGACGGAGAGTTTGAGGTAGACCTTGGATGATAGATAGGGATGGATAAGTATGTAACACTACAGAGTAACATGTCACAAACTACATGTTTTACACCTAAACAAAACCTTTCTTTTAAACTCCCTAATTGGACTGCTGAGAAAACTGAAAGCAAAAGAAATCTTAGAGCTTTCGCAAGGAAATTCAACTACTTATCAGGGTCGCAATTTGATTTGCAAACAGCTGGTCTCAGGCTCCTTTTATGATAATAGTAACATTTCTCTATTTAATCATATCTATAAGTGGTTAGGAGTATATAACAGGATGCTTTCTATCTACTGACTGTTTTAATGCTGAGTTCAAATGCAGAAGTATATTGTGTTTCTATCTTTGCTTTTATTTTCTTTTCATGCCCATTTTGAAAGGGTGTGTGTTTCAAAAAATGACCCTTTTCATATTTTATTAATTTCTTGATAATGATGGATATGCTTACAAAAATCTAAAGAAGAGTTAACATTCAACACATCATTGCCATTTGGGGGAATGTTAGGTGTATACATGAAGCGCTTTCTTCAAATAGCTTGACTTAAAGAAAAGGTGATTAAAGGCCAAGTGTCTCTAGGTGGAAAATATTTTCCTTATAATCATCAGAGCACTTAACAACATTGCTATCTTAGTGCAAAAATAGAGCTGAAACTGCTAAAGCTGCATGACTACTATAAAGAATTCCCAATATTGAACTAGAAGGAGAATATCACAGAAAAAATTGTCTCCTCAGCCTGGGTTATGAAGGGGTTAATTATGAGACCTGAGATAAGGTGTTCCTACATCTAGGCACTTCATCAAGTCATGGAGTCAGGAAACAAGGGAGAATAGATGAAGGTGCTAGGGATAATAATGATGGCAAGTAATGATTTCCCTAGAGGTGAGCTGATCTATGGCCACAAGCAAAGAAAAAAGGCTAGAAAGTACTGTAACATTACCTTGGAGTACTTAACAGACTCGCAAGCAGTAACCCTGTGTCAAAAAAAGGCCCATCATCCTGCTCATTTTAGGTAACAGAGTTATGCCAAAGTACAAGAGGGGAATGCAAAATTCACATATGAAATTAAACAGCTGAAAGGTATGATTTAACAATGCTCAAAACTCAATAAGCCAAAGATAAACAGCAAATTAGATGACTCAATGTCAGGAGGAAAAAACATCTTCCATCGATCCCATCGTCAAAAATTAATCTGCCTGAGAATGCCCTCTGCTCCAATCCCCGAGCTGATGAAGAGTGGAGGAATAGAGTAAAACCTATGTACGAGCGCTTCACCTTCAGGCTAGACCCTGATTACAATCTCCTGTGAGACATTTCAGCATGAAGCGCCTCTCATGTTGGGACTGCAAAATTAAATTGCGATCAATACTTTACAAAAATAATTGGGGAAAAATGTTCAGAAGTCGGAGCTGCACTGTGTGGCCACAAACATATGAAAGTTATTTTTTTTCTACCTTTCTGGGGGTTATTCTTCAGGATAGATCAGTTCAAAGGTGTCTCTTGACAATAGTGTTCTTGGAATGGTTTCGCTCACCTTGTTAGGGAATTTTAAAAGCAGAGAAACATTTACAGCCTACCAAGAGTAGTATCTTATTGCTATATTTTCAGTTTCCTTTCTTTGGAGTGCTAATCTCAGCCCATAAATTCTTTTTGTCTCTTCTCACTTTGATGTAAATTTAAATCTTTGCAAATTAATTCTCATGGTTAAACAGAAAAGACCAAAGGAAAAAAAAAGTTATATTCCAACACAATGAAAGAAACCACACACACACACACACACACACACACACACACACACACGAGTTCGGTAGATTTTTGACAACTTTACCTAGGATTTGATTCTGAATCTCTCAATACATTTAAATGCTGAACTCTGTAGTTAAAATTAGGGTAAAGTATATTGAATCAAACTCTTTACTGCCTTAAGCAATGCTTAGTATTCAGCCTTTACTTCTTGTCTGCCTATGAATAAGTTCTTATTTTTGGCAAAGATTTATTTTTTAATCCATAAAAAAGGAGGAAGTGGAAAATGTAAATGCCTATGTGAATTTCTTGCTCTTCCAATAAGTGGTCATTTTTGGGTTTGTTATGTAGAAAGTTCAAAATATTGTACTTTTATAATTGCATTTTTTGGAATCAGTATAGGTCTTTCTGGATTTTTATTTGTGGTGCGACTACTCTGACAAGATTGTCTACTGATTTTCCTCCCATGAATCATTTGTTATAACTTTAGTCACACATACAGGCAAAATAAAGCAGATGCATTAAGAATACACTATGCAAACCAAGCTGGCACACAACCAGCTAAAGGGGAGTACCCAAAGAGGAGTAATCAATGGCCTGCTGTCATCCTGGGGAGAGCTATGTATTGAGTGGTGTCCTGTTGGCATCATGACTGGGTGAAGGAATTGAAAGTATGCTTATTAAGTGGGAAAATGACAGCACCGTGGGCTAGATTGCAAAAACCAGAGAAGACTTGAATACCCTTTAAAGCAACCTTCATTAAGAAACGACAGCACCCTCAGGAATAGGGACCAAGGGACAAATTTTGTTGGGCACTCCCAAATGAAACAGACAAGGTATGCCTCATGATTTCATTATAATAAATTTCCAATAGTTTCCTTCCATCATTCTGCATTCTCACAAACAACCTTTTTACACTGTTGTTTGGTTTAGAAAGATAGAAAGCAAAGTTTTTGTAAGATTCATAGCAGATGAACATAGTAGAGATGAGGGAGAAAAGACAACTGGAGGGTGATTAAGAGGAGAGACTTGGACACTTCTTATAGATAACCTATGGCATAGCCTTCCTCCTATTCTCCACATAGATCACAAACTTACACATTATACCCTCTGGTCACTCTGTAGCATGCCTCACAATTGCAACTGTCTGACCAATCCTGACTAAATTGCGTTAATTGTAATTTAGATAACTGCTCTTCTAGAAAAATATCCCTGAATTTTCCCACTCCATAGTTAGATATTGTGCATACCTTAATTATAACACTTATTATATTAAAAATCATCTTCAATCCCGACTTTTTGATAGATGATCAGCTTTTTATTGATCTTTGCACACTTAGACTTCTTCCTGAAACACGTTAACCAGTTTAAGACATTATTTCATTAATTTAGTTTTTCAACTCTTAATTTGCAATGTATACCATCAGAATTATCTGAGGTTTTGCTTTCTCATCCCTAAAGAGAAAGTGCTCTACTATATAAAGCACCCCTTCTGGGTCTAAAATACTAGGCAATAAAAATGGTTAATTTTTTTTTCTAAAGAGTCACAATGGCCACCTCAGTCACCTCTAAGTTCTAAATGGCAGGATATGGAAATATGGCAGGATATGGAATTCAGCATTTAAATGTGTTGAGAGATTCAGAATCAAATCCTAGGTAAAGTAGTAAAAAAATCTATCAAACTCTATGTGTGTGTGTGTGTGTGTGTGTGTGTGGCTTCCTTCATTGTGTTGGAATATAACTTTTTTTTTTCCTTTGGTCTTTTCTGTTTAACCATTCTGTTTTATCATTGTTTATACCAAATGACACCACCTCACTCTTGGCTGGAGCAATAGTCTCACCAGATGAACCATATATTTGGTTATTTCACAAAACACTACTGGTATTTGCCCATTTTGACACATGTAAATGTTGATTTCAAGTGGATAAAATTAATATCTGGCTATTTATTGAAGAGGCTGTGGCTTGGTAATAAAACTTGAGTAAAACCAATCTGAGTCCCTTTCCAGCATTAAATAGTGAAACAAAGCAAAAACCAGAAGTTTAGGATATGGAAGATGAACACAGAACTCAAGCAGAGGATGGATCCAGTGGAAAAGATGGAAGGATGGAAAAACAGAGTTAAGGTAAGCTGAGATTGTAAGGAAATAGACTCTATGTGTTAGCAAAAGCACGAGGTAGTGAAGAAAAGATAGACACAGTGCAGAGAAAGACTAATAACAGGAGAATAGAATAGCTGCTGGGACAGCAACCAGACTATGAGTTTATAATTTTCTTCTTTCAAGATATCATATTTCTGTGATATATCACAATTAATGTTCTTAGAAGTGATTACTATAACTTACAATCAGATAACTGTAAGTGAATATTAAAGCACAATACCAAGAAAGGTTGTAAAATCTCAACAATAATGGTGGCTACAAGTCAGTAAGTGCCTATTACTTGCCAGATGTTCCACGTGTAAAATCTGTACTCCTCGAGGCAGCTCTGGAGTGGTTTACTACTCCCAGTTTGTGAGAGAAGGACATTGGTACTCAGAAGTGATGGAAAGCCTTGTCTAAGTGCACCTGTGCAGGAAGTGATGAAGCTAAATGCAAACCCAGCTCTATTGATTCCAGACTCTGAGATCTTTCCACCCTGGGACACTGCCTCCTGAATACATGAAATACAAAGTGAGGTTACAATTAGAAGTTTGTTCTGAGTCATGTTGTGTAAGTTACATACAACTTATGTACTGAACTAGAAGCATATGAAAGAATTCCTACTTTAGTTTTGTTCTGGCATTATCAGCAGCTATAGCTATTCAGATCCAAGTATTCTGTAATTAACCATATCTTCCTGACAACCTTGGTCCTCCAAGTAGGAAATATGCTTCCATAGTGCTGAATGTCTGTTGGTTTAGATTAAGGCTCTGGAGAGAAGCAGAACTTAGATCACTTTGTCTGAAAAAAATCAAGGTCATTTTTGAGCCCCATGGGAAGCTCACCATCTGACCAGAATAAAACCAGTGAGTCCTCTTGATATGGGACAATTAATAATATTATAAATAGAAAGCCCCAAAGATTTCACACACAAAAAAATTAGAACTAGTCAAATCCAGTGAAGTTGCATGATAAAAATCAATATGCAAAAACTAGTAGCATTTCCATATACCAATGTCAAATAAGCTTAAAAGTAAATCAAGAAAGCAATTCAGTTTCTCATAGCTAAAAATATCTAGGGAAAAATTTAAGCAAAGAGAAAAAAGATCTCTATGATGAAAATTATAAAACATTGATGAAAATAATCAGAGAGGACACCAAAAAATGGAAAGACATCACATGTTCACATATCGAAAAATCAATATCACTAAAATGTCCATAGTACCAAAGGCAATCTACAGATTCAGTGCATTCCTGATCAAAATGTCAGTGACATTCTTCACAAAACGAGAAAAAACAATTCTAAAATTAGTATGAAATAACAAAAATTCCTGAATAGACAAAGCAATCTCAAACAAAGAGAACAAAGTATTAGTATACTTCCTTAACCAAAAGATACTACAAAGCTATAGCAAATAAAACTACATGATACTGGCATAAAAATAGACATGTAGAGAGTAGGAATTGTGGCACAATGGATTAAACCACCATTTGGAATACCTGTATTCCTTTTGCTGTGCCAATTTGACTCCTGCTTACTCTGATTCTGACCTAGCTTCCTGCTAACAAATTCTGAGAGGCTGAAAATGATGGCCCAATACTTTGGATCCCTAATACCCACAAAGGAGAATTGGGTGGAGTCCCAGGCTCTTGGCTCTGGTCTGGCCCAGGCCTGGCTATTCTGGGCATTTGTGGAATGAAATCAGTAGACAGAAAGTCTCTCTGTCTCTCTCTGTCTGTCTGTCTCTCCCTTTCTGCCCTCCAAGTAGGTCACAATAAATAAATATTAAAACAAAAACCCAGTCACACAGACTAACAAAACAGAATATAAATATTAGAAGAAAACACAGCAATTTGATTTCTGACAAAGGTCTAAGGGCATAGAGTGGAGAAAAGATAGTATTTTCTTTCTTTCTTTTTTTTTTTTTTGTGACAGGCAGAGTGGACAGTGAGAGAGAGAGACAGAGAGAAAGGTCTTCCTTTGTCGTTGGTTCACCCTCCAATGGCTGCCACGGTCAGCGCGCTGCTGCCGGCTCACCGTGCTCATCCGATGGTAGGAGCCAGGTGCTAGGTGCTTTTTCCTGGTCTCCCATGGGGTGCAGGGCCCAAGCACTTGGGCCATCCTCCACTGCACTCCTGGGCCACAGCAGAGGGCTGGCCTGGAAGAGGGGCAACTGGGACAGAATCCGGCACCCCGACCGGGACTAGAACCCGGTGTGCCGGCGCCGCAAGGTGGAGGATTAGCCTGTTGAGCCACGGCGCCGGCCGAAAAGATAGTATTTTCATCAAATGGCGCTATACAAAATGGATGCTCACATGCAGAAGAATGAAACTAGACACAACTCATCAGATACAAAAATCAACACAAAAGAAATTAAAGACCTAAATGTTAGACTTGAAACTATGAAACAACTGGAAGAAAACACAGAGGAAATACTTCAGGACATTCTAATGGCTAAGGATATTTTGTATTAAACCCCAAAAGCACATGCAACAAAAGCAAAAACAGACAAATGATATTTCATCAAACTGAAAAGCTTGTATAAAGCAAACAATAAGCAACGTGAAAGGACAACCTGAAAAAATGGCAGAAAACACTTGCAAACTGTTCACCTCACAAGGGAATAATAACCAGAATATGTAAGAAACTAAAACAAGTCAATTTTTTAAAAAACCCAATTAGTAAATGGACAACAGATCCAAACAAACATTTTTCTTAAGAAGCCATACAAATGGCCAAGAGATACAAAAAAAGTTCATTATCACTAATCATTAGGAAAATTAAAATCAAAACCACAATGAGATATCACCTCATTCCAGTTAGGATGACTATTTTAAAAAGATAAAGGATAGCAAATGCTGGTGAGTATATGGAGAAAATGTAATCATTCTACTCTGATGGTGGGAAAGTAGAGACATTACAGAAAACAGTATTGAAGTTTCTCAAATAATTGAAGATAAAATTATTATAGGCTCAAAAAATCCCACTACTTGGCACTTATGTAAATGAACTGAAATCAATCTGTTGAACAGACATGTCCATTCCCATGTTGTTACAGCACTATTCACAATAGCCCTGAAACAACCCAAGTTTTCATCAACTGATTAATGAAGAAGTCAAATATGGAGCAGATATAAAATGGAATGCCATTCATCCATAAAAGAAGGATGAGATCCTGTCATTTGGAACTACATGGATGGAACTGGAGGTCATCATATTGAGTGAAATAAACCAGACACAAACAGACAAGTACCACATGATTCACTCATATACATAATCTAAAAAAGTTGATTTCATAAGAGTTAGAGTAGAATGTTGGGTACCAGCGCCTAAGGAGAGTACAGGAGAAGGAGGAATGGTGAAAGGTTAATTAATCTGTATCAAGTTATAATTAGATAGAAGAAAGAAATTCTGGTGTTCTCTTGCACTATAACATGACTACTGATACTGTGTGTGTGTGTGTGAATGTGTGTATCTTAAAGCTAGCATAAAAGAACTTGGATGCATTCATCATAAATAAATGATGATATTTGAGGAGACAGATATGATTACCCTGATTTGATGAACATTATACATTGTATACATGCATCATGGTATCATATATATATATATATATATATATATATATATATATGTATGATTTTACTTAGCAGCTACAAATAAAAAGGAAGATGATATAGAACCCAAGGTTATGGGATAACAACCAGAGTATACTTCCAAGAATCTGTCACAATTTTCCTCCATATATGTGATTTCTTTTTCCCCTTTCAGTTAACTGGTTCAAAAGTAGTAAATAGAAAATTCCAGAAATAAGCAATTCATATGTTTTGAATTTCACATTATTCTGAATAGCATGATGAAATTTCATGCTGTCCAGCATCATCTCACCCAAGACAACTGCCATTCCTTTGTCAATACTGTATATATTATTTGACCATCAGTTACTTATTAGCTGTCTCAGTTAGATCTACTGTCATGGTATGTACATGTTCAAGTATCTCTTATGTAATAGCCAAATACTGCATTGCAGCATTCACGTTAATCACCTCACTACATCTCCACATGTAGGCATTGTATCATCTCATGCCATCCCAAAGAGTAGGGTGAATACAGTAAAATAAAATGTTGAGAGAGAAAGAAAGATCATTTTCACACAACTTTTATTACATTATATTTTTATAATTGCTCTATTTTATTATAGTTACTATTGTTAATATCTTATTGTGTCTAATAAATTAAACTTTATCACAAGTACATATATATGTATAGGAAAAATATATTACCTATAGAATTCAGAATTATCCTAGTTTCAGGCATCTTTTAGAGATTTGGAACACACTCCTCATGGATAAGGGGAGAATACTGCTAATTTATTTAAAGGACAATGAACTGTGTGTTCTATGTTGTTCAGTGTGTCTCCTGGGAGCTAATGATAGCAATGAATGTGATAGACCAAGTATTGCTCTCATGAGATATGTATTTTAGTGAGGGAAACAGATTTTTTTCAAAGCATAGATAATAAAAATAGCCATTTTGGATAATATTAGCTACGACAAACTTTTTTTTTTTTCAAAAATAAATGAGATAAGAGTGAAGTCGTGACAGGGGAACTACGGTACGTAGGTTTATCACAGAAGCCTTCTCGTCATGTTTAGTTAAGGTCTGAATGATGAGCAAGAACTGGGAAAAGAAATTTTCAGGAAAAGGGAATACTAAGTGGAAAGGCTCCAAGGCAGAGACAACTTGGACATGTCAGCAGAACAGAAAGGAGGGCAGTGTAGCTCAAATAAAACAAATGAAGGACAGATTCAGAAAACAGGAGGTAGCAAGTGCATAAGGAAGAAAATCACAGCCCAGTAAGAAGTTTGGATTTTACCCTAAAGGAAAACGTGGATGGATATGTTTTAAAAATGCAAGCACAGGAAAGATCTGAAGCCACATGGATGTTGGGTGGTCACCCTGGAAGGTTGTCTGTGTTTGGTTTCATCCTTCCATGCTGAAGGCCTTCATTCTTTTGGTGAACTCATCACTGCTTAATGTCTGGTCCTCTGGCTTGAAAGTCAAAACTCCATTTCTTTAAACACATCAAATGAAAATACCTCTGTTAGGGCTAAACCACACAGTACTCCAGGAGACCTATATACAACTACAATGTCCATACACTAATATTTAATATGAAATTATCAGAGAGTACAAAATCCCCAGGGTCTCTTTGCTGCATGAATCTGCAATAATGGAAGACCTTTGGCTAAAACTCTGTCCCCTGGGACAGTGCTCACATGATCACTATGTTTGCCTATTATGCTCTCTGTTGTCATTTTTCCCCATTGTTTATGCTTCCTGCCTTCCAAGATAAATAGTTTTTCACTGAATTTCATATATTCTAGCAGAAGATTGTGAAGTTTGCTAGAATGGGTGGGATTTTGCTTCCTCCCAATGACTTAGCATATCCATTTTGAGTAACATATTGATATTGTGGCATAATCCTAATTTCATTCATGTCTAGATTATTAGGGTTTCACTTTTCTGTAGCCACTGAAACCTGACAGCAATCAGAGTAAGGCAAATGTAGAGATACATTTTAAAAAGTCTATTAAATGAATGTTGAAAGTCCTTACTGTCAAAGAGTAGGCATAGTTACTGAGGGAAAGTTAAGGCATCTTGGGAATAGTCCACATGTTAATTTCTTTCCCTCCTCTGAAATGTATTTCTCTTAGAGTTTTACTGTCTCTACTGTACCTCAGCTATGTTATTATACAGATTACAGAGAATCCTGCTTAATCCTGACATGTCCTAGAGCCACAAGTATACATCAGCTCTTAGAAGCCAGTACTCATGTTCCTTCTTCCTTTAAAGAAGCAATGCCCTCATTCTGATCTTTTATCACTTGAGATACTTCTCTAGACCTATTGTCTTCACCATGTTCCATATTTTTTCTCTACTTATTTACTTATTTATTTGAGAGGCAGAGAGATAGATTCAAACATACGAGAGAGAGAGAGAGAGAGCGAGAGCAAAAGAGAAAGCTTCTATTAGGTGGTTCAATTCCCAAACATCAGTAGTGGCCAGAGCTGGCCTACAGTCTCCCATAGAGGTTTCAGGAACACAATTACTTGAGCCCTACCTGCTGTCTCCTATGGTCTGCATTACTGGGTAACTGGAGTCAGAAGCCAAAGATAGGTATTGAATCCATGTACTCTGATATGGAAGACAAGTGTCTTAACCACCATCTTATTTGCTAGGCCAAAAACTCACCCCCATGTTGCAGATTTACTCTGGCCTCATTCTTCATGATGTAGACATAAAGACTTTCAGACTGGAAACCCCTTTGTGAATTGCATAGTTCATCTCCCAAAGATGCAGATGCAGAGCTAAGAGACTCAAGGATTAGACCACTTCTCTAGTTTTTGACGCTCAGTTCACGGCAAAAGAAGTGCTAATATCCAACTGAATATACTTTTCATAAAAAGCTACCAATGGGCCAAGTTATTGCATAACCAATGTTCTTGACATAATCAATTTATTTGAGTTGGGGTTGTGGAGTTAATAATGGCTTGATGTGTTACTTCTAGATAACTTAATGGAAAGAGTAACACAGGAAACATGATGGGTTAAAGGGAGACTTATTTGAAATGGGATGTAAGATACACATTTGACTCTTCCACATGAAATACTCTGGCCTACATTTGACACCTCAGAGACAATGCAATGTACACTTAATAAGCAAGAACAGACAAAATCACCCAACTCAACTCAGGTTAGGAACTGCTGGTAAGTGAGCAAACAAAATACTCTCTTTCAGGAATTTGTGGTGGTAAACGTGGAGAGAACCAGAGTGAGTAGTTAGATAGAGCTCACAAAGAAAATAAGTTAAGGCAGAATTCCATTACAGTTCATGAAGTTAGGAGAGAGCAAAAACTGGGTAAGATGGTGAAGCAAAAAGTTTTAGTAGGTAGAAGATTAAGATACATGTACCTTTATACATAGACATCTATTTTATTTATCATGTAGCTATACATCTATACAAGGATACTTCAAAAAGTTCTTGTAAATGTAATTAAAATATTTATTTTGGTGTAAGAAATTTGAAATTAATGCATACAATAGTGCATAAAATTTCAAGTAAAATGCATATTATGAAAAATGTGATGTGTGGATTTTAAAATGTTTGCATTTAAAGATGCTTATCCTTTACTTCTATTTGTCCATGAACTTTCTGAAGTATTTTGTTACAAATGAAACAACGATAATGTCACTGAGGCAAGTAACTATGCAGAACTGGAATCATTGATCACTGCAGGGAAGAGCAGACAAGTCACAAACACGTGTTCTGAGGTCCCTGGAGATGACAAGGGACATATCCTGCAACAGTGCTCCATTTCCTGGTGAACCCTGGCTGAAAGGCCATCCTTCAAGTCCCAGGAGAGCACTGTTTCCTTATTCCCTAATATGTTATTTTGTTATGACATCTTTAAAATAACACAGATGAATTTCTACTCTTTTCTATGAAAACCACCTAATGAAAGCACAGAGCTAATATATCTTAATGCTGTGTGCAAATTGTCCTCACAGGCAAATGGTTATTTTGTTTACATAAGAAATTAGCCTGCTGAGAAAGCGTGCAACACTGGGCATGGCTTCTGTTTATCTCAGTCTGTATCCAGGACTCTGATTTGAGTTGATTTTCCAATATATCTTATGATATCTATACAAGGATTTCATACTTTTAGGCACCAATGGAATTATTGCATAAACAAGCATTTATTTTTAAGGATAAAGATAACAATTTTAGAGTGGAAAACAATTTGGATTTATAAACACTTTACAATTTGAAAGTCATTTTATGTTTTCTTATTGGTAACAGGTTCTACAGTGAATCAAAATTCAATGGAAGAAAATTCCATTGGTACTAAATGACAACATTGCTGTTTTCTAACTTGGCAGGATGTCAGAATTATGATTGTCAGAAATATTTGATTTATTTTTTATTTATCTGAAGGGTAGAAAGAGACAGACAGACAGAGCTCCCATCCCAGATGCCCACAACAGCCAATGCTGAGCCAGAGTCTAACCTGGGAGCTGGGAAATCAATCTTGGTCTCCCACATAGGATGTAGGATCCTAATTACTGAGTCATAGCCACTGCCTCCCAGGATCTGCACTGCAAGGAAGCAGAGCCAAGAATCAAACCTAGGTACAACTATGTGGGATAGATGCCGACTCTTCTCCAGAGACAAGTTTATCTTCTGAAAAATGCTTACTAGAACATCTTATAGTCACTACATTAAAATCTATCATGAACTCTTCCCACCATCCATACCCCACATCCTTTACTACATATATGCGTATACCTCACAGAGGCAGGGGATAAATGCAATTCAAGGGGAAAAGAATTCATATTCTAAAATTATAGTCCTAATTTTAGCTGCCTGCTAATAAAGTTGTAGATTTTTCTGCCTTCAAAAAAAAAAATAAGCATTTACCTGTAACTCAAGCAAGTTCATGAAATACAAGTAGCTTTAATTGTTTCTAAATAAAAATTCAGAGTGGCATGAATACCGCTTGGCTCCTGGGCAGTGTATCATTGCAGGTTAAATATGTCTTGCCCTAGAGGCTGCAGTTCATAGAGAACAGATAACAAGAGGAAGAAAATTGGTGATCCTAGCTAGTCCAGCGTGGTTATTAACATATATCACCAAACTGTCTCCAAATGTGACCCTGTTTGCACTATCAGTCTTTGTATCCCCAGGAAATTGTTGCTAGTGAGGGAAGGAGAGGGAAAAGAAATGAAGAGAGGGCCTGGTAGTGGTGGGAAGAGCACATTAATAAGACCGAAAAAACATAGAATGTTCTCTTGATCTATTCTGTGCATTTCTTCACTTTTTTAAGAGCCAGAGAGAAGAAATAGCACCTCCTTTCTTAGCCTAAAGGGAGCAAGCATAAAGAACAATGTCCTCTAGGAATGCTATGACATTTCCATTTTTCCCTTTAGTATCTCTGATATTTTGTAACTAGAGAGAAGAAAAAAAAAGATTGCTAGTGTGTTTTTCTTCAAAAAGCTTTTGGAATCAACACACAATTTTTGCCAAATTTTACTTCTTGAAAGCTAAGAAAAAAAGGCGGTGCGGGGGGAGGAAATCAGCATAGGTATTAAAGAGGAGATTGGATGGAAAAGCTCTGATTCTTTAGGAGCCAAATGAAATCCATGTTTCTGTACTATTAAGTACAATAAAAAAAGCCAAAGTCATGGGCATTAGCCCCATAGGGGCCAGTTAGTTGGACTCCAATTCAAGGCCATGGAATATATATCTAACTTTGCTGCTGGCAGTTAATTACATCAATGACCACCAGGAAGAACAGGAAAAATGTCTTCTCAGTGCCCATTTTAACATAGTCTAATCCTTTCAGTTTGACTGTTAGAACTGTTTAAAAAATAAAAATTTGGAAGCAATTTTTAAATCATACAACTTAGGTTATAAATTTATATCCAAGAGCTGCTATATAAACATGACATTTGTAAAATAAAACAAGGAACCTTTTTCCCTATTAGACTTTTACTATTTATTATTTACTCAAAGCTAAGAACAAATGGTCTACTTTTTGGCCTCACAGTTCATGCTATGGTTTTCCTTATGATCGAATTCTCCATTACAAAAGAGCTTATAAATATCATTAAATAGTCATGACTTTTATAAAAAGTAATAACAATTGCTTTTGCTTCTCTTTTCTAAATTATCTTGCAGCCAAATATGAGTCATTAACTTTCTTGACTAAGTCATCTTTAGAACCAGAAAGAAGTATCCAAGATTTACTTTATCTTCAGCTGCAGTATAATTTTGATTGTTTTCATGTAATAGGACATAAAATGATTATAAAGTATTATAGGAAAAAAGCTATAGTTTCAGGATTCAGAAAAATATCATTAAAATATTACATGAGAAATGTATGGTATTCAGAGGGAAGTGTTTAATATACATTTCAAAAATACAAATTCAAAATAAAAAGCCAAGTTTTGCATACTGATAAGGTGATGGGTGGCAACACCAACTGTTGAATCAACTGAAATAAAGATAAACATGACACAATATTGCAATGTGTTAAAACATAGATTTCTGTTTCATCTGTAACTATTTTTGTACAAATTTAAAAACAGTTTGCTAATTACTGTATGCTGAATGCTGTCTTCACAATAGACTATTAAAGATTATTAGCAGGAGATATCACTTTCCACCAGTCTGCTCTCTCGCCCTTCCTCTTTGTTCCTTTCTTCTTCTTTCCCTCACTCCTACTCTCTCTGCTGCCTCTCTTCGAGGTTTAAGTAAAGGCAGAGCTCCTGTTCCACCTGCAGAATAAGTAAGAAATCCTGCAAGACTGAGTGCAACCCTTTGCAAGTTGACAGCCTTTATCTGCTCTGGAAGTCAGCAAGAAGCCAGGAGTACTTGAACTTCCTTAAAATTCATGAAGGAAAATACTAACTTTTATTAAAGGCTTTTGTGACAATGCTGCTCTAACCCATTTACATGGAACATCCTATTTAATTCTCACAAAAATTCACCTGCTAGGGGCCGGCACTGTGGCACAGTGGGTTAATGCTCTGGCCTGAAGTGCCAGCATCCCATATGGACGCCAGTTCAAGTCCCAGCTGCTCCACTTCCTATCCAGCTCTCTGCTGTGGCCTGGGAAAACAGTAGAAAATGGCACAAGTCCTTGGGCTCCTGCACCCATGTGGGAAGACCCGCAGGAAGCTCCTGGCTCCTGGCTTCAAATCAATGCAGCTTCAGCCATTGTGGCCAATTAAGGAGTAAACCAGTGGATGGAAGACCTTTTGCTCTCTCTCCCTCCCTCTCTCTCTCTCTCTCTCTCTCTCTCTCTCTGCTTCTCCTTTTCTCTCTGTGTAACGCTGATTTTCAAATAAATAAATTTTTTTTAAAGAGTCAGTACATTGGGCCTGGTGCCGTGGCACAGCAGGTAAAGCCACCGTCTGCAGTGACAGCATCCCATATTGGCAGCGGTTAAAATCCCAGCTACTCCATTTCCTATCCAGCTCCCTAACAAAGTGCCTGGGAAAGCAGCAGAAAATGGTCCAAATCCTTAGGCCCCTGAACCCACATGGGAGACTTGAAAGAAACTCCTGGCTCCTGGCTTCAGATTGGCCCAGTTCCAGCCATTGTGGCCATTTGGGGAGTGAACCAACAGATGGAAATCTCTCTCTCTCTGCCTCTGTCTCTCTGTAACTCTGCCTTTCAAAAAATAAGTCTTTAAAATAAAAAAGCCAGTATGTTAATGCCACCATCTCTTTGTTTCATTCATTCTGGACTTAGGGATCTTGACTATAATTGTCAATCAGGATACCCTCAGTTTATACATCTATCTTAAGACCTACATGGGGTCATAAGTTTCATAACTGTGAATGTTCAGAGCAAACTGCAAAGTTTACTAAACTTTCTTTATGGCTGAATGTCTAAAATCATGTTCTGTTTTATGTTTAATTGTCAACACCATGAATTCTAAGACTGATGAGCATATCACAAGTGTGCTAACAGTAGATAATAAGGATGTTCAAATGGTAGAAGTGGTTAAAAGAAAAAAAAGAAGGCAAATTAAAAGAAATACTGGGCCGGCGCTGTGGCTCACTTGGCTAATCCTCCGCCTGTGGTGCCGGCACCCCGGGTTCTAGTTCCGGTTGGGGCACCAGATTCTGTCCCAGTTGCTCCTCTTCCAGTCCAGCTCTCTGCTGTGGCTCGGGAGTGCAGTGGAGGATGGCCCAAGTGTTTGGGCCCTGCACCTGCATAGGAGACCAGGAGGAAGCACCTGGTTCCTGGCTTCGGATTGGCGCAGTGCTGGCCAGTAGCAGCCTTTTGGGGGCGTGAACCAATGGAAAAAGGAAGACCTTTCTCTCTGTCTCTCTCTCTGTCACTGTCTAACTCTGCCTGTCAGAAAAAAAAAAAAAATACAGGCACTCAATGGCTTGTCTATTCACAGTTCTGCATTCTTCCACATGGTACTGGAAAGCAGGATCATCATAGTTAACTGTGCTACCCTCTGTTATTAACACTGTTTCAAGGCATTGAAAAATGTTGTTTTCTTATTTTAAGCTATCATGCTAAAGGGTTAATGAACATTTCCTGTGAAAGGAACAGTGATGGTTAGCCAAATGGGTTTTAAAAAGCAGACAACAAAAAATAGCTTCAATAATTCATATTAATTCAAGTCCTATGGTTAATGAGGCAAATGGAGTGCTCTCAGAGGGGAAGAAAGCACACAGCAGTGGCATCGAGCATCTTCAAACCATTGCTGGCTACAAATACTGTTAAGTCCCAAATACCCCCCAAACATATATTACTCTTGGGACAAACAATATCATTCTAATTTTGCAGATGGTAAGCTAAAATAGGGCCTCTAAAATTACAACTCAAACTAGCAACAGCTTTTATTCTCCTTTGTTGCCTATGATTTTTAATCCATCATTAGGATGTTCGATTCATCTGAAATTTTCACAATATTAAGTGTGTACTCATTTGATTGGGCAGAGAATTCATGAATCTGTGACCAGCTCAAAATAGCCCAGCAATGGAACTTTTGTCAGGCTAAAGATAGATCAAAATTGAAAATCAAATCCTGGATTGGATTACCAAATATAATGATGAATCATCAGTGTGAAATGTTTAGAAAGATGATTGATTCATAAGCCATCACTGGATTTGGTAAAGTGTAAATACATGTTTATTTTACTAACATTTTTCAGGCAATGACTATGTCATATCTGTCAGGTACTGGGCCAGGCACTAGAGAGAGGACATACTATAAGATTCCCTCTCTGTGTTCTAAAATTCTCCTGGGTCTGACAGAGACAGAAGCTGTTCAATTTGATTTAATATAATCATGCAACCTGCTAGAGTAGCACTGTACTCTGATGAAAGTCGCAGAACAGAGTAGGAAAATTCTGCTTCTTAAAGGAGAGTTCTTCTTCGAGCTGATCTATAATAATGAGTAGGAGAGATGGTATAATTGCATCTATATGATTGATCATTCATTCATTCATTCACCAACTAAGTACTAAGACCGTATCAAGTACTAAGTAGTTTGTAAGGGGAATGTGATGATGATCAGGGCATGGGGACTGCCCATAGGATGTTTATAACCTGGTGGAGACTGAAATTCGAAGTATGTAAAGAGCTTGCATCTCCCCCACTCTGCTGAAAAATACAGATATACATGCATCTGTGCTTGTATAAGAAAAACATGCAGAATTTAAGGACAGGCAAATAATTAGTTGTGGCTGGAACATACAGTGTGTGGAGAAGTGTGAGTGTGTAATCCTGACTCCCCTTATCCTTCCTGGTTGCTCCTCATTTGCTCCTGCTTCCTTCTGGCTCTGATTATTTTAGATCTGAATCAGTACACCTTGCACCTTCAGTTTCACTCCTTTCCACACAACACCACACAGCTCTTGACTCAAAGACTCTCATTGTTTCTGGACCAACTCCCCAGCAAAACATTGAAAGCCTTTCATAAACTCGCCTCTCCTCGTTTACCTACTTCTCACCACACCACACACACTGTATTTCATTGTATCTGGGGTTTTTCTTCCACGAAAACCTTGGCTCCATGCAGGTTTTTTTAACAGATATTTTTAAAAATATTTATTTATTTATTTATTTATTTGAAAGTCAGAGTTACACAGAGAAAAGAGAGGCAGAGAGAGAGAGAGAGAGAGAGAGAGAGAGAGAGAAAGAGAGAGACAGAGAGCTCTTCTCTCTGATGGTTCACTCCCCAATTGGCCACAATGGCCAAATCCAGGAGCCAGGAGCTTCCTCCAAATCTCCCACATAGGTGCAGGGGCCCAAAAACCTGGGCCATCTTCTACTGCTTTCCCAGGCCAAAGCAGAGAGCTGGATAGGGAGTGGAGCAGCCGGGTCTCAAACCAGTGCCCATATGGGATGCCAGAACTTCAGGCCAGGGCATTAACCCACTGCACCACAGCGCCAGTCCCATCCATGCTGTTTTCTTTCTCAAATTTCAAAGTTTTGTATATTCTGTAAAAGGAATGCTCTCTCCTCTTTCTGCATCTGTGGAGCACTATCATCTTGGAGGACTCTGTCCTTCAAAAATTCTCATTGGCCGGCGCTGCGGCTCAATAGGCTAATCCTCTGCCTTGTGGCACTGGCACACCGGGTTCTAGTCCCGGTCGGGGCGCCAGATTCTGTCCCGGTTGCCCCTCTTCCAGGCCAGCTCTCTGCTGTGGCCCGGGAGTGCAGTGGAGGAAGGCCCAGGTGCTTGGACCCTGCACCCCATGGGAGACCAGGATAAGCGCCTGGCTCCTGCCATCGGATCAGTGCGGTGCGCTGGCCGCAGCGTGCCGACTGCAGCAGCTATTGTCTCTCTCTCTCACCGTCCACTCTGCCTGTCAAAAAAAAAAAAAAAAAAAAGAATTCTCATTGACTCTCCCAGGCTGTCTTGGTGCTTCTTCTATGTACCTACATAAATCTACACGGTTCCATCCACTGCAGGAAAGTCTGTGCTACGTTCCTTTTATTATTCTGTTGTTTGCATTCTCTAATGGACTAGGAGCCTATGGAAAGTAATTATCATTTTTTTAGAATTAATTATTTAATTTAGGAGGCAGACAAGCAGACAGAGCTCCCACATGCTGGTTCACTCCCCAAATGACTGCAACAGCTGGGTGTGGGCCAAAATGAAGCCAGATGCCAGGAAATCAATCCAGCTCTCCCACATGAGTATCAGGGACTCAACTGCTTTAACCATCACATTCTGTCTCCCAGAATGCAGATTAGCAGGAAGTTGGAATTGGGAGCAGATCTGGGACTTGAATTCTGACACTCCAATGTGAGATACAGGTGTCCTAGCCGTGTTCTTAACTGCCAGGCCAAACAGCTGCCCCAGATGTTTCTTTGTTTCAGCAATGTCAGCATCTTGTCCTCTGTCTCAAATATAGTAACTTTTCAAAATATATTTATTGAATTAATTAATTACTTATTGATCCTAGTGTTTGATTAGAGTATTTTAGAAAATAAAGTCAATACCTTATCCCCTCAACTCATAGTCAACACAGAGTGGCCATTTTTCCTAAGGGGTCTGACAATAAGTTTTTTAACTGTAGCCTCTTTTGCCACTGTTCATCTCTGTTCACCTCTGTTATAATAGTGCAAGGCCATGGATAATATAAATGATCCATGAATAATAAAATTTTATTTAAATAGATTATCCAGCCTATAGGCTATAGTTGGATGGTTCTCGCTAACAAAGTCACATCTCACAGGTAAGGGACATGACTTAGAGAGTCAGTTCTCCAAGAGTCTCTTCTGTCTCTTCTCTTTGGCACATCATGCAAATGGAGATTCTGAATGCCTTTGCTGTTCCACATCCTCTTTATATGAGTGTTTTTACCATCAGTGAACTTGGGAGGGATAGATAGGGCCTCCAACTGGAGCAGAATTCAAGCAAACTTGCTTCCCGCAATCAAATGTTCAGGGTTATTGCCCTATAACACAACCCACTATTTGCAAAGGTATCCTTGGCCCTCTTCATGTCACTCTGCCAGAACTGAGCTCAGGAAACAGGGTACATGTGGATGTTGGCTATGGCTATTACCATGAGCAATAAAGTCCTTTAGCTTACATGACATCTGCTAACACCCTTGAAACTGTAGCAAGTCAATTTGTTGGCTTTTCAGTAGGATAAAATATCAAACCCTTTATAGTTCTTGACAGGTTTCTCAACATCGTACTTCAAATAATCAGAACTAGTTATTCAAAATGGAGAGGCTTTACTTTTAAACATCCAATTTTGCCTTCTCTTGAACTGAAATATTTGACAATATTGGATCTGTAGATCCACCTGGCCACAAATGGCCAGACCTGAGGGGCAGCTCTTCCTATGATCCCCACATCTCTGGACTGTTTCCCAACTACGTACTGTTTCACTGATTTATATTCATTGTCTGAATGCTAGGGGCTTTTAAGGTTGAGGAAAAGTCAGGAAATACCTTTAAGCATGGAATCAGATGAGGTCTGTTTTAGAAAGACAGCTCCTTAGAGTTGCTGGCAATACAGAGATGAATTATAGTGATGGAGTCTAGAGTGAAATATAGGAGGGAAAGTTAATATTCCAGGAAAACATACGAGGAGAGCCTGAGTGAATATAATGGTGGGAATAATAGATGAAAAGGAAGTGATTCTACAGATGGTCAGCACTTGGTGACCCATTGTTTTATCTTGCACAGAAAAGTGGGACACTGAATTGTGTGACAGTTTTTCAGATTGAATGATCCCTTGGGTAGCGATGTCAAAAGGTGAGAGTGAAATCTGGAGGAACTTGCAATAGTTTTGATAGAGCAGAGAAATCCATAGGGTAGGCTAAGGACCTGATAAGCTTCAGCAGTCTAAGGAAGCTCCAGTGAGACCTGTTAGTAAGCAGTTAGATCTGCAGCTCTGTAGCAGGTATCTGGAGGGTTCTTGGGGAGTCCATAAAGACTGAGATGCTATTTGCTTATTGAACTGGTGCGCTTTTTCTTCTTCTTGGGGATAGTGTTGATGCCTTTCATTAGATTTTCAAATGGACTCTTAGGAAATGCATATAAAAAAACAACCTGGAATTTGAGATTTGGGAGTCATCCACAGAGTGGTGGAAACAACTTTCTAGAATGTGTGCACAGCAAGAAAACAGAGGTGAGCTAAGAAACAAAGTCATGGGGAAAGTAAATACAAAATAGTTTGGGGAAATGGAGCCAGCAAAGCCTAAGAAGGAATACAAAGCTTCAGAGAAATCAATTATAATAAGGCCTGAGAAGAAGCCATTGAATATTTGGCGACTGATAATCTGTAATAGGCATGGAAGCCATGCTTCAGTGTTTCATTTTTAATATTTGTTTTTCTAAAGATTTACTTATGTATTTGAAAAACAGAATGATAGAAGGAGAGAGAGAGAATCTCCCATCAGCTGTTTGACTCTCCAAATTCCCGCCAGCATCCAGGGCTGTGACAGGCTGAAGCCAGGAGCCTGGAATTCCATCTGAGTCACCCACCTTGGTGACAGGGGCCCAAGTATTTGAGCCATCATCCACTGCTTTCCTAAGTGCATTAGCAGGAAGCTGGATCAGAAGTGCAGCATCTGGGATTCAATGGGCACTCAGATATAGGATGCCAGCATGACAGAGGCTTAACCCACTGCTGTACAATGCTGGCCTCTTCTCTGGAATTTAAAAGAAAGAGGAGGAGGAGGAGGAGGAGGAGGAGGAGGAGGAAGAGGAAGAGGAGGAGGAGGAAGAGGAGGAAGAGGAAGAAGAAGAGGAAGAAGAAGAGGAAGAAGAAGAGGAAGAAGAAGAAGAAGAAGAAGAAGAAGAAGAAGAAGAAGAAGAAGAAGAGGGTTGTTAGAAAGTAAAAGCAGAGTGAGTGAGCTATTTTTATAGATTATCTGGGAATTGGGATTTAAGCATAAGTTACAAGCAGATTTGTGGGGATTATTCAGAGAGACTACATCTATTTATGATTCACAGGACAACACCAAAGTGGAAGATAATTGAAGTTGTTATCATAATGGCAAAAAATATGATTGGATGAGTTCCTAGAGAAACTTTAGATTCACTTACCTATTAGGGACATTCTAACATTTTAACTTCTTCCTACCAGTGTCCCACACTCCTCACTCTAGCCTAATCAGCCATCTTGTGGTATCTGATGAAGAAGAACCAGATAAAATCCTGGGCAACTTGCATCAGTAAGGGTAAAAATTAACCAGAACAAAAAAATAAAGCAAATTTGAAGGAAATAGAATAGTAAAAAGGCCCTCCTTGCAGGAAATTTATGGTGAGGAGCTAAAAGTTGGAGATAGAGAAAGAGAGATTGCAATGCATTAAGGGATGTGGAATGGTGGTTAAGCAAGAGAAATAGGAAAAATCAATGTTAAGTGTAACCATTCATCTTGAGCAAGATTTCCGTTCATGATATTTGAGAGCTCAAAGTAAAGATTTGGATGACCTTACACTCATATTGCTGGACTGTGTTTCTGTGGGTATCACACAACTTTTATAATAGAGCACTTGGGGCTACAGTGTTTATCTGGTTTACCCAAAAATATTAAGAAGCCATAGGCTGAGAAACTTTCCTTCCACAAGTCCCACCCAACACTCAATAGCAGCAGCATTTTGGTGCCATTACTTTTGGATATCTAGTGAAAATTTAGCATTAGCAAAGTGCCAATGTGACTTTGTCCTTTTTTTCCCTTTTGTAATTTATCAACCATTGTTTTTAGTCATACAGGACCATAAAGGCTATGTTCTAAATGCTTACTTTGCCTTATATTTTGGGCTATTAAAAATACTATACAGAATAGAAAGATACCACATCAAAGAATGGTAATTATACAAATTTTTTAGTTAAAGCTAACAATAGAAAAAAATCTTTGAGGTAAATTGAAACAAAGGGTATAATACCACAAAATTATGCCTATTTATTCATTAGGCACTTGAACAGATAATTTTGAAATGGATTAAGAACTATGGATTTCTATTTTTATCTGGAGTCTGTCTAGATACCTGAAAATTTGCTACCTAAGTGGAGTGAGCCTATGATTCTATGGTCTTAGCATAAGAACTCTTCAAAACCTGATAGAGATGTGGCTATGTGGTATAGGATATTAAGCCACACTTAAGTTGACTCTATCTCTTGTCAGAGTACTGGCTGGACTTCTGGCTTCTCTGCTTCCAATCCAGCTTCCTGCCAATGCATCCTGGGAGGGAGCCAGTGATGGCTCCAGGGCTTAGGTTCCTGTAACTCACATGGGAGATGTGCATGAAGTTCCAGCTCCTGCTTTCAGCTGGGCCTAGCCCTGGATGTTGTGATGGGGACTTGGGGAGTGCATCAGCCTATAAAACATTTCTCACACTTTCTCTTTCTCTCTGTCACTCAGTTTTTCAAGTGGTGCAAAGAAATAAATAAGCATTGAAAAAAAAACCCTAGTGAAAAGTTAGGAGGTCTTAGTCACAAAATATTTGCTTTAATTGTCTGTGTTTCTAATTATTTTTGTACCTTAGAAAAAGTTTGTCTTCCACAATCATTTAAAATAAACAGTAAAATGTAGTTTTTATTTGCTCAGATTTGAGCTGTAGACATTGCTTCTCAGTAATATTAAATAAGTTATTTAATTCACTTCTGTTTAAATATTGATAAAGTTTATTATTTGTACTGCAGATTCTTCCATAACCTAGAATAATTTAGATAATTAATAGAATTTTTGATACATTTTAGAATAATTTAAATTAATATTTAATTCACAGTTCTGTTTGATATCATGTAAAGTAATGATAAATATGAGTATTTGGGCAACCAATAATTCTTTAATAGCATTCTCTTCTGGAGATAAAAATGTTTAAATATTAATTAATTTAGTACTATCAGAACTGCATAGTTATTAGGCATTTCCAAATTTGGAAGAATTTTCATTACATAGAAACTGGATAATGAAGAAGGGAAACCAAAGCCCTCCTCTAGTCCTTTTATGGGACAGATCAAGCAAAATTTCCTAATAATCTGGAGATGTGTCATAACTGAACACTTAGCAGTCATTCTGGACACACAAAATATGAGGCTTCATTATTGACTAGGGTTTTCAGGCAATATCCACTTCTGTCTCTTATATACCAAAGAGTTTTCCATTACTCAAGTAACATATGGCAGTAAATGAACCAAAAAAAGAACATGTTGCATTATTTTTCCGCACTGTGTACTGACATTATCTTTGCCACACTGTGTGTGTGGTTTACTTAATAAGAATTCCTTAAGAGACAGTTTGTAGGCACCCATTCTGTTCTAATGTACACCTTTGGTAAAGGAACCCATTTCCTTACAGTATGTGAACTATGTCCAATCTAATTATAATGCAGTGCTTTGAAAATTTTCTCCTAAATGGCTGCTATTAACATAAACAGGCAGTTTACATGTCACAACAAGATTCAGTTAAAAGAAAATATGTAATGGATTTTTGTACACTTGTGATCTACTGTAAGTATGCTTTTATTTCAAAAGAAGCACAACGATAGTGTACTGATTTTTCTCTGTATAGTTTTATCTTTTGAAACAGCAATATGAATAGATAATGATAGTATTCACAATCAATGAGAGAGAGAGAGAGAAAGAGAACCTACTAAGTGTACACATACTGCTGGGAAGATTTCAATGCAAATAGCTACCAGCTCTGGTAAAAACTACTCTAACTTAATTCCCTTCAAGTCTTTGAGGTAACAACTATAGAGGGCTAGAGACAAATAAGCACCACCATTTCAGGACAAGACTGGCATACAAAGCAGGTATCTACATGGACATAAAGCCTCACAAAATGGAATAAGCCTTTAAATGTAACACAGCTTAAATATGTAAAGTAAATTCCAGTAGGAGAGTTGAAACCGGTTGAAATATGCCACAGAATGGGTCAAACTGGCAAGAATATAGTCAATGGATGGGTAGTTAGCCTAACAGTTAAAATGCTCTCATTGCTTATTGGATGTGTTGGTCCAGTTCCTGATTCTGACTCCCGACTCCCGTTTCTGTCTAATGCACACCCTACAGGCAGCAGTAAGCCTCAAGTAATTGAGTGTCTGCCACCTGCTAGGGAGACTTGGATTGAGTTCTTGGTTTCCAGCTTTGGCCTGGTTCAGCTCAGGCCATTGCAGTATCTGAGGAGTGAACCAGCAAACGAGAACTTTCTCTGTATTTCCCCTTCTCAAATAAATAAATAATGTATTTTAAAAAGTAACAAGATAGGCAAACACAGCACTTTGAAGTTGAAGGAGTAAAAAACACAAGAAATTGCAACATGATTGTAGAATCATCTATCCAATTCTCCTTTAACATTTTAAAATTAAGAAGTTTCACCAAGCTCTGGGGGGGGAAAAAAGGCCAGAGTTATAAGCAAGCTTTGAAAAGTGGTAAATAAATACCATGAAAACGTTAAATGGAATTTGGTAAGTGGTTAAATTTGAGCATAGAAAACATGCAGTCATGCAGTATAATGTCTTTTTCCCGGGACTGCATCAGAGCAAAGGCTATACTTTCAGGCAATTTAAATTTAAGTTGTACGGAAGGAGAGCATAAGAAACACGCAGAAACATCCCCAAAGAAGGCAAGAGCCTCAATTCCTTTTACAGAGGTCTCTATGGAGCAGCATTTCAGTTTTTACTGTCTACAAAGCAGCCACATACATTGAAAAATAAAACATTCATCCAAGCAAAAATTAAGTGTTCCTTCTATAATTCTACATAATGACTATGGTTATTTTCTCTTGGTATGGTGATATAGACATGCCTCGTACTATATTAAAAATACAAAAGTTGTCTTAGTTGATGGTTTTAAAAATCAGACAACTTTTATATGCAAAACATTATGTTGATTATGATACAAACTTGTATTTATCATCTATGAAAGAATATGACAAAGGAGAATTTATGTTGGCTGGGAGACCATTTCTACTGGTTGTAAGACATCAGTGAAAGTATATCATCCTATTTATTAATCTATTGAATTATTCACTTTCAAAAAATATCCATTGTGCATTTGCCAAGGGGCAGAAGTACAGCCACAACCGTGAAAAAACCTTAAATTCAACGGCAATACAGGGAGAACAAAGTAAAGATTTTTCTCTGCCTTCAGAGTTGAAAATTTGGTCAATACAATAATAACAAAAAAGAGAAGAAATTGATCTTGGGGGTGGGTGTTGTGGCACACAAGGTTAAGTCACTGCTTAGGACACCCGATCCCATACCAACATTCTGGTTTGAGTCCTAGATACTCTGCTTTTGATCCAGCTTCTGCTAATGAGCCTCAAAAACAGCAGATAATGGCCTAAGAATATGGGGTCTCTGCCACCCAAGTGGGAGACTTGGGTGAAATTCCTGACTCCTGGCATCAACCAATCCTGTCTCTAGTAATTGTGGGTATTTGGGGAATAAACCAACAGATGGAAGATCTCTCTCTCTGTGTCACTTTTCCTTCCTTCCTTCCTTCCTTCCTTCCTTCCTTCCTTCCTTCCTTCCTTCCTTCCTTCCTTTCTTCTTCTTCTTTTATTTTTGACAGGCAGAGTTAGACAGTGACAGAGAGAGAGAGAGACAGAGAGAAAGGTCTTCCTTTTTCCATTGGTTCACGCCCCAAGTGGCCGCTATGGCTAGTGTGTTGCAGCCGACGTGCTGCGCTGATCCAAAGCCAGGAGCCAGGTGCTTCTCCTGGTCCCCCATGGGGTGCAGGGCCCAAGCACTTGGGCCATCCTCCACTGCACTCCCAGGCCACAGCAGAGAGCTGGACTGGAAGAGGAGCAACTGGGACAGAATCCGGTGCCCCAACCAGGAGTAGAACCTGGGGTGCCGGTGCCGCAGGCAGAGGATTAGCCTATTGAGCTGCGGTGCTAGCCCAAACTCTTCCTTTCAATAAATAAACATTAAAAAAAAAGAAATCAACCTTTGGATAGTAAAGTTGAGAACAGTTATTGTTATTCTTTTTTCATTTATATTTGTCTGTTAAACATCTCAACCAAATTTTTGCTTTTCCGATACTGTGGTTATATTTTTATTAATTTTGGCAATTATTTTTAATTTTTTCTTTAAATTGAAGTATTACAAGATTAAGGTAAAGTTATAATTTTGACATAGAAGGGAAGTGGACTCTATATTTGGAAGCAATCTTCTCTGGCAATTATAAAATTTACAAAATTATCTACTGTGCATGAATATCTGAAGTCCTAATTCACTTAGGAAATATCCCATGGAATTCTAGCTTCCCTGAAATTCCAAAACTATCCTTTTGAATAATCAGAAATGACTATTCAAATACATTTTTCATCTCTTCAAATCTTTAACATTGATTGTAGAAAAAAATTCCTTTTGAACTTCATCATTTCATTTTAAAAACTTCTATTACTAAACTACAGGCAGAGTGAAAGGTGTTTCTGCTAGCCTTAAAAAGAATGCACTGCTATTCTGTTCATAGTTTATCTGCCAGGATTCCATGGCCAACAAAAGATGGGTGTCAGATCTCTACACATAATCTGCAGAACATCCGGAACTGAGAAATGGAGCTTGAGCGAAGAAAAACAAGATAAAACTTATGAAAGTCCACCTTTAGCTTTATAAGAAAGTGAATCAAATGGTGTGGGGAGAGGAGAAAAAAAATCCCTCCTTGGTATCAGAATTTGGGCTGAGACATTGACAACTCTGCCTGTGTTTCTTGTTCCTCCATGCAGGTACTGGTGATACACCCACTGAGAAGAGAAGAAGGAATGGGGAAATGCCAGAGGAACTCTTGTTTCCCTAAATCAGATTTAAGTGCTAACAAGACCATGCTTTTAAAAAGCAGGAAAGTGAATGGAGACAGAATACCCACGGATGCATCGGTGAAGCTCCACACTCTGTCCTGGTAAAATGTTCTGGATCTGATACCTCTCTAGCTCTCTAAAAGGAAGACAATCACTGCCTGGAAGATTAAATATTCTTTTATAGAGGAAAAGTAAGGAAAAGAATATCTGCCACGTTACCCTACATGATTTAACTGTGAACAATTACTCTAAGTAAATAATGTTTGTGTGTTTACACATTGAGTTAAATGTGCGAGTTTGCGTATACACATTGAAAACAACTGTAAATGCTATTATTGTTCATATCTCACATAAAGTACTTAAGTGGGAGAGATTATATGCCAAAAATTAGAGGCTCCTATAAAATCACTCAGTTACTAAAAGTAACTTTTGCCAGGTAGGTATACCAAAAACTCCCTCTCTTTAAACACAAATTTTAAGATGGTATTTTAAAGTATGATTCAGTCAATATTTTAATTGCAACTCCAAACTTCTTCCTAACGATCTTTTGTATCTTCATATAATCCATGTCCTACTTTACATCACCCAAGTCTCCTTTTTAAGTCAAACATTTTTCCAGATTATAATAGATTCAAATAAAGATGGGTAGTAGTATTGTCCATAGGAGAGATACGGGGCAGGTTTCTTTTTTCCACAGTCTGTGCCAGAGGTACCTTGGTTTAATCCACCCACTAATTACTTATTTGCTACAAGACGTTTTTAACATTTCATTCGATGACAAAAAAACAAGTCTCCTCTGAGAACATAAAATCATCTGCTTGTTCGTTGAGTTCCCAGCCGGTTTCTCCAAAAGAATGAGATCATCAGCCCCACGTGCCCTGCCTTTCTACAGCGCTAACAAAACACTGGCACAACCTTGCTCAGGAAGAGAAAGTGCCGCGTGCCCCTTGTCCTGGAGTGACTGGTGCTGAACATCAACCTTAGCTGCACAAATCCACTTAGGAACATGACCTGGACTGGTTTTTGCAGGGGCTGTGGAAGAACCAGAGATGGAAATGTTTTTAACTGTCCGTCTCCTGGTATCACAATGGCAATAACTCTCCTTAAGATCCCATGATGCTATTTTAAAAATACAGCATCATGGGTAACTGAGTAAATTCATGTTCACTGGCAGATGATGTGCGCCAGAGAGAGGTGTTAGGGGGTGCTTCCACTGAGAGTTTTCAGGACAAATCACTACTTCTATTTCAGCCCAGCTAGAGATCTTCCCTCATTTCCTAAATTTCAAGTTTTTAAAAAAATGTGTTAAATATGAATGACAGAATAGTCACTGAAAAGAACACTAGAAATAATGTTTCCTTTTGTCTTTCAGTTCCCTAGAATCCTTCACAATGCCAGTTACCAAAAGGTAACTCATTTTACAGCACACAGACCAGCATGTCGAACCTTTGCTCCATGCGGAATGTGCTTTAAGGCATGAGACGTTTGCAGGTGTCTATTAGCTTCTGACTTTCAAGACTGCCACTTCAGAGATATCTCTTAAAACGTGGTTTGCAAAGACTGTTATCTAGACTGCACGTGGTAGACATAGATTCCTGAACCCCACCCTGGAGCATTGAGAAGATGTGTCTGAAGAATTGCAGTGGAACCGGTTGCCAAGGCAATTCTCAAAAAATGTACAAAGTTTGAGAACCACTGCTTCATACACCATGAAGCGCAGAACAATGGCTGCAACCGTAGCTACCAGCAGCTGAAAAGTGGTTGTAGATCAGGAAGCAGAGAAAATTGGGCAAGCTTTCTAAGGAAAAGTGGCCTTTCCTGTCAGTTCAGGAAACATAAACATTTAGATTGGACTGAGAAATAAAATATGAAATGAGATTTAAAGAAATTGAAATATAGCATAGCTAAAGAGACTCCATCATTACCAAACTTGGCCTTTCCTGTTTGCTTTACAGCGGGTGCAGAGTGAAAATGCTGTGGACTCAGCCCCATCCATCTCCTGACTTCAGGCCTTGCTTCAAGTGTCCTTATCACTTGCTTTTCACTGTTTTTCCTCTTGTTGCTTCTGTTGCGATCCCAGGGTTGTTTTTAGTGCTTAGTTAATGCTACCTCATTTCCACGGTTAAAAAAGAACTATTATTTGTTCCATGAGTTTTCTGTTTCTCCCAGTGATTATCAGCTCATTCTTATTTTGGGTCAGAAAGGAAAAAAAAAAAAAAACCTATGGGTTCTGATTTCAAGACTAGCCCTTTAGAGAAACTTCCTACAGTGCCAAGCATTTGATTTTGATAGTGAGTAATGCAGATTCCTTGGTGCTCGCTTTTTCTCTCCTGGCATAAGATTAAATATTTTTTTCTCTTCTAAGAAGACAAAGGTACCTCTGAGATAGTAGTTTCTGGTTATTCCCTTTCTGTAATCTATACATTCTTCCTCTTTTGGCAGTATCAATTAATAGTTGCTAAACTTTGGAAATCTCTGAAATTTTAGTTGAGTTTTTTTTTTTTAACTAATACAAATTTCTTAAAGGCTTTGCAGGACTTTTGTTTGTATTTTTCACATCCTAAACATTTTATTCCTTTCTTTTTTTAACTTGTGTCTCCCATTTTATCTGCACCCCTAATTTTCATTCTCTTCCCTTCACCAAAGTAACCATTCAAATTTGTTTAACATATATTATTTTGGTTTTATGTGTTCTTGAAAATGTGTGTTGCCATTTTTGTGTATGTATTTTTAATTAACATAAATGACATTGTGTTAGAGATTATTCCTATCTTTTCACTCAGCATGATATATTTTTTTCTTTAAGACTTATCTATTTATTTGAGAAACAGAGTTACTGAGAGAGAGAGGAGAGACAGAGATCTTCCATTCTTTAGTTCACTTCCCAAATGGTCAAAATGACTGGGACTGGGCCAGGCTGAAGTCAAGAACCAGGAGCTTATTCTGGGTATCCCATGTGGGTGCAGGGCCCCAAGCACTTGGGCCGTCTTCTGCTACTTTTCCAGGCCATTAGCAGGGAGCTGAATTGGAAGTGGAGCAGCTGAGAATCAATCTGACAAGCTTATGGGATGCCAGTACTGCAGGCCGCAGCTTTAACTTGCTACACCACATGCTGGCCCCTCAGCAGTAAATTTTAAAGTTACACTCATGTGGCTGGCTATCTCTTGTTCCATTTTGCTTGAATCCTGCAGAGTATAGCATGCAATACTACTGGCTTGCATACCAGTGTGCAATACCACACTGGCTTGGTCCAGTCCTCTAGAGGTGGACACCCCAATTGCCTCTGACTCTGTGCCACCAAAAATAACACTGACATTAGTGTTGATTTTTAAATCCCGGTGTAGAGAGTATGGCACAGAGGCTAGAATGCTGCTTAGGGCACCTTCATCCCACATGAGAGTCCCAGCTCCACTTCTGATTCCAGCTTCTGGCTAATGCCCATCCTGGGAGGCAGCAGGTGGTGGTTCAAGTACTTGGTTCCTGACCTCCTGACCACCAACATGGGATACCTAGATTGAGTTCTGGGTCCTGGCTTGGTTATTGCAGGTATTTGGGTTGTGAATCAGCAAACAGAAGATCTCTCTCTCCAGGTCTCTGTCTTTGTCTCTTTCTCTCTATCTCTCTACCTTCTAAATAAAGTAGAGAAAAATATAGCCTAATACTACTGGTTGAAAATTCCTTAGACCATAAATGCAGGAGTGGAATTGCTGGGCTACAGGTGTCTTTGACTTGGCCTAGTAAGCCAGATAGCTCTACAGAATGACTACGCCAATCCACATGCACCTGCAGTGCATGGGGCCTATTATGTATCTACATTCCTGTAACATTTGGCTTTGTTCAACTTTCTGATTTTATGTGTTTGTGGTATAAACACATAAACAGTTTATAAAGGAAAGGGAAATATAACCATCAACAGCAACTCTTACTGATTATGACAAATGCTTTAGATTGCAAATTTCAAAGCAAATAATTTATCAGTTCTGCATTCAAGGACCATACATTATAACGGAGAAGAGATGGAAGGCACAATATATTGGAAAAGCTGTTGACAACAGAATGAATACAATGTGGAGGAAGCACAAAAGAAACTCATGTGTTCCCAATGGAAAAATCAAGAGAAAATTTTGGCAAAAAATATTGACCCTGAAGCTTGAAGTGGTGACTACCCTTACCAGATCCTAGACTGAACTATAGTCTTCTTATACTTGGAAAGTGTATCCTCTTTGACTGAAAGTGCATTGTTGGGGCTGGCACTGTGGTGTAGAGGGTAGAGCTGCCACCTGCAGTGCTGGCATCCCATATGGGCACCTGTTTGAGCCCCAGTTGCCCCACTTCCAATCCAGCTCTCTGCCATGGCCTGAGAAAGCAGTAGAAAATGGCCCAAGTCCTTGGGCCCTTGCACACATGTGGGAGACCCAGAAGAAGCTCCTAGCTCTTGGCTCCTGGCTGCAGACTGGCATAGCTCCAACTGTTGACACCATCTGGGGAGTGAACCAGCGGATAGAAGGTTTCTCTCCCTCTTTGCCTCTCCTCTCTCTGTGTAACTCTGACTTTTGAATAAATAAATAATTTTAAAAAATAAAGTGCATTGTTGGTAAGCACACCCATAAAGCTACCTTCCTCATAAAAAAAGTATAAAGTTCATAGTTGGTAATCACACCCATAAAGCCACATCACTCATGAGTGTGAAACTTCCAGATCTCCTCACATCTCAAAAGATGTGTAGTTTGGAGGATTATGTTGTGGCACAGTAGGTTAAGCTCCTGCTTGCAACACTGGTTTTCCACATAGAGGTGCTAATTCAAGTTCAGGCTGCTCCACTTGTGGTTCTCCAGCTTCCTGCCAGTGTGCCTGGGAAGGCAGAAGGACATGGCCCAAGTGCTTGGACCTCTGCCACCTTTGTGGGAGACCCAGATGAGGTTCTCAGGAATATTGGCTCCTGGCTTTGGCTGGCCTAGCCATGGCTTTTGCAGCCATTTGAGGAGTACCCAACAGATAGAATCTATCTGTCCCTCTTTCTTTCTTTCTCTCTCTCCCCATCTATTTGCCACCTTGCCTTTAAAGAAGTAATATATTTTTAAAAAAGATGAGTGGGGAGTTTGTTGTGCTGGACATTGCAAGCATTCAGCAGAGAGGAGAACATAAAAGGCAGAGGGAAGAAAATATGCCAAGTCACAGAGCTCAGCATGGGCGCCAGCCTGGGAATTGCATCCTGCTTTGTGGGGATGAGTCACTGTAGCCTGGGATACTGGTGTCAGTCTCTGATATTAAGGACACAAAGCCTCCCAAAAGTATATTGCACAGCGACAGGCTTTTGGTGCAGCTATTAGGATACCAATTGGGATGCCTGCATTCCATATTAGACTGTCTGGTTCAAGACTTGCCTACTCCACTTCTGAGCCAGCTTCCTACTAATGTGCACCCTCGGAGGCAGCAGATGATGGCTCAAATACTTAGGTCACTGTCACCCTCATGGGGGACCCAGCTTGTGTTCTAGGACTCTGCCTTTAGTCCAGCCCAGCCTCAGCAATGAGATGTTTGGGGAATGAACCAGTGGATGGAAAAGCTCTGTCTGTCTGTCTCTTTCTCTATCTCTCTGCCTTTCAAGCAAAATGAATATTATATATATATATATATATATATATATATATATATATATATATATCACCCTACAATACTGTTAGCATTTGGTACAATCAGGATTCTAACAAAATTTTATTGATCTTAAAGCTCACAGTTGTTTGTTGTTGCTATTGTTTTTCTGGTTTTAAAAGAAGGCAAATAAAAAGTGACAGTTGATGTAAGAATCTTGTGTGCAACAGAAAATTCTTTTTCAGTGACTTACAAACTGAAAGAATAACCAGTCTTCCATTTTGATGATGATTTTCCACTTTCCCCTAAATTCTGGACTCGGTTTTCTTTAAAATATTAATAAATGCTCAAGGAATTTTGGAGCTTACTTGTATCTGCAGAAAAGAAAACTTTATGCAGTCCACTCACAAATGCTTCCATTGGGAAACCAGCTCCCACTAATGACCATAAGGGCTACAGGCCCTGCCAGGACTCTGAGCTGTTGAGACCATGGGTCCAGAGCCCACAAAGACCACACTCATAGAATACAACCTCTAAGGATAAATAGCAATTAAATACTTTCCAATTTTGTCAAATTCTTTGCAAAGTATTTTATAGATGAACATATTTTTGTCAGTCCAGGTCTTAGAACTAGTAATTAATTGCTAGATATCATACTTAAATTTGTTCAATGTACAGAGTGCATGCACAAAGAGAGATGATTTTTATAAGTAAAGTATCAGATTGTAGATTGTAAGTGTCAAAGTAAGAATCTTCTCAAAGAAATGTGCCTTGAGAATTCATTGTGTCACACTACCAGCAGGCACTGCAGAGGTGTCCAACATTGAAAAATAACCCCTGAAGGAGACTCAGGGCTCCTGTAGAGCATATTCTACACTCATCTTCACAGAGAGGACAGTGGTTTGGGTTTCTTTTGTCAGTGATATAATATTTCTCAGAAGCACATATTTTTATATGCTTTATCGTTCATCTGAGAATATACTGCTGTCATACTATTAGCTCATAAGACATTTCTGAGTATAATTTTGTATTGATGATACAGTATCCAGCATTAAGCTGGTTGAATAAAGTTACCCTCTTATCTTAAAGTAAATTAAAATGATTTGGATCAAAGGCACAGATATTTAGACTGAGAGACTAAATCTTCCCCTTGAGACAATCTATAAAGGTTCTCTTCTTAAGCTAACACTGAAGCTAAAATTAAGCCATTCTTTTAGTTTCAATAGAATGTGTGCAAGCTGACATATAAACTCCCACATTTGAACATTCTAATGCTTCAAAGTCCCAGGTGGAATGGAGTCTTCAATGTTTGTCTCCAAATGACCTGTGACTCTATTTGAAGCTAAATTGGTACTGGGCTAACCTGAGACCAGAGACTCCAGGAATCTCAAAAGTGGGCCCTGAGAGTAGGAGTTTGAGTAGTGGTTAAGTTGCTGCCTGGGATGCCTGCATCACATATTGGACTGCCTGGATTTGAAGCACAGCTCAGTTCCAGGTTCTAGCTTCCTTCTAATGGCACACTGGGCAGCAGCAGGTGATGACTCAAGTGGTTGTGTCCCTGCCACCCATATAGGAGACCCAGACTGAGTTCCTGGATCCTGGATTCTGCATGGTCCAGACTCTGCTGTTGTAGGCATTTGGGGAGTGAATCCACAGATAGAAGTGCTATTTCTCTTTCTCTCTCTCTCTCTCCTCTTCTCCCTTTCATATAGATAAAAGAGAATTTAAAGAGATCTCTAGATGGTCAAGTGGCAATACTTTTTTTGAAGTTTTAAAGTCAGTATTCTTTTTAAAGATTTATTTTACTTGTTTGAGAGGCAGAGTTACAGACAGAGAGACAGAGACAAAGTTCTTTCAACCGCTGGTTCACTCCCCAAATGGCTGCTAGCTGAAGTTGGGCTGATCCAAAGTCAGGAGCCAGGAGCTTCTTTTGGGTCTCCCACATGGGTGCAAGGGTCCAAGCACTTGGGCCATTTTCCACTGCTTCCCCAAGTCATTAGCAAAGAGCTGGATCGGAAGAGGAGCAGCTGGGACAGAACTGGTAGGACACTAGTGCGACAGGCGGAAGCTTAACCTATTATGTCACAGTACTGGCCCCAAGTGATAATACTTTTTAAACTGAAACTTTTCTAACCCATTATTAGTACTGTGATGAAACTGTCACTGCTATATCATAGTTTAACCAATTGAAGATGGTGAGCAAGGCCATTCGAAATAACTTAAACCAGGGCAAATATTTAGCCTAGTGATTGAGATGCTGGTTAAGATTTCAGCATCCAACCTTGGAGTACCTGGATTCAGCTCTTGGGTCTGAATCCTGACCATAGCTTCCTGCTAATGCAGACCCCGGCAGCAGGGTACCACAGCCCTGGTCCCACTGTGTCTTTTAAAAAGTGGACTTTCATTTGATAAGTGTCCAACTTATCAATACTTTGTTATATTTTGTGCTGCATGAATCTTATCCAAGGGATTATTGCCTAACCCAAAGTTAAAAAAATTTGTCCTTATTTTCTTTTAAAGATTTATTTACTTCTTTGAAAGGCAGGGTTACATAGAGAGAAAGGGAGAGAGACAGTGGGAGAAACAGAGAGATCTCTCATATGCTGATTCACTCCCCAAAATGGTCACAACAGCTAGAGCTGGGCCAGGCCAAAGCCAGGAGCCAGGAGCTTCTTCCAGGTCTCCCACATGGGTGCAGGGGCCCAAGCACTTGGGCCATCTTCTGCTGCTTTTGAAGGTACATTAGCATGAAGCTGGATCGGAAGGAGAGCAGCCGGAACACAAACAGAGCCCATATGGGATGTTTTACCTGCTACGTCAGAATGCTGGCCCCTGGTGAAAAATTTGTGAAGTCCATGCATATTTTTGTAGTGCATATTTCTCATGAGCTTTTAGAAGGCCCCTTATCTTTTAATTCCATTTTTCCAAAAGCTTCTTGAAGTACCCTGATATGTACATGCTGTTGGTCCAGAAAGAATTTGATTCAGTAAACTTGATAATTTCAATTTTCTCTCCTTTACAATGACTTGTGTCTCATAAAATTCCTTTTTTGTTTGTTTGTTTTAATATTTATTTATTTATGTACTTGACAGGTAGAGTGAACAGAGAAAGAAAGGGAGACAGAGACTGAGAAAGAGAGCAAGATCTTGCATCTGCTTGTTCACTCTCCAAATACCCACAACAGTCAGGACTAGTCCAAACTGAAGCCAGGAGCCAGGAACTCCATCTGGGTCTCTCATGTGGGTGGCAGGAGCACAGAAGCTTGGACCATCTTCTCCTGCCTTCCCAGGTGCATTAACAGGGACCGGGACTGGATGCAGGACTGGATGTACCACAACACCAGCCTCCCTTGGTCCTTCTGATGCACACACATTTAAAAGGCAGTCTCTTGGCCAGATTACTCCTGAAAACATCCCTAGCCAGATTGGGAAGATATGAGTTTAATTATAGCTAAGACTCTAGCCCTCAGATCTATTTGGCATATAAATATGGAGGTTGTGTATTTTTTTAATCTTTAGTGATGTTCTAGCTATGACAGTAACAAATCTTAAAGAGATACACTGTGGGGCAATGTTCCACCACTCCAGAAAAGAGCAGATTAAAACAATGTGAAAACTGGTGAGTGCAGATGAACATGGACCTGCAGTTCAGCCGTTCGACTAATTTCTCTCCTAAGCATAAGGTAAACTCATTCACATTCAGAGGCCCTTTAAATGACATGATTTAATGTGACTGAAAGATGTACAGATGGCACTACACTGCCTCTGCTGGGAGGAGAGGTCAGACGGCAATTGGCTGTAACACAAGCCACACTAATGTATAGCTACAAGCTGACACATCAGGGTCCATCTTTCTAAGAGCCTGTTAGGTGAAGTAATCAAGCACTGTGACAGTGCTCCCCAGATACAGGAAAACATGGTGACTTAATGCTACCATAAGTACTGTCAGGCAGTCACAGAGTGACTACTGAAGGACAAGATTTTAATAAATTAGTACCTATTTTATTTTCTTAGTAAGAAATCAAATATTATAAATATTAGCTGAGAAATTTGAGTCTACCACCACATATATCATTGAATTTTTTTACATGAGTATTGAAAGATGATATTTAAAATCATACCAGCATACATATTTAAGCTTTTAATATATACCTTATCAAATACTTTTTAAAATCCTACATACTTTAATAAGAGAATTAAACCAATAAACCCATGTGGAAAGCCATCCATGTAGATAAAGGGCAGTTAGTACTACTGCGATATTCTAAAATCAAACTTAGCCTCATAAACTAATGTGTGCCATATAGAAAAAGTCATCACCAAAAGTCAATGGTCATTTATTTCAGAAAAGAATCTTTCTTACAGGTAATACCTTACTTACAGGTATATACAAGTATAAAAGAGACACATACATTAGAAATAATATGGCTAAGTAGAATTCCTTCTACAAGAAATTTTCACACCAGCTTGCATTTGGCAATATGGTATATATTTGAAGTACCCCAGTTTATGTTTACATTTGAAAAGTTAAATGTAAAATGTGTACATTTACCCAGCTAGAAGCAATGCCTTTTCAAGCTAACAGGCAAAAAAGAGCATGTTCTCCTACCGTCCCCCATTATTTAAGAGAGGAAAATGTGCAATGGAATGGTGAAATTAAGTTCAGATAGCATGGGCATGCAGAAAATCACAAATTAGCAGCAAAATCAAAACCAGAACATGTGTCTTGTCTTCCAGACCAGTTCTTTATCCATTTTACCATTCTTTTTCTTTTTTTAAAGATGTATTTATTTTAATTTTTGAAAGAGTTACAGAGAGACAGGAAGAGAAAGAAAAGGAGAGAGAGATCGTCCACTTGATGGTTTATTCCCCAAATGGCCACAGTAGCCAAGTAGAAGCCAGGAGCCTGGAGCTCCATCCAGGTTCTCCCATGTGGGTGGTAGGGATCCAAGTACTTAGGCTATCATCCACTGCTTTTCCAAGGCACAGTAGCAGAGAGATGGATCAGAAGTGGAGCATCTAGGGCTGGCGCCGTGGCTCAACAGGCTAATCCTCCGCCTTGCGGCGCCGGCACACCGGGTTCTAGTCCGGTCGGGGCGCCGGATTCTGTCCCGGTTGCCCCTCTTCCAGGCCAGCCCTCTGCTGTGGCCCGGGAGTGCAGTGGAGGATGGCCCAAGTGCTTGGGCCCTGCACCCCATGGGAGACCAGGAGGAAGCACCTAGCACCTGGCTCCTGCCATCGGATGAGCGCGGTGCGCCGGCCGCAGCACGCAGTCTGCGGCAGCCATTGGAGGGTGAACCAACGGCAAAAGGAAGACCTTTCTCTCTGTCTCTCTCTCTCTCTCACTGTCCACTCTGCCTGTCAAAAAAAAAAAAAAGTGGAGCATCTAGGCTCAAACTAGCATTCATATAGGATGCCAGTGTCACTGGCGGCAGCTTAATGTTCTGTACCACAATGCTGCCTCACCTCCATTCTTTTGGGATGTCTCAACCATCATGCTGTGGGTTAACAGAATAATTGATCATGATACCAGTTTATGTAATTCCTGCCGAAATCACTTATGTCCAACTCCCTATGGATAAACTGTGAAGTATTCTAAAGTATTCTAAGTATTCTAACCTATTCTAAAGCATTCGAAGTATTCTAAACTACATTTTGCAAATGAGGCTGACATGTCAGATATCTAGTTGGTTATGAAAGGAAGACCATGAGCAAGATAGATCTCTTTGATAATAGATTATTATTTCTGTTGCCATTTAAATTGTACCCCTGGCTGGAATTGAAACACCAATATAGCAGCTAAAAGCAAAACATATAAATAAATATGTAGAGAGATTTTGGTTAAGTTCCATATTGTAGAAGATGCTCCCAAATGCATATGTCAAAAAATAAGATTCTCTTTATGGTTTGGTATCTTAAGCCCAGAGGCAGCAAATTAATGTATCTCCCATTTTGCTAATTTCACCATTTGAGTAATTTCTATATTAGAAAGACTTAATAAATCATGTCATGTTATAATGGTTTAAGGTCTTTAAAAAATTGATTTGATTCACTCAAGTGTTGTGTCTCAGGTATCCTGGAATGGATGAAGGGATTTTGGTAGAGGAGTTAATTACCCAGACTGAGGTATCACGCAGCTTGATTTTCAATCTTGACTCTACCTTAATCTTTACCTGATCTTCCCATGCTTTGGTTTCTTCATACACTAATTAGAATAATTATGTCAGCCTCATGGGTGTGTATAAGGATTAAATTAAATAATATATGCAAAGTGTTTAAGTTAGTATATATTCAGCATTTGTTGGGTCATGCCTTAGCAGCAAACAATCCACAAATGTTAGTGGTCTAGAAATACAAATGTGCATTTCTGGCTCATATTACATGTCGACTTCAGGTCAGCTCTACCTCAGCTCTATTTCACTTCCTCTTTATGGGATATATGATTAAGAAGTAGCCCATATATGAAACATAGTGGTCTCATAGCAGAAGGAAAAGAGTAACAGCCACAGCCAATGCCTCTTCAGGCTCTTGTGTAGACATGGTATATATCAATCTTCCTCACATTGTTGTGGCTAAAGTAACTCAATTGCCAAGTGGGAAAGTGTATTTTTCTTACAAGGAGGCAATGGAATTACATGAAATTTGGCTAGGGATGAATAATTCAGTTTCATGGCAGCAGCAATTACTAGGGGACAACAACTAATCCTATTATAGTTAGTGATTTTTTAACAAAGGTGAAAGAGCTATAAATAGCACATTTTAAAGAGAGAAAAATTGGCCATGCTTGCTCTACCTCTCCTAGTGATACAATATTCACAAGTCATTTAATCACTAAATTTTAGGCTCCTCATAAATAATAGAAGTATTGTAAGAATAAAATGGTGTAAGGAAAGTCAAATTTAAAAAACCCTGTAATGAATAAGAGAAATAATGAGAAAAAAAAATTCTGCCCCTGAAGAATTTACTGTCATGGAAATCCAAAACAGTGATGAAAACTTTCAGACTGACCAGATGGTGTACTGAATCACAGGCAATCCGGATATGTTATCCTGAACTCTGAATGGTTATCCATCAAGAGGCTCCCCTATAGGATCATGTAGGCAATATTGACACTATTTACCACTATGAGAATCTCAAAAGTAAAGTCTAACTTGCTGAACTTCACCAACCACAGACATGAATTGTAAACCTTAAAATAAAAATCCATTCCCATCTTAAAATGAAGGAGAAAAATGAATCAGAAGATGTTATTCATATACAACAGCCCAACATTATTTTCCAATTCTTCTTTCATTATTCAGTGATGACTCACTTGTTCAATAATTATGATCATTTAAGACACTGGAGAAACAATGAATAAACACACATCCATGGTATTATACTTCTTAGTATCTAATCAAGGAGATCAACATTAATCAGATATTTATGTTAATAATGCGTAATTTAGGGTCTGGCACTGTGGCACAGCAGGTTAAAGCTCTGGCCTGCAGCGCTGGCATCCCATATGTGCACTGGTTCAAGTCCTGGCTGCTCCACTTCCAATCCAGCTCTCTGCTATGGCCTGGGAAAGCAGTGGAAGATGGCCCAAGTCCTTGGGTCCCTGCACCCACGTGGGAGACCCAGAAGAAGCTCCTGGCTGCTGGCTTCAGATCAGCTCAGCTTTGGCCATTGCGGTCATTTGGGGAGTGAACCAAAGGATGCAAGACCTCTCTCTTTATCTCTCTCTCTACCTCTCTCTGAAACTCTTTCAAATAAACAAAATAAATCTTTAAAAAATGTGTAATTTAAAATTTAAAAAATGTGCCATTGAATAAAAGAACCTGATTTTAAGAGAGAAAAACAAACCTAATACCCTGAGGAGAAAGGTGGATAGAAAAACTAGAAGAGGTGATTTTGATCTGAGATTTGAAAAGTAGCTGCTTCAGTTCTTTGGGATAAGGAGGGGGAGGAGGGAATCTTAATGATGAAAAGCATATTGGACGAAGAGAACTCCGAAGACAAGACCTCCGGGTCGGGGTGAGTACCTCACTTGGAGAAACTGAAAAATCACTGTGCCTGCAGACAGGAAAGGGAGATTTGAGAGAGGAGTGGTGTGTTGGGGGTGGAGGCCACGTTCTGGAGGGTTTTATCAGCTCCGCCATTATTCATGTATCATTGTGAAACTCTTAACTAGATCTAAACAGGGACTTGTTATACTCAGGCTCTATTTTTTAGTCAACTTGTGCAGAAAGATTTATAAAGCCATACAACTCAGTCTTACCTAAAGTCCATGCTCTCTTATACTCATTTTCCAGAAGAAATCATTTGTTACCTATTTTATTTTTAATGCTTCTATTGGTTACTGCAATATTTCCAAACAATTTTTCCATTTTCCATTCCTCAATCCATTTGCTATAAAGTGTATATTTCAACTTCCTGTACTAAATATGGGAATTTAAAATAGTTATAAATTTATAATTGTATCTGAAAGGCAGAGAGATGGAAACAAACAGAAAGAAAGATATCTCCTATCCTCTGGTTCACTCCCCATATGATTACAACATTCAGGACTAACCTGTGTCAGGCCAAAGCCAGGAGGCTGGCCCTCAATCTGGGTCTCTCACATAGGTGGTAGGGACCCAGCTACTTGGACAATCAGCTGCTGCCTGCATGAGTGTGAGTTAGTAGGAGGCTGGAATGGGAAGCAGGGACAGGACTGCAAACACAGACACTCTGGTATGAGAGGTGGGCCTCTCAAACAATGTCATAACAGCTGCATCAAATGCCAGCTCTTTACAGAGGGATTTAATTCACATTCTTCCACCATTTATTAGCCTATTTACCAGTCAAATTTTAAATTATTGAAATACTTTCACCATTTGTAAGTGTAAATAATGTATTTCAGCCTTTTTTCTTGTTTCAGAAAATATAGATATTATCTTTCTAGTAGTGTCCAAACTTTTTAAAGATAGTATTGGGCCAGCGCCACAGCTCAGTTGGCTAATCCTCTGCCTGCGGCACTGGCACCCTGGGTTCTAGGGTTCTAGTCCCGGTTGGGGCCCCGGATTCTGTCCCGGTTGCTCCTCTTCCAGGCCAGCTCTCTGCTGTGGCCCAGGAAGGCAATGAATGATGGCCCAAGTGATTGGGTACCTGCACCCGCATGTGAGACCAGGAGGAAGCACCTGGCTCCTGGCTTCAGATCTGCGCGGTGCACCGGCCGCAGCGGCCATTGAGGGGCGAATCAACAGTAAAGGAAGACCTTTCTCTCTGTCTCTCTCTATCTCTCTCACTGTCTAATTCTGCCTGTAAAAAAAAAAAAAGTTTAATAAAAAACTTTAAAAAAAAAGATAGTATTGGGTCCTTTCCCTTCCCTTCCTCTCTGCTATTCATCATCCTCCCTATTTTCATAGCAGTCCCATACCAGTATGTGCATTGGAAACACTGGCCATCCTCAACTGTATTGTCCTTACCTAGTTTTGAAAACAAAATATGATAACCTAATTAAAAAAACTGGAAAGTCATTCTTCTCATCTCTGGAAGAATTTGTGCAAATTGGAATTATTTGTTTCTAAAATATTCTCATCTCTTGCAACTCTTGTGTGAGTTGGAATTATCTGCTCCCAGAATATTCTGCATAATTCAACTGTAAAATTAACTATTGTTGTCTCCTTGGTCAGAATTTACTTTCACTAAAAAATCCATTCAGGCTTGCTTCTTCAGTCTAGGGTGAGTGTCCTGTAATCACACCCAACTAACTGGTCTTCAGAAGAAGCGTTCTTGGATCTGAGAGAGACAGGAAACACACTGTTGAATTCTGGAGCAAGGCACAAGCTATTGCAGGGCTGAGTGTCAGACTCTAAAGAATGCCGACTCCTGATTCTTGACTCCTGACTTCTGGATTTTTAACTCACATGATTGGCATATGCTCTGATGGAAATGGGGTAAACAATACAGCAAAAGAAAGGTAGGTCCAGGGGTCAGCACTATGGCATAGTGGGTTAATCCATCACCTGCAGTGCTGGCATCCCATAAGTGTGCCAGTTCAGGGCTGCTCCACTTCTGACCCAGCTCTCTGCTAATGCACCTGCACCCATGTGGGAGTCCCCAAAGAAACTCCTCTCTCCTGGCTTCAGATAGGCCTGTGGGGGACGCTGAATCCGCCGAGGCCTAGAGGAAATTTCCTGAGCCTGCCTCAGAATTGAAAACCTGTCTTTAAGTTTCAAATCCCTGGTGGCAAACACCCTGCCCCAGGGCACTTCTGCCTAAGGATCATTAAGGTGGTATAATAGGAGTGGCAAGGACCCTTTTACATCACAACACCCCACCCCTTGCCCGAATCCGCGCATGGGCATCTGCTCTGTACCATCCGCTCTGTACCTCAGCTATATATACACCTCCCTTTTACAATAAAGTGAGACCCTGCTTCTGGGTTCTAGTCCCGGTTGGGGCACCGGATTCTGTCCCGGTTGCCCCTCTTCCAGGCCAACTCTCTGCTGTGGCCCAGGAGGGCAGTGGAGGATGGCCCAAGTGCTTGGGCCCTGTACCCACATGGGAGACCAGGAGAAGTACCTGGCTCCTGCCTTCGGATCAGTGCAGTGTGCCGGCCGAAGCGCCGGCCGTGGCAGCCATTGGAGGGTGAACCAATGGCAAAAGAAGACCTTTCTCTCTGTCTTTCTCTCTCACTGTCCACTCTGCCTGTCCAAAAAAAAAAAGTTAACTTGCCAATAGTGAATTTCAAAACTTTTTCAAAGGAGTATTTTTTTAATCTTTGTGTTCCTAATATTGCAGTTTTTATATTCACTGATGTCATTTATCATCAATTTGTAATTACTGAACATTCTTCCATCTGCTGGAAGAAAAATTTTTCAAGCCCATTATCTGATGAGACTAACATCCTAGTGTAAACAGAATAACAAAGGAATCTATAAAAGTGTATTCTGTGTTAAATGTGATGTAGCCAATGGGAAAAATGTATTACAGTAGTTGGGGAGAATGGGAATAGGAGCGCAATTTTCTGTCGGAGGGTTAGGAAAGGCCTCACAGTGGAGGTCACTTTGGGCAAAGACCTGAATAAGAGCATTGGGGATTGCTGTGCTGGTCTCACAAGGAAAAGCTTTAGAGGAAGGCGTGTCAGCATCTCTGAAGTGAGAGCAATGGTTGGCACATGTGAGGGCCAGCAAGAACCCTCCTGCAGCTACAGCAAAGCAAGCTCAAGAGGAAGGAAGGAGAAGAAGGTTTCTGCTTTTACTTCATTTTTTGTTTGACTTTTTAAAATTTTATTTGGGGGTTATGTTAAATAATTTCATTCCTTGAGAATTTTTTAAAAATTGTATTTATTTGAAAGGAAAAGAGATAGACACAAAGAGATTGTCCATGCCTGGCTCACTCTCTAAGTGCCAACAATAGCTGGGGCTGGGCCAGGCCAAAGCCAGAGCTTGTAAATCAATCTGGGTCTTCATGGGTGGCAGGGAGTTGAGTACCTAAGCCAACACCAGCTGCCTCCCAGGATGCATACTAGCAGAAAACTGGAACCCAAAACTGAGTTGCAATATGAACCCTCGCAGTCTGAAATGCAAAGAAGGCATCACACATAGCATTTTAATTACTGTATCCAATGTCTGCCCTTAAATAATTTCTCAAATCAAATGCTTAGTGTTATAAATTTTAGGTTTTCTTTTTTTTTTTTCATTTCCAATTCTCTTTATATACAGAAGATCAGTTTAGTATATATTATGTAAAGATTTCAACAGTTTGCCCTCACATAGCAACACAAAGTGAAAAATACTGTTGGAGTACTAGTTAGAGTATTAATTCACAATGTATAGCACATTAAGGACAGAGATCCTACATGATATATAAATTTTAGGTTTTCTAAGACCTAAACTAACATAAGTATTTGAAACTACAAATTTTCTTCAAAATATAAAGCTTTCCCATTATATGTATTTTATGTTTTATCATTGTTTCAAGAGTATTCTAATGTCCATTTTAATTTAATTTTTCCTTGGTCTATAAATTGTTTTTCTAGATATATATGGTTATATAACATAATTACTGAGTTCCAGAAGGAAGCAGTTATAGGAATGCAGAAAAATAATATTTGTACCATTAACGTCTGAAAACTTCATAGAAATTTTGAAAGATATCTCTCTGTCTCTCTCTCACTGTCTCCTCTGCCTGTCAAAAAAAATTTTGAAAGATAATTATCCTCAAATTCAGGACATTAATGAATTCAAAGTGGAATAAAACATCATCTTTAACTCATATCCTCAAATCTATATTCTTAATTTTTACTGAACCAAGTGTGACTCTTGAGCACTTCAAATGAGACTAGTGCAAACTGAGGAACTAAATGTTAAAATTTACTTAATTTCAATTAATTCAAATGTAAATATTCACATACAGTTGGTGGCTCTCATTTTGGACATCACACACTAAAGTGAGTCTAGAAACGGGCCCAGGGTTAAGTTTTAAGACATTGCAGCATTTGATGGCCAAGAAGGTGGTGAGCTGGCTGAAGAGACCAAGTTGTCAAAGAGATAACAATACCCATAGGACAGTTTTCATGGACTTTGAGGAATAAAGGGGAAAGGGTGATCAGCAGTGTAAAATGCTATAATGCTTGACAACTATATGAGGGTATTTCCTAAAGCTTGTGGAAAATGGAATTAAAAGACAACAAGATTCAATTTTGCGAACAGAGCATTGTTGGCACTGGCAGAGGGATGGGAAAGGTCAGATTGGAGTAGATTGAAAAGTGAGAGTGGCCAGTGATGAGGTGTAGTGGGTAAAGCCACGGCCTGAGTGCCAGCATCCTGTATAGCTGCCAGTTCAAGACCTGGCTGCTCCACTTCCCATCCTGGAAGAAGCACCTTGATCCTGGCTTTGAATCGGTGCAGCTCTGACTGTTGCGGCCATTTGGGGAGCGAATTAATGGAAGGAAGACCATTTTCTGTCTCTCCCTTTCACTGTCTGTAATGTTACCTCTCAAATAAATAAGTTTAAAAAAATCTTAAAAAAAAAAAAGGGGTATAAACCACATACAGGTTGACCAACACCTAAGCCCTTCCTCCAGCACACACATCTCACTCATCTAATCATCCTTCAACTAGAAAGTTTAGTCCATTTACATTTGTTACTGCTAATATTATATTTGAGATAATTTCTAATATCACATTTTATGCTTTTATTGTCTTCTGAGTTTTCTGTCTTTTGATTAAACAGGGGCTATTACTTGATTCCAGATATGTTCACACTATTGATTTGAAGTCCTATATACAATTAAATTTGAGGGTTTTTTTTTTAATTAACATCACAGTTTTTTTTTTTAATTATTTAGTTACTTGAAAATTAGAGCAACAGAGAGAGAAGGAGAAATAGACAGAGTGAAATCTTCCATTCCACTGGCTCACTCCTCAAATGGCCACAACAGGCCGGCGCCGTGGCTCAACAGGCTAATCCTCCGCCTTGCGGCGCCGGCACACCGGGTTCTAGTCCCGGTCGGGGCACCGGATTCTGTCCCGGTTGCCCCTCTTCCAGGCCAGCCCTCTGCTGTGGCCCAGGAGTGCAGTGGAGGATGGCCCAGGTGCTTGGGCCCTGCACCCCATGAGGAGACCAGGAAAAGCACCTGGCTCCTGGCTCCTGCCATCGGACGAGCGCGGTGCGCAGGCCGCAGCGCGCCGACCGCGGCGGCCATTGGAGGGTGAACCAACGGCAAAAGGAAGACCTTTCTCTCTGTCTCTCTCTCTCACTGTCCACTCTGCCTGTAAAAAAAAAAAAAAAAAAAAAAATGGCCACAACAGCCAGGTCTGGGCTTGGCCAAAGTCAAGAGCCAGAAACTTCCCTCTGGTCTTCCACATGGGTGCAAGGGCCCAAGTGCTTTGGCCCAAATGCTTTGTCTTCAAAGGAAAACATTAGCAGGAAGCTTAATCAGAAGCAGTGCAGCTAGAACTTGAACAGGCTATCCAGTATTGGACGCCAATGTTAAAAATGGTGGCTTGCACCTACCTTCTCCTCAAGCCAGCTCTCTTCCCAGGCCAGCTAGGTAATGGAAGTCAACAGGGTACCTCCCTTATGATGTACCACGTGTAAAGAGACATAGATAGGACTGAGCTTCATAACTGACAAGGCTTTAAGCCCACCTGATTATTTTCAAGCCAGCTCTTATTTGCTTCTCTGTGAAAAAGCTTGCTCATGGTTTAGACACTTTTCTTAGGGCCTCTAATAATGACTCAGTCTTCGGTTTTAGATCCTGTGATTTTAGATCCTGTTAGTTTAAACTGTTGTTAGATTTGTTTTCTCCGGACATAGAGTAAAATTCTATGTGGCCATGCACACGAAACCTCCGACGGAAGCAGTTTCTGCAAGCTGGCATTACATCCCCCTGGAGTAGCCTCCTCCTGCTGAGAGGCCACCTCCTGACTCCCCTTCCCAAAGATGCCCCCTTTCAGCACGAAGCAGCCAGATGTTAGGGCTTCTATCTCTGGGAGGAGGGAATGTGAACAGTCAGATGGGTTAATAGTCGGGGATTCCAATGGAATTGGGGTGTAAAATATTTGCTTCCTTCCCCAAAACTTTATTTTGAGCAATAACAAACAGGTCACCCTCCTTCCTTTGGAATCTCCAAATTTACCATGAGAGTAGCAAGTGAGCTCCTCCAGAGCTCACAACTTATGATGAAAACAAGTTATCCACCCCTCTTGGTAGGCCAGACAGGATGGAGAATTGCAAATGAAGTGTTTTGATTTTTTTTTTTTGTCCCTGCCTGGTAACTGAATGTCAATCTAATTGTTAAGTTTGTTTTTCTTTCTCTTCAGAATTGTACTTAAAGCTGACTGCCACCAGTCCCCCTTGGGTTTTCCTCTCTTGGAAGGCCCCCTCCATGCCACTCTGGCTGGAGGTCCTTGATTCCAAAAAATACTTTTAAATTAAAAGAAATAAAATTGGTGGCTTAACCTGCTTCAACACAAAGCTGGTCCCACAGTGATGGGAAACGAAATGATTGAGTAGCAGATTAGAAATGAATTTCTCCTCCATGTTGACAGTTGAGGGGACGCCCTCAGGAAACAATAGGCCACTTGGAAACGCCTTCTGAATGTGGTGACGATGCATTCATGTCATGTGCAAGCAGGGTAGACCTCTGTAGAATGATTTTAGGAGCACACACCTCTTACAGTGAGCAAACCTTGAATCTATAGGTTCATGAGTTGTTACAAAATATTACACAATGCCAGTACTGTGGCTCACTTGGTTAATCCTCCATCTGCGGCGCTGGCATCCCAAATGGGCGCCGGGTTCTGGTCCCGGTTGCTCCTCCTCCAGTCCAGCTCTCTGCTGTGGCAATGGAGGATGGCCCAAGTCCTTGGGCCCTGCACCCGCATGGGAGACCAGGAAAAAGCACCTGGCTCCTGGCTTCGGATCAGCGCAGTGCTGGCTGTAGCAGCCATTTGGGGAGTGAACCAACAGAAGGAAGACCTTTCTCTCTATATCACTCTTTCTAAAAAAAATTATAAAAAACAAAACAAAATATTACCTAAGCACTGTAGCCATTTGTGCATAAGGCAAAGGCTTTTTGATGACCAGATGGGACCTTATAATAAGGACCTGCATGTATTGCTATTACTTGGAGATTTCCTGAATTACCTGAACCAGAGCATGTATAAGAAAGGAACTACAATGGTGGTCCAACGTTTTTCCCTACTTTGCCTAGGATTCATTGTTGCAGTTACCTTGGAATTACTGATATTGGAAAATGACCCCCTAAAATCTATAAGAAAATGTGGCCCCTTAAAGTTCCCCAGAAGTCCTATCTGGGGTGCCACATAGGCTATCAAAATTTGGGGTGCCATATGATATCACCATATGCTTATTAATAAATCCCCAATATTAATAAGTCCAAGAGCGTTCTTGCCTAATATTTAGAGAAGTATTCTAAATACTGGCATTAATAAACAAGGCAGCATGGTACATTTTAGGCTTCTATTCAGTGAGAGAAATCATAGGAGAGTGAGAGCTTTATCTAAGAGAGAGAGGTAAATCTGGGTTTAAACTGAGCACCAGGAACCAGCCACGTGGAGGAACATCTAGGCCAGGAAGCCTAGAAGAGAAGGGGGACACACCTTGTCCCAGGCTTTTAATCCACTTCCAAACGGGAGAGGTTAATTAACCTGATTGGCTGGTGGGCACCCAGGTGTTGCATGAGGTCACAGCAGGGCGTGGTGAAGGTACCAGGTAGGGCATGAGGTCACATAGGGGTGTGGTGAAGGCATGGTCTTCCAGCTCACAAACCTAATCGAGTTTAACCTGTATGCCTGCCTACTTCATTCCCCCCTCATTACTAGTCAACCCTGATCTGGGTAACATCTCTAATTTGGGGGTATATCATCTGACAATTGAGTCATTTGTGTTTTCTCACCCGTTAGCTCTACCCTTCTCTAGAAAATACTTTCCTCCTTGCATTGTATATGTTCTCTCTTTTTGTTTACATCTCAAGTCAGGTATTTTTTTCTCACAGGAAAACTATTTTACATTTACCTACGTATTTATGCATGTCTTTACTCATAAACCTTTCTTGAGTAAAACTCATTTTTCTCCTACCAGAAGTTTAGACAGGATCTATTGATGATAATTTAGTTTTGTATCCATGTGAATATATTTATTATTTTGCTTCTGTGTCTTAAATTTAGCTGGAATATAATTCTGCGTCAATCATGACTATATGTTCCACACGTTAAAGGTATTTATTATTATTTTATATGCTTTAGATTCCATGATCAATCTACTTATCATTTATTTCTAGGTAAAATGTCTTTTCTGTCTACATTTTTTAAAGCTATCATTTGCTTTGATGTCCTGCAATTTTACCATCATATATATTTGAGGAAGTTTTAAAATTTTTCCTGGTAGGAATTCATTGTGAATTCTGATGATGAAGATTAATGACTTTCTTGAAATCTGGGAAAAAAACTCAACATTTATCAGCTTTGCATATGCCTCCCCATGCTTCTCCCTTTTCTTTTCCTCTGAAACCATGCTCAAAATAACTGTAGCCACAATATCTTAGCACCATTGGTTTGTATTTTTCATCTCTTTCTCTGTGCTGTTTTCATATGTTCTTTATATCTATCTTCTAAATCATTAAATTATTTCTTCAGCCATGTCCAATCTCTTTCTTGACCCATCCTACAACTTTCTAATTTCAATTATTATCACACTAATTATTAGAAATTGTTTGGATGGTTTTCAAACCTGCCTGTGCATCTGAAATTATCTCTTGTTTTTTACATGTCTTAAACTGTTTTCTCATTTAGTATTTTAAACATCTGATAATTCCAATATAGATCTTCTTGAGAGGTTCTTTCTATGCCTTAAAGTATTCATTTTGAGCTCATACCTGCCTCCTCTAAGTCTTAAGGATCTATTCTCCACCAGTGATGTTTTTGGTTTGCCTGAGGATCTCTGGGTATCACCTGCCCAGATTTACATTAATTACATATCTTGGCTTGGGAAATCCTGGACCATGCAAGTATTAAAAATATGAAAAATAAACACAAGAAGACAGAGATGTTGTTATTAATTTTGTGGTTTTTAAGAGAGGAGGAGTTGTTTGATTTTTTATGCTACTTGTTGTCTATGCCAGAGGTCATCAGACTACGATGCTCACATGGCCCACAGACTGTTTTTATACAGCTTGTGGGTTTTATAGTTTGGCAAAACGTGTTCCAAGGGTTGTTCAATCAATCAAACACACAAAGAACATGTGAGAGAAACCACATACGGCCCATAAAGTCTAAAATATTTACTATCCGATCTTTCACAGAAAAATAGAGCAAACCCCTGCCTTTTGCCAGCAGAGAGGTCAAGCACCTTTGTGTACGTTCCTAGTCAACTCTTTTACCCATTTCTGAAGTTGCCTGGCTTGCTCTTTTATTATTGACTTGTAAGGCTTCCTAATCTACTCTCTATATAAACCACTCGTCAGACATATAGTATACAAGTATTTTGTGTCTGGTTTGTCTTGTGCTTTAACTGTCACTTTAATTTTTTTTATTTTATTTGTAAAATAGAGATATTGATGACAGATATTGATTGATTGATAAAGACAGTGACAGACAACGAGAGCAATCTCCTATCAGTTGGTTCACTTCCCAAATGTCTACAACAGCCAGGGCTGGATCAAGTCAAAGCCAGGAGTCAGAAACAAAATCCAGGACTTCCAAATGAGTGGCATGGGCCCAAGGACTTCAGCAATCACTTGTTGATTCCCAGGTTATACATAAGCAGAAAGCTGGACTCAGAAGTAGAGCTGAGAACTTGAACACAGGCACTCCAATATAGGATGCAGATATCCTAAATGATGTCTTATCGCCTGTGCCAAACATTCACCCCTTTAACTATGTCTTTTAAAAAGTGGACTTTCATTTGATAAAAATCCAATTTAGCAATATTTTATTTTCTAGTTTGTGCTTCATGGGTCCTATCCAAGGGATTATTGCCTAATCCAAAGTTACAAAGATTTATCCTTATTTTCTTTTTTTAAGATGTATTTATTTATTTGAAAGGCAGAGTTACAGAAAGAGAGAGAAGGGGAGAAACAGAGAGAGCTTCCATATGCTGGTTCACTCCCCTAAATGGCCGTAATAGCCAGAGCTGGGCCAGGCCAAAGCCAGAAGCCAGGAGCTTCTTTTGTGTCTCCCACATGGGTACAGGGGCCCGGGCATCTGGGCCATCTTCCAATGCTTTCCCAGGCACATTAGCAGGAAGCTGGATCAGAAGTGGAGCAGCCAGACTGGAACTGTGTCCACATGGGATCCCAGCATTGCAGGCAGCAGCTTTACCTGCTATGTTACAACACCAGCTCCTATCCTTGTTTTCTTACAGAAGTTTCGGAGTTTTAACTCTCACATTAATCTTAGAATCCATTTCATTGTTTTTGATTTTTTAAAATATAATTGAAGGAGCTTCCAAGTCTTTTAAAATATTAAATCATAGGGAGTGTGTGAGAAAACTCTGTACCTTTTGCTCAATTTTGCTGTCAACCTAAAATTTCTCTAAAAGATAAAATCAATTAAAATCATTTGTGTAATACTTACAACAGAAAATTATTTAACCATTATAAGAAATGATGTACTGGTACATGGAGCCAGCACTGTGTATAATCACCACCTGCAATGCCTGCATCTCATATGCACACCAGTTCAAGTCCTAGGTGCTATACTTCTGATCCAGCTCTGTGCCATGGTCTGAGAAAGCAGTAGAAGATGGCCCAACTCCTTGGGCCCCTGCACCTGCTTGGGAGAATTGAAAGAGGTTCCTGGCACCTGGCTTCGGATTGGTCCAGCTCCAGCCTCTCATGGCCATTTGAAGAGTGAACCAACAGATTGAAGACTCTCTCTCTCTCTCTCTGCCTCTCCTTCTCTCTGTAAATCTTTCAAAAAAACAAGTAAATCCTTAAAAAAATCTACAAATGGATATTTTATAAGAACTAAGATTTTTTTAAAAAGATTTATTCATTCATCTGAGAGGCAGAGTATAGACAGAGAGAGGGAGACAGAGAGAAAAGTCTTCCATCCACTGGTCCGCTTTCCAAATGGCCACAATGGCCAAAGCTGAGCATATCCGAAGCCAGGAACCAGGAGCTTCTTCTGGGTTTCCCACATGGGTGCAGGGCACAAGCACTTGGGGCATCTTTCACTGCTTTCCCAGACCATAAGAAGAGAGCTGAATAGGAAGAGGAGCAGCCAGGACATGAACTGGTGCCCATATGGGATGCTGACATGAACCAAGATGTTTAAGGGGCAATTGTTATGTTTCTAATGGTGAGTGCTAATTCCTTCCATTTCCCAAAGGATCAACAAACTCTGCTTACTTGAAACACCTTTTGTGAGAAGTTTATGTGTTGAAAGCTGGTAAAAATGCTACATCTCTGGACAACATGAACAGGATGGTGAAGGATCTCACGACCTAACCTACTACAGAAGAGCCAGAAATTCTAGGACAGGAGCAAACATTTGGCACAGCAGTTAGCACGCTGCTTTGGAGGCCTGTCTCCCGTTATCAAAGAGCCTAGATTTAAACCCCAACTCCACTCCCTATCCCAGCTTCTTGATGAAGCATTCCCTGGGTGGCAGCAGATGATGGGATAGCATTAAAGGACCCAATATTCATATTATAGAAATTCCTGAAGGAGAATAGAAAAAAGTCATTGATAATCTGCTACATGAAATAAGAGTTGAAAATTTCCTGAGTCTTAAAAGACACATGGACATCCAGAAACAAGAAGCCCAAAGAGCACCAAGCAGACTCAACCAAAAAAAAAATATCTTCTCCAAGACATATTGTAGTCAAATTGTCAAAAGTTAAAGACAAAGAGGGAAATCTAAAGAATTAAAAGAAATTAAGAGAAAGAAATTAAGAGAAAGGAGTCCAATTACAAATAAAGGGAAACCAATCAGATTTAGCATCATATTTCTCAGCAGAAACCCTACATTTTTATATTACTTTATAACATTTTTATATTGTATCCAGCAAAGCTATCCTTTAAAACTGAAGGAGAGGGGCTGGCTCTGTGGTGCAGCAGGTTAACGCATTGGCCTGAAGTGCCGGCATCCCATACAGGCGCTGGTTCAAGATCTGGCTGCTTCATTTCCAACCGAGCTCTCTGCTATCGCCTAGGAAAGTAGTAAAGGATGGCTCAAGTCTTTGGGCCCCTGCACCCACGCAGGAGACCCGGAAGAAGCTCCTCGCTCTTGGCTTTGGGTCGGCACAGCTCCAGCCATTGCGGCCAATTGGGGAGTGAACCAGCAGATGGAAGGCCTCTCTCTCTCTCTCTTTCTCTCTCTCTCTCTCTCTCTCTCTCTCTCTCTCTCTCTCTCTTTCTGCCTCTCCTCTCTGTGTAACTTTGACTTTCTAGTAAATAAATAAATCTTAAAAAAAAAATATGCCAGGAAATGGATACTAAAGAGAAGCAGGAGTAGCTGTCATGTATCAGATAAAACAGACGTTAAATAAAAAACTGTAAAAGGAGATAAAAGACATTATATTTTGAGAAAAGGTTCAATTCAGCAAGAAGATATAACAACCATAAATATATATATGCCCAACACAAGGCCACCCAGATACATACAGAAAATACTATTTGATGTAAAGGGAGAGACAGACTCCAATACAATGATAGTGAGTAACTTCAGCACCTACTTCTGATCAAATGTCACATCATCCAGACTGAAAATATACAGATAATCAGAGGTGAAATAGACTATGGAGCAAACAGACCTAACAGGCATTTATAGGACATTCCATCCAACAGCTACAGAATACACATTCTTCTCTTCAGCACATGGAACGCTGCTTAGGATAGACCACATATTAGGACAGAAATCAAGTCTCAGCAAATTTAAAAGGATTGAAATCATGCCATGTATCGTCTCATATTATAAAGGAACAAAACTAGAAACCAACAAAAAGAAGAGCAACAGAACATTCATAAATACTCAGAAGTTAAACAACACACTACTGAATGACCAGTGGGTCATTGAAGAAATTAAAAAGGAAATAAAAAACTTTTTGAAATAAATGAAAATGAAAATACACCATGGGGCTGCTGTGGCCCAGGAAGGCAGTGGAGGATGGCCCAAGTCCTTGGGCCCTGCACCCACAGGGGAGACCAGGAGAAGCACCTGGCTCCTGGCTTCAGATAGGCGAAGCTCCAGCTGTAGCGGCCATTTGGGGGGTGAACCAATGGAAGGAAGACCTTTCTCTCTGTCTCTCTTTCAAACTGTCTAACTCTATCTTTCAAATAATAGTAAAAAAAAAGAAATGATGGTGCAACATTGACAAATCAATCAACATCATAAATCACATCAACAGAATGAAGAACAAAAACCATATGGTCAGGGGCCGGTGCTGCGGCGAAATAGGTTAATCCTTCCCTTGCAGTACCAACATCCCATATGGATGCTGGTTCTAGTCCCGGCTGCTCCACTTCTGATCCAGCTCTCTGCCATGGCCTGGGAAAGCAACAGAAGATGGCCCAAACACTTGGAAGACTTTCTCTCTCTGTCTCTTTCTCTCTCTCTTTCTCCTTCTGCCCCTTTGTAACTCTGCCTTTCAAATAAATAAATCTTAAAAAAAATCATCTCAACAGATGCAGAGAAAGCATTTGACACATTTCATTATCCATTCACAACAAAAGCCTTCCATAAATTAGATATAGAAGGAGCATTCTTCAAAATTATAAAGGTTATATATAACAAACCAACAGCCAATATCACACTGAATGAGGAAACAAGACAAGGATGTCTGTCCACTTTTGCCACTCTTACTCAGTATAGCACTGGAAAATTTAGCAAGAGCAATTAGGAAAGAGAAAGAAATTCAGGGCATCAAAATTCAAAAAGAAGTCAAATTATCTATGTTAGCAGATGACATGATATTGTGCGTGGGGAAAAAATTCTCCACAAAATACTGCTAGAATTGATAAATCAATTCAGTAAAGTCACACATTGCAAAATATGTAATGATGAACTCACAGAAAGAGAAATCAAGAAAGAAATTCCACTCACGGTAACCACACACACACACACACACACACACACAAAACACAAATATTTAGGAATAAATTTAACCCAAGAAATAAAAAATGCTTACAAAGAAAATTATCAAACATTGATGAAAGAAATCATCAAAGACACAAAAAATGGAAAGAGATTCTTTGCTCATTGATTGGAAGAATCATTATTAAAATGTCTATACTACTTAAAGCAATCTCCAGATTCAATGCAATTTCTATCAAAATTCCAATGACATTCTTTACAGAATTAGAGAAAGCAACCCTAAATTCATATGGAATCACAAAAGACCCCAGAATAGCCAAAATGATCCTGAACAAGAAAAATCAAGTTGGAGTCATCACAATACCTGACTTCAAAGCATAGTGCAAAAGCAATAGTAATCAAAACAGCATGAGTTTGGCAAAAACAAAAAACAAAAACAAAAACAAAAAACCTGACACATAATACATGGATCAATGGAACAGAATGGAGAGCCCAGAAATTAATCCACTTTACTTGATAAACTTCTTACTTGGTGAAATATTAAGCCTTTTTACTATAATGTGAATTTAAAATATATTATCTCAGAAACTACAAAAAGAAAGGGAGAAGTGAGTGTGGAAGGGAGAAAAGGGATGGGATGGAGGGAGGGAATGTCATTATGTTCTAAGAATTGTATCTACAAGCAATTTTGAATCTGTTAAAAAACTATTTTTTTTTTAAATTTTGAAAAAAGAAATCTCAGGAGTTTCCTTTTTGCTTTGGAATTTTCATTGGAATAAGACAAGCAATCAAGTCTGTCAAGCCAGTCTTCTTTTTTTTAAGTTTATTTATATATTTGAAATTCAGAGTTATAGAGAGAGAAGTGGGGGGGTCAGAGAGAGAGACAGAGAGAGAGAATCTTTCATCCACTGGTTCACTCCCCAAATGGCCACAATAGCTTAAGCCAGGAACCAGAAGCTTCATATGGGTCTCCTGTGTGGGTGCCAGGGCCCAGGCATTTGGGCCATTTTCCACTGCTTTCCCAGACACATTAGCAGGGAGCTGGATAAGAAGTGCAGCTGATGGGACTCAAACTGGTACCCATCTGGCATGCCAGCCCTGCAGGCAGTGGCTTACCCCATTCGCCACAGCTCCAGCCCCAAGTCAATCTTCTTTACATTTTAAGAAGTAATATGACTTCACTGATAGCTGAGTTAGGCACAAGATGAGAATGAAGTTTCCATCTATATGACAACTATGTTCAAATGCTGTTGAGTGGTAGAAAAGTAAGATAGTAAGATTTTTGAAGCCACCCTAAAATATATTCTTAAAAGAAAATGATTTGCATTAACCACTTCAAAAACTGCTAAAATTCAAGTTAGGGAAGATTCAATTTCTATTACATGAGAAGGAAAAACAAACTCAGGACTGAAAAATACATCATGCATCCAACTTGCTTATTTTTATATGAGATTGTGTAAGTCCCTTGTTATGTTTTTAGATATATGTAAATAAAATAGACTCTACTTTTGAGCTTTGGGTATTAAAAGGAAATAGCTGATAATCTACTTAGCTGAGCACAATGAATTTTATCTTATGCTCAGAAAAAAAATCAAGAAGAAATTTTCACTGATTTTACCAAAACAGCAGGATGAACTAATCTTTCTCCTCTAGCAAAACCACATATGAAAGTGAATGAATATAAGATCTTAAAATAATTCCTTGGATTTGAATGATATCTTTCTTCCAAGAGCTCAAAGCAATTTGCTTTGCTTTCTTATATTCAGTCCTGGAACCATTCTGTGAAGATGTGCATTACATTATAGACAAATGCACATTCTCATCCTTGTTCCATGAATAAGAGAATTAAAACATGATAGATTGAGACTGATTGGCTCAAGACTACAAAACTAATCCCAGATCTCCTGACTTCAGGAGCAAATGTCTTTCCATGGACTTTATTTAAAATAGAAGCAATTCAGACAGCGTCTTATCTCTGTTAGTAAATGATCAGACCTCTGTCACGACTGGCAAGTGTCATGCCATCTTCCAGAAGATGGACTCTTTCTTACACGTAGTTCCATCTGTCTGGAATGCTCTATTCCTCTTCTCTATTCAAATTCTTCTTTCAGGCCCCACCTCATCTTAAGCATTATTCTTTATAGAGGCTCAACTTCTGTTGGTTTAACTAACAAAATAATTATATTTAATTGATACATCTAACTAACCATGACCAACTAAGATGTAGCTACAATATCAGCACATTTCAGAAGAAAATATCTAGGTAGTTTGCCTTCCCGGAGGGGGATTTCCCTTCATTCTCATCTTTATTTATCCAGTACATGCACAGGGCCAGGAACATGGTTGACAGTGAAAGTAAATGCTTGCTGAAAGAATGTTGCTGTATGTGTTCATAAAATATCTATTGTCCTTTCAGATTATGCATGGGAATAAATGGCACATAAACCAACATTGATTATTATATACTGATCATAAATGTAAATTTGTCATAACACAAAATTGATTTATTTGGCTGCAAATAAAGCTGCAACCACTACGGACTCCCCATCCATGCTGTGAAGTCTTTGACGTGTGACAACTGAGGTAATGATATTTAAGGAATAAGGAGGTTTTTTTTTTTTAAAGATATATCCATTATTTCAAAGGCTGAGTTACAGAGAGAGTGTGAGACAGAGACATGAGAGAAACAAGGAGAGTCTTCCATCTGCTGGTTCTCTCTGCAGATGGCCATAATAGCCTGGACAGGGCAGACCAAAGCCAGCAGACTGGAACCCCAGCCTGGTCTCACACATGGGTGGCAGGGGCCCAAGCACTTGGGTCATCTTCCACTGCTTTTCCAGGCACCTTAACCGGGAGCTGATTGGGAGGCAGAGCTGCTGGGACTCCAATCCTGCTCATGTGGGATGTCAGCATCAGAGGCAGCAGCTTAACCCGAAGTACCACAATGCTGGTCTCAAGAGGAGTTTTCATTGGTGCTCTTACATCACACCCTTCTTAGTACCTCACTGCCTTTCCTGTGGTTATTCTCTACTTCATATTTTTGCTCTTCTCTGCCAGGTGCTTACATACCAAGCCCACCTGAGGTTTGGAGCGGGTTATGAGCTGGGGACACATGGTGGTAGACAGTGCAATGGAAACTACTTCCTTTTTCAAATCAGTATCATTTCTTTCTCTCTTTTCAACTATCTCCAACTCTTCTGAATTGTCAGCCAGAAGGTAGTGTATTTTAGATGAGCATGAGCTTTCTATTTTACTGTGTCATTTTTATGTATGGCTCTCCAGGTATCTAACAATTAATCAGGCATAGTTGATGGCCAGTAAAAATTAATTCATCAGCCACTTGGGAAGGGAGTGCAACAGAGACACTTGTAAAATACCAGAAGAAATAACCAAGGTGATGGATGTCAATAAGGGTTACCATTCATCCAAGAATTGGCAATCACCTTGCCATCACCAGTACTCACCTTAGCCAGTGCAAGCTCAGTCAGTCACCATGTTGCTATCTTTTCCACTCTTCTCTTTAGAGCATAAAAAAAACGCCTTTTAATTGAAACAGAAAAGCCATAAACTATACTTTCTTAGATTCTAGGCTGGCTGGGATAAGAAAAACAGAAATGGTTTTGCTGTTAACAAAGAGGCTTAGGGCAGCACTGCGGTGTAGTGGGTAAAGCCATCACCTGCAGTGCCAGCATCCCATATGGGTGCTAGTTCAAGTCCTGGCTGCTCCACTTCCAATCCAGCTTTCTGCTATGGCCTGGGAAAGCAGTAAAACATGGCCCAAGTCCTTGGGCCCCTGAAGCTACATGGGAGACCCAGAAGAAGCTACTGACTCCTGGTTTCAGACTGGCACAGCTCTGATTGTTGCAGTTAATTGGGGAGTGAACAAGTGAATGGAAGACCTCTCTCCCTCTCTCTCACTCTTTCTCTCGCTCTCTGCTCTCCTCTCTCTCTGTGTAACTCTGACTTTCAAATAAATAAATAAATCTTTTAAAAAAATAGAGACTATGTTATTGTGAAATCATCAAAAGCAAGAGAATCACTTATCAACTCATAAGTAAGAATCAAGTTGAAAAAGCACATTTTAAAAACAGAAGATCCCAACAGCACAGATAGTCTAGCACAAGTATTTTTAAAATTGTGTTCATCAGGTTTAGTACTTAAGGCAGAACTTTCAAAGTGAGAAATAATTGATTATCTTACTCTTTCCACTGTTCACTAAAAGAAATGTATAATACTCTCTCACCCATTTTTATGAACATTATTTAACATTCATTAAAAAACTCATGTATATGCTGGGCCTTGTAAGAGATACAGAATTGGTTTTGTGTTTTACAGGGTCTTGCAAAGGTACCTTCTGAAAATGATTTGACTATAATCCACACACGACTCTACCCTTTGTTTCACTTTAAGCCAAAAGCAGCTCAAGCTAAATGACAAGCTTCCCTGAGTAACAAATTTAGACTCTTTCTGAGATGTTAGCTTACATGGCGCCTTCGCCTTCTGCACCGGTTGATTAGCAGTGCTCTCTCAGACTGGTGTATTGACTCTGAGGTGCACTTATCATTTATCATACTTATGTTCATTTTATTCTTATCCCAATAATGACAGCTTTCTTGTCAAATGAAGGGAGAATATAAAATTAATACCTATGTAGTACAACTATAACATCCTGCAAAAATATATTGGCTTCTGAATCAAACACATCTCCTTTGAATTTGGATTTTTTTTTGTCAATACCATTATTGCTTTCATTCTAAAGCGATCTGAAGATAACTATTGGTCATTTCTTTAGGAATGGTCAAGAAATAAAGATGACAGTGGGGAAAGGACAGCAGAGGAAAGGGGACAGAGAGGTTGTACAAATTTGCATATTCAGTGGGGAGCAGAGCAATGCAATGGAAAATCAGCTCAGCCATCTGGCCTAAGAATGCTCATTTCCATGCTAACTCATTTGAGAATATATTGGGGATACGTATTCAGCTTTTAGGTAATTTTGAAGTCTGTTTTGGTGTTGATATCCAAGAACCTTGGAAAGTTTGAATGAAATCCAACAAGAGCTAACTTTTTCTATATGCAATTCTGTTGGCTTAAAATCAGCTGAATAGATGATCCCTGATGAGGTACCTTCCTTCATCGGGATACTGAAAATTAGAAATTGTCCTTGCAGTTTTCCATCTGGAGTTAAAAGACATTTTTTTCTCTGTTCTGTCACTTCAATGACATTTTTCTTTCTTGCTGTTATTTATGGAATAATTAAGTAAATGAGTAGAATAAGTAGCTGTTTACTGGTATTACACAAGGGACATCATGGTGCTTATATTTCAGTCAAAAAAGGAGACTCTTCCAATAGAACTAACACAAGAAGCAATCCTTTCTGTCATCAAACATTTCAGAATAAATCTCATTCTGTCTGCTCTGGTCTGACACAGCATACCCAGGTTAGACACATATCCAGCTTCTAAGCAAAGAAAGTCCCTACAGAAATAAGGAAAAAAGATTTCTCATTAGTATTGATTTGAAGTTATTTCATTTTTGTTGATTAGACTTATTAGAGACCATGAAGCAAGGAACTAACCATTCAGAACAGAGGTGAGGATGGTATGGAAGACAGATGAATATCGACAACCCCAGAAAATTGAACAAACTAGATATAAACAGAAGAGTCCTTCTCATCTCCTAAGAGAGGAGTATGAAAAAAGATGTTAGAAGTTCAGTGTATCACTTTCACGATTGCACAGGGTACTTCAAAAAGTTAGTGGAAAATGGAATTAAAAATACATTTATTTTGATACTCCCCAAAATTGAAATCTATGCACAGTTTTTTCATGATACACATTTTCCAAGATATTTTTTGCAAGACCATCCAATATGGTGATACTTAACAATTCATGGTCTAGTAAGGGCAATTCTCTTTCCAGAACATGTGGTCAGACACTTCAACACATTCTCTGATTGTGTCTCTAATACCTTGCATTTATGACACTCAGGGCCAGACAATTCTTTGTTGTAGGTGGATTGTACTGTGCATTTTAGGATAATTATTAGCAGCATCCAAGGGTTCTTCCTCACATATGGCAATGCCAACCCCACAAAAACATTTCCAGATATTGCCAAATGACCTAGGAAGGGGAGGGTGTGGAGACAAAAATTGCTCCTAGTGAGAATTACTGAATTAGAGGAATATTTTATCCTAAACTCAAGATTCCGGCCAACGGACTTAAGAATTGTCAAGTATCATTATAGATGAAATCCTGACGAGGCTTATTTCTGATAGATATGCTACATATAAAAGACAGGGATTGATCTGAATTGGAAGAAGTGTTCACTCTTAGGAAGTTCTTTTTATCTCCATGAAAGACTAACATACAAATGCAAGGAGCTAAAGAATTGATACAAGGATTTCCAGATGCCTTTAGAGCTTGGCTCAAAGTAAAGATCCTGTCTCTTATTTTAGGAAAGGATTTTTTTTTTCTTTTTGCCTCTTTCTAGTGCCAGTTCAGTACAAAGCCAATTGAAAAAAATTATTTTCAACTACTTTACTCTTTAAAGGACTTTCTGAAAACTCATTCCCTACCTAAATATCTGAACTAGTTATCCATGGTCATGGTTGATCTCATTATTCCTCAGCAAGGACAAAAGCAAATACTGATCAAAATCTCCAAAAACACTAGCCCTTTCAGGAAAAGAGTTGAATAAATTAGCAGCCAGCACATCATCACTCTGGAGATGGAAAATGTTATGATGAGATACCATCTCCAGCCACTAAGACACCAATTTTCAGTTTAAAACTGAAAACATGTACAGAACTTTGAAAAGGATTTGGCAGTAATAGTCACAGCAGTGGAAGGCATTCCCTTAAAAATCCAGAAATAAGGATCTAATCAACTGAGTAACCAGCTATGCAGGTGTTTATCAAAATTTATTGAAACTATTGCCTTCTGAGCACTGAAAAAAATCTTACTCAAAACAGTAAAATACATTGTAATAGTAATTCATTGTAGTGCTTGTAGTTTATTAGCACTATTCATGCACAGAGATTTATTTTGACCCTCATCTTTTGTTTCTGGTTGTGAAACAGATAAAAACAAAGCTCTCCTATGAGTAGGTTTCATGGGTTAGGGGAAAAGTAGACTGAAAGGTTACACACATTTTATGCATTTATGACTCCTTGAGGGATTATAGTAGTATTCTCAAAGATGAATGTCCAAATGTATGTAGTTACAGATAAAAATAATTTATATTTGCACAGAGAGCTAAAGAAGCAATTAGCAGATGGCAAAGTGAAACAAAAAATGACGCAGGGAGAATGAAGTTTGACACCACTGGAACACTGGAGAGATTGTGTGGGTTGATGTGCAACTGTGTTTGTGTGTCAGTGTGCCTCCATGTGTGTGTCTGAGCTCTACCCTTGGTAAGTAATCTATTCATTGCATTTACCTATAACTTCAGAGACAGATCAACAGCTGAATTTTTTTCTGTAGTATTTTTTTCAACTACATTGGTAAGTTGTCCTGGAAGATAAAAATTTGTAGGTATACTTTCTAGCCAACTCATTAATCACCTAGCATAGGATTATTCTACTACTATCAATAGCAAACTCAGTACAACATTAGATAGTATTAGATTGTCTTCTGGATCCACAAGCTGAACTTTTATAGTAAATGCATCTTTATCTAGACTTTGAATTCAAAACAAATAAATGTATTTCATGTTAATGTTCTCTAAGTTTTTCCACATTATCCTGATAGTTAAAAATCAAGGCACTAAAAAAGTGTCAGGCTGGCACTGTGCCACAGTGGGCTAAGCCTCTGCCTGTGGTGCTAGAATCCCATTCGGGCACTGGTTCAAGTCCCAGATGCTCTTATTCAAATCTGGCTCTCTTCTATGGCCTGGGAAAGCATTAGATTTGGGCCCCTGCACCCGTATGGGAGATCCGAAAAAAGCTCCTGGCTCCTGGCTTCAGATTGTCTCAGCTCTGGCTGTTGCGGCCCACTGGGGAGTGAACCAGTAGATGGAAGATCTTTCTCTCGCTTCTCTGTCTCTTAAATAAATGAAATTAATGCTTAAAAAAAAGTGAGTGTCAGTCCCCAAGAGTATTTCATATATTGAAATACCATAGATCATTAAGTATAACCCAGTACAAATAATTTTAACAGAACTGGTTAGTTTATTGATTGATAAAATTATAAATAATATAACCAGGTGGGGGTGGCTCAATTCTAAGATCCCATAATGTTAGAATACCAACTGAGAAAATAATTATTCTCCTAAAATAATGGTTTGTACTCATGGTGCATATTTTTGCTTTTCTCCATTGTCTTTGATGTTGGCCACTGCCAGAGGCAAGTGTTAGACAAGACAGACAAATGGTCTGATCTAGAATGGCAAATTCTATGTTTCCTTAATACAGTCTCCTGGAATGACGGCAGTTATGTATTTTTAACTCTGCTCCTCCATTATGGCGATAAATGGTTATTTAAATACAGTCAGGTTCAAATTACACTAGTGGAAAATGCAGCAGGGAAAAGTACCAAAGACAAAGAACTTTTAAATAAATCTCATCTCTCCTCCCGCCATATGAGGTAATTTCTACGCCAGATGGCAGGTGTTTATGCTGGTGCTTAAAAGAAGTAAAAATTAAATCGATCTCAAAAACTTAATTGTTTTTAGTTTTAAAATATTCTGAAATAAAGGGAGGTTGGTAAGGATTTTGTTTAAGGTGGTCTCAAAAACTGCAGATCTTAACATACTATTTTAATTTGGAAAAATAGTTAGCTTTTAAGTAATTTATTTTTATTTGAGTGTACTATTGATTTCTGATATTAGTTTCAGGTAATTTTTTAAAAAGTCATGAGTCATTTTATCCAGAAGAAATTGCCAAGAATCTTCAAAGAACTATCTTTTAATGAATAATAATTCTTAAAAATTGAGCAATGGATGAAGTACTGAGAAATTTTTAATCATTATCTGTATCAGGAAAAGTCAGAAAAGCTACCCATCCAAGACTCCTTTATAATGATATAACAGAAATCCTTCTTCCCAATACAAATAATTGTTACATGAGCAACTCCTGTTTACCCAGAACCAATTGATCAACCTCTTCTCTTGAAGGCATAGTAAAGTGGAGAAAATGTTATTATTATGACATCCAACAGCTGTCCTTCAGTTTGGATTTCAAAAAATATCTGCTACAATGTGCATTTTAGATCAAGAAAGCAGGGTTTATTTTAGTCATGTTAATATACTTAAAAAAACAGAAAAATCTCCACATAACAATTTAGTCAAGTTTGCTTTTTTGAGTAATAAATTTAGATGTCATAATAATTAAGCTGGAATTCCACAGATTATTTTTAGGGTTGTCTCTTTTTTTTTTAAGAAAATTTCTATAAGCATTTGCTTTTATACTGTAAACAGGGTAACAATTGCCATTTTTGGAGACAATAACATTTAGATTAGTCAATTATAGTGGGATTTATTCCAATTATTAGCCCTAAGAACTACATGTGTAGTGTTCTTGAACTCCTATATTCTGAACAATAATTCAACAAACCTCAATTGAACACTTAGAACAAGTTCACTGTTTAACTGTGTACAGAGTACGATTTCTATGTAAACAGAAATGTGAAATAATCTCCTTGGTCTGCTTCCCATTATGTTTTGTGAAAAGAGAGGCATTCAGAAAAAAACAATTATTCAAGGCTAAGTTTCAGCTTCCTTAACAGTTCTTTACAGCACCTAAAAGAAATTCCTGGGTTTACTGGGAGCAGTTACACATGACATAGCCAAAGGAGGGTATCTTGCTCTGATTATCTTAATTCTGACTTCCCCTCTGTGCACAGAGGCCTCTCTCACACTGAGGACCACAGCCTCAGTGAGTTTTCCCACTCTTTACTCCTGGACAGGCATCCTTACCAGAGGGGTTTTCTGATCTTCAGTATTCACGGATGGTCCCAACAAATCAGACCCCGCTGCCTCTCAGATTCAGCCCTCCCAGAAGATGGAGAGTGAAGTCCATGAAATTCCAGAACCACACCATAGCAAGAAGTACCATGAATTTTACATGTTATGATGCAAGCTTCAGTAACAAACACAAGTCAGACTACAATCACCCAAGTAAAAGAGAACTCTAGTTCTCTCACATTTAACAGAACAGAGGTAAGGGTAGGCTTAGAACATACAAATAACTTTGTTCCACCTAAATTCCTCCTGCCTTTTTTTCTCTACCATCCCCTAGGATTTTATCATTGAAGATGTGTGAAGTTGGCTGACCACACCAGCCCTGAAAAGCTGAAAGAAGTAGAAAGAAAGCAGTACTACTTTGAAAGAAATGGCCTAGACTTTGAACATGCCATGTGAGTGCTGGTGAGCCTGAGAAATGCAGTTACTAGTGAGACAACCATTGGCCTGGTTGAACGGGGGAGATAGGTGATAGAGATTCCATTCCCACAAGAAATAAAGGGTGAAAAGATCCCGGGGAACAATTAGCAGTCTTGACTTAAGCGTTTAACAAATAACAATGTGTGTTACTCATGCATCCTCTGCTGAGTATTTCCTGAGCGCCTGTTTTGTGTACAGCACTTCTACTAGGTCTTACAAGGGATTTTAAACATATCTCAATCTATACTTATAAGGAACATTCAATATTTTATGGAAATAAACTATATATACTGAAAACCACCATTACTAATATTAATAACAATGTTAAAATTGTTAAAGGAAAGACAGCATGAAAGATATGTGAATTAGCATTGTCATTTCCTGATGGAAAGACTGGAGGAAGGGTAGCATAGTAACCTTTTTTCTTTGGCTCATCCTTCTTTTTCAGTTTTCACCCAATGACAACAAGCAACTGATACAAATAAAGTCATTTCAGCCTCCAAACTATAAAATCTAAAATTTTTATCTTTAAAAAAACTGTATCTGTGTGCATGTATAATTGTCTGCACATGCATATAAGCACACACACATATACATAGTTGATGTAGGGCATGCTTTTTTGTATTCATGTTGACATAGATATTACGCCTATAGTTACCTTTTAGTTACACAGCCTCCGTTCTTATTGTTAGAGAGGTTGAATCAATCAACTGCATTCTCTAATGATGGAAGCAGATGGAAATAGAATGAGCTTCTGAATCCTCCTCAAGGGCATTGTAGAGGATGCTGCACCCTTAACTGAAAATTGCTCAATTTTGCAATAGAGTTGGCCAATGTAGACATAGTCTTATATTTTCACTAATTTTGAATTAATACTCTAGAAACCACCAGCTGACAATGAGCCTGAACAGTTGGTTTCACACCTGAGGCCTCTTTTAAAAGACCATTCTCATCACAGTCAAACAACAGGAGGATCTATTAGAGGGGAAATGAGTGCATTTTCTCTAAGACTACTTAAGTAGGAATTTCTCTTGAACTAATTAAGATTCTATTCTGTTTCAGAAACTAATGTCTGAAGCAGACATTCTGTTTGGGAATTATTAATAAGCAAAAGCAGAAGGTTCCAGAGCACTTGAAATGGTCCTTTTTGCCTGATGGATGCGCAATAAAAGTGCTTGCAGAAAAAATTAAGCAAAGAATAATATTTTAAACACAATATCAAATGTTCACAATGAAATTATGATATATAAAGTCATTAATGAGATATAAGAACTAAAGTGCAAGTAATACTTTTGATTATTAAAAGCAAACATGATCTGCTCACCATTAAGCTTATAGGCTCCTAAAATTTATATATGTCTACAGGGAAGAGACTGCAATCTGACTGGTTTTATTTTATTCAGAATATATTGGGTATAATATCAGTTATAGTGGCACTTTGAAAAGAAAGGAGATGGGAGCCGGTGAGTGGCATAGCAGGTAAAGCTACTGCCTGTAGTGCCAGCATCCCCTATGGGTGCTGGTTTGAGTCCTGGCTATTCCATTTCTCATCCAGCTCTCTGCTATGCCCTGGGAAGACAGTGGAGAATGGCCCAAGTGCTTGGGCCCCTGACCCCACGTGGGAAATCTGGAGGAAGCTCCTGGCTCCTGGCTTCAGATGGGCGCAGCTCCGCCCATTGTAGCCAATTGGGAATTGAACCAGCAGATAGAAAATTTCTCTCTCTCTCTGCCTCTCCTTCTCTCTCTGTGTAACACTGACTTTCAAATAAATAAATAAATCTTAACAAAAGAAAAGAAAAGAAAGGTGCTGAAATATACATATATTGGATACGATGCTTTAGGTAACCCAATTCATAAAGATCAGCTGGCCTAAACCAAAACAATGCTATTGTAGCATACAAGACTCTAGCCTTGTATGCCGACTTGACCCTGGAGGGTAGTGGTGATGGCTCAAATGACTGAGTCCCTGCCACCCATGTAGGAAACCTAGGTTGAGTTCTCTGCTCCCAGCTTAATTCTCAGCCTGGCCTAGCCCTGGCTGTTTTCAGCATTTAGGAAGTGCACCAATAAATGGGAATATTCTCTCTCTCTCTCTCTCTCTCTCTCTCTCTCTCTCTCTCTCATACACACACACCTTAAATAAATACTTTTTTAAAACAAACAAACAAACAAACCCTATAGGTCAGTAATTTTTCTTCCTATCCGATACCCAGCATACCACCACCCCTCACCTTACCGTTATCCAAATTTAAGTCAACAAGGAAAGCTTTTAGTCTCACTCCTGGGTTACATCTGGAGAACTAGCTGTTCATACCTACAAGTGTGCACAACACAGCACTGCTATATCAGGTAAACTTGCACAGGGAAAAATGAGGCATGGGCTCACAGAAAGCCATTAAATGGAACTTAAAAGGACTTTCCCGTTCAGAGTTCCTCTATCTTTGTGTGTAGAGGTTATTGAGTAATTTCTTTAGGTCACATACTTTGAAAAGGACTATAAAGTTCAGAGCATACAAAAGGGGCCCACAGAATGGAAGGATTTGCACTGTCCAAGTCACTACACAAAGCTTAGCACCAATTAGGAACGTTGGACTATTACTTGAATAAGAAACAACTGTTGGAGCTGAAAATTTGAGACTAGTTTTTACAGTAACATAAGTGAATACCTTTGTGTGGGGATCCTGGGAGTACCACAGGGTTCCTGGAGGGCTCCTCTACCTCGTTTTCAGATGTAATCCACCGTTTATTCATTGGGCATTACACCTGCCCTTTAGCAAAATATACACAGCCCTTGGCTAATTATTAGATATAAATTTTTAATCATATCATTATCTGAAACCCAATCACAGTGAAGGTGAAAGAAATCACTTTTTTTTTTTTTCCAGAAAAGCTACCCATTCTTTACAAAGGAAGGAAAACAACAGAAAATTTCTTCTCTATTTGCCTACAGGTCACAGAAAACAAGAAAGATGAATCTGGGAAGTTTTTCTCCTTTATGACATTGGATAACACTAAAGAGGGAAAGCAGATTGTGATGAGAGAAATGTTACTTTGTGTGAAGTAGTCCATAATCACTACCATTGAGTAGTCTACATGGACCAAACAATGTGAGAAGAACTTTCACGAGGAGTTATCAAAAATTCATGGAAAATGTACATTATGAAAACATTTTGTACCAAAATAAATTTACATTTTAATTCCATTTTTCCATAAATTTTTGAAGTACTCTTGTGTATAGATTCTACATAATTCTCATGACTTAAAAAGTAGATCTTTTTTTTTTTTAACCAATGGCTTCAGTATTTTTCTTTAAAGTATTTTTTTTTTAATTTATTTGAAAGGCAAATGACAGAAAGACAAAGACAGAAAGAAAGATGTTCTAGCTACTGGTATACTCCCCAAATATCCACACAAACTGACCTTGGGTCAATCCAAAGCCAGGAGCCAGGAATTCCATTTGGGTTTCCCACATGGATGGCAGGAACCCAGGTTCTTGGGTCAAAAGTTACTGCCTCTCAGATGCTTTAATAGAAAGCTGAATCAGAAGCAGAGGCGAGGCTGATATCAGGCACTCTGATATGGGATATGGGCATCCCAAGTAGTGGCTTAACCCACTGCACCACAATGATGACCCCTAATAAGTATATTTATACCTATCTCATAGATGATCTTTGTAATGGTTACATAACTTGTGCACAGGTTACATAGCCAGTAAGTGATGCCACCAGCGGTTGACCCAGGCAGACTGAGTCTAAACGTGATTGCTAACAAACATGTGCTGTGGCCCTCAAAATTAAGTACACTATAGCCATGAGAATATTATACATTATGAAGTCCTATCGTCAGGGAACAGATATTTTGAAATCCAAGAAATGTGTTTGAAATGTAAAAGCAATGCTTCTTTTCCATTGTGTTGCATAATTATTCAGAACAAATCTGGAGCAGAGCAGAGGTGCATTTAGACAATAATACAGCTTCAAGTTGAAAGGACTGGGTCCAGCATTCCACACCACCCAGGGTTCTTTTTTTTTTTAATAAATCTTTTTTTTTTTTTTTATTGACAGGCAGAGTGGACAGTGTGAGAGAGAGACAGAGAAAGGTCTTCCTTTTGCCGTTGGTTCACCCTCCAATGGCCACCGTGGCCGGCGCGCTGCGGCCGGCGCACCGCGCTCATCCGATGGCAGGAGCCAGGTGCCAGGTGCTTCTCCTGGTCTCCCATGGGGTGCAGGGCCCAAGCACTTGGGCCATCCTCCACTGCACTCCCGGGCCACAGCAGAGGGCTGGCCTGGAAGAGGGGCAACTGGGACAGAATCCAGCGCCCCAACCGGGACTAGAACCCAGTGTGCCAGCGCCGCAAGGCAGAGGATTAGCCTGTTGAGCCACGGCGCCGGCCGCCACCCAGGGGTCTTAAGAAAAAAAGCATGTACATTAGTCTGTCCATTTTCTGTTGTTGTTTGGTAGGAATAACATACCATTAGAAAATAGATTGATGAGTAAAAATAAAGTGCTGCTCAATTATCCTTAAATTTTAAAATTAGATCTTCTGGGTCCAGCATAAAGAATAGGGGAAAACACATAAATTCATCTATCATGAAGATATCCGATTGACAGAAGTGATCAGTCGGAAAGGAAGTGCAAGAGAGGCAAAGCTTTATACTGACCAGACGAAAATCTAGTCACACTCCCCCCAACAGGCAGAAGAAACAGTATCAAATGTGTAACTCAAAGGTCTAAATATTATTTTCAAGTTTATCACTGACCAATTACATAATCTTGGGAAAGCCGCACATTTTGGCTCTTTTGAATCTCAATTCTCTACTTTATAAGATTAAGATGATGCCTACTCTGCCACCGTATGAGGGTCAAATCATGATGAAATAATTAACTATATAATTGATTTGATTCTGTGTCCAAAGCAACTCCTGCCAGTACTATTTGCACTAACAAAAAGTGGGATTTAATATATTGTCTAGTTTCTGCAACAAGGATTTTTTCCTAACTCTTTCTTTGGGTACAAGACCATCTTTTAAGGTACTCTGATATCATTATCCATTCTGAAGAGATGATATTCATAAAGATTTGCAAGATAGTTCACTGATATTATTATTTTACTTAATGGATTTGTGTTATACAAGATAGCAAATATTATACTCTGTAAATTATATCATGGAGGGGCTGTTGTTGTGGTGCATGGGTTAAGCTGCCAGTTGCTATGCCAACATCTCATATGGGCACTGGTTCCAGTCTCAGCTGCTGTTCTGATCCAGCTTCCTGCTAATGCACCTGGGAAAGCAGCAGAAGATGGTCCAAATTACTTGGGCCCCTGTATCCAATGAGAGACCCAGCTGAAACCCCTGGCCCAGTCCTGGCTATTGTGGCCATCTGGGGAGTGAACAAGCAGATAAAAGATCTGTCTCTCCCTCTCTCTGTAACATTGCCTTTCAAATAAATAAGTAAATATTTAAAGAAAAATTATATCATGGAAAGACCAAGAACTAAAAAATTCCAATGGACTTACTATGAACGTATAAAAAGTTTTATTCCAACTTCCTCAGCTATTAAATGAAAATAGGATAGTTATTCTATTCTTCTAAAAGATTGATTGGCACTTAATGTATTTAACTGATGCAAAATGCTTATGAAAGTCATAAACACCAAGGAAACTAAAGACATTCAAATAGATGGATAGAGATGGTGGATAGATAACAGAAAAAAACCTCATTTTTAATAATAAAATATATGTATGATGAGGTGGGCAGCAGAGCAAGGTGAAGTGGTCATCGACTGCCAGCTTTGCAAATCTGTACCTCATAGTAAGATTATCCATGGATGATGAAACCTTGGGAAAACAGGCTTATCAAACATCCTCAAATCACTAGTCTATCTAGAATTCAGTATCATATTTTACTATTAGAAATAGGTAACAGACTACACATGTTAGTAAACCAAAAAAGTTATGAGGTAGGAGCTGGAGATGTGGCACAGCAGGTAAAGCCGCTTCCTGCAGTGCCAGCTTACCTATGGGTGCGAATTCGAGTCCCGGCTGCTCCACTTCTGATCCAACTCCCTGCTAATCCACTTGAGAAAGCAGTGGAAGTTGGCCCCAAGTGCTTGGGTCCCTGTACCCACGTAGGAGACCTGGAAGAAGCTCCTGACTCCTGGCTTTGGGTTGGCTCAGCTCTGGCCATTGCCAAAGAGTGGGGAGTGAACCAGAGGATGGAAGACTTCTCTTTCCCTTTCTCTCTCTCTTTCTCTGTAATTCCGCCTTTCAAATAAATAAAATATCATTTAAAAAAAGTTTTGAGGTGAGTAGGAATTGCAATAATGGTAGCTTTAAGGTCATTACCACCAAGACACAAGTTATTTCAGTGGTTCTTCTTTATGATTTCAATATTGTTTGTCCCTTGGGAATTCATGTTGCAGTTAAATCCCTATTGTGCAGCATTAAGAAGATAGGAAATTCAACCATGATGTTGAGGTAGGACTCTTCAGGAGATGATTAGGATTAGATATGGTCATAATTGAATGTTGGCAGTTTTTATAAAGAGAGGGAGAGAGCCACAGGACACACACTTGAGCTCCTTCTCTTACCCTATGTCACCCTGTACTGCCCCAGGACTCTTCCAGCAAGAAAACCATCACTAGATGCAGTTCTACAACCTTGGACTGGACTCATGAGCCAACACAAGCCTATTTTCCTTATAGTTTACCCAGACCATGATATTGTGTTACAAGGAACAGACTAAAACATTCCATTGACATTGCTGGGAGATAATTGAGATATATGTTCAATACTCTGTTTTTGCTAATGATTGGAAAGCAAAAGAAGCACGTGATTTTCCAACAAGAGCAGAGTTGTTTTTTCCCATAAATTCAAACTCTTTCTCAACTCTCTTGCTTGTATAGGAATACAACAATAATAATAATAATATCCAAAGAATTTATTTTTCTTAGATTTTTTATACTGTTGATATGAAGGTAAAGGCCTACTAGGTAATACATTGAAATACTTTAAATGATCAAAAATATACAAGTTACCTTCTTTGGAAGGGAAGTTCTAGCAGAAGTCCTTGGATGAGACAAGTGCCTGTGGGGCTGTGGGTGAAGCCATTGCTTGAATCACAGCATCCCTCATCAAAGCAGCAGTTCAAATTTCAGCTTCTCCACTTCCAATCCAGCTCCCTGCTAATGCACCTGGAAAAGTAGCAGAAGATGACCCAAATACTTGAATTTATGGCACCAAGGCGAGGGACCTGGATGTCTTGCTGGCTCTTGGTTTTGAAAGGTCAAAACCAAGCCCATCCTTGGCTGTTGCAGACATTTGAGGAGTGAACCAGTGAATAGAAGATATTCTCTCTCTCTCTCTCTCTCTCTCTCTCTCTCTCTCTTTCTCTCTCTCTCTCTTTCTCCCTCCCTCTCTCTCATCTTTCTGTGTGTAAGTGTCTATGTGTCTTTCCTTCTCTCACAACACTATGCTTTTCAAATTAATAAATCAATATTTTTTAAAAAATGCTTGGAAAACCATTCTGATTGCACACCTGTGAACAAATATGGACTGATCTATCTCAGTGCAGTTTGAGAAAAAGAACCCAGAAGTTAAGTAATACAAAATAATCATATTAACTGACTGCCTAGAATAATGAAATCAAATCCCCTTAGCATTCAGGATACCTGTGGATTCATGATTTACATCTTTAATGCCATAGGTAACCTAGAAAACCTGCTTGACCAAGATCACCTGTGTCATGATGTACCTTTATTTCCTTGGTTGCTCTTTTCCAATATTTCAATTCATTGAAATAACACATTTTTAATTTGCTTTAGTTGTTCTCAAAGAAAATTTCACCTTATTTTATTTAATTTTAATTTATTTTCATTTTATTTAAAAGATAGAGAGACAAAGAGACAAATAGAGAGAAGCAGATCTTCCTTCTGCCGATTAGCTCTTCAAATGACCGCTGTAGCCAAGGGTAGGTCACACTGTTGAAACAAGGGGACGGGAAGTGTTGCAACTGAGACTCAAACCAGGCACACTGATATGGGATACTGGAGTTCCAAGTGGTGACCTAACTGCTGGGCCAAATGCCAACCCCGCAGCTTATTTTCTGGTTTTTCTAATTATTTTATCACTTCTATGTGGCCACATAAAAATGTTCATGGGGAAATGCAATTAAAAGAGACTGTCCATTTCCATGAGCTTTTGGAAGGCCCCCTGTATTTTGTTTTACTCTTTTAATTTGCTCAAAATCATTTTATCCATTTATCCTATATCTGCCTCTGAATAGTCTTCTAAATCTTTTCCACTATTCAAGAAGGTCAAATAATAACCAATACCACATGATTTAAAAGACACCCAGAAAACTTCTTGCTTTATGTATCTCCTTTAATAGCCTGCTATAAAGCCTTAAGTTATTATTTCAATGTCGTCCATTATAAGGACTGTATCATCTGATTTTTATTGAAACACAAATACCCTGATGAGAGTTCATTCATTTGATTACCCACTCAATGAACATTTTAAAAACAACAACAACAACAAAAACCCATAGCCATAGCAATTTCATGTGAATTTAGATGGGAGATTGCTTATACTGGAGCATAGCAGATGAGTTAGAAGCAATTAAGCTGGAAGTGATTAACAACAATAGCACCCAGAATATGAAACATTTTCCCAAAAAGCTGACCTGGATTAGATGCCACTAGGGAAGCCCTAAGCAGGCTTAAAAGTGTGGAAATGATGGGCCGGTGCTGTGGCGTAGTGGGTAAAGCCACCACCTGCAGTGCTGGCATCCCATATGGGCGCCAGTTCAAGCCCCATCTGCTCCACTTCCAATCCAGCTCCCTGCTGATGTGCCTGGGAAAGCAGTAGAAGATGATCCAAGTCCTTGGATCCCTGTACTCACGTGGGAGACCTGGAAGAAGCTCCTAGATGCTGGCTTCGGATCGGCACAGCTCAGGTCATTGTGGCCATTTGAGGAGTGAACCCAAGGATGGAAGACCTCTCTCTCTCTCTCTCTCTCTCTCTCTCTCTTTCTCCCTCCCTCCCTTCCTCCCTCACCTCCCTCTCTCTCTAATTCTGCATTTCAAATGAATAAATAAATCTTTAAAAAAAGAAATGCTGCATGGAAGAGGAGTGTGTTTGTGCAGGACAGAGTCCAAAGGAGCATGGAGATTGGAAAAGTTAAGTTCAGGTTTGCAAAAGAAAACATTCAGCAACTTTGCATTTTCTCTAAACTATCTATGTTCTGAACAACCCAAGGTGAATAACCCATTATACCTTTCTTTTCATGAACACTAATCTTCCTCCAGTCCCAAGGCTCCTGGAATTCTCTCCATTTTCACTTCCTCCAATCAAAAATTGCTACACCATTCTGTTCACTTGCCGTAAAAACTAAATTGGACATGTCATTTGTCATCCAAATTACTACAAGAACACAATCTTAATAAGAAATCATGGCTTGGGCTGGCACCATGGCTCACTTGGTTAATCCTCCACCTGCGGCACCAGCATCCTATATGGGTACCAGGTTCTAGTCCTGGTTGCTCCTCTTCCAGTCCAGCTCTCTGCTGTGGCCCGGGAGTGCAGTGGAGGATGGCCCAAGTGCTTGGGCCCTGCATCCATGGGAGACTAGGAGGAAGCACTTGGCTCCTGGCTTCGGATCAGCACCATGCTGGCCGTGGTGGCCATTTGGGGAGTGAACCAACAGAAGGAAGACCTTTCTCTCTGTCTCTCTCACTGTCTATGACTCTACCTGTCAAATAAAAAAAAAAAAATCATGCTTTCCTGGGCAACCTGTAGGTCTGTCATCCTCATAACAACCAGCTTTTTATTGTAAGCTCATTCTGTGCCAGGCACTATACTAAATTCTTTACATGGACTATCTCATTTAATCCTCCTGTCAACCCTGTGTTAGAAGTGTCTTCTATTCTTGCGTCACTGAGGAACTGAGACTTCGGGAGGTGAAGCAGTATTGCTAACACATTAGCCATAAAGAAGTGGTTTAAAATGTAGCATTTAGATTCCTAAAACATGCCTCCTCTGTAGCACTATGTGGGTCACTATTTCTTTTTTAAATCAGTTTTGCAAAGCCCCAATGTAGGGCTTTCTCATAAGGAGAGAAATGTGATCCAGGACCATATTTGAATTAATATTCATGCAGGATAAAAAATGTGGTTGAGAAGCGGAGTTCCGGATTTATTCTCTGTGATATTCTAGTAAAAACCTGCCACACATTCTGGACCAGATGAGATTGCCCATCATATCCCTGGCTCATGATTTGACCTTCTGTCCCCACTTCTTGGCCACTCCTGACCCTAGCCAAACTAGATGTCATAACTGAGTAAGGAAGATCCAAAAATAAAACATATCTCTGTGTCTAATGAATAAATTAATTCTTAAATAATAAGGGCCTGCAGCATCCATGACCTAGATCTCTTAACGGAGATTCTCATCAGTATCCTAGGCTACTCAGAGGGAGCCAGGAAGTAATGTTTATCCATATTAATTAAGATCATAAAGACCATACATAAAGATTTTTTGATTCCATTCTCTTCTTCCTATACCACATTGTACAAAGTTGAAGACAGCATGCAATGATTCATCCACATATTCCACAACTTAGGGAATTGAAAGGTTTCTTAGATGATAGTGTCATTATCCCTGTACTTCCTGAGATTTAAAATTTCCAAGAGGTTGAGAATCCTCAAGAGCTTACTATTCACCATTTGATTAGGAAGTGGAAAGGAAGTGAATAGAAGAAGCAAGTAATAACCAATTAATTTTAGAAAATTAAACACTTATACTTTCTTTAATCACCCTCAAAATTGACACCTCTTATCCCCAATGCCCTGTTTGCATAAAGTTTTAATAGACTGCTATAGTTTTAAATATTTTATAATTTGATTATAATAGGTAGGCCAGAGTTGTTAACAAAGCTCACTAGGGCCCTGGGTATAAAATACTGACCCAAATTGCTTGGAACTATTTAGTTTTCTGTTAGAATTCCCAGTTTTCTGTCTCTGGCTCAGTGGGGTAGGTCGTATAGCTTCCCTAACAAGCCACTACTTACCAAGGAACATGGAGACTTCAAGATGTACTTAACCTTGATGGAGGGAAACCTTGTATCTAATAAAGAGACATAAAAATTCCAAATTACTGCAAGGCACTGCAGCAGGCAAGCTGCAATTCCAGTCATATGAAACCTCTGTTTACAGTAACATGATGACATGAATCACAACGACTCTCCTATAAGGACTCAACTGCCTACCCAGTCATATTCCATATATTTATAATATATAATTTCATTTTCATACAAGCTTATTACACATATTAAAGCAATACTTCTCCTTGTATGGCCAAGATTCATTGATAAAACAATGAAGTGAACTAACACCCTTCCTAAATAAAGTTTCACCAATAGCACCGTATGTTAATGGACCTATTTCATTGTTAATGTGACTGACTGCTTATTGATTCTTGCAGGAATCCAGCAAGGGCTTCAGAGTACAATTTAGTTTGGAGAGCTCTGAGTCCAACATCCATGCTCAATTACAACTTTCAGAAGGGGAGATCAATAAAATTTAAATTGCTTATGGTAATCACAACTTCAAATCATTGCGATCAGCATAAGCAATCTGCTGACCCCAGCCAAGCTCCTAAATTGAAACTTGTAATGAGTGGTCATTTAGTTTGGGTCCATTCATATTATTTTGGAGGCAGGTGATGAACAATTAAAGATCAGTCGGCACCTTCTCTGCACAACATTCCCATCTTTATTCCCAAAGTATTAATATGCAGTAACCCTCGGGTTCACGCTTTTGCACTCCTTTAATGGGTATTCTGTATGAATAAGCAATTATATTTTCTATTAAACAATTTCAGTGTAATTGAATTAGCAGTTATAATATTGCTAGGGCAAGCAAAAGCTTTCCTAGGGAAAAATTAAGTGATATTGGGTAGTGCAAATTAATTTATAGAACTGAAAAATGTAACCAATTAAATAGAATTGCCTTAGCTTCCCCCTCCTCCAAAATACAATTAAGCAGCACATTGTTTCAAAGAATATGTTTCAGAGCAATTTGTTTTCAATCATAATAGCTGTTTTTCATTCATTATGAAAAGCTGTCTATTATAATGAAAATTTCATAGGCAGTTTTCCTTGACAAAGCAGGTTGCAAGTTTAAACAAAGATAGCCTGCAGATTACTTCCTTGATAAGGAGTCACCTTAGAATCACATTTTAATAAATCATTGAAAATAAATCTTCTGCATTACAGCTGAAGGTTTAGAAAAAGAAAAAGCAAATAGAGAGAAACTAATCAATGAAAATCTCCTGCTGCCAATATAATAATAGATGGACCAATGCTAATACATAAAGTGTATTACACTCACACACACAGCCAAAAAGAAAAATGTAAGATAAATATCACGGAAGTCAACTGTCACAAATGAGACTTGAGTAATAATCCCATCCTTACCATTCATCATTCCTACTGTGCCTCCTCCAAGCACTTCGCTGAATTATAAACTAGGGTATTTAGGCCACATTTATTGCAACCTAATAAGATGGCCATCCTTGGATTACTACTAAGGCTTAAAGCATACTTCCAAGCTTTTCAAAACAAAGTAAAATATGAGTGACTATGTATATGTATTGTATATATAAATATATAATACATATAATATATGCTGTGTTCACCTATATTCCTAGAGGAGTTTGAGACTGTAATTGGAGCAAGTATAAATATTTGTAAAGTGTGTATTAAAATGAATTTGCATTAAAATTACAGAATTAGCAATAAATTACCAATACAATTAGTAAAACTGATGTCATTTCTGTTACTAATGCCTGGATCTGAAAAAAGCATGCAGAAGCAATGAATGTCTCCAAATGAACTATAAGAATGTCCAGAGTCTGGAGAACAGTGAAACTTAAAAGATTTCTGATGCAGAGAATGACAAGTCAGGTTTATAGCATGGGTTCATTGGGGGCTTCCAGGTTCAGAGCAGACCAGGGAGATGGGCGCATTTACTGACTCCCACACTCATCCATGTTAGAATGTGGGCATTTGAATTAAGGGAGACATGGAGAAGGAAATGCATTTCATCAGTTTTTAAAAGCTGAACTGGCAGAATTTCCCATTTGATGGGCAAAGCAGAGAAATGGAGAGAGGACCTGAGAATTGCTTGAGGTTTTCATTTTGGAAAACCTGAAAAGTTGATGATGCTATTTATGAACTACAGAACACAGATTAAAGAGCAGTGCATACTAAGGATGTTCCCAAATCAGATTAATGTTGTTTCTGGGCCAACAACCTCAGTTGGGATAGCAGTGATTATATATGTATATGTGTATGTGTGTCTGTGTATTTTTGGTATAGAAGTAACTACTGATTTTCCTTAGGTAAGTTTATTTTTGCATATTCTCTTCTAAGTTTTAACTCAGTCTGTGAGTTATTCCCATTGTCTGAGAAGGTACAGCTTCTGTACTTGGAAAGAATTTCTTGATAAACTAAAAATATCTATCTTTGGATTAGAATTAAAATTTAAAGATAATTTTCTCAAATAAGAAGAAAAATATAAAGTATACTATATTTTCTATTGAACCTCTGAAATCTAATGAGAAACTTAGAAAATATATTCCAAATAATGGTTTGGGATTGTTACAGATTTCTTCTAATATCCAGAAAATATTCAACAAAAATTATATTCATTGTAAGGAAGTAGATACTAAATTTTTCCAACTGGAGAAAAATGATGGAGCTAAATATTTCTAGGGCTCATAGACAAAAAGTTTAACAAATTATAGCTGAAAATTTTTTATTTTTGTTTTTCATTCTAAAAATACAGAAACAATCTGTAGGCTGGCACAATATAAAACACATAGAAACTCTATTAAAGTTAAATAAATATATGTCTAAATGTTTGAAACAAAGAGAAGACAATTGTTCGTGTACTATAGGTTCTCTTATTACTTATTTGAAAGGCGGAGTTACAGAGAGAGAGAGAGAGAGAGAGATTTCCCATCTTCTGGTTCACTCCCCAGATGGCTGCAATGTCTAGGACTTGGGCAGACTGAAACCAGGAGCCAGGAGCTTCTTCCGGGTCTTCTATGGGGGTACATGGGCCCTAGTACCTGGGCCATCCTCCATTGCTTTCTCAGGCACAGTAGCAGAGAGCTGGTTCGGAAGTGGAGCAGCAGGGACTTGAACAAGTGTCCCTGTGGGATGCTGGTGTCGCAGGTGGCAGCTTTACCTGTTACACCACAATGCCAGCCCCAGTATGGAACTATTTAAATGAAGGTGTTTTAGCATTTAATAATTCACTATGGGAGCTTGTGTTGTTGCACAGTGTGCTAAGTAGCCATTTGGGAGAACTCCATCTCATGGCAGAATGCTTGGGATCAAGTCCTGCCTCCGCTTCCAATCCAGCTTCCTGATAATGAACCTGAGAGGCAACAGATGATGTCCCAAGAACTTGGGTAACTGTCATCCATGTGAAAGACCCAGAAGGAGTTCTTGATTTCTGGCCTTGTGAAGACTCACCCCCGGTCAGGCAGCAACTTAGGAAGTGAACCAGATTAAAGATCGATCTTTCCTTTTGTCACTCTGCCTTTCAAATGAATAATAAATCTTTTAAAAAATGCATTATGCCTCTCTCTATATATATACATGTACATATACATGGACACACTCTGACATAATCCACACATCATCTACTTTGTTTCAATAACTTACTATTGAAATTTTTATGGCAATGATTTGTATTTCAGATTTTCTTAAATAGATAATTGAAAACCACATAAACTTTAGGAATAAGAAAGCATTTCCTTGGGTTTCATGGCCACTGTAAACTTCACTTTCTTGTATTATTTCTGAATTCCAAACTCTGATGAAGCATAACAATAGTTGATGAAGTATTTCCATTTTGACACAAAGTTGCCATCCCTATCCATGCTCATGGATAGATTATTTTTGACTTGATGAGGCTTCTTGTTTCTGCTGTTTCCTTTCATTCTTCAGCATCATCTGATGAAAACTTGGAAGACTCGCTTTTTCTATTCAATAGCTCCAGGTACCCAACTCTTAAATAATAATTTAAAACTTCAGCCCACTATACCTAATATGTATTAAATACCTCCCAAGTGCTCTGCTAGATGATCAAAAGAAAAAACTGGACTGAATCTCTTCTTCTTCTTCTTCTTTTTTTTGACAGGCAGAGTTAGACAGAGAGAGAGAGAGGGAGAGAGAGGCAGAGAGAAAGGTCTTCCTTCCGTTGGTTCACCCCCGAGATGGCCACTATGGCCAGCGCGCTGTGCCCATCCAAGACAGGTGCTTCCTCCTGGACTGGAAGAAAAGCAATCGGGACAGAATCTGGTGCCCCAACTGGGACTAGAACCTGGGGTGCTGGCGCCACAAGTGGAAGATTAGCCTAATAAGCCACGGTGCCGGTAGACTGAATCTCTTCTAATAATATGTATTCCTACTTGGTGAAATCAGTAGCTAAGAATATTTATTCTTACTACTCTAGACTGGGGATAGACATGCACACGGAAAACACCATGTGGAAAGGGAGGCAGAGATGAGGTGATCCTTCTGTGAACCAAGGAACACCCAAGATTGCAGAAGTGAAGGGTGTGGCATAGAACAGACACTTCCTCACAGCCCTCAGAAGTCAACACTGCCAACACCTTGAACCCAGACTCCTAGTTTCAAGAACATTGAGACAATAAATTTTAGGTGGTTAATGCATCCATTTTGTGAGACTTGTTACAGAGCTGTGGGAAGCTAATATAAGAATACTCCAAAAAGTATGTGACAAATGGAATTAAAAGATAAGTTCTTATTGGTACAATCTTTTTGATATTCATGCATATGAGAATATTTTATTCCATTATTAACAAAGAAATGCTGAGCTTTCGTTACATTATAAATACATACACATATACCAAGGGTTTTTATAAACTTCACGGAATTAATATTATAACAAACTATGCACAAATTTCTAATTTTCTGCATCAAAAGAAATGTGTATTTTAATTCCATTTTCCATGAACTTTTCTGAAGTACCCTACTCTAATTATTTTTATGTATGTATAAATAACTGAAAAGTACACCAGAAAAATTCACTTGATTGACATTATTTCAAGTAGACCGTTGATTGAAATCTGGAACAATTAAACACTGAATCCAATTACTGAACACTAAACTCTCAAATTGAGAAGAATAAACTCTAAGGAAAAATTTCAAAAGTTAAAGTTTTTTGTATCAGAAATGTCCCTAAACGCATCCCCTTTTCTTTGAAGTCTAAGAGCATATCGCTCTCTAAGTTGCTTCTCTAAGATTGTAACTAAGGGCACACGGATAGTAAAGGCAGCATTCCTGGTTCCTATCACACTGATCTGCTTGCATTTCTTTTTGTGTTTCTCTTTATGGGATGTGGACCCTGCGAAGGTAAGGTTCCGAACACTCACCTTGAAGAAATATATAGTTGGCTAATGACAAAAATCAGCTTGGTATCTTTTCTTCCTAAAGAAAACACAGCTTTGCATAAAACACCTCCCCATAAAACTACTATAGGATCACTTTTAATTGGGCAAATCCCAGGTTAGGGTCAGAATATTTTAATACCCTCCCATTCATTGGAACAAGAGCATGATTGCTTCTGTTAGGAGAATTTCTTAGGGATACTTTTTAAATTGTTAGTGTATATAACATTACCATTGTACTTAAGAACATGGGCTCTGGAATTAAGTTACACCTGTATTATCTGTGTTAATGGCAAAGCCAATCTTGCAAGGAGAAAGGAAGGAGATAAATACTGCAAACTACTTAACACTACACTTGAAGCATAGGATTGAGTATCGAATGCTCAAAAGCTCTCAATTGTCTTCTTGTTTAAAAATATTTTATTTATTTGAAAATTTTTATTTATTTGAAAAGTAGAATGATAGAGGGAGGGAGAGACAAAGAAAGAGGGAAATCTTCCATCCACTGGTTCATTTCCCATTATGGCCTCCACAGCCAGGCAGGGCCACACTGAAGCCAGGAGCCTGGAACTCCACCTGGTTCTCCCACATGAACGGCAGGAGTCCTAGTACATGAAACATCCTCTGCTGTTTGCCCAGGCACATTAGCAGGGAGCTGGTTTCAAGGCAGAGCAGCTAGGACTTGAAGCAACACTCCACTATGGGATGATGGCAAGCATCAGCTGTACCTACTGTGCCACAATGCCAGGCCCCTTCAAATGTATTCTTTTTTTTTTTTTTTAAGATTTATTTATTTTATTTGAAAGTCAGAGTTACACAGACAGAGCAGAGGCAGAGAGAAGTCTTCCATCCACTGGTTCACTCCCCAACTGGCTGCAACAGCCAGAGTGCGCTGATCCGAAGCCAGGAGCCAGGAGCTTCGTTCAGGTCTCCCACGCGGGTACAGGGACCCAAGGACTCGGGCCATCCTCTACTGCTTTCCCAGGCCATAGCAGAGAGTGGAACAGCCGGTCTCGAACCTGCGCCCTATGGGATGCCAGCACTGCAGCTGGCGGCTTTACCCGCTACACCACAGCACTGGCTCCTCAAATGTATTCTTAGCTGCGGTAGTAATATTAATAATATGGCCAGCTTTGAGTCACTGTTAGCAATTAGAAATTTCCATTTGGCAGAGAGGGTGCCTCTGAAGTGATTGTGAGGGCCAGTAAGCAGTTTTATTTGCTCACGTCACTTCAATACAATCTAACTTGGGTCTCCGAATATTAGGCTGTGAAGTTGGAACATCCACTCCTGTCGTGTATAATGTTGCTATCTACATAAACATTGAGGCTTCTCAGGGAAAGACAAATAAGAGACACAAGAAACATAACAGAAATAAAATAGGAACTGTAAACAGTTCCATCTAAGTGAGAATCTCATAGAAAGGCAAAGTAAAACTTTGCCACTCTCTACAGTTCTAAGGATTTTATACACTACCCACGTTTGGTTCCTCTGTCAGACCTGCCATTTTATGTGTAATATAATACTGCTTAAGGTTATCAATCTTTAAAAAAGTATACCACTGCTTTATAGCCACTCCTGCTTTGCAATACAAATGACATAATTACTGGTTCTGGCTGGAGGGGGTCCAGCTCCTCTGGTTCATTTTTTAAATGCAAATCTTATTAAGTATTTTATCCTAAAATGGCTAATGCAAAAAGGGCAGTCCTCGACTAAGACGGACAACATGCCTAAAAAATAAATACTAGGCAAGTAATGAAACCTGAATTAAATCAGTGTACTGGAAACGAAATTGATTACTTATTGAAATATGTTAACATGGTGTAATAGGTAACTGCCAAAGTCAGATTCACAATAATATTACATGAATCATTGTCAGATAATCAGGAAGGTTTATAAGAGCAATTAGACATTTTAAAAACTTCACCAAAATCTAGATGCCTATAAAAAATTATAAGTAGTCATCTATGTATCATACAGTTCAATAAAGAAGGCCCCTTTTTATTCTTAATAGGTCGTCTTTTTTACTTTTCTTCAAAATTCATTGGTCTGCTGTGCAATGGAATAACGGTTACCTTTTCCATAAATACTTGTAAAAAATTTTTAGGAATCTTAAATTCATTGTCTCTACTCCATTTTTAAGATTTCATCTGTGGGCCAAAGTCCTTTTGAAAATCCGTTTTTATCTTTAAATATGTAATACATCTAAAAAGTGGTTTTTTATACTTTATATGTGCAAAGGATAGCGTGTGTGCAATTTAAAGAACAGTAAAATGAACGCCCCTTTACAGACCACTGATCTAGCTTAAGAGAAGGTAATTTCTGTCTTTGGAACTACCTGAGTGGAACAATGCCTTTTAAAAGATTACTTTAATCTTGAAACTATACTGAGAATAATTTAATTAAATTATTTGATTGCTTTGGAACGTAAGTTTCTAGAATGTATCCATTATTACCCATAGGTTTTTTTTTTTTAAAAGATTGTTTCAAAGTTCAGTTCAAACAATTTGCCATGTAATTTCAAAAACTGAAATGTAATACTTCATACATTTGTTCAGTGCTTAACAATTACAGAACATTGCACAGCTGTTGTTATTCTACAAGTTATTTGTATTCCTGAAAGATGAAATTCTTAGTATTTATTAAATTAAACAGCATCAGGGGAAAGCTAGGGCAGAAAACCAATCCGAACTCAAACAATTGTACTATCCTTGAACTTTAGATTTGGTCATTCATGCCTCAGTTTCCCATATGTACATATTTGGAAAGTATCCTGCATGCCTCCCAGATTGACAAAATATTTGAGTATCTTGTGTGCCTGATCAAAGAGAGCTCAACAAAGAGTGAAAAGCCCGTTGACTCACACTGGGAAGAAAGTGACTTCATTACCACATCATAGGAGTGTCCCTTTGAAATTGTGTTAAATTGTGTTAACAGCTTGGTTAAGAGGTCAGAGTGTGACTGGTTTAAACTTGTCTCATTAACTTATATTGTGATTCTGAGTTGAATTTTGCAAGCCTGTTACAGTCTTTTCTCACCTCTCTCCTTAGAATTCCTTCCACTCTGTACCGATCAGCTTTTGACTGTTATCAAGGCTCTGTTCTTGAGTGATTTCTAGCCCTAGGACTCTTCCTTTGTTTCAGTCAACAAGGACTATTAGCAGCTCATTTTCCCAAGGAGGGGCCATTTCATTGTATTTTGTTGTTTCAGCACCTCTTTGTCTTCCCCTTGAAGGAGAAATGAACCACCAAGCTTTCCAGAGAGGCAGACACACAGGGAAGCATATTGCTCTATGTGATGAGAAATGTCGAATGAGGCCCAAGTGACTGGACACACACACCCTAAGGGTTAGCCATGCAACCAATAATTAAGTTCTTAGACGCTGATTACTTTCTGTTGCTTAGATGCAAAGCAAACAGAAGTGTCGTACACAGGATAAAGCCAAAGAGCTGAGTACGTGTAAACCTCTTTTTGGAAGATTTATTACATGTCACAGTGTGGCTATAACTTATTCTCATCTGTCCCTCTTGGCACTTACCAACAGTGATGAAAATGGAGAGTCTTTACTCAGGGAACTCTTGACTGCATTGCTATTAAATTATTTGCATATTGGTAGCACAGAGGGATCCTGGGATGGCATTTTTCCAAGTTTCATTACCTACCCCTCACCACTTAATAAGAGTTCCCACAATTCCAGTGAGGTGGAGAGAAAACTGTAGATTTTTTTTTTTTTTTTTGCCTTTTGAGAGCATTCTCACTATTTACTAATGAAAATACAAGATAAATGACAGTAAGTGGAAGAACAGAGGGATAGGGTGGATAGAAGGACCAATTGTTTATTAACAAGTTAATTGTGTGGCTCTTTGGAGGGGGTGGGATTAAGCAAATTAGTATAATTGTATCACATGGCCATAGAGCCCTGTTGGTGTCAAAATATAGTTTATCTTGTCTATTGCCATGACCAATTCCATCATGGTAACTCATTATGTCCCAGACAAACAGCCATGGATCTATCTCTGTTCAGTTGTTTGCTTTTCTCGACAAAGCTTGTATGCTTGTATATGTATTGCTGTATACTTACCTTAACAACTAAAATTACACAGTTCACCCTAGACTACCTAGTATCATTATTCTGAGCATTTTTAAGGGTTATTTTTGTCATTAGCAGCTTATTTGACTTTCCCCCATTTCATTTACAGAGGGGAAATCTTAAAGTGAATATCCGATTCTTAATCCAATAGGAATTTTCCTTTCCTCTCTCACTTGGACTCTTCCATTGTGCTCTTCTATGAGGGGACTTCAAAAAAGGTTGTGAGAAATGTTTAAATGAGTTTAATTTTGTGCAAAAATTTTGAAATCCATGCATGGTGTTTTCATTGTACACAACTTAAGTGAACTTTCTGAAGAGTCTTTGGATTTACACATTAAAGTATTTCATCAACAGGATCAAGATACTTGGGATGAGTCTTCAAAACAAAACACTCTTTCAAAAAAATTTTTCCTCATTGAACCCTAATCTTTGACTTGCCTCCAAGTTCTCCTCCCTTCCTTGTTAATTATGCAAATTATAGAAAAGATTCAACAATTATTTGCTGATTTAAAGCACAACACAGAATGCCTAAATAAAATAATTAAGTTTCTTTATTTTTTTCAATTGTTCTCAAGTATCTCAATCCACTATCCTTTAAACATTGTTGTCCTCTAATTTTGCTGTTTTTAAATTTTTCCTCTCTTTGTCCACTGGTTCAATTCCCAAATGTCCACAACTGAGCTGATCTAAAGTCAAAAACCAGGAGCTTCTTCCAGGTCTCCCATGCCTGTGCAGGGGCCCAAGGACCTAAGCCATCTTCTACTGCTTTCCAAGGCTATGCAGAGAGCTGGATCAGAAGAGGAGCAGCCGGAACTAGAACTGGCACCCATATGGGACGCTGGCACTTCAAGCTAGGACTTTAACCTGCTGTGCCACAGCACTGGCCTCTTTGTCTTTTTTTTTTTTTTTAAAGATTTTATTTATTTATTTGAGAGGTGGCGTTACAGACAGAGAGACAGGGAAAGAAAGAGAGAAAGGTTTTTCATCCACTGGTTCACTCCCAAAATAGCTGCAATTGCTGGAGCTGGACTAATTTGAAGCCAGGAGTTCAGAGCTTCTTCTGGGTCTTGCACATGGGTGCAGGGGCCCAAGTACTTCGGCCACCCTCAACTGCTGGATCGGAAGAGGAGTATCCAGGATTCAAACCGATGCCCATATGGGATACTGGCACCACAGGTGAAGGTTTAGCCTACTACAGCACAGCACTGTCCCCTCCTTGTCCTTTGCAAAACAGCTATTATTGGTCATTTGGACATGGGCTCCAAATTGACACCAATGCTTAGAGACATAAAGTTAGAATTTAGTCATGTGGGGGTTAGGAAGTAAATGGAGTTCTAATTGGACTGAATGAAGTTAGTCCACAAAGCCACATGTCATTTTCTCAAACTGCAAATATGTAATTGCGTTTGACATACTTGGGAGTTAGAGTGACTTTGGCCTATGGAGTAAAAGCTATAGTCTTGGGAAAAGCCAAATAGGAGGCTCTGTAACTAACATTCCAAAGTTATTATCAAATTTCTGGGGATACAAGGGATTTTAAATCGTCTTTAAAGATTTCAAGTGTAATGGTTCTGCCATAATTGGTCGTTGCTCAGATTGGATGGATCCTGAGGAATAACTTCAGGCTACCACAAATTCAAGCAAGCAGTAGTGCTACTCACAGCTGCCATACTGTGAAGAAGGGATTGGCCAGGAAGGAACATGAGGGAACACCTAGGACACTGAATTGTTCCATATCCTATGCAAATATAAAAATTGTTGAGTTTGGGGTGGAAGTTTGGCCTAGCAATTAAGCCACCAGTTAGAACACCCACATCTCTCATCAGAGTACCTCAGTTTGATTCCCACATTCGCTTCCATTTCCAGCTTCCTTCTAATGCAGACTCCAGCAAGTGATGAGGCAGTGATGATGGCTCAAGTAATCAGATTCCTGCCACCCACATGGGAGATCTGGATTGAGGTCCCTACTCCTGGCTTAACCATCCCCAAACTCCAGCCATTGCAGACATTTGGGTAGTGAACTAGCTTATGGGGACCCTCTCTCTATTTCTATTTCTATCTATAACTCCCTGTCTTATCTATGTCATTCTCTCTGTCTCTTCCTGTGTATGTATCTCTCAAATAAATAATTCTTTAAAAATGATAAGAATTATTGAGCTCTACACTTAAGTTTTTATTTTATGTATATACACATCATATGTATGTGTACACATATAATTTTTCAATAAAAATGTAAAATATATACATACAGGGAACCACTTATTTATCACTTACAATGTGTTTACCATTGTATTTGAATTTGCTACTGTTTTTCAGTTAGGACCTACAAAGATGAATAAATATCCTAGCCCATACTCTGGTAGTGGAATTGAGAAGACAACTATTTAAAGAGACAGAATAGTAAATCACACCATATATGCCCTTTCAGAGTCATTATCATGTTGCTGTAGAAATAAGGATAAGAGCAAAGGTGTCTTCTGGGGCTGATAATGAAAGCTTCAGTGAAGACTCAGTTTTGAGTTTGCAATTTAAAATGAAATAGAAATGTGCTGGGGAGCGAGCAAATGGAGGTGTGGCAGAATTTGATATTCCAGATAGAAAAATAAGTCAAAAAGGGGAGATTTGGTTGGCTGCTTGTTACAGAAGTTAAGATACCTCTTGGGAAACAGGCTGCCTGGGTTCAAGTCTTGGCTCTACTTCTGATTCTAGCTTCCTGCTAATGTGCACAATGGGAAGCAGCTGGTGAGGGGTCAAGCACTTAGACCCATGCCACCTAATACGGTGATGTCGACTGAGGTCCAGGCTCCTGGCTTTGGCCTGACCCAGCCTCTGCTGTTGCAGGCCATTTGGGGACTGAACCAGAGGACACAAGATCTCTTAACTCTCTGCCTTTCTAGTAAATGAAAATAAACTTTAAAAAATATACAAGTTACTCCAGAAGTTCTTATGTAGTTCTCAAAGCTTCAACTCTCCTCCTTGAGAAATACTGTCATTGGGAGCAGCTTTAAGTGCTTGCTGAAATAGATTAGGTATCACCAGTGTTTTTAGAAAGAAAGAAATATTGAGAATCACTGTTTTAGGGCAAGGATAATGAGCTAAGAATGGAACAATGAGGCCTTTAAAAAAAAGCCAGAATAGTCAAGCGATTTCTGAATTAAACATAATAGAGTTTAGAGTTTGATTGAAAATGCAAGATAAAGCAACTCTTCTAAATGTGGAGAAATTTTCATATTTCTTTCTGAGCCTCTACCTTGTTGGCACATTGGAATAGACACTTCCTGAACTGCATAGTTCTTAATAATATAATATTACATTAATTATAAATGTAATGAGAACCTTTCTCAAAGTGTGTATTTTTAATCTTCACTATGTCATACTTTGTATCCGATAAATGCAACTCTGAAATAGTCCTCTGGTTTTTTGGCTGAGTTCCATGTGGTCATAATAGAATACAAATAGTTTTTTATCTGGCTTTTTTACATGTCTTACTTTTTCCATGCAATTTATATTACACTAAGAACTTGAAGATTCCTCACCTTTCATCTATAAAAATATTCTGTGTTGTCAGAGTCTTTGAGCTGTACATTTGACAGGCTTTCATGTCCCATCTTTCCCATTAAAAATCTGCACCATGAATAAATACTGCCCCCAGTAGTTAGTTAAAATAGTATCCTGCCACCTTTCACCCCTTTTGCTCACAAAGTAATCTAAACCGAGGACATTAAGGGAGAGATCAAAGTGATGTTGCTGTTTTATGTACAGTAGGTGCAGCTAGCTCATTTGTGACTTACCACTCTCCAGGGCAGAGATAAGGCATGCAGCTTGTCGGGGCCTTTCACCCACAAAATCGAGTTCATAGTGAAATATATGTGATGCACAAAAGAGATAAATAGGAAGAGACGTAGAAATCAACACAAAGAAGGGAAAGAAGCAGAAATTGGACAAGATTTGAGCATTTTCTAGATATTAAAATGTCACAGTACTAATAATGAATAATTATGGTACAATTAAAATTACTTTGGATGTGCGGCCATGAGGAACAAGCCAACAAACATAGGACAGACAGACAGAGCACAGTGTCACCTTTATTCATATGTTAACCCCTAAAACCACCCTGCTAAGAGACTTCTAAATTTGAATCTGATTTATCTCGCATGTTTTGAGTTTCAGCACCAGAGCCTGGTTTGAAGAACATCAAATATTGTTCTTCGAAAGAAGAAAATATCTCCCCTCCTGTTGGTGGGATTTGTATTCCCAATGGCTGAGGATCCTATTTCCCACTGTACAGAACATTTGGCTTTCTCTTTTGTCCTCTCCTTTTACAGAAAAATCACATTAAACCTGCCTGGATGTGGGACATTCATGTCCAGCCCCTTCAGTGTAATTCCATAAAGGCAATGGCAGGGATAACTGAAGCCGTCCATGCAGTTTTCTTGCCTTATTGCTTTTGAGGACACCTGCAGGTTTGTGCCACGGAGTTGATTTTACAAATTGTGGAGCATTGCACTATATTTAGCATTCTAGTGTCTTCCAAGAGCAGGCAGAAAACATTTAAACAACAGCAACAAAAAAGAATGTACTGTACTACAGGAGTAACCTCAGAGATGTCAAGTATTCATAAAACAATGCAAACTCTCTGATAAGGACAACCTGGAACTCAAGAAAAAGATACTCAAGGATGAATTAAAATATTTGATGCTTCATTTCCCCCTAAGTGACAAACAACAAGCTGCCTTTTGGTAACACCAATGGATAAATATAAGGGTACTTTGAAAAGTTTATACAAAACTAAATGATAACCTTAGGGGCAGATGTCTAGCAGAGCAGTTAAGCCTCCTGTTGGGAGGTCCTCATCCCATATCAGAGTGCCAGCATTCAAGTTTTGGCTCTGCTTCCTACTCTGATCGTCTGCTAATGTGCACTTGGGAGGCAGTAGGTAATAGCTCAATTACACTGGTCTCTGCTGCCCATGTGGAAGATTCAGATGGAGCTTCATATCGCAACTTCTGATCTGCTCAGTCCCAGCTGCTGCAGGAGTTTGAAGAGTAAGCTAGCAGGTGGGAAATCAATCTCTCTCTGTCTCTGTATCTCTGCTTCTCAATTGAATAAATTTTTTCAAAGATGTATTTGTTTATTCGAAAGGCAGAGTTACAGTGAGGCAGAGGCAGAGAGGGAGAGAGAGACAGAGAGAGAGAGAAGCGTCTTTTATCCACTGGTTCACTCCCCAAATGGCTGCAATGGCTGGAGCTGCGTTGATCTGAAGCCAGGAGCCAGGGGCCCCCTCCAAGTCCCTCACACGGATGCAGAGGCCCAAGGACTTGGGCCATCTTTCCTCCTTTCTCAGGCCATAGCAGAGAGCTGGATCGAATCGGCACGCATATGGGATGCCAGCACTGCAGGCAGTGGCTTTTCAATTGAATAAGAGTTACACCTGATCTTAGTCAAAAGGCCAAGAAGTGATCAACTGAGTAATTAAAAAAATATATTTGAAGATAAGTTTATCCTGGCACACACACACACAAAATCCATTTTTTAAATAATTATCCATTTTCCATAAACTCTTTTTAGATCCCTTATGCATTTTATCCCCAATTTCTGCTTATTCTAATCCTAAGATCCACTTTCTTTTATTTCTGCATTCATTTGTCTTTTCCAGTCCAATCTCTTGCCCCAGAGTGTATTCACACTGAGATGGCAAGACATTGTCCTTCCCTCTTGAACTTTTAGTGTTGAAAGTACTATCTCTTGAGGGTACCTTGTTCCACCTCCCATATCAAGGCCCTATGGACAGCCCTCTTTGTGTGTGAAAGCTTCCACAACACATTTGCCCAACTAAATTATGAAATGCTTAAGGATGGGGCCTGCTTTGTCTATTTTACCACTCTCCAGACCTTTGTAACATATCGGAGCACTTCCCATATTGCAAGCACTGAGTAAATGCTGGCTGGATCTCTCCTCATTTGCCATCGTTTGTTCAGTGCAAATCTCAAGAAAATCAGACAGCCAGTTTTATGTGAAAAGCATTGTTGCTGAAAGAGACTGAGCTTCCAGTGTGGACTATCTCAGTGACACTCACTAGAAGTCCTAAAAACTTTAGTGGAGCCAAAAGATCATGAAGTCTATTTTTAAAAACCACACTATTTATTTTTAAGGCAGAATAGGGGAAGAGAAGAAAGGAGAGAGGGAGGAAGGGAGGGAGCGAGGGAGGAAGAGAGAGAATGAGATCTCCCATCTGCTGATTCTTCCCTGAATGGCCACAGGTTAGGCTAGGTTGAACCTAGGAGCCAGGGACTCCATCCAGGTCTCCCATGTGCATGGTAGGAACTCCAGCAGTTGAGCCAGCATCTGCTTGTTCTCAGGGGGCATTAACAGGGAGCTGGATTGGAAGGAGAATAGCTGGGATTCAAACAGGCACTCCCATAAGGAATGAAGTTGTCCCACGTGGCAGCCTCACACACTGTATCCACCATGTCTGCCCCCAGGGAAATAACTTGTATATATATACATATATATATGCACAAGTGTGTGTATATATATATATATATGTATATATACACACAAGTGTATATATGTGTATATATATACACACACATACACATACACACACATATATATATGTAAAGGAGACTTCAAAAAGTTTATGGAGAATAAAATTAATAGAAATTTGGTTTGGCACCCAAATTTTTGAAATATACATGTAATTTTTCATAATATGCATTTCTATCACCTTGTGAAAAATACACACACACACACATCAGGGTGGAATGGCATCTTTCTAAGATAACACATAAGCTCTATGTTTTGAATTTTCTCACAATGATTTGATGACTCCAGGGCTATTGAAATCTTAAGGTTACTCTGAAATGCAACTGAATCACAATCTGAAGTAAGGATGCCTTAAAGCAAACACAACATTTAATCCTGTATTTTATGATAAGATAATAAATGACACAATCATGTACGATTTTTAATTTTCACACTAGAGCTTAAACACTTTTTTATTTATTACTATTCTTCAAGGTCTAGAGTTACAAGTCTTTTCATAACTTTTAGAATCAGAGCACTGATATGATGACATGCCTTGTCTTTTTATTTCCCTATCACTAGCCCTCAGCATGCAGGAAAGGATCGATAAATATTTGTTGAATGTCAAATGAATAAAATTCTCTTCTGTGAATACTCAGAATGTTGAAGAAGAAAAAACTCACTTGATACATGTGTTTTCAACAGAAGTAAGTAAAAATTATAGTCATAATTTGATTCAAATGATCTATTTAATATGTGAATGGAAGGAAATAAATTTTAGTTAAAAAATATGGGTACAAATTTGTTTTAGGCATATTTCCCTGAAACTATGAAAATCAAAATACTTAGTACTAATACTGTAAAAGTATGGCTGGTAAGCTATAAGTACAAATATGAGAAAATTGTTATCAATAATTTATGAATTTACCTGACATACTTCAATACACAGTCACTGATATTTGTTCTTATCTCTCACTACTCTTTATGTATACATTTCATTTGGACAAAAAAATAAAATCAGAATAAAATAAATTAAAGATAAATAATAGAAACATGCTATGAAACATTATGTATTCCCAGGTCCTGGAATAGTGCCTTTTACATTAGTATGTAGTAAGTACTCAATAAATATGAGTTCAATATTTTTTAAAGTGACCCTCATGTTAAAAAACAGACTTTCTTTTATTAGATATATTTAGAGAGGATCAAGATAAATTTTAAGATAAATAAAAAAGAGTTATACAAATCTTCCAAGTTAAACAAACTAAAAATGTCATTTATACTCTAATGTTCATTGCTTATGTTCTTTCAATTTCATAAGAAAATTGTTTCCTAAACCAGACTAGTCTCAAATGTTATCTCTTCCTATGAGAAAAGGCACCCAACAGAAGCTATCAAAGTAGGGTTAAATTTATATTCTGTCAAATTGCCTTACTCTAAGAGTTTGTGGAAGTAAACATGCTGGATAATTCCCAAAAGAAAACTGAATGCTCCGAAAACAATTTAGTACTCCTACTCCTCCCCATGAAAAAGAAAAAAAAAGTAGAAAAAGAACATAGCATGTAGAAGAAAGAGACAAATGGCTGTTCAATAAGGTGACAATAAAGGTTTGAATCACCTAGGGACCGACTATGTCCTAGAATAATTTCCTATGCATCATTCCTCATATCCAGCACATAGACTATCAAAATCAGTTGAGGCATGTTAAAAATTGAAATACACACAAATTGAAATAAAATAAATGAAAATTACTTGGAAATATAATGAGACATAACAAGTGATTTTAAGAACCAGCAATTTCCGTTGCCTAATCTTGTGTTTTAAAACTAGAAAGTGTTTTATAATGCTTCACAGCTCAACTATATGGCTTTCCAGCACCATTCATAAAATGCATTTTTTCTCATTTGCATAGTGTTTCATAATTTTTTCATTAAAGAATTGTTCTCCATGATCATTTCATTCATCCATTTATTGTTTATTCACTTATCTATTCAGCCCATAAACATTCATCTTGTGACTCTGCAATGAATACTCTTATTGGTCCAGATAGAGTAGAAATAAATTCACACACATACACAAAGCACAGTTCCTTAATTGGTTATGTAATGAGGACTGGGGAAAGAGATGGACATAGTAGCAGAAGTTAGTTTTGTAGACCAGAAGCAATCTCCTCTTATACAGAAGAAAAGTATTATATAAATAATCTAGGATCCATAAGTTTGAGGTTCCTGGAAAAATAGGAAATTAACACGGACTACAAGTATCCTCTCCCCAAATTAGCCCTACAGATCTTAGAAAGGAGAAGCAGATGAATGGATATAAAAAGCAGCATTAAAACTAACTGATGGCCTTGGGTAGTTAAGAGACTCATTAAGACATCATGTCCTGTATCAGAGTGCCTGGATTCAATAGCTCTGCTCCTGGCTCCAGCTTCCTGCTACGTAGACCCTGGCGGGCAGCAGGTAATGACACAACAAGTTGAATTCCTGCCACCCACACAGGAGACCTTGGTTGAGCTCCCAGCTCCTACATTGGCGAGAGGGCATTGTTGCAGCCCTTTTGGGAGGGAATTAGCAGATGAGAGTGCTTTCTATCTTCCTGTCTCTCAGCCTCTTAAGTAAATAAATAAATAAAACTAAGTTCTAAAAAAGTATAATAAAATCCCAATGATGGGTTTTTGTTATGTTTTGATCACAAGGATATGCATAAATTCTTACATTCTTCCCTGGTGCTGATTTCTCATTGTGGTTTTGTGTCTCCATTCCCTTTCAAAACTACTTGCAAACCAACTAATTCTCTCCTGGGCTCCCTTCTTTCTCTTAATACCTTCAAATGTAATAAAGAGCACAAAAGTAGGCTATGAATTCACCATTTGAAATAGTTATGTCCCTGTTCTGGCTTATATGGTTAGTATATTCTCTTTAATTGTTTGTGTTTTCCTTCTCTTGTTTCTTTTTGTTAGCCATCAGGTTTGTTGTTTTTAGAGGCTGCCTTTAAGGCCTCAGCTGGGGTTTGAAGGTGCCCCCTCCAAAATTAATGTGTTGACATTGTGATAATATTTAAGAGAAAGAGACTATAAAAGGTGACTGTGCTGTGAGGGCTCTTCTCCTGCAATTTATATTAAGGTCCTCAGAAAGAGGCTCCAGGCAACATTGGTTGAGCTTTCCCTCTACCTTCCACCAGCGAGGACACAGTGTTCCTCCTTCGGCAGATACATCATCAAACTGATATCTCAGAAGCAATGAGCAGCCCTCACCAGGAAAGCAAACCTGCTGGTGCCTTCATCCTGGACTCCCCAGCTTCTAGAACTGTCAGAGTTAAATTTCTGTTCTTTATAAACTATCCAGTCTCAGGCAGTTCTGATGTAGTAGCAAATACAAAATAGAGTAAGAGAGAAATTAGTACTGACAGCAGTGGGATATTGCCATAAAATATACCTAACAATGTGGAAGTGGCTTTGGAACCAGGCAATGGGTAGAGGCTGGAACAATATGAAGTGAAGTCTGGAGAAAGGCTTGATTGCCATGAGAGGAGCAAGATGGCTAATTCTGGTAGAAACTCAGAAAAAGAAGAGAACTATAGAGAAAGCCTCATCATTCTTGAAGATCCCTTAAATGGTCATGACAGTGAAGATTATTCTGATGAAATCCCAGACAGATTTAAGGAAGGGTTGCAGTGGGTCAGCATGGTAGGGTAGCAGATAGAGCTGCCACCTGCCATGTCAGCATCCCATATGGGTGCTGGTTCATGTCCCTACTCCACTTCCAGTACAGCCCTCTGCTAATGTCCTGGGAATGATCCAACTCTTTGGGCCCCTGCCACACATGTGGGAGACCTGGAGGAAGCTCCTGGCTCCTGGTTTCTGTCTGGCCCAGCTCTGGCCATTGTGGCCATTTTGGGAGTGAACCAGCAGATGAAAGATCTCTCTAACTCTGCATTTCAAATAAAATAAATAACTTTTAAAAAAGAAATATTAGGAGTTCATGGATTTTTTTACATATTGACTATAGATAAGATATATGAACTCTTAGGTAAAGAAATGTGGGAACTTGGGGCTGGCATCATGGCATAGCAGGTTAAGTTGCCACCTGCAATGTCATCATTTCAGATGAGCACCAGTTCAGCTGTCAACTGCTCCACTTCCAAACCAGCTCTCTATTAAAACACCTGAAAAACAGCGGAAGATGACAAGTACTTGGGTCCCTGCCTCCTACACGGGAAACCCAGAGAGTTCCAGGCTCCTCAGCTTCAACTCAGAGCAGCCCTTACTGCTGCAGCCATTTGAGAAGTAAACCAGCAGGTGGAAAATCCACCCCCCCCCAGCTCTGCCATTCAAATAAATAAATAGATCTTTAAACAAAAGAAATATGAGAACTCATAGATAGTAAAATGTATAGAGTAACATCACAGTTCTGATATGAGGTGAAAACTTCTATTTAAATCTTTATTTACAATCTTTAATATCAGGGGATTTGGATAACTGTGATGAAGGAATCTAGGGACCCATAGTTGTAAAGGAGAAAGCAGTTAGATTTTATAGGTGAAGTGGCATTCCCTGCCAAAAAGAAAATTCAACCCACTGAACTTTTTGAATCTATTACTTTTTTTTTACAACACAGTTAGGAAAACAAGTTTTTCCCAGCTTTGCAAAACTTAACAGTAACAGAACATTCTCCACACTACTTTCTTTCAATTTAAGATCTATAGAACCTTAAGTCTCCTTACATTTGTGCTTTACTTCGTTTTTTTTTTTTTTTTTTTTTTTTTTTTACAAATGACTATACAGGATTCATTTTTCAGATTAAGAGTATTTGAGTAAGGTCCTGAAAGTCATGCAGTGAAAGTGTGATACAACTTCCAATTCTCTGTCTAGTATTCTTTCAGTTGCACCTCATGGTTGACTACTTTGATTCATTCATTTCCTCAATCATCCAGCAAGTATTTATTGAGTGCTTAGTCTGCATGTGACAGTATTCAATTATAGTACATTGCATCACATCACATGCATTTGTTGGATGCTAAATATATCAAATGCATAAACCTTGATCCTATTATAGAATAAGTTAGATTCACTCATTCATTCATTGAATAAATATTTATTGAACTGCTATTGTTAACAAAATATTGTAACAATTACAGAAAATTCTACAAATAAGTAGATAATTTATAATCTGGCAAAGAAGACATTAAACAATTGTATATGGTAGGTTATTAAGAGGAAGCCATATTACAGGAAGTGTATTTAGTAAGCCAACATATTCTCAAAGCCCTGGAAAGTCATCCAAATGAGAAGAGGCACTGAGATCTAGAAGATGAGGAGGAATTGTCTTGATAAACAGATGAAGATGAAGGGCAGAAGGAAACAGATGAGACAACCTGTCTGTGACCTGACAATGATTATATCAGTATGAGATAATAGACATTTAAATAACTATTAAATTTACCTAGTATAAGAGGGAAGGAAGAAGAGTATAATTCCGATTGACAGAATAAAAATTAATTGTCATTTGAATTTTGCCGGGAACAATAAATACAATTTCTGACACAGAAAAGTAGAATGAATGTGCCAATCAAATGCCAATCAAAATGAACAGGTGTTATGTTGCCTTGGAAGTAGGGAAGTACAGTGCGTATTTGAGAAAGAGCTAGTATAGCCAAAGGGCAAAGTGAATGGAAACCCATAGTGAGAAATAAAAGATGAAAAGAATAAAGTGAATATGTAATTACAGGATTTTGATAACAGAAGGACAATTATATTAAAAGTAGTTCAACACATAACCAATGATTGGTTTCAGATCATAACAATGAATATCATGCTATGAAATTTGAATTTTATTATAATGGCAATGAGACATCAAAGTTTTGCTGAGCAGGGAATAAAATGATCTGATATCTTTTTAGAAAGACAAATCAGTTGGTTATATGGAGGGTCATTGGTCAAAGAGCCTAAAACTAGTGAGTCCACTGCAACAATCAAGGCGAAAGATGAGAGTAGAACATACCAGTAACAGTAACAGTGGAGTAGAAAACAGCAATTGGATGAACATGGAATTTTTTTTTTTTTTTGACAGGCAGAGTTAGACAGTGAGAGAGACAGAGACAGAGAGAAAGGTCTTCCTTTTTCCATTGGTTCACTCCCCAAATGGCCGCTACGGACAGCATGCTGTGACTGGCGCGCTGCACGATCCAAAGCCAAGAGCCAGGTGCTTCTTCCTGGTCTCCCATGCGGGTGCAGGGTCCAAGTGCTTGAGCCATCCTCCACTGCACTCCCAGGCCACAGCAGAGAGCTGGACCGGAAGAGGAGCAACTGGGACAGAACCGGCGCCCCAACTGGGACTAGAACCCGAAGTGCTGGCGCCGCAGGCAGAGGATTAGCCTAGTGAGCCATGGTGCCAGCCTGAACATGGGATTTTAGAAGTAAAACGATGTAAATTATCTCACTGTTTGAAACAGAGGGAGTGTGAAAATATGATCATGCAATAAGGAACTGTATTTGCAAACTTTTTAATTTTCTAATAAAATACCAATACTAAGTTATAAAGAGGAAAGCTTTACTTAGCTCACAGTATTGGAAGTTCAAAATCCAAATGGCATGGTGAAGACTGCAAAAGTCCCATGGAAGAGGGCAGAAAGTGAGCAGAAGAAGGATCATATGCTAAGAAAGAGACAGAAAAAGAGAGACTGGTCCCAAACCCAGGCTTTTATAACCACCTTCTCACAAATTACCTTCCAACGGAACACCTTCCCTCCCACCCAGTAAACTTAGGACCTTCCACTAGGTCCTGCTTCCTTAACGTTCTACCACCTCCCTGTAGTGCTGTCCTGGGAACTAACTTTAGGGGACACTCAAACTGATTTCAGACCATGGTAGGAGACAAGAAGGGTTTGAGGAAAATAAGGTGCTTGAGTATATCAAAGACAATGCCCAGAACCCAGGCAGAAATATCACCTGAAACCAAGGGAATTTCTGAGGTTCTGCTGTATATTTTTTAACAACTCAGTCTATATCTAGTTGTTTTCATAAGAAAAGTACTAGTGTCTTTATTGATGTGATGCCCTATCATTTAGGAATTATTGATGATTTCTGGATCACATGAATATTCTACTTAATAATCAGCTGCTAATATGAAGACAAATGTTTCTACTAAATGAAATCAAAAAGTTAACTCATGTTTAAATCTAGAACACCAAACCACACAATATAAAAGAAAAAATAAATTTAGTTTTCAAAATTATTTTTATTTTATTCTTTATATTATGTCCTTTTTTAGTACTTTACCTATAGGATAATGTGGCTATTTCATCGTCCTTAACTGGATGTGTTCACCTTATTCCTCTTGAGTAGATAAAATGCAAAATATTTCACAACTAAATTAAACTAAAAGACCAAAATTGCAGTAGGTGGAATATTATTCATTATAATTCTAAGTTCTTCCTCCTTGGATCGAAATGACTTAGGGTTAGAGCAAAAGATGTTAGATGCTCAGCAATATCACTGGGAGATGGTTGTGTGAAAGATTTTATTTTTGCTTATGGATTAATTCTATTATTTATCTACAAACATGGCATGTGCATAGATGAAGAGGTCTTAGGGAAAATCCTGACTTTTGGACCTATAACTCATGTAGACTTGATCTGTATGAGCAAGGCAATAAAATAGAGAAGACAAAAATATATCCCACTTGCCAAGTCTGGGGGATGATTCTTATTCTAATGATGGTGGGGAAAATGACAAGGTGACAGTTTAAAAGGTGAGGAGTTCAATTTGTGCCAGATTTAGCTTTGATGGGTGGCAGGATATGGATGTGCCCATGTCACTCAAGCAGTAGCAGTTGTAAAACTGGAGCTCAGCTGAGAAATTAGGCCTGGGGATAAAATTTTGCAAGCCATCTTCATGCATATGGTGGCAGCCATCCTTCCAGGAACTAACTGAGCACAGTTTTCAATCCTGGACTTTTGAGGAAGGAATTAAATTGAAGAAAACATAAATATATCAATTTAAATGCCCAGGCATGAAAAAATGTCTAGGAGAAAGGAGAGTTAGGTGCGATCAATGGCAGATTACAGATGTAGATTTTTGGACCACTAGATTCCACAGGGAAGAGGAGAACTGTGTGTAAAGTGGAATATGAAGAATTTTATTCAGTTTGCTTTTGGATGGAAAATGCTTTCTATTTCTTTAAAAGTTTTCAAAAGTTTTCTCAAGAAAGCTTTAGTCAAGTTGATTCTACAACTATTCTGTGGGACATAAAGATGATAACATGTTCATGAAGGTACAGAATTTGTCCTTCATGAGGAAGGTGCCAAAACCATTTGGTGATTGATTAAATCCAGTACAGCATTTGTATAACACTTACAATTGCCTTTGGTCCTACAAATGACACAAAGATAAAGCTATGGTTCTGCTACCTGCTAGCTCACAGAATAGTTATAGAGAAAATTTATACATATTCACAGAGCAAATGAATAAATGATTTTATTGAGTGTTAACAGCAAAAACATACTCTAGATGTGTAATGGAAAAAGAAGATATGGCAACATCTGTCTATGAGACCAAAACAGCCACTTTATGTCAAGTTAAGTACATTAGATCTTATAATATAACTGGAATATATATATATAACTGGGGTACAATATAATAACTGGAAGGGCATTTACTGATCTTGAGCAAAATGGATACACATTCCAAAAATGAGTTTACCTTACTTAGGGATTCCTTACCAGGGATTACAGAGTAGTTTTGATGCATCAGCATGAGAGTCTATCTTACCTTGCTCCAGACTAAGAAACCCACTTGCCTGAAAAGAGGGAATGGAAGTGAGCATATGACCATAGACCTAACACATCCTGCACCATCCTGAAACTACAGGTCTGACAGATTGCTGGAACATCCTTGAACACTAGTGAGATAACAATTAAGACAGGGTTCTATGCACAGACAGTTCAATATCCTTCATAATGTAGTCTATATCCTAAACCTGCATATTATATTTTGCTCTCAACACATAGACACATAGGTCTACAATCTTTAAACCAGAAGTAGAAGTGGCTCCACTTGAAGTGTTTATATTTCCCATTCCTGCTGTTCCAGGACCCATAGCTTTGGTTTCCTAGTTCCCATTAGAGAAAGGCTTTCATCAGGGAACAAAAGTTAATTTCAATAAACTTTAAGCTTAGACTGTTACGCAGTCATGTCAGTGTCCTCATACCAAGAGCCAAGAAATCAGCTTGGAAGGAAAGAAGTACTGTAGGGTTAGAAACAATGGATCCCAAACAACAGAAGAAAGTAAGGTTACCTTAAAACAATGGGGCATGCATTTGCTACTCAGGTGATCTGCTGGAATGTCTCTTGCTAATCTCTTTTCCAATTGTGTTGATAAATGACCGTATGCAGCAGCCATGGGTATAGTAACCATGAATTCAGCTCCCAGGGGCTTAAATTCAGATTATTTCATCAGGTTAAGGAACAAACTAAAAGACATAGTAGCCAAGAATGGGGGAAATGAATAGAAGAGAGTAGTAGAGGAAGGAGACTACAAATATCAGTAGCAGTTTTGAGGCCATTTGCAGAGATGGAACTGTAATGCATCCTATTAAATTTTCTCAGATGTTTCCCCCCAAAAAGAGATACCACTATGTAAAATAAATGGAGTTAAGAAGCTCCATCGGTAGTCTATAATGAATACTGAGGCATTCATTCCCTCAACTGCCAATGGCTAAAGGTGCTCAGTTGAGTCCTCTGGTGATTGTGCTTCCTAGGAGAAAGTAAGTCACCTCGTACAAGGTCACCTCCCTATCCTATGGACAGCTCACATCCAACCACTGTTTGAAGAAAATGAATAAAGGTGAAGCTTTAAAGAATCATCCCAGTTCCAGAGCTCTCCTTAGCATCAGATGAAGCCTTGTTATAACTGCATCACAATTTAACTTTTCTTTCATTCAGCCCCTTCTCCCACCTTTGCTCCTTCACAGGTGTTGACTTTGAGCGCACTCTCCAGTAAGCCTCTTGCATAGAGACCTCAACTCAGATTTTCTTCCCCAGAAAAACCTGACTTGGGATAATTCATTTTAGATTCAAAAACACGTGAAAAAAAAAAAAACAGATCTATTTTGGAAAAGTTCATTATGAGGATCATTTAATGCCCTTTCCTAACAAGTAGATGTAAATTTTCTCTGAGTTATGAATGTGTTCAAGGCTGCAGAATCAAGGTGTGATTGTCCTCTTTGATCAAAAGACTTGAATCTGTAATTAGGGTATTTTGTCTCAGATGGCAGGGGGTATCTTGATAATGTGATCTGAGCTTCCAAAATGCTCCTGAGTGTGATTAGTTTTTAAAATATATATTTTTAGTATACTTGTGAGAAAGCTAAAATTTATTTCGCATGATTCTTAAATCTTATGTATATAAATACAAATTTTCAAGAAAATAAAATTAAGATAGAAATGAATTGTTGACATAGACATTTTCTTCTAAATCGCCCTTAATCCTTACAGTTGAATCAAACTGCTTTGAGCATTTATATACTTAGGTTTTTCACCAAAATCCCCCTAGACAGCCTTCATCGGCTGCCAATATATCTCCATCACAAACTCAAGTAGTCTGTTCACTCTGATTAGACTGTTGGAGCTAATTTAAAGTATGGCCTTTGTTATGTCTATAGCAGCCTAATCAGCTAGGAGGATTCTCTGACACCCTGGCATCCAATCCATCTCCATGTCACTGGAGCAGAAAGACAAAGATTATGGTCATTAAAGTATATCTTCAGGCTGAGCTATAACTCCCCAAACTGGTTCTTTGTTAAAATTTTCATGTTTTAAAAATCACTACAAAGTTATTTAGATTTTGACAGAAATTCCAGGAAGCACAAAGATGTCATAACTGTTTTGCCCTATGTCTCACTTCCCTAACTAGAGGATAAGCTCTCTGAAGGAGCAGATCATGTTCTTTTCAATGTTCCCTATGATTTCTTACAGACAGGAAGGGTTTACATGATGGGGTGGTTTTACATGATGGGGGGGGGTCTTCTAAAACTTCATGAAAATATATATTATGCATGGATTTCAGAAATTTGCAGCACCAAAATAAATTTATCTTTTAAATCCATGTTCTACAAACTTTTTCAAGGCACCTCATAGATATTTATATAACAAGGTAATTTGTTGAGAAAGCATAATAGTCCTTTGTAGTTTTACTTTTTCTGAAGCAACATTAGAAATCAACAAAGGCACCTTCTTCTACAAGTAAGAATGGACTAGGATTGTTTCTTCACAGCCAGATGAGAGAATACCCAAGTTAAGTTTGCTGATCTTGAAGGTAATAGTCCACAGAGGTTCGTGTTTTCAGAAAACATAGGATAAGGTAGCTGAGAAGAGGTATAACAGAAGAAATGCATGGCTGGATTTCTAAGGCTGGGAAAGAGGGTTGTCAAATTTGGGTTTGTGAGGTTGGAGGTGACCATGTTGCAATTAAGTGGGTGGTAGAAATTTGAGGAGAAGTATCCGGCATTTAGGAAGTGCTAGAGAGCTTTGGTGAAGAGGCCTAATCTAGGGGTTGAGGCAGCATCTTGAATGAACCTCACAAGCCCGGCCATTAATGACGCTGCGCAGCCAAATGAGGACTCCTAACTGCTAAATATATGTGCTCCAAAGGGTGGGAGTGAGATCTCCAGATTACCAGTGAATGTTTCAGCACCCCCTGAAATGAATCAAACTTAATTTATGATACAGAGATAGGTATCTTTTCTCATTCCTGAATGTAGGGAGCAATTTATAACTACAATACTTTAATATTTGTTTTTTAAGTTTTATTTAAGGTAAACAATTTTCATATACACAGATTTAGGAACATAGTGATACTTCCTACCCTACCTCCCTACCACCCATGCTCCCACTCTTCCTCCTACTTTCTCTTTTATTCTCTTAATTTTTAAAAAAGCAATTCAAACACTAATGTTTATTGAGTACCTGCTCTGAGCTAGATGCTGTGTTTTTATGTGTTTCATTTATTCCCTGAAATTTTAGTATTTAAGTATTATTATCAACATCCCCATTGAGACAACCAAGGCACATGAAATTTAAATAATTTGTCCATAGATATCTGCTTGTTGGCAAAGGTGGGGTTTCAACACAGGATATCTGCCTCTAGAGTGCAGGGTTCTTCCTACTTCTCAAAAACGCAGCAGTTCTCAAAAAGATCATCTGAGAGTGTAGGTTACTCCTGGAGACATCACGAATGAGGGATCTGAGCTTGGCTGCTGACACCACCTGCTAAAAAGTGGCTTTGGACAGAAAATAATGACGACTCTAAACCTTCTACAGATATATTTGCTAATTCAAAAAATGTTAGCCCTTCTGTTTTTCCATCTCCCTTTTTTCACCTTCAGAGGTATTTTCTGTCCTTCAGATCTTGCTGTAATACCTGGACATGGCATGATATACTGCAAAGACCATGGACATTAGAATTAGATTAGCCTAACTCCTTTTCTGGCCCAACTATTTACAAACTGTGTGTCCTTGGGCATAGTGTTAAACTATTTGAATTCAGTTTTCAGTAAAAGGAAGACAATAATCATCACCATATAAGGTTGTCTTGATAACTAAATGACATGACACACATAAAACTTTGGGCCCATGGATGATACTCAATAATTGTGAGTTCCTTTGCCTGTTTTGACTGCTTCATTTTCCTGATGAAGGGACACATGTGCAATCAGCCACTAAGTCTTAAAAGTCTCTCCCTACAGCAAAGAGCAACAAGAAGCTGCTCAAGCTGGAAATTGAAGATTTCCAATACTCCATATGTAGAAGTGATTTAATTAAGTAATTAAGAAAGGACCTCAATTGCATTTACATACTTATCTTGATACTTTAAATACTTACTTTTGTGTTCTTTTACTTTAAGACCAACACCTTCAATGTCTTAGCACTCATGATTAGGAATGTTCCTCAGGTTCAGAATTTGATCTGTATTGTGGGGACTTCAAAGCCCATTACCCCAGATCCTTTAGGTTTGTTTTGAATAGTTCCAAATGCTTACACCATTATTAAGCTACCTTAAGTAAGAGGTGCTGATTTTTTACATCACTGCTGAGCATTCGTTCTCGATTTGTGGTATTGGGCAGAAGCAATACCTTTTAAACTTCAGAAGCAACACGGCTTCTTAGAAAGAGCATTAAGTCAGAAATCACAGTGCCTGGATTCTCACTTTAGCTCTGCTGATCTCTATCAGCAGGACTGTGGGCAATCAGCTCTTTGAGGAAGACATTCTTATTCATTCCTTATCTCAACAGAGTACAGAATCCCCCCCATCATCTGTGAAATATTAAATGTAAATATTAAGTAGAAATTCCTGAAATAAGCAATTCATAAATTCAAAATTGCTTGCCATTCTGAAGAGTGTAATGAAATCTCACTGTCCGACCCCATTCCACACCATCCCAGGCACCATGTGAATCAGTCCTTTGTCCACACATCCATGCTGCACATGCTAGCTAACTGTTCGTCACTTAGTCTCATCTATCAGATAGATTGCTGCAGTATCTCTGTGCTTGAGTTCAGGTGACCCTCACAAAGCAGTAGTTCAATGCTAAATCACAATACATTCACCATTTACCTCACTCAATCCCATCACCTACACATTGTATTACCTCACATCATTACAAGAATGGTGAATACAGTACAATCAGATATTTTGAGAGAGAGACAGAGCATATTCACATAACATTTATTACAGTATATTGTAAGGATTGTATTATTTAATATTAGTTATGGTTATTAATCTTATTGTTCCTAATGTAGAAATAACTATCATAGTGTGTGTGTGTGTGTGTGTCTGTGTGTACACACACACATAGGAAAAAACAGCATATACTTCTATAGAACTCGGTACTACTTCTGGCTTCAGGCATTCACTGGGGGTCTTGTAATATACTCACCATGGCATATAACACAACCAATTTCCAATTCTTTACACTAGCACAACAACTATAACAATATTTAGTTATATGTTTTTGTATTTCTTTCCAATGCAAAAGGACCTTACTCACTTCTAACTTTGAAAACTATCTTCATTTACATCATTAAAGTCACAAGCTTAGAAGATTTATGAACAACTGCTTGAAATAGAAATGCATAACAAGTTTTTTAAATAGGGAAGTAAATTGACTTCATAACCATTAAAATTTGTAACTGCTAAGTTCTTTCTTTTCCTGTGCTCTCATTTCACATATTGTTCTTAGACTGAATATTTAAATCATTGAGTAAAAATGATAGTCCAAGGTTACCCTATATTATTCATTAAAGGGAACTACAGAGGTCCCTCAACTGACAATGGGTTTATATCTAGATTAACCCATCATAAGTGGAAACTACCATAAGTTGAAAGGCACTGAATTGACATGACCTACTGAACATCTAGCTGAACAGTATAGTACACTTGGGTGTTCATCCTCCTGATTACATAGCTAACCATGAACAGCAGCTCACTGTGGATACCCACATTAGTCAGAAAGTATCTTATTGTATGTCACTAACTTGGTAGAAGATAAAAATTCAAAATTGAAAGCAGAGTTTCTACTGAATTGTTTTTGTACCATTTTAAGTCAAATCATTTTAAATCAAAGACCATCTGTGTTCAGATACACATGTTGAAAGGACTACATAATAATGTTATTGCTAAGATCTTTGAATATGAAATGAATTTAAAAAGTCACTCCTAGCATATAGCTACAAATATTTGTAAAAGAAACTTGGTAGAATTTTATCTATTTGAAGATAAACAAGCAAGACTTTCCAGACATTGAGAATTCCAGCTTCCTCTCATTTGTATGGTTAGGAATATCTTATTCCTGGCCGAAGAGATATGATGAGTAAATCAGAGAAGGTTCTCACCTCCGTATAATTCATGATATAGTCCTCCTCACTATGGAATTCAACACACTGTGAAATAAGTAATAGAACCTCTTTACAGAGCACAGTTCTTGTTTTTCTATTAAAACTGGAAAAATGGTGAGAAATACAAGAAAACTTAGATAAGATATCTAAAGTCAGGGCCAGTGCTGTGGCATAGTAGTAGAACCGCCACATGTGTTGCTGGCACCCCATATGGGTGCCAGTTTGAGTCCCTGCTGCTCCACTTCTGACCCAGCTTTCTGCTATGGCCTAGGAAAGGAGTGGAAGATGGCCCAAGTCCTTGTGCCCCTGCATCCACATGGGAGACCCAGAGGAAGCTCCTGGCTCCTGCCTTTGGATCAGTGCAGCTCCTGCTGTTGTGGCCATCTAGGGAGTGAACCAGCAGATGAAACACCTCTCTCTCTCTCTCTGCCTCTCCTTCTCTTTCTGTGTAACTCTGACTTTCAAGTAAATAAATAAATCTTTTTTAAAAAAAGATATCTAAAATCTTAATGTGTGATTCCAGAAAGTGAATATATAAACTATAAATTGCATATTTGGCTTTTAATTGTCCAGTTCCTTATATAAAAACTTTGACTTATCATAAATGCTAGGCATATAGTAATTATTAGAAAATGTCTTTTCTTAAAGAGTTAAGAGTTACAGAAAGGGAGAGAAGGAGAGGTAGAGAGAGATCTTCCATCTGCTGGTTCACTCCCAAAATGGCTGCAATGGCTGGAGCTAAGCCAATCTGAAGTCAGGAGCCAAGAGCTTCCTCTTGGTCTCCCACTTGAGTACAGGGGATGACTCTGAATAGTAATAGTTTTGAAAGTCTTCATTCAGGGCAGGTTTTTGAAGTGGGGCTTCAATAATAATATTAAGAGGATGGTGTTGTGCTATAAAGTTTGCTGCCCCTGAAAAACCCACACTGGTAGTTACATCTTTTTAAGCATTTATTTTAGACACCAAAAATCCAGAGTTTGCAATTGGGAGGACATTTAGATTCCATTACACATTGGTTGTGCAAAATATTGCAAAATGAAAGATAATATTCACATGCTATCTTGAGTAATAAGTTTGGGTTTGGATATAGCAACAGAATTAATTTGAGAACTTTTATAAAGCATGATACTACTTTTAAAAACTTGTGGAAAAAGGCAATTAAGAAACAGATTATCTTTCTGGGAAAAAAATCTGAATTCCATGCATAATTTTTTCATAATACACATTTTCCATAAACTTTCTGAAGACCATTTGTACTTCTCAGACCTACTGAAACGAAATTCCCAAAGAAGTGAAGAATTAGTACTTTTATGAGTCCCAGGTAATTGTGGTAGTTGGCCAAGTTTGAGAATTTCTAGATTGGAGGTTAAGGTATGTAAATTAGTTATTTGTCAAGAAGCTTTTTTAAAAAACTGACAACAAACAATGAAATGTTGAACAGCCAGGCACTAGGGCTTGCTGAACCAAGTGGCAGCACTCCCACCATTAAACTCAGTCCAGGTCTCTCCTCTTCGCAAGTTTCCCTACACCCATGGGGCTTCAGAGATCTTTGTAGGCCTTCAAGTAGTCCAAGATGAAGACAACTTCCAGAATTTTTTCAACAGAGAAAACAGAGACTAAGGCATTTGGAACAATGTTAGTGAGGCCATTGGGAAAGCAGGCTTAGGCTCTAGGAAGGAGATTATAAAAATATGAACAAGGTGATAATAAATAAGAACTGAATCTACTTCCATCTTACAATCCTCCTACTTTAAAAAATTATCTTTAGTAATAAAAGAATTTAAATTGGTATAATTTTAAAGGGAAAATGAGAGTACTTTAACTTTCTTTTTTTTTTTTTCCTGTAAGCCAAGTATTAGCATGTAATTATTATTATTTGCCTTGTTGAACTTGCAACTCATTCAAAATTCATGTTGAAATTTGTGACTCTCTCCTCTGCCAGCTCCCTCATGCACAGGTTACTAATTAGGATTCTTGTGACTTTGAATCTTGGCATTCTTCAATATATGAAATATGAGTATAGTCAAACTTCAGGTGTCCTAAAGCTTAGCATGAAGAGTATTTGGTCAAATAGATATTTCTAGTGGTACGGTAAAAATCACATCACATAGGACATGTTTTATATTGCTGATATTAGACCAGATTGTCACAACTTACTGCATCAGGCAAACACTTAGCTATTGATCTTACACTTTGCAGTAAACGTATATTCACACTGTTTTTAAAAGTTCTGCAGAAAATAAGTCTTAAATATTTTTGCAAGGAGACAATAATGTGTATATATTCATGTACTCATACACACATATTCATTCATTCATTTGGCAACAGCTAGAAGTTTTCTATGTGCCAGGAATTATATGCTGGAGTTGCCAAGATTAAATAACACTATTAATTGCATAGCCTAGAAATGAAAACAAATGTCAACAAATATTGGCAGCATACTATAACAAGAGCTAGAATAGAAGATATAGTGACTCACCCCAAAGGAGGGGGTAATCAACACTTCCTCGAAAAGGTGCAGAAAGAATTAAGAGTAAATGAACAGGGGATGGTTGGTGCAGCTGTTGAGACACTGCTTGGGATGTTTGCATTCCATACCAGAATCTCTGGACTTGAGTTCTGGCTCCACTTCTGATTCTAGTTTCTTGCTAATGCACGCCCTAGGAGGCAGGATATGGTGGTTCAAGTACTAGGGTCCCTGTCACTCATATGGGGATCCTGATTGAGTTTCCCTGGTTGTTACAAGCATCTGGGCAGTGAACCAGTGGATGGGAGATTTTCATCTGTCTCTGTCTCTCTGTCTTTCAAATAAATAAACATTCTAATTAAAAAAAAAGAGTAAAGGAGACATTTGAGTTCCATCTGTAAGGACCTGGGAAGGGGATAGAGGGGTGATGAATATTTCACCACTTTCCTTTACCACTTAGATACTGGTGCCGGGAGATTTCTCTCCCCTCCAACACAACCAGTTATCTATTGTTCCCAGGGGTCATAAAATTAATGAGCCATTAAAAATTGGTGTTCTCATAAAATTGATCTGTTTGTGTGAGAGTCAGTGATAGAGACTCCAGGGGCCCCAGGAAAGGAAAGGAAATCCTAGCAAAGAAAAAACACATGGTGTAACTTCGCAGGAGCTGTGAGGGAAGGGTAGACAGGAGATGGGGAAAACATAAACAATGTAATCTTCAGATGCTGAATCTGCTGAACAGAACTGATTGAGCACTAGCAGGCTACTATAGTGTCCAGTTCCCTGATTGGTTTGCATAGCATATCTCATTAGTACACACTTCCAGTTCCCTGATTAGTTGTTATTCTGGCCTCATGGTTGGCTGTTATCCCTGCCTTATGATTGGTTGTAATTCCATCCCCTCACACATACATACTACCTGATTGGTTAAATCTGTACTCCGCTTTCAGACAGGGGCCAAACAGAGAGAGTCACATCATATATAAAAGAGCCAGTACTGGCAAATTTCTTTGGCAACTCCTCCCTTGGAGTCTCCTTCTAACTGCTGTAGTGGGAGGTTTCTTACTTTCAATAAATCTCACTTTACTCACTGTCCCTGTCTGCGTGGAGATTCTTCAACATGAGCCAAGAACTGAGATCACCCTAGTCATCTGGCAACATGAACAGAATCCTGGGCAATGGACTAATGTCTTTTCTGCTGAAGAATCTATAGGTAACACTCAGGCAGCCAAGCATGCAAGGCTTTCCCTGAACAGCTATGTGAGCAGCAGGTAATAGGCTCTTCAACATATGCAACATGTGGGGATCACATAGACTGCACACAGCCTCTGTAGGGACCAGTTTAGTTCCTGCACAGTAAGCTGGGGCTGAAGATAGTAATGGTGGTCCTCTTGGTGCTAATTTTCTGGCTTCATACATGCTGCTGTCTCATTTATTTCAAACTGACATTCCTTGAGGATCCAAATCATTCACTCCTGAATCAGTGTTCATCACCTTCAAGGGAGGAAAACTGAGAGATTCTTGGCTCTCTAGTTTCCCATTATGGTAAATACTCTGTGTTCTGCTTCCTCCAGGGTCCTTCTTCTTGAATTTTATTTTAAGAGCCTTTTGTTCTCTCAATTAAAAAAATTGATTCTTCCAAATAAGAAATGTTGCAAAATTCCTGTTTTTTTAAAGAAGGCTCCAAAAGCCTATTTTGCATGTCAAACAGGAAGGTGGTTTATTTTTGGAAATATATGTTACCCACAATTCTATTCCTTTTCAAAGCAATGAATGAATGTTTCTGACCAATTTCCAATAGGGAAAAATGAGGATAACATTAATACTTCAAAATAATATCTCATTCCAAGGCAGCATAAAAAACAATAAAAAGGGAACGTGGGAGATCTGATTGAGGCTCTTATGTTATCTACTATATTGGATGAGCTTAAAAAATCTTCTTCATGTCATCATCCCCTCATTACAGATGTCATTTTTTAAGATTCAGGTGGAGCCTATGGTCACAGTTAGTGGGTTGGGTTCAATTCCAGGACTTGTGACTTCAAATTTAATGTGTATAACTTTACCCTGTAAAAGAAACTTAAAAGGAATAATGCAACCTCAATGTGCACATTTCAAAATTTGACTTCTTAACTGAAAATTCAAATGTACCACAGACTAAATAATAACAGCTAACATTTGTTACTAGTTTGGTGTTTATTAGATATCAATCTATGTACATCATATGCGTTAACTCTTGTTTTCCTTACAACAGTCTTATGAGATGGGTATTAATATTAATTCCATTAATCAAGTCACCTGGGACTTAGAAAAGGTATGTAAGTCTCTAGAGGCCATATTGTTGATAAAACACTTGTGCTTAAGCAAGAAGTCAGACCTATTATCTTTATATATTTTTAAAAGATTTATTTACTTATTGAAAAGCTGAGTTACAGAGAGGAAGAGGTAGAGAGAGGGAGAGAGGACTTCCATCTGCTGGTTCATTCCCCTAATGGCCACAAAGGCTGGAGCTGGGCTGATCCAAAGCCACGAGCCTGGAGCTTCTTCCAAGTCTCCTATGTGAGTGCAAGGGCCCAAGGACTTGGGCCATCTTCTGCTGCTTTCCAGGTCGTAGCAGAGAGCTGTATTGGAAATGGAGCATCTGGAACTTGAACTAGCACCCACATGGGATGCCAGCCCTGCAGGTGGTGGCTTTACCTGCTGTGCCACAGTGCTAGCCTCCCAAGTCTACTATCTTAATGATTATTCTATACTATTTATTATTCTATACTATTTATACAGCAAAAGAGATTATAATATGCATCATCAGAGCATATGCATCACCAGAGAACTAATTTCTCTTTCCTTCTTCTATCTTCTGTCAAAAGTATTAAAAAGCAACTTTGTTATGTCACTGATTATGTGAGGATTTAAAAATTTTATTTACTGGGGCTGGCACTGTGGCATAGTAGGTTAAGCCTCTGCCTGCAGTGCCAGTATCTGTATGGGTGCTGGTTCAAGTCCTGGCTGCTCCACTTCCCATTCGCTCTCTGTTGATGGCCTGGAAAAGCAGTGGAAGATGACCCAAGTGCTTGGGCCCCTGCACCCATGTGGGAGACCAGGAAGAAGCACCTGGCTCCTGGCTTAGACCAGCTCTTGCCATTGTGGCCATTTGTGGAGTGAACCAGCAGATGGAAGTCCTCTCTCTCTCTGTCTCATTCTCTCTCTGTGACCCTGCCTGTCAAATAAATAAATAAATTTTTCAAAATTATTTATTTACTTTACTAAAGACAGCCTGGGACTGGGACAGGTAGAATACAGGAACATCACACATGAGTGACAGAGACCAAATTTTTGAGATATCATCTGCCACCTTGCAAGATATGCATTAGCAGGAATCTGGGATCAGGAGGGAAGCAAACCCAGGTACTTACAGGCTTTGGATATCCCAAGTAATGCCTTAACTTCTAGGCCAATGCTCACCATATGTGAGGTTTTATATGACCTACAACACCATCATTTTTGTAACTTTTTACCATTTCACATCAGCTCTTTATTATAACTAAATACCTATATCAATTCACCTAAAATCACCATGCATCAGTAAAGAAAACTAACTTTTTGGAAAATGTTTATGGACTATTTGTTATAAACTGTTATTGTCCCAATAGTTAATTATAGTTAAACCAAAAATACCTTTGACAATATTTTTATATACCTTAAAACTTCCTTTGGCTAGCCCACAAGTGTATCTCACAATAAATAGTAACTCACTGAGCAGAATATTACCATTACAAAGCACAAGCTATAATCAACTTTACACGTAGAATCCATCCTTCTGTCTCTTCAGTAAACATTTCTGAGTACCTACAGTGATCCAAGTACCAGTGTTGCAATAGATATCGAGGGTCAGATGCTATTAGTGGCGAAATAGATACTCTCCTGCCCTCAGGAAATGTAAAGCCCAGAATGGAAATAAGTAATAAATGAAAATAGATGAATACAAAAGTAAAACTGCTACACATGCCCTAAAGAAAAAGTATGAGATATCTTGAGGACCTATAGCAGGGATTTAAATGAGGCAAGAGGTCTGAGAAAATATTCCTTTATTCTGAATAGAGTAAGCACTTATACAGGGGATGGAGAGAGGCAGAAGGAAGAGGGAAAGGCACAGAAAAAGATTCTATGATAAGGAGCATGCAGAACACTGAATATAGGACAGCCTGGCTCCATATAAAAGCCTGACTGAATATAAAAGCAAGAGAAAGAGTGGTTCTGAAGCAGATTCAGAGACAGGGCCAAACCTATAGGTGATGTAGTATCTATCTTAGGATTAGTGAGAGGCTGATGAAAGGTTTGGAAGACTGGGGCATAGCATAATCAAACTTATATATCTAAATATAATTCTTACCAGTGTGTATATAACAGAGTATATAATATTTGCAGGTTTGAAAAATTCAGATGGGGACTAACAACATAATTCAGGTGAGAACTAGTGGAAATTTAACTAGCGATATGGAAAATGAAACAGGGATAGGAGTTAAAGGCATTGTCAGAAATGCCCAAGAAGTTTATAAGCAGGAATGCCAATAACACAGAAGACTTGACCATTTCTGAAACATTTAAAGTGATGTGTATTAGTCAGCTTTTTGTTACTATAATGAAATACTTGGGTCAGATTTGCATAAAGAAAAGAAGTTTGTTTTGAAGTTTGTTTGTTTGCAGTTCAGGACTGGGTGGGGCCCATTGGTTTGAAGTCTCATGATGATGTCACTGCTGGTAGAGTCCCAAGTGGCACAGAGTATCACAGAGAGCACGTGCGACTGTCTAGGTGTTTATGGTCTCTTACAAAGCCAGCAGGATTCAGTCACGGAGGGCCACTTCAACAGCCTAATCCAATTGAATCACTTCCCAAAAATGCACCCATAAGGACCATTGTTGGATTTACTTTTCACATTCTCAGTAACTAAAGATTTTGAGAACATAATTTCTGAGCTCAAGGAAACAAATATTTAAACCATATCATGATATGTTAAAATGATGGTAAATAATGTTACAATGTCAAAGAGCAAGCAAGAAGGGCTAATCTCCAGGTTGAAGAGAAAGAGTGGTACGCATAGCTCCATGACCATTTTTACTCTAAAGATATTTGCTGAACTTGAAAAACTTGAAATTCATTTTTCATACCCTTGCTGATTATGAACACACAAGGAAAAGCCCACAGTTTAATCTGCCCTACCTTGTCCCACTCACTTCCCAGAATATAAAAAAAAAAAGCATTTATTGACGGAGGAGGAACAAACAACTCCTAAGATATTATAAAACTAATATTGTTTTTCTCATTCAGATTTGTTAATATAGGTTTTCTGGGTGATCCAAGGTTCATCAGATTTAAATGAGGTAAAGTGGGTCGCAGACGGCTTAGGTCCTGTGGCATCTGATAGAGGCCAAGTAACTGAATTGTGGAGAGAATCATCTGATAGAAACAATATTCTGTGGATGTTCTCATATTTCTGCACAGCCCAGGTTTTCTAGGCCAAGAGAACTGGTAAATGGGATGGTTGGCTAAGAGTTAAAAGATGATCATTTGCCTAAATCTGATGACTAGTGATCCTGAACTTCTTTTCATGTCTGTCCATTTGTATTTCATCCTTCAAAAAATGCCTGTTCATATCCTTAGCCCATTTATCACTGATTGCTTGTTTTGTTGTTGTTGAGTTTCTTGAGCTCCTTATATATCCCTGGATATTAATCCTTTATCAGGTGTATAATTTGCAAATATTTTTCTCCTACTCTGTTGGTTGCCTCCTGGTTAAGTGTTTATTTTGCTGTGCACAAGCTTCTTAGCACCCAGTTAGAATTGTTATCATCCAAAAAATGCTGGAAAGGGTGTGGAAAAAAGGTAGTCTGATACATACACTGTTGGTGTGAATGTAAACTAGTACAACCATTATGAAAGCAGGGTGGAGATTCCTCAAAAATCTGAAAATAGACCTATCATGTGACTTGGGACACTCCACTCCTGGGAATTTACCCAAACAAATGAAATCAGCATATGAAAGAGATATCTGTAACCAGACCCCTCTCCTGTTGTATTTGCTGAAGCACAACTTACTAAGATATGAAATCAACTCAGCTGCCCATCAACTGATGACTGGATAAAGAAATTATGCTATATATTCACAACAGATTTAGTCATATAAAAGAATGAAATACTGTCTTTCACAACAAAATGGATGCAAGTAAAGACCATTATGCTTAGTGAAATAAGCCAGTCTCAAAAAGACAAATATCTTGTTTTCTGTGTGGTAACTGATATACAGAGTAAAAAGAAAAGTAATGTATATGAACAAAATTGACACTTTAAGATTTGATTATTGTTTATAGCCTTTGTCAACACTCTTGAAGAACAGTGGTTATTCTACTAAGTACTTGTTGAATTATTTATTTACTGGAGGGTTAAGTTTGTTACTGTAAAGTAAACTGAAAGTATGTCATGATACAAATTAAAAGAAAAATAAGAAAAGAAGGAAGAGAGAAGAGGGGGAGAGGGTAGAAAGTATCATGATGCTCTTAAAACTGTACATATGAAATACATGAAATTTGTTCCTTTTACATAATTTTTTTTTTTTTGACAGGCAGAGTGGACAGTGAGAGAGAGAGACAGAAAGAAAGGTCTTCCTTTGCCGTTGGTTCACCCTCCAATGGCCGCTGCGGCCGGCGCGCTGCGGCCAGCGCACCGCACTGATCCGATGGCAGGAGCCAGGTGCCAGGTGCTTTTTTCCTGGTCTCCCATGGGGTGCAGGGCCCAAGCACTTGGGCCATCCTCCACTGCACTCCCGGGCCACAGCAGAGGGCTGGCCTGGAAGAGGGGCAACTGGGACAGAATCCGGCACGCCAAGTGGGACTAGAACCCGGTGTGCCGGCACTGCGAGGTGGAGGATTAGCCTGTTGAGCCACGGCACTGGCCCCCCTTTATATAAATTTTAAAAAATAAAAAAAATTATTGAATACCAGTTAAAGGATTTTTGGATGCCAGTTAAAGGATAGTTGAATACTTGTTAGCGAATGGTTGAATTTTAATTTAAGGATGATTAAATATTAATTAAAGAATGGTAGAATGCAAAACATTTCTGGGAAGTGATGGGTAGGGTGTAGTTTTGCAGAAGTTTAGCAGCTTATTTTCCCAGAAGGCACTTGCTTACATTGCAGGGAGGTAAAAGTGTGAGAGCCTTCCCTTCATCCTGTTTAAGCTCCAAGTATCATTATTTCATAGTTCGCCTCCTACATACATCCCCACTGCATGCAAAGGTGAACATTTAACCCTCCCTGTATCACCATGTTGAGAACTATGCCATGGGGAATGGGTGCCTGCTGAGATGTTCCTGTGGATAAAAATGATCACTTTTCTGAAGCAGAGGTTCCCATCTGCCCATAATAAGAATACATATGTGACATAGAAATATATATATATATATATATAAAACATAGGAATCTATTTTATGTAGGAATATAATTTATATATATAAAACCTTAACTTCAGGCCTCAAATGTTTCCTACAAATAAATTTCTAGTAAATTAAGTTCAGATATCACTTTGATTTCTTTATGAATGGTTCAAGGCAGGCATAATAAAAGACAGAGGAAAAGTCATATTCACAAAGATTTCTGATGTTTAAATTACAAATACAGATTATAAAATACTAATTTCTAATTGATTTAAACAATAAGAAAAGAGATAAAATTGAAATATGATTGACAGAGAAGAAACTTGAAATTATAGATAAGCAGATGTATAGTCAGAAAATGAACTTCTAAAAATTAAAAGGGCCAGCACTGTGACGCAGTAGTATAGGTCTCCACCTGTGGTGCTGGCATCCCATATGGGTGCTGGTTCGAGTCCTGGTTGCTTCTCTTCCCATCCAGCTCTCTGCTATGGCTTGGGAAAAAATAGTAGAGGATGGCCTGAGTACTTGGGTCCCAGCTTCCACATGGGAGACTCAAAGGAAACTCCTGGCTCCTGGCTTCCGATTGGCCCAGCTCCAGTCGTTAAAGATATTTGGGGAGTGAACCAGCAGATGGAGGACCTTTCTTTCTGTCTCTCCCTCTCTCTGTCTGTAACTCTACCTCTCAAATAAATAAATAAAATCTTTTAAAAAAACAAACATTAGAAATATAATAATTAAGATTAAAATTTTATGGTAGATTAAACTCAACCATAAAGAGATTTATGACTTAGAATAGGTCAAAATAAGCTACCTAGAGTGAGGAGCAGATTATCTAAGAGATAGAAAATTTTTAAAAAAGAGACTAGGACATATGGAAGAGACTGAGATTCTCTAACACATTAAAATTGAGATCCTGAAGTACTGAAAAGAGAAAATGACAGGGAAAGCAATATTTGAGTGTACAAAGATAAGAATTTTCAAGGGTTGATGAAAGAAATCAAACACAAATGCAAGAACTTTAGCAAATCCAAAGAAAGATAAAAAGGCTACAGAGTGCCAAAATAAAAGAGAAGATTGTAAAAGTAGTCAGAGGCAAACATTAAAGGAAGAACATTTATAGTGCTAGTTTTCATTTCAACATTAATAGAAGTAGGAAAACAATAGAATAGAATTGGAATGTGTTGAGAGGAAAACACTATCATAATATAATTCTGTATTCATCAAATGTCTTTCATACACAATAGCACCCAAAGACATTTTTTCCAAACATGAAATCTAAGAGTCTATCACAAGTGGGTCCCTACTACAGGAAATTCCATGAATTACACCACAAACCAGAGGAAATTAATCCTCAATTAATCAAAATTATTGAATTAGAGGGAGAAAGGGACAATTCTGTAATTATAGTGGAAGATTTCAACATAACTTCAGACAAAAATTTTATAGCGTAATTAAATTTTGATGTATATAGAAACTCACACCTAATAACTGAAAAATACATTCTTTTTGAAGACAAAAGAATATTTGGGCCGGCGCAGCTGCTCACTAGGCTAATCCTCCACCTGTGGCGCTGGCACTCCGGGTTCTAGTCTCAGTTGGGACACCGGTTCTGTCCCAGTTGCTCCTCTCCAGGCCAGCTCTCTGCTGTGGCCCGGGAAGGCGGAGGATGGCCCAAGTGCTTGCACCCTGCACCCACATGGGAGACCAGGAGGAAGCACCTGGATCCTGGCTTCGGATCGGCACAGTGCACTGGCCGTAGTGGCCATTTGGGCAGTGAACCAAGGAAGGAAGACCTTTCTCTTTGTCTCTTTCTCTCTCTAACTCTGCCTGTCAAAAAAATAAATAAATAAAATAAAAATTAAAAGAATATTTGTAGAACTGACTATCTAATAGGCGATAAAGAAAGCTTAACCAAGTGTCAGAGATTGAAATCATACATGATATAACTTCTAATTTCAGTGCATTTAATCCAGAAACTAAAAATAATAAAACAAAGAAAAAAGATGGAGTAACCTCACATGTATGATATTGAGCAAATGGTCTTCCATATAATCCTGGGCCAAAGAACAAACTGCAATGAAGTGTAAAATATTTTAACTGAATAATTACAAAAATACTACATATCAAAATTTGTGGTGTGCAGGTAAAGCTGTACTTTTAGAAAATTGATAGATTTTAATATTTATGTTATGAAGTTGAAAGGATATTGAGTCAAGCATCATATTAAAAAAGGAAAATATTGTAGCAAACAACAGAAATTAGCAATGTAGAGAATACACATACAATGGAGAGGACCAACAAAAGCAAAACTTGGGTCTTTAAAAGACTGACCAAAGGACAGGTGTTGAGAGCAGTGGTTAAGACACCCCTTGGAATGCCCACATTCCACATTGGAGTGCCTGGCTCAACTCCTGCTGCTTCTGCTTCCTATCCAGCCTCGTGCCAATGTGTATTAATAGAGGCAGCAAATGATGGCTCAGTATTTGGGTGCCTGCCAAATGTGGGAGATGTGGATGGAGTTGGTTCCTGACTTCAGCTTGGCCCAGTCATGGTTGTTGTATGTAACTAGGAAGTCACAAGATCTTCTATAACTCAGAAACAAATAGGAAAACAATTTAGAAAAAGACATTATTTGCAATAGTACATTAAGAATGTAGTTATAGGGGCCGGCGCTGTGGTGTAATGGGTTAACACCCTGGCCTAAAGCGCCAGCATCCCATATGGGTGCCGGTTCTAGTACCGGCTGCTCCTCTTCTGATCCAGCTCTCTGCTATGACCTGGGAAAGCAGTAGAGGATAGCCCAAGTCCTTGGGCCCCTGCACCCTCGCGGGAGACCTAGAGGAAGCTCCTGGCTCCTGCCTTCGGACCAGCGCAGTTCCAGCTGTTGTGGCTAATTGGGGAGTGAACCATTGGATGAAAGACCTCTCTCTCTCTCTCTTCCTCTGCTTCTCTCTGTGTAACTCTGACTTTCAAATAAATAAATAAATATGTTTTAAAAAGAATGTAGTTATAAATCTAACCAAGAACGCAAGAACTTCTTTTAGGAAATTAAAATATTTGTGAGATATCAAAGAGCATATAAATAAAGTTAATAGATCAGCTATGTAAAGTCACTAACTTTCCAGCAGACCTTTTGTCCTACAAATTTAATGTAATCCAAATAAAAACCTTAATCTATTTGTGTTTATGTATGTGAGGAGTATGTGTGTTTGTAACCCAGTAAGTTGACACTAAAATATAAACAGCAATAAGACAAGATGCTCTTGATGAGAACTTCAAGTCAGACATTCCTGATCAAATACACATAAAAGCTGGTTTTTGGAAAAACACATAGGCTAAGTGAATTGAATACAAAACTGATATTTAAGGGGCTGCAATTGTGGTGTAGTGGATAAAGCTGCCGTCTGCAATGGCTGCATCCCATGTGGATGCTGCTCCACTTCTGATACAGCTCCTTGCTAATACACCTGAGAAAGCAAAAGAGGATGTCCCAAGTCCATGGCCCCTGCAACTACGTGGAAGACCCAGGTGAAGCTCCTGGCTCCTGATTTTGGCCTGGCCCAGCCTTGGCTGTTGTGAACAACCGAAGAGTGAACTAGCAGATAGAAGATATCTCTCTCTCTCTGTCTCTCTCTGTCTCTTTCTCTCTCTCTCTCTGACTCTCTGTGTCTCTCTCCGTAACTCTTCCAAACAAATAAATAAATCTTACAAACACACTTCTCTTTATCAAAACACACTCCAAAATGTGAAAAAAATAACCTTTCAATTGAAAGAAAACTTCAATTACTAGTCACAAAATTAATAAGGCTTGTTTTTTTTCAAATACACAAAAAACCTCTATGCATAAATAAAGATGGGTAAATCAATAGAAAAATGGATAGAAGACCTGAGCAAGCACTTCCAAAAAAGTAGTAGTGAAATAGTCTATATGTATGTGAAAAGATGTTCCCAAGATAAGAAAGTAAGTAAAATAAAACCACAAACTACCAACTAGCCATTCACAAATTTGGGAAATACTGAAGAAACACACGCACACACACACACTCACTCACACACCAAAAAACCTAAGATATCAAGTGAGAAAGAAAAGGAGCAACAGGAACGTTCCTGTCCCGATGATGAAAGTCTTCTTTATTCTGTCACTTTGGAAAACCATTTGTAATAACCCAGTACGACGGAGTTAGAAACGCGCCAGGAGACCATAATACAATCCCAGCAAGGTGGCATGTACCAAGCCATCTCACTGGCCCAAGTGATCAATTTCAGTTCACAATTGATCACATCGATAGGTCTAGGAGTCAAAGGGATCACACAAGCAAGACTAGTGACTGCTAATACTAACAGATAGAACTAAAAAAGGGAGAGACTGATCCAACATGGGAAGTAGGATACACAGCAGACTCATAGAATGGCAGATATCCTAATAATCACTCTGGCCTCAGAATCAGCCCTTAAGGCATCAAGATCTGGCTCAAGAACCCATGAGAGTATTTTTGGCATGGAAAGCCAAGACACTCTGGGGAAAAAAAAAAAAAAAAGAAGAAGACATAAACGAAAGATATCTGCGAATGAGATCCCAACAGAAGGAACAGGGCCACCAGAGAAGGAGGTACCTTTCTCCGAAGGGAGGAGAGAACCTCCACTTTGACTATGACCCTGTCAGAACAAGATCCAAGTCGGCGAACACTAAAGGCTTCCATAGCCTCAGCAACTCATGACTATAGCGTAGGGAGATTACTGACGCCATAAACAAGAGTGGCAAATTGTTAAATCAACAACAGTAGTCACTGTGTACTTACGGCCCATGTATGATCTGTCCTTAATGTGCTGTCCAAGGTGAAGTAATGCAATAACTAGTACTGAAACAGTATTTTTGCACCTTGTGTCTCTGCGCGGGTGCAAACTGACAAAATCTTTGCTTAGTATATACTGAATCGATCTTCCGTATAGAAAGATAATTGGAAATGATAAAAAAAATTGGAAGTTACATAAAAATCAATCAATTTAAAAAAAATATCATGTAGGATCTCTGTCCTTAATGTGCTGTACAATGTGATTTAATGCTACAACTAGTACTCAAAGAGTATACTTCTCTCTGTGATGATATGTGAGGGCAAATGGTTTAAAATCTTTTCTTAACACATACTAAACTGAGCTCCTGTATACAAAGAGAATTGAAAATGAATCTGGATGTGAATGAAAGGGGAGGGGGAGTAGGTAAGGGGGAAGGGTAGCGGGGGGGAGGGGAGGTATGGGTGGGGAAGCCATTGCAATCCACAAGTTGTACCTTGGAAATTTATATTCTAAATAAAATAAATAAATAAATAAATAAATAAAAATAACCCAGTACGATTGGAAATGTGTATTTTGTACTGTCTAGTCATTTTTCTCCTTAATGTATGTCTCAGAAAAAAATTGTACATTAGCACAGAGACATGTGCATCTGGCTGTGCACAGCTGCACAATAAGAATAACAAAACCAGAAGCAATCTAAATATTTATAAACTGGATAAATCCATTGTAATATAATAATATAATAGATGGCTAAAAAATTAAAAATGGGAAAACTATGTACTATTTTGTTCAGACGAGGTTTGGATAAGTGGCACAATATCCTGTGGTTTAAATGCATAACCAGTATGTAAGCATAGCAGATATTGACTAGGGTTAACACAGTAAGTACAACAGGCTGAACCTCTATTAGCTTATTGTTTGGAATCATAATGTCTTTTCATTCCTAAAACACACATGGTCCCTCCAGTCCAGATTTGCAAGCTTTCTGATTGCATCCCCTAACCTGTTACCTGCTGTTCCTCCCGTCCTTGCATGTGATCAAGTGATGCTCCAAATCGGTTGTTGTTCCGTGTACCCTTGCTGTACTGCTATTACCACACTGGCCAGAATGCTGGACTCACTACTCTCATGTGGGCAGCCTCTCACTGGAGCTTTTCTTCACCCTGGAAGACACAAAGCATAACTGTTTCTCCCTTTCACTCCTCCTGTATTTTATTCTTTTGGAGCTGACAAAGGAAATTGCAGGAAGCTAAGTTTTCTCCCCTAGCCACGTGACGAGGTGGGATTCTCTTTATTTCCCACATTTCTGGAATCAAACTCTCTTAATGCTGTCACTGGCCATGCATATACCATGCAACTAATGGAATTCAAATAGCAGAGCCTTCTGACATACACAGGTTTCTTCAGGGGCTTAGAAGGAACCCTGGCACAATGTTCACATGGTCAGAATGGAGGTATGTTAACATGAATGTGTTAGGGGGCCCAGTGCTGTGGCGCAGCAGGTTAAAGCCTTAGCCTGAAGTGCCGGCATCCCATCTGGGCGCTGGTTCTAGTCCCGGCTGCTCTTCTTCCAACCCAGCTCTCTGCTGTGGCCTGGGAAAGCAGTAGAAGATGGCCCAAGTCCTTGGGCCCCTGCACCTGCATGGGAGACCCAGAAGAAACTCCTGGCTCCTGCCTTCGGATCAGCGCAGCTCTGGCCGTTGTGGCCGGTTGGGGAGTGAACCAGCAGATGGAAGACCTCTCTCTCTGTCTCCACCTCTCTCTGTAACACTATCTTTCAAATAAATAAAATAATCTTAAAAAAAAAAAAAAGCTGGCACCGTGCCTCAATAGGCTAATCCTCTGCCTAGCGGCGCTGGCACACCGGGTTCTAGTCCCGGTTGGGGCGCCGGATTCTGTCCCGGTGGTCCCTCTTCCAGGCCAGCTCTTTGCTGTGGCCAGGGAGGGCAGTGAAGGATGGCCCACTTGGGCTCTGCACCCCATGGGAAACCAGGATAAGCACCTGGCTCCTGGCTTCAGATAAGCGCGGTGCGCCGGACACAGCGCGATGACCGCGGCGGCCATTGGAGGGTGAACCAACAGCAAAGGAAGACCTTTCTCTCTGTCTCTCTCTCTCACTGTCCACTCTGTCAAAAAAAAAAAAAAAAAAAAAAAGCACGTGTTAGGACCACTGATTACCTTCACTTTAATTTTTTAATTTCTTTAAATCATTAGCTTCTGATGAGTGACATTAGAATGCCCAAAAGCAGGGCTGATGTTGTTAAATGTGGGTTAAATCACAGCCTACAATACCGGCATACAACTTGGGCACCAATTTATTTCCTGGCTGCTCCACTTCTGATCCAGCTTCTTGCTAATTCGTCTGGGAAAGCAGCAGAAGATGGACCAAGTCCTTGAGCCTCTGTGACCCATGTCTGTGACCCAGATGGAATAATAGGTTCCTGGCTTAGACTCGGCCTAGTCCTTACATAAATACAGCCATTTGGGAAGCGAACCACAGATGGAAGATCTCTCTCTTCATCCCTTCCTCTCTCTCTGTAACTCTTGCCTTTTAAATAAAGAAATAATCTTTAAAAAATGACCAAAAGTACTTTTGATATTTGGTTAAGGGAAAATTAGGCTGGGAATACATTCATAATCAGAGTTAGTGGAATATATTTATCCACCAATGACATTCTTGATAGCTATCAATGCAGATAATGTATACTGGTTATTGCTATAAATAATTATATTATGTATTTATATATAGATATATACACACAAAAATAAAGCTAGCGATAGAGAGAAGGCAGAGTGTCAGATTTTATAGTCTTAAAGTCAATTCTAGATAGAGTTAAACTGCAGAAATATTCTTTTTTTTTTTTTTTTTTTTTTTTTTACAGGCAGAGTGGACAGTGAGAGAGAGAGACAGAGAGAAAGGTCTTCCTTTTGCCGTTGGTTCACCCTCCAATGGCCGCCGCGGTCGGCGCGCTGCGGCCGGCGCACCGCGCTCATCCGATGGCAGGAGCCAGGAGCCAGGTGCTTTTCCTGGTCTCCCCGTGGGGTGCAGGGCCCAAGCACCTGGGCCATCCTCCACTGCACTCCTGGGCCACAGCAGAGGGCTGGCCTGGAAGAGGGGCAACCGGGACAGAATCTGGTGCCCCGACCGGGACTAGAACCCGGTGTGCCGGCGCCGCAAGGCGGAGGATTAGCCTGTTGAGCCACGGCGCCAGCTGCAGAAATATTCTAATTGACCACTCTGCTGATTAATCCAGTACCAAAAAAAAGTGAAGGAACAGAGTTTACATTCTTATTATTTAAATACTTATTATTTATATAGTATACTACTATGTGAAGCACAAAATCTATGTAAACACTGGCAGAGAAATAATGTTGAAATTTATGGAACCAGAAGCTTGTCTACAGAAAATTCTTGCAAACAGTCAATATGTGAAGAAATTTGATAGAAATTTGTCTAAATTTACCAACAATCCTAAAAGTTTGCATGACGAATGTTCAAATGAAAAGTTTTGGCAAAATATCAACAAATTTTTCTATTAAACAGCCTGGAAGTTTGAGACAAGAATTATCAATCTATTCTCCCTATAAAAATCATATTACATAATCATTATCATTGGAAGGGGTAATAAAAGAAGAAATGAAAATATGTCAAAAATTATGAAGATATAACTGATCATTAAAAATAGTATTATTCTTATTCTAGGAGAGATTTATAAGCTTTTAAAAAAGATTTACTTTATGTATTTTACATAGGTAAGGGTAGTGGGGGACAAAGAGAGAGATCTTTCATCTGCTGGTTCATTCCCCAAAATGTCCACAACAGCCAGGGCTGGCCCAGGCTGAAGCTAGAAACCAGGAAGTTCATCTGGGTCTCCTACATGGATGCAGGGGCCCACAGACTTGGGCCATCCTCTGCTGCTTTCCCAGGTGCATTAGCGGGGAACTGGATTAGAAGTGGAGCAAGTGGGACTCAAACTGGCATCTATACGGGATGCAGACACTGCAGATGGTGGCTTAAACCATTATGCCACAGCCAGCCCCTACAAGCTTTTGTAAATGGGTAATTTATTTTTACATTTTCTCATGTAAATAAATATTTACTTCCCTACATAATTTTATATTTCTAATCTTTCATTTTGTTTAACCTGAGGTACCCACAAAATGTATAAGCTCCAGGCTCCATAAAACCTGACTCTGCCCTTGCCTGTGTCATATTTCCCAACAGGGGCCATGCTGATGTTGGCCTTCACTGGAGTCATCATTCTGAAAGCCATATTTAGGATCCCTCTTTTGGAGGCCTTGCCACATAAATGTGATCATAATAAAATGAGCCTCACCGTGTGGACTTTCAATCCTCTGAATGATGGCTTGGTGTACATCTCCTTCTAACTCTGTTCTCACATGAGCATTTCTCGCTTCTTCCCATTCTCCGTGATCACTGCCACTGGGCAACATTGATTCAGGGCATCTGGCACTCCTCACTCTATTTTTCCTTTTCCAAGAGATCTCATGCTTCATTCCCAGCCCTTGCTGCAAGCTTTTTCCTCCAAAGACCCCACACTGTGGTTAAACACACTTTTAAAATTAAACTCCTAAAGAACCATCCAGGAAACACTTCTTGCATGTTCCGAAACCTTTCCTTCACCGGGCGCTCTTGCCTGTTGGCTGGCGTCTCCCCTGAGGCACCTTCAGCTCTCGCTGCGACTTCAGAGCACAGAAGTTCAGAAAATCCCACTTTCCCACTGGTTTCCCCAAGGAAGAGAAGCAAAACCCCTTCCATCAACATTCGTCTTGGAGATTTGAAGTCTGGAGCTGAGTAGGCAATGTTCTCTCCAGTCTTGAGTTGCCCTGACCTTTGGAGTCTTTAAGAAGAGAAAAAAACATAGCTTAATTATTTTACCTAAATGATAGTCTGGTTTAAATGATTTCTTGTGAGCAAAAAGAACACTTAACCACCATTCTCTACATTGTTATTTAGGAAAATTGTGTTCTTGCATTCCAAATAACTGGCTTTCTAAATGATTGTTGGGACACAATTTGTTGATGCCTTGAATAAACAGACTATTTCTTTTCAGCTTGTGAAGCTGAAACTCCTTTTTGCACCTCTTGTAATTGGAGCTTGTTGCTGGGTGAGCCATCACGTATCTATCACCTAGGTGTCACTATGACTAATTATTAAAATGAATCCAAGGACATGGTATTTGCCAACCTATGCCACCTTTAGTTTTCTTCAAATGTGCCAAGTGGCACTTTACAAGATTCACTTAATTTCCCCCAGAAGGTTCAGAAACTGCAAGAATTCCATTCCCTCTTGGCTGCTACTGCTCCCTGTTGCTTTCTGTTTAGTCTTCATCTGAGACATAGTCACATAGTGACATAGTGCCGTGGCTGAAAGGAAGGGCAGGACTGGCCTGGAGCAGGTGTCACAAAAGACAGACAGCAGAGCCCCCTTGCTGCTGCCTGTGTCTCCATTCAAGTTGTTTAGAGCTGCCTTGAGTCCCTTCAGTTCCTCATGATCCATTTTATTCCTTAAGATTTATTTATTTATTTGAAAGTCAGAGTTACATAGAAGTCTTCCATCCACTGGTTCACTTTCCAAATGGCCACAGAAGCTCAGATTGGGTCAAGCTGAAGCCAGGAGTTTGGAACTCCATCCAGGTCTCCCACTTGAGTGGCCCAAGTATTTGGGCTGCCTTCAGCTGCTTTCCCAGACTGTTAGCAGGGAGCTGGATCAGAAGTGGAGCAGTCAGGACTTGAACCAGTTCCCACAGGGGATGTTGGTGTTGCAGGCAGAGGTTTAGTCTGTTGTGCCACAATGCTAGTCCCAATCCATTGTTTTTAATTCAAGGATGCAGAACTCAGCTCCATGATAATGCTTAAGTCAGTGCTATTCAACCCATGATCTACAGTCCAGGGTTGGTCTAAAGGCTGTTGCCAGTATTTAATAAATAAATATGGAAATTGAGAGAAGGCATTTTTAAACTTTTATTTAATAAATATAAATTTCCAAAGTATAGTCTATGGATTACAATGGCTTTCCCCCCTCATAACTTCCCTCCCACCTGCAACCCTTCCATCTCCCACTCCCTCTTCCATTCCATTCGCATCAAGATTCATTTTCAATTGAGAGAAAGCATTTATAGTCAGCTAACAATGCTGAGACATCCATGCACAAAATCACTGAATTGGTTTTGTTTAAACAGGGCACACCCAGGTTGGGTATTAATCTAACTCACCTTGTAATTTATACTTGATGTAAGCAGCATACTGTTCACTCACAGTAAGGTTTTATATTGGCCTGTAAAAGATCAGAAATAAAAAATGGGAGTTTGAAGGGATGGGCATTTGAATCAGTGGTTAAACTGGTGATTGGGATGTCAACATCCCATATCAGAGCTCCTGGGTTCAAATCCCAGTTCTGCTCCCAATTCCAGCTTCCTGCTAGTGCACACCCTGGGAGGCAACAGGTAAGGGCTCAAGCACCTGGGCCATCCAGTCCCATCATTTGCAGGCATTTAGGGAGTGAACTAGCAGATAGGAGCTCACTCTCTCTCTCTCTATCTCTCCATCTTTGCCTCAAATAAATAAATATTGAGTCTTAAAAAAAACCTATAATATGAAAGGCATGAACTTGTGTTAACAAATAAAAAATATATTTTTAAAAAACTCCAAAAATATGTTTTAAAAGCTAGTTCTTCATGATAGATGGTTTTGGAAGCTTCAGTTTAGGCCATTGAAAATAGGCTGAGAGGCAGAGAAAGTTTAATGAAAACAAGTTGGAAAGATCCCAGCCTGGATGACATCCACTGTAAACTGTGTCTTTGGAGCCAGCATTGCACCTTCCTTGTATCTAGCAGAGCAGAAATAACTTGTCCTGTGAACACTGATGTCCAAAAGAAAAGCCACACAGGGACACCTAGTGGCAATGGGAAATCGCTGACCTGCTCCAAAGGAGTTCGAGAATTTCCAAACCACCGGATATTTGAATGCTTTAGGTTCACTTCCTGAACTTTCCTCACACCCTGGCAACTTACTCTCCGCATTTGAAGGCAAGCAGGAATCAGAGAGAATTGAAACAAGTCTGGCGTGCTGGCCAAGGAAACTCATACCCAACACGCTCCTGTAAAAGCTCAATGAAACCACAAGTGAAGGCAGAGCAGGCAAGAGTGCTGAAGGGTCCAGATAGGAGACCCTCATTTTATGAGCAATTACTTCAATACTCTCTTTCTAGTTGGCTGTAAAACAAGCCTGACCCTTGAGAGGTAAAAAGATGCAGAGCTCCCAAAGAAACAGAACCCATTAAAAACAGCCCTCCAAACTCGTTGATCTATCAATTAGTATGAGCAGTACACTTAATGAGGGCTGCTCGTGAGCTTCACAGTAACACACGAAAGCCGAATCAAAGCTGGCTTTGCAGCTTGATAAAGACAAAGCTCTTGGAAAAGAGGCAGGCTTCTCTTGGATTTTGAAGGCAGGACTGAAACTGAAACAGATACAGTTGCATAGGATTTTCATTGTCTGAACCTGTTTCATAGGCAGACAGATGTGCAAATAAATTAAGTCCAAATTAGCTAGTAAAAATTATATTGTGTTTTATTTGAGAAAAATGTTAAAATTCTCTAACCACTCATTTTTGCTATTTTTATATGCAGCAAGCAAGGTCAACTATTATATAGCACAATTTATGCACCCAAGTAGTTTCTGTCTTTTCTTCTTTGCTTATTTATTTATTTTAAAGGAAAAGAAAGACAACAGAGATCTTCCATCCACTGGTTCCCTCCCCAAATAACCACAACAACCAGGGCTGGACCAAGTCAAAGCCAGGAGACTGAAACTCAATCTTAGTCTCCCATCCAGGAAACAGAGACCCAAGTACCTAAGCCATCATCTGCTACCTTCAAGGATGTATATTAGCAGGAAGTTGCAGTCAGAGGTGGAGCTGAGCCTTGAACCCAGGCACTTTGTTATGGGATGTGGGTGTCGCACACATTATTGTATCCACTGTATAGAACTCCCAACACCATTAAAGTACTTTTTAAGAAATTATCTAATTGATGTAATCTCAAAGTTCTCCCTTTAGCCCTCCAATCTTCCTCTAGATACTGACATTTAAAAATTGTTAAACTTATCCATTATTAAATTTCCTCTTGATCACAATAGTTTACCGCAGTCAAACTCACATTGAAGTTCAAATTCTATATTAGAACAATTTCTCTTTTCAGGGTTCTCCTCCTTCCTGTAATGAAATTTGGGCACAGGAGAAAGTTTGTGCTACAGAGGTGGTCTTGATGCTCATGTTCATCAAGTTTATCTCAAAATGTGGATAAATTGAATCAAAAGATATGTTTATGGGGCTGGCACTGTGGTGCAGTGGGCTACGACCCCACCTGCGGAGCCGGCATCCCATATGGGTGCTGGTTCATGTTGCAGCTGCTCCTCTTCCCATCCAGCTCTCTATGACCTAGGAAAGCAGTAGAAGATAGCCCAAAAGCTGGGGGCCCTGCACCCATGTGGAAGACCTGGAAGAAACTCTTGGCTCCTGGATTTGCATGTAGCCATTCGGGGAGTGAATCAACAGATGGAAGAACCCTCTCTATCTGTAACTCTGCCCCTCAAATAAATAAATAAATCTCTTTAAAAAAGAAAAGGTAAGTTTATTTAGGTGCAAAAATTTTGAAATCCATGCTAGCTTTTTGCAACATACAGGTTTCTCATGAACTTTTTTAAAGACTCCCCTCATATTACTTCTCTGGTTTCTGTTTCTCTGAGCTGTTACTAGCTCTGCTGGTCTTGGGCATCAGACTCTGCCCTACTAAAGCCACTCTAACAAGACCACAGTGGTGAAAGCCATGGTCTACCCTCTGGGTACACTGAGCGTCTGGTGTTATCTACCCTTTCCCTTTCCCACTCAACATTTCTTCCTTCTTTGGCTTCTACCTCTGATGTCCACTCTTCCTAAGCTTCTGCTGCAACCCTCACTGTGGTCATCCTTTAGCCAACAGCAATCTCTTGTATTCCACCACGAGCATGTCAGAACTTCAAAAAACCATCTATGAAGGTTTTATCTCTGGACCTTGTCTTTCCAAACCATGTGACACTGATATGACTATTCCTTCCTCCATCTCATACTTGGGTACTCTGTGAGGTGGACTACTCCCAGTGTTTGCTACTAGGAACAAGCTGTAGAAGTTCCCTAGGACTGTCACAGCGAATAACCACTAGCTTAAAACAGACATTGATTCTCTGTTTAGAAAGCCAAAATCTGGAAGTCAGCTTGATAGTGGGCTGGTTCTCTTTGAAAGCTCTACAGGTGAAAGTGTCCCATATCACTCTCCTACCTTCTGGCTGCCTGTGGCAGCATTTTTTGGTTTCAGTCTGAACAAATCCTCTCTCAGCCTTGGTCTTCACATAACTTTGTGACTCTGGGTCTGTATCTCCTCCTCTTCTTTTATAGAGATTTATCATTGGATTTAGAATCCATGCTAACCCAGAACACTCTTACCTGCAGATCTTTAATTCAATCACATCTACTCAAACCCTTCTTCCACACAAGGTCACATTTATAGGTTTCAGGGGCTAGAGCTTGTATACAACTTGGGGCAGGGGGACAATATTAAATCAATTACATGAGACACAACCTCACTAGGGTCCCTGTCTTTTCACAGGGACAAAGCATCCCAACCCTAGCTTCAACTTCTTTGAAGCCCCTCATCTTTGCATCAGATGAGTTTCTTCTTCCTGTAATTTTTCAATGAGGAATTTACCTATGTCATACCTGCATTAGTTCTTGCTTGTGGGTTTCTTTATCCTACAAGGTACCTAATCCTCTCTTCCTTGGATAATAAGATGTACGGGAACAGCTCTAATGGCAAAAGAGAAAACAAAATGAAATAAAAACATTTGTGGTTTAAGGGGATGATTATATCAAATGTGAATATATTTCAAAAATACAATTTCTATTTTACATGTACATGCACAGAGTATGCTATATTGTGATACTGTCTCCACATTACAACATATTACACCAATTTTTAAAAGATGTATTTAATTATTTGAAAGGCAGAGTGAGAGGGAGAATAAGAACTAGCGCTCCTTCTTCTGCTGTTTCACTCCCTAAATGATTGCAAAATGAGGGCTGGGCCAGGCCAAATCCAGGAGCCAGGAGCTCCATGCAGGTCTCCCACATGGGTTGCAGGGATGTAAGGACTTGGACCATCTTCTGCTGCTTTCCCAGGCACATTATCAGGGAGCTGGATCTGAAGTAGACCAATCAAGACCCAAACCAGTGCTCCGATATGGGATCTGTGATGCAACATTAGCCTCTTAAAACAAATTTTAAGACAGAAACTCAGACTTGGCAAAAAAAGAAAAGAAAAGAGAAAAAATTACTATGTATAAGAACGTCAAAGGGTGGGCATTGTGGGACAGCGAGTTAAGCTGCTGCTTGCGATTTCAGCATCCTATGTTGGAGCACTGATTCAAGACCCAGTTACTCTGTTTCTGGTCCAGCTTCCCACTACAACTAATGCACCTGGGAAGGCAGCAGAAGATGGCCCAAGTATTTGGGTCCCATCCAGCCATGTGCAGGATCTAGGTGGAGCTCCTGGCCCTTGCCTTTAGCTTGGCTCAGAATCTCTGTTGATGCAGCCATCCCAAGGAGATTCATTCTCTCTCTCTCTCTCTCATCTTTCAAATAAATAAGTGATCTTTTTTTCCAAAGCAAATAGTAGAGCAAACATGTGGCCTGTGGTTATGTCACTGATTGAGATTCCTACATCCTATATCAGAATGTCTGGATTCGAGTCCCAGTTCTAGCTCCTGACTCCAGCTTCCTGCTAATACAGACCCTAGAAGATAGCAGTGATGGCTCAAGTAATTGTTTCTGCCACATACATGGGAGACATGGATTGAGTTCTTTAGCTTTTGCAGACATTTGGTAAATGAATCAGCAGATGGAAATTTTGTCCATCTGTCTCTTTCTCTCTCTCTCTCAAATCAATCAATCAATCAATTAATAAAGTTTTTAAAATGCAAGTCACAGGGGCCAGCACTGTGGCATAGTGGGCTGAGCCTCTGCCTCCAGCACTGGAATCCCATATGGGTGCCAGTTCAAGTTCCAGCTGATCTTCCTATCTGGCTCTTTAGCATGGCCTAAGAAAGCAGTGGAAGATGGCCCAAGTGCTTGGGCCCCTGCAACCATGTGGGAGACCCGGAAGAATTTCCTGGCTCATGGTTTCAGATGAGCCCAGCTACAGTCATCTGAGGAGTGAACCAGCAGATGGAAGATCTTTCTCTCTGTCTCTCCCTTTCTCCATCTGTAACTCTGCCTGTCAAACAAATAAATAAAATCTAAAAAAAAAAAAAGTGCTAGTCACAAACATCAACCAAAAACAACTCAGCTTTATATAAAACCTTCTTCCATGGAGAAAAAATATTTAAGTCTTATTTCACCAGGCACCATCTAATTCATAGCTTTTGATGAGCTATAGTTCTAGGTTTTAGAAGAATTTTCTCACCTTTACCTTATTTTTCTTTTTCCCTCTTTGTGTCACTCTGCCTTTTAAGTATAAATAAATAAATAAATAAAATTTTTAGAAATAAATAAAAGTAGAGAGAAATGCATAATAACTCTGAGTATCTTTACTCAATGTCAACAATTAAGTCACAGGTAACTTTGCTTTCTCTATCCTGACACCCACTTGTCCTCCTCTGTCCCACCTGTGAATTCTGAAACTATCCCAGACATCACATCATTTTATACAGTCCAGTGTCATTCCTAAAACATACAGACTCTTGTTATACAGTCAATACCATAATCCAAATCAGAAAACAATAAAATAATTCTTAATATTAAACATTTATTGTTCATAGTTTCCCAAGTACCCACCATTTTCTACTTAAAAATTAGAACCCAAGTAACATCAACATACAGCAAGTGAATGATGGTACATCTGTCAAGTATATTTAAATCTACAAATTCTCTCTCTCCCTCCCTCCCAGTAGGCTTTGTTGAAAAATTTGGTTGCCTATCTTGCAGTGTCCTCCTCCATATGAATTTTTCTGGCTTCATCTTTATGAGGTTTTTTTTCTTTTTATTTCTTACAAAGTTGTATTCAAAAATCAGAGATTTGTGAAGAATTTTGTTGGCATTTTTATCCAGACCTCTTCCTAGATGGTATTGTGTGTATTTATGAATGAATTCATCATTTCTGGTTGTCTTCTTTTTGCGTTAATAGTAGCCCTTGATAAACTTTGCTTAGATCTATTGACTCATTAAGTGTTGGAAAGATAAATTACTTCTTCAATTACTAGCTGATTTGTTTCTAAAAAGAGACACTGTCCCCTCATCAACTACTAGGTTTGCTGAGGTCCAGTTTGTAGAGTACAGGCAGAATAAATGCTTGTGATTTTGCTTTGTTCTCTTGTTTATTTGTTTCTATTTTCAAAAAGAATAAGATTCTTAACACCTTACAAATAAGATCATACACACACACACATATACGCATACCACATACACATACAGTTATATATAAATAAATACAACAATACTTCAAACTTTTTGAAGTGCTGCCATTCATGTACAAATCTCTATGGAGAATGTAATTAAAAACAAATTTATTTTGGTGCAAAAAATTTTTGAAACCTATACACAGCTATTCTATGATATGCATTTCCCATGAACTTTTTCAAAAACCCCTTGTATGCATCAGTTTCAAATTTCTTTGCAACAAAGTGCACTTATATTTCAATTCCATGTTCCACGAACTTTTGGAAGTACCCTTGTATATGTTTTTTATGAAAGCATGGATTTAAACAACTTTCACATATTACATTTTATTGGCATGGGAGCCCATTCACTTAAGCCCTGAGTCCTTTAGGCGTGACACCAGTCATCTTGAATACCTTTCTTGTTTTCTGATATGAGAAGTTATATACCAAGTTCATCTCATATTTCCTGCATCTGGCTGCTAGTTCTATTCTGTGGACATAAAGAATTTCATTATCTTTGTTTTGTTTTAGATAAAAGACATCATCAGATCATATTTCCAATGCAAATTCAGCATCACACAGTTTTTACTTAACCTCATTGATTTCATATGCGTATCTCCTCTCTGCCACTTCCAGAATCCTTGTTTTCCATGACATCAATGTAATTGTTCATATTTGTTTCATTCACACTGCATACACTACAGTCTCAGAAAAATATAGATACTGCAACCAATAATGTCAGTGCTAGTGCAAAGTGTTTTTGAAGTTCCTTTACCCCACTAGAGATGTTCAATCAAACTTTATTCTGAAGGCCACTTGGGCTAGTTTCTCTGTGACAGGTTACGTCATCAACAGGAATCACATTGAGGTTTCTTTGTTTCTTTTCAGAAAATTGTTCTTTGTATTAATTAAATTTTTATTATTATGTGATATATCTGTGTTTCCAAAGTCACATCTTCAAAACAATTTTTTTAAAAGTTCCTATTTCTCCCCTCTACTCTAGTCCTTCTTTCTCATTTCTAGTGAGCTATTTTTCTAAATTTTAAGATAAGTCTTTTCATTGATTTTAAAAACATAAGCACAAAAACATATATATGTTACAAATACAAGGGTACTTTAAAAAGTTAAAGGAAAAATATATCATGAAAAGAATTATGCATGGATTTTTCCCATCAACCAGTTCACTCTCCCAAAGGCTGAAGCAGCCAAGTCTGGGCCAGGATGAAGCCAGAAGCCAGGAATTCCATCCAAGTCTCTCATGTGGGTGGCAGGGGCCCAGACAGTTGGGCCATCTCCTGCATCTTTCCCAGGTGCACTAGCAGGGAGCAGGGTCAGAAGCAGAGCAGCAGAGCCTGGAGCCAGTGTTCCCATGTGGGATGGAAGTGTCACAATCAGCAGTTTAATCTACTGTGCCACAATGCTGGACGCTCAAAATGTTTTTTCAACAAACTCGTTTGGTCTTTGAATTCCATTCTGAAGTGCCCATGTTCTTATATTCTGGAGACTAATCCACAGCCATTTATTTATTTATTTTAAAGATTTTATTTATTTATTTGAGAGGTAGAGTTACAGACAGTGAGAGGGAAAGACAGAGAGAAAGATCTTCCTTCCACTGGTTCACTCCCCAAATAGCGAAAACAGCTGGAGCTGAGCCGATCTGAAGCCAGAAACCAGGTGCTTCTTCCAGGTCTCCCACACGGGTGCAGGGCCCAAGCACTTGGGCCAACCTCCACTGCTTTCCCAGGCCATAGCAGAGACACAGCAGCCACTTAAACAGGTAGAAATGTTCTCATTCTTTGTACAGCTGCATAATAATCTACTGTATGAATCATCTTAGTTCATCTCAACATTCTTTCTATTGGTGAATATTTTAATTATGTGCAGTAGCTTGCTGTTACAAAAGGTGCTTCAATAAATAGACTTACTTGCAAGTACTTTCATTTATTTGTCTAGAGATTCTTTGGGATGGAGTCCCCAAAATAGAAATCTATGCAATATTTTTACTATATATTTTGAAAAATACTTTAAAACTCTAACTCAGGATCCTAAGCACAATGGTTCTTGGTTTTGGTAAAGGAGTTTGGGATAATTTTTTTCTAATTAGTGGATTTAAAACTTGTTTGTGTGGCTAAACAATGAGAAGTGTTGAGGCTCCTGGTAGAATATGTTATCTCTCCACTAAACAGTCATAAATTTAAATCCATCAAAGAACCTTGGAGCAATTTTAAAAGCAATAACCATGACTATATTATGCATTTACAATATAAAACCACCACCATGAGCATATATGTCCTAGGAAAAGACAAAGATGGTAAATTAGTTATCATCAGCTGTTTCTGAGTTTTCCACAGTTTCACTTGGCCATAGCACGCTCTATCCTGTTAATGTAAACTACTTGGTATTGGGTGTGAAGTCATTAAACACTAATGGTTTTAACTACTAATTTTTTTTAAGATTTATTTATTTATTTGGAAGGCAGAGTTACAGAGAGGAAGAGGCAGAGAGAGATCTTCCATCTGCCAGTTTACTCCCCAGATGGTCACAACGGCTGGGGCTGGGCTGATCCGAAACCAGGAGCCAGAAGCTTATTCTGAGTCTCTCACATGGGTGCAGGGGCTCAAGGACTTTCTACTGATTTCTCAGGCCATAGCAGAGAGCTGGATGGGAAGTGGAGCAGCCAGGACATGAACCTGCGCCTAGAAGGGGTTGCCGGCATTGCAAGCAGCAGCTTTACCCACTACACCACAGTGCCGGCCCCCTTTAACTCCTGTTTCTGAGAACTCAGTGATCTAATAGTGTCACATTGGAAGTGTCATGATTTCTATGTATCTGCCATGCGAAAAGAGACTTTCCACCAACGAGGCTTTAAAACTTCAATTTCCATCACAGTGACATCAAGAGAACTGATGTCAGGCAGAAAAGACAGCTACTAGAGTCAGCGGCCACAGACTCCAGACACTCAGGTAGGAAGCTACATCTTCACAGAGATCAAGTCCCAATATTTTCGTGTGTAAACATTTGGACAAATGCTTAAAAATTTACCAGATTTTTCAACATCTACCATGCCATTTAGGACACAAAAATATAGAGCAAAAATATATAATGTGGGTCAAATATAAGGAGTTAGTGTTAAAATAAAGTGATTTTTGTGTGTCACTTTGATTAAATTCTGGCACCAGTTAGTCAGTGATAAAGATCTAGAGGAATTTCAATGTCCATTTACAACCTTTTCACTCAATTATACACATCAGAGGTTAACAAACTCTCTAAACAGGTAGAATAACTAATTTAGTATGTGGCCCAAAGGGAAAATTGTAAGTACCTAAAAAACAAGAGGAAAAACAAATATCCATTTGATTTTAGTGATGAAATTCATAAAATAATAAAGGAATATTTTTATATGTATATGTGTAATTCACATCTATGAATGAGAAGAAAAGAATGTTTTTTTCCAAAGGATAACATTTTGCTTAATTGGAGTTCAAAGTTAGTATTTCCAGTCATCAAATTAATTTAAAATGTTCATTAGGAAAAAAATATTTTTAGCTCATGGGCCATACAAAAACAGGGGGTAGGCCAGAACTGGCTCATAAACCAGAGTAGACTAACCTCTGGCACAGATAATTCCCAATACAGTATGGACTGTCATTTCACCAATTTTTTTTTTGCTTTCTTCACATGTGAAGAATCCCCACAAGAATACAAATTGCAAGTCAAGCATCTTTCTTTATCTGTCCAAGCCTCTGGAACAATGCCTGACACACAGGAAATCTCACACACACAGGGAAAGAGAGAGAGACAGAGAGACAGAGAGACAGAGAGAGAGAGAGAGAGAGATTTTTCCATCTGTCAGTTCTCTCCCCAAACGCCCACAATGGCCAGGGCTGGGCCAAACCAAAGCCAGGAAACAAGAATGCCATCCAGGTGTCCTATAAGGGTGGCAGGAACCCAAGTATTTGAGCCATCACATGTTGACTCACAGGGTTCATATTAATAGGAAACTGAATCAAGAAACAGGGACAAGACTGAACATAGACACCCCAATATGGGATGTAGGCATCCCAGGAGGTGGCTTAACTTGCTTCCCCACAGTGCCACCCCATCAGGAAATATTGTTCTTATGAAGAAATGATTAAGCATTCCCTGATCCTTTTGCATATATATTTAGACAGGAGGAATCTAACTAAGTCTTAGAGTCAAAATTCTAAAGAACAAGAATGAATAAGAAGAAAAAGAATTTTATTTTTCACTTGTGAGCATTCCATTTGTCCCACATCAACCATGAGTGCCAATGACTACTTACCCAAGTGATAATGTGTTCAACATCTGAATTAAAATTCATGAAAGAAAACCTTAAAATGAGGGTAACTCAGTACACTTATTTAGCTTTTCTGGAATTTAACAAACATTACTATTGGTGACAGCACATTGGGAATTCAGAGAAAATTACAGAATATTATTCTAATATATTAAACCCAAAAAATGCTGTGTAACTCACAAATTTAACTTTTACTTCATTAATAAAGACTGCAAGCTTTCTACCACGTTTTTTCCCACATCTTGATATTCATATTTCATCACTGGAAAAAGAAAAGCCCAACATCTGCTTCCAGAACAAAAAGAATGTTAAGGGTCCAGGATCTTTCAAAAAGTTTTCTAACTCAGTATCTTCGTTTTAAATGTGAAGAAATGGAGACAACATGAGTAAGTGACTTTCCTTTGTAACCTGGGTATGTCAGTGGCAAAACTATCATTACAATCAGTTTTAGAATCCCTTGTCTAACTACAGAAAGATGCTTCAAAAATCCTTAGAAAATGAAATTAAAAGACAAAGTTACTTCAAAAAATCTGAAGTTCATGTGTAGTTTTTTATGAGATGTATTTTCTATGGATATTTTGAAGACCATGTGTGTTGTCACAAAAGATGAATAATAAAGAAAAAGTAAACTACATTCCTTTAAGTATCAAGTTTATAGATTAAGTAGCTCAGACAATGACTTAGCACAATCCTTATTTTCATGATCAATAGAACCCATAGGATTTGGTATACAATTATTTCAGCTAAAAATAGCAAAAAAATTATATTTAGGCCTGTATATTCTGTGATTAGATTTGATGAAACACTTGGTTGGGAGCAGAGTGCAGATGATAATTTCAAGAGAACAGACTGGGCACAGTTTGGGAACCAACTTGGTTACAGAGGCCACAAGGCTATCCAAATATTTGTTCCTTGTCCCATCTGTCTTCCTAAGGCAGCACATTGCAAATGAGAGGGAAAAGGCCAAGTTCACATACCCAGCATTATATTTTTTTACTTAGTTAAAACTATTGCTATCAAACTGAGGGCATCACAGATTACCATTAATCTGATTTTTAAAATAATGAAACACAATAAATGCTGCTACTTGAACTGTGTTAGAATTATAGTTTATAAAATGCATTTACATGTGTCTGAATTGAATTTCATAGTAGCGTCACAAAGTGGGAAAATGAGATTGATTACATAAATTATCTAAATTCTTCATCCCTTTGTGCATCCATGCCCCTGACTTCTCAGTTTCTCTGTGGAGGTTGAGTCTTTTTTGGCAGCACTTTAATTCTGAAGTCAACCACATGCCTTCTGTGGCCAATGGTATGTTAACAGAAGTGATACATGCAAACTCTTTATTTTTTAGATTTATTTTATTTATTTGAAAGGCAGAGTTAGAGACAGAGAGACAGAGAGAGACAGATTCTTTCATCTGCTGGTTCACTTCCCAAATGGCTGCAACAGCCAGAGCTAGGCCAAGCTGAAGCTAGGAGCCAGGAGCTTCATCTGGGTCTTCCACATGAGTTCAGGGGCCCAAGGACTTGGATCATTTTCCACTGCTTTCCCAGGCACATTAGCAGGGACCTAGTTCGGAAGTGGAGCAGCTAGAACTCAAACTGGCGCACTTATGAGATGCCAGAATTGCAGGCAGTGGCTTTATATGCTACACCGCAATGCCAGCCTGCAAGCAAACTCTATAAAGGGCTGTTGGGACCAGTGCTGTGGCATAGCAGGTGAAGCCACCACCTGAAGTGCCGACATCCCATCTGGGCGCTGGTTCGAGTCCCAGTAGCTCCACTTCTGATCCAGTCCTCTACTGAGGCCTGGAAAAGCAGTGGAGGATGGCCCAAGACCTTGAGCCCCTGCATCCTCAGGGGAGGCTCCTGACTTCGGATCAGCACAGCTCCAGCCTTTGCAGCCATTTAGGGAGTGAACCAGTGAATGGAAGACCTTTCTCCCTCCCTGTCGCTCTCTCTTTGCCTCTCTCTCTCTCTCTGTGTAACTCTGACTTTCAAATAAATAAATAAGCTTTAAAAAAAAAAAAGGCTCTTAGACAATTCCATTTCCTCTCTGGCTCCTTTGCTTTGTGATGAAAACACACAGGCTAGATCAGCAGAGCAAGAGTCAGCAAACTGTTTTTTTTTTTTTAAGAGACCAGATAGTAAATATTTTTGGATTTTACAGGACATATGGTTTCTTTGCAACTGCTCAACCTTGCCATTGTGGTATGACAGCTGTGGGTTCATGGGATGGATTGCTATGCAGAGTTACTATAAATTATTTAATTTTTAATTTTGCCATTTAAGAATTAAAGATATAACATATGGCAATTAAATACGTTGGCCATCATTTCAGAAAGTCTCAGAGTCAAGACTAACATACAGGTGGTTTTCAAATCCACTATACTAAACTGCTTCAATCTTTTACCTTTATCTTTATTTGGGGTGATTCTGTTGATAAAGAAGTATAGATATGTGTGACTTAGGCTAAAAGATAAAGAATTTTAGGCAGCTTGTAATTCTTCACTAGTCTTCTCTTAGCTCTTAGCTATTAAAACTCATGTCACTCCAGCTTCAAGTTTGGAATAGTTTAAGTTACCTATGCAGATTCTTCATGGTGTATCAGTCTATGCTGTCCTGGTTCATATTTTCTAAAACTCCAGTAAAAGAAAATATCTTAAATGGCCTGCTCTTGCACACAGCCCCCCTTTCTCCGTTTCATGGCTCACATTTTATGCAGGGCTGTCAGGGCTTTCTGAATTAAATGTGACTTAGGGCCTGCGCTTGCTGACTGAGGAGGCTCACAGGTCCTATAGCTCATCCAGAATCTTGTACTTGAGCTGTCAAGGATGAGAGATTGGTGCCAAATTCAACCCAACATAGCGCCTTCCCAGTAGCCTGCCTTCGACAACTCCTCCTTGTCAAATCCAACAGTTTACATAGAATATATAGTGAATAAAGTACCCTGGAAGGTACGAGTGTAGAGGTGCTGCTTCGGCTGATAGCAGGAACACCTATCAGCTTCCCACAGGGCTGACATTTCAGGCTGGCAGGGGGGAGATGATCATAGGATTTTTTGTGCTGCTGTTGCTAAATGGATTGTAGGAATTCCCAAGGCAAATTGCCCCACTTCTCACCATCTGCTTCCATGAAGAATCAGTGTGATGCAACTCTGCAAGTCAAAAAATGCTCCTCTTGTTTTGTATTTATAAAGTAAAGCTCTCAGGTGTATAGTTTATGGAACTCATTCAGGATTCCCTAGGGTTGGCCTCTTGACATTAAAGTTTAATGCTTTGGGTGCCAGAGGTTCCATCGCCTTTTTCTCCATTGCCTGGAGAAACTTCTGGCCATGGAATCAGTGAGTGCTACACTGAGAAGGTAGCTGGTAGCAACACTTAGGGGTTTTGAGAGGTCTCCCTAAGACTAAGAACCAAAGGTTGCACATTTACCCACTGATAAAGACCTCCTCCCTGAGCTATGATAAGTCCCTGGATTCCTTGTTAGTAAGACCCAAGAAGTATCTTCTCTCTCTTTTAATATGGTCAAAGGACCAAAGCTTTTGGACAGGCAAGGATACAAAGAAAAAGAATTGAAAAAATCAACACTGGCTGTGCCTGTCCAAGCACCCACAATGCTGAGGGGTCTGCAGAAAGAAACAACGTATTTTCTTAGGAATTAGTGTCCGGAGCAGGTAGACCACAGGGGTAGAATGGATTGATGAAACCTGGGATTCTGGCCACTGGGACAATTACAAGTCTGACTTTCAGTGAGTCCCTTGGCATTCTGACACCTACTCCAGTCTCTTCTATGTTTGGATCTCTTATGAGTTTGCCTCTTATGACCTAATCACACTTGCCCTGAAAGACTATCTTTCAGCCTTCAAGATAGAGGGACTCATCCAGTCAGTGTTGACTAGACAAGGTTTCCTCAACCTTGTTTAAGTCACAGAGTCTCAGCATACACAGGACAACTTCATGACTCACTCTCATCCCTCAACTTACCCAAGGCAAAAATCAGTGCATCTTATACACATACCCACCCAATAAAGACAGTTCTACCCCATGCATTATTACATGACAGAACAATAATGTTTTATCCTATCTGATGCATTCAATATAATCAATATAATCTATACGAATATATATTCACTTGCTATGGAAATCTTGATTAAAAACTCACTCCACTCTCCAGTCCCTTTTGACATTGACTCCTCCCCCAAAAAATCCCACCCATAATTGCCCCAGATGATGCCTCCTCAAGGGGAAGAGACAAATGTATATATTTTGATTGCTGCAGAAGGATTTCCACTGACTTGTGACAGAGTTGGTCTTAGGTAGATAAGGAGAGAGGAAGTCCTCGGTGAATGGAGAGGGTAATGTTTGAAGAAGTAACAGGGTTACCTAATTGCTACTAAGCATCTGTAATGGTTAGTACTAGTGTTGGTGGTACTGTGTGTGTGTGTATGTATGTACACAGTGCGAATAAAGATACAAAAATAAACACAAGTTTTACCTTCAAACAGTCCTAATAAAGTCCTAATTAAGCAGAAATATGGACATACCTCTCACAGGCAATGGTGTTAACACAAGCTGTGCAAGTCTAGTAAGTCCCAGCATAGGTTCGGCTACTACCACTGTAAAATAAGAATCAAAATGGAGTGAGTGTGGCTAAAAGCTGATTGCAGATCTCTTGCTTCTGCACATATTAGCTTTGCTTGCTGATGGCTAAGGGTGTATCTTGTGAAACTACGGGGGCCCAAATTCCCAGGAACTAGGTTGACCGAAACGTGTCCATCACTGTTATCTTACAACCATATCTTGGATCTGTTACTGGGTTTGTTATTGTTAACTGTTATCTTACAACCATATTCTGGTCTTTCTCTTTATTGTTTACTGCATACCAGGGGTCCAGTTCGAAATTGTGAGCCCTAGTGGACAGAATACTATAAAAAGCTGTGTAAGGAGTGTCGGTCCCGTTTGGTGGCCGGTCCCAAAAGGTTACCTTGCCTCTCATTTGTCTAATTTGCTTCTCATTTTCAATAAAATTCATGTGTGTCTGTCACTGTTTTTTGTTTTTTGTTTTTTGTTTTTGGACAGGCAGAGTTAGACAGTGAGAGAGAGAGACAGAGAGAAAGGTCTTCCTTCCATTGGTTCAACCCCCAAATGGCCGCTACAGCCAGCACTGCACCCATCCGAAGCCAGGAGATAGGTGCTTCCTCCTGGATTCCCATATGGGTGCAGGGGCCCGAGAAGTTGGGCCATCCTCCACTGCCTTCCCGGGCCACGGCAGAGAGCTGGACTGGAAGAGGAGCAACCGGGACAGAATCTGGCACCTCAACTGGGACTAGAACCCGGGGTGCCAGCACCGCAGGTAGAGGATTAGCCTATTGAGCCGTGGTGCCAGCCTGACACTTGTTTTTGTAATACTCTATATTAGTTGACGAGTGGATGCAACACCAAGAAGACCTCAGAGTCACCCATCATGTGGGAGGTGGGGATCCCTTGGTGCCAGAAAGACACCAGACGTCTTATGTGGCAAATCCAAGTGAAGAGTTCACAAAGGCCACTGAAGTGCTACTAAGAAATACGAGGGCTCTGCAAAGAGTTCCTGAAAAACTACAACTAAAAGGAAACTGTATTTTAGTGTGCAAAATATCTTGAAATCCATGCAGTCAAGGGGTCGTCAAAAAGTTCATGGAGATGCACCTTATTAAAAAAATCTATAGGGCAGGTCCTGTGGGGTAGTAAGTTAAGCATCCACCTGTGGTGCCTGCATCCCATATGGACACTTGTTATGTCCTGGCTGCTCCACTTCCAATCCAGCTCCCTGCTATGGCCTGGGAAAGCAGCAGAAGATGCCTCAAGTGCTTCGGCCCCTGCACCCACATGGGAGACCCGAAAGAAGCTCCTGGCTCCTGGCTTCAGATCAGCCCAGCTCCAGCCATTGCGGCCATTTGGGGAGTAAATTTCTCTCTGTCTCTCCCTCGCTGTCTGTAACTCTGCCCCTCAAGTAAATAAATAAATCTTTTAGAAAAAAATCTACACATGCATTTCAGATTTTTTGTACAAATAAACTTATCTCTTAGTTCCATTTTCCATGAACTTTTTTGAAGTATCTTCATATATATTTTCAAAATTAGGAATGAGGAAAATTAATAATGTAAGCTTTGATGACAGGCCTAAGAAAAATACTAATATTTTTAAAGTTCACTCTTTATTCTAAAGGTTTAACTACACATAATTCTGAAATCAGAGATGACTCTCTAAAATCTATATAGAAATGTGGGCCTGGCCTGTGCCTTGGCTCAATAGGCTAATCTTCCACCTGCAGCAACAGCACACCTTGTTCTAGTCCTGGTCAGGGCACTGGATTCTGCCTGGTTGCCCCTCTTCCAGGCCAGCTCTCTGCTGTGGCCCGGGAAGGCAGTGGAGGATGGCCCAGGTGCTTGGGCCCTGCACCCACATGGGAGACCAGGAGGAAGCACCTGTCTCCTGGCTTCGGATGGGAGCAGTGCCGGCTGTAGCGGCCATTTGGGCGGTGAACCAATGGAAGGAAGACCTTTCTCTCTGTCTTTCTCTCTCACTGTCTAACTCTGCCTGTCAAAGAAAAGTCCTTGGGCCCTGCACCCACATGGGAGACCAAGAAAAGCACCTGGCTCTTGGCTTTAGATCAGCGAGAGTTAGGGTTAGGGTCAGGGTCAGGGTCATTGTGGTGCGCCGGCGACAGTGGGCATTGGAGGGTGAACCAATGGTACAGACCTTTCTCTACCTCTCTCACTTTCCACTCTGCCTATCCAAAAAAAAAAAAAAAAGAAATGTGGTCCTTTAGAGTTCCCCAGAAGTGCTATCTGGGGTGCCACATATGCTACTGGAATTTGGGGTGCCATACAATTTAACCATATGCTTATTAAGAAATCCCTAATATTAATAAGCCTGAGAGGGTTCTTGCCTAATAGTTAGAGAAGAATTCTAAATACTGGCACAGTTAAACGAGGCAGCATGGTATATTTTAAACCTTTATTTAGTAAGAAAGATGCATAGGAGAGTGAGAGCTTTATTTAAGAGAGAGAGAGAGAGGTAAATATGGGTTCATACCGAGCACCAGGAACCAGCCACGTGGAGGAGCATCTAGGCCTGGAAGCCTAGGGTGGGTGGCCCCAAGGCCACACGCCTTGGAGGCACAGGGCTACAGCAAGCCCCCTCCTAGCAAAAGGCCAGGGAAAAGAGAAGGGCCAGATACACCATGGCTCAGGTTTTTAACCCACTTCCAAAGGGGAGTGGTTAATTAACCTGATTGGCTGGTGGGCACCCAGGTGTAGCCAGGTAGGGCGTGAGGTCACACAGGGGTGTGGTGAAGGTATCAGGTAGGGCGTGAGGTCACACAGGGGTGTGGAGAAGGTATCAGGTAGGGTGTGAGGTCACACAGGGGTGTGGAGAAGGTGTGGTCTTCCAGCTCACAAACCTAATTGATTTTAATCTATATGCCTGCCTATTTCGATTCCACTTAAGGCAAAAAGAATCTAAATTTGTGTGGATCTACTATGTTTGTAGGTTTGTGTGTGATGCCAAATGCCTGTTGATGTACTGCAATGTGAAGGACACATCACCTAAAGTATTTAATCCCGACCTAAGAATGAACAAGAACAAACAAAACAAATCCAGATAAGGGTCATTCTGTAAAACAATTGGCCTGTAGTCTCCAAAAAATGTCAGTGTCATAAATGCCAAGAAAAAACTGAGGGAACTCTTTCTATTTTAATGAAAACCACACAAAAATTACAACAGAAGAAAATGGATAGTCCTTTTTTGATCAAAGGTAAAACAGACATAAAGATTATTTTAGGGAAATTTCGATATGGGCTATAAATTGAATAATAATATCATTGTGTTAATGTTAAATTTCTTGGACACAACATTAGTATTGTGGTTATTTGGAGATTATCTTATTCATAGGAGAAACAAGTCAAAGTATTAAGGAATAAAGTGTCATGATATCTGCAGCTTACTTTTGCATTGTTCAGAAAAAAAATCAAGAGAAAGTTCATCTACGGTAAGGTTAAAATTGGTAGCCTTAAGTGGAGGATTACAGAGATACATGTACCATTTCCCAGCTTTTCCACACATCACTTTAAATTTTTTAAAAACAACAAGTTGGAAAAAATAAAACCAAACAAAATTTTCTTAAATTTTTTTATTTCAGATGACCATTTCAACAGAATTGAAATACAGGTTTCTCACAGACTTACTCTTGTTTTTATAAATTCAAAATAAGAAATGTTGAATGAATGTCACAAATTTTAAGACATAATCAAATTTCACAAAAAAGGACTGGAAGAAAAAGATGTAAAAATTGGGAATTAGGTGAGGTTTCAAGTTGGAAACATAAAATAAGAAAAAAGGTTTGATGATGCTAATATTCAAAATGACTCTTCTCCAATTCTTTGTCTCTCTGTTCCCCATCTACAAAACCTAAGAAAGCATTCATTATGCACTGAAGTACAGAATTCTTGAAAAGCAACTGAACAATGAACGGTCAGATTTCCTTTACAGGTACAATCTATTCCTCAGCAAACTGTAAGCCATCGAGAGAGTAACTCCATATCCAACAAAAAAGCCTAAAGCTCTGTTTGGTTGGGGAAGTGGTAGCAAATACGAAATTGTGTGGTAGATCCGTGCCCCTACAAAGAGCCTGAAGTGCAGGACGGCAGTGGAGAGATCTGGGCCACTCAAGGAATACAGAAGGCCAATGCCGAGAAACGGGACAATGTTCTCCAGGTCATTCAGGTGGGCTCTGTGGGAAAAGATGACTATTAAAGACATTCCTTTCAAATCAATAAAAAGAAATTCACTTTCTTCTCTCTTCTAAGGGTAAAGAGAAATGTTCATTGATCTTCAAATTGAAAAGCAAGATTCATTTTTTTTCCTCTCAAATTGCCTTGTTTCCGTACTCTCTTGACTTTTATTTAGAATGTCTCATTATTTTTATGTCTTTTCATTTTTAGTATATGACAGTGTCTAACAGTGAAGAAAAGGCATGCATCTGGCCTGGCAGTTAAGACATCTGTGTCCTACATCTGAGTGCCTGGTTTTGATTCCCAGCTGCAGCTCCTCACTCCAGGTTCCTGCTAACAGAGAACTTCTGAGGCAGTAGATAATGGCTCAAGTAATTGGGTTTGTGCTACCCATGTAGGAAACTTGGATTGAGTTCCCAGCTCCCCAGTTTTGGTTCTCTCAGCCCTTGCAGACATTTGGGGAATGAGCCCACATTTGGGTTCTCCAAGATTCTGTGTTCCAACTTTTCTTTCTCCTTCGGACAAACGCCCTGCACACATACTTCTTGTGTGACCAACCTGTGCTAGTGAAGCCATTATACCATTCCTCAGATCAGAACCACCTGGATCCCAGCCTCACCTGGAGGAAGATTCTGAGACGTGTCAGGGTATGGCCAAGAAAAGTTCACACAGGCTTTTCCTGACTCCTCTATCTCAATCAAAGCTCTTCTCAGCACAAAACAGTGTGTGCAAATGTCCACAAAGGAATTTTCCCAAACGGACAAGATTTCTCCTCTTCTCTTTCTCCTTTTAAATCCTAATATTCTGGGGCCGGCGCTGTGGTGTAATGGGTAAGGCTGCCGCCTTCAGTGCTGGCATCCTATATGGGCACTGGTTCAAGTCCTGGCTGCTCCACTTCTGATCCAGCTCTCTGCTGTGTCCTGGGAAAGCAGTGGAAGGTGGCCCAAGTCCTTGGGCCCATGCACCTACGTGGGAGACCAGGAAGATGCTCCTGGCTCCTGGCTTTGGATCGGCGCAGCTCTGGCCAGTGTGGCCATCTGGGGAGTGAACCAGCAGATGGAAGACCACTCTCTCTCTCTCTTTCTGCTTCTCCTTCTCTCTCTGTGTAACTCTGACTTTCAAGTAAATAAATAAATCTTAAAAAAAAATCCTAAATTTCTTCTAAAGCTCCTCTTTCATGGGATATTCTTGAATGCCCTAGGAACTTACACCTTGTCCTCCACCATTTTAACATCCAATGGAATAGGACATCATGACATTCTCTAATGTTAAGCTTAGTTTCAGGGGAAATATTATAGACCCGTGAAGGGCTGGCACCCAGTCTTCAAGCTCCTTCAACGAATCATAGCAGAAGTGACAATGTTACATACACAAGAATCTTTCACTAAAGGCTTAGTCCATGCACTGGGGCCACAAGTGGGTGATCCAACAGAACATCTAGACAATTCTTCAGTCTCTTGGCAGAAGCCCCAGCAAGTGTCACTTAAACGTCACACTCATACTTTTATGCTGTAACTGGCTCTCCTTTCCCTAACTGCCAAGTCCAAGTCTCTTTCTCTTTTTAATGACTCCAGTTATTTCTCCACTTGTTCTATTTGCCTTTCAACTTTCTTTTTAATCTTGTTGTATTGACTAGATGTGGTCTTGAGTTCTTCCTAGAACATGGCAAAAAGAGGAATAAATAGACACATAAAGTGTTTTCTCATGATCATGGATTTCTGTCTGCCCTTACTCAACTTACTTTAAGCCACTTTTCTTGATATTTTCACACATATTACTTTATTTTTTTAGCCAGTCGTTCCACATGCGAATGAATTGATTTTCTCCAAGTTGCAGGCCTTTCATTCAGTCCATGTCATTAGAATATGCTTGTAAATCATGTGTCTGGGTAATGGGAAACACCTAAGTTAAAAATGGAAAGAGGAGATTCTAGAAGCTCTATGAAAGATATCTCCAAAAGTAAGCTGTTGTTTGTATTTTTTTCCAATGGTATTTACAGGTCTTTAAGAAAAATAAACTGGAAGCTGGACCCCAAGTCTTTCTAGGAACCCCCTCTTTTTACCACATTGTAGGGTCAATATCTGACCACTAGGGGGCGCTGTGCACACAGTCGCGCACATCCTCCAGAACGTAATCCTTTCAGAAGTAGGGGTCAATTGCTCTTACCAAAATGTATTGGCAACTGGACTAGAGGATCAGCTTAGATAATAGCTTTCTCTTCTTAAGCACAATCCCATGCTCACAGCGGATGAGGTGGGAGGTGGGAAAGGACAATGGAGAGAGATTTGAAATCCTGAAATATCTCTTGGTAAGCCTTCACACATGAGACATCCTTGGACATTTTTTTTTCTTTCAGTCCTACTAATGCTATTGAGGGTCTCATCGCTATAGTTTTTTAGCCTAGACAATGTTATGAGTATAAGACCATGGCTAGCACCATGCATGCGGCTGCCTGCTCTAAAAGAGAAACCCAAAAGAGACAAAATAAAGCTCTACACAGTCTAATGTCACTTTTGTAGTTCTGCCAATTCCACAAAGCTCCACTCACCTATACTATTTGTTATTCTTTTTCATCCTAACTTTTACAGTTTTTCCTCTGATATCATTTGAAATATCCCCAATGATTCTGATTCTTTGTCCCAAAACTATTTTAGTTCCAAATTCTTGGCACAATCTGTTTTCAAGTCTGGCTGATTCAGCAGTGTATAACTACGTGAACAAGCAGAAGTTAAAATTTTGTTCTAAGTATCTCACACAAACTTGCTCTTAGAAGAAAAGCATTTTTGTTTGATAAATAGCTTGGGGGTAGGCTCATTTTGCACAAGCAAGAAGGGGATTTTAATTTCAGTCCTGAAAAACACAGACGAGTATGCAGAGCTTAAGAAGGAGCCTGATTCGGATCTGGCTCAAGAGCCCATGAGAGTATTTTAGGCATGGAAAGCCAAGACACTCTGGAAAAAAAAAAAAAAACACACCTAAATGAAAGATCTCTGTGAGTGAAATCCCAGTGGAAAGAACGGGGCCATCAAAGAAGGAGGTACCATTCTCTGAAGGGAGGAGAGAACTTCCACTTTGACCAAGACCCTGTCGGAATAAGATCGAAGTCGGTGAACCCTAAAGGCTTCCATAGCCTCGGCAACTCATGACTAGAGCCTAGGGAGATTACTGACGCCATAAACAAGAGTGTCAAATTGTTAAATCAACAACAGGAGTCACTGTGTACTTACGTCTCATGTGGGATCTGTCTGTAATGTGTTGTCCAATGTGAAGTAATGCTATAACTAGTACTGAAACAGTATTTTTACACTTTGTGTTTCTGTGTGGGTGCAAACTGATGAAATCTTTACTTAGTATATACTGAATCGATCTTCTGTATATAAAGATAATTGAAAACGATTAAAAAAAGCTTGGTGTTAAATTGGAAATTGCATAGAAAATTAATCAATTTAAAAAAAAATCATGTAGAATTTCTGTCCTTAATGTGCTGTACATTGTGATTTAATACTATAATTAATACTCCAACAGTATTTTTCACTTTGTGTTGCTATGTGAGGGCAAACTGTTGAAATCTTTACTTAATATATAGTAAACTGATCTTCTGTATATAAAGAGAATTGAAAATGAATCTTGATGTGAATGGAAGGGGAGAGGGAGCGGGAAAGGGGTGGGTTGTGGGTGGGAGGGAAGTTATGGGGGGGGGGAAGCCATTGTAATCCATAAGCTGTACTTTGGAAATTTATATTCTAAATAAAAGTTTTTTAAAAAAAAGAATGGTGTAATAATGGCAGACACTCCTTAGAGTGAAAAGAGTACAGTGAAAATTCCTGAGAGGGGATGTGGCCAAATACAAAGGTCAAACATACAACTTGAAATGTTTGTGTTTGTCATAGCATAAGCTCTTCCACACTTCATGTCCTCAAATTCATTTTTGTACAATTTTTTTAGTTGGTTCATCAATAGGGTTGAGGAAGTGAGTAACATACTGCAGGGTACAGAAATACGCACCCACGCAGGAGCCCAGATCCAGGGTTGACTTTGAGACATGCACTAAAACGGATCCTGCAGAAATCCTGGGAGGGCCTTCAGACTTTTAACAGAGACTCAAAAGAGGGGAAATGCAAACATGATCTCAACCCTAAAGTGACCAGAGATCCAACTCACACCTGAATTAAAGAAGTAGAATTCTTGTCTCTCAGTCTGCACATCTATTCATATCCACCAAACTGAAGAAGCATAATAAAATATATTCATTGTATTTTCTTTCTTAACTCATCACCAAAAAACTAAATCTCTATATGTTTAAATATACCTATACAAACTCTTCACTGATTCTTTAATTTTAGATTATTAAAAATTTCAATTTATTTGAGGGGTAAAGAGAAACACAGAGACAGACAGCTAGATGGTTAGATGGCTATTTAAATAATTATTTATATATAAAGATAGATAGATAGATAGATAGATAGATAGATAGATAGATAGATACAGAGAGAGAAATACCACCCACAGGTTCATTTCAAAATGGCTATGGGCTGAAACTGGGATCCAGCAGCTCAATCCATTTCTTTCACATTAGTGGCAGGAAACCAATCACATGAGCCATCACCACTCCCTCCCAGGGTCTACATTGGTGGAAGCTGGAGTTAGGAGCCAGAGGTAGGTATCAAACACAGGCACTCAGATGTGGGATACAGTTAACCTATCTGATGACTTAACTGCTTGGCCAAACATCAGCTCAAATTTTATACAATTTTATTAATTCCTTGAAACATGTCTAGAAGTGTACCATAGTTTGGATCATCATTAGAAAATACTAAATTAGAAAATATTATACAAATTCAATTATTTTGTATGTTAGAAAAAATGACTAATAGATTGGCAGTGGAATCCCAACTTGAAAAGTTTGCCATTTACATGATTTTATGACAAAGATTAAGAAAAATACCTCTAGAAGCAGAATTCAATGTGCTTTTAAATTATATGTATTAATTATATTGTTAGGAGGCTGTATAGATGATATCTTGGCTTATTACTTTTATCGTTCATTAAATTCACAATATATTAAACATCATATCTATGAGAAAAAGAAGAAATTTCCCTATATGTCCAAATAATACCGTTTCACATTTTGAATCTTATGCAAAACCCCCTAATTCTTCAGCCTTTCATATGAGTTGACCATCTCACCTGCAGAAAAACATGACAAAATGCAAGAATCTACTGGGGCCATTTTATCTCCGGCCTGCCACTACTTTTGATCAGTTCCCACAGAGCAAATTTTAACAAGAAAATGCACATGAAAATCCAGCACTTTGGCCTGATCTGTGGAGCCTTCTGGAACACAAGCGGAGCAGATCGCTGAGCTGTCTGCCTTCTTCTCCAGGACCTCACTATCTTCCCATCTCTCCTGGACCAGAATGCTTCAGTCAAGGAAGAGGTTTCCAGAGACAGTGGCTTACCTGCGAACACGTTCCACTCTGTCATCTGCTCGGAGAAGCTTCTTGGCATTTTCCCCCTTGCCAAAACTTTCACAGTCTTCAGGATTGGCAAAAGCCTGCCCCAAATTCCAAGAACAAAACTTACTTCAGATACCAAGTAGGATGGGATTACTCTGTCTACTAAGTAATTTGCATTTTAATGGAAGCAATACAGACATAAGACTGGCCTTTATGCAAAAAAGAAAAAAAAGTTGAAGCAAAAAGTCATATACAGAGGGAATGAAGAGCAGTTATAGTTTAAACTTGAATTTTTTTTATTAACAATGCAACATTTTAAAAAGAGAGTTAATAAGAACCTAAGTAAAGTCTAGTGTATGAAAATAGTGAAAAGGAAGCAAAAATGGAAGAGAGGCATAATTTTAAGCCACCATTGACTCTGATAACGGTGCTGGCATCTTTTTCACAGTGGCACTGTCACACCTTCCCTCAAGGGTATTAACATTTCCAAGTGATTGGCTCTGAAAGTAGTAAGTATACTTGTCAGAGTGGTTACAGAACAGGCAAGAAACTTAAAAGAGTGAGGAGCTGGCAGAGTATTTTGTCCGCTCTTAGGCTATCGGTACTTCTTTTCCTAAATTGGATAAAACTTTAGGTTGAATGATAAAGTAAAATTTAAGAGGCTGAGTAGCACTCCTGTGAATAACAAATGCACATTCTAGAGCATGCACCCATATCTTCCTGCCTGCAACTGTTATGCTGTTTGAAATGATTTCCTATCTCTTGGAACATGCATTTAAAAATATTTAAGAGTGTGTCACTCCTTAATAATTCATAACAGACAAAACTCACAGATGATGAAATTAGTCTTAAGCTTAAAGATCTCATAAATAATATAATCTTCCCCTTAATCTGAATATTTATCACAGATAAAGATGTTGGGAAAAACTGATGGGTAGGGATTCAGTATCAGTTTTTGAGGTCAGAGCTGACCCCTAAATAAAAGAGTGTCACACTCTAAATGTTTAACACATATATTTTGAATAAAAAATACGTATATTATAATGGGAAATGCATGATACTTGTATTTAACCCAATCTTTTTAAAAGATTTATTTATTTATTTGAAAGGCAGAGTTACACACAGAGACAGAGAGAGAGAGAGAGAGAGAGGTCTTCCACCCAATGGTTCACTCCCCAATTAGCAGCAACGGGCAGAACGGAGCAGATCCAGAGCCAGGAGCCAGGAGCCAGGAGCTTCTTCCAGGTCTCCCACGTGGGTGCAGGGGCCCAAGCACTTGGGCCATCTTCTGCTATCCCAAGCCATAGCAGAGAGCTGGATCATAAGTGGAGCAGCTGGGTCTCGAACTGGCGCCTATATTGGATGCTGGTGCTTCAGGCCAGGGCATTAACCCACTGCGCCACAGCGCCAGCCCCCTATTTAAACCAATCTTAATTGCATCTCAGCCTTACCCTTTACTTGTCTGCGACCTTGAGTAAGCTATCAGTATGGATTCAAAGGTTATGTCCCCTAAACCCCTACCAGTGTGATGGTTTTGGAGGTGAGGCCTTTAGGAAATGCTTAAATCATGAGGATGGAGCTCTTATGATTAATGCCTTAGAAGAAGAAACAGGAGGCAGTTTCTCTCTCTTAACTCTCTCATATCATCCCATGAGAAGAGGGACAGAGACCTTCTACAAGCAAGGAATTTGGCCCTCACTAGATAGGGACATTCTGGAAACTTGACCTTGAACTTTCCAGCCTCCAGAATTATGAAGAAATAAATGTCTAAAGCAGTCTATGGTATTCTGTAACTTCAGCCTGAACCAACCTGGTTACTTAACTTTTTCGTGTCTTAGTTCTGTAAAATGAGGAAACAGACCTGCACTTCACACAAAACTGTCAATTAATAGTTACCTAAAATGATACAGTGTTGTAGCGCATGTGAAAAATGTCATGGATACCGGCACCCCACAAATTTGAATTCTCTTCTTTTTTTATTAGATAGGGTAATATGGGGGCCAGTGCTGTGGCGCAGTGGGTTAAAGTGTCGGTCTATAGCTCCGGCATCCCATATGGGCACTGGTTCAAGCCCTGGCTGCTCCACTTCTGACCCAGCTCTCTGCTGTGGCCTGGGAAAGCAGTAGAAGATGGCCCAAGTCTTTGGGCTGCTGCACCCATGTGGGAGACCCGGAAGAAGCTTCTGGCTCTGGATTGGCACAGCTCTGGCCATTGCAGCCATCTGGGGAGTGAACCAGCAGATGGAAGACCTCTCTGCCTCTGCCTCACTTGATTAATCCTCCGCCTGTGGTGCCGGCATCCCATATGGGTGCTAGGTTCTAGTCCCGGCTGCTCCTTTTCCAGTCCTTGGGCCCTGCACCCACATGGGAGACCAGGAGGAAGCACCTGGCTCCTGGCTTCGCATCGGTGCAGCGCCTGCCATAGTGGCCATTTGGGGAGTGAACCAATGGAAGGAAGACCTTTCTCTCTGTCTCTCTCTCTCACTGTCTATAACTCTAAATTGTCAAATAAATTTTTTTAAAAAAGGGTAGCATTTCTTGGTGGCACTCCCTTCCTTGCTCCCATTCCATTTCTAGAGGACAATGTAGACCTGGCGGCAGCAGCCACTTTGTGACCTGCTGTTCCAAAACACTGCCCCATCCAAGACTTAAATTTGTGGGTATCTTCTCTCATTAAAAAGCAGACGTCCTCTGTTACAGACTAAGACAGTAACAAGGACACCTAGGGACGTGATTATGCCTTCAAGACCATAACACCTTATGCTCTAGAGGACAAGAACTCAGGTAGGGGTGGGTATTTGGTGCAGTGGTTCAGACACTGCCTGGGATGCCTATGTCCCATATTAGAGTGCTTGAGTTCAAGCCCTGGCTATATTCTCAATTCTAGTTTCCTGCTAATGTGCACCTAGGGAGGCAGCAGATGATGCCTCAAGTACTTGGGTTCCTGCCACTCATGTGGGAAACACTGACTAATTTCCCTGCTCCTGGCTTCAGCCCCACCCAGCCCCAGCTGTGGTGGGCATTTGGGCAGTGAAACCAGCAGACAGAAGATCCCTGTCTTTCTGTCTCTCTTTGTTTCCCTTTCAAATAAAATGAAAATAAATAATAAATTTTACAATTTAAAAAGAACTCAGGACACAGCAAACAGAAAAATAGACAGTATCTCTCTCTCTCTCTCTCTCTCTCTCTCTCACACACACACACACACACACACACAAAGTTGTTGAATGGGCACGGTGACCACATCAGTGAAAAGCTTTAACTCTGTCACACAGCTCTGCTGTACTTCTCCCTGTGTCACAGGAAGTGTGCTTCAACTCTGTCACTTTCCCCACGCCTCTAGTTTTCTCAAAAGCCATTCTTACAATGCTGGGTAGAAATATTATCTACTTAAGTCCAAAGTACATAGCATTCAAGTGGCTTATCCCAAACAAAAAAGAGTCCACTGTGAGAATAAGAACTGTAATTCTCAGATTTCTCTTTATTTCTTTCTTGTTTTTCTTTTATTTTTCCCCCAGATGTCTTCTTAGCTTATATTAGAACTGAAAACACTGGGCAGTTCTTTGGCAAATGAATGTTTTTCTAAAATCTAATTGGTAAAATGAGCTCCAAATCATAGCAACTTTCTTTAAAATCTGTGCCACTCTAGAGATCTCTAATGTGAAATATAAGGACAAAAAGTAAAAATCACAGAGAAGAAACCATTACTAGTTTCTAGGTGAAAGCAATTGTTCTGTGAATATATCATATTCATCTATACAAAATGGCATACCTTCCTTGTAGCATTAAACAGTGTACTACTGGGCTTTGAAAAAGTAAGAAGTAAAGAAAATTGCTTTGCAGAATTCTGACAGTTTAAAATAAGAAAATATTGTCTCCAAATATCTTACCTTTCTTGTCATTCTATAGAATGCTGTTGCAGAACTCATAAACATCATTTTTGAAAGAATAATTGTAGCATATGAGGCAAAGGCCATGAATGCTTCATTTTCCATCAGCTTGTTGAGGTCAGCCATTTCTTCAACCTTGGTCTAGAATCTTTAAAAAAAAATTGGACAAGACAGAAAAAACAGAAATAAATGCCCCAAGTACCATGATGATCTTGAGGTATGCCTATATTGCAACACTAACAATATAGCTCTTAGGGGCTGGCGCTGTGGCGTAGCGGGTAAGGCTGCCACCTGCAGTGCTGGCATCCCATATGGGTGGCATTCGAGTCCTGGCTGCTCCACTTCGCATCCAGCTCTCAGCTATGGCCTTGGAAAGCAGTAGAAGATGACCCAAGTCCTTGGGCCCCTGCACCATGTGGGAGACCCAGAAAAAGCACCAGGCTCCTGGCTTCAGATAGGCGCAGCTCCAGCCATTGTGGCCAATTGGGAAGTGAATCAGCAGATGGAAGACCTCTCTCTCTTTCTGCTTCTCCTTCTCTCTCTATGTAACTCTTGACTTTTAAGTAAATAAATAAATCTTTTAAAAATATAGCTCTTAGAAATATCTTAGGCTACTTCAGAGGAAATGATAATTTTATTTTAAAAATTTCAAACTAAACAGTATTTCATTTTCACTACTCTTGTTTCACTAAGCTTGAAGATATCAAACAAAAGTTAAAAAGAAATGTAAGAGAGATACAAGAAAAAAATAAATTGCCACAATGCCCTAAATTTGAACTAAAATTTATTCACATCAAGATGAACCACAGGTTGAATGAGAAGGACCACAGACCATGATTTATCTCTTTAGAAACATCAAATTATGTACATACCTGTACTATTGATTTTTTTTAAAATAAGAACACCTACATTCTTTTTTTAAAAAGAAAGATTTATTTTATTTATTTGAAAGACAGAGTTATTGAGAGAAGTAGAGCCAGAGGGAGAGAGAGAGGTCTTCCATACACTGGTTCATTCCCCTAGATGATCGCAAAGGCCAGAGCTGAGCTGATCTGAAGCCAGGAGCCAGGAGCTTCTTCTGAGTCTCCCATGTGGGTTCAGGGGCCCAAGAACTTGGGCCATCTTCTACTGTTTTCTCAGGCCACAGCAGAGAGCTGGATTGGAAGTGGAACAGCCAGATCTCAAACTGGTGTCCATATGGGATGCTGGCACTGCAGGCTGGGGCTTTAACCTACTGTGCCACAGTGCTGGCCCCAAGAATGCCTACATTTTAATAGAAATCAAGCTTACAATATTTTGCCATTTCAGTTGTATTCAGGTTCTCAGGCTCTGAAATTTAAATTCCAGTCCTGCCATTTAGCTCTTAATCTTGCTTGAGGGATTTAGCTTCTCTGAGTCTAAAAGTCTTCATTTTTACAAGAATAGTCACAGCTCCTAATTAATGGGGTTGTTGTCAGATTTAATTGAGATAACATGCAGAAAATACTTAGCCCAGCCCTTGGCCCATGAAAAACTCTCAACAGAGTTTATGATATCATAATCACCATTATCCTCATCACCCCAGTCATCATTAATACTAGTACCAGGCAAGCAGAAGCAGGGAAACGGAAGTATCAAAACAGCAGGCATAGGAATGCAAGGTTAGGAACTGGCCCTTAAGGGACTCTCATAGAAGGAATATGAGAAGAGGATGCGTTACTTTCTATGACTCCCCACTTCACACTCCATATTTATATCCATATAAAAGCTGTCAGGAGTAAACTGGCTGTATTTAGCTGAGTCTGGAGCTGGAAGTATAATTGAGAATACACTCAGGATGAAAGCTAACACCCACTGGAGATGCTGAAGTCAAAGTGGGTAGGGTCTAGGGAAAGGCTGCCTAGTAGTCAATCTTTCTAACTGTTCTTGTGTTTTCATCAGCCCTGCTCTCTGATCCTTCTGTCTTACACACACACACACACACACACACACTTTCTCATCACATTTAGACACTGTTAAATCTGCCCAGCAAGGAGTGCTGCTCTTCTAGACAATATATGTTCTTGCCTTTAAAACCCACACCCTGTCTGTAACCTTTTCAGACTTACATCTCTATTATATCCATCTGTTAATAATTTATAAGTCCATATATATTCCACATTTTGGCACTGGTCATGGACTTTTCTATGTGTTCCTATTGAATGTGGTATAAAACCCATATGTAATGAATTTTTGATATGTGTCCAATTATGCCAGGGACTATGTGTGTAATATCTTACATAATCCTTGTAACAATAATATTATAATCCTCCTCACTACACCCATGTCACAGATAAAGAAAGTAAATGAGAGATATTCAACAGCCAAGCAGAGCAGAAACTCAGATGTCTGACCTCACATCCCATATACTAACCATACTATACTCTCCTTCAAGAGACTAGCTTTATTCTGCTCTCAACTGACTATATTTAATTCTGACTAAGCTAACATTGGTTGTCTATCATATGCCCATGACTGGGCATCCTTGACATCTTTTGTCTTCTATTCTCTTCTAATTATGCTTTAAAGTAGGCAGTATCGTTCCCCTTTTGCAGTGAAGAAAACAAAACTTCCTATACAAACCCCTATTTTTGTTTGCTTAGAGTAAATATGTCTTTCTTGGATTTAGGCAAACAGAAGCTGTATACAGTCATCCTTCAGTATCCCTGGGAGATCTGTTTCAGGACCTCCATGAATACCAAAGTCCACAAATTTGCAAGTCCTTTATATAAAATTGTGTGCATACTACCTACACACACTCTCTAATACACTTTGAATCATCACTAGATTACTTCTGATATCTAATACTATGTAAATTGCTATTATAAAGTATTATGTAGGGAATAATGACAAGAAAGAAGTCTATACATATTCAGATGCATCTTTTTCCAAAAATTTTTGATCCCTGATGAGTTGAATCTACAGCTGTAGGATGCATGGATACAGAGCACCAACTACTTTCTAGTTCTTTAAAAAAATACAAGTATGGTAGCAAATTAGTCCATGGACCATGGTCTTAAAGCACATCATGATAAATTGCTTCCCAGTGCAAGATATTATTTTCAGCAACACTTGATGTGTCTTCTCGTTCTAGTTCTGAAGGGGTGAAAGTCATGAGCCACTTGCACCATGCTTCAGAGCTCATGGTACATTCATGAGCTTAACAAAGGATCCATATGGCCTATGCTACCAGACAGAGACCTGAAGAAACACAGCAGGGGTGTTAATTTTTTTAAAATTCAGAAAAGTTCATCAGGAAGGAGATATTGCCACTTAACGGTAATTTTTAAAAAGTTTTTATTTAATGAATGCATTTTTCATAGATACAACTTTAGGAATATAGTGGTTCTTTCCCCCATACCCCCCCCCCCCCCAACTCCCATCCCACCTCTTTCTCCCTCTCCCATCTCCTTCTTCACTATGGTTCATTTTTAGTTTGATGTAATATACAGAGGACCAACTCCAGTTAAGCATAGATTTCAACAGCTTGCACCCAAGCACACACACAACCTACAGAGTACAGTTTGGAAACAAAATTTGCAGTCGATTCTCATAGTACAACTCATTAGGGATGGAGGTCCTATATGGAGAATAAGTGCACAGTTACTTCTGTTGTTCCTTTAACAATTAACACTCTTATTTATGATGTCAGTGATCACCCGAGGCTCTTGCCATGGGCTTCCAAGGCTATGGAAGTCTTTTGTGAACATAGACTCCATCAGTATTTGGACACAGCCATAAGCAAAGTGGATATTCTCTCCAGCCTTCAGAGAAGAGTATATCCTTCTTTGATGACCCTTTCTTTCCACTGAGGTCTCACAGAGATCCTCCGTGTAGGATATTTTTTTTTGCCACAGAGTCTTGGCTTTCCATGCTTGAAATACTCTCACAAGACTTTCAGCCAGACCAGGAAGTCTTAAGGGCTGATTCTGAGGTCAGAGTGTTATTTATACAGAATGTCATTCTAGGAGTCTGCTGTGTAGACCGCTTCCCATATTGGACTTTCCTTCCTTTTTAATTCTACTATTATTACTAGGTACTTGATGTTATTTATATGATCACATTTATACTTAAGCCTACCTATATGTTGACTTTAACATTTAATATGATCATTTTAACAGTTAAGATGGCATTTATACCACCAATATTTATGGGTTTGGTGTCCCATGACAATTAATGTTAATTTTTAAAGTCTCTGCTCACGTTCCCAGAATGAAATGTATTAAGCAATGGAACAAAAGTCCAGAGAACTTTGTTTTTCCTTGAGTGAAAATAGGAATTGAAAGAGTAGAGCATGCCGGCATCCCATACTAGGGCTGGTTTGAGTCCTAGCTGTTCCATTTCCAATCCAGCTCCCTACTAACGCTCCTGAGAAGGAAGCAGAAGATAGCCCAAGTGCTTCAGCCCTTGCCACCCTGGTGGGATACCGGGATGGAGTCCTCACTGCTGGCTTCGGCTTAACCTAGCCCCAGCCATTGTGCCACTGTGGCCATTCTGGGGAGTGAACTAGCGAAAGGAAGACTCTTTCTCTCTCCCTCTCTCTCTCTCTCTTTCTTTCTCTCACCAATGAATGGAAGATCTCTTTTTCTCAGTCACCATGCCTTTCAAATAAACAGATAAATCAGAAAGAACAAATGAACAAAATAAATTAAGAGTAGAGCAAAAGTGAAAGCCTTCCGGAACGATCCATGGGTAAAGCAAACAAAAGTGTTCGCAGCTGTGGGGGAAAGGGCAGGGAAGGGCTTTCTCTTCAAAAGTGAACACAGAGAACACACCTCACTTAAAGGGAACGCCCCAATCCCAAGAATGTGACTGAACTCCTCTGGCCTGTAGTTTGGGGAAATCAGCCCACACCCTCCAGGAATGATCCAGCTCTCTCAGATTATACCTTCCATTTCCCAGCTACCCCAGGGCCAAGTGACCAGCAATACAGGTAGGAGCATTAGGAAACCGGAGTCACTTACAGTATGAATAAAAGCAATGTTGAGCTGGGCTTCTGCTGTTTTTTGTTTGTTTGTTTTTCTCTCAAATACAATTTTTCAATAAATTGCCATGGTCTGTTGAACAGAACTCAAAACAAAATTACTGAAAGCTTTTCCCCAGGAAAGGTCTCCAGGAAAAAGAGCTATAGTGGAAATGATAAATAAGAGGGTAAAATGTTAGGTGATTTGGGAATTCCGGGAATGAGGTGGAAATAATGGAAGAAAGAAAGCAGAGAAAACAGGAGACTCCATTATGAATTATAGAAAACGGAGCATTATAATGATGAATTCTGCTTGTATAGTGGGTAGTTCATTTTATTATGCATGCATTGGCTGTCATGGTCGTGAGTATCTCCACCTATCTATTCAGAGACCAGAAACTGTCTTTTGAGAGGACACAAGTAAAGTGTTGACAACACACAAACTCCAGAAGCAGACTGGAGCCCAGGGAGATACCAATATCTCCACTTACTACTTATGATTTTTCTCTGAGCCTAGGTATCTTACCTGTGAATAAAGATAATAACCTGAGGTTGCTTCAGAAAGTTCATAGGAAAATTGAATGAAAATATAAGTTTATTTTGGTGCAGAAAAGGGGCAGGCATTGAAGCACGGTGGGATGCCCACATCCAATATTGGAATGCCTGGGATTGAGTCCTGCTTCTATTTCCAATCTAGCTTCCAGCTAATGTGCCCGGGAGGCAACAGATGTTGATTCAAGTAAGCATGTGGGTCCCTGACACCCACCTGAGAAACTGAAATAGGACTCCTGGCATGTGGGTCCCTGACACCCACCTGAGAAACTGAAAGAAACTGAAATAGGACTCCTGATTCCTGGCTTCCAACTGGCCCAGTCTCAACTGTTGTGCACATTAGGGAGAAACCAACAGACAGATCTCTCTGTGTCTCTCTCTGCCTTTTTAATTAATTAATTAATGCATTAATTAACATATAATGAAGCCAGCTTGAAGAGGTAAATGACCCATAATTGCAGTGGAGGGACCAAGACTGAGATGCAGTTTTTTCAAATGGTGTAACTCGTGGACTATGGCTTAGGTCCCCGCCATCTACACTGTAGACCAGGATGGGGTTTGTGGCTTCTGGTTTTGGCCTGGCCCAGCCCTAGCTGTTGCAGACATTTGGGAAGTGGACCAGTGGATAGAAGATCTTTGTCTGTCTCTGCACTCCCTTCTCTGTCGCTCTACCTTTGAAAGAAATGAATAAATCTCGGGCTGGCGCTGTGGCATAGCACGTTAAGCCACAGCCTAAAGCATTGGCATCCCATATGCGCACTGGTTCAAGTCCCAGCTGCTCCACTTCTGACCTAGCTCCCTGCTGATGCATCTAGGAAAGCAGAGGAAGAAGGCACAAGTCCTTGGGCCACTGAACCCATGAAGGAGACACAGAAGAATTTCCAGCTCCTGGCTTTGGACCAGCCAAGCGGGTTGTGGCCATTTGGGGAGTGAACCAGCAGATGGAAGACTTCTTTCTCTCTCTCTCTCTGTAACTCTGACTTTCAAATAAATAAATAAATCTTAAAAAAAAAAAATAAATCCTCAAAAGTGGGATAAGATTTCCAGACCACCCTGATCTTCCAGAGACCCTTTCCTGTGAAGCACCACTCTTGTCTTCTTTCCTCTCCCACTGATCCTGTAATGAAAGAGTTTTCTCCCGTCAGCTGAGGAACACTCTATTTTACCTTAATAGGCTCTGGGTCAAAAAGGCCAAAGTCCTTTTCTTCTGGATTATGTGACCTCTCTACACCAAGGTTGTGAAATATGCAGAAAATCTGGGCACGCAACCCAAGGCCATGACTCTTCAGTTTCCTATCTTGTGAAACTAACAAACAGTGCATATGGGACAAAGGGAAAAAACTACCTCAGGACCGTGCTGCTGTGTTTCAATGCTAAAGCTTCCTGGTGGCACTGTGGTGGCCGTGGATGAGGCCTCCTGTGGGAGCTCACCCAGACAGGGCCCATGAAAATGCAGAAGCTTCTGCGGCTGTGTGCTGGAGTGAGGATTCTCAGGGGCTGTGTTGCCCTCCCTAAAGCCTCAGGGACTCAGAAACTCCAGTCTAAATCCTTGGCAAAACTGTACTTGTCTGCCAGAGAGAGCCACATTCAAATGTGGAGCCAGGGCCATTTTCAAAAGCGCCTAAAGATGGCCAACAAGACATAAATCCTATTTCAGACACAGCAGAGGACAAGAAAGCACAACACTACCCTAACTGCCAGGAGCGGAAACCTCTGGGAGGCAAAAGGCAGGTTAAGGACCTGCGGTTCTCAAGGACCCACTTTAAGCACCTGTTGCCTGGGGCAGCTCCCCTCCCAGGCTACAACAGTGCCCCACTCACAGCCCTCCTGGCCCTCATGAGGAGAGAACTCAGAAAGAGGAAAGTGGGGAAAATCAACTTGGGGCTCAGACTACAGGTTCCAAGGGAAGCCAGAAACGTGAAGAGTTGCGTGCACTTTCTCTCTGCCACCCCAGTCCAGCAACAGCCTTCATTCCCTGCCCTTCAGCTTCTCCATGCATTTTCACAGGAAGCAGTGGCCTGGGACCCCTCCCAAGGGGCTCCATCCTTAGGCTCCGGTGGGAGGCTGTACTATCACACAATAAGAGCATCATCTAATCCACATCCCTTCACGTTGTAATCTAACATTGTAATTTTTTTTTTTTTAACCACCACGCTTCTCTCGCCCTCCAGGTAAACCACGAAGACCAAATCCTCTTTCTATAGGTGCAAAAGGCCTTGGGTCCGTGAACTCAGAGCCACTTGGGGAGGCAGGAGTGGCTTCCACTACAGTGACTTCCCACCAGAGTACAACTCGCACGTACTCTTTCCTCCCCCGGAAGTGAGAGGCCCTTTCAAAGTCGGTGCTGCTGTAGTCTGAAAGCAGAAAGTGAAGCAATCGTCGCTTAAACAGGAAAAGACTTTCTTTCCCGCTTCTTTTTTGGAGTTTGGATAAACTCACCTGCCTGGGGACAGGAACACAATCTCCTTCCGGAAGCGGCGGGCTGCAAAGCGAACGTCTAGCTGCTCGGTGGAGCTGAGAGCTCGGGAGCCGTCCGCCCCACACCAGCCTGCTCCTTCCCGCGCCACAGGCTCCGCACCTGCTCCAGTGCACCTGCTCCCTGCACCAGCCCCAGGTCCCTGGAGGCGGGCGGAACTTGTGCCCTGGGCAGGTCCTGCGCGCTACGGCACGGTCACCGTGCAGGCCGGGCACAGGCGCCGCCCCCAGTGCAGCCAATTTCCTATTAATGAGCTCTCCAGCCAGAAAAGCCGATTTCCCGACCTCGCCAAGCCCCTCCCCCAAATCGCCTGAGGTCGCGGGGCCGTAGTAATCACCACCCACTGCTTCCTTCCTTTAACCTTTGTATTTGAGCCCAGCAGATTACCGCAATGCAAAGAGAGCAAGACAGTGAGAGTTAGGGAACTTCGTAGTCTCAAACATTTCGGGACTGGGAGAGGGAACGCTGGGGACCGTTAGTATGCATTTAGCTGGAAACAAAAGGATCTTAATGTTCAATCTTGAAAGCTCTACAGAATACTTCATAGAAAATTTAAGTCTTTAGGGAAGACAAAACGAACTGGAGGTCGCTGACAAAATTAACTTCCCTTAAACTTAAAGGCCGCGCAGTAACGACCGCTTCCACTGTCGCAATCCGCGACGCCAGGCGACTTGCTCTGTCCCAATGTCCCCTGGCCTTGGGCATCCAAACAGGGGCTGGAGGAGACGGTCCCGGATAAGTTCACTACTCCATTAGCTCTGTGTGTTCTTCACAGGGACATTTTAGGGGTATGTTTTAAGAAGGCATAGTTTTTCTAACATAAAATTTAGATGAGAGAGAATCCAAGTTTCCACAGCCCCAGCTATAATATTTAGGGATCTAGTTTCAATTGGTGTATCTGAAAAGTTGTAAGGGTTTATATTTTCCATCTATATTATTTGTCTCATAGTAATATGAGGTACTTCAAAAAATGGAAGATTGGAATTTAAAGATAAATTTATTCTAGCACAAAAAATTGGAATCCATCCATAATTTTTTTAATGATACACATTTGCCATGAACCTCCTAAAGACACTCATATGCACGGATTTCAAAAATCTTTGCACTAAAATAAACTTATCTTTTAATCCTATTTCCCACACTTTTTAAAGTACCCTTGTATTTCTCACACATGTACCATCTGTTTCTATGCCTATTTTTCTTTTTTTTAATCCTAACTTTACCCCCCATCCCCCTTGGACTTTAAAAATACCCCTGAGGCTGATCTCCTGTAAGCTAAAGGCAGGACCTAGCCTCTTGCCTGTCTCCCTTACTCCAAGGTGTTCTCGATTGTCCTTTATGGAAAGGAACTCACTTAAATGAGGGAGGGTACAGCTGGCCTGATAAGGTTCTAATCACCGGATTCAAGAACTCACCTGCTTCTCCAGTAGGTTAAACATTGTTGACCAGTATGGTCCAGAGGGATTTGCTTGGGGGAATTCCCGGTCCAAGCAGGGAAATTCCAAGTCTGGGGCAGAAGGAGACTGACACTCATATGTAATGTGCCCTGTCACCACCACCCCCAGACCCATGGAAGCCCACCTGGCCTTCATGAAAATTTCATGGGGAGCGCAGCATCGCTGTTCAATCAAAGGAAGGTTACAAGCACCACTAACCAACTAGGAGCTTGCACACAAGCTGAACACATACTGCCCAGTACCGATTCTAATCTTTAAGAACCTTCACCTCTAACTCCTCGGGGAGCCTGGGAATTAAGCACTACCTGCCCAGCTCCTTGCTCTGTGCAATAAATATCTAGCTTCGTCCACCACCAGAGTGGTAGTAACTTGCTCTCTGCATGTCAGAGGAGCAGTTCTAAGTTTGGGGGGTTCTATGACAACTCTTCCAACTAACTTTTGGGATTGTTTGGCAACACCCAGACTAGCTTTCTAGGATTTGATGGACAAGTCCATGTTCTATGAAAGAAAAAAAGAATGAACTACTAGTTTGCCTGGGAAATAGAAATTAATCACATTCAGGACTCAGAATAATTTCCACATGTGCACAACAGTAAGAATATTGGAAAATCTAGCATCAGAAGACACCAGTGCTTCATTTTTATGTCTCTCTATATTTTTAACTATATATATTCACCTAACTCTATAAAGTACATTGGAAGGTAGCTCTAACACTAAGTGGAATAGCACAGAACTTGAGATGACAAAAATCTATTCTGAATTCTCTCCAGGGCAGTTTAGTACTACAAGTATTTAAAAGACTCTTTTCTTGTATTATGGGGTGACACCACCCAAATCTTATGGCTAACACCACAGAAAAATGTATGAGAGGGTTATCATATAAACAAGTTGATCAATAGAATTCCAGCTGAATGATTCAAACATGTTTTGAAAAGAAGAAACACCTGGCTTATTTAATTATAAAATGTGTTTAAACTACTAATCATTGAATCAATACTGAGCTCCTACCAGCAATATAGCATAACAATTACTGACTACTTGTTATATATATGACGGTCTTTTGAACAGTGTCAGCACTTGATTGTAGTAAATTTAATTCAATGAACTTTTTTTTTTAAGTGAATACAAGGCACTTGGTTTGAAGCTAAAACTTGAAACTAAAATAAATAGCATTGAGTATTTGTCCCCAAGGTGTTCACAACCCAGGACACATAAAGGCCAAAACAGTACAAAGTTGCCATTAAACTGTGGAAGAAAATATTTCTATTTAAAAATAAGAATGATAATTGGGACATGAATTAGAACAGTCCCAGAGAAAAGATTATGAAAGAATTGTCACATTTATGCCTCTCTGTTATGTGCTTTCAGATGGGTGAGGGAGAGGAAGGGTTATTATTCAGCTTGTTTCAGTATGAATAAAAGAACAAGTTCAGATTTTCAATCCCTTTCCTTATCATCATTTTAATCATAGAATAAAATCTTTCAGATAAATTTAATCCAAGTTTCAGCATAAGTAACTCTCTAGTAAATATTAAAACAGGGTAAAAGTTCATTAATCTGGGGTGGGGAGAGCAAAAGTCATTTCAGTCTAAAGTAGCTGCCGTGATAAAGAGGAAAAGGCTGCCTGTTGGAGAGATGGAATCAGAAATATATGGAAGAGCAAAGTGTAAGAAGTCCTACAGTTCCTACCTTTTAAACAAACAAAGGAGAAGTATGAGAAAGAGTTCCCATCATCACTAGACCCCTCCTGTAAATGGTTGGAAAGCAGATGCCTGTCACTCCCAGTAATCTTGGATCATTGCTTTTCCCTAAATTCACAACATAGGTGGCCCACAGTCTGAAACCAAGGGTATAGATCGTACTTGGGAATTTCAGTAAATAGACAGGAGGATGGCTTTCAAGTTAAGGAATGTAAATCATACAATAAAAGTATACAGCACAAACAACATTCTGGGGGTGGGCACAGTGTTGTCAGCTCCCTGCATCCCATATCTGATTACCTGGGGTTAAGTCCCACCTCAGCTTCTAAGCCTGCTTCCTGTGAATGTGCTGGGGAGGCAATACATCTATGGCCTGTTTATTTAGGTTCCTACCACCCATGTGGGAGTCCCAGATGGAGTTTCTGGCTCTTGGTTTAAGCGTGGCCCAGCCCCAATTGTTGTAGCTATTTGGGGAGGAAACTAGTGAATAGATTCTCTCTCTATCCCCTTGCTCCTCCCTCCACCAAATAAATCTTTAAAGAAACGTAATTTTAGAAAAATAAGCAACATTCTAACATATAATTGTTATTTTGGGCTATAATTCTCATTTAAAATGTAAAGTAGATTGCTTATTTCTCTTAACAACCCTGGAATGCAGTTCTCTTTTTCCATATTCCTATTTTTATAGATGGACATTGAGAACCAGAGCACTTGAAAGTTGTGCTAAATTCTGAAATAAACTCTGAACCTTACACGCAAGACGAAAAAGTAGTCTTAGTGAGAGAGCCAGAATTAAAAAGTGAAAAAAACTCTTGTTTATTTGCTGATCAAGAGAGTGTGGTAAGAGTATAAGGATAGACAAGTAAGTCAAAAGAACAGAATAGAGTCAGAAATAGAGCTACACTTAATTGGTCAACTGATTTTCAGTAAATGCATAGAAGCAATACAATAAAGAAAGGGAAACTGTCACCAAAAGGAGCTGGAACAATTGAACAGCCATATAGAAAAAAATGAACTTCAACCTCTCACTAACACCGCACACAGAAATTAATTCAAGGTGAGTCATTTACCCAAAAGCTAACATTACAAAGCAAATGTGGATTATCTTTGTGATCATGAATAGGCAAAGTTGTTTTATACAAGACACAAAAAAGTATAATGTGTAAAACAACAAATTGATGAACTGGACTTCAGCAAAGTAAAATATTTCACTTATTAATAGATACCAGTAGGGACCGGCATTGTGGCGCAGCAGGCAAAAGATGTTGCCCATGATGCTGGCATCCCACGTGGGCACTTGTTCATATTCCAGGTGCTCCACTTTCAATACAGCTCCCTGCTAATGGCCTGGAAAAAGCAGCAGGAGATGGCCCAAGTGTTTGGGGCCCTGCCTCCAACATGGGAGACCTGGACCAGCCCAGGGCCATGCAACCATCTGGAGAGTGAACCAGTGGATGGAAGACTCTCTCTCTCTCTCTCTCTCTCTCTCTCTCTGTGCGTGTGTGTGTGTGTGTGTGTCTCTCTGTTACTCTGACTTTCAAATAGATAAACAAAACTTTAATTAAAAAAGACACTATTAAGAAAATGAATAGGCAAGACATGGACTTGAGAAAATATATTTAATATATATCTGGCAAAAAGTATGTATTCAAGAGAGCTCCTATGACAAAAATTATGAGCCAAAAATATAGAATTAAAACTAGAAAATATGCAAAATATTTGAATAGACATTTCACAAAGGAAGATAGATCAGTGACTTGAAAGCACATGAAAAGGTATTTAATGTTTTTTAGAGAAATTCAAGTCAAAATGACAATGAGATTCTTCTTCCCAAATACTACAAAGCAAGAAATAAAGAGATAGACAAAACCCAATACTGACAAGGATGTAGAGCAAATGGAACTTTTATACATTGCCAGTAGGAATATAAAATGGAACACCAACTAGAAAAATGTATCTCATAGTTTTTACAAAGTTAACTACATCTATCCTACACCCCAACAATTCTACATCTAGGGATTCACCCCAAAGAAAGAAATGAGAACATATGTCCACAAAAAGAATTGCTCAGGAATGATCTTAGTACTTTCATTCGGAATTATCCAAGTCTTGAAAAACCAAAGTGTTCATCAGCAGAAGAGTAGAAAAACAAATTGAGGTGTATTCATACAAGAGAATACTAATACATCACAATAAAAAACACACTGATACACAGAATAACATGACTGAATATCAATAGTATTGTATTGATCAAATAAAACCAGACACAAAATAATGTGATTTCATTTACATGAAATTCAAAAGCAAGCTAAATTAATTCATAATAATACAAATAAGGAAGGCAGTTATTTGTAGTAGTAGGGGAACTGATGGACTGAAAAGGAGCAAGTATTGGTTTGTTCAGGCTGCTCTAACCAAAAACCTTAGACTTGGTGATTTATAAACAATGGAAATGTATTGCTCATAGCTCTAGCAGCAGGGAAGTTCAAGATCATGGCAGTGCCAGCAGATTTGGTGAATAAGATGGTACGTTCTTGCTGTGTCCTTACATGGCCAAAGAGGCAGGGCAGCTCTTTTCAACTCTCTTTTTTCAGACTTTTTTCAAGTCCACTCATGGGGGTTCACTCTTATGACTTAATCACTTCCTGAAAGGCCCCACATCTTAATCTTACCACCATGAGAGTTAGGTTTCGACATGAATTTTGGAGAGACACACTAAGACCACAGCCAAGTGCAAAACAATTGTCTGGAGTCATTGAAATGTTTAGGGTATTTTTTTTTTTACATGGAGGATCTATTTCTCAAATTCATTGACCTGTATACTTGAAATCTGTGCATTTTACAGTATAAAAATTATATCTCAATAACAAATTAACTTTCAAAAGTTCAAAGACTTTAAGAAAAATGACAATCAACTAAGACTAAAATAATTACATCTTTATCACTAGGAGTCCCACCTTAGTATTGCATTGAAAATATTGACAGGAAATGTAGATAAACATTGTCATAAAGGAATCTGAAATCTTAACGTATTTCCTCTGTTTCTGCCTCTTCTAGAAAGCAATAGATACTGTTGTTGGTATCCTTGCTTTTCCCAGAAGAGGGAGATTCTTAAGTGCAATTCTCTACCAAGGGTTAGGAAGGAGATTATCCCTTTTCATTCACACAGACAAGCAGCAATGCCCAATTCTGCCAGGATTCCCTGATACATGTTTGAGGCAACATGGAGACATAATTATTTATCTGTGGAAATAGCGTCAACTTTCCCAGAATATGCCACTGTACTCCATACTGCCCACAGGCCCTACTAAAGACAAGAAAAAACCATGATTCCAGATCCAAAATGTTATATGCTTACATTAATTTAATCAACCCATTTTCCATAGGTGATGTATTGGTGGCTTTAAAACATCACATTAATAGAAGCAAACTTGAAAGCACTGTTCAAGTTGTCTAAACTATTTCAAGCTTAGACAATAAGCATTGTGAACTATTCGATAATATCTTAAAAATTGCTTTTTTTTCCTTTGACATCATGTAGGCCTCCTGACAAAAATTACCAAAATATTCTATAAAGGTTACCATTACTTCTGTCACGGAGCCTGTCTTAGAAAGATTAGAGCCTTCCATAAGCTGAGAGAAATCACTTGACAAATCTTGTGGAACCTATTTTTTTAAAAAACTTGTTTAAAATTCTTCTTTTCTTCAGATTTGATTTAGTAACTTTAGATCTGCATTATGTTGTGTTTTGCAAGGAGCTATTGACTTCAGCTAAGGAACCGTGAGCAATAATTATTTTGCATGACTAAGCTCTGGTGCACCATTGTCAGACAGGCACTTTACAGTACCAGTAGTTTCAAAATTTAGAACAGAACTGTCAAACAAGCAAATGCCTACACCAAAGACTTCTTTTTTCAGGCTACAGGCATGAGTTCTATGATGTACAATAACAGAGCGAATCTTTGTGTTCTTGTGAAAGCTCCTGATTTGACAGCCCTGGAAAGGAATGCTTGTTTCTTACTAGAACAGATACATCAGTGGTGGCAACAGTATATATTTGCAAGCAAGATAGAAGGGCACTGAGATTATTAAATGTTAGTATGAAGAATTGTTTTTTATGCTGAGCAGAGAAAAAAACCCAAGCTTCTCATATAGCTCATTCCAGTTGGACATCTTTCCAACTACTACTCAAGGAAACTTCTATGAAGTTACCAATTTATACTCAATTAAAAATTTTATCCTTAAACATCATGTATCTAATACCAACATTTTACAAAGCCTAAGTGTGGAGCACATTATTAGGCAAAGACATATCAGGAACATAGGGCCAAACAATTTCTATTTTCAAAGTGGATCGTTCATCCTTTTAAATTTTTACAACACTGATTTTTTTCCCAAGTGTCTTCTCTTCAGATAATTTTATCCTCAAAATACTTTAGGACAAATGTTATTTTCCAGTGATAGATTAGGAAAATGAAAAGCAGGCATTAAATGATCTTCAAATGCCATATGCAACTTAAAAATATATAGAAGGTAGGAAGCATAGATAATCAAAAGAATGGGTAGCCTGCACATGATGAGCCTCACAGATATTTCTGTCTTTAACTGTATCCAGAACATTTCCTTTTTATTTTTCCAGGCAAATGTTTATTGACTCTAATGAATTTACACTAATATATTTAGAATTGCTGATTTTTAGACCAGAAGTCCAACTTAGTAAATAAGAAGGGGTGCTCATCAGACCGTATCTACTTTATAAGGTTCTCTCTTTTTATTTGGGAAACCAATGAGGAAGAGCAAATTGTCAAGAATGATGGGAATACTTTATCTGGGCTGCTATGGAATTTGGAGAAAAATCTCAGGTTCTCTGCAGAGGACGTTTTTTCAGTGACTATAGGCTATTACTACAGTTTCCTAACTGGATTGCCCAATTTGAGCCTCACTCCCCACCAATATAGGCTGCATAGCACAGCTTGTCTGGACATTCTGAGGCACAGCACAAATGAAGCCACTCCTCTAGAAATCCTCAACGGTTCCCTTTGTCTGGAATTTAAACAACTTAATGATACCCACCTGGTACACCTTGCCAATCTTATATCTAGAATGTGTTATATTGCAATGAAAGTAAAATGTCTGGGAAAAGGAATGGGTCATCTTATTTAGTTTGGTCAATTCCCAGGTTGTCAGCATCTTGACTAGAACAGTCAGGTAAGATCCACCTGCACTTAGATAAAACAGTACCCAAGGTGACTCAACTATGAAGGAGTAGAGAGAATTTGTTAATATTCACTGTGCAGACATTTTAAAAACAAAAATTATTTCTTAGTGTACACATGGAATGGTTTAAAGTTTCTATGAGGGAGAATTAGTAATTTGCAATTTCCTGGCAGTCTTAAAACATAATGACTAATAAAAAGAAGAGATTTTAAATAGGTCTATGTAAGAGAGAAAGGAAATATAAGATTGCAGTGTTACTAGAGCAGAAACCTTACAAGGCAGAGACAGTAAAGATTCAAAAATAATTGGGGAGATGGTTGAGAAGGAGATGGGGTAGCTGAGGCTATGGTTTGAATGTAATTTGTCCATTTGAATTCAGGCAGGAATTTAAACGCCAAAGTCACGAGTTAATGATATTAAAATGAAACTTAATTTGACTACGGTGTTTGCAGGTAGGACCTCTGAGAAGTGAGGTCATTTGAAGAGAGTGAGAGGGAGAGAGACCACACAGGCAGAGACATACATGTGCTCCCACCAGGATGTGATTTACCCAGGGGTCCTTTGTGAGAACCCATGCCATGCTGTGTAGACCTTATACCTCCAGAATCATAAGCCAAAATAAACCTCTTTTATTTATAAAGTAACCTGACTCGGATATTTCACTATTGTAACAAAAACTAACAGTTGGTTACTATCATGAACTTCAGAAGAACAGATCAAACTAATAGAGATTTTTAATATGTTTTTAGGTATAGTGCATATTGTAACTTTCCTCTTCATCTCCCATTTTGCCTTCAGTAAAATATCTCTGTTCTTAGGAATTTATGGCTTATTTTCCTTTGGTCAGTCCTGAGAGGTACTGAGCTGTATGTACTTCAGTGAGGAGATTCTGAAATGGAAACTCCTCAAGTTCAGCCACATCTTGGCTAAATGTCCAGCATACAATGGATATTCAGCAGGCTCTGATCATCATTCCAGTCCCTCTTTGGGAAGAAACTAGCAATACTTTGATTCAGTAACTGAATAATTGGCCATGACTTGGCTCAGAGTCAACTTTTCTCTTCTGTGTCATCCTACTATATTTCTGCACAGCAAACCTAGGCTGCATCTAGCTGCAAAACCCTTACTGGGAAGTCTTCATCTTATCTTGGACCCTTGCTCATAGGTGCTGTCTATACCTGAAAATCTGTATTTGGATTCTCTGGAAAGATTTTTCTTTTCAATGTGATCTTTAAATGTTGACTGGCTACAGATGATGATGCTCTCCATGTCAGCCATCTCTTTACAAGACCAACAGTCTTCAGTTCTGTGTCTCACAGAGAATGGAAAAGAAAGACGGAGCCTAAAACTCCCTTCCTCATAGGAAGAGTTACATCCTGTTTCCTGAAAAAGTTTCTTTATATTGACAATGACAGGACTATTAAACCAGAACATCTCCCTCCTTCTCAATCCCTGCCAACAATGGCTTAAGAATATCAAAAATAGCAATGAGCTATGGATCCAGTAGGAAAAATAGGGTATCTTGGCTGTATATGAAACTCTTTTTTTTCAACTTTTATTTAATAAATATAAATTTCCAAAGTACAACTTTGAATTATAGCAGCTTTTCCCCCCATAACCTCCCTCCTACCCACAACCATCCCATCTCCCACTCCTCTCCCATCCCATTCTTCATCAAGATACATTTTCAATTATCATTATATACAGAAGATCAACTTAGTATACACTAAGTAAAGATTTCAACAAACTGCACCCACAAAGACACACAAAGTATAAAGTACTGTTTGAGTAGTAGTTTTACCATTAATTCTCATAGTACAACACATTAAGGGCAGAGGTCCTACATGAGGAGCAGGTGCACAGTGACTCCCATTGTTGATTTAACAATTGCACTCTTATTTATGACATCAGTAATCACCAGAGGCTCTTGTCATGAGCTGCCAAGGCTATGGAAGCCTCTTGAGTTCACAAACTCTGATCTTATTTAGACAAGGCCATAGACAAAGTGGAAGTTCTCTCTTCCCTTCAGAGAAAGGTACTGCCTTCTTTGATAGCCCGTTCTTTCTGCTGGAATCCCACTTACAGAGATTGTTCATTTAGGTCACTTTTTTCCTTTTTGCCACAATGTCTTGGCTTTCCATGCCTGAAATACTCTCATGGGCTTTTTAGCCAGATCTGAATGCCTTAAGGGCTGATTCTGAGGCCAGAGTGCTGTTTATGGCTTTTGCCATTCTTTGAGTCTGCTGTGTATCCTGCTTCCCATGATGGATGGTTCTCTCCTTTTAAATTCCTATCAGTTATTATTTGCAGACACTGGTCTTATTTATGTAATCCCTTTGACACTTAATCCTATCTTTTTAATCAATTATGATCTTAAACTGATCACTTTAACAAGTAAGATGGCATTGGTACATCCCACCTTGATGGGATTGAATTGGAATCCCCTGGCACATTTCTAGCTCCACCATTAGGGGTAAGTTGGAGTGAGCATGTGTGGAACTGTATATCTCCTCCCTCTCTTATTCCCACTCTTATATTTAACAGGGATCACTTTTCAGTTAAATTTAAACACCTAAGAATAATTGTGTGCTAATTAAAGAATTCAACAATTGGTACTAAGTAGAACAAAAAGACACTAAAAGGAATAAAATAATAAGTCGTTCCTCGACAGTCAGGACAAGGGCTGAAACAAGTCATTGTTTCTCATAGTGTCCATTTCACTTCAACAGATTTCCTTTTAAGTGCTAAGTTAGTTGTCACTGAGCAGGAAGAACATCTGATATTTGTCCCTTTGGGACTGGCTTATTTCACTCAGCATGATGTTTTCCAGATTCTTCCATTTTGTTGCAAATGACCAGATTTCATTTTTTTTTTTGCTGCTGTATAGTATTTATAGAGTACATATCCCATAATTTCTTTATCCAGTCTTCTGTCAATGAGCATTTAGGTTGATTCCATGTCTTAGCTATTGTGAATTGAGCTGCAATAAACATTGAGGTGCAGACAGCTCTTTTATTTGCCAATTTAATTTCCTTTGGGTAAATTCCAAGAGGTGGGATGGCTGGGCTGTATGAACTCTTGATATGAAAGATAAAAAGATAAAGCAGAGGGGCAGATGCCATGGATCACTTTGTTAATCCTCCACCTGTGGTGCCGGGATCCAATATGGGCGCCGGGTTCTAGTCCCGGTTGCTCCTCTTCCAGTCCAGCTCTTTGCTGTGGCCTGGGAGGGCAGTGGAGGATGGCCCAAGTCCTTGGGACCCTGTAACTGCAAGGGAGACCAGGAGGAAGCACCTGGATCCTGGCTTCGGATTGGCATAGCTCTGGCCATAGCGGCCATTTAGGGGGTGAACCAACGAAAGAAACACCTTCTCTCTCTCTCTCTCTCTCTCTCTCTCTCTCTCTCTCTCTCTCTCACTATCTAACTCTATCTGTTCAAAAAACAAAACAAAACAAACAAACAAAAAAAAAAAAACAAATCTCTGACTGGAGGCAGGAAAAAAGAAAAGATAAAGCAGAATGAGAGATTAAATGTGTTTCTTAGTCTGGGGGTGATTAATTTACCTATTCCAAGGCTGTGCCTTCAGAGAGGAAGTTAGGATATCACACCCAATGTTTCAGTGTTTCGGTTCAAGTACCAGCTCTTCTCTCAATTCCAGGTCCCTCTAATGCATGCACTAACAGGTAGCAGCAATGGCTCAAGTGCTTTGGTCCCTGCCACCCAAGTAGGAGACATAGATTGAGCTCCGGGTTCCCAGCTTTGGGTTGGCTGGTCCAGGCCTGCCTGTTGTAGGCATCTAGGAAAGGAACCAGAAGATGGAAGCTCACTGTCTGTATGTCTCTGCCTCTCTGCTTTTCCTATACCTCTGCCTTCAATGTTCCAGGTGTGTCTTTTTTCTTATATCAGTCTTTCTAAAAGTTAGATAGCCTAATCTAATTCTATTTATTCTTTTTTTAAGATTTATTTTATTTATGTGAAATTCAGAGTTACAGAGAGGTAGAGACAGAAAGAGAAGTCTTCCATCTGCTGGTTCACTCCTCAGATGGCTGCAACGGCCGGAGCTGTGCCGATCCAAAGCCAGGAGATAGGAGCTTCTTCCAGGTCTCCCACACGAGTGCAGGGGCCCAAGGACTTGGGCCATCTTCTACTGCTTTCCCAGGCCACAGCAGAGAGCTGGATTGGAAGAGGAGCAGCCAGGTCTTGAACTGGTGCCCATATGGGATGCCAGCGCTTCAGGCCAGGGCTTTAACCCGCTGCACCCCAGCACCAGCCCCCTTCTGTTTATTGTTATAAAGCTCTTACCCAGTTTAGAATGATTTTACATTCTATTGTATTTCTACAGAAAATTACATCTACCTTGTTTATAGCATGTTTGCCTTATGATTTGACTACTTTTGAAATTTTAATATTACCATTAGACTATCCTAATTCACCTTTGAATATAATCTATTACCCTTAGTTTCTTGAAAAACTATATACATACTTATACATATATGTACACATATATCCATATTCTTCCTCATGTAAATATTTTTTAATGAGAATGAGGTGAGCATTTTTAAAAAAAATATTTATTTATTTGGAAGGAAGAATTACAGAGAGGCAGAGGCAGGGAGAGAGAGAGAGAGAGAGAGAGAGAGAGAGAGAGGTCTTTCATCCTCTGGTTCACTCCCCAGATGGCCTCAATGGCCAGAGCTCTGCTGATCTGAAGCCAGGAGCCTGGAGCTTCTTCTGGGTCTCCCATGCGGATACAGAGGCCCTAGGACTTGGGTCATTTTCTGCTGCTTCCCCAGACCTTAGCAGAGAGCTGGATCAGAAGTGGAGCTGCCAGGATTTGAACCAGCACCCATATGGGATGCTAGCACTGCAGGTGGCAGCTTTACCCACTACGGCCCCCTCTACTTTTGAAAATGTCCATCATGATGCATACTATTAGTCACATTAAATATAATAAGTATATTTGAACAGAAATCCAAACATTTTATTATGTCTTTTACCAATAATATTTTTGACTCTTTGTTCACAAGATCCTCTCAATGATATCAATAAAGCTTACTCATCACTTAGACCACCTGGAGTTATTTCCTAGGCTAGATAATTGGAGTTCTCCTGTTCCTGGCACTGAAATTGACCCTCATAGAATTGAAGTGGTTATCAAACAATTTTTCCAGATAATTCTGTTTTGAAATGAAATCTTACACATAACCTTAATATTTAGAATAAGTTGCAGCAATATGCAGCAATATACAGATCTCTCGGATGGTCAATAATCTTCAGTGATTGGAACAAATATGTACCTCCTTTGTTAGGAAATGCTTGGAGCACATCCATGGAATCATGGGGTTCTGGTAGCCCAACTACCTCATTTTACCATGGGAGAAACTGAAGCAAAACGAGATTATGATAACCAATCCATTATCAATTAGCCAGTACCTAGAAGATACATTTCCTTAGTCTGTGGTTTTGGCAATGATATTATATAGTCCTACTTACTGCTTGTAATTATTTTTGAGCATTATGTTTCTCCTACATAATTCATGATGATGACATACATCCAATTTGAGGCCTAAAGTTCCTTCACCTGACTTATACCATTAGTCTTCAATGGCTGGAATTCTGGTTTCATTCCCGACCCTAAGGAAATTTTCCTTATTAAGAGAGCTCTGTCACTCAATAGCTAAAAGCTCCTGAACAGAACATGAAATGCTAACTTCAATGGTTTAGAAAGAAATATAGATCAATATTAGTGAAAGTAACCAAGAAAATGCTTCTCGATATACTGGAAAGAGTTGAGGTGGGGGACAGAGCCAAAGAATCATCAGAAATGTAAGGCAACTGACATGGACAGAAAGAAGTGACATGCTTGCTGAGGGGATTATTTCAAAATTATTTTTCACTGGAGTTTCATATTAATTATTTTGAAGAGTATATTAAGATAACTTTAGCCATTAATCCTTCAAGATTTCTGGTTTTGACTTAACTGATTGTGGCCACATCCTTCTCTTCATTTGTTAGGCATTGAGTAAGCCTTAGGCAAAACTATGAAGAGGCAATAATTCATCTGGCAGTAAAGGTCAGCCAGGTTTTTCTCTGTACCTAGAAAAATGTGGAAATGTCTGCTGGGCTCTCCTGGCTCCATCTAGCAGTCAGCTGCTGTGAGAAACCAGAATGATTGCTACCTGCAACCTGAAGTTGATCTCAATGAGTTTGGGGCCTTTCTTCTCTCTACATATTTGGTAGAATTTTTCATGTGGCAAGTATGAAAATTTCCTATGCAAATTCAACTAAAAAGGATTTACTGGCACATATAACTGGGTAGATCACAGGTATATTTAATTTCTGAAAGGCTTGAATCAAGTTCTGTAAAAGGAAACTAGGATCTCTATTTCTCTGTTCAGCTGCTTTGGTGTTGGCTGATTTCCAAGCAACCTCTCCTCTCGTGTTCACAAGACGAGTCTGACTGAAAGCCACTAGGACATAGGATTAAGCTTTCTTTACCCTCATTTGCCTCTACTGAGTCAGATATCTATCTCTAAAATAGTCAGATGAAATGCACTTGAATGTCTTAAACTGGACTGACCTATCCCCAGAGTTGAGTATGGAAGCCAACCTCAATGAAACATCAAGTGGGAAATGGGAACAGCCTTAGGAACAGAGGAGAGAGGCTTGGCTCCTAACAAGGCATTGAACAAATATCGATGAAGACTTAGCAATTGTTTTATGACTCTGCTGCTTCTTCTCCTTTTTAATTGGTCATCTCTCAAAGCATGTGTCTAGGTTTGAATTTTAATTCTGCTCCTTACGATAGATGATCTTCAGTAAATGACTTGACCTCTCTATATCACATTTTCCCCTCTGTAAACTAGAGATAATACTGCTATCCTACTAGCTACCAGGGAAATGCAAATCAAAACTACAATGAGGTTTCACCTCACCCCACTTAGATTGGCTCTCATACAGAAATCAACAATAAATGCTGGCAAGAATGTGGGAAAAAAAGGTACTCTAATCCACTGTAGGTGGGAATGTAAACTAGTACAGCCATTGTGGAAGACAGTATGCAGACACCTGAGAAAGTTGAAAACAGGTATAATATAGGACCCAGTGATCCCACTCCTGGGATTTACCTAAGGGAAATGAAATCAGCATATGAAAGAGCGATCTGTACCCTCATGTTTATTGCAACTCAATTCACAACAGCTAAGATATGGAATCAACCCGGATGTCCATCAACTGATGACTGGATAAAGAAATTATGGTATATATACACTATGGAATACTACTCAGCCATAAAAAGAATGGAATCCTGTCATTTGCAACAAATGGATGCAACTAGAAACCACTTTACTTAGTGAAATAAGCCAGTCCCCAAAAGGCAGATACCACAGTTTCCCTTGATCCATGGTAACTAATAGAGCACCAAAAATGTAATGTATAGATGTGAAATTGACATTTTGAGCTCTGATAATTGTTTACAGCCCTGAACAGTGGTTTGTTGTTGTTGTTGTTCACCTTACTATTTGTTGAAGTCTTTACTTAGTGTAGGGTTAATCTTACGAGTATAAAGTAATTGACAGTAGATCATTGTAAAAATTAAAAGAGGGGTTAGGAGAGGAAGGAGAAGGAAGGATTAGAGCCTTGGCAGGAGGGGAGGATAGGGTAGGAAATATCACTGTGTTTCTAAATCTGTATTCATGAAATACATGACATTTGTATATCTTAAATAAAATTTAAAAACCACATCTGTACTGAAACAATACCAAACCAAACAAAAAAATAATGCTGTCTACTTCTTAGGGCTGTTAGGATGATTGAATAAATATAGACATACATAAGTAGTTTTTAAGACAGGTTCTGGTATCAAGAAAAGATTCTATTTTCTTCTATTATTATCATTGCTAAAACTTTAAATCCTACTTTTTTCATATTTGTTGAGTTCCCAGTTTCTTCAAATTGTCTTGTTCACAGTTCTCAAATGAACTTCCCTGGACTACTGTTTTGAGATTCTTTGGCTTCTTTAGCAAATTCACTCATGTACACATTTTTTAAATCATTCTTTCTATAACTTGCAAAGCTAAACAGAAAATCCAGGGTTATGGAAATTTTTAGGATTCATAGGAACAATAGAGATCATTTAATTCACTAATTTCCAAAATAGGGAACACAAAAGAAACCATACCGAAATTTATATAGTGATATATTTTCAAATGTAAAACTCAAGAAAGAAATGAGATGGTTATTTACTGAATGTGTTTAAATGAATACATTTACATGATTCAAAATTAGTATATGTTAGAAGGTACATGTTCAAAGATTTTGCTTCTTTTTTTGCTAATAAAGTAATATAATAAAAAAAATGCTGGGGAAGTAGGCCTTTGGCCTTTGGTTAAGACACTCATATCTGTACACCGGGTTTGATCCTCAGCTCTGATTTCTGACTCCAACTTCCTGCTAATGCAAAACCTGGAAGGCAACAGTGGTTGCTCAGGTAACCAGGTTCCTGACACCTATGTGGGAGACAGGACTAAGTTTCTGGCTCCTGGCTTCGGTCTTAGCCTAGCCCTTGACATGACAGCTATTTGAGGAGTGAACAAGTGGATAAGAGCTCGCTTGGTTTTTGCCACTCAATTAAAGTAATAATAATAATAAAAACAAAAAAAAAAAACTAAAAGAGTGAAAAGCTCTACTCTTGCGGGTGCCGTGGCTCACTAGGCTAATCCTCTGCCTGTGGTGCCGGCACCCTGAGTTCTAGTCCCGGTTGGGGCCCCGGATTCTGTCCCAGTTGCTCCTCTTCCGGTCTAGTTCTCTGCTGTGGCCCGGGAAGGCAGTGAAGGATGGCCCAAATGCATGGGAGACCAGCAGAAAGCACCTGGCATCTGGCTTGGATCCAGGCAGAGCTCCAGCCGTACTGGCCATTTGGGGGGTAAACCAAGGGAAAGGAAGACCTTTCTCTCTGTCTCTCTCTCACTGTCCACTCTGCCTGTCAAAAAAAAAGAAAAAAAGAAAAAAAGAAAAAAAAAGAAAAAAAAAGAAAAGCTCTACTCTTTTTATTTCTCACAGGAGGCAAGTGACCTAGAGAAGGGAAATTACTTATCCAAGACCTCAACTGTGAGTAGAAGAACCTGGCTGAGAATGGGAATCAGTGTGAGATGATCACAGCCAGGTTACTTGATCCTTAGGTCTCAGTTTACTCATTTTCTTTTTTCTTTTCTTTTCTTTTCTTTTCTTTTCTTTTCTTTTCTTTTCTTTTCTTTTCTTTTCCTTTCCTTTCCTTTCCTTTCTTTTTCCTTCCTTCCTTCCTTCCTTCCTTCCTTCCTTCCTTCCTTCCTTCCTTCCTTCCTTCCTTCCTTCCTTCCTTCCTTTCTTTCTTTCAGAGAGGAAAGGCAGAGAGACAGAGATGTCTTTCACTCTCTAGTTCACTCCCCAATTAGTCACAACGGCTGGAGCTGCACCAATCCGAAGCCTGGAGCCAGGAGATTCTTTTGGGTCTCCCACATGGGTACAGGGGCTAAGGACTTAGGCCATCTTCTACTGCTTTCCCAGGCCATAGCAGAGAGCTGGATCAGAAGTGGAGCAGCCGGGTCTTAAACCGGCGCCCATTTGGGATGCCTGCGCTTCAGGCCAGGGCGTTAGCCCGCTGTGCCACAGCGCCAGCCCCCCAGTTTACTCATTTTCAAGAAGGGAATAATGAGCCCTACAAAAAAGGATTGCACTGAGCATTAAATTAAATGTGAGCACTTTTAAAAAGGGTATTACACTGCATGGCACAAGTTAGGGCTCAATCACTGTTAATTCTTTTCTTTTCATGGCTCAAGTTCATGGCTGTTGACGATATTGCCTTTCAAATACTAGAAGAGTGCTGTATAGTTTGGTGTGGATAAGGTTATAAATTACTAAGTAAGGCTTTTGCAATTAAAAGCAGTTTTTAAAAATTGCAGACTTAAGAATTAAACAGGCAAACTCTAGTGTGGCAGTGGGCTGACAGCTGAGAGATCTAAGCGGACGGCACATCTTTGCCATCCCCTATCCTCGAATCAATTCTGGTACAGGTCCTAGGATTCTCGATGTGAGGGATTTAAGGGAAGTCATCTGTGTGGAGAGGGAAACCAGGGGCTTGTCCTAAAGCAGGTTGCACAGCAAGCGCACTGTCTACTTAGATGTGTGTTTGTCTGGAATAGTGCTTTTAAGGGAGTGTTTCTATTGTCCCTCTGCCCTACAGACATCACTGGTTATTGCCCCTGCTTGTCATGTATGTCTGCACTCCCAGCTGGGTAGTCTTTCCATTTCTTCTCAAAATCCTATGCAAACAACATTAAATCTCCCTCATATTCATATGTGCTCTAAACAGCCACTCTACTATGTGAACTGTTCGCTTTCAACTTAATAAGTCTTCCCTTCCCTAAATCAAAACTAATTAGCTTTGTTTTTCAAATTGCTGACACTGGGGGTCTTTGCTATAACAAACCTGTGTGTGATTAGTGATATAACGGCTGGTGCTGAGCTTGGGCAAATATTTATAGAGTAATCATATTGGATAGGGTTGAATAACCTCTTGGATTAAGTGTGAGCTTCTGCCAGGCACTGCTGCAAAATTGTGCTAATTTAATGGTACAGTCCATTGTTCTGTCTGCTGATACGACCTCTGCAGACACTGATACAAATATAATCAGGGATATTAGGGCACAGTGTGGCTCCTTTATTGGCACTCCTGGCAGTAATGCTCCGAAGATTCCAAATATCACTTTGTAAATATAAATTATGTGATAGGTAAATGGAAGCTCATTCAGGGAGTAAATCAAATATCTACACTCCTACACAGGGATGAGCTAAAGGTAAGTAATCATCGGATAAATTGCTCTTAGGTTATTAGTATATTAGATATAAGAGGAATAATTTTGTCATTATTTACTTTTAGGGACAGCAAACAGAACTTAATTAGGCAAGCCAGTCTTACTGTTAAAGGTGAATTTCTTCTTCAGCAAGCTGTATTGATATTAACTCCAAAGACATAGCAAATAAATCTGAAAATACAGTTATTTCTTAACATGTTGTTCTTAACCTGAAATCTGAAAGGAGACTGACTCAATGTTGCAAAATAGAGATAAATGTGGCTGTTTTTACATATGATGCAATTAAGCTATAGCCAAATGGGAAGTGGAAATTCCATCTTCACACACCCTGGCCAGCGTTTTCTCAACCAGGTTGTAGAGATCTATAAAAGTAAAATACTAGAGATTTCAAAAAGTTCATGGAAAATTGAATTAAAATGTTTATTTTGTGCAAAACAATTTTTGAAACCTGTGTGTGATTTTCATAATATACATTTTCCATGAATTTTTGAAGACCCCTATAGGCATGGATTTAAAAAAAAGTTTGCCCCTAAATAACCTTATCTTTCTTTTTTCCCAGAGATGAGATCCTGCCCACCACCCCCAACTCAGAGCAGAAGGATGGGAAGCCAGAGCAGCCTGCCACGCCCCAGCCAGGTTTCCTAGCTTAACAGGGTCTCCAAGGCAGTTGTATTGAGTCTGGATGTTACTTTATAAAGATCTTTAATAAAATCTTGTACAAATAAAAAAATTCTTTAACTTATTCATTTAAGAGACAGAAAGAAAACGGGAAAGAGACAAAGAAAGATAGCTGTTGTCCATCAGTTCATTCTCCCAATGCTCACAACAGCTAGGGCTGGGCCAATCTGAACCTGAGAGCCAGGAATTCAATCTAGGTCTCCCACATGGACAGCAGAAACTCAATTACTTGAGCCATCCGATGACTTATGCTAATCTGCATTAGCAGGTTGCTGGAGTCAGAGGCCAGAGCTGGCCATCAAACCCAAGTACTCCCACGTAGGCCATGGGCATCTTAATCAGTGTCTTATCTGGTAAGCTGAGCACTCATTCCTAAAGTTATCTTTTAATTCCTTTCTCTACAAATTTTTTGAAAGATTTATTCATTTATTTTAAAGGCAGAGTTACAAAGAGGCAGAAGCAGAGAGAGAGAGAGAGAGAGAGAGAGAGAGAGAGAGAGCAAAAGAATCTTCCATCTGTTGGTTCACTCTCAAATGACTACAATGGCCAGAGCTGGGCCAATCCAAAGCTAGGAGCCAGGAAATTCTTCTGGTTCTCCTAGAAGGGGCAGGGGTCCAAGGACTTGGGCCTTCCTCCACTGCTTTTCCAGGCCACTGCAGAGAGCTGGATCAGAAGAGTAGTAGCACCCATATTGGATGCTGGCACTGCAGGAAGTGGCTTTACCTGCTACACCATAGCGCCAGCCCACACAAAATTTTCTGAAGTGGCTTGGCACTATTATATTGATACACAAATGACTTTCAGAACTGGGGTTATTTCCTTACACATATTCCTTACTTGTACTGTTATAGAATTTTGAATGTAATAAATATTATATATTTGAAACATATAGGCAAAAAGACCTTGATTTTGTTATTTGCACTGATTAATCGCAATTACACCATTTTAAAAAATACAGCTTAGCTATCTTTCTTAGACACTCCAACCAGTTAGCTATATTTAGATGTGAGGAGGAGGCAGAGTAATTCTTAAAGAGTTCTATGTTTCTTACAACTGACTTGACTGACAGTCCTTAAGTGCTGTTTCTTTCAAAGCAAATATGACTCACGGCCCTAGGTAGAGTGTGTGCACGGGCTAGAAATATTGATCTGTCCACATCTTAGAAATGTTAAAACACAATAAAAACGAATTTTAAACTTAATTCTGAATAATGCATTAGCGAAAAATATATGAATAGTACACAATCGACAGCAGTAATGTACCTGTAATGTTTTATAATGTCAAGGATTTAATTTAAACTCAAGCAAGAGAAACAGTCTTTTCAGCCTGAACTCACCCTCTTCAGCTTAACTGTGACAGCTCTTAGAACACAAGGTGCCTAAAGAAAGTTAGTTAAAGATATAAATAAATGTGCATTACTTAAGTCCTTGAGGACAAGGTGCTCACCTTATAACTAACGAGAAACGAGAACAACGAGGAGGCGGTTTGGTAACACTTCCCCTTGTAGTGTACAGAAAATGGAATGAAGAAATGTTCCTCATTCCTTCACATCAACAGAATTAGATGGACAGAGAAGCAGGGTTGCAAAAGGCAGCCTGGACACAGGGGTCCCAGTCGGTAGATATTCTACTTGCTTTTACTTTCTAGACTGCTTGGAAAGCCCTTTTTCTGCTTGCCCTTGGCTGGCCCTCCTGCTACAATTATTTCTGGTCCCTACAGAAAGTCAGCAGAGAATAATCAATACTGCTGTGGCTTACAGATCGTGGGCTATCTTCAGTTTTGGCTCTGGTAGCTCTCACAGCCCCCCAGGTGGTGCCAGCAGCTGGATTCTGCTGCCTTCCAGTGGTGGTTCAATGACGGGACTGCGGACTCCACTGCTGTCATTACATTAAGAGCAGTAGTTTCCTTTTTTGTTTTTTGTAAAGGCAAACTTTCTACAATTAGCTCAGTTTTCATTTAATAAATGTATATTATGTTCTTCTAGAGCAATGTAGATATTCTTCCACACAATTACATGACTGAGGGAGCAGATGGAATGGCTGAGAAAGGAATGGGCTAGAGGCAGAGAGCTGGTGATTATAGGAAGAAAAAGACTGACATGTCACCAGAAGACATTTTCCATGCCCAGACCTATCCTTCTGCAAACTTTAGTCTCTTTTGCGCTCCTCTCTCAATATCTAGAATTTGCTTGGCAAACTCTTATGAAATGGTGAATTGATGGGAATCTATCTGCTTAGCCTTCCTCTATAGGCTAAGACTTTTCCTCACATGAAGAAACCAGCTCAGACCTCAGACATGGGTAATTTAAGGGTTCACAGTTAACATGTTCCATCTCTATGTTAAACCAATTTGGTTACTACCATGACACTGCGACTAGTGCAGCCAAATCTCTCCAAGGTCAAATTTCTAGCTCTGTGCCATCTACATAAATTGGGCCTTACCAGGTGCCATGGCCTGAGTGTTTCTGTCTCACTGAAATTCATATGTTACTGCTTAGTTCTCAACACAATGGTATTTGGGATGGAGGTAATTAGTTCACAAAGAAGGAGCCCTTGTGATAGGATTAGCACCTTTTAGAAGAGACACCAGAGAGATGTCTGTCTCTGCCATCTGAGGATGTAGTGCAAAGCTACCCATCTGCAAACTAAGAGGAGGACCCTAATCAAAAATCAGACAAGCTGGCACCTTGACCTTGAACTTCCCAGTCTCCAGAACTATGAGAAATAAATGTTTGTTGTTTAAGCCACCCAGTCTTTGGTATTTGTTATAGCAGATTGAACTAAGATATCAAATTCATCTCCCTATCCAAGTTCTTGACATATACTACTGATTATCTGAATATTTGCTTCTTTGGATCTCTGCCAGTTGTGCACTGTGAGAGCCCCATTATAACTATTACTCCATCTCTGCCGAAAGTGACAATCAAATTCGCCCTAACCTTGTTTTATATCCTATCTTTTCTTTGCCCTTTCTGTATTTACATCTTTATTTTCCTAGGTCTAATTCTCTGGATACAACTTTATCTTAGGAGCCTGGGAGTATCTGTGGACCCTTGGTCCTAGCCTTCCTTGATCTGTTCAGCTCTATACTCCAGGCATAAGAGGTGCTCTGTATGTAATAAAAAGATGAATGACAGTAGAACTTCTGTTTTAGCAGCTATGAGGTGTCAGGCACTGTGTCTTCAAGCATTACATTAAGATTTACAGCCATATTTTTGTTTATGCAGGACTGATAGTCAGCTGATAGGCACTTGGCTATTTCATTCCCAGTTGTGAAAACCCGGAAATACTTTCTCAGAGGTCAGGAAATAGCAAATGTCCCAGTTGTCTATGTACCCCCAGTTGACTCTCCAGCTTTCCAAGCTTCCTTGTCACTACCTGCCTGTCCTCTTTTCCTCCCTCTCCCCATGATCCATCAATTAAAAGCTCAATTCCTGGCATGGTACTCTGTCCAGTGTTGATTTTGGTTGGTTGCTGCTGTGCATACTGCCAATTGGTTTTGTCAGTATTATCCTCAGTCTGTAGATCAGAGAATTGAAGCTTAGAGTTACTCACAGTCACATAATTACTGGGCACCCAATCAAGATAAAGTCAATACTAAAGCCCATGTTGGTCTCTCCTTCTAGAACATTCTCTGTCTCCTACACTGCAGAGCTCACAGATACAGAGAAGTGTTCCTCCCTCAAATTTGTCTATTAGAAAGAGTAAGCATTTTGTCAAAATTACTGATTCCCAGGTCCCCTTCTGTAGAGATTCTGATCCAACCAGTTTAGAGGCAGACTAGGATCAGTATTTTCAAGAAGAGGAGTTTTAATGGAAACACTGCACTAGGGCACTTTATGCAGCACAATTTTAAACTGACTAGAAATATTATAATAGCTCCATGTTTAAAAAGAACAGGTAAAAAACTTTATCACAATTCCTGTATTATAGGAAATGTTTTTGAACATGATGGGCTATGTATTTCAGGCAATAGTCTAATGCTGGTCGGAGTCCTGAATTTCCAAAGTAGAGTCATTTGAGATGGACATTTGGCCTACTGGTTAAGGTACCAGTCAGGATACCCATGTCTCATATCAGAGTGCTTGGGTTTAAGTCCAGCACTGCTCCTAACTCAGGCTTCCTGCTAATACAGTCCCTGGAGACAGCATATGATGGCTCAAGTGCCTGGATTCCTGCCACATATGTGGGAGAGATGGATTGAATTCTTGGCTCTTGGCTTTGGCCTATCTCAGCCTTGTCCATTGCAAGTATTTAGGGAGCTGACTCACTCTCTGTTTCTTTCCCTTTCTCTGTCTCTCTCTCCGTCTCTCTCTGTCTCCCTCCCTGCCACTGAAATAATAAAAGCACAGCAAACAATGTTGAGTCAGTTTTTGACAGTTCTGGAAGCATCATTACAAATTATGAGAATGAAGCAAGATTATCACTTACAAAGAGGTCAAATAAAAGGTACATAGAATGATCAAACCAAAGTAAAAGCAATTCCCTGAAAAGGGACACTGAGTTTACTAAGGAAAATTCTCTGGCTCTAAAAACAGTCAATTTACACAAATGACAGTCCAGGATATACTTCATAGAACAATAACCTGTAAATAACCGCAGGAAGTTAAACATACATTGTTATCTGCAATGGCCATGGGTGCTGCCCCCTGCCTGTGGCCACTGTTTCAAATGCAACAGTGTTTTCTCTGTTAATGTCTGACAAGATGGTTTGCCACATAAAGCCGCTTCAGTAGCTTCTCTCTCCTGACATTTCTCTCCCGTTTCTGCTGTTAGCAAAGGCTAATCATGACACATAAAAAGATGTCCAGAGAAAGGCAAGCATCGCATATTAATTGCACACAGCAGGATTATGATCTACTCCTCTTTTGCATGAAAGGGCTTGGAGAAAGAACAGGAAGAAAAAAGAGCAAAACAGAGCAGCAATTGTTTCTAGTCTGGTCTTATAATGGGAATTGATTCATTAAATATTTCTGAAGATGGCAGAGTCCTCTAACTCAATAGAACCTCCTAGATGCTCTTCCTGACATGTAAATCATCAGTGAGCCAGAGAAACCGACAGTGGAGCTGAAATTTACTATCACAGGACGTGGCCCAAGCTGGGTTGGTTGTCTTCCAAGTGACAGACCCTGCCAAACGTTTAAACACCTGCTGCAGTTACCAGTCCACGTATTCCCTTAGACAACAGAGAAACAACCCACTGGATAAACCGATATGTAAAGTAAAGTGCCAAATATACCCTGAGCAGAGACTGATAAAATAAAACATTTAAATAAATTTCACTGAATGCATCCAAATGGCACACCTGACAACGAAGAGAAGGCACAGTAGCGGGAGCCTTAGAGAGCAGAACAATGTTCAGTTATTCCAAAAAGGCAAACTCATATCCAGCTCCATCCTCATCATCTGTAAAGAATGTGACCTCCAAATCTGGGGTGCAGAAAAACGAAATAAAAACTTTAAAATAGCAACAATAACACACCTTAGAGCTACATGGTACAAGGGACTTGGAACATGGAATGCAGGCCTCCGTTTTTCATTTGAGTGAAGATTGAGGCGACTCTTCGTTTACTTGGTAGGGTGTTTTTTTCCCTTCAATACTTAAACCTGTATGAAAGTCCTAGACTTAAGAGGCAAGGCTTAGCTAATGAGGTGTGTCAACACAATTGGAAGCCCATTTCTAAATGAAAATTGCACTGTGCTGCAAGCAGAATCCCTTCAGGCTGAAGAGAGCATTTATAAAACAGTGGGGTGGTAGCCAGTGCTTTCTGTTTAAGAAGGGGCCTGTAGGGTTACGCCAGCTGGGGGAGCGAGAGGCTGACCTGGTGCCACAGGCTAACGCGATAATTCTCCTCCAAATTAGTCATATTTCTCCAGGTTACTTTCGTAGATAGTGAGTAAAGGCAGATATAATCCCTTTCCTAATTGTAAACCAGCACCAGCCTAATTATATTCCCATTTACCCCAGATACTCTAAAATCATAGGCTTTCTGTTTGCTAATTCCTCTTATTCATGGTTTTATGACTCCAGAGGAGGCTTTGGGGAGTACGAATTGAAAAACAGTGCAGTGAGTTAGTTCCACATAGACATTAACTATGAAAAAGTAATGGCATGGAAGAGGAAAGGGGGTGGGAAGAAAAAAGCCTCCAATTTAGTTTAGCTTGATTTCAATCGGGACTAGAGGCCTTCCCTAGTAAGCACAGGGTCAAGGCCATGGTCACAAGAGTACACAGCAGTGTTACAGCCATCCAGCCTGTGTCTCCTATCTTTTGAACTGAGCCCTTCTGCAGACTCCACTATCTTTGTTTTAGAATGTGATTTACCTTTAGCATGGCTGATATTTCACATCTATGTGATTTTTAGTATTTTCATGTCCATTTACTAACATTGGTCTAAGTAGTGATTCATACTCCAAAGCTTATGGGGTGGTTCATAGGATCACAAGATGTTAGTAGCTGACAAGTAAGATAATGGGCGAATCTTGCAACAGCAAAAATAATTCATTCCAGTCTTTCCAGGTAATGCTACCTCCATGTTTCCCTCCCCCAACCTTATGCTTGGTGATGTGTGTGTTCTAGTCTGTGTTAGGGAATGATAATTTTTAATATTACATAATGATGTGTTTGTAAAAGGAAATATGCGTGTGTGTGCATATGTGTGTGTGTGTGTGTGTGTGTGTGTATGAGAGAGACATAGCACTGACTATATATTTCTTGATTGAAAGGAAATTCCCCAGGACAGGATCATGGCACAGTAGATTAAGCTGTGGTCTGTGATGCCAGCATCCCATATGAGAACTTGTTCGAGTCTTAGCTGCTCCACTTCCAATCCAGCTCCCTGCTATTGTGCCTGGGAAAGCAGTGCAAGGTGGCTTGAATGCTGGCTTTGGTCTAGCCCAGCCTTGGTCATTGTAGCCATTTGAGGAATGAACCAGCAGATTGAAGATTTTCTCTCTCCCTCTCTCTTTCCCTCTCCCTTTCCCTCTCCCTTTCTCCCTCTCTCTCTTCCACTGAAACTCTGCCTTCCAAATAAATACATCTTTAAAAAAAGAAGAAAGAAAACGAATTATGCTGCAACAGGGTAAAAATTTTATTCTTCTCTGACTTTGGATATATATATAAATAACAAGAATCTTGCAAGATATTGCCAAGGTCACACAACATTTGTCACTCAAGCTATTCCAAGTCCACAACTAAAGGGGAGTTTATGGCACCAATTATGGCATCACTATCAAGGAAAGCCAGGAATGATTTTAAGTTGGGCCAATGTTCATTGCTGGCTCCCCAGGTCCTTAGAAGTTCACAAGATAAAGTAAGAGCAGGAATGACACTGAACAATTGCCAAGTGAACAAGTGCTCTGAAAGAGAAAGCATATGGCCCTCTTGGAAACACGGACATTTAAGGCAAAGACAAGGTAGTCCCTGGTATTTAATGATCAGCTCCTCCAGATGATAATAAAGCTCACATTTATACTAAAACCAAACACAGTCTCATCTTACAAATTTGTGAGCAAGCCAAAAACAGAGATGAGGTTCCATATAATTTTCCATCATTCTTTCAGTGTCTCACATTGATTAAGCAATGTAGAATCAATTGCTTAAATGACACAGAGAGCACATTTAAAAATTTTCCATGATAATTCTTACTGTAAGGCAGACAATTTGATCATGTTCTGCTTTTCATTCCTGGTCCTTCCTTATCCAGGTTAGGAAATATTGAGAAATTGGATTTAAATTTGAAGGTTGCTTGGTAAATATGAAATCAGAGAAACAGAAATTGCATGGCCTCAAAAGATGATATTTTCATCAAACTATGAAGCCTGGTGAGTCACTCCTCTCCACTGAGGGGTTATGTTTACCAAATTAATCATGTGTTTGTGTTCCCTAGTAAAGGTATTCTCTTTCTTTTTGAATGCCACTCTTTCCTGGGAACATATTTATCCTTATCCTACTTCTTATTTTTATGGATTCCATAAAACCCCATTATTTGTGTTGATTATCACCATGGTGCCCATTTTTATTTAACCTTTCTCATTTTTTCTTGCCAAATTCTAGAACATTCTCCCAACTAACTTTTTGAGTTAATTATCTAGTTTAAGGTCTTTCTCTCTTCACCTGCCTTGCTAACATTGTCAGGGACTTCAATATCTTTCAATTTAGTATTCCATGATCACAATGACTGCAGGTAAGGCAATAGGTTAAGTATTAAGTGGATCCAAACATTAATGAGATATGATCCTTGTTCTCCTAACCTAGTATCAAGGCTCACATTGATAAGCCAATTAGGCTTCTCTGGTATGTGTGTGGTGATCATGTGCAAGTTCTGTAAAATCAGACCACATGGATTCATACTTGCCCTGAAGTTTACTGGCTGTGCAGTCTTGAGAAACAACTTACTCAACTCCTTTGTGACCATTTCCTTATCTATTAAATATGACTGTTAATTTATAATAGGTTCTATTTTGTAGTACTATAGTAAGAATTAAATGAGTTAATATAAAGTTACTACAAAAGTTTATTAAAAATAGTTAAGTTTATTAGGGCAAAGATCTTTGAAATCCATGCTACTTTTTCATATCTTTTGCATAAACATATTGAAGGATTTCAAGAACTTTGCACTAAAATATATGCATCTTTTAATTTCATTTTCCATCAACTTTTTTCCTAAGATTTTATTTATTTATTTGACAGAGTTACAGACAGTGAGAGAGAGAGAGAGAGAGAGAGAGAGAATGGTCTTTCTTCCATTGGTTCACTCTCCAAGTGGCTGCAATGGCTGGAGCTGTGCAGATCTAAAGCCAGGAGCCAGGTGCCTCCTCCTGGTCTCCCAAGTGGGTGCAGGGGCCCAAGGACTTGGGCCATCCTCCACTGCTTTCCCTGGCCACAGCAGAGAGCTGGACTGGAAGAGGAACAACCGGGACTAGAACTGGCACCCAAATGGGATGCCAGTGCCGCAGGCAGAGGATTAACCCAGTGTGCCGCCGTGCCGGCCCCTCCATCAACTTTTTAAAGTTCTCCATGCAGTTAAATTTCCTAGAATATTCCATAAGCATAAAACAAGCAAAACTCAGTGTGTTTGCTATTATTATACTGCTTTCTCAACTACCAAATCATTAATATTTACTTATTTTCAACTACCCAAAGGCACATATACATCCTGCATATCAGTGTCATGTGAATGGTCTTTATTGCCTTATTCTCTGACTCTGTTAATCATGACGATATGAATGTGCAATAATATTCTTCCATGTCCATTCGTTCATTCATTCACTGAACAAGTATTGATTGTCTACTCTATGCTAGCCTTTTTTAACATTGGAGAATAGAGATAAACATAATAGGAATAAGGAGTCGAATCCTAAGAGGCTCTTAAAGAAGAAATAATCACACACAGATATAATCATAAAGAAGCATGATAATTATAAATTATAATAAGATCTGTGACAAAAGTGAAATAAGTGTTGTGAGAGTGAATCATGGTAGGGAGATCACTTGTGAGCAATCCTGACCCAGCATGAGCAGGGATAGTGCAATCTGAATGATGAGATTTGTGAAAAGGCCCAAGATAGAAAGCAACCAAGGAAGCACCAAAGGAGGTGGATGTTTTGAGGAACAGAATGAAGTCCTATGGCTGGTATAAAATGAGGTGGGAGATGAGGCAGGAAATTACTTACAGTTTGGTGTTTAACCAAAACAGGGACTTATGGAGGTTCTAAACACAGATCTGGGCTGAGAGAAGAATAAAGCATAGCGGGGAAATGGAAGTCCTAATAGGAGTTCACTGCAATTGTTCAGGCCATGCAGATACTGAGACGTTAACAATTTAAGATGCATTTTGGAGTTAAAGCATTCAGTACAACTTCCAAGTAAATGGATGAGCACCAAAAACTGCCTACCCAGGGAACTGAGAAGTGGGGCAGATAGATGAGGAAGGGAGGTAGAGGCTCATTAACCAAATCTGTTGATTTAAGCTATAAAGTAAGTAAATTAAGGGAAGAAAAGTCTTGAATCTAAGTCTACATACAAATGATTATACATAATCAAAAAGGCCTTTTCTGGACAAAATTGTAAAATAGGAAATATTTGTACCTCGCATCACAGTCCACTATCTGTTAAAAATAATTTTTGATAGCTCACTACAAACTAAGTGGCCTTCATCTACAACAGCACTATAGATGTTTACTATGATTATACCCAATTTTATAGATGCAGCAAAACTGAATCTCAGTGACGTAAATTTTCTAAGGTGACAGGGACAGAAAACATACTGCTGCAATAGATCCCACATATTATTCTGTATTACATTATTGAGGGCATCTTTTTAAAAATTTTTTTAGGATTTCTTTATTTATTTGTTTCAAAGTCAGAGTTACAGAAAGAGAGGGAGAGACAGAGAGATCTTCCATCTGCTAGTTTACTTCAAAAGTGGCTGCGACGGTCAGGGCTGAGCCAGGATGAAGTTAGGAGTCAGGAACTCCTTCGAGGTCTCCCATGTGGTTGTAGGGGTCCAAGATCTTGGGTCATCTTCTGCTGCTTTCCCCAGGTGCATTAGCAGAAAGACGGATTGGAAGTGGAGCAACCAGGACTTGAACCAGTGCTCATATGGAATGCTGGCTTTGCAGGCCAGAGCTTTATCCACCACGCCACAATGCTGGCCCCAAAGGCATTTTTTTAAAAAAAGATTTATTTATTTATTTGATAGTCAGAGTTACACAGAGAGAGGAGAGGCAGAAAGAGAGAGAGAGAGAGAGAGAGAGAGAGAGAGAGAGGTCTTCCATCTGATGGTTCACTCCCCAATTGGCTGCAACAGCCTGAGCTGCACTGATCCAAAGCCCAGAGCCAGGAGCTTCTTCCTGGTCTCCCATGTGGTGCAGGGGACCAAGGACTTGGGCCATCTTCTTTTCTCAGGCCATAGCAGAGAGCTAGATCAAAAGTAGAGCAGCCAGGACTCGAACCAGTGCCCATATGGGATGCAGGCAATGGCTTTACCCACTACGCCACCATGCCAGCCCCCAAGGCATTTTTAACATGCACTCTCTCCTCTCCCCCTTCAACTCCACACACATGCACACACATGTGCACAAGTACAACATGTGCAATCCTCCTTACAATAAAAATCCTTTCATGTTCTCAATCTTTCCAAACTCACTAATGATCCACAGAGTTTTGATGAATGACATCTTGCATTTCAACAGTAGAACCACTAATTGTGAAAATTAAGCTTAAGCAAGGCAGTAGGAGAGAGACTTCCCAAGACAGAGCTGCCTTTCTGGGGCCTCTGATAGCAGATCATAGCTAGCCCTGTGGATAAATGTGGCCTTAGCCAGGAAAGGATAAATGATAGATGATTTGGAAGAAATAAATGACAGGAGTGTTAAAATGTTTTAGGGCAAGGGACATTCAAATAAATGCTATTGGATGATTTATTTTCCAAAAGGTGTTATATTCACTGCTGAAACACACCTACATGTCTGCCAGAAATGTGGCTGTAAAAAATCTATGTGTATAAAAAATTTACACTGTAGCGAGCTAACCTCAACCCTTCATTTACTAAAGCCACCACCTTAGCTCCCAGCACGCATTTCCAACTTCCTCCAAGAATTCAACACCTGGATGTCCCACAGCTAACTCAGGCATAATGTATTCAAAATTCTACTCACTAACTTCTCTCCAAATGATTAATATTTGGAATCTCAGTTAATGCATCATTTCAGCAGCTGCCAATGCTATAAACTTCAAACTTTTCAACCCTCACTCAGTCTTCCAATTCCAACCCCATGCAATAGAAAATAAAGCAAGTTCTTCTTCGTTATCCCAGACATCAACCTACACCTCTTTCTTATTTGCATTGTGGTCTCTGTAGCTCAGGTCTTCAACATGACTCAAGCCCAGTACCTTAGCCCAAAACATCAGAGTTCTGGGAAAAGCATCAGTGCTAACAGGTAGAGTGAATGGAAAGGAAAAGTGAGACAGGGAAGGAGTGAAAGCAAATAAAATGATCTCTTCCTGAAGTGGCCATGTTTCTAAGGAAGCTCAGGCAATGGCTCAGTCCCACAAGAAAGACTGAAAGCACTGCCATGAAAAATCTGGAGGAGTGGACGAGTAAGATTACCTGCTAATCCTGTCCTGTGTCTCACTGAGCCAAGTTTATCTTTGTTTTTCCCACATTTCCATCTTGTTTAGGGGTTCCCCCTGGAGAGCCATGCAGAAGTCGGAGCCACTGGTGATCCACTCAAGTAAGACCTAAGCACTGAATTACTACAGCTCCCCTGTGGCAATACTGTGGATGGGATGAAGGTTGACCTGCAACCAAGCCCTAAACTCCTGGGAAAGGTATAACAAATTGGAGGCATCAGGAGGTGGGGTGACTGAAGTGAAACCTAGAGTGGTGTGTGCAGTTGCTGGAACCATCCAGACAGGAAGCAAAACAAATGACTGAGGTTGGGGTGGGGAGGCCAGGAGGCTAGAAGGCTAGGCTGATGTGGGATGATGCATAACATGAACCTCAAAAAGTTCACCCAATGCCATTCAGTTCTGCACACACACACACACAGCCCTTATATGTGAGTGCAATGACCACAATTCTCCCCCAGAAAGGAGGCATAAATGCAAACACCAAAGACAGTGCTGGTTGACATATTCTAAAGCAAGTTAAAGAGGGTGAGCAACCCAAGATGTGCAAAAGGTCTTCAAAAATTTTCATGAAAAGTGTGTATTATGAAAAAATGTATGGCCTTCAAAAAACTTTTGCACTAAATAAGATTAATTTTTAATTGCATTTCCATGAACTTTTTGTAATTCCTGTGTATTTCTGGTTGCTTTAACTGATCCTATAGCAATTTATTACCTGTCTGTTCCCCTGTTCATTCTAGATTTTTCTAACCCATGGCCAGAATTCAAGCTGATCTAGTTTCTTGTCAAGTGGGGTGATCCAGATCTTCATTCTGGAAGGGTCTGAGCTCTTAGTTCTCTTGTCTTTGTCAGGTTGTGATTGCTACACTTGCCTGTTCACAATTAGATTGCACAGGACCCTGAGGAAGACCCCATGAATTTTCGCAGTTCCAGTCATGTTCCTTCCTTCCTCCCTCCCTTTGTGTGTTAGAAACTCCAGCTCCTGAGAGTAGTCAGGCTCAATTACTCTGGCTTGTGGAAAAACTCTTTGCCCGCTGATCTAGTGACATGGAAATTCCAAGAGTCAAGCAGTATCTAGAGCTTTCAGTTCCAACTTATCAGAATCTGAATTTTCTAAGGCAAGAGGCCAGTGGGAGAATGGAAGTATAGTGATAATGAATAAATCTCATAATCCTTAATTCTTCATTTAAATATTCTATGCTCGTTTTAAGTGTGGCACAAATACTGCACCAACTTTTCATACTGGTGCCATAACTGAGTCTTCAACATTTTATCAAGGCGTTGACTTATGAGTTATGTGGGATACACATGAATTCCATGGGAATGAGCCCAGTGTGGTAAATCCTTGGCTAAACAATAGATTTCTTGGCCCAAGTCAATGTCATCTTGGATACCACGTTAGTGGGTAAGGCTTTCTATAAAGGCTTGGAATGCGATTCTGGCATGGGCACTGCAGGCAGAAAACCAAACCCACTATATTTGTTTTCTGTTTAAGCTATGACAAATCATTGCAATTCCATGGCTTAAAGCAGCACCAATTAATTATCCTACAGTTCAGTAGTTCAGAAGTCCAACACAGATCTCATTGGATTAAGACCAAAATGTGAGCAGAGTACATTCTCTATGAAATTCTCCATGGTAAATTCCTTGACTTTTTGAGATTTTGCATGCCTCCCACATTCTCTGCCTTATGATCCCTTTCTCCATCTTCGAGGCATCAATGTTGATCTGAATCCTGTTAACACTGCCATCTCTCTATTCTTTCTACTAATTTTCTCTTCCACTGTTAAGGATTCTGATAATCAACATTGAACCTGCCTGGAAATAGAGAATCTCTTTATCTTAAAGTCAGTTGATTATCAGCTGTAATTCCATGTGCAGCCTTAACTGCCCTTTGCCATATACTCGTACATGTTCACAGGGATTGAGGAATAGACATATTTGGGTGGAAGGGGGAGTATTTTTCTACCTGCCACACCCACATCCAGGATAATGTATTTGGTTGAAATACACAAAATTATCATTTTTGTAGGGCAAAAATTGCCAAATATCAACAAATTCATATGCTTCAGTTACTCTTATTGGTTCTGATAGGAGTGAAATACTGACCCTTCAAGATGCCAAGACGTTCAATGTAGTTGACTTGACACCATGTGAGAAGCTGTTCTTACCAAACATGGTGCCAATCCAGGCTGCTAATCACCCTTCTGGTGGACTGTGCACTACACAGTTCCAGTAGTTAGCTTAGCTTTCATGTGAGGAAGGGCTTGCTTCTGAACTCACTTTGGACCCTTTGCCACCTTGGTCCCTCTATTTATAGATCAAACAGATAAAGCACTGATCTATTAAGAACAGTGCTTAATGATACAACAGAATAAGGCTACTTGTCCAACTGAATACTTATAGTCTTTGCTGAGATAGATGCATTTTTGGTGAACATTCACATGATAAACAAAGGTTTAATCATTTTGTGCCCAATTCCAGAAATCTAACCAAAGACATCTTGTGCCTGCTCTTTTAGTATTGTTTCTCCCAGGCTTCTGACCTACTAGATAAGTTGCAGTGACCACTGGCTAAGAGTCACTGAATACTCACAACTCAGTCTGCCTTCTCTGCAGACAAAATGGACAACCAAGTGAACTGTTCATTGTTCTGCCAATTTTGAGGATTTCCTCACAAAACATTCTACAGGACCACTCCTAAGTGTGTTGTAATGGAAAAGTGGTTCATTTTTGGATAGCACAATATAACTTGCCAGCCCTTTGAAAAAAACAGGATAAAGTTGTCCTTTCTGCCTCATTAAATGGCATATGGAGGCCCCTTGAGGTCATAAGTAAGGATTGAGGGAAAGGCTCACTCTTGGTACATGATTTGGAAGTCTGAGCTCCATGTATTGTACTTGTGCCTTTGAATATGCTCAGGTTCAGATGTGAATGTACCGCTTCCTTCCCACAATGTTTTCCACTTGACATGATGATATCTGAGATGCACACTCAATTAATTAGGGATAACTCTGGCCCCATTCTCTCTTGATGTCCCTTGATAAGCCACTCAGTCTCCACTATAGCTCTGAAAAACACTTGCAGTCATTTTTAAAACATGGCGATGACTTTTCTTCAGAAAACTAAAGAACTGGAGTGGGCTCTCTCCCTGGGGTATTCTTATTCATCATGATGGTTACCTGCAGCACAACTGGAACTGATGTGGTTGTGTGGGCCAAATGGCAGGATCACTTGTGCTACAGCTCATACATAGGTAGAGCCCAATCAAGACTGGCAGGTTTCCAAATAATCCTGGTAAATAAATAATAGATGCTGCCTCCCAATTCCAAAATGTCTACCAAGTACTGGGCCTCTTCCTTGCTGGTAAAATGTGTAAAAGTCCAGCTGCATCCTCCTTAGTGGTAAGAGGTGAAAGTCTTTCATCAAGTTTCAAATCATGACCCATGCCATTGGACTCCTAAATGCATCATTGATGGGACCTTGAATCTTCCCAAGTTTGTCTTTTTTCTCCCTTTTGCCATGTATGTGTTTTACAGAATTAAAACTTCTTATTCACTAGGTACAGTTAGCATGATACTATGGACCTACTCATGGATGTGACAGTGAATAATGGTGAGATTATCCATGTTCTATTTTATTATAGAAAGTATTAAGAGTTGCATAGCCCTGTGAGAAACAATGAGGGATACACATTGTAAAATATCTAAAAGAAAGCAATAACTAAATCAATCATCATACACTAAGTACTAGAGTCTATACCTAGTTACCTCAGTTAAGAGTCTACATATGAAATAGTCAGTGTGATTGGGGTTCCAAGTTTACAGTGATCATGTCATGTCATCTGTCATCATCTTCCAGGTTATCACTGAAGATAGGTAAATTAAGTAGAGTGAGAATGGAAACTGCTATCCCTCAAGTCTTTAATTAAGATACTAATCTCTGTAATTCCTCCTATATTGCTCTGATTTATTGTGTTGTCCAAGGAGTGGGGGAAGTTACAGGAATTTCCACTTGGCCATCCTATTATAATGGACCCTACATCACCTGTCAGAGAATCAGTGATAGAGTCTTCCAGGAGCTAAGCAAATATATCACAATTAGACTTTAGGGTAGTGGGAACTTAACACAGGTTGGAACCATAGACTCACAGGATCCACTGTGAGAGAGTATTGGACCATCTGCCTTCCATAAGCACCCATTCTACCTGAGTGACTAATATCTGAAAGGTTTTTTTCCCTTTCACTGTATTCTGATGTTTATGTCATGTCTTTGTGAGGGTTCAGAGGAGTATTTACTGGATATATCAGCGCTCATGTCGTGGGGTCCTTCCTCAAGGGAATCTAACCTCCCATTCAATGTGATTGAATCTGTGAATTGAGTTAGTATTGTACACTAAATGAGGGGTCTAAATTTTCCATTATAACAACTACATGGCAGTTCTGTTTTTATTTTTATACACAAATTGAGCAGTTTCTTAATTAGTTATTTCTGTATCACTTTCTCTCAGGAATACTATAGTTTATGGATTATTGCTACAGATTCCTTCAGGTAAAGGAACCCTGATTGTCACATTTGCTTTGCTACCCTTACTTTCAAGTCTGTGATTAAATCCATTTTATCTCTGATTGCTAAGAACCATCACTTGTCCCCTAACATTAGGGAATTCCAACATAGTAGAATAGCACATGACATATTCTACTATCAACCATAGCCTGCAGAGAGTAGCCACCAATAATCTCAAAGATTTTTCTGTCTTCCTTTCAAATGCATTCTTGAATGCTTTAGTAAAGGAAGAGCCCTTTCTCTTCCTTCACAGTGGCTTTCATAGGGAACACAGTCAAGTGGTGGGTCTTATCTTACAAAATTCCCTTAATCGTTCCACGTTCCTCAGCCTTCTCTCCCCTTTCTCACTTAGGTCTCAAGGATGTTCTGCCCTCTTCACTTCATTTATCATAGGTCATTTTCATGTCAAACTTCAAAGAATCATCCCAACATAATGCTGAATCAACCCCTGAGTAGCACTGACACAACACTGCATGTTAAACTGGTGTTGAGTACACAGTACATCAATGGATTTTTTTTCACATTCAGATATCTATTCCATATTCCCAGACTAACACCTTGAGACCAATTCCAATATATGTCCTGTCAATTCCTGTTGGCACATAGTAACAAGTCTCATAATTTCTTGTTCTGAGAGACTTTTCTTTCTGAAATAGGGCATTTATTTCCTCCACTAAGGCTGTTTTGAGACTTTATCCTTTAGTGGGCAACACACATTGATGGAGTCATGGTGTCACATCTGGAGAAGAGCAACCATCATTTTATGTGACATCTTCTTAGCTGAGGTCATTAAATGGTATTCAAGTGCTATTGTCTGAATATCTTTGCCCCCCCTAAAATTCATATTTGAAATCTAATCAGTGTGTTTGTAATATGAGGTGAGCTTTTGGGGGGTAATTAAAAGCTATTGGAGGGGGTTGGCAATGTGGCTCACTTGGTTAATCCTCTGCCTGCGGCGCCGGCATCCCATATAGGTGCTGGGTCCTACTCCCGGTTGCTCCTCTTCCAGTCCAGCTCTCTGCTGTGGCCTGGGAAGGCAGTGGAGGATGGCCCAAGTGCTTGGGCCCTGCACCCGCGTGGGAGACCAGGAGGGAGCACCTGGCTCCTGGCTTTGAATTGGTGCAGCGTGCCGGCCATAGCAGCCATTTGGGGGGTGAACCAACAGAAAGATGACCTTACTGTCTGTCTCTCTCTCTCTGTCTAACTCTGCCTGTATAATTAAAAAAAAAAGATATTGGAGGAATTCTCATGAACAGGATTATTTCCCTTATAAAAAGAGGCGCTGGAGAGCTGTCTCCCCACTCTTACCACTTATGGGCAAAGGTAGAGGGGCCATCTATGAACCAAAAAGGACCTTTATGGGGATCTAATCATGCTGGCACTCTGATCTCAGACTTCTCATTTTCCAGATTATGAGAAAGAAATTTCTATAATTTATGAACCACTTTGTCTATGATATTTAGTTTTATCAGTCTGAACAATCTAAGACATTTGGTAAGTGGAGAATGTTCTTCTCTAACAAAGAGAGAAGTGGCTTCTTTTCCACCCAGGAGCATTCAGAGCAATGTTAGAGTTTACTATTCTCTGGCTTGTCTACTCAAAGGTCTAAGTGTCCCATTCTTTCCCGATCAAGCATTTAACTTTGACATAGGACACCTGACAAAGCTGTGTATTTAGTCTTTTCTACAGAACTGGGTATTTTTTTTCAAGTTTTATTTAATAAATATAAATTTTGAAAGTACAACTTTTGAATTATAGCAGCTTTTCCCCCCATAACCTCCCTCCTACCCACAACCATCCCATCTCCCACTCCTCTCCCATCCCATTCTTCATCAGGATTCATTTTCAATTATCGTTATATACAGAAGATCGACTTAGTATATACTAAGTAAAGATTTCAACAGACTGCACCCACACAGACACACAAAGTATAGAGTACTGTTTGAGTAGTAGTTTTACCATTAATTCTCATAGTACAACACATTAAAGGCAGAGGTCCTACATGGGGAGCAGGTGCACAGTGACTCCCATTGTTGATTTAACAATTGACACTCTTATTTATGACATCAGTAATCACCCGAGGCTCTTGTCATGAGCTGCCAAGGCTATGGAAGCCTCTTGAGTTCAGAAACTCTGATCTTATTTAGACAAGGCCATAGACAAAGTGGAAGTTCTCTCCTCCCTTCAGAAAAAGATACTACCTTCTTTGATGACCCGTTCTTTCTGCTGGAATCTCACTCACAGAGATTGTTCATTTAGGTTTTTTTTTCTTTTTTTTGCCAGAGTGTCTTGGCTTTCCATGCCTGCGAAACTCTCATGGGCTTTTTAGCCAGATCTGAATGCCTTAATGGCTGGTTCTGAGGCTAGAGTGCTATTTAGGGCTTTTGCCATTCTTTGAGTCTGCTGTGTATCCTGCTTCCCATGATGGATCGTTCTCTCCTTTTTAATTCCTTTTTTGTTGTTGTTGTTGTTGGACAGGCAGAGTGGACAGTGAGAGAGAGAGACAGAGAGAAAGGTCTTCCTTTTCTGTTGGTTCACCCCACAAAAGCCACTGCGGCCAGCACGCTGCGGCCGGCGCACTGCGCTGATCCAAAGCCGGGAGCCAGGTGCTTTTCCTGGTCTCCCATGAGGGTGCAGGGCCCAAGCACTTGGGCCATCCTCCACTGCCCTCCTGGGCCTTAGCAGAGAGCTGGACAGAAGAGGAGTGACCAGGACAGAATCCAGCGCCCCAACCGGGACTAGAACCTGGGGTGCCAGCACCGCAGGCAGAGGATTAGCCTAGTGAGCCGTGGCACTGGCCTCTCCTTTTTAATTCTATCCATTATTATTAGCAGACACTAGTCTAGTTTATGTGATCCCTTTGACACTTAATCCTATCATTATGATCAATTATGAACGTAAACTGAACACTTTGATAAGTAAGATGACATTGGTACATCCCACCTTGATGGGATTGAATTGGAATCCCCTGGCATGTTTCTAGCTCTACCATTAGGGGTAAGTTGGAGTGAACATGTGCCGAACTGTATATCTCCTCCCTCTCTTATTCCCACTCTTATGTTTAACATGGATCACTTTTCAGTTAAATTTAAATGCCTAAGAATAATTGTGTGCTAATTAAAGAGTTCAACCAATGGTACCAAGTAGAACAAAAAAATACTAAAAGGTATAAAATAGTAAGTTATTCCTTGACAGTCAGGACAAGGGCTGATCAAGTAATTGTTTCTCATAGTGTCCATTTCACTTCAACAGATTTCCTTTTAAGAGCTCAGTTAGTTGTGACTGAATAGGGAGAGTATCTGATATTTGTACCTTTGGCATTGGCTTATTTCACTCAGCATGATGTGCTCCAGATTCCTCCATTTTGTTGCAAATGACCAGATTTCTTTTTTTTTTTAACTGCTGTATAGTATTCTATAAAGTACATATCCCATCATTTCTCTATCCAGTTGTCTGTTGATGGGCATTTAGGTTGATTCCATGTCTTAGCTATTGTGAATTGAGCTGCAATAAACATTGAGGTGCAGACAGCTCTTTTATTTGCCAATTTAATTTCCTTTGGGTGAATTCCAAGGAATGGGATGGCTGAGTCATGTGGTAGGGATATATTCAGATTTCTGAGGAATACCCAGACTGTCTTCCATAGTGGTTTTACCGGTTTGCATTCCCACCAATAGTGGATTAGTGTCCCTTTTCCCCACATCCTCACCAGCATCTGTTAATAGTTGATTTCTGAATGTGAGCCATTCTAATCGGGATGAAGTGAAACCTCATTGTGGTTTTGATTCACATTTCCCTGTTGGCTAGTGATCCTGAACATTTTTCATGTGTCTGTTGGCCAATTGGATTTCCTCTTTTGAAAAATGTCTATTGAAGTCCTTGGCCCATCTCTTAAGTGAGAGATTGCAGATTTTAGAATCTTTTTTGGGGGCCAGCACTGTGGCTCACTTGGTTAATCCTCAGCCTGTGGCACTGGCATCCCATATGGGTGCCCACCCAACAAGGAGTCCTTGTTGCTCCTCTTCCAGTCCAGCTCTCTGCTGTGACCTGGGAGGGCAGTGGAGGATGGCCCAGGTTCTTGGGCCCCTGCACCCACATGGGAGGCCAGGAAGAAGCACCTGGCTCCTGGCTTCGGTTCGGTGCAGTGCCGGCCATTGCAGCCATTTGGGGAGTGAAGGAAGGAATACCTTTCTCTCTCTCTTTTTCTCCCTCTCTCACTGTCTATGACTCTACCTGTCAAATTAAAAAAAAAAAAAAGAATCTTTTCTTTATGTTTCACTTTGGTGAGTTTGATTACAATGTGTCATGGCAAAGATCTCTTCTGGTCATGTTTATTGGGAGTTCTGTGTGCTTCCTGTACTTGGATGTCTCTTCCTTTCTCCAAACTTGGGACCTTTTCTGCTAGTATCTCACTAAAAAGGCCTTCTAATCCTTTCTCTCTCTCCATGCCCTCAGGAACTCCTAAAACCCAAATGTTGTTTTTTTTTTTTTTTTTTTTACTTAGTATCCTGTAGATTCCCAGCAATATTTTTTAAATATCTAATTTCCTCTTCTTTTCTTTGGTTTGACTGTATATGTTCCTGTGCTTTGTCTTCTAAGTCCGATATTCTCTCTTCTGCCTCACTGATTCTGTTTTTAAGGCTCTCATATGTGTTTTTCATTCTATTTAATTCTTCATTCCACTTTGATTTCTTTTCAATATCTCAATTTCATGTTCTATTAAATTCTTCATTTCATTTTGACTCCTCCTTAAGATTTCATTTTCATGAGAGAGATTTTCTGTCATGTCCTGCATGGATTTCAGTAGTTCATGCATTTGTTTTTGATTACTTTTAATATTCTTATCATAAATTTTTTGAGTTCCATTTCTTTCATTTCTTCTATCTCATCATCTTCATAATCTTGTATTGGAGTGTCATGTTCTTTTGGGAGGGTCATGTTGTCTTCCTTGTTCTTGTTTCCTCAGTTTTTGCATTTGTTATTTGGCATTGTGGAGATATTCTTTGGTTTCTTCTTCTTCGTCTTCTTCTTCTTCGTCTTCTTCTGCTGCTGCTGCTGCTGTGGCAGCTTTTCTCTTTATACTATGACTCTAAGTGGACTATCTGCTTTTGGTGAATCTCTAGAGGCTTGTGGTAGGTGTGTCCAGAGAACTCTGTTCAGTTCTTCAGGGTTAAGGGTGTGCCAAAGGTGACACACTCAGCTTTGGCATAGTAAATCTTCTCTCTCTTTTTTTATTCAGAAGGGAAGTAATCCGCTCAGCTGAGCTCTTCTCCTTGATGGTGATCAGTGCCTGAGCGCTAGCCCAAGTGGGTATAATATTTATCTGCTCTGTCCCAAGGACCACACAAAGGATCCGTGCAGTCCTCAGTGTAAGCTCAGATTCCCCTGCAATGTCTCTCACTGGGTAGCCAAGGCCGCCTGAACTTGTGGCATGGCTCACCAAGCATTGAGACTACTCACGTCTCAGCCACACCGTGATTTCTCCCACACACTCCCAATTTTTTTTCACAGTCCCGATTCATAAGCTCCACACATTCAGTAGGTCTTAGTCTCCTGTTATTACTCCTCACCAGAGTCAGGTTTTTCTGTTTGACTGAGGGTGGGCACAGCCCTGAGCTGGTATAGCTGGCGCAGCTATTAAGATAAGTCCAAAATGGCACCTGCTCTATTGTCTCACATGCCTTTGTAAGGTGAGTGGAGAGAGAGAATCGTGTCTGTACTGTCCCTTTTCTTTTTGTCTCTCCTTTAGTTAGGCTGGTGTACTTTCCCCCATGGGGCTTCAAGCCTCATTTCCCCTAGGCTCTTCTTGCCACTTTTCTGCCAGTGTCTCAGGCTACTGCGGTTTCGTCTCACCTCTTTCCAGCACTGGTGCGGAAGAGACTCTCAGCAGCTAGGGTTCTCAGCTGTGGGCACCCATGCCCTCAATGTAGGTCCACTGTGCCCCTCTAATTCAGGAAGAGTTTCCTCTGCCATTTTTTGCTAACTCTTCCCTGAGACTACACTATCTCCACTTTTATTAAGCTATCTTTTCCTGGACTATCAGTGAGCTCCCTCGCTATTCTGCCATCTTGGAACCTCCCCCAGAATTGTTTTATAATAAGATCTTGGGTCTGACTTCTTGCACAGTCTGCCCTGTGGCTATGTAAGATAAGATTCTCCTGTAAAGTTGCCCATGGCTTTAACAGAGTGCTTAAACTTGGAAAATAGGTCCCCAAATCCTATCAATTTCTTTTGTCAGTTTGTCAATTTCTTTTGCCTTTAAAAGTAGCTAATCCATGCAGCAATCCTTATATTATCAATGCCTTCCTACTAATCAAATGTAGCAGTCACTTCCTTGCCCAATATCTTTCATTGCAACAATATCCTTTTATAAATTAACCATTAGAATAAGCTTTTTATAAACCACTTTGGTGAGATTTGATTGACACATGAATAGACATATATACATAATGAGTTTGAGAACACATACACACTCATGAAGCCATCACCACCAACATGACCACAGGCATGTCACCCTACATGGGTAAGTTTTCATAATTGTGATGTTACTGCACTCTAGGGATCCTTATATCTTCATACTAAAGGGCAAATCAACTTCAGCTTCCTATTCTAAAAATCTGATTCCTAGAATCATTCCTCATACAGTTGTCTTATCTATCCCAAAGACTGAGATAAAACATACAAGCTGGGGGGGGGGCTGGCACCGTGGCTCACTTGGTTAATCCTCCAACTGCAGGGCCAGCATCTCATATGGGTGCCGGGTTTTAGACCCGGTTGCTCCTTTTGCAGTCCAGCTCTCTGCTGTGGCCTGGGAAGGCAGTGGAGGATGGTCCAAGTCCTTGGGATCCTGCACCCGCATGGGAGACCAGGAGGAAGCACCTGGCTCGGATCAGCACAGTGTGCTGGCTGTGGTGGCCATTTGGGGAGTAAACCAACGGAAGGAAGACCTTTCCTCTCTCTCTCTCTCTCTCTCTCTCTCTCTCTCTCTCTCTCTCTCTAACTCTGCCTGTCAAATAAAAAAAATACAAGCTGGTATTTTATATAGTGTTAGAAGGGATGCCACAGGGTAATTCTAGAAAAGTAGGAGTGAAGGAAAAGGAAAGTGAAGCAGGAGAGGAAACAAAGCAAAGACAATATAAGCTGGTTATACCACCTAAGAAACACCGAAAAGTCCAGAGCTATTTGGGAAGGCGAAATTGCACCTCTTTGTAGAATGTGTGAAAAACGAAGTTGACCTGATGCTTAAACTGGGTATAGAATAATAATCATTACAACTGTTTCCTGTGATATACTTTCAAGACTATCTGGTGGTCAGAATTGGATTTTTGAAAGAATGCTCAGCCTTTACAAGTTTCCCTCTCTCTCTGTAATTCTTTAAAATCAATCAAATTGAGATGTTTCTGTACTGCAAAAGAAACAGTCAGGAAAGTGAAGAGGCAACCGACAGAATGGGAAAAAATATTTGCAAACTATGCAACAGATGAAGGGTTAATAACCAGAGTCTACAAAGAGATCAAGAAACTCCAAACAACAAATCAAACAACCCACTCAAGAGATGGGCCAAGGATCTCAATAGACATTTTTCAAAAGAAGAAATCCAAATGGCCAACAGACACATGAAAAAATGTACAAGATCACTAGCGATCAGGGAAATGCAAATCAAAACCACATTGAGGTTTAACTTCATCCCAGTTAGAATGGCTAACATACAGAAATCTACCAACAACAGATGCTGGCGAGGATATAGGGGAAAAGGGACACTAACCCACTATTGGTGGGAATGCAAACTGGTTAAGCCACTATGGAAGTCAGTCTGGAGATTCCTCAGAAACCTGAATATAACCTTACCATACAACCCAGCCATCCCACTCCTTGGAATTTACCCAAAGGAAATTAAAATGGCAAACAAAAGAGCTGTCTGCACCTTAATGTTTATTGCAGCTCAATTCACAACAGCTAAGACCTGGAATCACTCCAAATGCCCATCAACAGCAGAATGGATAAAGAAACTATGGGACATGTACTCTACAGAATACTATACAGCACTCAAAAACAATGAAATCCAGTCATTTGCAACAAAATGGAGGAATCTGGAAAACATCATGCTGAGTGAATTAAGCCAGTCCCAAAGGGACAGATGTCATATGTTCTCCCTGATCGGTGACAACTAACCAACCACAAGAAAGGAAACCTGTTGAAGTGAAATGGACACTATGAGAAACAGTGACTTGATCAGCCCTTATCCTGACTGCTGGTGTACAATGTAATACTTTATCCATTTTAGTGTTTTTTTGTTCTAGTTAACACTATTGGTTGAACTCTATAATTAACACACAATTATTCTTGGGTGTTGAAATTTAACTGAAAAGTGATCCCTGTTAAATATAAGAGTGGGAATAAGAGAGGGAGGAGATGTACAATTTGGGACATGCTCAATCAGACCTGCCCCAAATGGTGGAGTTAGAAATGTGCCAGGGGATTCCAATTCAATCCCATCAAGGTGGCATGTACCAATGTCATCTCATTAGTCCAAGTGATCAATTTCGTTTCACAATTGATCATACTGATAGGTCTAAGAATCAAAGGGATCACACAAATAAGACTAGTGTCTGCGAAAACTAACTGATAGAGTAAAAAACAGAGAGAACGATCCAACATGGGAAGCGGGATACACAGCAGACTCATAGAATGGCAGATGTCTTAAACAGCACTCTGGCCTCATAATCAGCCCTTAAGGCGCTTGGAACTTGGTGAAGAGCCCATGAGAGTATTTTAGGCATGGAAAGCCAAGACATTCTGGCAAAAAAAAAAAAAAAAAAACAAACCTAAATGAAAGATCTCTGCGTGTGAGATCCCAGTGGAAAGAATGGGCCTCAAAGAATGAGGTACCTTTCTCTGAAGGAAGGAGAGAACTTCCACTTTGACTATGACCTTGTCTAAATAAGATCGAAGTCAGCAAACTCAAGAGGTTTCCATAGCCTTGGCAACTCATGACTAGACCCTAGGAAGATTACTGACACCATAAACAAGAGTGTCAAATTGTTAAGTCAACAACAGGAGTAACTGTGTACTTACTCCTCATGTAGGATCTCTGTCCTTAATGTGTTGTTCAATGTGAATTAATGCTATAACTAGTACTGAAACAGTATTTTACACTTTATGTTCTGTGTGGGTGCAAACTGATGAAATCTTTACTTAATGTATATTAAATCGATCTTCTATATGTAAAGATAATTGAAAATGAATCTTGATGTGAATGGAATGGGAGAGGGAGTGGGAGATGGGAGGGGTGCAGGTGGGAGGGAAGTTATGGGGGGGAAGCTATTGTAATCCATAAACTGTACTTTGGAAAATTATATTTACTAAATAAAAGTTTTTTAAAAAAGTTTTTCTTAAATATCTAAACTTCTGCATCACTTGCAATGTTCTCAGGGATATTTCCTAATCTATCTACTTCTCCCTAATCTTTCTACCATCTTTTTACTAATCAATTGTACTTTCTCTTTCTTATCTTTGAATGTAAGATATGTAGTTCTTTCTACCTGGAATTCCTTCCCACAGCCAATCTGCCTGTATCTGTAGTTCAGCACTTTGATCAAAGACTCCTACCAATGATAACTACACAACAAAACCTTGTATGACACCAAGGTAGAAGAAGTCATTTTCCCTTCTGTGTTTCCCATTAACTTAGTATCAAGGGCTGTGTTACACAGGACTTGGGTAGTCCTACACATAGCAATTAAAGTATCCTATGCATAGGACTTGAGTGGTCTGGGTTGCAGTCTTATTAATTTGCTATGGCAGTTATCAAAAAATATATTAAATGGGGTGGCTTAAACAACAGAAATTTATTGTCTCATATTTCAGAAAACTAGAAGTCAAAGATTAGGCAGGGCTGGTTCCTTCTGAGAGCTATAAGAAAGAATCTGTTCCACAGCTGTTCTATAGCTCCTGGTGGTTTTCTGGCAATCTTAACATTCCATGGCATGCAGGGGCATTGTCTTGATACTTGCTTTCATTTCACATGGCATTTTCCCTATCATATATCTTTCTCTAAATCTCCCTCTTTTGTTAAGAATACCAATAATATTGCATTGGGGACTATATTACTTCAGTATAATCTTATATTGACTACTCAAATCTAAAATGACTCTATTTCTAAATAAGATCTAATTCTGAGGTACCAAAAGGTTAGGATTTTAATATAAGAATCTGGGAAGACACAATTCAACTCCAGCAACTTTGGGCACATCTCAAATTTTCTGGGCCTCAGTCTTCTGATCAGAGAAACCAGAAAATTAAACTAATGTAAGACCTAGATTAAATAAAGATCAACTGCAATATTGTAAATCTTCTAGGTGGAACTGCAGAGATCGGAGGGATCAAAACAACAACAAAAAAAGAAACTTGCCTAAATATCTCCATTTTCCTAACTTATCTCCATTTGGCTAACTTGCCATTTAACCATAGGATCTATGGGTAAAAGGTTGACCAAAAAATAGATACAGCAAAAAGAACATGGAATATGAAAGAATAGAAAGTAATGAGTTCCCCCAATGATGGAGTTTTTGCTTGAATTATCGGAGGAGAAAGCAATAGCTAGAGCAGGACAGAACAAGAACAAGAGCATATTACATGATCTTTGTGGGCCTTATTCTTTCACATCTGAAAAATACTTATCTTTTACAGGTATGAGGAAAACACCTTGAGTGCTAACCTATCTGTAACAGGAAATATGTAAGAAATGTAGATTAGCATTGTTGATTTGAACTCATGTGTTCTTTGATTTCACATTCTTCTCTCCTTTTACTGTTTTCATATTTACATTTTATTATACAAGTATTAAATTCAAATTTTCTATTGTGTCACAGGTAATTTGCTCCACTCCAAAATAATTTTATATTTTTAAAAATATATTGTCTTTGTAAAAATTTTATTATATAAGTGAGGAACAAAATCTTTATATCATTCATCAAAACTGTTGGGAAAGTTGTATCCTGGAATCCTTAACAAAGGCATTTTGCATTGTTCAGTGTTTAAATGAGGTTGTCAATCTTATTACACCATAAATAAGGAGGTTGCAGTGGTTTTGCATAGTCATAGCTATTAATGACTTTAGCAGAGACTTCCTAATCTCCATTTAATTATTAAGAAAACCCTAAAACACACACACACAATCACACACACACAGACACACTCAGGAGGGAGACAGCAAGGGAAAAAGAAAGATTCTTAAATCAGTCCTCCAATCCATTACAACTTAATTCTTCTCCTGCACTTCTGCTTTATATCTTTAAGAATCTCACTATCAACTCCATCAAGCATTCAATTTTGCTCATTATAACTGTAATTTGTGGTCTTACAATATGTTAGTCACTATGAGTACAAGGAGTGAAAGACCAAAAGTTGAGTACAATAAGAATCTCTTAGAATCAAGGAGCTTGAAAACATGCATGTACATAAATAATTATAATGTAAGACACAATATGCCATAGAAAGAAATAAATCACAGTGTGTATTCAGATGAGGAAGAAATCACTCACTATGGGTGGTAGTGAAAAGGAACCAGGAGGAGCTTCATAAAGGAACAGTATCACAAAAGGGCTTTTAGCAATTAAGCAACAATTTTTAAAAAGATGCAGTGACAATAAAGGAGTCAAAGCTGACTAAACTTGAATATATTTCTGGAAAAGGAGGGAGAGACAAAGTTAATGTGATTGAAATGTACAAAAATGCTTTTTTTATAAATCAAATTTTTATGTTAGGGTCAAACTGTAGAAGGTCAAGAATTTCAGAATAAGGAGTCTGGGTTTCTTTTCTTAAACAGTTTGGAGACCTTTAAGAAGAAAGCAAAGAAGTACTTTATTTTAAAGAAAATCCATTTGCTAATTATGGGCCAAAAATTAGAAGAAGACCTTTTGGAAAGTTCTTGCAATATTGGGTAGCAATTATATCCCCCAAAATTCTACCAGATTTCATGCCATTCAACAAAGATTTCCACTCCCTTCTACATTTCTAATTATTCAGCTTCCTCTGTCAATTCCTTTGATCTCACCTACGGTCCCAAAGTAGTCATAAGGATTCTTGCCTCTCTATTTAGACAGGCAAGGCCTAATTCAACAAAGAGATGGGATCAGTCAAGTTAAATTTGCAAGAGCCATTATTGTCATACTAATTTCATTTTTAACCATATTTGATTGCATGTTGCTTTGGTTTCAATGTGTCCCCTGAAGTTCATGTATTGAAAACTTAGTTCCCAATAAAATGGTGCTGAGAGATCGGACCTATAAGGGGTGATTAGGCCACAAGGTTCTGCCTTTATGATTGGATGTGATTATCCTGAAAGTACATGGGTTCCTGACAAAAGGGAGGATTTGGCCCCCTTCTCTTCTTCTCACTTACTCTCTCTCTCTCACCCGTAGGTTACTGTTTCATGTTATGATGCAGCCAGAAGGTCCTTACCAAAAGTGACCCCTTGATCTTAGACTGTCCAGAGCCATGAGTCAAATAAACTGCTATTGTTGACAGATTACCCAGTCTGTTACATCAGATAAATAAATAAATAGGAGTAAGACCCTGTGTGTGTGTGTGTGTGTGTGTGTGTGTGTGTTTCATGCCTCCCTGCATCTCCCCACTCCTGACCCTGGCGCCTCTCTCTCTTAGACTACACTCTTCTGAAGGGCGGTCATAATGCTTTATCTTTGTCTAGGGTCTGGTAGGGTACCTGGCATATGCCAGGTACTCAATAACTTCATATGAGTAAAATTCCTACCATAGAAAATTAGAAATAAATAACGTTCGTTGCATTAAAATCTTCCCTACTCAACCTCCTGGTAGCATATAGTTAGCAAGTCTATAGCTTGGATTTTCTGGAATAGCCCTAATCTGAGATAGTTTAATATGATCTAAAATAGTTCAATATCTATGATATTTGTGTCACAGAACCAAATCTTGCACATTTTTTTCAATTTATTTAGGACTTGTTATGCGTATTTCTGTACACATTATAAGTGTTCAGTAAACACCAAGATGAATATTTGAGGCCATAGATATATTTACTCTGATGGATATTACACAATGTGTACATGTATCAAAACATCACATGGTGCCCCACAAATATGCACAATTTTTGTGTGCCACTGAACAATAAAAATATTAAAATATACAGACACTATGCATTTATTGTCTAGAAAAATAATTTAAAATTTTTAATCACCAACAAACCAAAAAAATCATACTTTTCAAAAGATTTTGATGTCAACAATTACTGTATTCATAGTTCATATAGATAAATAAGCCCTTAGTTATCTAGTGTCATATTTTCAAACATTGTAATTTTAACATAACCAGTTTTTCTCTTAAAACCAGTCTAAGCTCTATTTCTATACCTCCCAGAAAAAGCTTTGAAGAGGGGGCTGGTGCTGTGGTGTAGTGAATGCCAGCATCCCATATGTGTCATGTCAAGTTCCAGCTGCTCCACTTCCAATCCAGTTCCCTGCAAATGTGCCTGGTAGAGTAGGCTCAGCCCTGGCCATTGCGGCCTTTGGAGAGTTACCCAGCAGATAGAAGATATCTCTCTTTCTCTATCTGTCTGTAACCCTGTCTTTCAAATCAATTAACAATTTTTTTTTAAAAAAAAAGCTTTGAAGAAACACATTTTCACAAGTTTTTTTGAAAGTTGAGGAAGTTGTTTACATTACACATTTTTGAGTAGGAGTTTTTAAAATACCAATTAAATATTCTTCTTTGATCCCAAACATCCATACTTTACAATAACTTTTCTCTCTCTTTCCTATCCCACCTGTGATCCTCACAATATGAAAGTCATTGTCATTATGAATTCTCACTTCATTTTTTGGCCTCTTGTTCCACTATAAACTTTTCTTTTTTTCTTTTTTTTTCTTTTTTTTTTTTTTGACAGGCAGAGTGGACAGTGAGAGAGAGACAGAGAGAAAGGTCTTCCTTTTGCAGTTGGTTCACCCTCCAATGGCCACTGTGGCTGGCGCATCGCGTTGATCGGAAGCCAGGAGCCAGGTGCTTCCCCTAGTCTCCCATGTGAGTGCAGGGCCCAAGTACTTGGACCATCCTCCACTGCACTCCCTGGCCACAGCAGAGAGCTGAACAGGAAGAGGGGCAACTGGGACAGAACCAGCACCCTGACCAGGACTAGAACTTAGTGTGCAGGTGCCGCAGGCAGAGGATCCACTATAAACTTTTCCTACATGAGTTTCCCTTGTTCAATAAAGTAATGTGGCCACTTTCAGCCTCTCTAATATTGCTCTCTCAAACTGGCTGAATAACAAAGGATACTTCCTCCTGGGGTGGAAAGAGGGTAAAAATGCACATTTTAAACAAATATTTTCTACTTTCCCTCGGAAATTGTCTCCTGTCAGTAGACAGAATGCTCCTTTTAAATTCTCCTTAGGGCTGATCATGCAAAGACCTGGGCATATATAGGTGTTTAATAAATGTGTGTTTGTTGATTTACTAGACAAATATTTACAAAGGTTTAATTACCTATCACCCAGAAGTATTTTACAATACTAGCCTCATACAATTACCAATGTCAACTGTGTATGACACTGTAGCAGGTGCCAAGGACGTGACACAGCCATGGATAGAACCGAGGAGAAGCATGCCAGAACCCCAAAGAAGTCCCTAACACAGTTGGTTTTTTTTGCATAAGCAAATAAAACTTGAAAATTGACCTGATGAGGTGATGTAAAAGTCTCTTTAGGCTCATAATTTTCCAAGGTTCATTATACAATTTCATATTAGAGTTTTCAGCTGTTTCAATCAAAAAGCAATAGACCAAAAACAAACTAAGGAAATAAGCAATATTGAGATCACTGTAGGAAGGCCCATTCCCCCCTCAGCTGATTGACTGAACCAGAAAGCATAATTAGCGCTACAATCACTTCTTACTGAAAAGCATCCACTGTACATTAGGACAACCTAATGTTAACTAACATCGTACATTAAACCTAGATCATGTTCACTCGCAAGGAAATCATTTTTAATGAAAAGAATTCAGTTTTAATGTCCTGTAATGGGCCATTTATTAGTATACAAGAGGGTCAGAAGAACTAATTAGAGACTGTTTGAGCAAGTGTAAGTAATATGGTTATCCCAGGCTGCCAAGTGGGACTCCAACTCCCAGAGCGGAATACTTAGATGCAGATATAGTATCACATTTTACATGCCTGTGGGATTATTTGAGTGCCCCAAAGCTCAATTTAAATATCAGGTTGTGAAAATTTGCTTCAGCAAAGCAAGTTTAAGTCACATTCGTCCTTTTGATTTTTATAGGATCTGAGCCGCTAAAAGCCTGGTTAGCTTTTTAAAAATTAACTCTATGGCATTCTTTCTCCATTTTATGTACTTCAGGATAAACACTGAAAAGCAAAATCTTTTGTCTTTTTTACAGCACTCAGCATTCATGACAGTAATTATCTGAATTGGTTAATTCCTTCTCTCTTCCTGTTTGCACATGGCACACTTGACCAAAATTTCCTCAATGTGAGACTGTCCTAACGTGTTCTGTTTTCAGCAATTTTAAGCAGAGGGAGCAATTTTGGAATTTGATAGCAAGGCCCCCGAGGATATGAAAACTCTCAAAATGCATTGTACAACTGCTTCAGGCAAGGAAGCTATACCCAAGCTATGAACATCTGGCTTACAACTGTTATTTACATAATGAACTCATTCTTTCCCACCCTCAGAATTTACCTCAAGATCCTCTGCTGGCTCCCTCAGGGAATGTTCCAGAATGCTACCGAGCCATTTTAAGAGAGTCTGGGCCAGTTGGTAGTCAGGGTGACCACTACTTATTTCACTCTGAGGAGACTAGGCCTGGTTTGTTCTTCACTTTTATTTTTAAAAATACTTGTGCTTTCATTGTCTCCATGTAAAGTTATTTTTTCTGTAAATGTAAAGACTTAGCCTTTAATATCAACAAAAAACACCTCTGTTATTTTTAAAAACAATTCTCTCCCAATTACCCTTTCCTTTTCATCTCTGTTTAATTTTGAACCCAAATTACAACCCATATAAAAACAGAAAACTGTAGAAGTCAGGCTTATAAACTTATATGAAAAAAATGTATTTGAATAACTTAAAAGCAAATAAGGAACTACAGCCAAAATTCTCCTTCAAATTAATTGATAAAGCCATGGAAACTACCGTGAAGAACCTACAATCTGATTCTGAAGATACAGTAGCCAGAAAAAAGAATATCCAAGATAATCTTCAGTAAGAACCTACAGTGGGAGTTTTTTATACTTGACCCCAATATTTCCATTAAAGCTAGAATAGTTAGTATGGTATTTTTTATGGAGCTAAAGAAACAAGAATAATGGGAAATAAATGAATCTTAAAATATTTCCATACAAGCAATTTGGATCAGAAATCAGAAATCCATGGGGATAATGTTTATTCAATCATGGGCCTAGAACAATTGGTCATCCATAAGAAACTAAATAAATTTGATTCTTAACTTATATCTAAAAATCAATTACTGTTTACAGATTTCAGGCAAACATGAAAGGCGAAACTATGGAGATTTTAGAATAAGACACAGAATTTTTTTTCAGGTTCAGAGTGCAGAAGGATTTCTTTAAAAATAAGAAAACCTGCCCATCATAAAGTAAGACATATCACTATATGAAAACTGAAAAACTGTGTCTAAGACATGACTAAGGAAGTTAACAAGACAAATTAGAGAAAGTGTGATTTTTTTCTATACCCATTTTTCACAAAGGATTCGTAGATAGATTCAATAAGGAAAAGACAACACAATTGAAAAATAGGTAAATATGTGAATGAACATTTCAAGACAAAAACAACACATAAGGCCCTGCATATTTCAAAAGATACCTCTCTTTATGAATCATTTTAAAAGATTTGTTTATTTATTTGAAAGAGTTACAGAGAGGCAGTGGCAGAGAGAGACAGAGAGAGAGGTCTTCCATCTGCTGGTTCACTCCCCAGATGGCTGCAATGGCCAGAGCTTCGCTGATTCAAAGTCAGGAGCCAGGAGGTTCTTCTGGGTCTCCCAAGGACTTGGACCATCTTTTACTGCTTTCCCAGGCCATAGCAGAGAGCTGGATTGGAAGTGGAGCAGCTGGAACTCAAACCGGCACCCACATTGGATGCCAGCACTGCAGATGGCTGCTTACCTGCTACTCTACAGCACCAACCCCGCAATTCATTAATTTTTAATGAGAATTAAAATGATAAGAGGTTCAAAACTTAGAAACAGCCAAACAAAAGTGATGGTCTTTAACCCACTGCTGTTAATGGCATAAATTGTTAGAGCCATTTAGAAAAAATTTATCCTGACATTACTAAGGAAATTTAAACATCAGCATATTCAATGATCCAGAAATTCCATTTCTAAATACCATAGAAAAATACTATGAAGGAACAGATCTTATAACATGAATAAACTTTTATGTAGTCACCTAATAAAATAAGACATAGAGGAAATATTAATGAATTATTGTTAAATCCATAAGAATATGTATCTAATGATACATAATACTGGGGACATAATCATTACTTTGGAGAGTGGGAGATGAAGGAAATTCAACAAATGTGAGCCTTCAAGGGGTTGCTGAGGCCTTCATAACATTTCATTTCTTATCCTATGTAATGGTCACATGGATGTTTATTTTACAATTATTCTTTAAACTATACAGATGGGTTTGATACACTTCTGTGTGTATGATATATTTCACAATAGTCAAGCACATTTTTAAAGAATCAGAATAGTTAACTTTAAAACTCTTGAAAGTTCCCAGAAGTCCTCTTCAAAATCTTTGTTCAAATTGTTTTAATTAGGTGGAGAGTCATTTGAAATAACTACCTCTCTGCAGTATTCCTTCAAATCAAATGAGGTGTAGAGCAGAAACACAAGAAGCTATATCAGCTATTTCACATCTAGAGATTTTAGGAGCAAAAGCATGCCTGTTCAAGGTCACTATTACCTCAGATTTGTTCATCATATATTCTTGCTATGTTGCCTACAGTATGACACACAATAGGTACTCAATAAATATTAAATGAATGAATGAATGAATGCATGAGATACATCACAGAACTATAGAGGATTAGATCTATGATGAGCCTTTAAATTCTACCTAGGCAAACCAAAAAGAACAGAGAAAAATAAAATGACCTCTAATTGTTTTAGTCAACACTTAGGATAACCTGCTGTAATAGAGGTTAAAAAATAATACAGTGCCTCAAGTAAGATAGTATTATGCTTTGAATGTGTCCTCCAAGTGTCCATGTATTAGAAGCTTATTTTTCAGTGTGGTAATTTAAGAAGTGGTGGGGCCTTCAAGATGTGGGGCCTAGTGGGAGGTCATTAGATACTAGGGGCATCACTCTCAGAAGGGTTACTATTAAATGACAAGCCCAAGGGTGTTTGGCCTGGTGATTAAGACACTGGTTAGACACCCTCAGCCTTTAGCAGAGCATATGTATATATATGCATATCTATATATATGTATTTATATGTGTATTTTACATGTATGTATTGCATTTTCTTATATCGGCTTTTACCCAATTCCATTCCTTTCATTCCTTCCCTGAGGAGATCCTGAATTTGCTGTTTATCATTTCCATTCACATGTATTTTTCAGTGACAATTACTGATTTAATTTTTAATTTTTATATGCATGATGTCATACTGGATGTATCACTTTACATTTTTTTTTCCCATTCAGACTTATGTTTTGAGATATTTTTCCTTATTGATACAGATAGCTCTAGGTCACCCAATTTACCTGCTGTATAATATTCATTCTGTGACTATAAGACAAGCTATTCATCAGTTCCCCTGTTGCTGAAAAGTAAGATTGCTTCCAATTTTTCTACAAAGTCCAGAGGTCAGAGAGAAGATGTTAGTGATAATTCACAAGGGAGCTAGCCTTGCCCTGAGCAAGAAATCTGTCTTATGAAAATTAAGAAGAGACAGTAGGTTTAAGAGGAGGAAAACTTGTTGCTAATCTCCACTTCTTCTTACATTTAAGTTTTCCCTGTGGTCTGGTCCTTTTCTCCAGAGTCTCTCCCTTTTCAGGATCATCTGCCCCAAAGAATAAGAGTGGCAACTCTGGCTCGAGTCTTCCTTCACTGTTCACACCTCCTCCTTGTCCCGCCTTCACTCTTTCTTCTTTCCCTTCCCTGCGGCTCCTCAAAACCAACCCACGTGTCACTACCATTTACTCATGAACATAAATTAATCTCTCTTTATACCATACTTCCACATTTAATTCTGCACCTTAATTCTTGAGAATGGGGCATATATAAAATCTTAGTGTTAAATTTTTAAAAATAATATATAGAGTTTCAGGTTTTTGCTAGGGGCCTCTATTTCTCTACTCTCCATGTATGTGTTGTTATTTGAGGCAGGGTGATTTGGGGTGAAGAAGTTGGAAGGGAGTGGTCAGATTTCCAGTTACAAATGTGAGACATTCTAATTTGTACCTATATGTCTGAAAACTTTCCTGTTTCTTCTCTAAGCACAAATAAGCACTGACTGATTTAAATATTTGCATGTTTCAGACAATTTCATGCTTTGAATCTCAGGCTTGAATGTAGTTGACAGAGGTAGCATTAATTAATTAATGATGCTTAATTTTGCATACATGGAGTAGGGTCTCTTCAATATTAATGCAGATTTATGTAAAAATAACCAAATTAATACGGCTCTGGTCCTTCTTTTGAAGTGAATCGAGTCTAGCTCTAAATAGAAACAAGATAAATTATATCCCTTGCCTTTAGGTTCTACAAATACTTTTTTCAGCTAGGGTTGATATTTTTCTATTTCTAAAAATAGATTTATTTATTTATTTGAAAGGCAAAGTTAGAGATAGATCTTCCATTTGCTGATTCACTCTCCAAATGGCTGCCATGCCTGGGGCCAGGCCAGGTAGAAGCCAGGAGCCTGGACTTCATCTGTGGCCCTGACATGGTTGGCAAGTGCCCAAGCCCTTGGGCCATTTTCTCCTCCTTTCCCAGGTCCATAGGAAGGAGCTGGATTAGAAGTTGAGTAGCCAGTACTTGAACAAGTACTCATATGGAATGTTGGTGTTGTAGGCAGCAACTTAACCCACTGTATCACAACTCCAGCCCCAGAGTTGGTATTTTTCAAAAAATTTATTTATTTATTTGAGAAGCAGAGAAAGAAAGAGACCTCACATCTGCTGGTTTTCTCTCAAAATAGCCACATCAGCCAGGGCTGGTCAGGCAAATCCAAAAGTCTGGAATTCAGTCTGGGACTTCCACATGGATGGTAGGGACCCAAGTACTGGAGTCATCACCTGCTGCCTCCCAGGGTGCACATTAGCAGGAGACTGGAATAGGGAGCCAGAGCCAGGAATTGGACTCATGCACTCTGACAGAGTTGAATTTGTCATATTTCACAAAGAGTTGTTTGAAGACATTAGAAATGTCTTTTTAAAAAATAATTATTTGAAAGAGTTACAGAAAGAGAGGGAGAGAGAGAGAGAGAGGGAGAGAGAGAGAAAGAGAGAGACCTATCTGCTGGTTTACTACCCACATGGCTGCAACAGACAGGGCTGGGGCCAGACCAAAGCCAGGGAGCTTTCTATAGGTCTTCTATGTGGGTTCAGGGGCCCAAGCACTTGGGATACCTTCTGCTGCCTTCCTAGGTGCATTAGCAGGGAGCTGGATTGGAAATGGAGCAGCAGGAACTCACACCTGCACCCATACGGGATGCCAGTGTTGCAAGCGGTGGCTTAACTCACCATACCACAGCAGCAGCCCCTAGAAATGTCTTAAAATATGATGTGTAGGGGGCGGCGCTGTGGCGTAGCCGGTGAAGCCACTGCCTGCAGTGCCGGCATTCCATATGGGTGCCAGTTCAAGTTTTGGCTGGTCCACTTCCTATCCAGCTCTCTGCTATGGCCTGGGAAAGCGATGGAAGATGGCCCAGATCTTGGGCCCTTCACCCACGTGGGAGACCCGGAAGAAGCTCCTGGCTCCTGGCTTCGGATTGGTGCAGCTCCGACTGGTGCGGCCATCTGGGTAGTGAACCAGCATATGGAAGACTTTCTCTCTCTCTCTCTCTCTCTTTCTCTCCCTGCCTCTCCTCTGTGTAACTCTTTCAAGTAAATAAATAAATCTTTAAAAAAAGAATATGATGTGAAAAATAAATGCTAAAGCAATGATTTCTTTCTTTTTTTAAAAAAATAAATTAGAAAGCCCCCCAAAGGGCTTAATTCTCATTTAATCATAATTTTTGCTTGAAACACAGTGTGTAAATCCTGTCATCACTAGCTATTTTGCAGGTGTTCTACCTAAGACCACAATCTGGGAAGCCCTTCGATTTCTCAGGGGTTTCCTGCAGGACCCTGATCAAGCTGACTTCCTGTGGGCTTGACTAGGAATCTGGAGAAATCCATCAGGTAGTGTGGGACTGGGACTATAGTGGGACTGCTCATGCCCACCTTCCCCATCCCATATCCTGCGTCCTGTAACTCCACTGCCTTAGATTATTTGGACATCAAAGTAGAGTCATACAGTCATGAAAAACAAATAATAAAACTTTGGGGACTTCAAAAATCAGCCTGGAATATCATGGAGGCTTGGGAGACTGAATCCAGTCAAAAGGCTTGATATTTCTATCACTTTTTGCACAACATTCCTCCTACCTGACATACACACACACTTTGTGTGCTCTGAAATCTAGCAATATCATTGATCAATTAGTTATAAACAAGAGAAGGAAAAATGACCCCAAGGATGTCTGAAATAACTTTTTCAGCATGATACATTTACATAACATTGACACAAACAGGCAAGACTGAGTTGCCCGAAACAATATTTGAGTATATAGAGATACACTGGAAAAAAGTTTGAAGGACTTTATAGATCAACAGGGGCTATTAAAGAGCTATGACTGATCAGTAAGTGGATAATAACATTAGCAGTAGCAGTATTGTCTTGAACTTATATGGAACTTTCTATTTAATGTCATTTGTGGTAATTTATTAATAATTAAATATAAAGTATACCTTGGTTTCCTATCTCCATAAAATACATGTTAAATTCATCCCAGATGTTCACCTACATTTGCCAACATACCCTCATTTATTTGTGCAGAGTAGTCTTAGCAAAAGGGAAAGGGAGAAAGAAATCTAAGTTTTATTGAGTGTCTATGCTGTGCCAAGACATACCACATACATTATATCATTTAATCCCCACAACAATCATATGAGTGTTATATTACTATTCCCAATTTATAAATGAGAACTCAGAGATTTAGAAAGGCCAAATAATATTCTTAATGTCTCATAACTAGAAGGTGGGAAAATCAGTATTTGAATTGTAGTCCATCTGGCTTCAAATCCCAGCAAGCTTTCTTTCTTCTGTGTTAAAATCCTCCCTAACGAATGTCATATGTAACTGTGAACAGGTAGTATGAGAAATTTTTCCCTGTGTTCCTAATATAACTTTGAGGATTATTTTAATGGAGAAAACTAACAATGAGCCTCACAGTAAAAACTGCCAGTAACAAAGGCCTTTGGAGAAACTTCTTGGAATACCAATCTCTAGGGTAGTTAGGGAACATAGCTTTGCCTGCTGCTACTAAGTCATTCACAGGCAACCCTTTCACTAAAATGCTGTTGATTGCAAGTGACTTCCAAATCCAAACAAGCATTTTAGGTCTATTTAATAGATCAATACAGTAATTCGCTCCTGGGCCCCTGAAATCATTTGTTTGGACTTGATGTCTATGTAGTCAGACTGAGGTGTATACATTAGCATGTGCAGGGAATTACACAAGCAACTTGCATTGAAAGATGTTAAACCAATTTAGATTGTGTGCAGGAGGCAGAAGTTAACTCATTTTCAAGTGACTAGGATTAAATGGGTCATTATAAAGGCAGTGACTTCAAGGAACATCACAAAAGAAAAGAAACCTTATGGCCAAAGGACACAGTCCATCATGTATCGAAGCATCAGAATTCAACCCAACAGAGACTAGAAAGAAAACAGCAAAGAAAACCTAATATAAGTTGAAGGGTTTTTTCCTTCCTTTTTTTAAAATCACTTCTATTTGACAATGAAAGAATCTCTCAAGGGAAATAGGAGAGGACCTGTTGCTTAAATCACTTAAACTCAGTGGACAAAACACCAGAGGGGGAATAATTTTGCCTGAATTCCCCAGAGGAACAGGCTCTGGGTGAAACTAATAATAATTTTCCATCTCTAATTTTGATGACACAAAATCCAGAGTGATATGCTTATTTGATCCAGTGTTGGATCTGATTCTAGCAGCAGCATTTCATACCAACTGAAGTCTGCTCATTATGTGTGCTGGGACACCAGCCAAAATACCATTACAATAGTCCAAAGGGAATAAAATAAAAAGTTTTAACATGGATCCTTCCATCAGGAACAGAGAATTGGCAGTATAAGGAAAATTTTATTACATTCAGATGTGACTCATCTGTCAGGTGTTGAAGTAAAGGAGGATTCTCCAGAAGAGAAATAAAAAAGATGCCTGTGACAATGAAAAAAGGATGCCTTTGCTGGCCAATGAATAACTGGAGTGTGCGCATAGATGTAATGCTGATGAATGTGATGTCTATAAGCATTCGTTCATTCATTCATTCAACCAACAGGTATTTTATCACCAAATACTTTGATAAGTGCTGTCATACAGAGGACTAAGATGCATGGTCTATGTGTGCAAAACAGGAGGAGAGAGCATTTTTTAAATGTATAACTATTTATTTTTTCATAAATATGACTTTAGGAATATGGTGATTCTTTCCACCGTACCCATCCTCCCAGACAGTTTTTAAAAGGACATATAAGTATATAATCGTAATGTAGTATCCCAAAGTACAATGTTATAGGAACACAGAGGTAAAACAAGTCATCTGTAGAGAACTAAGAGATGAGGATAGTTTCCTGGAGGACAGGACACCTGGAATAAATCTTAAAATGCAAATAACACCAAGGCAACCAGAGGGGGAACTATTTATGAAACAGGAGAGAGCACAAGCCAAAGAAAGAAACCAGCACCAGAGTTGTACTGAGACCAACAAGTCATTCAGTATTAATGGAGCAAAGAAAATATTGAAAGGTGAGGAGCCCAGGGCGGGAAATGTGAGACCTCTCACGGAGCCTGAGCTTCATTCTGGGGAGTCACTTGATAAACAGAAGACTCTGCCAGCTGAGAAGAGACTGTGATGACACAAGTGTGAGGAGAGGGTGATTAGCAGGGAGGCTCTTACAATAATCATGGAAAGGGAGGATGAGGGCATGACTAGAAGGAGATTGAGGAAGACAGGGATGAGATGAACCGGTCTTGATGGCTGATTCGATGTGAAGATGGTGAGGGAGAAGGATAAATATGTGAAACCTGAGAACCTCAAATACAAAATGACCAGAATATAAGAAGCTGAAAGAAACTGATAATGTCACAGAGAAGTGTGGGAGGAGTAGGGTTGGGAAGGGAGAGAGAGAGAGAGAGAGCAGGAGGGAGAGAGGCTATCTGAGGAATCATAGGTAAATCATGTCATTTCCCTGGGCTAATGTACTCATTTTATTTGATTAAATAAAATATCTAATAACATAGCCAGGTCTACTATATTTGTTTTCTGCTTTTGTTTTTTACTGGATAACATATATTATGTTATACATAAAAGTGACTAAGTACATTTTGGTTGATTGAATTTCAATCTAAATCTGCCAGCACTTACTGTATCGTGCCTATGTTAAAGTCAAATGGCAATTTAATTCCATCATGTTCTTTTAGACCCATCATTTCTGTCTATTTTTCTATCAGTGTCTCCAAGAAACTGAAGCATAACTGAAAGTCTCTGTTCAATCTAATCATCCTGTACCATAATTCTGATATAAATCAGCATTTTCATTATAAAAATCTCAATTATCTCAATTAGTAGTGCAAACTACTAGTATGTAAGATGGTGCATTTCCTGCCATTTGGAATCTCTGACTCATTCAGAGATAACCTGTAAGTATGAATTAGGAAAATGATAAGAATCAAGAAATAATTTTAGTAGTTATTTGGACAGAAGGAACAATGTCAACATGGCCTTTCTATTCTCATTTTTACTAATCTTCCATGAGACTTTTTTTTTCATTTAACAAATATTCATTGAGCACTATTTAGGTGCCCTTGGAATGATATATCTATGATGGAAAAAATGGCAAAATGCCCTTTCATATGGAACTTAACTGCAATATGGGGAAATGTTCAAGTAAACAAATATGTGTGTACATGTGTGTTTAGATAGATAGATAGATAAATAGGTAGGTAGATAGATACAAACTAGATCAAGTAAGGGTATTGGACTGAGTTCAATGGAATTCCTGGCATGTAGTGCTTTCCGTTTAAAATCCCAGGCAAACTAGGACTAGTTGGTCACACTAAGAGTAGGGAGTGGGGATGTGGCAAACAATTTTTAAAAAGAAGCTTGGTGTCAGCTAATTGAAAAGATGGAAAAAGCAAAATTTTGATGAAGATGAGGAAGTTAGACATGTGTAGGATACCTGAGAGACAAGCATCCTATACAGAGGCAAGAGCTAAGTAAAAGGCATAATGGTGAAGAAATGCTTGGTGTGCATACATTGAGTTGTTTACCCTTTGTCAATATAAATAAACACATAAAACCAATCAATTTGATTTAGTTTCTGCCTTGTCTTAATGATAAAATATAGGCATGAAGAATCCTAAACATCCAGTAAATATTTGGTGTGACCTTGATAACCTAATCTTCAATTTGTACAAAGACTAGGCCTCACAAGAAAAGCAGAAACTTGGATTTTTCTTATTAATTCTTACTGACAACTCATCTGGACAGTTCACACCAAAGAACATCATTAGCTGAGATGGACTTCATATGAGTTGGTTAGAGCTATTCTTTTTGTAAGCCATACAATTGTTTTAAATTTCATATTGATTTTGCACATTGTAGGCAGAGTATACCTATTCAGTTAGAGTAAATATTTAAAATAAAACCAGACTTGCAAAGCCCAAATCTTTTTTGCCTGGTCATGTTCTACTCAAGTATACATTTTTGGGCTAATATATACCCAATAACAACATAAGTCCCTTTCTTTTCATTTTTTTACTACATCCTAAGCAATTCCTCCAAGGACTTCCTCAGAGTTATCTGCAGATGGGAAAGGCAATTCACAATGCAATAAAATTTATAGCTCATAAAATTATGAATAAGCCAAACGTTAAAAAAGAAAAGTTAAACTAGGTTTAAAATGATTTTTATAATATCAACCACATGAATTGACACAGAAAATGAATTGCAAATGTAAGGGAATGCAACAACTAAATGCTCTGTGCTCTCTGGGTGTTAAATGGAGACTGTCAGCACAGTGCAAAAAGATTCAGGAAATAGTCATTGATTTGTCTTGGTAAAGGTGGCCAAAGTAAGACTTAAAGTAGAATTTTTTTAAAGCAGATTAACTGGGTATCCTAAAAGTATACAAGCCCCAAAAGAGTGGTATTTGGAAATCAGATGATGAAGTTATATGAGTGACCCAAATAGTCACAGTAATTTTTATGTACAAAAGTAAAATTGCAGCAAAGAATTAAATAAGCTACACTTTTCTCCTCTCGGTAATACAAGTTCTTTTTTTCTTTCTTTTTAAATGTATTTAAGAGGCAGAGAGACAGAGCGAGAGAAAAAACAGTCAGACAGAGATCTACTCTGTTGGTTGGCTCTTCAAACGCCTGCAATGTCTGGGACTAGCCTAGTCAAAGCCTGGGTATGGGAACTCAATCCAAGTTTCCCACATGAATAGCAGGAACCTAGTTAGTTGAGTCATCATGACTGCTTCCTAGAAATTGCACTGGCAGGAAGCCAGAGTGAAGCACTAGAGGTGATAATCAATTCCAGGCACTCTGATATGGGGGACCAGTAACCCAACCACTAGGCCTGCCCTTAGAAATTCTTCTTAAAAATAAAACATTAGAATATTTAGCAATATTAGAATAACTTCAACTTCATATTTCATATTTACATACTTATCATGGACACCCTTGGCCACAATAACACTAAAATCTGGAAAGGTGAGTGATGAAAACTAATATTATAAATATCCAATCTTGGGTATTCCACAGGGTTTTTCTTTGGAGGTTTTTATTTTTTTATTTTTATTTTTACCATAAGCACTTTTCCAGGATGACTATAACTACACCACTGACTAAAACAATTGTCTAAACATTGAGGATTGCCAGATGAATATCTTTATCATTCATATTCTTGTTCCCCTAGGCCCATATTTCTATCATTATCTCAATGTTTTCCAATAACTTTGACCATTATGACCAAATTCAAACTGAACACTCAACTCCAACCTGCTTTTTCTCTATATTCTCCATCCCAGTTAAATATCACCCACCCAAATGTATTTGGAGTGGATGGGGGGATGGCAGAAAACTGGAGGCGCCACTTACACATTCCTCTAGGCCCAATAACAGAGGCCCATTCCAGGGAATTAGCATATTTACATATTGATATCTATGACGTATCTATTGAATTTATCTTTCTGTCCATTTCCAATATTACTTTTTTTTTTTTTTTTTGGCAGGCAGAGTTAAACAGTGAGAGAGAGAGAGAGAGAGAGAGAGAGACAGAGAGAAAGGTCTTCCTTACGTTGGATCACCCCCCAAATGGCCGCTATGGCTGGAGCTACGCCGATCTGAAGCCAGGAGCCAGGTGCTTCCTCCTGGTCTCCCATGTGGGTGCAGGGCCCAAGCACTTGGGCCATCCTCCACTGCACTCCCGGGCCACAGCAGAGAGCTGGAATGGAAGAGGAGCAACCGGGACAGAATCCGGCTCCCCAACCAGGACTAGAACCTGGTGTGCCAGCGCTGCAGGCAGAGGATTAGCCTAGTGAGCCACGGCCCTGGCTATTTCCAATATTACTTTCTTTCAGATCAATTCCCAATTCTTCCATACTTTTAAAAAAATCTTATTTAAGATATACCAATTTCATGTATTTCTTAGATACAAATTTAGGAATATAGTGATACTTTCCACCCTACCCTCCCTCCTGCCCACACTCTTATCTATCCTCCTCCTCCCTATCCTATTCCCTTTCTTAATTTTTACAAAGATCTATTTTCAGTTTACTATATACTCATCAAATTAACCCTACACAAAGTAAAGAATTCAGCAAATAATAATAAGGAAAAAAAAGCCTGTTCCTCAACAGTAGACAAGGGCTATAGCAATCATTGAAACTCAAAATGTCAATTTCACTTCTATATGCTACATTTTTGGTGCTCTAATAGTTACCACAGATCAGGGAAAACATACTATATTTCTCTTTTTGGGACTGCCTTATTTCACTAAATACAATGGTTTCTAGTTGCAACCATTTGGTTGTGAAAAACAGGATTTCATTCTTTTTATGGCTGAGTAGTATTCCATGGTGTATACATACCATAATTTTTTTATCCATTCATCAGTTGATGGACATCTGGGCTAATTCCAAATCTTAGCTATTGTAAATTGAGCTGCAATAAACATGGTGGGACAGATAACTTTTTCATGTGTTGATTTCATTTGCCTTGGGTAAATTCCCAGGAGTGGTATGGTGGGATCATATGGTTGGTCTATATTCAGATTTTTGAGGTATCTCCATACTGTCTTCCAAATTGATTGTACTAGTTTACATTTCCACCTACAGTGGATTAGGCTACGTTTTCCCCAACATCATTGCCAGCATTTATTGTTTGTTGACTTCTGTATGAGAGCCATTCTAATTGGGGTGAAACTTCATTGTAGTTTCTATTTGTATTTCCCTAGTGGCTAGTGATCCTGAGCATTTTTTCATGTGTCTGTTGACTACTTAAATTTCCTCTTTTGAAAAATGCCTGTTCGTGGGGCCGGCACTGTAGCATGGCGCAGTGAGTGAATGCCCTGGACTGAAGCGCCGGCATCCGATATGGGCGCCGGTTCAAGACCCAGTTGCTCCACTTCCTGTCCAGCTCTCTGCTATGGCCTGGGAAAGCAGTAGAAGATGGCCCAAGTCCTTGGGCCCCTGAATCCATGTGGGAGACTGGGAAGAAGCTCCTGGCTCCTGGCTTTGGATCGGCACAGCTCTGGCTGTTGCAGCCATCTAGGGAGTGAACCATCAGATGGAAGACCTCTCTCTCTCTCTCTCTGCTTCTCCTCTCTCTGTGTAATTCTGACTTTCAAGTAAATAAATAAATCTTTAAAAAAATTTTAAAAAAAGAAAAATGCCTGTTCAAGTCCTTTGCCCATATCTTAACTGGATTGATGGTTTTGTTGTTGAGTTTCTTGAGCTCCTTATAGATTCTGGATATTAATTTTTTTATCAGTTGCATACTTTGCAAATATTTTTCCCATTCTGCCGGTTGCCTCTTCATTTTGCTAAAAGTACCTTTTGCAGTGCAGAAGCTTCTCAGCTGGATATAATCCCATTTGTCAATGGGATTGATTGACTGTGCTTCTGGGGTCTTTTCCCAGAAGGCTTTGTCTATGCCAATCTCTTTAATATTGACCCCAATGTTCTCTTCTCATAATTTGATGGTATCAGGTCATATATTTTATATATTTAGATTCTTGATCCACTGTGAGTTGATTTTTGCATAAGATGGAAGGTAGGGATCTTGTTTCATACAGAGATCCAATTTTTCCAGCACCATTTGTTGAAGAGACTTTCCTTGCTCCAGGGTTTGATTTTAGTTCCTTTGTCGAAGATAAGTTGGTTGTAGATAGGTAAATTGACTTCTGGAGTTTATATTCTGTTCCACTGGCCTACATGTCTTTTTTTGTCAGTACCAGGCTGTTTTGATTATAACTGCCCTGTACTATGCCTTGAAATATGGTATTGTGGTGCTTCCATCTTTGTTTTTGTTGCATAAGATTGTTTTAGCTATTCAGGGTCTCTTGTGTGTCCATATGAATTTAAGCATTGGTTTTTCTAGGTCTGAGAAGAATGTCTTTGGTATTTTGTTTGGGATCACAATGAATCTCTAAATTGCTTTTGGTAGTATGGACACTTTGATGATATTAATTCTTCCAATTCACAGACATGGAAGATTTTTTTATTTTTTTGTGTGTCTTATTTTTTTCTTTAATGCTTATTTTATAGAAGGAGTTTGGGAGGATTCACTCCCTTTCAATTGTTTGGAATAGCTTGAAAAGAATTGGAAGTAGTTCTTTAAATGTCTGGTAGAATTCAGCAGTGAAGCCATGCAATCCTGGGCTTTTCTTTGTTGAGAGAGTCTTTATTACTGATATAATCTCCATCTTAGTTATTGGTTTGTTCAGGTTTTCTATGTCTTCATCACTTGATTTTGGTAGATTGTGTGTGTCCAGGAATCTATCCATTTTTTCTAGATTTTCTGATTTGTTGGCATACAGCTCCTTGTAGTAATTCCTCATGATCCTTTCTATTTCCGTGGTATCTGTTGGTACGTTTCTTTTTTCATCTCTGATTCTATTGACTTGGTCTCTCTCTCTCTCTCTGTGTGTGTGTGTCTCTCTCTCTCTCTCTTTTTTGGTAAGGTCAGCCACTGGTGAATCAATTTTGTTTATTTTTTTTTTTTTCAAAAAAACAAGCTCATTTCATGGATCGTTTATCTGTTTCAATTTTGTTTATTGCTTCTCCAATTTTAATTATTTCTTTTCTCGTACTAATTTTGTGTTTGGTTTGTTGTTTTTCTAGGTCCTTAAGATGCATTGATAGCTCATTTATTTGGTGCCATTCCTATCTCTTGATGTAGGCACAAACTGCTATAAACTTCCCTCTTGCTATGTACCATAAGTTTTGATATGCTGTATTGTCATCTTCATTCCTTTCAGAAATTTTTTTATTTCCCTTTGATTTCTTTTTTTAAATATTGATTTTATTTATTTGAAAGAGTTACAGATAGAGGTAGAGATGGAGAGAAGTCTTTCATCTGCTGGTTCACTCCCCAAATGGCCAGAATGGCCAGAACTGAGCCAATCTGAAGTCAGGAGCCAGGAGCTTCCTCAGGGTCTCCCATATGGGTCAGGGCCCCAAGGACCTTGGCCATGCTACACTGTTTACCCAGGCATATTAGCAGGGAGCTGGATTGGAAGTTAAGCAGTTAGGACTGAAACCACACCCATGAGGGATGCTGGCACTGAAGTTGAGGGATTTAACCTGCTGCGCCACAGTGTTGACTCCTCCCTTTTGATTTCTTTTATGACCCACTGTTTATTCAGGAGCATATTGTTCACTCTCCACATGTTTGCATATGTTCTAAAGATTCTTGAATTGTTGATTTCCAGCTTCATTCTATTGTGGTCAGAAAAGATGCATGTTACGATTTTAATTTCTTTGAATTTCCTGAGACTCGCTTTATGACCTAGCAAATGCTCTGTCCTAGAGAAAGTTCCAGGCATTCATGAAAAGAATGTGTATCCTACAACTGTTGGATGAAAGGTTCTGTAGCTATCAGTTAGGTTCATTTGGTCCATAGTGTAGATTAGCTCTGTTTCTTTGTTTATTTTCTATCAGTTGATCTGTCTATTAATGAAAGTGGGGTGTTGAAGTCTCACATTACTATAGTAAGACTTGAACAATGTTTCTCCATTGTCTCCTAGCCTGTAGGGTTTCTGATGAGAAATTAGCTGTGATTGCCTTCTATCACTGGGGGTTGCCCTTTGCCATCTGTGTTACTGATTGTCCCTTACCTACTGGCTTCTACTTAATTTTGATCAATGGGAGCACATATGGAGAACTGGAGGCTTGGGAAAAGGGGAGGGTCAGGTTATTGCCACCAAACTGAAACCCAAACACTCCATGTTTATCAGGCTTCTGGGATTTTTTGTTTTAAATATTTGTTTGTTGCTTTTTTGTGAAGGGCAGAGAGAAAGAGAGAGAGAGAAAGAGAGAGAGAGAGATTTCCCATCTTTTTGTTCACTTTCCAAATTCTCATAACAGCCAGAACTGGCCCAGGCTGAAGCCAACTGCCAGAAACTCGATCCAGGTCTCCCAACAGGAATGCTAGGGACCCATTTGCTGACTCCCAGAATGCATATATGCAGGAAGCTAGCTTGGAATCAGAGTTGAGACTCAATCAAAGATACCCAATATGGGATACAGGTGTCCCAAGCAGCAACCTAGCCTCTGTGTCAAATGCTAAAACCCAGGCCTCTAGGATCTATTTATGCTTTCTCAGGTTTGGATTCACTTTTTTTCATGCACCACATGATAAATTCCCACTTTCTTCCTACCTAATTCAAATACCACCTAATTATTTCCTCATGTTTGGGGGATTAATCCCTCCCTCTTCCTGAGCATCCTGAAAACACCTCTGTATAGTACTTAAGACACCAATGAAATTGGCTTGCGATTAAGGAAATCAGTTTCTGTTCTATTGAAATTTTTCAAGATCATTTGTTTTGCCCTTGTTTCATCCCTGTTTCATTTTCCTCATCCTCCTTAAGTGGCCTCATCCCCATCTAGTGGCTCCCTCTATGATCAACAAACATATGACCCAAATCCGTATCTTTGGCCCAGGACTGCCCCCCTAACTTCAGATGTGACTATTCTGGGCACCTTTCTATATGCCCTATAGGTTTCTCAAAAGCAATACAAAAACACCCAGTTCATTATCTCCCTCAATTCTATGTAGTGTCTACTATCAGCCCTCTCCACTAATCAGTGTCTAACACCATGGCACTGTGCAATTATTCCAAGAAAGCTAGGAGTTAAAAATGAGCTACTCTCCCCCTAGCACAGATATTTAAATCAGTACCTTTTTTCCCCAAAATTCTTCTTCCTTAATGACTTGCTTATGTGTACCTGTTTTCTATCCCATTATAGAGACTGTTAATGGGCTCTCAGTACTTACTACTAAGATTATTTCTATACTCCCCAGTTTCTATGACCTGCCCAACCTTCTTTTTGCCACTAGGAAAACTATTCATTGCTCATTCGTGTAGAATGTAGTTCTCACCCCGCTGATAACTCAGTTGGAAACTTTTAATAGCTTCCCATTGAATTTAGAATAAAGTCTTTACTCCTTATGACACACAAGGCTCTCCACAATTTTGTCCCATATAACTCATCTCTAACTGCTTCACTTCACATCATTCTCTAACACTAGCTAAGGATCTCAGTTCCCAAATTCCATTTGCTATCACATATTATTGCCTCTGGCTCTCTCCTTTCTCTTCCAAGAATGCATTTCCCTACTTCCTTAGTCCACACAACTCTCCAACTCTTATTAAGAAGACTTCCTCTGGAAAATATTCATTGTACAATCTCATTTAGGTACACCTCACCCTTTATCCCATAGTGCCTTGTGTTGTGCCTCTATGCAAACACCTGTCACTGGGTTTTTATTGTATTGTTATTTATTTATTTTAGAGGCATAAACAGAGAGATAGAAACTCTCATCCTCTAATTCACTGCCCTAATGCCCACAATGGCTCCCACAATGGGGTGAAAGCCTACAGCTGAGAATTCAATCCAGATCTACCATATGGGTGGCAGGAATGCAATCACTGGAGCTATCGCCACTGCCTATCAGAGTCTACATTAGTAGCAAGCTAGATTCAGGAGCAGAACCCAGTACTGAACTCAATGATTCTGATATGGGAGACAAACATTTTAACTGCTAGGTCAGAGCCCTACCTTTGCCTTTGTCACTGTTTTTGAACTGCTATATATCTATATCTATATCTATATCTATATCTATATCTATATCTAAAGCAGTTATATATATTCATTCTCTTTATATTTCTTTTATCATATATATATTTATATATATTCACTTCTCTTTCTGCTCATAGAATACTATTTCCTTGAAGATAAGTCTGTGTTTTTTTCTTTGGGTCTTCCCTACATGTGACACATTTGCTAGTACAAAACTGTCAAATATTTTGGATGGAGATACCTTTACCTGCATGTATACCTATGGCATATCTAGAATATGTCATAAACTTACTCAAGTAAATTAAGAGTTAGAGATAAGGACTATTTTTTTTTTTGACAGACAGAGTGGACAGTGAGAGAGAGAGAGAGAGACAGAGAGAAAGGTCTTCCTTTACCGTTGATTCACCCTCCAATGGCAGCTGCAGCTGGTGCGCTGCGCTGATCCGAAGCCAGGAGCCAGGTGCTTCTCCTAGTCTCCCATGCGGGTGCAGGGCCCAAGCACTTGGGCCATCCTCCACTGCACTCCCTGGCCACAGCAGAAAGCTGGCCTGGAAGAGGAGCAACCAGGACAGAATCTGGTGCCCCAACCGGGACTAGAACCTGGTGTGCCAGCGCCGCAGGCGGAGGATTAGCCTAGTGAGCTGCAGCACCCGCCGAGATAAGGACTTTTTTTTTTTACCATTGAATCCCTAAGATAAAATACAGCACATGGCATACAGCAGGTGCTCAATAAGTGTTGGGTTTTGATTAGTTGTAAATTGTCTAAATTAAGCTAATTTGGTGTCTGAGTTTTTTGAATAATTATGCCAGCACTCTGTTTTTCTTGTTGTATGCCAAACTATTAAGTCAGTCTGCCAGTCACTTGAGGACTATTTTTGGAAGAGCACTATGCAAAGGTTAAAGGTGGTGCAATCTTGGTCTTTTTCTCTTAGAATTTTCTAATCCAGATGTGTACATAAATGAGTATGTATCTAATTTACTTTCAGAGCCTATTATATAAGGATGGACAGGACAGACAAGACCCTTCTGGATCTATAAAATAGAACTCCTAAAGGTTCAGAGATAACACTTTTCCCATTTGTACAGACTGCTTTACAGTGCAAAAAGTTCTAAAATCAATGTCAAGAGCTAGGAAATGGGTCAGAAAAAGACATCTCACTCTATGAGATAACACACTCTAATTTCCTCATTAGTGAAAACGACATCATCATAAAGAATATCTGCCAACAATCTGATATAAAAATGTACATGCATCATGAAAAATAATTGCTGTTCAATTACTACTGGATTATAAAGCCGTTGTACAGGTGCAATAATGCAAGAGCCTTGAAAGTATGAAAAACTGCTTAGCTTAGGTAATTACATGTGTTTGAATGAAGTCCCAAGAATAAAATTTGCAGAGTTTGAAAAAACAATGAAATCAAAATGAAAGAGCTATTTATAACTACATATTTCTAAAAATTTCTGTCGTTTTTCTCCTGTATAAATTTTGAAAAGCCAAGGATAATTTTTTAACTCTGGGGTCCATGGGGAGAGAGAGATAGAGTAACTTTTCCTTTGCTTTCCACCATCCCCACCTCTCAAATTGGATCCACAGGGACGGTACTGCAAAGATAACACACCAAGCCATAACCATGGTAATTGAATCTCTTAAAATAGTTAAATCTTACTTATGCCTTGTGCATAGTTTATATATATGAAAAGTAAAATTTATAGGAAGATGATTCTATTACTACTGTGAAAAAGAAATACTTCTTGTAAATTTCTAGGGTCTTTAGCAAGGGAAATTAGATTTACAGCACCAGGAAGGGTTTTAAGCATTTTTTTAAACACAAAGTCCTCAACTATTGTATAAGAAAACAAGGTCCTAAGAAGTTTATTGTGCAAATTTGTGTAGATAGTGGAAGAACTGGATCTAAAAGTATTTCCACAATATTATGCATTTGATTAGGTATGTGTTCTAGTAACCCAGGTCAATTTCTAATTTTTGTATGGTCCAGTCAGGAGTATATTTGGAAACCCTAAGTTCAAAGCTCTAGGACTGACTTTTGCCCAATTACAGTGTTATAGAAATAAAATTGGATTCACAAAAAAAGGGGCATGAATTTTATTGCAGGACAAGCCATTAATTGATTGAGTGAGCTTAGACCAGTCACTTCACCTCTAAGACCTTCAGTTGTAAAACACTGAAGGAGCTTGGCAAAAAGGCTCTCTTCTAAAGAGAATGTTGTTGTAGAATTTTTAAATCAGATGATAGTTGATGTAAAATGATGAACTTAAAAATCAGATGCCCCCAGTCCTAATTATTAATCTGCCATCATCACTCCCCGTTCCCCTCTTAAGGGAGATGCCCTTTACCCAAAACACATTTGTTATCTCATATTCTAAGAAAATGAGTGGTTTTTAAAGTGGAGGCTTTAGCACTCATCCACACTTCAAATTTTCAAGACCAGTAATAGAGAATTTTCTCCTACACACGGTCCTCAAAAATACTGTAGGCAAAACCCAAATCTGAGATGAACAAAAGAGAATTCATTTACCTTTACTTTTATTAACATCATACATGATCAAAGTGCTTATGTTTTACTTTTAATGGAAAAACACAGTCTAATGTTAAAAGAACAGCCAGATTATTTAATTTTCTCTAAGAAACAAAAAAGAGAAAGTAACTCAAAGAAATTAAAATTAAAATTGAATTTAGATTCATAGTTCACAATTTCAAAATAACCAAGACCTGTCCATTTTCCCACTTTAATAAAAACTTCAACTTTTGCTCATATATATTTTTTCATTCTATAGTTCACGTTTGGCATTACCCAGCCATCTCTAGGAGCTTTGCCCAGGAACAATATCTTATGCAATCCACGTAGTATTCAGTAGGGTGTTTTTAAACAGTCATGTTCTAAGCTGCCTTTGCTTGGGGAATGTTTAACAATTTAGGTAAAGTATCATTGTGTTCTTTTCTCTACAACTGGGGATACAAATCACTTCCACTTAGAGGAAGAAGTGATTCTCCCAAACACACAGAAAAAGTTTGATTCCTTTCTTTTCTTAACTGTTGGATATGGTCAAACATCGAATGTGAAAGGGTAAAGTCATGTTCTGTCCCACCTTCCTTCCTTTGCACTAAATAGCCTTACTGTCCACCAAGACGTCCACACGAGAAACCTGATCACCATCCTCGGCATGCTCATTTCTGTCTTAAGATTCTGCTCCCAGTTTTCTATAAAATCCTAGTACTTCTTTTTTCTTTCATTTTTGCCTAGACTACACTAGTAGCAATAGAAAATGAAGTAGCTAAAAATCACTGAGTCTTCCATTTGCTGGTTCACTCTCCAAATGACTGCAATGGCCGGAGATAGGCCAATCTGAATCCAGTAACCAAGAGCTTCCTCTGGGTCTCCCACATGGGTGCAGGGGTCCAAGCACTTGGGCCATCTTCTACTGCATTCTCAGGCTGTAGCAGAGAGTTGGATTGGAAGAGGAACATCCAGGACACTAAGAGGTGCCCACAAGGGATGCTGGCATTGCAGGCAGAGGCTTAGCCCACTATGTAGCCCTAGCTATCACCTTTTACCAGGTGCCGATACCACCGATCTTAAAGAAAAAAAAAGTCTTGTATGAAGGACTCCAGTCCTATATATCGTGCATTATGGTAGAAATTCACTGTTTTTGGAGAATTCTACAATATATGAAAGGAATGATTTGTAACAATGAAATTCCATTTTATAAAGCTATGATCTGGGGCCAACGCCGTGGCTCAATAGGCTAATCCTCCACCTTGCGGCGCCGGCACACCAGGTTCTAGTCCCAGTTGGGGCACCAGATCCTGTCCCAGCTGCCCCTCTTCCAGGCCAGCTCTCTGCTGTGGCCCGGGAGTGCAGTGAAGGATGACCCAAGTGCTTGGGCCCTGCACCCGCATGGGAGACCAGGAGAAGCACCTGGCTCCTGGCTTCAGATCAGTGCGATGCATCCACCGCAGCACGCCGGTCACGGCGGCCATTGGAGGGTGAACCAACGGCAAAAGGAAGACCTTTCTCTCTGTCTCTCTCTCTTTCACTGTCCACTCTGCCTGTCAAAAAAAAAAAAAAAAGAGAGAGAGAGAGAGATACATATAAAAAAAGCTATGATCTGACTTTTCCTTACCTCCAATCTCATCTCTCATTTATCTCTACATTCCTGTAGTTTCTTGAAGCAGGCCTTCCAAATCTGCACCTGATTGGAACCATAAAAAATCTACTTTAGGTTCAGAAAGAATACTCTACTAAGAACAATCCTCACCTTTCACACCTTCCCCAAGATGCATTTTGTCCCTGCTTTAAATCCAAGCATAGCTAGGACTTCCATAGAAACCTCTCTTTGGTGGGGATACACACCCTGCTACATGCCTCTATCCTAGCACATAGCTCACTGCACTATGGTTCTTGTTTAATTGCTGGTATCTACTACTAGATTGTAAGCTTCCATAAGTCAAAGTTGCTATCATGAAGCCCCATTGCCTACCTTTTACTAGGAACTCAACAAATATTTGTTAACTAAATACAGTTCACTTGCTTCATAGTTATGCTTTTACCTCCTTCTTGACATCCTTACAATGTCTAAATCTAAACCATTACTTCATTTATTCATTCAGGAAGTGAATCAGTCATTTATTCATTCAAAATGTTTTCATATTCATTCAACAAGTGAATTTTACCATTATTGGAGTGAGATCCAGGTAGCAGAGTGGAAAAACTTTAATGAGCACATTTCTTGCAGAATTCTGAGTGGATGAAGGTTGTTTATGTCTGAATATGTCACATAGCACTGCCACTATTAGTCCCTAGACTTGTACTGAAACAACTAATCTTCAGGCACTGTGCCATGCAGAGTGTGTGTGTAGGGGGGAGGGTGGTGGAATAAAGTATGAAATTGCTCCTACTCTCAAAAAACTTATGATTATTAAAGAAAATGGGCATGTAAAGAAACGGATATAAAATGCTATTCATTAAAAGAGAGATGAGGGGCCAGTGTTGTGGTGCAGTGGGCTTAAGCCAGTACCAGTAATGCCTGCATCCCATATCAGTGTGCCAGTTTGCGTCCAAGCTGCTCTGATTCCTATCCAGCTCCCTGCTAATGCACCTGGGAGAAAACTCAAGTGCTTGGGCTCCTGCAACCCATGTTGGAAACCCAGATAGAGTTCCTGGCTCCTGGATTTGGCCTGGTTCGTCTCGGGCTATTGGGGCTATTTGGAGAATGAACCAGTGGATAGAAGATTTATTTCTGTTTGTCTATCCCCCTTACCTCTATCACTCTGCCTTTCAAATAAATAAACAAATGTTTTTTATATAAGAAAGCTAAATAGAAGAGTGATAGACATGGTGTTTTAAAAGCATAGAGAAGATTCTATCCTGGAAGATCAGAGGTACTTTTCTTGAGGATGTGATACTCAAAAGTTTAAAGAATGAAGAGATGCTCCCACAGTGAATGGCCAATGAAAATGTCCTATGCAGAAGAAATAGCTTGTGAAAGAACACAAACAGTTAAATGATCATGCACAGTTGCTGTGCTGTGGGCCAGTTATCCTGCACAGTGCCAAAGGAAGACTCTGATCAAGACTTGGGGGCCGGCGCCGTGGCTCAACAGGCTAATCCTCCGCCTTGCGGCGCCGGCACACCGGGTTCTAGTCCCGGTCGGGGCACCGGATTCTGTCCCGGTTGCCCCTCTTCCAGGCCAGCCCTCTGCTGTGGCCCAGGAGTGCAGTGGAGGATGGCCCAGGTGCTTGGGCCCTGCACCCCATGGGGAGACCAGGAAAAGCACCTGGCTCCTGGCTCCTGCCATCGGACGAGCGCGGTGCGCCGGCCGCAGCGCGCCGACTGCGGCGGCCATTGGAGGGTGAACCAACGGCAAAAAGGAAGACCTTTCTCTCTGTCTCTCTCTCTCACTGTCCACTCTGCCTGTAAAAAAAAAAAAAAAAAAAAAAAAAAAAAAAAAAGACTTGGGTACCCTGTCATAAAGGGCCTGATGCACCACCAAAGAATTTTCAACTTGATCCAATAGCCCAAGGAACTGCTCACAGAATTTAAGCAGAGGAGTAAATGCAACAAATTGCAGAGTTTTTCAAATTTCAGTTTTTTTTAAAAAAAAAATCTCTGGAGGTTTAGAGAAGATTAAATAGAAGAATGTTTCCCGATATCGTGGAAATTGAAATTATATTGGCTGACAAGCAGTTTGTATATTAGATAATGCAGAATCCTAAAAAAAAAAAAAAAGGATAAAGCAGAATCCTGTAGTGAAAAAGCAGTTGTTTATGCATGATCTTTCCATTTTTTTTATTCTGTAAAGAAAATCACTTGTTAAGAGCCTGCTCAGGCTGGCATCAGGCCACCTAAGTTTTTGGCTCTGCTACTTATTAATGATCCAAAATAATTTATTTACATTCTGTACCTCAATTTTTGTAACAGTAAAGTGGGGCTCATAAAGAGCATCTTTCTCATAAGATGACTTCAAAGATAAATAAATTCACAATAGAACAGACTCTGACCCCCCCCCCCCAATAGATCTTTGTGAAAAATAAGAATAGGAATAGAAGCAGGAGGAAGAAAAATGGTGGGAGTACAGGTGAGAGGGAGGGAAGAGTGGGAAGAAGTACTATGATTCTAAATTTGTATATATGAAATGCATGAAGTTTGTGTTCCTTAAATAAAAATTTTTAAAAATGTCCCATCCATACAACACGTTTGCAGCAACAACTGGAATGTCACTTGACCAAATCCATGGGCAATATTGCCCATCCAATATGACACATAGAATTAACCATCACAGGGTCTACGTGACAGTTAACTCATTCCCACCTTACTTTACATAGATAAGTCATCTGTGTGAGATTCAACAAAATAGAAAGGTTCATTGCACAGTGCAAAAGAGAAACTTTATTGGAGTACAGTAGCCTTCATTCTTAGTTACCCCTAGGAAAAGACAAAAACATAATATTTTGAAGAAGGATTGGTTACCTTCTGTGTTCTTGGGACTGTATGAGCTATAACCTGCTGGAGGGTAAAGTAAGTCTGCTTCACCCTGGATAAAAGGATCAGGGTACAGGTGCCATACAACTTTTGGGGCCTCTTTAAAATGGAATATAGGGAATTACATAAACATTTCATTTTCACGTAAGACCCAATATGCACCTTTCCATTTTTGCTTTACAGCTTGTACAATACAGCAAAAAGAAAAAAAATCACTAAGAAAATTCTTTGATGTACAATTTTAAATAGTTAAATTATCATGAAACCAATCCCCAAGTTCTTGTCAATGCTTTCAAGTCAGCTGCCAAATTTATAGTCAATGGAATTAAGTGGAATCAATAGGTCTAAAAGAATAAATATCCTCAACTGACCTTTTTGTACACCATTTACAGAGAATTATTGGTCTAGAAAAGCTTTTCCCTAAAAAAAAAGGTTTAGATGACCTATGAAAAGTTATTCTGAAAATACAAATAAAAATGTAAAAGTGTGCTGTTTAGCCAAATGGTTAGGATGCTAGTTAACATACAGATGTCCTGCATTAGGGTATTTGAGTTCAATTCCTGGCTCTGACTCCTAACTTCAGCTTTCTGATAATGTAGACTCTAAGAGGCAGCAGTGATGGCTTAAGTGATTGAGTTCCTGCCACCAAAGTAGGAGACCTGGATTTAGTTTCCAGTTCCTGATTTTGGCCTAGGCGGAGGGAGGGAACTAGTGGACAGGAACTCTTATCTCTCTTCCTTCTCTCTCCCTTTCATTGTGTGTGTGTGTGTGTGTGTGTGTGTGTGTGTGTGTGTGCATGTGTGTGTTTGTGTATGTATCTTCCTTCTGCTGGTTCACTCCCCAAAAGGCTTCAACAGCCAGGGCTGAACCAAGCTGAAGTCAGGAGCAGGGAACTCCATCTAGCTGCTTTCTCACATAGGTGTCAGGGGCCCAAGTACTTGGGCCATCTTCTGCTGCTTTTACAGGTGCATAAGTAGCGAGCTAGTGTGGAAGTAGAATAGCCAGGACTTGAACCAGCACTCTGATATGGATGCCAACTTCACAGGCAGTGGGAAATGGCAAATAAGGAGATGTTTTTCTATTGCTTCAACTCTATTCAGTATGATCTGTCTCTCCTTGCTTCCATTTTTCGTGCAACCTGGAACTTGGAGATAGTTCCCTGACATTTCTCTTTGGCTCTTTGGTTACAGCAGCTAGAAAATACAGGAATAGGGGGTGGGTTTTTAGCCCAGCAGTTAAGACATTGGTTAAAGTGCCCACATCCCAAATAAAAAAGTAACTGCATTCGATTCCTGAAGCCTGCTCCTGATTCCAGCTTCCTGCTGATGTAGACCCTGGGAGAAGGCAGGTGGTGGCTCAAGTAATTGGGTCCCTATTGCCCACAGGAGAGATTTGAATTGATTTCTCTATTCCTGGCTTTGGCCCTGGCCCAGCCCCAGCCATTGAGGAGCAGTTAGCTTCTCTCTCCCTCTCCCTCTCCCCCTCCCCCTCCCCCTCCCCCTCCCCCTCCCCCTCTCCCTCTCCCTCTCTCAAGACTTTTTTAAACAAAGGAACATAGGAGCAAATAATAACAAAGGCATTCCCCTGTAAGATCCTCGACATTTTATCAGTCGTTTTCTAAATCAAGCTTCAGAAGTGACCTTCTGAGGTCAGTTACACTGTATTGTATTATTTGCAGCTCATGTAATTAATAGGCTTATATACAAAAAGAATTTTATATAAGTAGTACAGGGTCAAGAGTATGTAGTTCTCCTATTCTCAATTCAATGAATGCCCTTTTTGCTAATTATTTTATCATTACTAAAATACTGCCCCCCTCCCCCTCAGATAACTCAAACAAATTTTATTTTTGATTAGGTAACTCTTTTGAAGAGTTAAAAATAGCTCCTTCAAAGAAAACAAACGCTGTTATTGTCACCAACTCAACTACCTCCAAACCACAGGTCCTACCACCTGTGGCCTCCAGGAGGAAAAAGAATACACAGAGGGGTTAAAGAATTCAAACAAGATCTTCATCAGGTCCTCAGGAAATGACACTGCAGAAACACTTTGTCAGTGGCTACTTATGTTAGCAGAGGCTAGCAAATACTTTCCATTGCATCTGGGGCAAGAAAAACAGCAAGGTATCAGTTAGGGTTTTTTGGAAGTTAAGGAAACCAAATGTGACCAAACAAAAATAGATTAGAATCATATGAGTCTTTTGCAGAAGGACCAAGTAGTCCTGCCTCCAGCAGGGTAAGAACCAGGGTGCTGAGTTCTCCACCAAGGTCTCATGACCAATCCTTTCTGAGCAATGACTCAGCTTCCACCATGTCCACTCTTGAGTCATTCCACTAGAGATTAAAACTCCAGAGAATAAAAATAAAAGAACTTTCTCAAGCCATGTATTGACCCCTCTGTCCAGAAGAAAAGGAATACCTAGGTTGACAGCTCCATCATATGCTTGTTTAGATGGGAATCATTCTACAAAGGTAGGGTGATCACATGTTGGAGTTTGTCCTGGATAATCCTGGATTATAGTGGTTTTTCAGAAGTAACTATAAATAGCATCACTTTACTCACAAAAAGTATCCAATTTTCAAAAATCAATTGCATGATCATTCTACCCAAGAAAAAATACGGTGTCGTTAACCTTATAGTGATACTGTAAGAAGTGATCAAAGATGGTGTTTTGCTACCAATCTCCCAGGACAAACAATGAGAATCAGACACAATAAGAGAATATAACACCCCCATAGTCATGTGTTGGATCTTTATGACTTTGGCTCAACAGTTCCGTTCCCTCTCCTTCCTATGTCCTTGCAACTAAACTCCCAAATGTTAAAGTGTTCTCTTTTGCTGCTGCTGCTTCTTAGCTTAATTGCTACCCCTTGCTTCCAAAATAAAATGCTAACATACATTCACCCAGCTGGAGGGTCAGGGTGATACCAGATTCAATATTCCCTGAAGCATGTGTAGGCTGATTGCTGTATCCCTGACTGCTGATTAATAATAAGGGAGTCAAATAGTGCCTTTTGATTCTGATTTCCTCTGAGAGACTGTTCTACAAGCATAGGGTCAACTTAAAGGAAGCAAGGTTTTGTTTAATATTTTCTCCTTTCATTAGTGCACTTAAATTACTTTCTTGTAAACTCTGCTTGTTACCTAAATGTACTAGCACTTTTGTTACCTAATTAACTTTCTTATCAGAATCCCAACCAAAAATAACAAGAAATGTAATAATGATAAGGTATTCTGCCCTCTCAAAACAGATTTCCTTTGCGCTTTATCTCTTGGCAGTGTTCTGGCTTGTTTAATTAAAATATCAGAAATTATTAGACTCAAATTATTTCTTGATCTAATGCTCAAATTCTCCTGAAAAACTGCATCTTCTGTCTCAGTATTTAAAACTTTATCAGCATGAGGCAGATGAGTTTCCACACATATGCAACTGGATTCATGTAATTCAATATAATTTTGGAGGAATAGCCTAATTTAGTCTCTAAGTAATTAAACAAACAAATCAGATTTGGCTACATTGAGCTACCATGAATGTCCAAATAACCTGTATCTTCTCTCCTGTGCTCCTGGATCATTAGAATGAACAACATCAGTCTGCAAAAGACCTTACAAAGTTTTAGCATGGAGATGTGACATTCAAAGCAACAGTCTTACTTCATTTTTCATTAGAGGGGCAGGGGTAAAAACCGTCAAGTTCTAACTACTAACATAAGTTATTCCCAAGGAAGGTAGTCATGTCAAATACAGACTTTACAATAATCGATGAGAAAATATTCTTCAGTCACAGCATTGAAAAGGAGACAACTGTAAGACATTTAGGTTGTTTCTCTTCATCACACTCTGTGAAAAAAATTCAGGTTTGGGTTTGCTTGCTTTTAGTGGACCTGTGTGAGACGTTTACTTTCTTTGAAATTGTCTGCAATATGGTCCCGTTTTGCACTGCCAAGCTTGGCTATCACAATTACCAGGCAGCCATATTGAACTTGTGTTTCATTGGAACGTCCATACTCACCCCAGTGCTGGCCGGATGGCTTGCTGATGTCTCTTTGGGAAGACACAAGCTGGTGTATATTTGCCTATTTCTACATATTCTAGGTAAGTGTGCTTTACTGGTTGGACTGTTTTGCAACTTAATTGAATACTTTTGTCTTAATATTTTTATTCCTATTATTCGTATCTTGATCTTAGCATAAAATGGGATCAATGAAGTAAGAATGCTGCTTAAATTTATTTTGATCTCCCTATTACTTGAAATATGTTAGTAAATATGTATGTATGTTTCAGGGAATGCTTTAATACCTGTGTCACTGCACTTACTATGTTCTACAATACCTATTTGTTTGCAGGTCTGTCCTCTGTACTCCTCTGCCCTCTGTACCCCCTTTCTCTTCCAAGCCCATATTTACAGTAAACTCTATGCAAAACAAAATCTGTTTGTTTCACAACTAAGATAAAATGTGCTAAAAACATTTTCAAAGTTCATGTAGAATTATTCAGAATTTTTTTAATGAAAAGGTAGTCTTTAATTAATCATATAGTTATTAAGATTGCATATTAGAGAATGACTTCTATATCTGTATGCTTTAAAAAATAAGTGAGTCCATATGCTGCACTATGCTACTTTATATACTGAAAAATAAATATACCTGCAGAAGTTGGGAGTGAGGTGATTGGGAGTGAGTAATGCTGGGGAGAATATCAAGATAGTTTGATCTGCAATAGGCTAGAATTTTAAACCACAAAGTTCAAATTATTCTTCTTGAACAAGAAATCTCTGAAGATATGATGGAAATAATATTTGAGAAATGCTTTTCTTCAATAAACAGGATGAACAGCTACAGAAAGAGGTTAGATAGAAACCAGAAAAATCACAGAATGATGGTCTAAGCAATAGAGAAGTGCCAGTTCAGGAGAAAACCTGTGAGAACTATTTTTAAAAACTTGGCATCTAAACAAAGGTATAAATATGATAAGGGAAGAAAAATTCACTCCAAGAGCTGAGCTGAGAACTTATCAAGGTAATATGCTGCCCACCAATAATGACAAGTGCAGCTAGAATGCCTGTGGTGGGGGCAACTGATGGGGAAGGAATGGACAAATATCAGGAACCCAACAGAGTACACAACTATAGGGCACTGGCGTTCAGGGAATTCGTTAGAGCGCGATTCGAACTTGTACACTTCTCTGCTTAAGTACCGTGAAATAAAAACTAAGTTGCTGAATGGCAAATACTCAGTCATCATTCAGCAATTATTTCCACTTGATCACTCAGCACCGGGATTATTGCAGGGTTTAAGATGCAGCAGGGAGAAAGTACTCTGTTCTTGGCTGAAGGTGACTTTGTGGTGAGGGAAGAGAGAATATGAACAAGTAAATAGACTATGACAGATGGTAGTGAGTATTAAGATGAAAAATAAATCTGAGGAAGGGGACAGGATGGAATGGGCAGTGATAGGCTTGGCAATTTGTATCAGAGAATTATTTCTGATGAGAAAACATTTAAGCGAAGACCTCAGGAATTCACTCTCCTTAACTTAGTAAGAGGCCGCATCAGAAGCATTTGGTAACTTTAACATGTTAATTCCTATCAGTCTTAAATTCCTGGGCAAGGAAGAAAGCTTTAGCTCAATGGTTCAGATATCCATCCATATCCTGTATCAAAGTACCTGGGCTTGGTTCCCACCAATGTGAACTCTGGGAGGCATCAAGTGATGGCTCATGTAATTGAATTCCTGCCAATCATGTGCGAGACCTGGATTATGCTCCCTATCCTGGTCCTGGTCCTGGTCCTGGTCCTGGTCCTGGGCCAAGCCCAGCTGAAACAGTTGTGGCCAGGACAAGGATGGGATCTCTCTCTCTCTCTCAAATAATGTCTTAAAATGTTTATTTTCATATACTTAAAGGAGTATGAAAAGAGAGAGAGAGAGAGGAAAACAGAGAGAAAGGAAGAGAGCCCAGAATTCTATCCAGGTCTTCCACATGGGGATCACGGGGCCCAAGTGCTTAACACATCATCTGTTGCCTTCCCAGTGCATTAGCAGGAAGCTGGATTGGAAGTAGAGAAACCAGGACTCAAACCAGCATCTGATATGGATGTTGTCATCTCCAGCTGCAGCTTAACCTGCTGCACCACAACACCCACCTCTCAAATCCTTTTTTTAAAAATTAAATTCCAAAGTGAGTTGTCAGACCAGGAAGGAAAGTCCCAACTTTGGAATTTGGCAAGCAAAAGTACAAAGCCAACTCCCTATCCATGCATTTTCCTACTAGAAGTTATTTCCTAGCTCACATCTGCCATGAAATTCCAGACAGATACTATATATCAGACGTTCTAACAGAAATGTCTCTTCTGTCTAAATTGCTACAGCATCTTTTCACAGCCCAATTTTTCTCAACCTGACCGTTACAAAGCCCTGCTCCCTAGGCTGCTTTTTGCCAGTCTGACTATACCATTATATCAACATTGACACTCAGTGAATAAATCTAGGTACTGGCTTTATAATCCCAAAAAATTAAGCCCAAATGTTCTAAGTTAGCGTGCAGGGACTTTCCAAACTCACTCCATATTCACCTCTGCAGACTTCTCTTCCAATATGTGGCCTTATCCATGCCAAAATTCTCCTTGCCTACTTCTCAACTTTTCTGATCTCACACATGTTTTTCCCTCTGCCTGACATTGTCACCATCCCTAATCTTCCCATCCAATATTCAAGACATTAAAACTCCTTTTCTTCTTTCAAGTCCCATATCATGTTTATTGCTAACTTCTCTGCATTCAAAACACCCTGATCATAGCATGATTGCATTTGCTACTTCAATGTCATTGTCCACTGCATGTTTCACTTCTCCGATGAACTCATTAGCTACTGAAGAGAAGAATCAGAGAGCCCACATGTCCTATACAGTGTACGACACACTGAAGCGCTTTATACAGAGCTGCCAAATGCAGACACACTGATTATGCAGTACACAATGCCACACATAAAAGAGGAGACTTTATATCACCTATGTCATAGGTTTATGTTTTTGTGACATCAATTTTATAGCAGAGAGAAATACAATTTTGATTGAACAAAACAGGCATTATGATGACATTTTGTCAGAAGATGAAAGTAAGGTGCCTTTCTAACTTATGCAAAGGTACCACATAGACTGAAAGATTGAATGAATGGTTGCTGCATGAAATAAGTTCCTGTACCACCCTCTGTGGTTACCCCTTTGCCTACCCAGGCTTCGCAAAACACTTTGAGAGGAGAGGACAAAGTGTGGAGAGAAAACAGAGAGTTCCATATCTGGCTAACCTTGAAAAGAAATGTTTCAAACAAACTAATTTAAGGGCTCATGCTCATAACAAATCAATCTGTTACCAAATAACTATGGAGTGCACATATTCTTCACCTTGTGAAAACCACTAGAGGGATGCTGGAGGAATTAGATCCAGTTTTTATCTACAAAGAACTTAATAGTCTAATTGCGAAAACTAACCACATAGAACAACCATATTTGAAAAATACCAAATAATGTTAATGCCAAGTTAATAAAATAGGGAACAAAATTAACATGGAGAACCTATTTTTAAACTAATTACATTGGCAAAACAGAAAAATTAATGATGACAACTAATTCAATGAATTTACTCATACAATGATGGTGGGAGATTAAACTGTTATATTTCTAAAGAATATTTGCCAGTGGCATGAAAAAGCCATAAAAATATCAATGCCTTTGATTAAGAACTAAGGTTAAGGAAATAATAAAAATAAATGCAAAATTAATGTGTCAGGATATTTGTGCAATACTCATTTACAATAAATAGGGATTATAAAACACATCATGAATCTCAGATGATCATTAGAAATAATCTTGAGAATATATAAATATACTTAAAACTGGAGGTGGACATTTGGCACTGGGGTTGAATCACTTTGAACACAGCATGCCATATCAGTGTCCCTGATATTCTTCGATTCCCAACTCTGCTTCTGACTCAGCTTCCTGCTAACAAGTATCCTGGGAGGAAGTAGGTGAATGGGTTCAAGTGAATGGGTTCCTGCCACCTACATAGGAGACCCAGATGAATTTCAAGCTTGTGGTTTCAGCCTGGCCTAGCCCCAGATGTTGTGGGCATTTGGGAAGCAGCCTAACAGATGGGATACCTCTACCTTCAAAATAAATAAATACGGCTGACATTGTGGCATAGCAGGTAAAGCCACTGCCTGCTGGCGACCTTTGTGGGAGCCAGTTAGTGTCCCAGCAGCTCCACTTCCAACCCAGTCCCGGCTTAGAAAGCAGCAGAAGATGACCCAATTGACTGGCTTCCTGCCACCCACGTGGCAGACCCAGATGAAGTTCTTGGATTCTGGCTTTAGCCTGATCCAGTCCCAGCTGTTACAGCTACTTGGGGAGTGAACCAGCACATGGAAGATCTCTTTGTGTCTCCCTCTTTTTATGTAAATCTAACTTTCAAATAAATAAAAATAAACAAATAGCTAAAAATGGTAAAGATATTTCAAATTATTCATATTACTTGATTATGCTAAAACGAATCAGCAGTCTAATGTCCATTTGTTATTTAAATAAAATATAAGATTTATTTTGATGCAAAAACACTTTGAAATATACACATTTGTACGGTCTCTAGAAAGTCTGTGGAAAAGCTATACATGGATTTCAAAAACTGTTTGCATTAAAATAAATGCATCTTTTAATTTAATTTTCCATGAATACTGTGAAGTACCCTCACATATTCATGAAAGTATAATACATAGTTAAGTTTATCTCTCTAGGTCATGACATTAAAGACATTTTGTATTATTCTGGGTGTTTGCCTGTATTCTCGATATTTTTTTAATGTAAGAGACAGAGAGTTAGAGAGCACTTCCATCTGCTGGTTCACTCCCCCAATGCCTAAAATAGCCAAGGCTTGGCCAGGCCAAAACTTGGAGCCAGCAACTCATTCAGGGTCTCCCACGTAGCTGGCAAGGACCCAACTAGCTGAGCCATGCCTGTTGCCTCCCGGGGGTCTTCCCTAGCAGGAAGTTAGAATCAGGAGCAGAGCCAGCACTTGAACTCAGGCACTCTGAAGTGGGAGGAGGGCATTTTAACGAGGGTCTTAAGTGATAGGCCATATGCATCTTTCAAAATTTCTACTGTTGTAATCTAACAGAGGAAAATACTATTTCCAAACAAAACAAAACAAAAGCAAAAACCAAATAAAAACACTTGATGATCTGATCCCTTCATGATAAGAAGAGCAAGAAGAGAAAGATTTTATCCTGGTTGCTCTGAAGGTCATATTCAATTAGTTCCTTAGCCTCACTGAAATTTTTTTTTAAACAAAAACAAAAAAGTTAGGAAAGACAATCTGTTCCCTGACATCACAAAGTCTTTCCAAGATGAAACACTATGTACCATGTAAGATATTTTGCACAATCTAGAGTTTAGTGAAAGTATGAAATTGTTAACTTTTACACAAGGCAAGTTGCAAAGCAGTCTGTGAAGTGGAGGTGAGGAACCCATTGCCCTCCTCCGGACTGGTCTCCCAACACAAACTCCTCCCTCCCCAGCCTTCTCACAGCTATGTGTGGCAAAGAAGGCTCTCACCAGCCTCATGAGAAATGAGGGATATAAGAAATGCAATAACAGGAGAGGGAAAATTAGGAAAGGAAAACAGAGGCTGTGTTCTCCACTAACTGTAATGTTATTAAATGTTCTCAATGAACTTAACAGGCTTCTGAGATGTTCTGTCACTCTACTGATTAAGAAAAATAAACTTTATCAACAGTGGTTTTCTCTGAAGGGAGGGAAGGGGACACACACATCTGGATATTTTACTTGGTGCATTTCTGAACTGTTTGAATTTTGTTAAAATGGACATGACCTGTTAAACATCCTAAGAGAAAAGATAGTGTAGGACTAAGGGAAGAACAAAATCCTTCGATTAGTTAAAACATATACCAAAGGAAATTTTACACTTAAAAAAAATTAGGCTATTACCCCAACTGCAATGATTAACATGAATATTTTAAAAGGGCAGGTGCATTCCAGAGAACTGCAACAAGTTTATGGAAAAATGAAATTAAGATATAAGAGCAAGCATTTGACCTAGCAGTCAAGATGCTGGGTAAGGAGCCCAGACCCCATATCACAATGCCAGGGTCAGATTCCCAGCTCTGGCTTCCAATTCCAGCTTCCTATCAACGCAAACCCCAGGATGGCTCAAGTAACTGGATCCCTGCCACCCCCATGAGAGATCTGGTATAAGTTCCCAGCTCTCAGCTTTGATCTGGCCCAGCCTCAGCCATTGCGGGCATTTGAGGAGTAAACCAGCAGATGGAAATGCTCTCTCTCTCTCTGCCTCTCAAATAAAAAAAGTTTTAAAAAACAATTAAGAGCTGGCATTGTGGCACAGCGGGAAAAGCCATCGCTGTGAAGCTGGCATCCCATATGAGCACTGGTTCGAGTCTCGGCTGCTCCACTTTCAATCCAGATCCCTGCTAATGAACCTGGGAAAGCAGAAGAAGATGGCTCACATAGGCCCCTGTACTCATGTGGGAGACTTGGGTGAAGCACCTGGCTCCTGGCTTCAGTCTGGCCCAGCCCCAGCTGTTGCAGCCATCTGGGGAGAGAACCAGCTGATGGAAGATCTCTCTGCCTCTCTGTCTCTCCCTCTATCTCTATAACTTGAACTTTCAAATAAATAAATAAATCTTCAAAACCATTAAAAATTAAAACATAAGTTTATTTGATGCTAATATATGGACATTCATGTATTGTTTTTTCATAATGTGCATTTTCCATGAACTTTTTTGAAGATTCCTCATACGCATGTACTTCAAAATTTTCAAAATAAACTTTTTGAAGTTCCATTTTCTATGAACTTTTTGAGGTACATTCACAATGATGTTACTTGTAGAGGAAAATCTTTACTTAGGATGAAATTTGGAGATTCAATTGGTGTTAGCTAAACAGTGTCTATTCTCCTTCATCTCTCCATCTACAGGCACTGCTCTGTTATCTGCCGTTGCTTTCCCACTGGAAGATTCCCACATAGGCAGCCACCACATGATCAACAATTTATCCAAAAAGGAGCGGAACAGGCTGTTTTATGTGGCACTGTCAGCCATCTGCCTTGGCACAGGAGGGACAAGAGCCATTGTGTGTCCACCGGCTGCTTATGGCTGTCGGGAGTATGGATCCAAGCAACAAATGACATTTTTTAACTGGTAAGTAGTCCGAGTCAGGAGAAAACCAAGTTTATTATATTTCTCTTCCATTTGGAATTTTGTATTGTTTGCTTTTTGGTCCCATTTGGATAGGAGTTGTCCTGTTTTTGTCACTGGTTGGGCTGGGTTAACGATGATGTGATGATGTCTCGGATGATTCAGTCAGTGACCATGGACACTTAGGAGTCAGATGCAGACCACAGTACCTAACCTTTACCTTCCAAAGACCCCTTGATAAATTTATCCTCCAAGTTAAAAGTTGTGAATTGGCTTACCATGTTAAGCAAGAGCCAAGGAGGCCTGGGTAGAAATCTTAACTCTACTAAACATGAGCTGACCAACCTTCATCAAGGCTTTTATCTTCTGCTTCAGTTATTCATCCATTTCTGAAGGGGGATAGTAATGTGCTTTCTTGGGTTTTACAAGAGACAATAGTATGCATATCACTGGCAGAGAATTCGTCACATAGCATGTGATCAAAAACAAAAGGGGACAACTATTATTTTAGTTATGTCCACTTCATAATACCTGCAAACTAATTTGGCAGGGGATATAATCTACAGGCCAGTGCAAAGAGAAGATGACAAAAAAAGCAATAAGCACTTTATAACTTATCAAAACATCAACCTGCACTTCTGTTTCTCATGCACCTCACCTCAGCACCTGAATGGAAGCCAAACTATTGTTCTTTGTCTCTTCCAATGAGTTCTTACACAGCTGATCACTGTGCGTGTGTATGTGTGTGTATGTGTGTTTGAAGAAGCCAGTTTCTATCATTCATTACAAGTTCAGGAAAAAGAAATTGAAATTTAGATTTTCAGGAAGAGGAGTTCAGCACTTAGTACAGAATTGTTTTTTGGTTGTTATTATTCATCAGTGGATGTCAAATAGATGTGAGACACAAAAAGTCTTTTGTTCCCTTTTTTCTGTGAAATAGACCAACATTTTTCTAAACTATTCTGTCATTCCATCAGTGTTAGTTTTGGGTTAAAAAATGCAGACAAAATCAAAGAAAATTCATATTAAAAGTATTAAATGGAAAGAAATTAATGTACATAATCTAGGTATACAACGGTATTTCCAAAGATTCATGGGAAAATGGAACGAAAAGACAAATTTACTTTTACACTAAAAAAAGTGAAATTCATGAATAGTTTTTCATAATATACATTTCCATGAATTTTTGAAGTCTCCTTACATGTATGGATTTCTAAATTTTTGAACCAAAATAATTTATCTTTAAATTTCATTCTCCATGAACTTTTGGAAGTACTCAAGTACTTTTGTAGCAATACAATGCAGTTTCTCTCTCTCTCTCTCTTTTTCTTTCTCCAATTATATTAATATTACAAAGCACTGAGGCCTATTTTGGATTGAGTCCTAATGTCAGAGAATAGTGCAGTTTACCAAAGGCAGAAGAGACTGCTTCCTTACAGCAGATTCTGCCTCCTTGACCTGCCCAAAGGAGAAAGAAAAATCCTTCTTTTTTATTCTATTCGGAGGCTTTAATCCTTAATTAGTAACATCATTTTGATTAAATAAGACTCTGGAGGATTAAGACTGTAGAGCAATCAGCTGTTCTGAAAGATAGCTCTGGAGAATTTATTGTGCTGTGGTCTTAGTCATTCAGAGTTGTGTTTAATCAAAGTGACATTTCTCAGTGTTGATTACAAAGGAGACATTATATGAATGAAATATTTCCTTTGGGAAATGGAGGGGACTCCCAATGGGTTTGTGCATTAAGGCTTTGGAAGGGGGATGGGGCCTGGGGTGGAAACGAATTTCTACAGCTGTGAGGAACCAGGCCAAATGCAGGATGAACACAGTTGCATTTGCTTTTTAAACATTATTTTTTAAATTGCATTATAATCTGTGATACAATCAGGCTAAGGTTTCAAACACCTAAAGTTAAAGCTTCTAGAAATGTTTATAAAAAATCAAGGTGTTATTCTTTCATGTTGTAAGACTATTTGGATAATAAGCTCCTTGAAGACTGGATCTGGTTGTTTCAGCTCTGTTGTTATTTTATTTTAATGAACATCCACTTATTGTGATTTATAGAAAGGAAGATAATTCTATTCCTGTATATTCTGCAAGGTTTTGTGGCAAGAGGGATGGAGAGCTCATTGGGTAGCCAGACAGCTGGTAGAATCCTGGTTCTGTTACTGAGTTTTGTGGCCCTTGGCAAGCTCCTTAGCCTTGCAAAGCCCCAGGTGCTTCAAGTACAAAATGGGAACACCTTAGTGAGCAGTTGTATCACATATACATGAGGTCTCCCAGCACACTGTAGATATTCCAATTATGATAGCTATTATTGTTGTTGTTAAATGATGAATGAATCATCAGGTAAAACCATTGTCTTTTTTTCCAATTTATTTAAAAGGTAGAAAGACAGAGTTCTTCCATCCACTGGTTCACTCCTTGAATGCCCACAGCAACAGAGGCTGGGCCAGGCAGAAGCCAGGGTGGCAGGGACATAAGGACCTAACACATTGCCTGCTGGATTGGAAGAAGAGTTGCAGAACTCAAACCAGGCACTCCAATGTAGGAGGCAGGCATCTCAAGCAGTGACTTAACCACTGCCAGGAGCCTGCACCTAAAACCATTGTATCCCATTAATGCTGGAAAACAGGGAAGCCATTTAAAGGGAAGCCATCTTCAGAGGACAGTTCATTAACTCATAATCTGTTCCTCCAAGTCAAAAATGACTCTGAAATTGTAAGCCTGACAAATAATGAATATCATTTGTGCCTTTAAGAAACAACATACCACTTTTTAATCTATAACCCCTTGAAGGCTGCATTCAGTCCTACTTTTAGCACAGATGTCAGATGTTGGTACTTACACGACCTTTAGCAAGATGCATCGTTGCCTCTCCAGTACCTAAAGCGTCCCAACAATCATGCTAAAGTATAGACTGCAAGTCTCAGGCACTGAAAGCATCATTTCCGAGTACAGCTGCCAAGTGTAGGTGAGAAAACCACTTCTAGCCAACATTACCATCTGGTATTGGATCTTCCTCAACCACACACTTCATTGAAAGAATAAAGCAAAACTCCCTGACATCGCGAGGCTTAATAATCTGCCAACATCCCTGAACAGTTATCCACCCTGGGGCTTGGCTCCTGCACTGATTTCCAAAATCTGAGGTGTAGAAGTCACACTGGAGAGAACCTAGGCGAATACACCTGTGCAGATCCTTTTCTGGAAGCATAAAGAACGTGGATGACTAAATCAGTTCACGGTCAAAATTTAAAGTTCTACCACAATTCACCTCAAAACTTGCCTCTATCATTTGCATCCTATCTGCATATCAGTCTGTTGCTAAGCTGTTACAAGAGTGAATTTTACCCCATGAAAGACCCAAATAGAATTTTGGTAATGTTCTTGAAAAAAATCTAGAGACTGATTCATTTCAACCCAGAAATTTTGAGTATTTGCTATTCAAGTTGATCCTATTTGATATCTAATACTGAAATGTTCTGTTTTTAATACTTACTAAAATTTAAAAAGATAGATAAACTTTTTTATCTCACAGAATATTCCAGAAGATGTGTCAATATTCATCCACGCCCTATTTGAGAACAGTGACTCCCTTTCTCGGATGGCACATTAAAGCCATCTGAGGAGTCTTTAAAAGAACAATGATGCCCGGCCCTGCCACCAGAGATTCTGACTTTGTTGGTTTGAGGGGGCACCCTGGAACCTATAGTTTTTTAAAAAGCTGTCTAAATAGTCAGAGCTGAGACCCACTGCTTTAAAGCAGCGCTGGCTGTTTTTCACACTGGCTGGAAGGCCTTATTAAAACAGTGTGTTCAGGTCCATCCCAAATCTCTCGCATCAGATTTTCCCGGGATGACAACTGGAGTGTACACTTTTAACAAGTAAAGTCCTAGTCAGTTCATGTCAGAATAACAAACTAACACAGTTCAGGCAACTTACGAACAAGAGACACTGATTTCTTACAGTTCTGGAGGCTGGAAGTCTGAGGGCAGGCTGCCAGCATGGCCACGTTCTGGTGAGGGCCCTCTTCCGAGGTGCAGATTCCTGAGTCCTTGTGGCATCTTCACATGGCGGAAGAGACAAAGGAGTTCTCCTGGACCTCTTCTAAAGGAAACTAACCCCCTTCATGTAGGCTCCACTCTTACAGTCAAAAGTCCTACTTCCTAACATCATCATCTTGGGGGTGAAGATTTCAGCACATACATATTGAGAGTAGGCACTCAGCCCAAAGAAAGTGCCTCAGGCGACCAGAAGATGAAGTGAATATCAAGAACCATCCCAGAGCCATAAGGAAAAAGGATTTAAAATGTGCTCAAGTGATAACTTTGATAAGAAATCGAAATAAACATTGAATGAACACACCTACTCTGTGCCAGGCTGCTCTGAAAATCTTTGATGATTTGTAACAACTGTCAACACACTAAGAAATCTGATTGAGGAATTTCATGTAATACTTCAGAAGAAAAAGAATACATACTTTTTTATTTGAAAGGCAGAGATACAGAGACACAGTTATACATAGAGTAAGAGACAGAGAGACACAGAGAGAGGGGTCTGGTCTATTGGTTCAATCCTCAAATGCCAGCAACAGCCAGGATCCTAGAATTCAATCCAGGTCTCCCAGTGGGTGGGTGGCAGAGACCTAATTACTTGAGAAATAACTGCTGCTTCCCAGGGTCTGCAGGAAGCTGGAGTCAAGACTAGAATCTGAGTAACAAATCTAGTTACTGAGATGTAGGACATGAATATCTTGGCATCTTAAGTATTGGGCCAAATGCTCACTCCTACATATATTGTTCAATAATAAAATCATAATTTATTAGGTATAGTTCAAAATTAACAAAATTAAAGCAGTTCATAGGATAATCTTATTAATACTTCAGATATTTTCTTAGCTGCATACTGAAGAGTAGTCTATAATTACCTTTCAGAAAAATCATTCAGCTTTCGAAAATTCTATTTGCACCAGCCCTAGACAACTTTAACCAAATGCTATACCCTCACCCTAATAACAACAGGTGCTTTCCTCTTTATCCTTGCCAAATGGAAGAATGCACATAGAATTCCTCCTCAAATATATATATATATATAACTGTGGAAACCAAAGCATACTTTTAAAAAATCCGTTACATTTCTTGTTGCTCCTACCTCCTATTTTTCCATAAGTATTCCTTGATCTCTTTTCAAGCTCAGTAGCCCCATGAGTCAGGACTTATTTCCATCAGTAAACTTTAAGACACGTGCTTGTTCAAATATCTTAAACACAGAAAATGAGAAAATGATATATAAAAACAACTGCTAAAATTGGGGTGTTGGCAAAAGAAGGGGGGGAATGTGCAGAGAAAGGGAATGATAAAAGAGGAAAGAAGGCAAAAGAGCAATGTGAAAGAGTGAAGAATTCCCCACAAATTTAATTAAAATATAATGCTACTATAATATTGCCATCTATGCAACAAAAGCAAAGATCTTGTTTTATTAAATGGACTTTTGCTGCTCTGCTAAAAAAACTTACAGATAAGAAGGAAACAACTATAGAGAAAACTATAAAATTTCTATTGCTCCTTTTTTCCCCAAATGCATGTCAGAATATTCTTTGGGTCAATGGTTATACTTAAAAAAAATCAAGGATTAACAACAGCCATCCATGCTGAAATCAGAACCCACGTGTTTCTTTGACTCTTCCAAATAGTTCAGCTTTATCCCATGGGAGAGTCACAAATCCCCTGGTGAATTATCTCAGTACTGTTCAGTGTAAATTAAAATACTCTGCTGGACTCTTTAAATTGTCCACTAATGCTATAAAAACCTGAAAGTTGCAGAAAGTTTGCCTCTCCTCTTCTATACTTTCTTAGGTTAGGAAAGGCCATTTTAAATAGTTTCTCTTAAAATCACTTTTTTTTTTTTTTTTTGCTTTTATTTAAAGAATATAAATTTCCAAAGTATAGCTTATGGATTTCAATGGCTCCCCCCCTCACAGCTTCCCTCCCTCCCGCTACCCTCCCCTCTCCCGCTCCCTCTCCCCTTCTGTTCACATCAAGATTCATTTTCAATTCTCTTTATACACAGAAGATCAGTTTAGAACATATTATGTAAAGATTTCAACAGTTTGCCCTCACATTGAGACACAAACTGAAATTATTGTTGGAGTACTAGTTATAGTATTAATTCACGATGTACAGTACATTAAAGAAAGAGATCTTACATGTTTTTTTTTAAAGAATTGATTAATTATCTATGCGATTTCCAATTTAACACCAAGATTTTTTAATCATTTGCAATTATCTTTATACACAGAAGATCGATTTAATATTATAGTATGTAAGGATTTCATCAGTTTGCACCCACACAGAAACACAAAGTGAAAAAAATACTGTTTCATTACTAGTAATAGCGTTATTTCACATTGGATAACACATTAAGGACGGATCCCTCATGAGACATAAGTACACAGTGACTCCTGAAATTGATTTAGCAATTTGACACTCTTGTTTATGGCGTCAGTAATCTCCCCAGGCTCTAGTCATGAGTTGCCGAGGCTATGGAAGCGTTTAGGGTTCGCCGACTTTGATCTTAATCCGACAGGGTCATAGTCAAAGTGGAGGTTCCCTCCTCCCTTCAGAGAAAGGTACCTCCTTCTTTGATGGCCCCGATCTTTCCACTGGGATCTCACTCGCAGAGATCTTTCGTTTAGGTCTTCTTTTTTTTTTTTTGTTTTTCAGAGTGTCTTAGCTTTCCATGCCTAAAATATTCTCATGGGCTCTTGAGCCAGATCCGAATGCCTTAAGGGCTGATTCTGAGGCCAGAGTGCTATTAAGGACATCTGCCATTCTATGAGTCTGCTGTGTATCTCGCTTCCCATGTTGGATCATTCTCTCTCTTTTTCATTCTATAATGTTAGTATTAGCAGACACTAGTCTTGTTTGTGTGAACCCTTCTACTCTTAGACCTATCCGTGTGATCACTTGTGAGCTGAAATTGGTCACCTGGACTAATGAGATGGCTTTGGTACATGCCACCTTGATGGAAATGTATTGGAATCCCCTGGCACACTTCTAACTCTATCATTTGGGGCAGTTCCGATTGAGCATGTCCCAGATTGTACATCTCCTCCCTCTCTTATTCCCACTCTTATATTTCACAGGGATCACTTTTCATTTAAAATTTAAACACCTACGGCTAATTGTGTGTTAGTTGCAAGATTCAACCCATAGTACTAGAACGCATACAAACAACAAGGGGAGATACTAAAATGGGTAAAGATTTAGATTGTACATCAACAGTTCAGGCAGGAGCTGATCGTGTCTTATTTCCCCATAGTGTTCATTTCATTTCAACAGGTTTCCTCTTTGGTGCTCAGTTAATCATCACCAATCAGGGAAAACAAATGATATTTGTCTCTTTGGGACTGGCTTAATTCACTCAGCATGATGTTTTCCAGATCCCTCCATTTTGTTGCAAATGGCAGGATTTCATTGTTTTTGACTGCTGTATAGTATTCTGTAGTGTACATGTCCCATAATTTCTTAATCCAGTCTACTGTTGATGGGCATTTGAGTTGATTCCAGGTCTTAGCTATTGTGAACTGAGCTGCTATAAACATTAGTGTGCAGATGGCTTTTTGGTTTTCCAATTTAATTTCCTTTGGGTAAATTCCAAGGAGTGGGATGGCTGGGTTATATGGTAGGGTTATATTCAGATTTCTGAGGAGTCTCCAGATTGACTTCCATAGTGGTTTAACCAGTTTGCATTCCCACCAACAGTGGATTAGTGTCCCTTTTTCCCCACATCCTCTCCAGCATCTATTGTTGGTAGATTTCTGAATGTGAGCCATTCTGACCGGGGTGAGGTGAAACCTCATTGTGGTCTTGATTTGCATTTCCCTGATTGCCAGTGATCTTGAGCATTTTTTCATGTGTCTGTTGGCCATTTGGATTTCCTCTCTGGAAAAATGTCTATTGAGGTCCTTAGCCCATCTCTTAAGTGGGTTGTTTGTTTTAATGCTGTGTCGTTTCTTGATTTCATTGTAGATTCTCGTTATCAGCCCTTTATCTGTTGCATAGTTTGCAAATATTTTTTCCCATTCTGAGGGTTGCCTATTCACTTTCCTGACTGTTGCTTTTGCAGTACAGAAACTTCTCAGTTTGATGCGATCCCAATAGTTAATTTTGGCTTTGAGTGCCTGTGCTTTTGGGGTCTTTTCCAAGAAGTCTTTGCCTGTACCTATATCTTGCAGGGTTTCTCCTATGCTCTCCAGTAATTTGATGGTGTCGGGTCGTAGGTTTAAGTTTTTGATCCATGTTGAATGAATTTTTGTGTAAGGTGTAAGGTAGGGGTCTTGCTTCATGATTCTGCAGGTGGAAATCCAGTTTTCCCAGCACCATTTGTTAAATAGACTGTCTTTACTCCAAGGGTTAGTTTTGGGACCTTGATCAAATATAAGTTGGCTGTAGATGTTTGGGTTGATTTCAGGTGTTTCTATTCTGTTCCATTGGTCTATCCATCTGTTTCTGTACCAGTACCATGCTGTTTTGATTACAACTGCCCTGTAGTATGTCCTGAAATCTGGTATTGTGATGCCTCCGGCTTTGTTTTTGTTGGACAAGATTGCTTTAGCTATTCGAGGCCTCTTATTCCTCCATACGAATTTCAGCATCATTTTTTCCAGATCTGAGAAGTAAGCCTTTGGTATCTTGATTGGGATTGCATTGAATCTGTAAATTGCTTTTGGGAGAATGGACATTTTGATGATATTGATTCTTCCAATCCATGAGCATGGGAGATTTCTCCATTTTTTGGTGTCCTCTTCTATTTCTTTCTTTAAGGTTTTATAATTTTCATCATAGAGATCTTTAACATCCTTGGTTAAGTTTATTCCCAGGTATTTGATTGTTTTTGTGGCTATTGTGAATGGGATTGATTTTAGCAGTTCTTCCTCAGCCGTGGCATTGCTTGTGTATATAAAGGCTGTTGATTTTTGTGTGTTGATTTTATATCCTGCTACTTTGCCAAACTCTTCTATGAGTTCCAATAGTCTCTTAGTAGAGTTTTTTGGGTCCTCTAAATAAAGAATCATATCATCTGCAAAGAGGGATAGTTTGAGTTCTTCCTTCCCAATTTGTATCCCTTTGATTTCTTTTTCTTGCCTAATAGCTCTGGCTAAGACTTCCAGCACTATATTGAATAGCAGTGGCGAGAGTGGGCATCCCTGTTTGGTGCCAGATCTCAGTGGGATTGCTTGCAGCTTTTCCCCGTTCAATAGGATACTGGCCATGGGTTTTTCATAAATTGCTTTGATTGTATTGAGGAATGTGCCTTCTATACCCAGTTTGCTTAGGGTTTTCATCATGAAAGGGTGTTGTATTTTATCAAATGCTTTCTCCGCGTCTATTGAAATAATCATATGGTTTTTCTTCTGCTGTCTGTTAATGTGGTGTATCACGTTGATTGTTTTGCGAACGTTGAACCATCCCTGCATACCAGGGATAAACCCTACTTGGTCTGGGTGGATGATCTTTCTGATGTGTTGTTGTATTCTATTGGCAAGAATTTTATTGAGGATTTTTGCATCTATGTTCATCAGGGATATTGGTCTGTAATTCTCTTTCAATACTGTATCTTTTCCCGGTTTAGGAATTAAGGTGATGCTGGCTTCGTAGAAAGAATTTGGGAGGATTCCCTCTTTTTCGATTGTTCTGAATAGTTTGAGAAGGATTGGAGTTAGTTCTTCTTTAAATGTCTGGTAGAATTCAGCAGTGAATCCGTCTGGTCCTGGGCTTTTCTTTGTTGGGAGGGCATTTATTACTGTTTCAATTTCCGTCTCAGTTATGGGTCTGTTTAGGTTTTCTATGTCTTCCTGGTTCAGTTTAGGTAGGTTGTATGTGTCCAGGAATCTATCCATTTCTGATAGGTTTTCCTGTTTGCTGGCATACAAGTTTTTGTAGTAATTTCTGATGATTCTTTTGATTTCTGTGGTGTCTGTTGTTACATTTCCTTTTTCATCTTTGATATTATTAATTTGGGTCTTTTCTCTTCTTTTTTTAGTTAGTTGGGCCAATGGGGTGTCAATCTTGTTTATTTTTTCGAAAAACCAGCTCCTCGATTGGCTGATTTTTTGTAATGTTTTTTTGGATTCAATCCTGTTAATTTCTTCTCTGATTTTGATTATTTCTCTTCTCCTACTAGCTTTGGGTCTGGTTTGCTGTTGATTTTCTAGATCCTTGAGATGAACTGAAAGCTCATCTATTTGGTGCCTTTCCAGTTTCTTGATGTAGGCACCTATTGATATAAATTTTCCTCTTAGCACTGCTTTTGCTGTGTCCCATAGGTTTTGGTATGATGTGCTGTTATCTTCATTTACTTCCAGGAAATTTTTAATTTCTCTTTTGATTTCTTCTATGACCCATTGTTGATTCAGGAGCATGTTGTTCATTCTCCATGTGTTTGCATATGCTCTAGAGATTCCTGAGTTGCTAATTTCCAACTTCACTCCCTCGTGGTCTGAGAAGTTACATGGTATGATTCTTATTCTTTTGAATTTGCTAAGGCTTGCTTTATGGCCTAGTATGTGGTCAATCCTTCTCTTAAAATCACTTAATCTGAATCATGTCAAAACTGGCCAGTATCTGAAATGTCAAAATACTTGCATGACCTTAAAATTATTACTAAATAAATCAAGCGAATCTTTAAAATAAATAATCTCAACAGGATTGCTGAGTTTTGCAGCACCATTTTTTTCTTATTTATATTCAGCACCATAGAATCACAAAGACAAAAAAATATTACCACTTTTATATACTCCCAGTTATTTGCAGTTCCCACTCTGTATTTAAAAGTAGACTAAAGAAACATATTTTCACTGCTGCTTTCAATTTTCCTTAATCACAGTTATTTGTTTTGCTTTAGTGCTTTGCTCTCTGACTTTCTATGTGAGAGGTGCTTTATATATTTGGTTTGCTAGTGAGCTATGAGATGAAAGGAGTCTGAATGGTGAGTTTGAGGTCTGTGGATTTTTATTTCTTTTATTTTTCTTACAGACGATATATATATACAATTTCTTAATTACTAAGTCTTGTCCTGTCCATGGATCAACAAAGACATATTTAAAACATGCCTGTGCTTAGTAATTCTTCCAGGATATTACACAGTCCAATTGGGGGATGGCACTTGTTAAAATGCATTTAGTGCTTTATGTGAAATCTCTTCCCATATGTAGATATTCAGCACTATAATTCTTTGGTTTCTAACTACCTTTTACAAGATTTAAGTTTTGGAATAATTGTAATTTTCTTTGACCTGCTTTAGAGCAATTCAATTTACATCCCCATGTGGTATACTGAAGAGTTGCAGTGTCCTCTCGGATTCTCTCAACAATGCTTAACATTTTTAAAAAGGTTTCAGAAAGATTCCAAGAACCACAACATTAATTTCAGTTCTAGCTTTGGTGTGACAGCCACAATTGAAGTGTACAGCTCGTAACAGCATGAAAGAATAAGCTGAGGTCGCATCTAGGAATGCTATCCAGGTGGCCTAGAGAGTTCTAACTTTGTTCCTTACTTATATTATGATAAATAAATTTCTATCAGTGGATGTAGTGAATCTGTTTACTTAGCATTACCATGTTTGGCATTCTATAAATTTTCTAGGTCAGTTATTGGCAGTTTTTTGTTGTTTGAGAGGCCATTAATCAATTAGTTCTTAATTGATTAGTTGTTATCAATCAAATAGTTATTTCCTACCCATTTATTGTGGACCTAGGACCGCACCAGATCTTGTGGAGATTAAGAAACTGGATATAAGCAATGATACTTTGCTATCAGAGAGCTTGACAACGTAAAATGAGAAGAAAAACTGACAAAAGTGAACTCATTGGAGAATGAATATTTACCTTAGAAATTCAGATAAGAAAACAAGTAGAATATTCAAGAAAGTATCAAATAAAAGAAAAGAGACTTGATACCGGGCTTTGATAGTGAAACAAGACAAGCAAAGAATATGCAAAGTGATAGAGACAAAAATGAACTGGTATGTCCTGAGACAGTGAGGAGGCTCTCCTGATCAGACACACGTCTCCTTTCCAAACATTTGTCCCATGTCTGTCTTCCATGATTCCCTTCCTCTGCAAACACTCTAGCTCAGCATACTCTCAGCTCTTATCCAAGGACTATAATAGCTGTGATTTGTCTTCTTGCTACATTCCCTTGTTAATTCACAGAATTGACACAATAATTATTCCCTTTTCCTTTTTGCATTTAAAATAAGATCACACCACCTCCCTGCTCAATTTCCTACAAGTGGCATCCCAATGCTCTAAGAATTCTTCCCTTAAACTTCAGGGCTCTCGATAGTCTGGACCTAACTTACCTGCTTGACCTGTTCTAACATTCCAACCATTGTTTACCAGGCTTCAGAACCACTTCCTGTCCTGTCCCTGAATTTAGGATTAGAGGAAAATGAACAATGCTGATAGTTGTATAGCACCATGTAGCCACAGTCTGTGGGCTTCATTGAGTTCTTTAAAAAGTCTTTTTAGTGGATATGATCGTCATTTTAAATATTACCTTTAATCCCAGAAACTGCAAGATCACAGATCATGTGATTACTAGAGTTTGACTTCAATTCATCTTCTGACCACTATTCCAAACAGGAAGGATAATATTTATAACTAATAATAAATAGATTACGGTGAGAGGGATGGGAGAAAGGTAATTTTAGTTGTAAGGTTTGGATAAATAAGGAAATGATAGCATCATGAAATGGACAAATTGGTAACCGCAAAGGCCTGCAAAGAAGTCCAGAGCAGTTAGGTCAGTAAGTCTCCTTAAAGGCTGACGTAGGACAGAAGCCTTTTGCTCATGATTCTAAATGCAGAATCGGGTGAGTTTGGATGATTCACTTCAGTTTTCTAGATCTCAGATTCCTTTCTCTAAGAAAGACTAAGAACAGTTTGGTGACTTTGTGTTAGGCAGATTTCATAGAAACAGTCCTAAAGTGTATGCACCATGAACAAAAAAACAGATGACCTGACTTCATCAAAATTAAGAACTTCTGTTCTTCAAAAGACACTGTTGAAGGGCCATCAAAGAAGGAGGTACCTTTCTCTGAAGGGAGGAGAGAACTTCCACTTTGACTATGGCCCTGTGGGAATAAGATCGAAGTCGGCTAACCCTAAAGGCTTCCATAGCCTCGGCAACTCATGACCAGAGCCTAGGGAGATTACTGACGCCATAAACAAGAGTGTCAAATTGTTAAATCAACATCAGGAGTCACTGTGTACTTACGTCTCATGAGGGATCTGTCCTTAATGTGTTATCCAATGTGAAGTGATGCTATTACTAGTACTGAAACAGTATTTTTACACTTTGTGTTTCTGAGTGGGTGCAAACTGATGAAATCCTTACATAGTATATATTGAATCGATCTTCTTTATAAAAAGATAATTGCAAATGATTAAAAAATCTTGGTGTTAAACTGGAAATTGCATAGACAATTAATCAATTTTTTTTAAAAAAAAAAATCATGTAGGATCTCTGTCCTTAATGTGCTGTACATTGTGAATTAATACTATAACTAGTACTCCAACAGTATTATCATTTTGTGTCTCTATGCGAGGGCAAACCGTTGAAATCTTTACGTAATATGTACTAAATTGATCTTCTGTGTATGAAGAGAATTGAAAATGAATCTTGATGTGAACAGAAGGGGAGAGGGAGTGGGAAAGGGGAGGGTGGGGGGAGGGAGGGAAGTTGTGTGGGGGGGAGCCATTGTGAAAAAAAAAAATAAAGTGCTACAGAGTGAAAAAAAAAAGTCAAAAAAAAAAGGAAAGTAAAAATGATCACTCTATCATTTAATGCTAAAAAAAAAAAACTTAGTAATTTATTTTAGAATTAGACAAACTGTTCTTGCTGTTAATTCAGATGCAGAATGTTTTTTCTAAATCTTACCATCTTGCCAGTTTAATCTTCCAAATTACTTTTTAATATACCAAACCAAACATACCTTTGATGTTAAAATTATCATAAAAATGTCAATGTCTAATTTATATTAATATATCATTCAATATTTATGTTTTCCTAAGGAATTGTATATTTCATTTATAAGCAAACACCTCAGAAGACATTATTTTAGTCAAGTATTTTAACTATACCTAATATATTTTATTTGAATTATGTTCTTCACAATTTAAAAAAATTACATTCTAAATAATTGAATATAAATAGGTATGTATTCAACACTGAGATGTAATAAATGAGGTTTTAATAAATTTCTACTCTTTTAAGTAGAAAAGAATAAACATTTACAAAGGGAAAAAAAAAAGACACTGTTGAGAGAATGAAAAGACAAGTCACAGACTTGGGGAAAATAATTGAAAATCACATAATTGACAAAGATCTTTGTATACAAAATATATGAAGGACTCTTTTAAAAGATTTTATTTATTTATTTGAGAGGTGGAGTGACAGACAGTGAGAGGGAGAGACAGAGAGAAGGTCTTCCATAGGCTGGTTCACTCCCCAAGTGACAGCAACAGCCGGAGCTGAGCCAATCCGAAGCCAGGAGCCAGTAGCCAGGAGCCTCCTCTGATTCTCCAATGCAAGGGCAGGGACCCAAGCACATGGGCTGTCTTACACTGCTTTGCCAGGCCATAGCAGAGAGCTGGATCAGAAGAGGAACAGCTGGGATTAGATCAGCACTCATATGAAATGCTGGAGTCACAGGCAGAGGATTAATCTACTGCACCACAGCTCCAACCCCATGAAGGACTCTTAAAATTCAATAATAAGAGGGGCCAGCACTGTGGTGCAGTGGGTTAATGCCCTGGCCTGAAGCGCTGGCATCTCATATGGGCACCAGTTCTAGTCCCAGGTGCTCCTCTTCCTATCCAGCTCTCTGCTATGGCCGCCTGGAAAAGCAGTAGAAGACGGCCCAAGTGGGAGACCTGGAAGAAGCTCCTGGTTCCTGGCTTTGGATTGGTGCAGCTCCAGCTGTTGCAGCCATCTGGGGAGTGAACCAACGGATGAAAGACCTCTCTCTCTCTCTCTCTCTCTCTCTCTCTCTGCCTCTCCCCGCTCTAACTCTGAGTTTCAAATAAATAAAATAACTCTTTAAAAAACTCAATAATAAGAAAACAAACTTTTTTTTTCAACTGGGCAAAGATTTGAATAGAACCCTTACACAGAAGACAGACAGATGGCCAATATGTATGTGGAAAGATATTCAACATCATTACTTTTTAGGGGATACAAAATATAATCACAATTAAATTATCAATATACATCTACTATACTGAGTGTTGGCCAAGATCTGGAAGGAATAGATCTCTCAGAATATATTGTGGTAATGTAAAATATCACAATTACTTAAAAATCATTTGGAAACCTCTTAAAATGTTAAATACACATCTAACGTATCATCCAACCATTTCACTCCCAAATTTTTGCACAAGAGAAATGAATGCCTATATCTATTCAAAGACTTGACTTGTTCATGAATTTTCCTGACTATTATTTGTAATAGCCATAAACTGGGAAACATGTCTATCAACAGATAAATGTAAAACCAAATAGTGGTAAATTTACCTAAAGGAATATTCTTGTCAATAAAAAGGAATTAAATAATGATAAATATGAAAACATAGATGAATCTCAAAATAATTATGCTGAAAGAAGCCAGAGAAAAAGATATAGATATGGGTAATTTGAATTAGCAAAATTTCATGAATTGCAAACCAATTTATCATGAAGGTAAAAAAGATCAGTGGTTGCTTAGAGATGGGAAGAAGATGGTAAGGGGGAGGGGCAGAAGGAGGGATTATAATGAGATGTGAGAAAAATTTTACTAGTTAGATATGTTAATTATCTTGAATATGGTGATGAGTTCATGAGTGTACACCTATTCAAAACTTATCAAACTGTACACTTTAAATATATGCCATTTACTAAACCCCAATTTTATCTCAAGAAAGCTATCAAGAAAAAAAGAGTCATCAAGACGCTATGGTATTGGTATGAGAATAGATTAGTAGAACTGAATTGAGAGTCAAAAAAGTGAATCAAAACATCATTGAAGAAAAGACCTTTTCATAAATTGTGCTAGAATAACCAAATATCTGTATAGGAAAAAAATTAACTATTATATTCTACTGAAAATTGATTCAAAGTGGACCACTGTCCTTATGTACAGATGAAAATTATAGGAGTAAATCTATGTTTAGAAAGTATTCTTCACATAGAACACAAATGATGAAAATTTATTAAAATTAAACTATTTTGGTTATCAAAATATATCATAGGGACAATGAGTAGGCAAGCTACAGATTTAAAAAACCATTATATGGGGATTTCAAAAAGTTCATGGAAAATGGAATTAAAAGATAAGTTAATTTGTTTCAAAATTTTTAAAATTCATGAATAGTTTTTCATAATTTACATTTTCTACAAATATTTTGAAGAATCTTCCTACATGACAAAAGGCATGAATTTGGAATATATGAAGTCTCACAAATCAGTAAGAGGAAGACAAACTCACCTCCCCCCCCCCCATTCTAAGAGAGAAAGCATGGAACACTTCCAGTACTGGCCAGGATAGAATACCTTATTCCTTTCAGGAACTCCCTAGTACCTTAAAAATCCTTGGACACAGCACAACAAATATAGGAAGATTCTGAACAGTGGAACAAGATACTCTGACAAGGGCCTTGGAACTTGGGTAAAGACATTAATGAGTTTTCTAGGTTTTCTTTTTTCTCTCTGGAGCCAATGGAGAAGTCTGGAACCTGGAACAGCCAATAGGCACATATGAGGGCAAGAGGTAGGGTTGGCAAGGGGTAGGAGAGAGCAGGAAACCTTAAGAAAAATCTTTTCCCCTTAGCCAAAGTGCTAGGAAAAGTTTAGCCATACATAGGAGATAATATTTTTTAAAACAATTATTTCCATTTATTTATTTTAAAATTTTTTTTAAAGATTTATTTACTCAGGGCTGGCACTGTGGCTCACTTGGTTAATTCTCCACCTGCGGCACCGGCATCCCATATGGGCTCCAGGTTCTAGTCCCAGTTGCTCCTATTCCAGTCCACCTCTCTGCTGTGGCCCGGGAAGGCAGTGGAGGATGGCCCAAGTGCTTGGGCCCTGCACCCGCATGGGAGAGAGGAAGCACCTGGCTCCTGGCTTTGGATCGGGGCAGCGCGCTGGCCGTAGCAGCCATTTGTGGGGGTGAAACAACGGAAGGAAGACCTTTTTCTCTGTCTCTCTCTCACTGTCTAACTCTGTCCAAAAAAAAAGAGATTTATTTACTCATCTGAAAGAGTTACAGAGAGGCAGAGGCAGAGAGAGAGAGAGAGAGAGAGAGAGAGAGAGAGAGAGAGAGAATCTTCCATCTGCTGGTTCATCTTCCATCTGCTGGTTCACTCCCAAATGGCCACAATGGCCAGAGCTGAGCCAATCTGAACCAGGAGCCAGAAGTTCTTCCAGGTCGCCCACAGGAGTGCAGGGGCCCAAGCACTTGGGTCATCCTCTACTGCTTTTCCAGGCCATAGCAGAAAGCTGGCTTGAAAGTGAAGCAGCTAGGTTTCAAACCAGTGCCCATATGGAATGCCAGAACTGTAGGTGGCAGCTTTACTTGCTATGCCACAGTGCCAGCCACATTTACATTTATATTAAAGTCAGACAGAGATAAAAAGGCAGATACATAGATAAACACACAGAGAGAGCTTCCATTGACTGGTTCACTCCCCAAATGCTGGTAATAGCTGGGATCAAGACAGGCCATAGTCAGGAGCTGGGAACTCAATTCAGGTCTGACATGTGGGTGGCAGGAACTCAACTACTTGAGCCATAGCATGCTGCCTCTTGGGAAACCGAAGTACTCCAATGTGGGATGCAGGCATTCCTAAAAGAATCTTAACCACTGTGCCAAATGCACACCCTGCTGGTAATTTTCTTTTTACTAATACCTGCCCTGTTAGAGCTAAACATGGGAAAACTGTTCCCTCCATAACTGCTGGCTCCATAGCTTTAGCAGGAATGTTCAGAAATCTAATATTCTACACACACACACACACACACACACACACACACCAACAAAAGCAGCAGGGACAATGACTCCCAGCTGTGGTGCTGTTGGGGCAAAGTGAGGGGCCTATTTTCTACCCACCCCCAAGAGAAACACTTAGTGATCTAATTCATCTGCCCAGGTAGTGTGTCAGCTGGGCACAGGAGTGAGCTGAGCAACCACCCTCAACCACAAGCAAAATGCAGTAGTGTAAACGAGGCTAGTCTTCCATCAGTTAACATCCAAACCCCACGTCCTCCTCTACTCTCTGCCTTGTTGCACTCTCCTGTGTGACAGAGGAAATAAGACCCCACCTGCTCCATGACTGTATCCATGCTGCCAAACAAGTCTGGAGAAAAACATGCAGGCATTCTGATTATGTTCCCATTAAGTCTATGCCCACCAAGATGGTCCTTCATCATTGCTTAGTGTGCCTTGTCCATTCAATCTGTCTGCTTCTCTCTAAAATCTTTCCTTTCTTCTCAAACTTTCAATATTCTCTTCCCATAGCCAATCATTCTTGTTGGCTTGTCTTCTATCTCTTAAAGGAAAAAATACATACACAGGAAGGAAGGAAGGATGGAAGGAAGGGAAAGGATCAATTAGAAAATGTGGACTTGCCATAGGATAATCCCCAATGGATCTGTTTTTGAAAATTAACTTATTTACTTAATTTCTAAGGTGAACAAATTTCATGTATGTCATATATACAGATTTAGGAGCATAGTGATACTTCCCAGCCTACCCTCTCCCCAACCCATGTAGCTACCCTCCTTCCTCATTCCTTTCTTACTCTTTCTTTTAATTTTTACAATGATCTACATTCAGTTTATTTTATATTCATAAGATTAGCCCTACACTAAGAATTCAACAAATAGCAGAAAATAACACTGTTCCTCAAGAGACAAACAAAGAGACAAAGGCTGTAAACAATCAATGAATCTCAAAATGTCAATTTTGCTATAATAGTAACATTGAATGTAAAAGACCTAAATTCTCCAATTAAAAGATACAGACTGGCTGGATGGATTACAAAACAAGACCCATCTATCTACTGCCTACAGGAAACACATGTCACCAACAAAGATACAGGCAGACTAAAAGTGGATTATGAGGGTCAGCGCTGTGGCACAGCAGGTAAAGCCACAGCTTGTAGTGCTGGCATCATATATGGGCGCTGGTTTGAGTCCCAGCTGCTCCACTTTCAATCCAGCTCTCTGCAATGGCCTGGGAAAGCAGTAGAAGATGACTCAAGTCATTGGGCCCCTGTACCAGCGTGGGAGACCTGAAAGAAGTTCCTGGCTCCTGGCTTCAGATCTGCACAGCTCCAGCTGTTGCAGCCAATTGGGGAGTGAACCAGTAGGTGGAAGACCTCTCTCTCTGCCTCTCTTCTCTCTCTCTGTAACTCTGACTTTCAAATAAATAAATAAATCTTTTAAAAAGGGGAGGAGACCATGCTTTTATACACCCATCCCCCAGTGCATGAACACAACCTGTGGCCTGAGTCTGACTGATATAATGTGGCAAAGATGAGGAATATCCTCTACTAATAATGTCAAGTGGAAAATTTGAAGGTATTTTGCAGAGGTGATTAAGGTTCCTCATTAGTGGATTCTGAGTTTATCAAAGGAGAGAGGATAAGGGGAAGCATGACCTAATCAGGTAACCCTTTAATTTTTAGTAATTATGTAGGTATACTAAACCTTAAATCTATCATCTATCAGTATTTGCACCACCAGAACACTTCCTCAGATTCATATATAGAAACCATATACTTTAATGAGTAAGTTTTGTTATAAATTTAATTTTATCTCAATACAAAGGAAAAAAAGTTAACCTTAAGGCTCTTCTTTTGCAACAGGATTCTAATGACAGGATTTAGAACCAATGAAAAGTTGTGAACAAAGAACCTGCAAACTAGGTTATAGGAGTAGGTATCTATTTGTGATAATAATCATTAAGAAGTTAAACTGAAAATTTTATTCAGATATCTCTCATTTTTTTTGGTTTAACACTTACACTGGGCATAAGCCAAGTATTCCTAAGAATTATGTTTTCCTATACTTTGAAAACTTGACAATATGAAAGATTCTACTTCCTTTTTTTAATTTTTTTTGAGAGGCAGACTTAGTGAGAAAGAGAGACAGAGAGAAAGGTCTTCCTTTTTTCTATTGGTTCACCCCCAAGTGGCTGCTATGGCTGGCACACTGAGGCTGGCGCACCACACTGATCCAAAGCCAGGAGCCAGGAGCTTCCTCCTGGTCTCCCATGTGGGTGCAGGGCCCAAGTACCTGGGCCATCCTCCACTGCACTCCCGGGTCATAGCTGGCCTGGAAGAGGAGCAACCAGGACAGAATCCAGCACCCCAACCAGAACTAGAACCCGGGGTGCCAGTGCCGCAGGCAGAGGATTAGCCTAGTGAGCTGCGGCACAAGTCTAAGATTCTACTTCGTTTTTTATTTTTTAAAACTTTTATTTAGTAAATATAATTTTCCAAAGTACAGTTTATGGATTACAATGGCTTCCCACCCATAACTTCCCTCCCACCCGCACCCCTCCCATCTCCCACTCCCTCTCCCATTCCATTCACATCAAGATTCATTTTCAATTATCTTTATATACAGAAGATCAATTTAGTATACATTAAGTAAAGAGTTCATCAGTTTGCACCCACACAGAAACACAAAGTGTAAAATACTGTTTCAGTACTAGTTATAGCATTAATTCACACTAAACAACAAGTAAAGAACAACAAGTTACATGAGGAATAAGTACACAATGACTCCTGTTGTTGACTTAACAATTTGACACTCTTGTTTATGGCGTCAGTAATCTCCCTAGGCTTAGTCATGAGTTGCCAAGGCTATGGAAACCTTTTGAGTTCGCCAACTTCAATCTTATTTAGACAATGTCATAGTCAAAGTGGAAGTTCTCTCCTCCCTTCAGAGAAAGGTACCTCCTTCTTTGATGGCCTGTTCTTTCTACTGGGATCTCACTTGCAGAGATCTTTCATTTAGGGTTGTTTTTTTTTTTTTTTTTTTTTTTTTTTTTTTTTTTTTGCCAGAGTGTCTTGGCTTTCCATGCCTAAAATACTCTCATGGGCTCTTCAGCCAGATCCGAATGCCTTAAGGGCTGATTCTGAGGCCAGAGTGCTGTTTAAGACATCTGCCATCTGCCATTCTATGAGTCTGCTGTGTATCCCACTTCCCATGTTGGATCGTTCTCTCCCTTTTTTATTCTATCAGTTAGTATTAGCAGACTCTAGTCTTGTTTGTGTGATCCCTTTGACTCTTAGACCTATCAGTGTGATCAATTGTGAACTGAAATTGATCACTTGGACTAGTGAGATGGCATTGGTACATGCAATCTTGATGGGATTGAATTGGAATCCCCTGGCACATTTCTAACTCCACCATTTGGGGCAGGTCTGATTGAGCATGTCCCAAATTGTACATCTCCTCCCTCTCTTATTCCCACTCTTATATTTAACAGGGATCACTTTTCAGTTAAATTTAAACACCTAAGAATAAATGTGTGTTGATTGCAGAGTTCAACCAATAGTATTAACTAGAACAAAAAAAAAATACTAAACGGGATAAAGTATTAAATTGTACATCAATAGTCAGGATAAGTGCTGATCAAGTCACTGTTTCTCATAGTGTCCCTTTCACTTCAACAGGTTTCCTTTTTTGTGGTTGGTTAGTTGTCACCAATCAGGGAGAGCATATGATATTTGTCCTTTTGGGGTTGGCTTAATTCACTCAGCATAATGTTTTCCAGATTCCTCCATTTTGTTGCAAATGACCAGGATTCTGGTTATTAACCCTTTATCTGTTGCATAGTTTGCAAATATTTTTTTCCCATTCTGTTGGTTGCCTCTTCACTCTCCTGACTGTTTCTTTTGCAGTACAGAAACTTCTCAATTTGATGCAATCCCAAAAGTTAATTTTGGCTTTGACTGCCTATGCTTCCGGAGTCTTTTCCAAGAAGTGTTTGCCGGTACCTATATCTTGCAGGATTTCTCCCATGTGCTCTAATGATTTGATGGTGTCAGGTCGTAGATTTAAGTCTTTAATCCATGTTGAGTGGATTTTTGTGTAAGGTGAAAGGTAGGGGTCTTGCTTCATGCTTCTGCATTTGGAAATCCAATTTTCTCAGCACCATTTATTGAATAGACTGTCCTTACTCCAGGGATTGGTTTTGGATCGTTGATCAAATATAAGTTGGCTGTAGATGTTTGGATTGATTTCTGGTGTTTCTATTCTTTTCCATTGGTCTATCCATCTGTTTCTGTACCTGTACCATGCTGTCTTGATAACAACTGCCCTGTAGTATGTCCTGAAATCTGGTATTGTGATGCCTCCAGCTTTGTTTTCGTTGTATAAGATTGCTTTAGCTACCCGAGGTCTCCTATGTCTCTATATAAGTTTCTGCATCATTTTTTCCATATCTGAGAAGAATGTCTTTGGTATTTTGATTGGTATTTCATTGAAGCTATTGTGAATGGGATTGATCTTAGCAGTTCTTTCTCAGCCATGGCACTGCCTGTGTATACAAAGGCTGTTGATTTTTGTGCATTGATTTTATATCCTGCTACTTTGCCAAAATCTTCTATGAGTTCCAATAGTCTCTTAGTAGAGTTCTTTGGATCCCCTAAATAATGAATCATATCATCTGCAAAGAGGGATAGTTTGAGTTCTTCCTTCCCAATTTGTATCCCTTTAATTTATTTTTCTTGCCTAAAAGCTCTGGCTAAAACTTCCAGAACTATATTGAATAGCAGTGGTGAGAGTGGACATCCCTGTCTGGTACCAGATCTCAGTGGAAATGCTTCCAACTTTCCCCCATTCAATAGGATGCTGTCCATGGATTTTTCATAAATTGCTTTGATTGTATTGAGGAATGTTCCTTCTATACCCAGTTTGCTTGATTCTACTTCTTAACCATTTAACCTTTTCCGGTTCATTAGGAATATTTAATTGATTAGCTATTATCTATGGCTTCTTTTAGCACCACAACATAGAACTGTGTAGTTGCTGCAGCAATGGTATGGCCTGCAAAGCCTAAAGCATCCTTTATGGAAAAAAAATGTGTCAAGCCTTTACTTAAATTCTTTTTTTTATTTGAGAGGCAGACACAGAGAGCAACACAATGAGACAGAGAGAGTCAGAGATGGAGAGAGAATTCGCATCCACTGGTTCATTTCCCCAAATGGGGCTACAGTGGACCAAGTTAGGCTGAGTTGAAGCTGAAGGCCAGGAACTCAATCCAGGGCTTCCACACAGGTAATAGGAACTCAATAACTTGAGGCATCACTCGGGCCTCACAGCATGCACAGTAGTAGGATGCTGGAACCAGAGGTGGAACCAGGATTTGAACCCAAGTAGGCATTGTAACTAGCATTTTTTTATTTTATTTTATCTCAATAAAAAGCAAAAGAATAGTAGGTTAAGGGTCTACAATTGTAACCACTTGATTTAGACACAATTTTTCAATAAATAAGAATGAAACAAACATAATGATATACTAAGACATGGCTAATGTATCCACTTCAGAAATACAATAAATAATATTTGCAAAATTTGGTTTAGCTAACATGTCACCATTTCATAGCTTGCATTGGAATAAAAGCAATGAAATTAGCTCTTATCACCTAAAATAATGCAATGGTGTTTTTATTTTTGTCTGTTTGTATGCTCAGGTTTCATTGGCTCAGGAACCTAAACACGACTGTTGTCTTTCTGGGAATATCTTGCATCCAGCACGCTGGGGCCTCAGCCCTTGTTTTACTTATTCCTTTTGTGTCTGTGCTGATGGCTCTGATAACTCTTCATATGATGTACTGTAATCTGATTTATCAACCCAAAAAAGGTAAGTAAATCATACTTTGCATTAATCTTTTCGGATTTTGTTGTGGTCTTGACAGATCTCCTTCCTCTTTTATTTCCTGTAACTTCTCTTTCAACCCACACAATTTGAATATTCTGGCAATTATTATACCTGATAGAGTCTACAAGAATATCTATAATGTATGTCTTCTTTTATTTTCCCTTTGTTGAAAAAGTTTTTAAAATGGAGTATTTCAAGAGTAAATCAAAATAGAAAAAAAATCATAGAGGACCTCTACAGCGCTTATTTTCCTCAATCTTGAACTCATCCTCACTCACTTTTATCCCTAGTCCACTGTGGTAATTTTGAAGCAAAAACTACATATTATAGCATCTAATTTGTATATTTTGTTATATGTATTTTCTTTTTTTTAAAGTTTCTATTTGTTTGAGAGGTAGAGTTGCAGATAGTGAGAGGGAGAGATAGAGAAAGGTCTTCCTATCTGTTGGTTCACTCCCCAAATGGCTGCAACAGCCTGAGCTGCACTGATCTGAAGCCAGGAGCCAGGAACCAGGAGCCAGGAGCTTCCTCCAGGTCTCCCACGCAGGTGCATGGGCCGAAGGACTTGGGGCATCTTCTACTGCTATCCCAGGTCACAGCAGAGAGCTGGATCAGAAAAGGAGCCACCTGAACTAGAACCGGCACCCATTTGGAATGCCGGCACTGCAGATAGAGGATTAACCTACTGCGCCACAGCATCAGCCCCATATTTTCAGTTTTTTAAGATTTATTTTATTTACTTGAAAGTTAGAGTTAGAGAGATCTTCCATCTGTTGGCTCACTTCCCAAACAACAACCACAACAGCTGAGGTTAGGCAAGGACAAAGGCAGGAGACTGGAACTCCATCCTGGTCTACCAAACATGTGGCAGGGACCCAAGTACTTTGGCCATCATCTGCTGCCTTCCTAGGCACATTAGCAGGAAACTGAATTGGAAGTGGAGCACCAGGGAATCAAATCAGCAACTTAACCCACTACATCACAACATCCAACTAGAAAGCCAGTTTCTTAACATTGTCAAATAATCTGGTCATTATTAAATTCTTTCAGACTGTTTTCATTGTTTCATTTTTCTTTATAGTTTTTTCATATCAAACCCAAATAAAACACATATATTCCAAAAGACAGATGTCACCTTAGGCTATATATATTTTCCCATTCATCTTTGTTTCTACTTATATTATTACTTTTTAAAGAAATATGAAAATTTTCCATCCTCTGGATTTTGCTAATAACATGTGCATGGTGTCACTGGACAATTTTTTTTACCTGTTATATTTCCTGTAAATTTTCTAATAAGCCTAGAGACTTAATCAAATTCAATTTTTTTGACATTTCTTTCATAGATGGCATCATGTATGTCAAACAAGAAATGTAATATCTTTGTTTCTGCAGTGTTAGTGTCCATTGATGATATTTTCCCAAATCCACCACTCCACTGGGGGTTTTTAACATGGTGATAGTACACATTTCTTTCTCTTTTATTAGCTGAAATAATTCCATAAAGAGAAATATCTTTCTCATCAACTATTTAGTTATACATATGCATAATTTATGTAAGAAAAGAAGATAAATGTTTAATTCTTTCCCTCTATCTATAGATTTTCAAATTAATGAATTGAACTTCAACAGTTTGGAACAGTGATCTGTTGGGTTTTCTAAACTCATGAATGTAAGCATTTCGGTGACAGTTAGCAATGCTCAAATTGTTCTATATTTGGGCAATGAGTTCCTCTACATGTTGATGGCTGAATCTTTCAGACAAGCCTCTTGCTGTCTTTCATTGTTTCTTTGCATTATGGATTATCTTTCCATTTGCTTAATAATGGTAGATATTAAAGTTATATTTGTGTGTATGTGTTTTCTTTCCTACTTATAAAAGCATTAACATTATTTGAACTTTTCTTATCTGCTTTTCTCATTTAATATTCCCCAGGGATCACTTTACAATTGTATATAAGATTATTCTTCATTCCTTCTTATAATTGTATATTACTTTATTCTGCCAAGAGTGTCCATTAATTTTGCCTGTTTCATTGTTAGATATCTGAATTTTTCTATACATTTTATATATTAAGTAGAGTCTAAAGAATAGGTTTGTGCATACTCCTCTTTGCAACTTTTCTTTGCCAGTACACTATTATGATATATTCCTAGAAGCAGGGTTGCTAAATCAAAAAGTAAGTCCATGGGGTTGGCATTGTGGCATAGTGGGCAAAGCCAGAGCTTACTACATTGGCATCGTACATGGGTGCGGGTTTGTGTCCTACTTACTCACTTCCAATCCAGCTCCCTGCTAATGGCCTGGGAAAAGCAGCAGAATACGGTCCAAGTGTTTGGGCCCTTGCCATCCATGTGGGAGATACAGATGAAACTCCTCACTCTTGGCTTGGGCCTGACCCAGTGCTGGCCATTATGGCCATTTGCAAAGTGAATCCATGAATGGAAGATCTTTCTCTCTGTGTGTCTCTCCCTCTGTCTATCACTCTGACTTTCAAAATAAATAAATAAATCTTTTTTAAAAAAGTATGTAAATATACAATTTTGTTATATAGCACCTAATCTATAGTGGTTGTGCTGCTATTTTGTGTTTCATTTTTTTCTTTTTTTTTGACACTATTTTGTGTTTCTAAGAAAAATGTATATAAACACCTATTTCTCCATAGTCTCTCTAACAATGTTACAAACTTGTAAATTTCTGCAAGTTTGAGAGTGGGAAATGGCATTTCACTATAGTTTTAACTTATATTTTTCTTGTTTTGAGAAAATTTGGGCACTGTTTCATTGCTTTTGGAGTAGTTTGCATTTCCTTTCCAGTGGAATATATGTTCACATTTCCAGTCTATTTTTTCAATAAAATTGCAGTCCTTGATTACTGCAGTAAAAAACACATAACATTAAATTTACCACCATAATCATTTTAAGAGGATTAATTTATTTATTTGAAAGGCAGTTACAGAGAGAGAGGAGAGAGAATGAGAGAGACAGAGACAGATGCTCCGATCTTTGATTAATCTGTTGTGTCACAATGCTAGCCCCCACCATAATCATTGTTAACCGTAAGGTTCAATAGTGTTAAGAATATTTACATTGGCTGGTGCCATGGCTCAATAGGCTAATTCTCTGCCTGTGGCACCAGCACACCGGGTTCTAGTCCCGGTTGGGGCACCGGATTCTGTCCTGGCTGCCCCTCTTCCAGGCCAAGCTCTCTGCTATGGCCCGGGAGTGCAGTGGAGGATGGTCCAAATCCTTGGGCCCTGCACCCACATGGGAGATCAGGAGAAGCACCTGGCTCCTGCCTTCAGATCAGCGTGGTGAGCCGGCTGTGGCAGCCATTGGAGGGTGAACCAACGGCAAAAGGAAGACCTTTCTCTCTGTCTCTCTCTCTCTCTCACTGTCCACTCTGCCTGTCAAAAAAAAGAAAAAAGAAAAGAAAAGAACATTTACATTGTTATACAACAGATCTCTAGAACTTTTTCATCTTTTACCCCTGAATCACTAACCAGTAAATTCTCATTTACCCTCTCTATTTTCTATAGTTCTTAACAGCCACATTTCTACCTTCTATTTCTACAATTTTGACTACTTTAGGCACTACTTATGGATAGAATCATGCATTATTTGCCTTTTAATAACTGACATTTTATATAGCCTAATATCCTTGATTAGCCTAATATTCCTATTATATGATATGAATCCTTTATTTTTAATGTTGCATAGTATTCAGCAGCGTGTATGTGCTACATATTCTGCCCATCTATTAATGGATATTTGGGTTGCTTCCAACTCTTGGCTTAACTAAACAATGCTGCAAGAACGTAAGTGTGATATTATCTCTTCAAAGATTCTATTATTAATTCTTTTAGATAGATACCCAGAAGTGTGATTGCTGGATCATATGGCAATTCTACTTCTAAATTTTTGAGGGATCTTTCTTATGTATTCCGTAATGATTACATAATTTTATATTACCACCAACAGAGAACAGAGTTCTTCACAATTTCTCTATATCCTGGCCAACACTTGCTATTTCTTGTTTTTTTAATAATTGCCATCATAAAGAGTATGAATTGATGTCTCATGATGGTCTTGAGTTGCACTTCCCTAGTGATTAGAGAAGCTGAGCTCTTGTTTTGGGTTTATTGGTCATTTGGATAGGTGTCTTTCGTGTCTGTCACCTTTTTGTTTATTATTTGTCTGCTTCTTGTTGAGTTGCAAAAGGTCATTACATATTTGAGATATTAACCTCAAATAAGATACATGATTTTCAATTTTTTTCTTCAAATTGTAGGTTGACTTTTTATTCTGTTGGTTGTTTTCTTTGAAAATTTCATACAAAAAGTTGAAAATAAAAACTAAGTTTTGTTGCAAACATTTGTGAAATCTATGCAATTTCTTCATAATATGCATTTTCTTTGAACTTTTAAAACTCCTCCACAGATGTAGGCCTTCCTTTTAGATCTTTAATTTATTTTGAGTTAATCATAGTATATGTTATAAGGAAAGGGCCCAACTTCATTCTTTTGCATGTGGATATACAATTTTTTCATACTGTTCGCTAAAGACACTGTCCTTTCCCCAGTCGTGGTCTTGGTGTCCTGTTAGAATCATTTGGCCATTTATGCAAGGGTGCAATTTTGGGCGCTCTATTGTGTTCCATTAGCCTATATTTCTATCTTTATGTCAGAATCATGCACTAAACTTTCTTGCTTTGTATCATGTTTTGAAATCACAGTGTGGAGCATCCAACTTTTTTCTTTTTCAAAGTTGTTTTGACTACTTGGGGCCCCTTCATATGAATTTTAAGATATTTTTTCTATTTCTGAAAATTTGAATTTGTAGATTACTTTGGGTAGGATGAATATTCTAACAATATTAAATCTATCAACTGAAAAGCATGGAATGTTTTCCATTTATTTGCATGTTATTCAATCTATTTTGCCAGTTTTGCAGTTTCCAATGTATAACAAGCCTTTCACCTTCTAGGGTAAGTGTATTCCTAGATAACTTTTTAATGTAATGGTAAATGGGATTGTTTCCTTAATTTCCTTTTTAGGTCAGTGTACAGAAACACAGTAATTTTTTAGTGTTGATGTTGTATCCTGAAATTTTGCTGAATTCAATTATCCATGGAACATTTGGCTTCGGTTCTTTTAAGTTCACGTCATCTGTAAATGGAGATGATTTTAATTCTTTTCTGAGTTTTATGACTTTTATTTCTTTTCTTATCTAATTTCTCTGTATAGGCACTACAGTCAGTACCAGAGGCAACAGCGAGCATCCTTGCCTCGTTCTTGACCTTAGAGGAAAGGCTTTCAGTCCTCACTGTTATCTGTAAGCTTTTCATACATGGTTTTCATTATGTTAAAATACTTTCTTCCCATTCCTAGATAATGGGTTTTTTTTAATAATGAAAAGGTGTTACCTTTGCCAAATGCTTTTTCTGTATTCATTGAGATTATCATGTGGGTTTTGCCCAATGTTTTTTAATGTAGTGTTTCACATTAATTGTTTTCAAATCACATTTGAATCACCTTTGCATTCCAGGTATAAATCCTATTTGGTTGTGGTATATGATCCTTCTGAAGTGATGCTGAACTTGGCTTTGCAACATGTTTTTTAGAATTCTTGCATTAATATTCATCAGGGATATTAATTTGCAGGATTTTTTTTCCTTGTGTCATCTTTGTTGGTTTTGGTATCATAGTAACACTGATGTCATAGAATATTTGGGAGCCTTCTCTGTTTCAGATTCTTTGGAAAAGTTTAAAATTGGTGTTAATTATTCCTTAAATGGTAGAATTAGCCACTGAAGTCTCAGTCTTTTCTTTGTTGGGAAGTTTTTTTTATTATTGCTTCAACATACTCACTATTTATAGGTCTACTCACTGTTTATAGGTCTTCTTTGATTTCTTAATTTTGTTTTTAAAAGATTGATTCATTTTATTTGAAAGGCAGCACTACAGAAAGAAAGAGGGAGGGACAGGGAGAGATCTTCCATCTGCTGGTCCACTCCCCAAATGGTAACAGCCAGGGTTAGGCTGGGTTGAAGCCAGTATCCAGGAGCTTTATCCAGATCGCCATCTCCAAGTGGATGTCACGGATCCAAGTACTTAGGCCATCCTCTGTTGCTTTCCCAGGTGCATTAGAAGGGAGTTGGATCAGAAGTGGAGCCACCAGGATACAAACCAGTGCCCACATGGGATGCTGGCATTGCAGGTGGCAGCTTAACCACTGCACCACAACACTGGATCCTATAATTTAGTATTATAGGATGTTGTTTGCTTCTAGGAATTTAACCATTTCTTCTAGGTTATACAATTTGTTGTTGTATAGTTATTCATAGTAGAATCGTTTTTATCTGTTTTATTTCCTTTTTTTTTTTTTTTTTGACAGGCAGAGTGGACAGTGAGAGAGAGAGACAGAGAGAAAGGTCTTCCTTTGCCACTGGTTCACCCTCCAATGGCCACCACGGCCGGCGCTTCGGCCGGCACACTGCACTGATCCGATGGCAGAAGCCAGGTGCTTCTCCTGGTCTCCCATGCGGGTGCAGGGCCCAAGCACTTGGGCCATCCTCCACTGCACTCCCAGGCCACAGCAGAGAGCTGGCCTGGAAGAGGGGCAACCGGGACAGAATCTGGCGCCCTGACCAGGACTAGAACCCGGTGTGCCGGCACTGCAGGCAGAGGATTAGCCAAGTGAGCCACGGCGCCGGCTATCTGTTTTATTTCTTTAACAATAATAATTCCTCCTTTCTTTCCAAATTTTATTTGAATCCTCTTTCCTTGTTTCACAGTCTAGCTACGGGTTTGTCAATTTCATTGCTCTTTTCATGAAACCAGCACTTAGCAATTGAGTTTATTCTATGGTTTTCCTATTGCCTATTCTCTGCCGTAATCTTATTTCTTTCCATCTTCTGACTTTTAGTTTAGCTCATGCTTCTTTCTCTAGATCCTTCAGGTGTCAAGTTAAGCTGTTGATTTGACATCTTTCTTTCTTTTTAATGTAACATTTGCCTTATAAACTTCTTCTTTTTACTGCTTTTGCTACAACCCACAAGTTTTAGTTTGTTGTGTTTTTGTTTTCATTCATTTCCAAATATTTTCTAAATTTCTTTGTGATTTATCCCCTGATACATTGGTTGTTTACAGTGGTTTGTTTTTGTAGCCTCTTTCTTGCCAATTTTTAGAAAAATGTTATATTTGAGTTATATTAACCTTTTTTATGATAAAAATTGCAAATATCATTTCTCATTTATTATATGCTGTTTTGTGAAAACACAGTGTATGAGAACTGGCTTCCAAAGACAGAAGGTACAAAAGAGACCAAAGAAACAGTCAGACCAATCCAGGATTTTACAAAGTGTGATTTCGTTGGGGTTCTGATGGACAGAAATGTAGTCTCTGGCATCTGAGAACATATAGATTCCTGCATTTCCAATCAGTAGTTAGAGATTTATATAAAACAAAGGTGGCCCACAGTTAACCTAAGTGCACTCAGACTTTGTCAAGAAACAGTAACATTCCAGGCATTAAATAAAGAACATTCCAAAGTTCAGCCCAGCAGGCTATCTTAATGACTTTGCTTATTCCATAAGATTTGGGATGACTATTAGGATTACCTAACAGGCAAGTTAATATTGATACAATAATCACTGTGATAGTGTCAAATTCCACCTTCATATAGTGTCTAGATTTTCTTCTTCTATTATTTTCCATGCACAAGCATTTTTAAAATTTATTTGTTTGTCTTATCTTTGGGGCTTATGTTCACACCAAAATTTATCAACTATTGATTCTAGATTTTGTGTAATATTTGAAAAGCTATACTCACTCCCAGATTATAAAAGAATTACCTTATGTTTCTTTTAGTTTTTGTTTAATTCGTTTTTATTCTGCCTTTATACCTCTGAGCCATTTGGAAATTATTTTAGAAAAGGTTGTCAGAATAAACTCGATTGTACTGTTTTCCCATATTACTATCAAATTATTTCAATCTTATTTTAAAAAGTCTTGGCCTTTCTTACTCATTTGAGATGCCATATTCATTGTACACTTTCAGTTGATTTTCTAGACCATCTATTCTATTCCATTGCTCATTCTATCCATTTTGCTTAACTCTGATCTTAATTTCTAACATATTTTCTTTTATCGTTACCATTGTCTCTACTATTTATCCGTACAACCAATAGCAATGGCATGAATTGTATTTTTTAAAATTATGCAAATTCACCAGATTAACTTCATTAATACTACATACCTGTGAGATGGACTGGAAGAGTACACCGTATCCCTCTGCAGCTCAGACTCTGTATGGCTTGATTCTACTCTGGTGGCACCCCGAGTGACTCTTTACCATATCATTTACTACACGTGTTGAAATAATGTTTATAAATACAGTTAAAAACTTCTGTGTCTTATAAATACTTCAAATATGATAATTGTTCAGTGGTTATCATTAAACTGAGTGCAGAAACTGAGTCATATTTCAATTAAATGAGAATCTCACAGAAAATAGGTGCAGTGGAACCAGGACTTTAAAGCGTTAGCTTCCCAGGCTAAAAGTCATTCTATTACACCACACACAAAGGCAGTGAAACAGTGCAAATATCATCCACTGAAGCCCCCTGTCCCTTCTTCTTTGAGGTCTGTAGTCTGAGGACCACAGTGTAGCACTGCAAGTCCTCTTTGTAGTCTATAGGATGGAGTCAATATACAAAACTGTGCCTCTGTCAGTCTCAAATAACCAAAATCAATCAATCAATAAATAAATAAATAAAAGGAAAATGTAAATTATATGTTTTTTGTTGAAAGACCACTTTGGCACTTTCTGGACTGTTCAATAATCAAATAATTTTTTTGTATGAACACACACACACAAAATACATACAAATCTGCTAGTAACTATTCAGCTCCCATCCATTTGCTTCCTAATCTACTTAAGAACATAGCCATATAAATATGATTTTTCTTAAAGTAATGCAGATCAATGTAATCAACTCTGTTTATTGCTAGCCTATCATAGTCCATATATTATATATTTTAACATATGATAAGGAAAACTTTCTTAGGATACTAGAATGAAAATGTTTATTAGCTGCAAGAATGATTAGCATAGAAAATGTTTGCCAATGGTTTACTTCACACCAGGTTCTATGAAATAAATATTATAGGGCTCATTTTCATTTTATTTTTTGTTTACTATTTCCAAGTTGTAAGATCACCCAACAAAACTGAACTTATACTCTGTCTTCCCTCCAGCAAAGTATATAATCCTTATTTTGGCTCCTTCCTCTCTGATGACTAAATTGGAAATCCCTCAAAGCTGTAATTCAAAGCCATAGGTGACCTTAAAGAAATGATTTTTTATATGCTACCTTTTATTTTAAGGTAACTTTTCAAATGTAGACCATGCATTCCATTATGTTTAGCTGTCAAGCACGGCCTTCATTTGCATTTCTTCCCACTGCTATAATTTTGAGAACTGGCAGGTGACCAAAGAAGAAAAAATGTGCATCTACCATCTAGAGTGCAATGTAGGCTTTTTTTTATTATAATTAAGTAGCATAGATATTCATGATTAGATCAAGGTCAGAAGAGCAGAACATCACAGCCAAGGACTTAAAGGTACAAAGAATAGAAAAATTGCTTCCTGAAAGTTTTTTTAAAATAGTAATAGCTACACTCTTTTAAGTTTTGCAATAAAACATTTAAAATAGCTCATCTGTTTTATTTTAAAATGTGCACGCCTGGTGTGTTTGCCGTGCACATTTAAACAGGAGCTTGAAGTGTCAGTTGAATTTTTCATTCCAATTTTTTTCAACTTCCCTTTTCTGCTCCTGGTGCAGAAAAGCAATTTGGGGATTATAATGACAATAGATATTTTTAAGGCTGTGTCTACATGTCACCTGAAATTATTTGTATAGGAGACAACAAGTTTTCTACTAAGTTCAATCGATTAATCCAAAGAGATGATGCAATGTTTAAATGCAGGTGCTTTCAACAGGATGCCCATCCTGACATTCAGTGGTAGCTACAATTCATGGCCACTCCCCCTTGAGTGGACAGATTCCTGTGTATTTCCTTCTTGCACTTTCTATCTGGCTTTTTGACTCTGTCTCAGTCCAACTCATCAGTGTAGGTTTATTATTTTGCTGTTTTCCTTCCTTCTTGTTTACAACCCATATAATGTGCAGTTTTCTCAGTTCCTAGACAAGCTTGTCTCCTTGAAGTGATGTGCAGACCTGGAGTTCATTCCAAGGACCCCTGTGTCTTCTCTACCCATCCTCTTTGCCTAAGTAATCTCTAGTCCCAGGGCTTCTAATGCCATCTACATGCTTGATTTCACCTTGAACTCTTTTTCACCTTGAGAGGCATATATCCTATTTCCTATTTTGACTTGGTTATCTAATAATTTTTTGGACTTAACTTGACCAAAACTCAACTTCTGATTCAGTCAAGTGCAAACTGCCTCCTTTCTTATTTTTCCCTTAGCAGTGTAGGTCACCAACATCCAACTGTATAACAAGAAAAAAAAGAGTCATCTTAAAATCTAATTCCTCATCCCTTTCCACATTGAAAATTCTATTGATTGTTCAACAACACTTTTGAGTTCATTTCTCTTTGTTGCTACTACTCTACTAGTCCAAGCCATCACTTCCTGCTGCCTGTCTCCTGGCTTCCTTTCTGTCCCCTAAAATCCAACATTCATGAAGCTATCAGGGTTCCAGAGTAGCACTCTTTAAAAATATACATCAAGGGGACTGGTGTTGTGGTCTAATGGGTAAAACCATTGCCCATGTTTCAAACATCCTATATGGGTGCTGGTTTGAGTCCCAGATTCTCCACATTCAATCCAACTCTCTATTAGTGGCCTGGGAAAAACAGCAGAGGATGTTGGGCGCCGTGGCTCAACAGGCTAATCCTCCGACTTGCGGCGCCGGCACACCGGGTTCTAGTCCCGGTCAGGGCACCGGATTCTGTCCCGGTTGCCCCTCTTCCAGGCCAGCCCTCTGCTGTGGCCCAGGAGTGCAGTGGAGGATGGCCCAAGTGCTTGGGCCCTGCACCCCATGGGAGACCAGGAGAAGCACCTAGCACCTGGCTCCTGCCATCGGATGAGCGTGGTGCGCCGGCCGCAGCAGCCATTGGAGGGTGAACCAACGGCAAAGGAAGACCTTTCTCTCTCTCACTGTCCACTCTTCCTGTCAAAAATAAAAAAATAAAAATAAAAAAAAAACACCAGAGGATGGCCCACCTGTTTGGACCTCTGATACCCATGCAGGAGATGCTCCTGGCCCCAGTCTTTGACTTGGCTGTTGTTGCCATCTGGGGAGCAAACAAGCAGATGGAAGAGTCTCAGTCTCTCTCTCTCTCTCTTTTTCCCCTCGTTTCTCTCTGTAACTCTGAATTTCAAATAAGTAAATAAAATCATATATGTATATATGTATGTGTCTATATGCACACACAATGCACACATACTTCACAGGGCCAGTGTTGTGACATAGATTAAGTTGCCACTTGGAACATTAGCATCCCATGTCAGAGTGCCTGGTGTGAGTTCCAGCTCCCCTGATGTTGATCCAGCTTCCAGCTAATGTGCCTAGGAAGACAGCAGAAGATGGCCCTGAGACCCTGCAATCCACATAGAAGACTATAAGGGAATTTCTGGCTCCAGGCTTTGGCCTGGCCCAGACCTGGCTCTTGTAGCCATTTGGGGAGTGAACCTGCAGATGGAAGATTCTCTCTCTCTCTCTCTCTCTCTGCCTTTCAAATGAATAAGTAACTCTTTAAAAAATACATATACATTACATGATCACTCTTCTTAATACTTTTTAGTGGTTTTCCATACATGATGATAAATTTCACTCTCCTCACCTTGTCTGTATGGTCTGACCTCTGACCACCTCTTGGACTTCATCTCTTCCCAAACTTCTTCTCACTGAATTATTGCGTCATTGGCCTTTGCTGTCTGTCCAATCTCATTTTTAATTCATGATATGACTTTTATGTTTTTTAATTTTATTTAAGTTATATAAGTTTCATGTATTTCATACATACAGATTTAGGAACATAGTGATGCTTCCTACCCTACCCTCCCTCCTACCCACGCTCCAGCCCTTCTTCCTCCTCCCTCTCCCATTCCCACTCTTAATTTTTACAAAGATCTATTTTCAGTTTACTTAATGATTGTAAAGTTAACCCTTAACTATTAAAAGAGCTCAACAAATAGTATGAAGGAAAAAAAAGCAAAACACTGTTCCTCAATGGAAGAGACAAGGGCTGTAAGCAATCATCAGATCTCAAAATGTCCATTTCACTCCAATACATTACATTATAGGTAATCTATTAGTTATCTCAAATCAGGGGAAACATTTGATATCTGTCTTTTTGGGACTACACAGGTCTTTTTCACTTATTTTCAGGCCTTCAATCCTTGGGCCATAGAATTGCCTACTATTTTCCTATTTGTGGTATCTCTCCCTCCACAAAGAAGACTTGAGAGTTTACAGCTCTTTTTCACTGCTATATTCTCAGGATGCAGAAAAGTCCCTGGGTCATAGTGATTAATAAATACACTGAACAAATGAATGATTACATTCAAATTTCTTTGGTATCAGTTATGCACACTTGATGTACTAGCTAGTACTTTAAACTTCTTTTCATACTTCTTGGTTTTTGACCATCTTGTTACATTGCTCCTTATCAGTGTATCAGATACAATTTTATTTTAAAAATTCATTTTCCAAAGTGTATATTTAATTGAAACCTGAGCCACAGAGTAGCACTGAACTATGAACTGTTTTTTACCAGCATGCAACAAATAAATAAAGATAATATGAGAAAACACATAGAAATATTTATGGAATCACATTTTATGTCTGTTGAATCTAATAATAAAAACATCAAGGCTTACATTTTTATGCCTTTATTATATTTTCAGATATTTCATTTTTATTGTGCTTCACAAATATATTGACCATGACAACTGAGAATTTTGGAAAACTGATGTTTTAAGACAGTTTGAGGATTACTAATCTAAACCACCTCTCTTTAGAATTAATATGACCAAGACTGGCTTTCTGGTTTAGCAGGTAAAGCTACTGTCTGCAACACCAGCATCCCATATGGGTGCCGGTTCAAGCACTGGCTGCTCCACTACTGATCCAGCTCCCTGCTAATACCCTGAGAAAAGCAGAAGATGGCCCAAGAGCTTGGGCCTTTACCAGCCATGTGGAAGACCAGGTGAAGCTCCTGGCTCCTGGCTTTGGCCTAACCCAGGGCTAGCCATAATGGTCATTTTGGGAGTGAACTCATGGATGGAACATTTTTCTCTCTACGTCTCTCCCTCTTTATCTAACTCTGACATTTAAATAAATAAATAAATCTTTTAGAAAATAATATGATATCAGCTATGGACTTTCGACCTACCTGTTAAGTATGCACTTGTTAAGATGCTCATATCTGATATCGGAGTGCCTGGATCAAGTCATGGCTCTGCTCCCAATTCTAGCTTCCTATAAATGCAGTCCATGGAAGATGGCAGGTGAAGGTGCAAATAGTTGGACTGGCTCCTAGCTTTGACCTTGCCCAGCCTCAGCCCTTGTGGGCATTTGAGGAGTGAACCTAGCAGAGAGCTTTCTCTCTCTCTCTCTCTCTCTCTCTCTCTCTCTGTGTGTGTGTCCCTCTCCCTTTCTTCTCAAATAAATAGAATAAAATAAATAACTTTGGAAAAGAAGTTATATGATAGCAATACTTAATTGTTTAATAAGGTTATAATTTTCAATTTATCATGCGTTAGGAGAAGATCCAAATTTATCTTGCTGCAAATAGTCATTTGTTTATACCAAAAGAATACTGAGTTTAAAAATACAATACAAGTTAGGAGGAGGGGGAATTGGGGAAAATATTGTTGGAAATAGTCTTTGATTCTGCTTATAGTTATCATTTAATAATAAAGTCTATTTGAAATAATAGAGGAATCTGAATTAACGATACTATAATTGTAGTCTCCATACTTTACTGTTTTGCAAGAGTTGTGCAGAGAACAGGCCAATGAGCTACAGAAACAAGATTGTGAGGAAACGTGAAGGAGTTAAGCATCCTGGCCCGTGCCTGTCCAAATGCAGTGTCTCGACTGTTCATCAGCACAATCTCAGTTCTCATCTTAACTTAAACCTTAAGTAAACTAATTGAAATAGGAAAGTCTCATAATAGAGCCATTATTTCTGCAGTAATAAAGTACTTCCTTCCTAAGAGATATAAATCGTGGCTATTTACACACAGGTGCTCCTGTTCCCTTGGCCTTGGTCCCTAGGCCCTGGTTCTGGTCCTTCTTCTCTGGCAATACTGATGGTGAAGAGGCAATAGTAACTAGAGATATGAGCCCATCTCTTGTCAGTAATTATCCCTGAATACTTCCACATGACCTAAACACACTTCACAAAGGCCACCAAAAAGCCACAACCACAATCATTCTTGGTCACTACCAATTTGGGCTGGATTTGATTCAGTGACTTAGAGGTGAAAGGCTCCATATTCAATTACCAGGCCCCCAGCTCCCTCAATTAATCAAAGGCTGACACAATGGGTCTATCACACCTCTTTAAAAAAGGACTAGACCAAATCAATATAATCACTTAATAACTATACAAAGAAACATTAATAAACAGTATTTAAATATAAATACAAATACTCCATTCTATTTAAATACAAGACATCAGAGTGCATTATATCTAGAGTTTTATTCTAGCATACTTGAATACATTCGGAATGTATACTTTGAGCTTCTATAGCAAGCTTCTTTGGAGAAACTCAAATGCTTTCACTTTTATTACACCATTTATCCTGCAGTTTTGTGTCTATACAGTTTGGTGAGGGATTTATCTGGTCAATTGGAGTACTATGATAGATTATATCTATTATGATGGCACAGGTGAACTGCTCACTAAACGGGGATCTCTTATCTGTCATTGCATCAAGAACTCCTAATGAACTCAATGAAAAGGTGGAACTTGAAAGATCATAAAGGAAGCAACAATGAGGTTGCAAATCACTAGCAGTCAGCAACTACTGACGTCCTAGGCAATAAAATGTTTCTGATACTTTCACCATAGCCATATAAACCCAGAGGAAACTACTGGAAAAGCCAAAAGCCAACGAATCCAATCTGAACTTTTAGTGACACTATCAACATGCATAAAGTCATTTAAAGAGTTCAAAGTTTAACCTTATATCTGAAATTCAAGGATAAAGTCAAGGCAGAGAATACATTTCCCTTCATCTCCATGTCAAAATAAGAAACCACCCTCTACCCGCCAAGGAAAGTGAGGACTATTTATATAGTGATTTATATTTTAAAAAATAGTATGGAGTTCTTTGTATTAAGGATATAAAAGAAAGCTCAGGTTATCTTATTCATTAATAAGTTAAAGTTAGAGACTTCTGAGAGATTCTGAAATCCTTTACTTTGGTGTTTTATTTTGTCACCTTTCTTCCCTTTTTAATATGTTCCCATTGATCTTACCTTTTTCATTTTTTACATCAGCTGTCAGGCACCACCCTGCGCTGGTCATCAGGATGCCAGACTCCTTGTCAGAAGCTTATTCCTTTGAATCCAACCCCTTGGGTGCTAAAACCTTCTCAGTCACTTTTCTGCCCTTCATCCTTGCAATTGCCATCTTTCTAATTGGCATCTTGGAAAACGGGAAAGCAATTCCTATACTAACACATAATCTCTCCAATTATCTGCAGGTTGTTCCCTCCTGACAATATGTGGGGTGTTTGTTAATGCCCTAAAAACATGCTGCCTGCAATTTTACCAAGGTGGCAGAGATGTGACAAGCTGGTTAGACCATGCCAAGGAAACAAATGGTGGCTGCTACAGTGAACACCACGTAGAGGACACAAAATATTTCTTTACCCTCCTCCCTCTCTTCGTGTTTCAGCTTCCATACAGAATGTGCATCATGCAGGTAAGGAGGGACAATGGATACTACGTCAACAACACAGTGATCGTGTGGTACCTTAACCAGTCACATGTATTTTCATCCAACAGCATGCTTCTTATGCACAGTTGGGTGGTTACCCCACAGATGCTTCTAACCATTGTGGGTGGTGATTTCAAGAGCTAAGAGGGGTAGGCAGGGGCATACCCAAGGATTCCTGGGTATGTGTTGCCTTTGTACAGTTATAAATGGTCGTCAGTGGGTGCAGACCACACTTCAGAGTGCAGAGGCATAAGGTACAAGAGAAGCAGACAAAAACATCAAATCTATAGGCAATTACCAAACTTCCCTTTAGCCAAAGGTTTTGCTTTCCTCCCTCATTAAACCTTTAAAAAGTGGTACTAACAAGCAACTAATTTGACTGATTTGAGCACCACCTTCGCTGTACTCTGAAGTGGAAGTACTAATGAGCAACTGATTCTCTCTCCACCTACTCTATTAGTTCCTTCGGGAATCAGTCCCTGTGCTGTGAGGAAATCAAAGGGAAAACACTAAGCCCAAAGTATCATTTCCAGATATAAGGAATTTAAATTTTTCTTTAGTGTGGTTATAGTCAAAGACAAACTTAGAGAAAAAATAAATGATTATAAAAGTCTGGGCAAATTTATGACTTTCTTGCTAACTCCTAACTTGGGATTTAGAAGGCAAATGAATGACTTATAGTCATAAACAACTACATCATTTGGTAATGATAAAGCTTAGGCTTAGAAAAATTATGTGATATTTTCAGAGAGCTGAGAGAGGCAGTGGATAGTAGGCCCTAGGTAATAGTAGTGAAATAAAAAGTGGAATTCACTCTATGACACTTAGTATGCTGACTCTGTTACATCAGAAGTTAGCAAAAATATTACCAAACTACAGGCCCAATCCAGTCCACTGCCTTTTTTGTACATCCTGAACGTTAAGAAGGTCTATTGCATTTTTCTATGGTAGAAAAAAATCAAAAGAAGAATAATGTTTTGTAGTACATTAAAAAAATGTGAAATTTAAATTTCAGTGTCCTGAAATAAAGTTTTATCAGAACCCAACCATGCTTATTAGTTTGTCTTATCTATGCCTGCTGATGCTCAGAAGCAGCAAAATTGAGTGACTGCTACAGAACCCTCATGTGGACATAATTGCTCTCTAGTCCTTTATAGAAAAGTTGACTGAACCCTAGCCTAAACCATGCATGAAAGCTGGTCTCATTTAGGAAATTTAGCCTCCTTCCTGACTCAACAAGAGAAACAGGCACAAAAACAGAATATAGCTAAAATATTTTAAATCTCATGAAAAATAAAATTAAAAGATAAATTCATTTTAGTGCAAAAAGTTCAAATCAAGGTGTCTTCAAAAAATTCATGGAAAATGTATATCATGATAAAAATGCTCAAAAATTTCATTTTTGTATCAAAATTAGCTTATCATTTACTTTTATTTTCCACAAACTTTCCCATATATCTTAGTATATAGCCCTACTATCATAAAAACTTCTTAAAATAAGGACTAGTGTTGTGGTGTAGTGGGTAAAACACAGCCTGCAATGCTGGCAGTCCATATAGGTGCTGGTTCAAGTCCCAGCTGCTCTATTTCCAATTCAGCTCCCTGGTAACGGTTTGGGAAAGCAAAGAAGGTGGCCCAAGTGCGGGAGACTCACGTGGGTCTGGCCTTGCCCTGGCCATTGTTTCCACTTGGGGAATGAATTAGCAGATGGAAGATCTCTCTCCCTCCCTGTCTCTCCTTCTCTCTACGTAACTCTGATTTTTAAGTATATTTTAATGAAAAAATAGTAAAATAGAAAAACTAATAGGGAGTACAAATGTAGCAAGTGATCCATAGCTAATCTTAAAATCTCTATACAAATGTCCCGTATTTTCATTTTTTTAAAAAAAAAGATTTATTTATTTAAAAGTCAGAGTTACAGAGAATGAGAGAGGAAGAGACAGAGATAGAGACACACACACACACAGAGAGAGAGAGAGAGAAAGAGAGATCTTCCATCTGCTGGTTCATTCCCTAGATGGCCACAATGACTGAGGTTGAGTCTCCCATGTGGGTGGCAGGGGCCCAAACACTTGGGCCATTCTATGCTGCATTTCCCAGGCAATTAGCAGAGAGCTGGATTGGAAGTGGAGCATCCATATTGGATGCCAGCATCACAAGTCACGACTTTACTTGTTATGCCACAACACTGGCCCCTCCAATTCTTTACGTTCATAATGCAGTAACACCTGATTTCTTCCCACTTAGTTGGAGCCTTCCCTGAAAATTATCATATATGACTTAATTAGAAATAAATTATTATAAGTTTTGGTAAATTAATTTTAAGCATATCATCACATCTAGATGACCTGCTTATTGCAAACAGTAAGAACTAATATTTATTGGTCACGTGTTATGGATAACATCTTCTAACAGTATCTAACCATTGCAGCAAGCCTGCATTACTAGTAGTATTATCCTCAACCAGAGGCTCAAAGACAGTAACCACCCTGCTTGTGGTTACCTTGCAGATGCATGGCCGAGCGGTCATCTGAGCTCAAGGCCAGTATTAAGCCCCATGCCTTACTCTCACATACAGTACCTCTTTTGCTCTGGAATACAAATCCCTGATACAGACTATATAGGTTGCAAAATTATACACAGTGATATTATACTGGGAACTTCAAAGAAAATGTTAGACTACACTTTTCCCGGGAGGCAGAAGAAACTTCCACCAGGATAGGCTGAGACTAGCTTTTTGCCCCTGGATGAAATAATCACCATTACAAAGGCAATCAAAGTACCAAGAATAAAACATCATAGCGTTCCATATTTTAGATTTAGTAGCCATTATTGACCTTCAGTTCCAAGACATACATTTAAAATATGTTGATATTTCAGCCAATAAGGTAGCCATTTGACATTACTGGCCACTCAAAGGTGAAAATGAATCTCTATTGACAGCAATTACTTTTGAATACTCAGAGGCTTGTATGAAATAAAAGTATTTAAAATTTTAAAAGGGGATGATTTCAGAACTTGAGGCAGAAGCAGAAATGATTTCAAGCTTTCAAGACACTGGAGCCTTTTCTTAGATTAGGCAATATATTAATATTGCTTCACTAAAGATTAATAGTACATTTGCCACATTATTAAGTTAACAGGTCTCTGTGTCTGTGATTCATGCCGATAATAACTTTATTCCTATTAACAGTAATTCTCGTTTGAAATCAGTAACAGAAACTTCCAAGTTGTGCTGGGAGCCTTTCAGTCTCACAGTTTTTCTGCTGCCAGCACTTTTTTAAAAAACACATCACTCATTTCCCTCTGACTGGGGGATCCATGCTTAATAATTTTATTGAAGTAGGGCAGAATTAGCTGATGTTCCCTTCACTCTTGTCATCTGTTCCCAACCCAAATGATCTTTGTTTATTATCCTATGGGTCAAATTGAAGATCAGAGGATAAATTATCACCAGGACACATTTCACCTGGATAGAACCTCAGAGAAGGTGTGTTGCTCTTCTGTGTGTAGGCAGTCAACAAAGCAACTGGTTCATTTTATAACTGGTGCACTTATCAGACACGCTGACTCCGTGTCTCTGATTCTGTGTATACCTCTCAAGATGTACAACTGATGGAAGAAGGTTTCAAATGAGAAGCTACCATGAGGATGTTTGAGCGGGATTGCTCTCCCAGGATGGTGCTAAGGCAGGAACTCTGACGCAGTTATTGTTGTGTAAGAAGAATAGTTCACAGGATCTATTCCTCAAGGAGAACAGTTGACTTTTTGTTCATGCCACTCAGTGACTTTAGATGCTACTAAGTATTAAGAAAGTACTATGTACTAGTTATAATAATGATACGATGATTGTAATTAAGCTTATGAATTAAATAGTTCCCTTTCTTATATCATGGCTTAATTCTGATATTATAACCTATTGACAGGCCTGAAATACATGTTAGTAACAGGAGTATACTTAGCTTTGGGGTTATTTTAAAAATGAAGGAATTCTAACAATTTGGGGTTTGAGGGTTGGAGGTGCAACAGAATCTTCTTTTAAAAATAATTCTTATCTTTTAGTTTATTATGCAAACTTTTTTCATGTAATTCCCTTTGCTGTATACTAGTATCATGAAATTAAAAAGAGGGCCAGAAAGATTTTCTTTCATTTTATTCATGTTACTTGGCTCACATTAGAAAGAAAGTCAACCCAGGGAGCCCACAAAGACAGCTCACAACAAATAATGTGTCCACATTGGGCCCTTCTTCCTAGGGGAAAAAAGATCATTTCAACCTATTCTGCCATGGAACAAATGTTACTTAGAGAATCTATTACAGTACCAATTTTTTTCATCAGAGAAAATGAGAAATCCTTAATATGTTGTCCTTGGCTTTTGCTTTAATGTTCATAAAAAAAAAGTGGTGCTTACATTTACAACTTCAGTTATTTGATTTGTTACGTGTCGTCTGAAGCACAAAACTAAGGCCACCATTACTTCTCATAGGGAAATTAAGAGATAGAATGGCAAAAGGGACGTCCACAAAGATTCAGTAGTGTTGTCTCTAGACTAAACAGAGCTACTACTGCTAGTGATAAAAATCAAGTTGCAATTGAGACCTTGAAAAGCTCAGGAACCTCTGACTCATCAGACGGGGGGGGGGGGGGGGGGTTGGCGGAGATGGTAGTGCATCAGGCAGAGAACACTTTCTTCAACATGAAACCACCTTTTTAATGCCTGGGTGCTTCGCTCCTCGAATACAGATTCCTTCAGGATATTATCTGCAGACCATGAATTCCAACCTGCTTATGGATGGATTCCTTCTGCCCATCGCAGTTATGAATGCCATCAGCATCCTACCTTTCTTAATACTGACACCACTTATGGAGTATTTCAGCACCTGCCTGTTTCCTTCAAAGAAAGATGGGCCATTTCTATCGGCATTCATTAGTAAGTAAAATTTATCATTTCAAGCGAATTGTTTGCAACTTAACAAAACCACTCTGCTAAGATCTAAATAAGTAATATGTTTTTGAATATGATCAGATTTTGACAAGTTGGAAAGAAGATGAATTTTGCATAATAACATCCAGTTTCCTAAATCTCTATCTGGATATCAGTGCCCCTTCCTTTTAGCCTCATCAGAAAACACACCTGATATAATGAGACGATGAAATTTCCAGCACCCTTTATAAAAGGGCTTATCTATGTTCAACTGAGGCAGTCCTTGATACTAGCCCAAGGTTAAATGTGTTCTTACAAATGAACATATTTAATGAATCACCAACAATAACTGTAATTGCTGAACTGGTAGTAAACTTTATTAAAAATTAGTATCATTTTCACAACTTCATTATAGTATTTTTCATCTAATAATGTATGTGGCAATGATTTTTGCAAGATCGCAAGATTTTCTAAGTGAAACACTTTAGAATATCTTAGAACACAATCAATAGACCATAAAATAAATTTTATCTGATTGAAATGAGAGAGAAGGAACTCTAAGTCCATTCTCCTCTGCCTAACTGTGTTCCTCAAGGCATCATTAGGGAACAGGAGAGCAAGGGATGGTAGAGTACCACTAGTCTCAATCTAAGAATAAGTGTTTTAACACCCACTCTGCCACTGGTAGATAGACACTACTAGGTGTCTTTGAAAAAGACACCTAACTTTTCCTTAATATTTTCAGTAAGGTGCATATCCTGGATCAATCTCTGGTCCCTTTGTTCTGTCAGACTTTTGAAATCACTCAGGATGACACTCATGCCCGGAACATAGCCCTTACACATAGGGAAAGCTCTGTAAATGTTAGCTATTATTAGGAGTTGGCCTTTGCACAGAACACCTCTTATTGTGTGACAGGCACAAACAGAAAGCAAAGGGAGTTTGAAACTCTTAATATCATGCAGTGGTACCTAAAGTTTTGCCTTTTACTTAAGAAATAATCTCATTGAAATAGTCAAGGTCAGGCATAGAAAGGATCCTCTTATTCTTAATCTCTGTTTTAAGAATCTATGGAGGGCTGGGACCTGCACTGTGGCACAGCAGGTTAAAGCCCTGGTCTGAAGTGCCGGCATCCCATATGGGCACCAGTTCTAGTCCCGGCTGCTCCTCTTCTGATCCAGCTCTTTGCTATGGCCTGGGATAGCAGAAGATGGCCAAAGTCCTTGCGCCCTTGCACCCATGTGGGTGACCTGGAAGAAGCTCCTGGCTCCTGGCTCTGGATCGGCTCAGCTCTGGCCATTGTGGACATCTGGAGAGTGAACCAGTGGATGGAAGACCTCTCTGTCTCTACCTCTCTCTATAACTCTTTCAAATAAATAAAATAAATCTTAAAAAAAGAAAAAGAATCTATGGCGGGGTCAGTGCTGTGGTGTAGCAGGTAAAGTCACCGCCTACAGTGCCAGGATCCCATACAGGGGCCGATTTGAGTCCCGGCTGCTCCTCTTCCAATCAAGTTCTCTGCTATGACCTTGGAAAGCAGTAGGAGTTGGCTCTACTCCTTGGGCCCCTGCACCTGCGTGGGAGAACCGGAATAAGCTCCTGGCTCCTGGCTCCTGGCTCCTGGCTTCAGATCAGCATAGCTCCAGCTGTTGCGGCTATCTGGGGAGTGAACCAATGGATGGAAGATCTCTCTCTCTCTCTCTCTGCCTGTCCTCTCTCTGTGTAACTCTTTCAAATAAATGAATAAATCTTTTTAAAAAGAATCTACCTTAAAATCTTTTAGACACATATATTTTTTGCTGTTTCTCTGTTTACAGAGGCCACATTTTAGCACATGGGCTTATCAAAGCTGTCAACCAGATGACTCCACAAGACTTGTTTATTCTGGGTAACAGCACAAAATGACTAAACTCACCTAAATGTACTTTATTATCTTCAATTGCAGATGCCCATAGTACATATCTTTTTCAATTTATTTCTTAATCCAGTAACCTTGACTTTGCTTCTGGTAATAGGCTTTAGCAAACTATAAATTTCAATAGATTTTGACAACTCCCAGATTTTAAAAAGTGCTTTTTCTGTCGGCCAGTGTAGAAACCCAAATATCAGTAAGTCTTTAGTGAATGTCCTGCATTATCTTGGACACTTTGAAGAAAAGTTAAATGAAAAAAGTTAAGAAGTTTTATGGATGTAGCCTCAATGCTCCCGAAACAGAATGAGTAAAGGAGAAAATGAGTGTAAATTTAATCTGCAAAATGCCAAAAATCTTGGCAATCTTGCTCAGAAGCATGAGATATTATGTGTGAGCTCCCAAATGATGTTTAATTACTAAACATTTAAAACTCTGAGTGAATTTATTATACAACGTTGCTAAAAGAACTAAATTAGAAATCTTCCCACCCTAAGTTTCAGAAATCTTAAATTCAGTCTAAATACGAGTAATTTTCTCCTGGACACTTCTCCACTCCTGCATATTTGAAGTCATGTCTATTCTTAAAGAAGAGCAGTTTTCTTTTCTGAGGTAAGTTAGACACAGTATCAAGTGTATTGTTTAACGTTGTTAATGAATTAAATATTCCCCTTCAAGATGGTAAGAAGACCTGTTGCATAAGAAAAAGGAAAAGCTAGATCTACTTCAAAAGAAAACCAAGTTGTATTCCACTGGGGACAGAATACTGAATTCAGTTCTTCCTGAACCAGACTCCATTCATTCATTCATTTGCATATTTGTTCATTTATTTGCATAACATTTTGCTAGGGAATATAAAAGTGTGATGATACACATCTTTTAACTAGATATTTGCTTGTTTTCCATATTCTGGTTATGATTATGGAAGATTAACACAAGACATAAAAGTACAAATGTAGGGTACCTTGATACTAATTTACATAATTGAATTAAAATTCTCTTTCACTTTGAACTCAAGTGTCTGAAAATGGGGGTGAAGCACATAAGTTTATGAATTACGAATGAACATGTATTTATGAGTTCCTGACTTGAACCTAGGCACCTTCCTGTGTGTACTACATTTAGCCTTATGATAAACCATCATTTAATAGATGTAGAATCACAAAGATAGCATAATTTGATATCAGAGCTTCTAATTCTAAGGCCACTGCATTATTATTATTATCATTATTATTACTACCCTACTGACCAATATGTAGTGGTCAGATTATAGAAATTAAATTATCAATGTTAACTTAAAACACTGTGATTTCCAACCAGCACTCTGAAGTATATGGAAAGCTCCTTTTGTCACCTCAATAAGCAGTTACTCCCTCTACAATCTTGTTCCCTTCTATATTCAGTCACACCCCTTCCAGACAGGGTGATGGTTAAGTAAGAAGAGGGTGAAAACAATGCTGAAGCCCGTTTGACATGCAAAACCCCAGCCAAGAATTCATCCCATTGGTCAAACTAGAAATTTAATAAAAGAAAAAGATTTTTAAAATTAGCTTATTGTCTTTCTCTAAATTGCAATGTAACAGACATGCTGATTCAAGAAATGGTATTCCTAAATTCATCACCTAATTAGATCAAGTATCCAGGGTACTAATTATTTTTTTTAATTATTAAACTTTCCAGGATTGTGAAAAGCAAAGATTTCATGTGCTCAGAATGTTGTACAAAGGCTTTATTTTCCTAATATTACACTTGAGTAGATTTCTCTTTTTAAAATTCAACTTTAATTCACTAAGAATCTAAAATCAATGATATCATAGTGACTTATCCTTTGTCATTATTGAGCATACTCCATTTTAGCCTTTTTCAGTTTAAAAACGTTTACACCATGAGTATTTCCTTTTCGTAGCATTAATTAAAATCCTGCAGTATGTGGCATTCAGCAGTTAGTGCTGACATACACAAGTATTAATCTGACTAAAATTAGCCTAATTAAGATTGTTATTAAGTCTTACACAAAGCAGAAGTGTACAACACAGTAGGTAGCAATTATCTTGGCTTTTAAATAACATTTAAATTGAAATACAGATGAAGTATATACAAATATTCTCCTAACTTTCCTCTTTTAATAATTGTTGTAAGATTGTTTTTAAAATTTTTCATTTGATAGGCAGAGCAAGGGGGGAGAGAGAGAGAGAGAGAGAGAGAGAGAGAGAGAGAGAGAATTTTCCCATTCATTAGTTCATTCTCCAAATGCCCACAACAGTAAGGACCTAGTCAGGCAAAAGACAAAATCCAGGAACTCCATCTAAGTTGCTCATGCGCGTGACAGGGACCCAACTACTTGAAGCATTATTTGCCGCCTCCCAAGGTTTACCTTAGCAAGAAGGTGGATTGGAAGCAGAGGAACATGGGATGTGGGATGTAGATATCCCAGACAGCAGCTTACCACTGCACCACCCTGGAACCCTCCCTTTAAAAGAAAAATCTGAGCAGTCTGTTGAAATCTTTACTTAGTATATACTAAGTTAATCTTCTATATATAAAGATAAGTGAAATTGAATCTTGATAAAGAATAGGATGGGAGAGGGAGTGGGAGATGGGATGGTTGATGGCGGGAGGGAGGTTACGGGGGGAAAAGTCACTATAATTCAAAAGTTGTGTTTTGGAAATCTATATTTATAAAATAAAAGTTGAAAAAATAAAAGAAAAACCTGAAAATTCAACATATAACTAAAAGTTGTATATGATACAGGTTAGCCAAAGTGTTGGTTTGTTTAGACATAACCACTACTGGTTCTAGTAACTGGTGGCAGTCACATGAAGTCCCAGCTTTGGTTGGAACCAAAGTGATTGATAAACTAAAAGTAAAGTCAGGGATCCACTCACTTTCATCATAAGTAGGATTATCTCAGGAAAATATTACTTTTTTCTGTGTAGTTTTCAAACTGATATATTTTCCAGAAATATCACAGCAAATACCCTTGAAAAAATACTGGACTGGAGGAATTGTCAGACACCAAAAGAAGTAACTTATAAATATATCATTATTCAATTATTCATTTAATCTTTAAAAAAACACACTAATGTTTTCGGTACTTTAAGTTGGCAAAATTGGAGTTAAATCTGAGGTGAAGTAGACTATCACACACCACCTGATGCAGTACCTGATGCCTTACAGAGATTTATTTGTATATCTGATCTCTATGCAAATAGGTTACCTGTTCCAATTCAGTATTTACATCACAAACTGAAGCTCCCTCTGTTGAAATGCGTTCCAGTGGTCTAAACAAAAACAAAAGAGAAAAGGTGGATTGCTCAAATAAAATATAGTACCTGCAGCGTATAGTAGAAACAATTTTTTTAAAGCCTTTAAATGTCATCCTAATATGAATGAAAAATACTTTCCCCAGATGTGGGAGATACATGTAACAGTAAAATATAGATGCCTTTATTAGAGTGGCTCATGGATACCATTAGATTCCCACATGAGCAAATTTTTTGTTTTGGAAATTTGCCAAAGTCATGGATCCAAGGAGGATTTCTCCAGGATTCAACAGAATTGTGTACTCCTGGTTGCAAATTTACATGTCAGAGACATCAGACATCAGACTACTCATAAAAAACCTCATAGCCAACAAAGAATCTTAACATATTTACTTTTTAGGATTAGATTTTGTTTCAATACGAATTGGGAAGTACAACCCTAATGTCTGAAGAAATTCTGGCTTTTCTTTATTTCATTGGCGTCTAATTTGAAAAATTATTACATGGTAAGATAACAAAATAAACTCTAAGAGTTTGAAGACTCTCATGGATTTGTCTGCAACCACACAGCAATATTAAAACATATATTATTTATCTGAATATAATATCTCCTTTGGAGCCATTGTGCTTTATCTTGTAAAGATCTGCTAGAGTTTTAAAATTTGTGCATTCTGATAAACTATACTCTGCTTTGGGTGTGTTATGATCTCATACAAGTTGAGAATTAAAACTGGTGTGCATGAAATTTAGGCTGGAATCAAATTTTGCTTTGAATTTTTAAACAAGCCATTTTTCACTGGCACCAGTGTGCAATAGCAAACAAAAGCAAGCACATTAGGGAAAATGTGCTTTATCCTAAAATATCTAGCTAGGTAAATGAATGCTATAGTTGACATATTTTGATTCTCTCCAAAATCTATGCTGAAACTTACTCCCCAGTGCAACACCATAGGAAAGTATGGTTCTTTGAGAGGTGACTGAGTCCCTCAAGAATGGGATTCAGCTCCCTTTTCATAGGGTTTGACAAAGGACACTGGTCTCTTTTATCCTTTTCCTGTAGCCACGTGAGAACATAGCATTTCTCCCCTATCCAAAGTGCCGTCCTGGAAGCGGAAAGCAGACCTCATGAGACAACTGAACTGAATATGCAAGAAATTTGATGCTGACGTTCTCAACCTCCAAAACTAGGAGAAAATAAATTTCTTTTTTTATAAATTACCCAGCCTTAGGTAATTTCTATGGCGGCACAAACGGACTAAAATACAGAGATATGTGTACTCTGTTTGAAATTATCTGGAGCCCTGTCTTTCACTGGACTTTAGGGATCAAGCCTGAAAGTACTCTATTATTGATCAGCACTTCCCAAAGTTTAACGTGTAGGAATCATCTAGGGATCTAATTTTAAGTGCAAATTCTGATTCAGTCATTTAGGAGGGAAGCCTGAGATCCTGCATCTTCCAGAAGTTCCCAAGAAGATGGCTGCTCAGGCATAACACTTTGAATATTTAGGACAGAGGGAAAGTCTAAAACACTGCCTTCTTGGGCACCATGCCTGTTTATAGGTAACAGTGGCCCAGGTAAAATACTCAATTTAGCCCAGAGCTAAAATTCAGAAACAGGCAATAAAAGCTGATGACTGAGCGACTGAACTAGGGGTTTGCCCATCATTGCAACTCATGCACCATATTTGGTTTTCCGTCTTTATTTTCCGTCTTATAAAAATGTTTGTCATAGGTGAACATTTTGCAATTGATCTGATAACAAGAAACACTAACTTTGAGTCTTAATTAAAAATGAAATTTTGGGGAGGCATTTGGTTTTGCACTAAATCGCTGGTTGAGACATCTACGTTGGTTCCTAACTTTAGCCTCCTGCTAAAGCAGACCCTGGTGGGCAACAGTGATTACTTAAATGGTGGAGTCCTTACCACCCACAAGAGAGCCCTTCACTGAGTTCCTGCCTCCTGGCTTTATCCTGGCCCCAGGTCCCAATTTTTGTAAACATTTATGGTGTAAAACCATTGTTTGAAAGATTTCTCTCTCTGTTTCTCTCTCTCTCTGCCCCATAATTAAATAAATAATTTGAAACCTATTTAAAATTGAAATTCTATCACTTCTCCCCAAATAAATTATTATTTTGAATTTCATTCATAAAAATTGAATAAATTTATTTCCAGTCTTGTTATATAAGTACACACATATCCTCAGCTTTGCCTTTTAGCCCACAAAGTTTAAAATGTTTATTAATGATCTTTTATAGAAAAATAAAATTTCTGACCCAAGTATCCAATATTGCCTGAAATGCCACAAACATTACTAAACTATAAAGTTTTAACAGAGTTCCCATGATAATCAAAAATCTATAGTGCAGGATTTTTTTTTAAATCTAAATTACTTTAAATTAGGATGAGGGGTGTCTCAGAAGATACTCATAGAATTCAAATTCCAAAATCCAAACCAAAGTAAACAATTTGTATTACTATTGAGAAACCCAATTCTCTTCCATTTCTCATTTCTGTGTTTATGATCTCTTTTCTTAACAGAGATGTTCTTTTCAGCATCCATGATGCACTTAAATTTCACTTGATTTTGCTTTTGAAAAAGTCTTTTCAACCTTTATATTATTGCTCTTTCAATCAGAAAAATGTTCCTTTCTTTTATAAGAATAATTTCCTCCCTTCCATTTTCTCTACATTTCCTGTTTGAATTCTTACTGATCAGGTATTGGCCCTTCCTGAAATAATCCAACAATCCTCTTAATATTTTCTATGTAAATGTCTATAATCTTGATTTTTTATTTGATTTTTCTACTTGTTGCTTTTTTCCCCTCTTTCAGCTGTTAGTCTAATTTCCAAGAAATTTATTTCAGCTTTATCCTACAATTGTCCACCAAATTTTGAATTTTAGTAGTGATTTCATGGTTTAGTTTAAGGTTTCTTACCATTCTGTTTCATGGCAATTTATTCATATTTTGTGGATGCAAGGGCTTCTTTTATCTCTGAGGATATTAACTATAAATTATTTTCATTTTCTGTGCATTTATCTCTTTGTTTTTTACACTGGAAATTCTTCTCAAATGTCTGATTATCTTTTGTTATCCACTCATATAGACTATGAGACAATAGTATGACAGAGGATAGTATGACTATGAAGCTATATTATTGTTGAGGATAGCGTGACTATATAGATATATGGAACCCAACCAAAGGTATACTTCTCTACAAAAATCATCTATCAAGGAACAAGTCATGCCATTGTGAGGACCTCTCGCTAACTATCGTGTGGAGAGATCTTTCCATGGAATCATTCAACTTATTGTTTAATGATAGAAGACTCCCTCAAGCTCCTGCTTTGAGCTAAATTCCCTAGTTCTAAGAGCAAGTAAGGTGTGTGTGTATGTGGGAGGTGTATCTCACAGTCAGAATCCTGATTTTTTAAAAATATTTTTATTTATTTATTTGAAAGGCAGTTAGAGAGAGCCAGAGGCAGAGAGAGAGAGAGGAATTCCATCCACTGGTTCACTCCCCAGATGGCTGCACTGATCTGAAGCCAGGAGCCAGGAACTTCTTCCAGGCCTCTCACATGGGTGCAGGGGCCTACACACTGCATTCTCAGGCCATAGAAGAGAGCTGGATCCAAAGTGGAGCAACCAGGACTGGCGCCACTATGGGATGCTAGCACTGCAGAGGGCCACTTTACCCGCTAGGCCACAGCGCCGGCCCCCTGATTTAGGCCTCCCCAATTTTTAGTTACTTTCTTTCTGAGTCTATGATCACACCTACTTAAATTCTGCACAGTAATCTCTAGTCTCAGTAGGCGACAGACCATGAGTATACTCCTGGTTTCATGAAGCAAAAATGGAGTCTTGAAATTGTTCTCTTTCCTCTGACTTTTTACCTATTTAATATTTCTTTGCTATCATTTTACTGGATCATAGGAAAGAGAGAAATAAAATTGTACAGTTAATCAGCATCTTATCTAAAATTCTCTATTTCCCTTCAAGTATTGGACTATAGATAAAAATCCATTTTATTACAGTGTAGGGTCTTGAAATTATTCTACTTGTGCATATTTCTTTCCAATCTGCAAAAGACTTTCACCTTTAACACACATTATCTAATACTAAATTTTGTGTAAATCATAACTAGCCTCTTTAAGGTAATTTTTGTCCTTTTTATAAAAAAATTAAAATCATCAAATGCTTTATTCTCTTGGTGAAAACACTCTAAAAATTCATTTAAATTCTATAAGTAAATCACAAAATTCATGATCAGTCTACTTGTTTATTATAATATCAAAAGCCAAGCATAGTGACAAAAGTATTGAATTGTACATCCATTGTCTGGGACAGTTCAGCTCTTGCACGGTCAAGAGAAAGAAAGGGCTCAGTTACCTAAGTTAGTTGCAAATCACAGCACAGATTCTAACCCTGCTCCATCTGTAGGTAAACTCATCGCAGTGGTAGTTGAAACTTTCTCTCTCTGCCCATTCATTCATTTTTCTCCCCATGCACTCACTCAGTAAGTAACTAGCCTCTTTAAATTGCAATATCAAGGACATATGAAAAATATCACCTCAAATTCAGTTTTCCACTTCTCAATATTCTCTATTCTAAATACTATATGCATTTCTTTCCTTAAAGTTCTGAAAGTTTTCCTTCCTAGCAACAATTAAAACTGTTTTCAGACCTCAATCTTTTGCTATTTATGTTTTACTTCAGGATATTTCTGTTATTTATTTCGTACTTACACCTTCTAATCTCCATCTGCTCCTCCACTCTGCATATAAACACAACCAGGCCTTTCACATCTGATAAAATAGCTTCCTGTGATTTTGCTAACTTCTTAAGCAACTTGCTTAGCTTCCTTCTTTACAACACACTAAGCTTCTTAGAAGAGTAGATTACACTAGATACACGTACTCACCAGCCACTTATACTGTAGTGCCTTGCTTCTGATTCCATCATAAGAATTCCGTGAAGTATAAAAGGAAACTAATAATCCAATAATCAATAAAATTGACTTGTCACATATTTTATCACCTTCTGTTTCTCAAAATATGTCACTCTATGGTCATTTGTCCATTTATTAATATATAAACATATACATGGGTGTACATGCATGTGCACGTGTATGTGTATAGGCTGATTACAGTGAACATGAGTGCTTTTCTTGGTTGTAAAGACTGGTAAACAAACAAAAATTTGATTCCGATGCTCATGAGGTTTCTAATCAAGTAACTGAAACCAGCATGTACAAATGGATACACTGAAAAAATTTCATTTCAGGTTATGTAAAAGTGTGGTGAAAATGGATATTATGGGGAGAATAATAGGCAGCATTTAATTTATATTATGAAGTGCAAATCAGAAGATAAATAGGTATTAGACAGGTAATGAGTAGAGGAAAAGTTTCTGACAGAGGGAAGAACAAATCAAAGTCTCTAAGGTAGGAAAGAGTTTTGAGATAATCAGAAAGACAAAGAAGATCAATGTGATGGGAACACAGTCAGTGAGGAGAAGGCAACAAACAATTAGAGTGAAGTGAGAAGCACAGGAAAGATGACACAAGCCATGCATGGAAGCATTTTTATTTCCTCTCAATTGCATGGAAACACACAGAATGGAATTTGAGAAGCAGAGTAACATTCAGTTTGCATTTGCATGAGAGTACTCTAAGAGCTACATGTTTAACAGGTTAATAGTAGACAACACGGGAAACAGAAAGGTCAGTTAATATGCTATTGCACATAGTCTGGCTTTAAAATGAAAATGGCTTGGCACGGAATGATTGCAGTGTTTCTGGAGAGAAACAGGTTGATTTGTAATATATGTTGGAAATAGAATCTGCAGAGCTTAATGACATATTTGGAGATGAGAGGACAGAAAGAGCACCTCAGATTTGGAGAATGGAGAAGAGTGAAGAAAAAGAATCAGAGGAACAGACTGAAAGTTCTCTTGTGTATCCTCACTGAAACCTTCTCTCACACATTATCTGACTTCATTTCCAAAGGTTTAAATTTCTTTTTTCTTGCTGCAAATGAAAACAAGTTGGAAGGCATTGCTTAGACACATTCTCTTCTCTCCTTCCTGAACCCTCTTTCAATTTCACCTGACCCCGAACTTCCCACCCTAGCAGATGATTCATTCATCTTTCTCTCCTGATTCAACCAATATCCTGAGCTATGATTCACATTTGCAATTGTTTCCTGAGCCCTTCTCTTTATGTGTCCCCCTTATTACCCCAATTCAATTTAAAATTAAATTTGTTTTCTCCATATCTACATATGGATTCTATTTGGATCATGGTCACTGCCATCCTTCCAGTCACCTGGACTCATATTTAATATTAACATCTGCCTCTGTTTTGCTGTTTGTTTCAGTTGCTATGGTTTTATCAGTGTATTTTACTGAATCTTATGTTTTTACCTTCCATATAGTTCCCAGAAGTAGAATCCCTGATTGTAGCTCATGCTTCCCATTACACTTTACCAAGATTATTTTTGTAACTTCCTGTTTTCCAATTTCCAGTGTCTCCCATTCTATCAACTATCACATGACCTGTAGAGCAATCATCCTAAATGAAAACACTAATCATGTCAGTAGGGTATCAAATCTTCAATAATTCTATTATATTCATGGTCATTTCAAATTTCCATGTATTTGAAATGCCTCTTACAATCTGACCCCAATCTATCTTCTCCCTTGATTCCCAAATAACTGGATCTTCTTGCTGTTCCAGAAATTTATCTGACACTTTCAGAACTCTGTGTCTTTGCCCTCATTTGTGCTGCCTTTACCTTTCATACCGAAACCTTTCTGGCAAGCATAAAATGATGCCTCTCACCTCTCTTCAACACGAAGTTCTTCTGCTTACGTTCCCCAACAGAATACAAGTTGGCAATGACTGAGAACAGATCTTTTTTCTGTTTCTCACTGCACCTAGCATACATACAGCATATAATATAGAGTAAATGTTAAGTTGCATTGACATATTAGCACTCCATCTGATGAGTTTATAATGTACTGAGTTATGTAGATAAGTGCAACTATGTGATGCTTTTGATCTTAAAGGCAGATCATATATAAAAATTCTTATTTTAATATAAGTTGTTTAGAGAAACAAAATCTCTACTTCACTATAAATGAGCCTATATAGAACTTAATTTAAAATGGTAATAAATTAAAAATTCCGCCAATTTTTGAACTGTTAATTCGTGTTTTCTCCTTTTTCACACTGTCCATTTATTAGAGCCCCAGCAAAGAGCAGTCTTTATGGGTACATTTAAATGCTGAGATATTATCAAAAAATTTACCTACCAGTTTCTCTATCAACCAAAACAAACACTAAGCTATTTAAACATTAGATTGATTTTTCTGAATTGAAAGCTCTGCCTTATCTGGAATTTTATGCAAGTTGGCAAAATGTGACTATCTTTAAATTTTAAGTAAATCCCATCAAGCTAAAGTCTGCCTGGGCTCTAACGACAGAATTAAATCCAGTAATATGAACGGAACAAATTGAGAAATGAAAAGGTTGAGGTAGATATGAACTCTGTAACAAGAGTGGGCATTTAGCTTGGTGGTGAAAACACTGGTTAAAATGCCTGGGCTCAACACCCACTTCTGCACCTTATTCCAGCTTTCTATTAATGCAGATCCTGGGAGGCAGCAGGGATGGGTCAAATAATTGGGTTCTTTGACATGGAAGATCTGAATTGAGTTCATGGCTCCTGGTCTCATCTCCATCCCAGCCTCAGTCATTGTAGGCATTTGGGGAGTGAACCAACAGCTAAGGGTACAAAGCAAGAGGCATCACAGCCAGCGCCGCGGCTCAATAGGCTAATCCTCTGCCTTGAGGCACCGGCACATCAGGTTCTAGTCCTGGTCGGGGCACCGGATTCTGTCCTGGTTGCCCCTCTTCCAGGCCAGCTCTCTGCTGTGGCCCGGGAAGGCAGTGGAGGATGGCCCAAGTGCTTGGGCCCTGCACCCACATGGGAGACTGGGGGACCAGGAGGAGCACCTGGCTCCTGCCTTCAGATCAGTGCAGTTTGCCAGCCGCAGTGCGCCAGCCACGGCAGCCATTGGAGGTTGAACCAGTGGCAAAGGAAGACCTTTCTCTCTGTCTCTCTCTCTCTCACTGTCCACTCTGCCTGTCAAAAAAAAGAAAAAGAGGCATCACGATACCTGATTTCAAGACATACTACAGGGCAGTTAAAATCAAAATAGTCTGGTACTGCCAGAAAAACATATTTGCAGACCAATGGAACAGAACAGAAGCTCCAGAAATCAATCCATGCATCTACAATCAACTTATCTTTGATAAAGGAGCTCTAATCAATCTGTGGATCAAGGACAGTCTCTTTAACAAATAGCACTGGGAGAACTGGATCTCCATGTGCAGAAGTATGAAACAAGACCCCCACCTTATACTTTACAATAAAATCCACTCCAAATAGATCAAAGACCTAAATCTATGACCCAATACTATCAAATCATTACAGAAAATGGGGGAAACTCTACAATACATTGGCATAGACAAAGCCTTCTTGGAAAAGATCCCAGAAGCACAAGAAATCAAAGCCAAAATTGAAAAGTGGGATTACATCAAGCCGAGAAGCTTCTGCAAATACAAAAGAAACACTCGGCAAAGTGAAGAGACAACTGAATTGGGACAGAATGGGAGAAAATATTGGAAAACTACACAGTTGATAAAGGGTTAACATCCAAAATCAATAAAGAGTTCAAGAAATTCAACAACAAAACAAACAATCCAGTGAAGAAATGGGCAAAGGATTTAAACAGGCATTTTTCAAAAGAGGAAATTCAAATGGCTAACAGACACTTGCAAAAATGCTCAGGATCACTAGCCTCAAGGAAATACAAGTCAAAATCACAAGAAGGTTTCACCCCACTCCAGTTAGAATGGCTCACATACAGAAATCAACAAATGACAAATGCTGGTAAGGATGTGGGGGAAGAGGTACCTGTTAGTGGGATTGTAAATTGATGCATCCACTGTGGAAGACAGTATAGAGATACCTCAGAAATCTGAATATAGACCTACCATAAGAATCAGCCATCACACTCCTGGGAATTTACCCAAACCAAAAGAAATCAGTATATGAAAGAGTTATCTGTACCCCCATGTTCACTGCAGCATAATTCACAATTGCTAAGATATGGAATTAACCCAGATGTCCACCAACTGTTGACTGGATAAAGAAATTATGGTATATTTACACTATGGAGTACTACTCAGCTGAAAAAAATAAAATCCTTTTTTTGCAACATGATGGTTGCAACTGGAAATCATTATACTTAGTAAAATAAGCCAGTCCCAAAAAGACAGTTGTAATATGTTTTCCCTGATCCAATGTAACTAATAGAATACCTGAAATATAATGTATTGGAGTGAAATAGACATTTTGAAAATAAACGATTGTTTATAGCCCTTGTCTCTTCCAATGAGGAGCAATGTTTTGTTTTGTGTTATTTTGTTTTCTTTCTCTTCATACTATTTGTTGGACTCCTTTACTTAGAGTAGGGTTAACTATACAATCATTAAATATACTGAAAATAGATCATTGTACAAATTAATAATGGGAATCCAAGAGGGATGGGGAGGAAGGGTTGTAGTGTAGGCCTGAGGGAGTGTAGGGGGGAAGTTCCACTATGTTCCTAAACCTGTATATATGAAATTTCTGAAATTTGTATAATTTAATTAAAAATAGAAATTTCTCTTTTTCTCCCTTTCTCCATTAAATAAGTTAAATTAAAAAAAACCTGTAACAAAATCCCTACTCATTTTTAACCACAATTTCCTAGGTAACTCCTTAAAAGTAAAAAGAAGAGTACATCTACTTTTTAACCATCTTCTGAATAATTGCATTTATACTCTTTACCCACATTAATTCACCTCTTTAAAACATTTTTTTCCAAAACAAAAGTTTCTAGCCCATAATTCTCTAATAGCTTTTTTACTTTTTATGCAAAGATTAGAGAAGTGACAGAAAACTGAGGACAGATAATGCCTTCAGGTAATTCCAAAACTATTTTAAGATAATAATTAAAACTGTATGAAGAAATAACTTTATTTTAAATTTCCCCAAAATCATTTTTGATTCATAAATATCTCTTAAGAGGTTATCTATAATGATATCTGAGTATCTTACCTGAGGATAAAAGTTCAAAACCATTGCTTTATTGTGAATAATAATCATTACTAATTGCTATGAAGAACCTTTATGATAGTAGCAGTATGCTATCTTACTTAAATCTTGCAATCACCTTACAAAGTAAGTATCATTAACCCCATCTGAGAGCTAACAAAATTGATAATAAGCTTGCTTAAGTAATTGGCCTGAGATCATATAATCAGTAGGTCAGGCAATAAGGAGTCAATTCAGCCCTCTCTCTGGTCAGAACCTAGCAATGGATGCCCATACAACATGGTTGGCATCTAGATAACCCACAGGGAAAAAAACGTTTGGAATCATCCCCTCTTGTCTATGTATATGAATTGCTGTGAAGGCAGGCATTTGGCCTATGACTGAGACACCAGGTTGGGCTGTCCCTGTCCCTTATCAGAGTTTCTGGGTTTCATGCTCAGTTCTGACTTCTGACTCCAGTTTCCTGCTAATGCACATCCTGGGAGGCAATAGTGATGGCTCAAGTGGTTGGGTTCCTTCCACCTACACGAGAGACCTAGACTGGGTTCCTGGATACTGGTTTAAACTAACTCAGCCCCAGCCATTAAGCATTTGAGAGGTGAACCAGAAGATGAGCATACTCCCCCATCTCTCTTTATCTATCTCTGTATCAGTCTGTCTCTCTCTGTCTCTCTGCCTCATAATTACATGAATGAATGAATAAAATACATGGCTTATTACATTGATTTGTAGCTCTTTCTTTATTCATTTTTTCTTTTGCATTTCTCTGCTTTAGTTGCTGGAAATCTGTCTGCTGCATTGTCAGTGATGGTCGCTGGCTTCATGGAGATACACAGAAAACACTTCCCTCCCATGGAGCAGCCCCTTTCAGGCAAAGTTATTGTTTCCTCCATGCCCTGTGTCTACCTGGTTCTTCAGTACATTTTACTTGGAGTGGCTGAAACACTGGTAAACCCAGTCTGTGAGTAACATTTTTATGAACTAATGTGAGAACATCCTGAACCTCCACACACACAGACACGTCACCTGAACAAGGACAACTAAAGTGGGTGATGAGCTACTCACCCCTAGAGATTTCCCACAATGCTGCAAGCAAGCCTGTTTATCACCCTCATTTTAAAAATTCTTCATTTCTCTTCACTCCTCTATCATATACAGAAAAACTATCAATTCTCCCTGGGTGTAGATGGAATGAAAGATTTACTAACTTGGCTGAAGGCTATAACCATTTGGTTAGATCCTCGACGAGAGGGAACAAAATGTTAAAACTCAGAAGACAACTCTAACACACTCAGAGGAAATCACTATTCATCTGTCCCTCTTGCTCTTATCTGCAAAAAATGATATTTAATGTACTTTGAACATGTATAAACATGCAAGTGAAATGAATATTTGAGCCAATTTTCCAGATAATTCAGTCTTTAAATTAAATTGCACTTGATTAAATGTGATGGTAAATGTTGCATAAGAGAGGCACAAAATAATTTCATTAAATATCAAAGGTTTCTGGATTATCTAGATCGCTTATATTAATCAAACTAGCCATGTTAAAATTTATAACATTTAAGTGACTTCCTTGTATGTGTGTCTGTATATTTTTCAGTATAATCGATCACATCTTATGTTTCTACTTTCCTTATATGTCCCTGCAGTGGGATACCTGATTTTAACTCAAGCCCTCATTACACTTTACTGAGAATATTTTTATAACCTCTGTCTTCCTACCTCTAAGTATCTTTCCAACATGCAACCTTTAGAATAATCATGCTTTCCAAATCCCTTAAATATATATTTAATAAATATATACTTGTTAATTAAATAACTGTATGTAGTTATAGCCATTTATACATGTGTCAGACTTCTTTTTTAATCACGTTGAATAATTTCATTCCACATATTTTGCAAGAATATAATATTATGTGAGATTTTGTTATGGGGATGTCATTGTTTAATGTGCAAGAACATAAAAGAAGCATAAATGAACGAATGCCACAAAGATCTGTGATCCTCCCTAGTGATGTTTCTAGAAAACTGTTGGAAGTATTCAGTCAAAATTCTTTGGGCTGTATGTGGAGTAAGATCATGAATGAACATGGTGAATGAATACAGTTACAAATTAATAACTAGCTTACAATCATCGCTCAACATGCAGAAGCCAGAGGGGTACTGATAGCCAACAACTGTTAAAAAGGCAGATCATGTACTATAAATCACTGAGCCATCCCTCCTTGATTTGCTCATGTGTAAATCCATAAGTAAATCTGAGGTCTGGATAAGTTAATTGATTTATCTGCTATAGCAGTGATAGGCTAGGGATCTTTTCATTTACTACCTCCATGACCTTGGGAACCCATTTAACCTTCAAGCTTCACCTTCATGATATTTAAAATAGAAATAAGTATCCTTTTTTCTTGTACCACAGCATTAAGGAATGAAGCAATGGTAATGAGAGGCTACTTTTTAAGTCAGATGACATGAAATGTGAAAGAATGTGTTGAGCTATAAAATCAAGTATTACTCTGCTGGGAGGTTGTACAGCATAGTGGTTAAGATCTATGGTCTTAAAGTTAGACAGACTTGAGTTCAAACGCAGTTCTATCGCTGACCTTGGAAAAATTACTCTGCATTGCTAACCCTTTCTGATAGTTGATAAAATGATGAAGAGTTATTTAAAGGACTAAGTAAAACCACTTTATATAAAGCAAAAAACAATGCCTAGTCATAGACACCACATAAAAATTGGCAGCTGTTATATGTATATACTATTATTATTTCTCCATATGAATCAATGGTGCCAGACTCAGGAATCAAAGTCAGACATGCTGCTCTCAGCTCTTTTTACTAACAAAAACTGAAATACCAGAGGACTTATGGTGCCAAATCAGCTAAGGACTACATATAATATTTGCTGTGTTCCAATAGAGCTTTCTAAAAATGTGTGGTGAGTTGGTGTCTTTCTCACGAGTCATCATTGAGCCCTCTCTTTCCTTACTCCTCATCTCCAATCCCAAGGCAAGTCTTATTCTTGAAACACAACTTAGACCTGGCAAATCTCACCACCTCTTTAATCATTCTCATGGTCTACAACAGCATCATCATTAACCCCAATTCTAGCAGAGCTTCTCAACTTGCTTCCTCTCCTGCAACATGTGTGCATTCTCTTCTAAAGAACTATAACGCTCTTCCAAAGTTGTTAGCCCTACCATCCCACTATTACAGTTTGCCATTGGGTGAATTCCTTTTTGTGAAGACTACATGATTTGGTCTATTCATACATTCCCAGTTACATTTGGTTCTATTATGACTGCTGACCACTAAATGCATCTGCAGTTATTTCTACATGGGAGAATAAATATATTATTAAATCATTGACCACACTCTACATTGATGACACTGAGCAAGAAAACACAGTAGCTCACTCCACAGATGTCAATGCATATTTTCTACCCTGCTAAGCCATGTGTACATTGGAGGTGAGCTGCAAGAGAGAAGAAAAAAAGAAACAATAGAATATTTTTCAAAGTATGTTTTAGTTGTAGCAGTAGATTCCCCAGCTGTTTCATAACTTGTAATTGTTTATTTATTTTAAAAATACTGTATGGGCAACTACAATGTGCTTGACACTGCTCTAGGAGCTGTAGAAACATCAATAAGAAAAAAAAACAAAAAAAGAAACAAAATTTTTTGCCATTTTAGAGTTTATAGCATTTTTGTAGTTGAGTAGCAGAAAAAAATTTGCAAGGACAGAAGGTGGTAGTCAGAGGAAGAAGCACAGAGTTGAGATTATGGAACGATCATGATTGTTGATTCAAGGCATATACTAGCAAACTGTTTCCATTAAGTGTAGATAGTAAACAGGCTTTCCAGGATTGTCTTTATTTATTCAACTATGTCATTATGGTGCCAAATCAGCCAAAGACAACATATAATATTTGCTGTGTTCCAATAGAGCTTTCTAAAAATGTGTGGTGAGCTGGACATTATCGGACCATAGTTGAACATCCCGTGGTCTACAGTGTGAAGCACAGGCCATAATCATAAGTGATAGTGGAATGGACACTAAGGTAGAGTACAGAATAAGGATATTGGAGGTCAAGGAAGTGAGAAACCAATGAAAGTTTGGAATGATGATTTACATACATGTTAATATTGCTATAGTTGAAGCCAGAAGTAGTGCTTGAAAGTATGACAATGAGTATAGGCTGACAACCCTGAGAAATAGAAGAAAATTTCCTAGAGATGACAACACAAAGGAAGTAACAGATGATATAGCCTGTTATTATGAGATTTGAAGTGGAAGTTTCTTAGGTATAATGGTTTGAAGCTGGCAATAGGAGAACGTTCCATTTTCAGACTGTGATACCTCTCCTTTACATGTTCCAAATAACATCTCACCAAACACAATAAACATGTTTTAGCTGTCTAAGAACAATGGGAGTAAAAAAAAAATTCTCAGCAGTGGGTCCCAAGTACCAGGTGCCTTAGGAAGGTGGTTATGGGCCTGTGTTTTGTAGATTCTGCATATGCTGTGATGTGGCATCTTTGCAGACACTAACCAGCTACTACCTGGAGGCACATTTTCAGCTCTCATTGGCAAGAAGATCAGCTTTCCCATACACTTTGAATAATTTTTATTGTGTCTTCATTTTATAATGGGAATTTTAGAATAGTGACAGACTTGTTGATAATATCTATGCTATAACAGGCTGAAAGAAGTACCTTGGAACCCAAGAAATCAACTTGATGATTACTGAAGTTGAAAAAGATCAGAACATCCAAGTAGATGCCTAAAAATGGAGATTTGAAGACTTGAAAATAAAGTTGTATAAAAGGGAGCTAGGGGCTTTCAAAAACTACTAAAATGACACCAAAGAGAGATTAACCAGCAGGCAGAAAGCTGGCAAAGTGTGTTCATGAATTATATACCACACCAGAAGTTCTAGCAAGAGAAAAGCATAGAATTAATAATTAACTAGTGGAGTAATAACAGGCTTGTACATTCTGCCTTTTCTCGGGAAAAGAAATAGGCCTATTTATTCTTTCTGCCTAGAGTTTGTCTTCACATATTTACAGAGAGGAAAGTTCATAAGCCAAATCCTTTCTGTAACTGTGAATCATCTCTTCCCAAAGCTGCTTCAGTGTTACCTTCATGCTCTCGTTTGGACCTTCCTTAAAATTCTCCAAGGCGTGGACTCGGACTCGGGCTGCTGATGATTTGTATTACATACAAGAGCTGAGCCATTGCCACCAGGATTTGAAACCGTTTTCCCCAGTATTGTGTTGATCGCCACTGTTATCTTCATCTTCAATTAGTACTTGTGGGATCACTGCCCTTGATAATGCACCTATTTCTGCTCTCCGCCCTTCCAGAGTTTAAAAATGCTGAAAAGATAAACTGTACAATTTCCTTACCACCAGCACCAGCACACAACAACTCTGCAACACAAGTAGAGATTCCTCTCAATGTTGTTGTATGAATAAATAAAAATAGGTGGAGGCTACACGGAAAGTAAAACAGAAATGTGATATTTATCCAGGAGCATTGACACATGTACATTATCTATAAGGGAGCCCATTGGGCAGATGCAGAATTTTCTTGAGTTACAGTACAAGAAAACCAGGTAGAAGATATTCCTGAGAGGAAAGGGAGGAAATAATAACATTTATTTCTTTTTATAGAAAAGGAAATTAAAGCTTTACTGCTGTTTAGTACATCTGCTTTCAATTGTCACTTTTCCTCTTAAAATGAACTTTAATATTTATTGATGATTGCATTGTAGAAAATATGCAAAGTACAAAAGAGTAAGAAGAAAATTAGAAATCAAATAATTCAACTACTCAAAGCTAAAACTAGTTAATGTTATTTAATCTGTTTCCTTATAATTTTGTTACATATATATAATAGAGATAGAGATTAGTATAATAAATTTCATGTATCCATCTTTCAGTATCAACAATTTTCAATGCATAGCCAAATTTATTTCATCTATGCTCTCATTCACTCATTTTCTTTTTCCCTGTTGTGTAATTTTAAAGCAAATTTCAGATATATTAAAATAGATATCAAATATTTTAATATGTATTCCTGATTGCCATGCACATTTAATAATAGTTGTTAATATTGCAAATATAAAATCACATATATTTTCAATTATTTCTGATTTCAAAAATATTTTTAATTGAAAAAAATTTTAATTTATTAATTAATTTATTAATTTGAAAGGCAGGAAGAGAAGGAGAGACAGAGAGGGATCTTCCATCTGCTGGTTCAATCTGCAAATAGCCACAAAAACCAGGACTGGGTTAGGCCAAAGCAAGGAGCCAGGAACTCCATCCTGGTCTACCCCATGGGTGTCAGGGGCCCAAGTATTTGGGCCATCACCCAGTGCCTTCCCATCATCAGCAGGGAACTGCATTGGAATTTGAGTGGCCCAGGCTGAAACTGGCACTTTGTTGTGGGATGCTGGCACCATAAGTGCTTAATCCAGCGGTGCTGCAATGTCATCCCCTTTCGTTGAAATTTTAAAAAACATTTTCCCCCATGATTCTCTTTCAATCTATTGCCACTATCATTACTAGTACCACAATAATGATTTGGGAAGGACAGATTACCATATTGGAGATTCAGAACTTAAGTTTTGTCTCTGTCAGGGCCCCCTCTTTTTAATGGGATAATATATCAAAAAGGCTTAGCACAGTACCTTGCACAAGTAAGAGCAATTTGATTTGGTAAGATTAACGTTGCTAAAGTAGCTAACTTTTATTCTATATGTGCAATCAGTATAGTACTAAGCACTTAATGCGCATTACATCAAGTATCACAGAATCTCTGCAAGTGAGTAATGATATTATTCCCACTTTGTAGAGGAGGACATTGAGGCTTGCAAAGTTTATCCATCTTGCCTAAAATCACATAGATAGTAAATGATTGTCATGAGATTTTAGCACAATGTTGTCTAACTCCAGAGCCCATGCTCTTAGATGCTATGCAAATTTTACCTAATAAATCTAGGTTTTCCATAAGGAAACTAATGATTTACATAGAATCACAGAATCATAGATCTCATTGACAGATTGTCATGATATTATCTAGTACAGGCCTCACCTCAATTCAAAATTCATCAGAAATACTCAAATTGGAGTGAAATTTGAGCGAATATATTAGGACACTCAACCACCAAGTAATCAAATTCTCATCATAGCTGTCTAACTGTATGTTTTGCCATATTTTATTCTTTGAACACATCTTTAAGTTGTATCATAACATATCTTACTAAGGTAGCCTAAACTGATTACAACCCAAATTTGGATCATTGAATAAATTATGTCTGATGCCTGATCAAGTTGATTAATTTGAACAGTAATTTAGAAAGTGTTTTAAATGTTCTAAATTCTGACCTTCTCTTTTTCTCTCAGTTTCTGTAATATCTCACAGACATGTTCCAAACACCATCAGAGGAACCTTTATGAATTTTTTGACACTGTTCAATGGATTTGGTTGTTTCACAGGGGCACTGCTGGTGGAATTGGTTTATCTCATCTCAGAAGGTAAAAACAGATTCATGGTATGCTTATATATATTTACTGATTTGATAACTAGGGAATTCAGAGACAAAACCTTAATAGACGGGTTTTACCAGTAAAGTTTTTTTTAATTGATCCACTTTTGCAATTAAGATAGAATTAAGATAGGAAATAGACTCTTGCTGTATTCATTAATTTCTGGGAATTGTTTTTCTTTTGATAGGACGAGGTAATTACAGAATGTCACTTCTCATGAGACTCTGTCTGCCGTCTTTCTTCAACATAGTTTAAAACAAACTGGTCATTATGTTCTTATTAGGTCTTTCAACAAGATCACATTTAATAATGCTTCGTAGCTGGTACAGACAATTCTCAGAAAAGTTAAAACCTGTATAATGTAGAAGAGAGGTACTGGATTATTTTTCTTTATCACCTGCCAAGAATCTTGTCTATGCAACCAAAGAGAAAGTGTGAGTTAAACAACAAATGATCTTGAAAATTTTTCCCAGTAGAGATTTTGGCCAGGAGAATAAAAAATAGAAAAATTCAGATGCAAACATTAAAGTACTCCTTTTCAGTTACAAATGTTGGTTAAAAAAATTAGTTAGGATGATAATAATGATTAGTTGTCATAGCGAAATGCCTTTGGCTGTATTTTAAATCCTCAAACTTTTTTCTTTATTTGTTCTAAAATGTTGATATTGCTTACATTTTATTTTAATTTACTTTTGCTTATTTTATAAAAAATTCACAAGCATTTTTCATCTCTATGTTCAAAAAATACTTAATCACTTTAAAGGAACATAAAAATATGTTGGTTAGCATTATCTTAAACAGACAAATTTAATTTACCTGATTTCAAACTGTAGAAAAAATAATTGTGATGAGAGAGAAATTCATCTTAACTTCAAGTCTCCATTCACAAAATATTTATCAAGGACTCACTCTGTTTCAGGCACTATACTGAAGACTAGGGATACCATGGCAAGCAAAATATATACTTCTAGTCCCTCCCAAAATTTCCATGGGGCATGAAATCAAAAAGAAAAAATTAAGAGTGATAGCAGTGGGCATTTGGCACAGCAATTCTGGTTTCAGCTCCTCTGCTTCTGTCCAGCTTCCTGCTAGTGTATATTCTGGGAGGCAGCAAGTGATAGGTCAAATACTTGGGTCCCTATCACTCACATGGGAGATCCAGGGCTCCTTGCTTCAGCTATGTCCAGCCCCCAGGAATGGTGCAGGCCTTTAGGGATGAGCCCAGCAAACAGAAGGTCTCTTTGTTTCTTCTGCTTTTCAAGCATGCTTCACATATATAAAAAACATTTGGGGGGTAATAAACAAATTAATAGATATTGTAGATTCTAAGGAACAAACCCACTAATCTTTGACATATGGCTGATAAGGTCGGATTCTGCACTTTCCTTACTTACCTGAAAATGTTAAGCAAAAATACAACTTGAATATTTACTTTGTGCCATGTCCTTGTGCTACAAATAACTGTGTGAGATAAAGTTTCAATTCTCAAAGATCTCAAATCCAACTTAAAATAACTAATTCATTTGAACTGCACCAAGTTGCTGACTTCTCTAACATATAAACAAGAGGTAAAGCACTGGATCTAAGATTTTGTAAGATAAACTGGAAAAGTCTTACCTAAATCTGCATTCAAAATATTTTAGGTGTTGGACATATGTTTTCTTTTTTCACATACATTATTAGATTTTCTAAAAAAAATTGCTTAAAATTCTATAAACAAATTATATTTAACATTTTAAAACTGAAAAGTCAAATATTACTACTAGGGTCTCTTTTATATAAATCCAAATTTGGTCTAATCCAGAGTTAGACCAAACATCATCAGTCAGATTCTCCCAACACAGCCTGCATTTTATGCACAGCACCAAATTTGAAGATTTCTAGGGCTATCTTGACTTCTGACATATCAATATGAACGACTGAGTCAGGTTTGATCATTTGCTTAGAATGATTTGCAGAACTCAGAGAGGCAAAAATAGTTATGATTACAGCTCTAACATAATAAAAGAATACAAATCAGAACGAGCCAAAGGGAGAGACATGCTGAGCAAAATAGTAAGGTTTCAGAAGTGAGGCACCCTTCATCATAGTCCCCCTCAGGCACATCAAAGTGTGGCAGTAGGAAGACTGATGCCAACCAGGGAAGCTAACTGACCTTCACCATCCAGTGTTTTCACTGAGTCTATTACACAGCTACAGTTGATTGGATCATTAATCAGGTGGTTGAGCTTATCTCCGGCCTCCTTGACCTCTCCAGAAGTTGGGCAGGTCTTATGCAGCAGAGATTCCCAACCCTCTGATCACATGGTTGGTCTTTCTTTCTGGCATTCTGAGTCACCTTATTAAAATAAACTATCTCTGGAGTCTCTAGGAGATACCTCATTAGCATAAATTATCATTCTGGGTCCAACAGGCCCACCATAAATTTAAAAAAAAAGCATTCCAACTACTGAAGAAATTTGAAGGATTTAGAGTTTATTTCCCGGGAATCAGACCAGGAAAATCTTACACACAACTATTCTTTCAAAAACGTTTCAATGAAAATCTAAATCTTTATTGACAATCTGCACAGTGTGACAGGAGCTTTAAAATACATTATTGCATTTATTACAGCAATCTTGTAATTGATATCCTTATTTTTTTAAGTGCCACAATTCAGTCAGAAAAAAAACAAAGCAAAGTGCTCTTCTGGTCTAATATTGTACCAAAAAGGGAAGACTGCCATTTTCTACAGTCAAGAAAAATTCTCTGTGTTGAGATATAGGCTTATTAATTAGGCTGTAAGTTTAATTTTCCATTCACATAGCAACTCCTCAAACATTTGGTTAATATTCAGAGAAATAATGTAGTATAGTGATTAAAAACTAGAGTCAGACCACCTATATTTAAAGTGAGATACTCTGTGTTCTCAGTTTCCATGTCAGTAGAGACAATAAATAATTCACTATGTTGTTCTGAGGATTAAGTAATTAATATGTAAAGTAAGCACTCAATTAAAATAACAGTCATGATCTACTTCTTTTTTATAGACAAACCACTCCAACTGTTTCATATTGCATGATTTTCTGATTTTTCGCTAACAAGGCCCCTCCATCTATAACGCAAATGATAATTTTTAAGTATCTTTCTTAAAAGCATGGTTCCAAAACCAAACAAATTACTCAAGATAGGTACAACCAGGATAGATAGGTTAATTTTGCATTCTCTCCCTCCCCTCTCTGAAGGCCAACAGAGATTGTGTTTGACTTTTCCAGTGCTTGCATTCTACTGATGGTCAATCCAAACCCAAAACATTTGTTTTTCTTTTCAGCAAAATTGCTCTCAATTCAGCTCCACTCATCCTATCACAACTTTTCTCCAATTAAATGCAGGACTTTATTCATAATAAATGTCAACCCATCATCCTAAAAACAGACATTTTTGAAACTTGATTCTGTCATCCACTGAATTACTAATCTTTGCTCCTTTACTCATTTTGTGTCATCTGCAAATTTAGTAAGCAAACTTCCAGACATATTCTGGGTAATTGATAAAATTGTTGAATTGGACAGGACCAAAAATAGAGTCTTACAGAAAATTCCTAGAGACTTCACTGCAAGTTAATGACAATCAATTATTCCTCCCCTTTCGATGTAATCAGCTCCCAATTCATCTAATTACACTCATTCAGCCCACATACTTCTCCATCATTCCCTAAATGACATCACAGGAAACTTTGTCATGTTTTTCTGCAAGTCGGATTTGTCTGTGTTTGTGACAGACATAGACTTTTTCTATTCCTTTAGCTATCAGAACAGCATCCCTTAAGAAAGAAAATGAGGTTCATTTGGATGACTTGCTGCTAGTGATCCCATGCTGGTTTATACTGACTAATTAGGGGCCCTAAAAAGAATGACCCTTTGAACATATGCAACACTCTGTGTGGGTCATTATCTCTCTCAGACTATTTCCTTTTAATTAAAAAAGAGAATGACCCACTTCACTTTTCTCAGAGATGATGAGATGATAAAATAAAGTTTGGGAAATTTTCAATGCCAGAGATTATTTTTCTTTAATTTTTATTTATTTGAGAGACACAGAGAGAGTTCCTATCTGCTGGTTCATTCTCCAAATGTCCAAAATATCCAGGGGTACAGGACTGGGATAAAGCTAAAAGTTGAGAATTCAGTTCAATTCTCCTTCATGGCAGGAATTCAATTACTTGAGCCATCACTTCTGTCTCCCAGAATCTGCATTAACAGGTATAGCTGGAGTCTGGGGCTGGATCCAGGAACTGAATTCAGGTACTCTGATATGGGACATGGCTGTCTTAATCAGCATCTTAACCATTAGGCTTAAGATGCCCATACCCTCAGAGATTATTTTTAAATATAAAATTGAGTCGTATATTAAAATGGTCCATTCAGTCTTTTCAAACAACCAGTCCAATTATTTTACAGATGTGATCGTAATGAAACAAAAACTAGTAGATATTTACGTACTCCACATCCCACACCATTTCACTTAGCATACAGAATATTTCCAGCCTTTAAGAATTCATGTCATTTGAGCATGTGTGTATGTGAGTGTGTGTGAGTGTTAGTGTATCATTGGAAGTGAAGATCAGCTATCACAGTCTCCAAGCTGCATTAGTCATTTTTAGCACCATGATGGAGAATAGTGTGAATGCGGTAAATTCAAAAGATTTCTCCAAACTTGACTGTGCAGACAGATAACTGTTAGAGTGACATTTTCAGTACAAGTGAGAAAACTGATCCTTCTGGGATCTCTAACTCTGAGTGCTTTAAAGGAGAAGATACAAGACTAAACCCATCCTCCTACACTAATCATTTCAGGAATAGTTTATCTAAAAGTAGCAATGCTAATATAAGGGAGTAAAGAAGTCAGTCAAACTGCTTATTTCGGCTATATCCCATTAGCAACAAGATCAATTTTCTCACACTCCTGAGTTCGAACTTAGCTTTTGACAAACATAACAAAGTAGAATTCAGTGAAAAATGACATCTTAGTTATGGTTGTACAAGTAATTGAAGGATCCAAAGCAAAATGTCTAAAAGAAAAGGGAAAATTGGGCAGAATCAGGAGGTCAAGCTTTATATGTTGCTGTCCCCATTAGTTCCTCCTTCTCAGAATTCCAGAAAGGAACAAAGAATTTAAATGTTTAATTCCAATCAATCTCATTTTAAACTAAAAATGAGATCTTTTAAAATCCTCATTTAAATATCTGATTATTAAGGCCACTGAAAGGCATGTCAGTATGAATCACTGAATCCGTTTTAAATCAGGAATCTGCACTTCCAATAAACTTGAAAGAAGAAAATATTTATACATCCGCAAAAACATCCCACTGGATTTCAGGGGCTCACGCTTATTCTCTTAGAGATGTACAGCTTCAGGTTCAGATGGAGACCTTAGGTTCAGCTATTGGTTTTTGGATTTCAGATTTTTGACCCAGAGTGGAACACCAGTGGCCTGCTACTTTTGCTGGGCCCACCTTTAGCAGGGCCCCTTTACATGTTTGTAAATTGATTTAGTGTCAGCGTTCCTAAGGCTGACTGGGAAGACCCCAACAGCTCCCACAGTCTGACCCTGCTCTGGATCCTCAGAGAGAATTAGAGGCAGGGTACTTCTTATAAAATAATATAATGGATCTCAGACACAATTTATTCTATGTCTTCAACCTTTGAATCCATAGGAATCCCTAGAGTTGTGCAGAGGACTTTGGGTTCATAAAAATATCAGGGGCAGAACCCAAATTACCTTTTGGACTATGGAAAGAAACTCTCCATGGCTGTTGGCTTGCCAGAGTTGAAAGGGCAGGAATTTGAGTCAGACACACCTGAGTTCAAAATCAATGCAGCCAGTGATCTTAACTTTCTGACTCTCAAGTTTCTCCTCTAAAATGGTGTCATTAATAACTTACTTCCAAGATTTTGATGCAGACAAGAGGAAATAGATATGTCACCAGATAATCAAAAGGGCGTGAAAAATAATTATGTATGTAGTTGTTACTCTAATCTGAGTAAAGTCTCAGTGTCTTCCAGGAACATCCCAGATGGTATGACACTTTCATAACTCTTCAGAAAAAAATAAGCTCCATGAATATGGGGCTCAGTCGTCCTGTTCTACTTCAGTTCCAGGTCCAGACTGGGATGAGATGGAGCAGCGTTTGGAGATTCTTCTCTGCCTTGTGCACCCATGTCATTAATGGGACTTCCTTGCATGGCAAATTCATAAGCCTCAGTAGAGTCAGAGACACATACATTCCAGGCACTACGAGTACCTGGAAGTGATACTGAAGCTGACACTTGATGATAAATGAAATTTAACTGGATGAGCACAGGACTGAAGTAGTTCTGGTAGAGGTCAAGGCATGTCAAGGCACTGAGGTAGAGAATTGTTAAGTGTGTAAGATGAAGCCAGAGAAACCCAGTAACTTGATAATATGCAGAAAAGGAGACGCTGGGAGGTTGCACAGGCAAACTCATACAGCACCTTTAGCTTAAAGGAATTATTTTCAACTTGAATATTACAAAAAAAAACCATAAAGGTATAAGGTGAATGACTCAATCTATTGATGTTTTAGGATTATTGTGGGTGCAGTATACTTTAAAAGGGAAAAGGGATGATGTGGGAGAAGCAGAAGTGGTACAACTGAGGCAATTCAGGCAAACTGAGAGGAGAGATGATCCAGAGAGGAAGTGGGCAGATGAGAGATGTGAATGGATACAAGCAATACTCATATTTCAGAGGTAGAATCAATAGCACTTAGTGTTGTTTTTGATAAAGTCAAGAGGCAATAGGATGCAGGAGATGATATGAAGGAAGCCTCCCAGATTCTGTCCTGAGCAACTGGGACAGTAAAGATTCCATTTACTAAATGGACAAGACTGGAAAATAGATTTTCTTTTTTTTATTTTTTTTATTTTTGACAGGCAGAGTGGACAGTGAGAGAGAGAGACAGAGAGAAAGGTCTTCCTTTGCCGTTGGTTCACCCTCCAATGGCTGCCGTGGTCAGCGCGCTGCGGCCGGCGCACCGCGCTCATCTGATGGCAGGAGCCAGGTGACAGGTGCTTTTCCTGGTCTCCCATGGGGTGCAGGGCCCAAGCACTTGGGCCATCCTCCACTGCACTCCCGGGCCACGGCAGAGAGCTGGCCTGGAAGAGGGGCAACCAGGACAGAATCCGGCGCCCCAACCGGGACTAGAACCCTGTGTGCGGGCGCCGCAAGGCGGAGGATTAGCCTGTTGAGCCACGGAGCCGGCAAAAAATAGATTTTCAAATTTGTCACTCATTCACTTTTTAGCATATAAGTCTGGTGCTCAGACAGACATATCTGGATCCCAGAAAAAGGATATTTGCTACATACGTAACCATAAGAATCTAGCACAGAAATAACATTTGAAACCAAAGAACTGAATGAAACTACCTAGTTATGGATTCCTTTTTTATTTTTTAAAGGTTCATTTATTTACTTGAGAGGTAGAGGGAGAGGCAGAAAAAAAAAAAAAGGTTTTCTATCCACTGGTTCACTCCCCAAATGGCCTCAAAAGCAGGAGCTGGGCCAATGCAAAGCCACAATCCCGGAGCGTCTTCCAGTCTCCTACCTGGGTGCAGGGGCCCAAACACTTGGGGCATTTCTACTGCTACTGGTTTCCCAGGCCATAACAGAGAGCTAGATCAGAAGAGGAGCAGCCAAGACACAAACTGGCCCCCATGTGGGATATTGGCACTATGGAGGAGACTTAGCCAAATACACCACTGCGCCAGCCTCCCTAGTAGGGATTCTAAGAATGAAGAGGAGAAGGAATCCAGGGCAGAGATCTGAAAAAGCCTCAACAGTAGAGGCTGGGTGGAAAAGAAATGGGTGCCAGAAAAGAAAAGTGACAGCCAGATAGAATTTTACAGACACAGAAGAATACCTCAAAAAGTTCATGGAAAAATAGAATTGTAGATGTTTGTTTTAGCGTCAAAAATTTTTAGAATTCATGCATAGTTTTTTGGCAATATGAATTTTCCATGAATTTCACACACACACTCATACACATATACATACACACATAGAAGAGTACTTCCAAAACTTCATGGAAAAAGGAATTAAAGGATGAGCCTGTTTTAATGCCAAAAAAAGTTTTGAAATCTACACATAGATTTTTCATGAACTTTTTGAAGACTCTACCTACTTGCATATGTATGTATTCACTACAGAAAGCAGACTGTTTCACACCAAGAATGGTAAACTCTGTAAATTGCATTGCGGACTCCAGGAGGATGAAGAAAGTGTCCACACGATTTAGCAACATTATGGACACTGAAAGCTTCAACAGGAGTCATTTCAGTGTTGAGATGGTAAAGCAAAGTGAGTTGGGGTGTGATGAAGACTACCTAATAAGTGAGGATGGTGAATGGCAGAACACAGGCAGGGGAAGGACAGAGTGTGCTTGCTGTCTGCTCTCCCTCTCCACATGGTCGCACATTGAGTTGATGCTTCTTTCCTGCACTGAAACAAAAGAAAGAGGAGAGGATGGGCACAGGTGCAAACAGATGTGTAGTTCTGGTATTGCAAAGATACTGGAGTGGCCTTTTGAAACCCTCCATTTTCTTCATAAATCCTCATCTCTGAGAGCCAAGGGGATTAGCACACAAATGAGGAATGGGAAGTGCAGAGAGAGGTTTTCATTCATTACTGCAAGGGCAGGAAAGATGATGCAGAAGACAGGTGTTAGGGGTGCTGGCGTGTTAAAGCTCCATTGGAGTTGCTAACCATGAAGAAATGTACAAAACTACCTAAACATGATTCTGCCCAGCGATGCTCAGGTGGTCAGTGCATGCATGAATATGTCTGGGAGACTAACTGGTTGGAAAACCACAAGACATGGGATGAAAAGAACAAATTGTTCTTCTGAATTAAGTAATTTGGGGAAAATGGCTATTTCCCTCCAAATATACTAAAAATGAGAAAGACTTTCCTCTAAAATTCTGAAATTAATAAATCTACACCATTAGCGAACTGGAGTTACAAATGAAGAACAGGCTGTACAGACAAACAGATCCTGGGCAAAAATCCGCTCCTGTTACATCCCTGAAATTATTTAAACTCAATATTTTATTATATTAAATAACTCTACTAAGAGATAGATTTATTAATTCAGTCCACAAATACATATTGGATTCCTACTATGTGCAGGCATTGGCTAGATACTGAATTATTAAAGCCAACTGATGTTTAATTAACAAGAAGAATCTTATAGAAATATTTGACACTCAAATTAATATCAGATATATTCATTTGACTAATGCTATTACAATTACAGTTCATAGCTAATGGCATTATCGGGCTATTATCACAAAGCATTGCCTCTCTTCTAAAACTCATTTCCATGATAATTCATTGACACCATCATGAGAACACACTATCTTGATGGATTTTTACCTCCCAGTGCTCATCAAGAGAACGAATTCACCCTTATAAGAAAGCTTGTTATGCCAAAGATCACAATGCGTGGCACCTTCTCTACAATTTTGAAAGGCACAGTGTCCCTTCCTGGAAATAGCAACCTGACTTCATTTTTGTCCACAATTCCCAAGAACTGGGAATCCAAATTGAAGTTGTGGTGCAGGTATTGTTATCCAGAGTAAAGTATTGAGCATGTGTGGATCTGGGGCCCAATCTCAGTTCACCTATTCATTCAACAAATATTTATTCTGTCTCCTTTATATGACTTTAGGCAAGCAGTTCAGCTGCTCTGTGCCTCTGATTCCTTGTCTGTAAATTAAGAGTAATAATAATTTGAGTTCTTATTAGATAAAAATGAAAAAAATGGTCGAAAAGTCAAAGTTAGAATATAGTTGTTAGGTATTATTTCCTTCAGGTATCATGAAAATTAATGTGTTTTAAAAATTAACTCAGGTAGGAGAGCTATGAATCTCAAATGAAGCATTTAAATCAGGTTACTGAAAGGAGGAAGGAAAGAAATTAACATTTATTAAGTGTCAGTTATATGCAGACCTTGCTCTATGCATTTCACAAAGATATTATTTCATTAAATCTTCACAACAATTCTTTGGGGGTAGATATTTGTAACCCCAACATATACTGGAAGAAAATGAGCTCACAAAGTTATAAAAGTTGCCGAAATCATATAGCAAGGGTGAATTCTTGATTCCAAAGCTCTTTTTCACTACACTGAGTTTATTTCCCACGGTCCAGGAACAAATCCACCTTGCAGTACGACTGACTTAACATCTTTTTAATTACACATTCTTTACTTTCCACTACTGGAAATCAAATCTACAAAGCTCACAGTGAAGGGAAAGAAGAACCCAAAATAAGGCGGGGCAGAAATCCATTCCAATTTTGTCTCAACAATTTTGGACATTTGCTAGATTACCAGCAATACAAAATAATTTTAAAGAACATCTAATGAGAGTGATTCCAAAAGATATGTTGTGGGACCAGCAATGTGGCACAGTAGGCTAAGCCTCTGCCTGCAAAACCAGCATCCCATATGGGCTCGAGTAACGGTTGCTCCACTTCTGATCCAGCTCTCTGCTATGGCCTGGTAAAGCAGTAGAAGATGGCCCAAGAGCTTGGGCCTTTGCACCCTCATGGGAGACCTGGAGGAGACTCTTGGCTCCCAGCTAATGATCAGCCCAGCTCTGGCCCTTGCACCCATTTGGAGAGTGAACCAGAGATGGAAGATCTTTCTCTCTGTCTCTCCCTCTCTCTGTCTGTTAACTCTACATCTCAAGTAAATAAATAAAATCTTTTTTAAAAAAGATACATTGTAAGATTTTCAAAATTCTGTTAATTCAAAGCAAAATGGTTTTTAGTTAAAAAAGGATTTTGCAGCTCCCTCCAAAAAGAGATAGCTGAAATCTGTCTCAAATCACAAGCAACATGCTGTAGTACTTAACACAGTAGTCCTGTATACTGTAGTATAACTCTGTGGTTTCTGCAGGGGTTAGAGTAACTTAGTACTGAATTAAGTGAATCATTTAGATCAGAACTAATAGATCAAGTTCTGCTTCTTTTTTAAAAAGGACTTTATTCTTTTTACTTATTTGTAATATAGATTGACAGAGAGAGGAAGAGAGACAGAATGACAGAAAGGAGAGACAGATCTTCTATCTACAGGTTCATTCCCCAAATACCTGCAACAGCTAGGGTAGGCCAATGCCAGGATCTTGGAACTCCATCAAGGTCTCCCATATGAGTTGCAGGAACTCAAGCATTTGGGCCATAGTCCACTGCTTTTCCAGGCACATTAGCAGGGAACTGGTTAATAAGTAGAGAAGCTGAGATTTGAACCGATGTTCTGAGGTGGGCTGTTGTGGCATCACAGGCAGCTTAATCCACTGCACCACAATGATATCTAAGGATAGTTTTGTAGAGAGTAGCTAATTTCCAATAAGTACAGTATCAAGGCTGCCAAGATCAGCTCAGTTGCTGAAGATGAATTGTTTGTGGTGGAAAAACCATCCCTTTTTGTTGTTTTACAATTAATTAAACATGGATTTTGGAAGTCAAATTTTTCCACTATATTTGATGAAGTCATTTTATTTTATTATTATTATTTTTATTTGCTGTAAAAGGAACATTTGATAAAAAGAAATCCAAATGGTAAAGGAGGAAAAAGACTGAAAATATAATGTCTAAATTATGACTTGGGTAAATTTTCTCCCAGTATTTTTTTTATTTGTGTGCATATGTATGTGAGTGCAGGTATTAAACCCATATATGCGGCCGGCACCATGGCTCACTTGGTTAATCCTCTGCCTGCAGCGCCGGCATCCCATATGGGAACTGGGTTCTAGTCCTGGTTGCTCCTCTTCTAGCCCAGCTCTCTGCTGAGGCCCAGGAAGGCAGTGGAGGATGACCCAAGTGCTTGGGTCCTGCACCCTCATGGGAGACCAGGAGGAAGCAACTGGCTCCTGGCTTCGGATCAGCACAGTGTGCCGGCCGTGACAGCCATTTGGGGAGTGAACCAATGGAAGGAAGACCTTTCTGTTTCTCTCTCTCACTGTCTATTACTCTACCTGTCAAGTAAAAAAATAAAAAATAAATAAATAATTTCATATCTGCATGGACAGATTGTAAACAAAATTAGGTTTTGAATAAACAATGCTGATTGCTCAATCAATAAATTTGTAGCAATCTCCAATCTTATCATCCCTTAACTAATGTTCTGAGCATATGCCCATGCCATTTGGAATTTTTTAAATCCTCAATTTTAACCATCATATGATACATTTCACTATATGCTCTTGAAAAATGGAATTAAAAGATAAGTTTACTTTAGTATCAAAACTATTATGAAATCATGCATAGTTTTTTCATGCTACATATTTTTATGAACTTTTTGAAGGCTCTTGAAATGGAGAGATTTCATTTTTTTTGCACCAAAATGAATTTATTTTTTATCTCCACATTCCATGAACTTTTTGACATCTTTATATCTTAATATACCTGTCCCTTCTTATGAAATGCTTAGGTTGTTTCCATTTTTCAATATTATAAATGCACTAAGGAGAACATTCTTTTGTATAATCTTTAAGTACATCACTTATTTTCTCCTTAGAATGAAATAATGGAAATGAAATTATTCCTTCAATGAGGAATTAAGAAGTAAAGCAAAATTGTTTCTAAAGATTGCATCCATTATGTTGTCAATGGCATGTGATAATATTGTCTCAAGATATTAATTTCATCCTTGAACACAATAATAGTTTGATCTTGATGAATCTGGGAAAAACTTATAATTTATTATTACTTTAATTTCTGGTTTTTAGGATGTAAAATTGAAATTTTTTATGTTTCTTGAAATTTTCATCTTGTTAATGAAGGGCTTGGTCTTGTTCTTTGCCTGCTTCCCTATTGAGTTATTTACATTGTTTCCTTACCAATTTATGTAGCTTATACTTTAAGGATATTATCATTTACTCATTTACTAGTAACCATTTTCCCAGTTTCAACTCAACATTTAACTTTATAGATGAGATTGTTTTGCTCAAGTTTGTAATCAAATCTATCAACTCTTTCCATTGTGCTGATTTCACTGCATTTATCTTTGCTTGTGGGATTTCAGTGATTTAACATTTGAATTTAATTTTCTCATCCATGTGAATTTCGTTTTGTTGTTGAATAAAAAAAAACCTTTATTTGCTTCATATAACCAACTTTCATAGCACAATTTGATGTTTTAAATGGAATAAAATTAAGTAGCTACATATATTTGTATATGTATATATTGGAGGGATGGAAAGAGAGACAGACATAGATAGACATAGACACAGAGAGAGCTGCCATCTGTTTGTTGACTTCCCAAATGCCCACAATGGCTAGGGCTGGCCCAGGTGGGAGCCAGGAGCCAGAATCTCAATCCAGGTCTGTCATGTGATCCAACTATTTGAGCAATCACTGCTGCCTCCTTGGGTCGACCTTGATGGGAATCTGGAATGAGAGCTGGAACTGTGAGTTAAACCTAGGTATGAGATGTGACATCCTAATCAGCATCGTAACTGCTAGGCCAAAGCCTGCCCAGTGACACATATTTAACACATCCCTAGTTTTAGGAGACCTTGTAACTATTCAGGGCTATCTTTCCATTCTGTTCCTTTCAGCTGTCTCTTGGTTTAGCTTAAGATCTCATTCCTTTTAACTATTATATGATACATATTCACATCAGATATTACAAATCATGCTTCTTAAAGTTATTCTTACTTTGTGAAAACCACTTTCTCTATGGTTTATACCTATTTTTTAAAGATTTATTTATTTGAAAGTCAGAGTTACACAGAGAGAGGAGAGGCAGAGAGAGCAAGAGAGGTCTTCCATCCAATGGTTCACTCCCCAATTGGCTGCAATGGCTGGAATTGCACCGACCTGAAGCCAGGAGCCAGGAGCTTCTTCTGGGTCTGCCACATGGGTGCAGGGGCCCAAACACTTGGGCCATCTTCCATTGCTTTCCCAAGCCATAGCAAAGAGCTGGATTGGAAGTGGAGCAGCCAGGACTGGAACCGGTGCCCATATGGGATGCCAGCACTTCAGGCCAGGGTGTTAACCTGCTGTGCACAGTGCCAGCCCCTCTCTATGGTTTATACTTTGAGCGGTGTTCTGATCACCGCCTACCTATCCCATTGGTGGTGGAGTAACCCCTTCACTCTAAATAGTAGAAGATGGCTGAAAATATGCATCTGGCACAGATGAGACTGATAGCAGCTTATCAGTCACATATGCTCACAGCCTGGTAAAGGCGGAGATTCAGCATGCCATGTGGGGCTATGGTCATTGCACACAGGAACAGCATGAAGAAGTGGGTTTTCTAAGTGGCAGGCTTCATAGTCACAAAGGGGTGTTGCCCCTCGTTCCTGCAGGAGGATGTGCTTGATTTCAGTAACCTTGAGTGATACATGGACGTTAAACCCGTTGGGTCTATGTCTGGGTAAAGCACAGCTGGTCTAAGTGGTAGGGGAGATGGTCAGGTGAGGAGGCTCTCCCTCTGGGTGGGCAACATTTCTAGTGAGAACAGGGAAGCACGTGGTTAGGCCTTTGGAGCCCTAGGAGGCTTAGAGATACCAAGGCTGCACACGAAATTTGTGCTGCACAGTATAGCGCATAAGATCGGAATGAAATAAGATATCTTTCCCTTTCGCATTAGCAACTTTGTGCTTTTTATACTATCATCACCCATGTGTCTCACCATGTATGAGGATATGGTTCTCAGGACTGTTTTAAAAGCCTTCAATTTACTGTAAATTACTCCAAGATTCTCACAGTGGGTTGGATGTCACTGCCAGGACTTCAGGAGAGATGTTATGTTAGGTATTTCAGAAGGACTTTGGGTAAGCTATTTCAAAGACATTCTTGAACTGTTGAGAAGTCATTAAGTCATAAAAGTGATGGGTCCATTGGCACCCACAGGTGGGCTATAGAGGGTACATTTGTTGTAAGAGTAAGATGAAGGCTCTACTGAGTGATGTTTCACTATACCCCTCTGTGCTTTCACTGTTTAGTCTGCAGAATAAAACCTGGTCTAGGGGAGTCTAAAGTCCTTTGGTCTCTAAAAACTGATCATGATAATTTAAGATAATTAGAAATACTTTGTTTCATATCTATAAAGTATCTAACACTCTAGAGTAATTATCATTTGCATGTCCCATACTCATCTATGAACTCCTTTTCTTAAGCAGCTTGGCATTCCCATTTCCTGACACATGAAAATTTCTTTAAAAATGATTTTTTATCAAATGAATAAGGAAATTTAGCTGAGCAAGAGATATTTGGGGGAATTCTGGAAAATGCCAAATATTTGTGAGTGCTCTGTTCTCCACAGCCTAGTACTCATTATTAACTAGCTGGTTAAACTATCAAAGTATATGACTAGGCTTCACCATGGGCATTAACGAATGGCACATAATGAATGACCCCAAACTCTTTATGTGACATGTTCTTTCTCACGTTGTTAAGCTGAGATCTAGGAAGTTTAGTTAGGCTCATTGCAGACCTAATGCCTTCACTTTGTCTCCTTTTGCAAAGATGCCCCTGATTTCAATCAGCTACTAGAAATGTCAGATGAAAAACGGCACAAATGTGAATTACGACAATAAAAGTTTATAAGCTACTAAAATAAAGTTATAGTACCTAAGAGCTGAGTCAACTGACAATGTTAAATGGAACATTTTATAACCAGTCCTGGGATAATGATAAAAAAAAATGGCACACAGAGCATGAAGAAATATCTGACAGGAAATGGGCCCAAGATCAACCTCAGGCTAGGTGATTTTGTGAGTTATCTCTAAAGGGGAGTGATCACCTAGTGTTTGTGGAGTGCTTCCTCTGTGTCCAACACTTGTAAGCCATTCTCTTTTCTACTCCCAGTGAGGGAAGTGTTGTTGTCATCATTTTCGAGAAGAGAAACTGAGGCTCAAGTGGCTCAGTTATTTGCCCAATAACAAAACTGTTAAATAATAGAGGTAAGATTTGACTTCAAAAATATTTCCAATGTCTAATATCTTGGTACACACAATGCTATATCTTTATACAATCTGTATATAAATAAAGCAAATTCCAATTCATGAAGAATTTCTGTCAAATTTCAAACTAGTATTTTCCTCATGCTAAAATCTCAGATGCTGTTAAATAAGACAGAAATATGAGAATAAGAGGAAGATTGTCATTGGGTAGAAAGATTAACACTGAAAATGATATTTAAGAAGGAATATAAGAAAATTACCGGGAGCTTGAAAAGGTGCTATGGTGATCTCTCATTTGATTTTTTAAAAAAACTGCGCTCCAAGAATGTTTTGTGTATCTCTGCAAATTTCTACTACCTTTCTCTAACCTTTCTATTATATCCTCCTGAGCCGTCACCCCACACCTTCATATGCCGAGTCACACTGCTTCTCATTTGTGCCCACCATGGTATCCACAGTGACAGATGCAAGTGTGCTGGCATGCTCAGGGGATCTGGTTCTGTCTCCTGAAGGCTGGTATTTGCTGTAATTGCACAATTTCTTAGAAATATTATGTTTTACCTTTAAAGATCTTACAAAATTTATATTCTTCCCCCTCATCTGACTTTGTTAGAATATAAAGGTAGTCCTTTCAATTACTGATTACAGGCCAAAATTCATGCTCCAAGAAGAATTAATGTCATGTTAATTCTGAGGCTTCACATACTCCATGCACACTCCTCTTACTCTGGCAAGAGAACCGGGTGATAAAATGGTATAATCGCATGACATGCAAAGTGCTGATGTGAAATGAAAAGGACAGAAATACGACTGGGATATTAATTCAGGAGAAAAAAGAAAATAGGACTGTTTGAATAGGTTTAGCCGTATGGTTTAGTTCTTCCCAAAAACAAGTGGGAGGTTTGTCACCTTATGTTGACTTCTTCCCCAGTTCCTCCTATTCAATTACAAGTGCATGTTTACTTCACATACACATAGACACACACACATTAAGATACCATATGCAGCATAAAAACAGACATAGGACAACACTGAGTTAAACTACTCATCTAAACTCTAGGGGAAGGCATTGTGTCGATATAGCCTTAAGACCATAAATTTCCACTGGAAGAGAACACAGATTAATAAAATAGGGAAGTGAAACTTACAAAATAGCTTTAAACTCAGTACCAGCTTCCATTTATAGGTCCCAGACTGTAATGGACATAGCTAATTTTCATGGTTGATCCCTAATAATGGTCATTGGGAAGTTAAATGACAGCAGACAAGGAGTTTTCCATGGGCAACGGCACAATTAATCACAGCTGTCATACTGAGGCACTTGCTGACAATCAAGCTTGAATGCAGCATTTAATTCAAATCCCACTTAAAAGTATGCATTGTCAGGGGAAAGCCCAAGAACCATTTTGCAGTTCTGGAAGTAACTCACAACCCGTTGCCAACAGCACTGAAGATCAACTCTATCGGCCCAAATACAGATTGCACGGATCCCACACTTCCTTTCCTCACATATTGTTGGAAATGTCCTTTTTAAAAAGCCAGGTAATGCCAACACCCTGGCATTTGAATGTTCAAAGACAACTGGTTTCTATTTTCAGAAGACACAACACTTTTTAGAAATATTTTATCCATCCAGAACAACAACCGAATTACATTCTTTCTGTAAAAATAAAGTTATAAACTTCCCCTTTTAAAATTCTGCCACACTACGTATCTGTAATGTATTTGGTAATATTAGATTCTATTTCTGTTTTTAAATTACTACCTAAAAGTAAATGTGCATATAAAACATATATTATACTTTATGTAATATATTCAACAATAATGCCTCCGAAACCCACTGAAGAAAATTGAGTGTGTGTAAAGATACAGATTTGAGTACAGATATAAGTATGGCAAGAGAGTTGCAGAAAAGATTCAAAGTAAAGTCTAAACTTAGGAGCAAATTGAAGCAATTGCTTGGAATCCTGAATAGTTTCATATATACTCAGTTAACATTCAAAGGAAATGGGGTCCTTTATTCGAGATTATTAAATTGAAGGATTACCCATCCAATCAAAAGAAAAACTGCATGTCAACCAGAGATTGCAAATAATTTGGACAGTAGGACTTATGATATTAATATAAAATAATTCTGGATTTTCTAAGTTATGAAAATAATGTAACATCTATCATCTCTATATATTATCTCTCTCACCTCACCACCATCATATCATGGCAATGCTTTCCATTTATTCAACACATAGTTGCCAAACAATCCTTACATGCCAGGTACTGCACTAGATGATAGAAATATGAGGATATTTCTTCTGGGGGCCGGCGCCGTGGCTCACTTGGTTAATCCTCTGCCTGCAGCACTGGCATCCCATATGGGCCCCGGGTTCTAGTCCAGGTTGCTCCTCTTCTAGTCCAGCTCTCTGCTGTGGCCCGGGAGGGCAGTGGAGGATGGCCCAAGTGCTTGGGCCCCTGCACCCACATGGGAGACCAGGAGGAAGCACCTCCTGGATGGGCACAGCACGCCGGCCATAGCGGCCATTTGGGGAGTGAACCAACGGAAGGAAGACCTTTCTCTCTCTCTCTCTCTCTCTCTCTCTCTCTCTCTCTCTCACTGTCTAACTCTGTCAAATAAATAAATAAAAATAAATTTTAAAAAAGAAATATTAGGATAAACAACACAAACACAGTTCCTCCAAATGAACATCATAAGCAAGATTACTTTTACAATCCATTTCTTCTCATGCCTACATTATACTAGGCAAAGAAAGTGTTTTTAACCTCCAAAATATTTGGGGTGCTTTGCTTATCATTTTATTATTAATTATAGAATTAAATGAGTTTTGACAATAAAGTTCTAGATGAGCTTTTTTGCTTAGTGGATATTATTGAAGTGAATAAAGCTCTATGAATTGTAGAATAATAAAATATTCACAGAAACTTGCAACTCTGCAGTTGAATAACAATTACATTTGTTCCAAACAGGCAATTGGTTTCCAAACACATTAAACAAAGGCAATTTAGGAAGCTTCTTTTTCCTACTGGCATCATTAACGTTGCTGAATGTCCTGGGACTCTGGAGTGTTTCACAAAGGTATGTAAGTTTGTGGAAGATAAAAAATTTCCAAGTCTCTGAAATATACTGGTATAAACCATCACTGAGTCAACAGGAATCCAGCATGCCACGACTGGAAAAATTAGCACAGTGCAGAAATTTAACAGATTATTCACAGCCAGAAATTTCAATTTAGATTTCACTTTCCAAATGATCCTCCTAATACAATAGTGCTTCACTCAACTCTACAATGTGTCCTAAAGCAAATTTTTTTTTCTTCACTACACTTTGGAATTAGAAATAACCAGATTGATAATAAGAATGAATGAGTCACTACCATTAAAAAGCAAATATCATTAAACAAATAGCTAGGAATCTAATGATGCTTGAGATTTGGATCACATTTGGAGCTTTAAATCAGCAGTGACCATTTCAAGGTCAATAGCAAACTGTGAAAAATCCCTTAGTCAGTCACTTGAGACCATTCAGTGGCTTAATATGCACATCTACATTCCATCCATTGCCACCCATCTCTCTTTCTCTTTCTCTTTCCCTCTCTGTCTCTCTTATTGACATAGTCTTGGATGACTGTGCACATTTAAGCAAATGTTCTAAACTCTCTGAGCCTATACTGTTACATATTTAAAATAAGGACAATAACACAAGGGATCTTCAGTAAGTTCATGGAAAATGCATATTATGAAACAAACCTATGCAAGGATCTCAAAATCTTTTTGCACAAAAATAACCTTATTTCTCATTGCATTTTCCCGTGAACATTATGAAGTACCCTTGAACTAACTTTTTATGGACTTAAGGGGGATAGATTTGGATAAAGAACAAGCACAATGTCTCCTACTACATAGCAGGAACTAAATAGATGTTCATTTTTCTTCATGTCCTCCACCTATTTACCTATTTAATTGTTTAGTCATGAATTGTCCCATTCATTATGACTTCCCCTTTGCCTAAAGCATTCTCTTATTCTTCTAATCAGTCTCTACTGAACATCAGCCATGCCATGGTCAGCACAGTAAATCAGAGGGATGCACAGTCAGTAAAGTCAGTAAAGGTTTACTGCCATTGGTGCTCCTGCTGACATGGACCATATGCTCCAGTGTAAGAGAGACCCCTCGAACCCATGCTGGTTAGAATGGATGACAAAATTAAAAGCCTTCAAAGATTCCTGGATTTTTCTATTTACGACCATCCAAAGTATATGTTATCAAATTAATCCTTCACTTATTTAACTTCCCTAAAGCCAATCTCATTATTTTAAAGCTTCGTTTAAATTAGGAAAACAACAGAGATGAAATAACAGAATTGATTCAGAAATAAATCTGATTCTTTCCACATTTTCTCCTTAACCTTTCCACTTTCCTCTCTCCTACATACTTTTTAGGGAAGGAATAAAGAGAGGCAGAGAGAAAGAAATCAGGTAGGAAAAGAACTCATGTTGCACACCCTCTATGCTACACACAGAAACAACCTCACTTAATCTCCACCACCTCCCTCTTACATATGATCACTCCACTTTATAAATAAGAACACTAAAGTACAAGGCTAGTTAAATAAATTGACCAAGTTCATGCAACTGGGATTCCAGTCCATATTTATTTGTCTTTAAAGTCCATGCTCATCTGCTCCTATATTGTGCTGTTTATAAATGCTATGAAAGAACCCTATACTTTCTTTCTAACAATCCCTAGGTCTGGTAAGTGGGAAGAAAATTAGACTCCTCAGCTAAAGTAATCATGCTTGGTGCCACTCATTGATAAGCAACACACAGGAAGAGAACGTGTCACAAATTTAAAAAAAAAAAAAAGAGTCTGGAACATTTGCTTCTAGAGATTCAGTAACTAGAACCAGCTACATTATTGCAAAGGAACATGTGGCCTTAGGGACTCATTGGCAACTGGGGACAGGCCGAGTCAGAAGATTAAGACAAAAAAAGAATTAAGGCATCTAAGGGACTAAGATCAGCATCTGAACTAAGGAACACATAATTCAGATTTATTTCTATAGTGTTTGCTATTGTCAAACACTAATGAATAATACTTGTAAGTATGCAAGGAAACAGAACCAAGCACCACAGTCCCAAGGACAGTATTACTGAAATGTATTTTTAATAAATCAAATAGCATTTTATCTCAATATGCATTCAATAATAGTCCAACGTTTATCAAACCAAGAGCTTTGATTTCAGTGCCAGGTAACGGTGGCAAATCTATCAAGAATAGGACAGTCTTGACTTATATTTGTCTCCAAAATCTTGAGGAAAGTGGATTAATTACGATAGAAACTCACCAACATCCAAGTAATATTAGGTCTGTGATAGCAGCCAAAGGCACCCTCACCGTCAAGCTTAAATATGAACATACTTCCAAAATATCATGGAAAATGTAATTAAAAGATGCTTATTTTTGATGCCAAAAATTTTTGAAATCCATGAAATTTTTCCATAAATGCAGTTTCCATGAACTTTTTAAAAGATCTTCCTGGGCCGGCGCCGTGGCTCAATAGGCTAATCCTCCGCCTTGCGGCGCCAGCACACCGGGTTCTAGTCCCGGTTGGGGCACCGGATTCTGTCCCGGTTGCCCCTCTTCCAGGCCAGCCCTCTGCTGTGGCCCGGGAGTGCAGTGGAGGATGGCCCAGGTGCTTGGGCCCTGTACCCCATGGGGAGACCAGGAAAAGCACCTGGCTCCTGCCATCGGACGAGCGCCGTGCGCCGGCCGCAGCGCGCCAGCCGCGGCGGCCATTGGAGGGTGAACCAACGGCAAAAGGAAGACCTTTCTGTCTGTCTCTCTCTCTCACTGTCCACTCTGCCTGTCTAAAAAAAAAAAAAAAAAAAAAAAAAAAGATCTTCCTTATGTAAGGAGTTACAGGGTTTTTTGCCCCCAAAATAACATTCTTTATTTCTGTTTTCCATTAGCATTTTAAGTACCCTCATATTAATATGCTACAATATAAGTGTAAATCCTAGAACCAAGAAATCAATCCTGTCATAATTAGAGTATCACATCAAATCTCCAGCACAGTAATTCAGAATTACTCGTGTAAGGCCAGACTTATCTCTCAAGTTTACAGAACAATCAGCCCCAAATTCTCTCTCTATTGTAGTCCTCCCATATCAAATCTGAAATTGGAATGAGTGTGTGGAGCGGTGACTAAATCACCACTTGGGACACCCACATCCCATAACAGAGTGCTTGATTCAAGTCCCTGCTGCTGTGCTTCTGATTCAGTTTCCTGCTAATACAAACCCTGGAAAGCAGCAGGTGCCAGCTCAAGTACTTGAATAAATTAAAAAAAAATCTGAAACAGTGCAATAGTGGCATGCCATATTCAAAGCTCTCCAGCTTGGGGAATGAAAGAAGTAGGCAGATAAAATGCCTTCTTCTTGCTGGAAAATCTTAGGGAAACACATATAAACTGCTTAATAGAAATATGAATCCCACACTGGATGCTAAAAGATAAAGAAGTTACAAATGTCTCAGGGAAGATTGTTTTTACAATATTACTGTTCCTCCAGTGTAGTAAAACCCATCTTATAAAGTTGATGTCATAGAACTTATTTTTTCAATGATACCAGTAATCTTTTGTGCATAAACTGTAACAATTATTGAAAGTGACATAAATCAGAGACAAACGACTGGAGTTATTCAGGCAATATTCATTTTCTTACAGCTACTTTGAACAATATATTAAGAAGGAAAAGAAGGTAAAAATAATTTTTGAAACCTTCACAAATCAACAACAAATGTCGGACCACACAAACTCATGTGTATTTGATAAAACTGACCTTGTAGCCCATATTTATTTGCTCATTCTGCAGGTATTTATTGAACAACTGCTATGTATCAGACACTGATCTGGGTACTGGGAATACAACAGTGAATAAAGTATTCTCAAATTCCTACCCTCCCAGACCTTATCCAAAAGTGTTTAAGAAAATAATTTAACTTTGGAGTCAGCAAGCCATAGAAGGAAAAAGCCAGGATTCAGAATGACTGAGTTCTCATTCCAAACATGATCTTCTAACTACTATTTACATTAGCACTAAGCAAGCTATTTAACCTCTTGGAACCTCTACTTCCCAATCTATGAAATGGAGAAGATTCCATCCCTATCCCAGCATGGCACCTGGTACCTAGAAGACACTCAGAAAAGGTGCTATTTTGTAAGGAGATCAAGGCTGGACAGTGCACATTCTAGAAATATATTCCGGGATTCTTCCACAATGTTTTCCACTTAGTCTCAGCATCAAATTCAAAATCCCTGGGGCATCACATACCCTGTTGAGAGTCACATCTGCCATGAACTCTGTGAAGTCAATAAAGTTTAAGACTTTCCATAGCCTCTCACTGTCAGCAGAGATCCACAGGGCAGGCATTGGCATAACAATTAAGATGCTGTTTGGGTCACCTGCATACCATAGTGGAGCACCTGCGTTCCAGTGCTGGCTCCTCTTTTGATTCCAGCTTCCTGCTGATGCACACCCCGGGAGGCAGCAGGTGAAGGCTCAAGTACTAGGGTTCCTACTATCCAAGTGGGAAACCTGAACTGAATTCCCTCTCTCCTGGTTTCAGCCTGGTCCAGCTGTGGATGTGGCAGACACCTGGAAAGTGATCCAGTGGGTGAGGGAGCTCTCTCTCGCTCTTTCAAAAAAAAGAAAAAAAAAAGATAGAAAGAAAATGACAGTTGCTGCAGGTTTTAAAAGAGCACCCTCTAAAGGTCCTTATGAGATGCCTTAATATGTCCTAAAACCCTTTGTCCAGTTGTACAGACTGCCCTGGTGAGCAGCGCTCTTAAATAATCATCACTGTTGTGCCAGTATCTATGAGCCCATCATAAAAGGTAGACAAGCACAGGAGGAAAGCAAATGATTTATCAGTTCATCTACATCTGGTCCTAAGAAAATCTTTCTTTCTTTCTTTTTTAGATATTGTAATCTAAATCATTTTAATGCCCAGAACATCCGTGGAAGTAATCTTGAAGAAACACTTCTCCTCCATGAGAAGTCTCTGAAACTTTATGGCAGTCTGCAGGAATTCTCTGCAAGTATTGATCTCTGCGAGACAGCCCTATGAAACTGAACTTGACTGTGCCTGTCTTCTGAGCACAGTGCTCATTGTTTTCTTCTCAAACACTATGCATTTTAGTATAAGAGTCAATATATCTAGGAGTGGCTTTGTGAAGATTGCATGTGTATTTTATTTACAAAGACCAATTATGACCCTTCTTGTAAAGTATTATGCTTTCCCATTTAACATGATATACATTAGAGTTAATAAAGCAATTGCAGAGTCTGGGCGATTACTCTATGACAAGAAAGTGTCAATTTCCTATACCCCAATAATATTTTACAATTTTTTACAATGTATTGGCCATTAAAAGCAACATTAAGCTATGTTTTAAAGCTTTAATGAGTCATTAAAAGCAAAATAACAGTGTGTTAATATTCTTTCTTTTAATGTATTTATTGAACCTTTACAACAGGCCCAGCATCGTGACCATATGCTGTCAATATTCTGCATAAATAATAAACATATGATTTTGCTGTATTTGATCTTCATATGACACTATCAAGACCTGATTTGATTACGGAAATTTTCTCTGAATTCAAAAGTAATGTTAACCAAGACAGAACATCCCCATACTGAAGAAGTTGGAAAATAAACATAAATCATGGAATTATTGTGAGTAGAGGAAAGAAGGAAATTAGGGAAGGTAAAGTAAGTGTTGAGAGGAGGGAAAGTGACAGAATAGTTTCTAGAAGGGATTTCCTAACCCAAATGATACTTTTTAGTCTTCACTACTACTTATCCATGTACTCAGAAAAATCACCTTCAAAAAGTTTCTTCCTGGGGCCTGCGCTGTGGCTCACTTGGTTAATCCTCCGCCTGTAGCACCAGCATCCCATATGGGCACCAGGTTCTAGTCCCGGTTGCTCCTCTTCCATCCAGCTCTCTGCTGTGGCCCGGGAGGGCAGTGGAGGATGGCCCAAGTGCTTGGGCCCCTGCACCCACATGGGAGACCAGGAAGAAGCACCTGGATCCTGGCTTTAGATCGGCACAGCGCCGGCCATAGCGGCCATTTGGGGAGTGAACCAACGGAAGGAAGACTCTGTCTCTGTCTCTGTCTCTCTCTCTCTCTCACTGTCTATAACTCTACCTGTCAAATTTAAAAAAAAAAAGTTTCTTCCTTTATAAACAAAGAAATCTAGAAACTCTTCTTTTCAGTGCATAAGTCCAGTATCACAGACCTTTGTCTCAGTGTTTGCCAAAGTGTGGTTGAGAACCACTTGCTACAGGTGAGTCTTTCTGGTCCCTACACAGACTGCGGTGACCCAAATCTTCCAGATTGTGGTCCAGGAATAGGATGATTTTAACAAATACACAAAAATCATTCTTATGCTCTCTGAAGTTTGAGAACCACTGCTTTGCAGAACAGTTTCTGCTACATAGGATTGGTGGGATTATCACCTGATTGCAAATGATCTTGCAATTAAACACCTCCCTTTGTACACATAAAATATTTTAGATCTGTAAAATAAAAGATTTATTCAACTTGATTAGGCATGGTACGCATTTTAATTGCAAAACAGCAGCTGTAAAACTCCAGGTGTTTCTCTTATTCAAACTATTTTTCATTTGCTTGTTTATTTTGAGGACAAGTGAAAAGACTAGCTCTTTAGGCATAATGTCTTGCCTTGCAACTTTTCCAAACCCTTCTTTGTTTAGCCTTTGTTCAATGGCAAAACAGTGAGGCAGGCTCCTAAACGACCTTGGAAGCTTTGCTTGTTGCAAAAGGTTAAATGCCAAGTTTGCAATTTGGGTTTAATGAACACCCAAAAGATCACAAAATCTCTAAACACCTCACCTCAGTACAAGCGGCAAACTCTAACAGTCTCTCTCACTGTTATAAAAAGGATCTGCCTGATTTTCTTGTTTCTACCCCCAATTTGCCTTCATCTCCTTAATTTCTACATTAGAATAGGGAATGATGCTCATTATGTTTTCACTCTTCCTTTGAGATAAAAGATCTACAGAATTATAAAGTTGACCCAAAGCAAGCACCAAAAGAGCTTAAAACTCTCACACTGGGGTTGACACTTGTGATTAGGCTAAATTGCAGTGAACTACACATGCTTCCATTCGGAACAGGATGCATTCACACAGCAGTTTCTTCTCTAGTGCCTAGCAACATTATCATTGAGCACCTGGAATAGTTTAGGCATTAAGTGTAATTGGTTTTGCTTTACATAAATCTGTAGCTTTGTAAATAAGCGGAGCATTTCAGCTTCTATATAACACCAATTAACTTAAAGGGATGCGTCGTTTGCAGAAGCCTGCTGGGTTCTGTACTGCATTGCTCCTGTAATATGCTCCGTGGGGGGCCAAGTTCTGTGTCCCTGCAGTGTTCCGTTAACTCCAGCCACTTGGTGCCAAGGATCTGTCCCCAGCCAGTCATTTGCTCCATTTTTCAGTGGTGGTGAAAGGTTGGAAAAATGAAGTCTTCCCTAAGAAGCACCTTTGGTCTCTATTTGTGCTTATGATTGACACCTGCAAGGCAAGGTATTTGAAAATGTTTTCCAGGACCCACAGAGCACAGGTTTGACCCCATCTGATCCCAGCCACAGCTGTAACAGCTCTTTCCTTTCTCCTTTCTTCTCTTGGAGCACTTCAATCCAATGCGGCCAAACGTCACTGCATTGCGTCTGTAGACATTCGAGAATTCTATTTTCTTAGGAATGCTCTCGTATATGAGTGAAAGTGTTTCCATCAGAATGACTTTTTTAATAGCACAAAATTACACTGAGAGATCTGCTCCTGAAGTTGGTGGACTTTTTCAAGCTCTGTGGATATTTTCCCCTTGTTATCTCTTTACTCTGCTTACTCTCTTATCTCTCATATACCTTTCAGGTAATCTTGATTTATGGCACTCATTCTACCCTGGCCAACCTCTAATTCTCTTTGTTTCTGAAAGCGTTTTTTTTTTTTTATCAACTATCAGAGTAACCATATCAACAAATAACAGCTCGTGTTTCCAACAGTTTTCCTATGAATAGTTGGTTTACAAATTGAAGAAGAGAGAATAACCCTTTCTGAAAAAACTGTCAGGATCCCTTATTCTATGGGCAACAGAACTTCCACATTGGTACCTTGAGCCAGTCTGGTAAAAGGCTTATTCTGCTTTCACTGCAAGACAAGACAGCATACAATTACCAGTCACAGACACATGCGTAAAGCCCTCAAATAAAATCTACCACTAAGTGATGACAGCACGCAGGTGCTGCTAAAATGCAGGTCTGCTTGTAGAGAGCAGGGAAATTGAAGGAACCACTAATAATAACAACTCAAATCTATGTCACCCTTTACAGTTTACAAGTCGCTGTCGCACATATTAGCACATTGGATTAGCACCACCACTCTGGGAGGTAGGCACATTTAAGCATGCCCATTTTGCAAATGAAAAATTGCAACTCAGACATCATATGATTTATCAAAAGTTACAGACATATAAGGTGCCATAGATAGGACTCAAACCTTTCTAAAGTGTCGACTCCTTCTATAAACACTTACAAAGTCACAGTTGGATTATCCCCAACCACTTACATGAAACATTGTCTATTGTCTATATCAATCAAAAGGGAACAAGAATGACAAAAAAGATCATGTCAGGATACAACACCCTGACAAAACGGTTAGTTAATGAAAACCAAGCATCTCTTTGTTCTCCCTTGGTTTGGTTTTCCTTAAAGAGCTGGATACTGTCCTTGTGTGGCCTTGGACTCTCAAAAGCACCCCACTGAAAAGACCTACCCAACCTGATCACATTGGGGAGTGGGTGTCAAGCTGAAAAATGCCTTTTCCTTCTACTTTCATCAAAACCACCTAGATGAGCTATCATCAATTCCAAATTGCCTTAGGAAAAACTAATTTGAGAAAACAAATTTATCCTGGAAAGTATTAATTGTGAAGACTCCTCTAGTACCTGCTAAGATGCTGTTCCAAGTGGTTTGAGGGATATTAGCTCATTTAACCATCACAGTAAACTTGTAAGTACAAGGATTAACCCAATTTTACAGATAAGAAACACAAAGCATATATGAATTAACAACTTTCTAAAGGTTATACAGGCAGGATATTCAGAGTCAAGAGCAGAGTCTGGCTACAAAATTTGGGCTCTAGCCCTCTTCACATAATGGCCTCCCAGTGTAGCTGTCATCTACAATAAGTTCTTATATAATCTCAGGAGAATTCCAAGGAGGACAATGCCTTAGCCCAATGGAGTTCAATCCTCCTGTAGCTCAACACCAAGCACATGAGACTTCCACCAGTAATTACTAGAATGAAATGACTGATTTTCAGGGCTAGAGTTATGGCCCAATAGGTTAAGATGCCACCTGCAATGCCAACATCCCATTTGAGCACCAGTTTGAATTCAGGCTGCCCCATTTTCTATCCAGCTCCCTGCTAATGGGAAAAACAGTGGAAGATGGCCCAAGTACTTGGGCTCCTGCCACCCATGAAGGAGACCCAGATGGAGTTCTAGGCTCCTGGATTCAACCTGGCCCAGTCTTGACCATTGCAGCCATTTAGGGAGTAATAAACCAGTGGATGGAAGATCTCTCTATCTATCTCTCCCTGTCTCTCTCTGAAATGCCCCCCTGTCAAATAAAGAAATAATTTTAAAAATAGAAATGACTGATTCTCAACACACCTAGATTGTGCCCCTCTTTCCTTTATGATTAATTACTCTCTCTTGCTTTCACTCAAAGACATGACTCTAAGGGAAGAATTTCAGACTGTGAGTGGGTATATCAATTTAATAATTGCCACATTTATTTTCTACATGTATTGAAATGGGAGATCAATGAGGCTCTCTACTTTCTCAGCATCTACACAGACATTCTCTGAGATTCCTCCAGCCCTTTTGTCCAGTGAGTGTAAAATTATCAAAGATAATCAAGACTAGCAGTGATAAGACCCCCACCCCATAACTTATGCTGTAACCAAATAAGGTCAACCACAGTAGAATAGATGCCCTTTGACAGCCAGCATCATTTCCCTAGGTGATGGACATACTGTCACTAGTCCATTCAGAGACTTTACTAACTGTTGAATAATAATAATACTCAAACTCTAATCTATCAGACAAGTTTGAATGCATTCACCGGCTTGGAATCAAGTTGTTCATTAAGCCTGCTAAACCACAAGTGACCAACTCTCATATAAATATAGTAATGAGTCAACAGGCAGTCACAAGTGTCTATTACCATGGTAGCAGAAAGTCAGAGGCACATTTAATGACATTTACACAAAAAGCATGACAACAATTCTACCAACAATAAAAGATGGCAGAGAACGGAATCAATGGGAAGCAGAAATTTGGTAAAAATCAGGGGGAAGGAGCCACACCATCAAAGATAGCATCAAGAATACATGCATGTCATCATCACATACAGAGTTCATTTCCCCAAAGCAATCTAATGAAGCAAAATGAGAAGAGAGTGGAGAGGACATGCTGAATTTTAAAATAAAGGACAAAGCTCTCTATCAGAAATGCTGGAGGGGACGTGCAGGCTTCAAAAGTGAGAGCAATGTGTGGCCATCTGGAAACACTGGTCTCCCACTTTGGCATAAAGCCTCACACATAGTAGGTGCCTTGATTCATATGAATTAATTATTACTCATTAAGCATGACAGATTGCTTTTTTCCATTTTCCCATGCCTATCTTACACAAGTTACCTCTTTTTGATCAGTTTCTACTGTGTCTCCAGAAAGGCAGACTTTTGTTTCTCATGCAGCTTGAGCAGTTCTGCCTTATTTCATTGCAGCCAACCATGCCTGAAAGACAGGAACAAACAAGATGGACAAGTGTGGCAGTGAATGAACCATTTCACTGCAATTAGAAGTTCACGGGGAATAAATTATCCTCTAGTTCAAGCTGTCCAGCAGTAATTCTCATTAATAATAACACTTCAACAACAGTCTGCTTCCCACGACGACACTGAGTGTTAGAAACTTTATCATTACTCTCGAGGTAGGAGTCACATCCCAGACGGCCAGCCCAGACTGCCATATGCAACACACAAAAAAGCGTTTAAATTACAAAGAGGCTTGAATGTATAAATGGCCATGAACTTCACTGACTAGATAAGCAGGTGGAAAAATTCAAAGGGATTCTCTCCTTCAAGCTTTCTTTTCTGAGTCATACCAAATAGTAAATGAATTTTCACATTAGAAAGTCTGGGGGCCAGCATTGTGGTGCAGAGGGTTAAGCTACCACTTGTGATGCCATCATGCCATATTGGAGTGCCACTTTGAGTTCTGCTTCCAATCCAGCTTACTGTTAATGCACCTGGAAGGCAGCAGAAAATGATTTGAGTACCGGGGGCCTGCCACCCACGTGGAAGAGATCAGGGTGGAGTTCCTGGCTCACGGCTTTAGGCTGGTCCAATTCTGACTATTGCAGCCATTTGGGAAGTGAACCAGCAGATGAAAGATATTCTCTCTCTCTCTCTCTCTCTCTCTCTCTCTCTCTCCACCACTTCCCCCTCTCTCCCTATCTCTCTGAAACTGACTTTAAACTAAATCTTTGAAAATAAGAAAAAAATCTAACAGGATATTTTCCATGGTCTCTCTATATATGCAGATATATATATATATATACATATATATGTATATGTGTATGTGTTTATATAGATATGTACATATACACCATATATGAATAGATGAGTGCTTCAAAATGTTTGTGAAAAGTATAATTAGATAACTTTATTTTGGTGCAAATAGAGTTAAAGGAGTCTTCCTAAAGTTTGTGGAAAATGCATATGATGAAAAAATTGTGCTTGAATTTCAAAAAACTTTGCACCAAAATGAAATTAGCTTTCAATTCCCTTTTTTCCATGAACCTTTGAAATACCCTCATATATGTGGAACACCAGGCAGCAGCTGATGATTGAGGGCAAGGAGATTCTTCATGTCAGGCTCTCCTATTTTCTCTCTCCACAAACTCAGCCACTTCAGAGTTTGTTGCTTTCATTCAAGGACAAGTGTTCTAAGAAGGAAAGAAAGCCGGGCAGAAAACCTACTGCCCTCATGATCCCCATTCAAGGACTATACAACATCACTACCACTGCATTCTGGTGCTTGAAGTGATCAGAAAGTCGATCCTAGATTTAAAGGGATGGGGAAATTAGCTCTATTTCTTGATGAGAAATAGCACAGTTCTCAAAACTCACCTGAGACCAGAGATGTTGCTGTGGAATTATTAAATTTAAAGATGACTAGCCATCTGCGGGACAAACAGAAGGCAAGAACTCAAACACCCCAGGTAACCTTAGGAAGTGGAATAAGCAAAACTCTAAGGTATGAACCAGTACAGTTATTCTGGAACTATAAGTCATGTGGAAGGGCTGGGCCAAAGATTCAAGGGCAAAGTAGAATTTGTGTTTCAAAAATATCATTTGGTCAAAAGACAAAGGATAGACCGGCAGAGACTAGACAAGAGTTAGACTGCTTAGATGACTGGCAACATATAAGGAAAAGTAATAAGGTCTGAGTTAGGGTTGTGGTACACAGGATGGAAATAAGTGAATAAAAGAAATTCAAAGGTAGCATAAGAAGAAGAAATCAATCATTGGGTTTCTACTGTGCATTTAATTATCTTTCCTAATTCTCATATACACTGGAGATCTTGCAATTATTATTACCATAAAAAATAAGGTTACTGAGGCACAGGAAACAAGCCACATCCCCAAGTAGAGCCAAGGCTCATGGAGTCTAACATTGAAGCTTAAAAATTTAATTACAAAACTATTCTGATTAGATATACAGTGACAGAGGAAAAGGAAACTAGGGACATTACCAAGTTCTGACTCAAGCAACTAAGTGATTGTTAATGCAACTCAACTAGATAAGTAAGTATAGGAGGGATGAAGAGGGAAAAGCAAAAAAACATGTTTATGTATGATGAATTTAAAATGTCTGTAGAAAATTGAGGGGAAATGTCCTGTGTCCTGCCAACAATCTAAACAAGGAATAATGCCTTTTGTTCATATAGAAATGGACCACAGCCATCAAGCATTTATACATAAAAAGGACTTCAAGGAATGTCTAGACAAAACTGTATTTTAAAATAAGGAAACCTAATTCTAGAGAGGTGATGTGACTTATCCATAGGTAAACACCTGTTTAGGTGTTGAAACTTCCAAGGACTTCTGACTCTCAGCTCAACTCAGCAAAGGATGTATTTCCCAAGAAATTATTAAGGAAGTGGAAGAGTGTCCATAGCCAGCGGCTCATTTAACAAATTCCATTCAGTTTTACTTCAGGATCCCTCAGAAACTTTTCTTATGTGCATTTTAAACTGCTTTAAAAATGATTTGATGGGGCCAGCACTGTGGCATAGCTGGTAAAGCTGCCACCTGCAGTGCCGGCATCCCATACGGTGCCAGTTCAAGTCCCAGTTTCCTACTTCAGATCCAGCTCTCTGCTATGGCCTGAAAAAGCAGCAGAACATGGCCCAAGTCTTTGGGCCCCTCCACCCACATGGGAGACCCAGAAGAAACTCCTGGCTCCTGGCTTCAGATCAGTAGAGCTTCAGCCATTGCAGCCAATTGGGGAGTAAATCAGCAGGTGGAAGACCTCTCTCTCTGCCTCTGCTTATCTCTCTGTGTAACTCTGACTTTCAAAGAAATAAATCTTTTTAAAAAGATGATTTGGTATTCAGTATATTCTATATTCAAAGGGCCACAGAATCCTGTACCGGGGAGCACATCTCAGTACTGGTCTTCTTCACCAGTCATTTTGAAGATGCTAATGGGGTGGAAAGAGCAGAGGGTTGGGCACTAGAAGGGATTGATTTGAACTCAGTTTCTACCAGATCCTAGCTGAGCAGTCTCTGACATATTACTGAATCTCTCTAAGTTTTAGTTTCTACATCTACAAAGTAGAGATAAGAATATATGTATTATAGTACTCTCTACATCAACAAATATAACATGTGGCAAAGACCTTAAGATATGGAAGTCATCAGTACAAATTAGAGACATTATTTTTTCTTCTCCGACAGGAAATATTTACTGTATATTTTCTATGTTCCCAAATTATTTATGGACATACATTAAGTAATATCAAATTTCTTATTTTTATTTCAGGAAAACTAAAATCCTCTGCCATTCCTACTTATGTTGCTCCAAACAAAATTCTTCTCCAATAATAACAATCACCTTGATAACAGACCCTAAGTGCATCCAATTTGGGGCCTGGAAGAGATGAAGAATCAGGTATCTCATTTATCCAAACAAAAAGTCCTTGTTGATGCATAATTACATATCTCCACTCCGTGGAACTTGGAATTTCTCCAGATACACAACTAATAGGTCTCCTTTTCCTTTTTCCCACAATTGAATTACAGATGGAGTTAGAATATCTTACAGATAATAACCATAAAAGAAGTAAAATAAAGTCTTGATTGCACATTAAATGCTTGCATAAGAATTGTTCTTTAAAGGAGTGTAAGCCTTTGTTAACTTATCTTCCTCTTTAATGAACAGCAGTTGTCAAATTCCTCTATCCTCCTAAGCCTCTTAATAAAGAATAAAATCAAATATGTTTATTTTTCCATGCTTGCCAAAGGTTATGCCCTACATTATTGTTTAAAACACAGAGAGCAAGGCAATAAACAGCACATAGGAAGGACATTTACTGTACGTCCAGCTGCAACACAGAATATGCAAGAAGTCAATTTCACTCTAAAAGTTTTAAAAAATTTCTTTGGGCAATGAGATAAATAAAAAAAGTAAGATGTATAATCAAAAGTTAAAATGTACCAAAAAAGATAGAAAACTATACATTAGATATTACCTAATAGAAAGATCCACCACTGCCTATGAAGTAGATCAAACCTCTAGATATTACTACCAATTTACAGGAAACATAGGGAAGAAACAACACCAAAAGAATGAAATCAGCAAAATGAAGACTGAGGGAGATGCACGGGATGAATGACTCAATTTCTGTCCACAAATATATTGAAGAAGAAAGAAAATAGTAGGGCCAACTATTGATGAAAAGAAAGGTAATAATTACACTTATCAATTCTATAGTTGGGCTTACTAGATCTTGATTCAATAAACAAATGTTTTTAAAATGGGATAGATTTGAACACTGGAAGTATTTGATAATGTTAAGGAATTATTACTAACTTTTAGGTGTGATATTGACATAATAATTGTGTTTTTAAAAGAATATTAATTTTTGGATATTCACATAGAAACACAGATGGATGAATTGCCATGATATCTAAGATCTACTTCAAAATAATTTAACATGAAAGAAAGTAGATGAAAATTTAGATAAATCAAAATTGGCTCTGAGTTGATACCTTTTGAAACTACGGTTGGGCATGTAAGAGTGCATTATGCCACCCTCACTACTTTAGTGTATGCTTGAAGTATTTTATAATAAAAACTTTTAATTTGCTAAAAATGCTATCAGTATGTCAGTGACATATGCAATTAGTTGCTTAACAGATGCTTCTTGATAATCCAATTTTCTCATCTAATGTTTGCAGGATCTAATGTCAAAACTAAGGGAAAGGAAATGAGATATAAAAAGCACATTGAACGTATGTATTTGCCTCTGTTAAAGAAGTTCAAAATTTCAGAACTTTAATTAAATATTCTTTCCCAAATTTAAGAAAAGGAAAAAAACCTCTGCTTTTTCTACCTCCTATCTTGCCTCATAGTGGCTAACTCAAGTTCATGAAGATCAAATATTGCAGAAGCAGACAGTTAGCATGTCAGTTAACACACCAGCATCCTATATTAGCATATTTGGGTTCAATTCCCAACCCCAGCTCTTTCCTCCAAATTCCTACTAATGCAGATCCTGGGAGACAGTGGTGATGATTTAAGTAACTGGGTTTCTGCCACCTACATGATAGATAAGAATTGAGTTCCTGGATCCAAGCTTTGTCCCTGGCCATTTCAAGCATTTTGTAAGTGTACTAGTGGATGGGACTCTTTTCCCCATGTCTCTGTTTCTCTCTGTGTGAGTCTCACTCTATCTCTCTGCTTCCAAACTGAATAAAAACAAATTAGTTAAATTAAATCATTTGTAAGTATTGCACACATTTGAATTTTTGTCTTGATGTTGAGGTCATATAACAATTCTGAGTCTTTGGTGTTGATGGATGGAAGACAGGTGTACAGAGGATCTCTCAGACTATAAGTATCTTCCCTGAGTTATAGTCAACTCTAAAAACTTCAGCTGCTATTACAGCTGACTGGGATATGAATGTGGCTTACCCAGATAGCAACAAGTGCTCTTTTCACCCTTACATGTGCTAATCATGACACCATTCTGTGCAATCTAGTTAACTGCATTAAAGACATATTGACTAGAAATGTATTCGGGAAGATAAAAAGAAAGAGGGAGAGAAGAAGGAAAAGATCAAGGGAAGAGGGGAAGAGCAAGGAAAGTTGACCCTTGTCAATAGAATTCAGTTTAGGAAGTTTGATGCAGCTGTTCTCATAAGCCATGAAGAATGGAGCCAATTGTCCACTAAAGATTTACTAGCCATCCCTAATCTTCACTGTGGAAATTGTCCATTGGAGATTTCCCTCTACTAGTTGGTGAGAAGTAGTCTTCCTTTCAAAGTCACTTATGAAACACAGAAACACGGCCATCAACATGAAAGAAGGTAAACGAAGAGAACCTCACAGCAAAAGATCACAGGGAATTCAAAGCATACATTTGGATAAAGAAATTATGGAACATGTACTCTATAGAATACTCTACAGCTGTCAAAAACAATGAAATCCGGTCATTTGCAACAAAATGGAGGAATCTGGAAAACATCATTCTGAGTGAATTAAGCCAGTCCCAAAGGGACAAATATCATATGTTCTCCCTGATCGGTGACAACTAATTGAGCACCAAAGGGGAAACCTGTTGAAGTGTAATGGACACTATGAGAACAGTAACTTGATCAGCTCTTGTGCTGACTGTTGTTGTACAATGTAATACTTTATCCATTGTAGTATTTTTTTATTCTAGTACTATTGGTTGAACTTTGTAATTAACAAACAATTATTCTTAGGTGTTTAAATTTTAACTGAAAAGTGATCCCTGTGAAATATAAGAGTGGGAATAAGAGAGGGAGGAGATGTACAATTTGGGACATGCTCAATCAGTCGTGCCCCAAATGATGGAGTTAGAAACGTGCCAGGGAATTCCAATACAATCCCATCAAGGTGGCATGTACCAAGGCCATCTCACTAGTCCAAGTGATCAATTTCAGTTCACAATTGATCACACTGATAGGTCTAAGAGTCAAAGGGATCACACAAACAAGACTAGTGTCTGCTAATACTAACTGACTGGATCAAAAAGGGAGAGAATGATCCAACATGGGAAGCGAGATACACAGCAGACTCATAGAATGGCAGATGTCCTAAATAGCACTCTGGCCTCAGAACCAGCCCTTAAGGCATTCAGATATGGCTGAAGAGCCCATGAGAGTATTTTAGGCATGGAAAGCCAAGACACTCTGGAAAGAAAAGAAGACCTAAATGAAAGATCTCTGTGAGTGAGATCTCAGTGGAAAGAATGGGGCCATCAAAGAAGGCCTTTCTCTGAAGGGAGGAGAGAACCTCCACTTTGACTATGACCCTGTTGGAATAAGATCGAAGTCGGCAAACCCTAAAGGCTTCCATAGCCTAGGCAACTCATGACTAGACCCTAGGGAGATTCCTGACGCCATAAACAAGAGTGTCAAATTGTTAAATCAACTTCAGGAGTCACTGTGTACTTACATCTCATGTGGGATCTGTCCTTAATGTGTTGTCCAATGTGAAGTAATGCTATAACTAGTACTTAAACAGTATTTTACACTTTGTGTTTCTGTGTGGGTGCAAACTGATGAAATCTTTACTTAGTATATACTGAATCGATCTTCTGTATATAAAGATAATTAAAAATAAAAAAAACTTGGTGTTAAATTGGAAATTGCATAGATAATTAATCAATTTAAAAAATATATCATGTAGGATCTCTGTCCTTAATGTGCTATACATTGTGAATTAATACTATAACTAGTACTCCAACAGTATTTTTCACTTTGTGTTGCTATGTGAGGGCAAACTGTTGAAATCTTTACTTAATATATACTAAACTGATCTTCTGTATATAAAGAGAACTGAAAATGAATCTTAATGTGAATGGAAGGGGAGAGGGAGTGGGAAAGGGGAGGGTTGCGGGTGGGGGGGAAGTTATGAGGGGGAAGCCATTGTAATCTATAAGCTGTATTTTGGAAATTTATATTCTTTAAATAAAAGCGTTATAAAAAAAACAAAGTCACTTATGGGTACTGAGGAATCTGATCTATAAGAAATGGATTGTTGATTATATAACCAAAATTTGCATATGATTACTGACTTTGTTACATCTTAGTATATGTGCTGCTGTAGTAAGCACTGACTTTGTTATATCTTAAGTTGTCCCAAAGCTCTCTAATAGAACATTAAATACATGCAAAAGTTTATTAAAAGCACCTATCTAAAGAGTTAGAGAAATAGTATCTTTTTTTTAAGATTCATTTTATTTATTTGAAAGGGAGAGTTACAGAGGGAGAGAGGGAGAGACAGAGAGAGAGAGAAATCTTCCATCTGCTGGTTCACTTCCCAAATGATCACAACAGCTAGGGCTGGGCCAGGCTGAAGCCAGGAGTTTCTTCTGGGTTTCTCACATGGGTGCAGGGGCCTACGCACTTGGGTCATCTTCTGCTGCTTTCCCATGCTTTCTCCTGCATGGGAGACCAGGAGGAAGCACCTGGCTCCTGCCTTCGGATCGGCGTAACGTGCTGGCCGTACCAGCCATTTGGGGGGTGCACCAACGGAAGGAAGACCTTTCTCTCTGTCTCTCTCTCTCTCACTGTCTAACTCTGCCTGTCAAAAATAAATAAATAAATAAATAAATAAATAAAAATATAAGTCCCTGGAGAGCCAGATTTGTTCTGGCAGGGTCTCTTCGAAGGAGCTTCATTCTCTTCTCTCCACTCTCATCCAGTATTAATTTCAAAGATGGTCAATGAGAAAATAAAATTCCTGCATAATTTGGAGAATCCAGAATGAGAGAAAAACATACTCCCTACCATCCCTTCTAGAAAGTAAGGAAAGAGTATCTACACTTGTTTAGTCAATCAATCAATAAATGTTCATTGAGATCCTTTGATAGCCAGGAATATGTTTATAGGTTTGATTCTCTGAGTGTCATTAAACCAGAAGCTGTAGAGCCACATGACTTGGTGAGGTGTCTGGGGCAGAGGGCTCAAGATTTCCCTAAAGTCTCCAGCACCTCCCCACATTTTCGTTAACAGAGAAATTAGCTCTGAAAGAGACAGAAGAGTGGCAGTAAGAGCAAGAACAAGAGATCAAGCTCCGCATGTGACGTGATGGAAGTTCAGGACAGTAGCAGGTAGCATGGAGGACCAAATGGGAATATTGAGTATCTCAAGAGAGACAAGTACATTATCTGTCCTCCCTACTATTGCTGTGAGACTATGGACACCTCTTGGATGAGGTCAGCTTCCAGGAAAGACAAGAAATTTGTTGATTTTTTGTTTTGTTTTGTTAAATTTTTATTAATATAAAGAACAGATTTAATGCATTAAATAGATAAAATTCTAAAAAGATAACCACTCTTCCCTCCTACCCTGTAACCCTCCCTCCCCCAGCTTTCTTTTCTTTTTCTTTTAATTTTTTCAATAGCATACTTTCAACTTACTTTAAATCACAGGCTTAATGCACCACTAACCATAATGTTCGGCAAGTAAAAAGTAGGAAGATCACTGTTCCACAGGACTACAGACAAGGACTAAAAACAATACTCGTCATAACACGTCAGTTCCATTCCTATTCATCGCTTTTTGTGTATTCTATATTAACTATCAGAGAAAATATATGATATTTGCCTTTTGGGGGCTGGCTTATTTCACTGAGTAAATGCAATTTGAGAAGAAATTTTAATGTTGTTCAGGTTAGACCAGAAATAAGGGAAACTCAGGATTGACTTAGATTGTTGATGGCCATGGAATAGTGTTGTATCTGAATGCATTTTTGGTTGACTTCTATAAAACGGAGTTAGTGACTTTTTATAATACCAAGATATTTTAAAGTAGTGCCACCTGTATACAGGTATACATGTATGTATGTGTGTGTGTGCGTGTTACAAACATAGGCTAATGGACTGGAGCAGTGGAGTCTTCATGGTACATACCTTGAGAGGCTCTATTTGTAATACTGTCATTGTTCACACTCTTCAGCCTTCAGCACCATTTTGTAAATCTCACAAAAAAAAATCAATGCCATTACTTTGTATTGAGTCTCATTTTTGATTGTGGAAGAAAAGAAGGAAGAGAGGGATGGGAAATATTACCCACTTAAACCATGGCTTTATCCACCAGTCTTGGCTCTCAAAGGATTATGGCAGTTTCCAAAATTCAGTGGACAAATGTTCGTTAGCACTGACTTTACCAGAAGAATAAAGGCAGGGTGGGCATTTGGTGCAGCAGATTAAGACGTGGCTTAGGAAGCCCACATCTTACACTGGAGTGCCTGGGATTGAGTCCTGGCTCTGCTTTAAGTTCCAACTGTCTGCTAATGTGTACTGGGAGGCAGCATGTGATAGCTTAAGTAACTGGATCACTGCCATGTTCATCAGAGACCTGGACTGAGTTCTTAGCTCTTGGCTTTAGACTAGTGCAGTCCTGGCCATTGCAGCCATTTGGGGAGTGAACCAGTGGATAGGATCTCTCTCTCTCTCTCTCCCTCTCTCCCTCTCTCCCTCTCTCCCTCTCTTCCTCTCTCCCTCTCTCAAATAAATAAAATAAGACTCTGTTTTAAGCAATGGCTATTATGTTGCAACACATGTATTGTCAAGGTAACTATTTTGAATGAAAACATTCATTTGGACAAGAAACTAAAAATGCCCACATTATTTTACATTCATGTGCATTTAGGACAATGATAAACATCCCATCTCTGACTAAACAGTTTCCTTGGAGTCTCATGCCCTCTGTCAGTGTCTCTTATCTCCACAATGCCTTATATTTCCATACACTTTTCCAAAGGGTCACAGCACTGGCACCTTCATGCAAGAAGAGGGGAAAGCTTAAGAGAGCCTGGTCACACGGCCTCCACTGTCTCTCAAGCAGGTATCTTTGTATTTTTACAAGCATTACTCTTAATCTCATTTTTCATTCCCATCTTGCAACTTTATGCCTTCCTATTGATCTTGGTTCTGCTGCTTAGAGACACCAATGAGAAATGCTGAGAACATCCAATAAATAAAAAATATCCACCCACCCTGTACGTGACTCCTCTTTAGAAAGTTATGCAAGTAAAATAGTACTATTTCTGCTCCCTGTTAGCTCGGGAGACCAAAAGTCTATGCCCTGCATGTGGAATTAACTCCAGGGAGTGGGTGGAGGTGTTGTAAATTTCAAATCCCACTCTCACTTCTGAGGCCCACTAGTGCTTAGAGAAGTTGACTTCTATAATTATTGATTACTTTCTACATCGTGTAATTGAAGTCTGTTTATATTGCAGTATTTATGATTTTTCATGAATGAGAAATGCTTTCATTTGCATTACTTCTATTTTTTTAATTAAAAAAGTTGTTTAAATGAGAAAACATTTCCTTTGCTAGCTTTGACTTAGGTAGGGATCTTGGTATTTTCATACATATTCCATTCAAATGACCCTTTATTGAAAACATACACAAGCAGAGGTGGGCATTTGGCACGAAGATTAGGATTGCTTGAGATGCCCACATCACACATCAGAGTGCCTGGGTTTGAGTCCCAGCTCTGATACCAGCTCCCAGCTACTGCACACCCCGGGAGGTAGCAGACGACAGACAGCTGAAGTACTTAGGTCCCTGTTACATGTGGAAGACCCAGATTGATTCACAGCTCCTGAATTCAGCCTGATCAGCCCTGGCTTTTGAGGGCATATGGGTTGTGAACCAGAAGATGGAAATTTCTCTCTGAATCTGTCTCTCTGCCTTTCAAATAAAATAAATAATTTAAAATGAACAATTAAATAATAAACAAAGGCAATGTAATACATGGGTTTTATCAACAGAGGAACCAATTCAGGGATTAAAAATATGCCCTTCGTCTCTGTAAGATGGAAAACTGAGATAAGAACCATAGGATAGAAAGAATCCTGACATAGTCCTCAAAACCTTTGGACTCCAGTACCTGCTTCTTGGGCTATGTGGACTTAACCTGACTTCTCTAAGTCTTTCATCTGTTTTTTGTGAAAATGGACTGAAACCTGAGTATTGGAGACTAGCACAAATATTTTCTGAACTGCATGGATAATACGTGCATTTAAATTTTCACAAGCATCTGTTCCTCTTAATCACATCTGTAGCCATCTCTTTTCCCTCATTTCCAAGTTGCTTAAGACCATTAAAGATACTCTCTGGGTAGCAGAATATTGAGTAGACGCTGAGATGTTGCACTAGAAAGATGCCTCCATTATACTCTCCTAAGTTCTAACAGACCAAAAAATATCCCAACTGAATTTGACTTTAAAAGGTGGGGGGGAATTGATTGGTTTATGACATTGAAAATTATGTCTGCTTAAGATTTGTACAGCGGTCCCTCCTCATCTGCAGTTTTAATTTCTCTGGTCAACTCTGGTCTGAAAGTATTAAAAGAAAAATTCCAGATGTGAAAAAAAATCATGACTTTTAAGTTGTGTGTCATTCTAAATAACATGAAGAAAATTCACAAAATCCATTGAGACATGAATCACCATTCCTTTGTTCAGTGTACCCAGAATGTATATGCTATCCAACCACTAGTCCCTTAGTAGTCATCTTGGTTATCAGATTGATAATCATTGTGCTTGTGTTCAAGCAACCCTTAGTTTACTTAATAATGGCCCCAAAGCACAAAAGGAATGATGTTGGCAATCTGGATATATCAAATAAAAGGCATAAGGTGCTTTGTTTGAAAATGTAGAGGCCCAGGTCTGTGGCATAGTAGATTAAACCTCCACCTGTGGTGCTGGCATCCTATATGGGTACCAGTACATTCAAGGTGCTCCTCTTCCAATCCAGCTCTCTGCTAATGGCCTGAGAAAGCACTGGAAGATGACCCAAGTGCTTGAGCCCCTGCACTGACATGGGAGACCTGGAAGAAGCTCCTGGCTCCTGGCTTCATATTGGCCCAGCTCCAGCCATTTGTGGCCATTTGCGGAGTGAACCAGAGGAGGGAAGACCTCTCTCTTTGTCTCTCCCTGTCTCTGTAACTCTGCATCTCAAATAAATACACAAATCTTTTGGAAAAATAAAATATTGACAGTTCCTGACTTGAAGAAAAAATTGCTGAGGTTGCTAAAATGTGTGGTAAAAAATGAATCTTCTATCTATAAAACTGTGAAGAAAGAAAAAGAAATTCATGTAATTTTACTGTCATACCTGAAACTGCAGAAATTACATACACAGAAGATGGTAACAGCTTAGTTAAGATGGAAAGGGCATTAAATTATAGGATTTGATACTATCCATGGTTTCAGTTTTCTACTGGAGGTCTTGTAACACATTTTGACCTGATAAAGGAGAATGACTGGATGTTAAAGCCCTTATTCTCAGTACCTCAGAATGTGTATTTGCATACAGTGCCTATAAAGAGATGATTAAGATTAAATGAGATCACACAGGTGGTCCCCAGTCAAATCCAAATGGCTGGGGCCAGTGCTGTGGCTTAGCGGGTTAATGCCCTAGCCTGAAGCACTGGCATCCCATATGGGCACTGGTTCAATACCCAGCTGCTCCATTTTCAATCCAGCTCTCTGCTATGGCCTGGGAAAGCAGTAAAAGATGGCCCAAGTCCTTGCACCCTTGCACCCACATGGGAGACCCGGAAGAAGCTCCTGGCTCCTGGCTTTGGATTGGCACAGCTCCAGCTGTTGTGGCCATCTGGGGAGTGAACCATCAGATGGAAGACCTCTCTCTCTCTCTCTCTCTCTCTCTCTCTCTGCCTCTCCTCTCCCTGTGTAACCCTGACTTTCAAATAAATAAATAAATCTTTAAAAAAAAATCCAACTGGCGTCCTTCAAGAAGAAAAACGTTGGGCATACAAAGGGATGTGAGGAGTGCACATGCACAGAGCATGACCATGGAAGCGGGCAGCAAGTGGGTGGCCATGTGTGAGCCCAGGAAAGAAGTCTCAGAGGAAGCCAAGTCTGATAGCACCTTGTTGGACTTCCGGTCTTCAGAACCGTGACAAAAAAAAGAAAAAATTCTACCATTTAAGCCTCCAAGTCTGTGTAATTCTTTATGGCAGCCTTAGCAAACTAATAAAAGTGCCCTGCATGGCTGGCTTTATTATTTCAAGGGTCTAGTGAAAAATAAAACTGTGGTTTCCATAGTTCAAAAAGCAGGGAAAGGATGCCATTAATGGTGTTAAAGCATAAGGCTTTTTTCCCTTCTTCCGTGGTCTCCCTCTGACTTGCAATGGTGGTTTTGTTGTTTGTGTTGGGCGGGGGTAGTGTTTTGTTTCTGCTTTTACTAGTTAAGTGATTCTTGGCAAAGAAAAATTAAAATTTTAAATTATTAGCATGTATTTTACTATTCATCTCTATATTGTGAAATGCCAGTTTTAAATGCAAATAAAAGAGCACTTAACTCAACTGCAGAACACCAAAATTGCACAATTCATATTTCATAGCTCATATGAACATGTGCCTGTGCACTCAGACATCATTCTTGCCAGAACAATGGAAAAGCTGAAAACACTAATTTAACTATTTTTATTTCACTTCTTGATACAATACACCCACGTTCTACTAACACTCTCCCAGATTTATTGATGCATAAGGAAAGACTGAAAGGAAAAGCAGCTATCGGTTGTCCTATCATTCTCTTTTATCCTGTCATCATTTTTAGAAAAAAAAAATGGTTGAGTAATACAGATAAGTAAAATACAAGAAAGCACCTGACAGGATTCTTTGGTCATTTGTGCTTCTTAGAATGTCACTGCCTTCTCTGTGCATTCAGAGTAAGTTCTCATTTCAAGGGAAAGCGTGACTCTCTGGGCAGTTGCTTCCACTCCTAGTCATAGACACACAGGCTTACCTGTTACTCACTTTGAATCTCACTGAACCTCTGCACACTGTGGGGTCACTGAAATTACTGCTCATGTGTCATTATAAATGCCATATGCAAATAACATGGGAAAATGACTGACACATATTACAGGTACTCTTCTGCACAATGCATACTACATGATCCCATTGGACAAGTTCAAAGACAAATGTGTTACAACTTTTAACATAGCAATAGCCAAGCATTCCACTAATCACAGGGCCCTTGTGATCATGGGGCTCAGCGCACCTCTCTAGGACATATGCCCTTGAAGCCAATCCTGATCTCTTGATGTGATGTTATGTGAAGCTCCTGATAATATCATAACCCAGTGGTTCTTTTTTTTATTACCTGCCTTGACTCTCCTCCTAGTTGGCTCTACTCTTAGCTGGGCTATTACGTCATGTATTTCATGATCACTAGATGGCTGCACAAACTAATCTAGATAGATCTTTTTCCTCAGAAATTCCAACAATTGCCTCATTTATCCCATTGATTCCAATGGGCCATGTGCCCATTTCTAAACTAATCACTGCAAACTGATCAATATAATCTCTAATTTCTCCAGGTTCTATCCCACTGCCCTTCACTGAAGCTAGAGATGTATGTGACTCCATAGGCACAAAGTCATGAATAGAAAATTAGGCATTTCAAAAAAGTTCATGGAAAAACAGAATTAAAATATTAGCTTATTTGGTGCATAACTTTTTCATAATGTGCACTTTCCATCAACTTTTCAAAGATCCATCATAGAGGCATCTATCCAGAGCAAAGTTGGGATGTAGTTGTCAACATTAGGACAAATGGATGCAGGAAGGAAAAATCTAAAAAATGTTGAAGACTATGACAGTAGTCATGATCTTGGATGTCAGGGTAAGCAACTTAGCAGTTGTAGTTGATTTGGGAGCTGGAAAAAGCCATAGAACTTATTTTATTATTTTGCCATTCCAAGCAAGACCACCAGATAAGGTACAACATACCATATGCTGCAGCTCTTTTCCCAGAAATAAGTTATGATATATGTACCAGTTCTGCATGATGATATTTCATTTGGGTGTTTCTTTTTAACATCTCCCTGACTTCTAGTCATTATTACTCCAAATTTACCTCAATCATGCATACCCCAAATCATTTCTATTTCTTTTATACAAATTGCTTTCAAACAAAGCAATATCCAGAAGAGAAACTATTTTAACTGTGCTCTATTCATATATTCTATGAGATTTTGCTTCTGACTAAGGGGTTTAGGGGAGACATGGGATAGAGGAGGGATAGTGAAAACTGAGGGGTACACATTTCCACTGATGGCACCATGTTTGCCTGATCCTGGGCCACTACTCTGAAAGTCTGTCCTACTCAACATCTCACTGAAGGGCATCCCTCAAGTTCTCATGGAAAAACCTTCTATACTCCATGTGGTTGAAGTACACCATCATGGTGTCACACCTCTACCCCCAATACACACACACACACATACACACACACACACATACACACACACTTTGTAAGCTACCCACAAACACCCCGTTAGCACAGCTGCAGCATGTTCTCAATGGGAGGCCATAAACTAAAAAGCTCCTTTTCCCAGTGTTCCCAAGACCACCTCAGGTACCACCACTGCAGATACACCTGTCAGAGCCCCCTTGGTATCTTGACTGCCGCAGGCATTATTGCTTTTTCTAGTCTATATTCTGAAGCCCTCAATTTGCTGAAGCCTCCTTTTTGACCAATGCCAAAAAATTTACCCACTTTGTACTTTCCTCTGCTGCCCAAATATCAAAGCAGAGTAGCCAGGCATTCTCAGGTCTTGTGGAGGCATTAGAGGAAATAAGAAGATGGAAACAATGGTCATCCTTATATATCCAAAGCTCAACTACAAAGGATAACAGTTAGAGCAAACTTGGGTGCCCAGCACTCTCCTCTCCCAGAACTCTTTGGGTGGCAGCAGCTTGGACTGAAGCCTATAACTCACTAGCAGGACATTAATTCTGTTCATGAATTTGGCCAGGATAAGACCTGAACTTTGGATCTTGCTTATGACTGAGGACTTTCAGGGTTACAGATCACAGAAATGTTACTCTATTTCTCAGGGAAAGTTCTAACAGAGAACATTGTTTTGGATTAAATTGAGTGTTCTTGAAACACAGTGGAGCTGAGCTTACAGAAATTTAGCTCTGAATGGGAAATTAAATATTCAGTCCCTTCTTCCTGACATATGGAGAAGTTTTTTTCAGCTAGTGAATAGCAAAGCTGTAACTGCAATCCAGATAATGTTTTCTTTTCTCTCCTCATGGAAAAATCCAAAGGACAACAGGGCAAAGGTTGCTGACACTCATAGATTCAACATCTGCTGCATTTGTCCTGTATTACATAAAATTTACCCACATACAATCTAGAAAACTTGTTAGAATATATTCTCATGAGAAAGGCTAAAGACCAACTGTCAAAATCCTGCAAACTTTGGTTGGCATAAATTCCCTAGGTCTATATGACAAAACCAAAATCTTACCTACACACATCTTTTTTCCACAGCATAAAGTCTGACTCTCCCAATTGTTTTGTTGAATGTGTTTCTCATCTGTGAGCTCTCTAAATATAATGTTTTCTTTTAAATGACTTTGTTGCACACCCACTCTATTTCCCTCTCTAACTAGGCTGTGACTCTAGAAAGCTAATGAGTTTACATCTCTAAATTTCACAGCTCTCTCTGATGTTGGTTAGGTCATTTTAGTAATGGAGAAACTGAAGAAAAAGTAAGTGAGAGTCACATAAAGATACTCTAGGGACATGACTATGACACATGTGATCTTGTCCCCAGGCTAGTAGACAGAACCTGAATATTATTCAAAACTAATCTTGTTGGTCCTATGATCTCTTGTCTGTAATTAGGCAGTGATCAAATTCTCCTTGAGAGAAATGTGTATGTGTGCATGTGTGTGTGTGTGTGTGTGTGTGTGTTTTCTCTTCATAGCATTTAGCCCAAATAAATATTTGGCTAATTGTTTATAACAAATGTAATGCCTCCTAAAAACTAACTTACTAATCTCAATCAGTTCTGCCTCCCTCTTCTTCATTTATGTGACTAAATGAGGACCTGTGAGTCTAGTCCCCTCGGTCACCAACATGAATGATTTAGTTGTCAGATTTTCTACTTAATCTGCCTACCTGTCTCAATTAGTGCTAATTATTACAGGGACTCCATTACCCAAGTGAGGAGATGTCTCCCCTGATAAAATCCAGGCTATAGAAAAAGAAATTTAAATTTGCCTGCTTTTGAATCAAACATCCATATCTATTTATTTTTTTATTTAGAAAGAAAGAGATGGGCAGGGGGAGAGAGAGGGAGAGAGAGGGAGAGAGAGGGAGAGAGAGGGAGAGGGAGGGGGAGAGGGAGAGAGGGAGAGAGAAAGAGAGAGAGAGAGAATCTTCCAAACATCAGTTCACTGACCAACTACTTGCAACAGATGGGTCTACTGGGCCAGGCCAAAGCCAGTTATCAGGAACTCCTTCTGGGTCTCTCACACAGGTGTCAGGAAACCAGTATCTAACTCATCATCTGCTGTCTCCCAAGGTGCACATTAGCAAGAAGCTGGATTGGAAGGAAAGAAGCAGGGACTGGAACCAGGCACTCTGGTATAAGACACAGCATCACAAGTGGTGTCTTTAATCACTGCCCTAAACCTCCATCCTAAAACTTCCACATTGCAAGTGAGCCTTATATCTGGCCTATGAGTGGAGTAAACGGTAAAACTCAACATTTCTGGAGTTTGTCCCTACATACAGTCATGAAGATCAAAACAGAGTGTTGTTCAGATGGTCTTCTCCCCACTAAGTCCCTGGTTTTACTAGACCTTCTCTGGCCCCAGAGGTGCATCAAATGCTGTTACAAATCACTACAAAACATGAGGACATGGGAAACGGTCGGGATAGGTACCTTATTAACAAAATGGGAGAATTAATTTCAACTACATCATTTTGATTCAGTGGACGATATTTTTCCACTGGTATTTTTTACTCAAAGGCAACGTTTCTCAACTTCAGCATTGTTAACATCTTAGAATGAGTAACTTTTTTGTGGACAGCTGCCCTGTGCATTGTAGGATGTTTTGCTGTATTTCTGGCCTCTGCCCACTGAATGCCATTAGCACCACCTGTTTTGGCAACCTAAAGTATCTTTAAACATTGTAAAATGCTTTGACAGGGGCCTGGTGGTGGTGGTATAGCAGGGAGACAAAACTGCCTGTGGTTGAACATCACTTATCTGGGGTCACAGTAAGTGATAAGGTGGCTTACTAAGGATAATTTTTAACTTTTTGGTGTCTCACCCCATTTTTTTTTTGACACGCAGAGTGGACAGTGAGAGAGAGAGACAGAGAGAAAGGTCTTCCTTTTTGCCGTTGGTTCACCCTCCATTGGCCACCGCGACCGGTGCTCTGTGGCCGGCGCACCACAATGATCCAATGGCCGGAGCCAGGTGCTTCTCCTGGTCTCCCATGCGGGTGCAGGGCCCAAGCACTTGGGCCATCCTCCACTGCACTCCTGGGCCATAGCAGAGAGCTGGCCTGGAAGAGGGGCAACCAGGACAGAATCCGGCGCCCCGACCGGGACTAGAACCCAGTGTGCCGGCGCCGCAAGGTGGAGGATTAGCCTATTGAGTCGCGGTGCAGGCCTCACCCCATTTTTAAGATTTATTTATTTATTTGATACACAGAGTTAAAAGAGAGAGAGAAGGTGAGAGATAGATAGAGAGAGAGAGAGAGAGAGAGAGAGAGAGATCTTCCATCTGTAGGTTCACTTCCCAAACAGCCATAAGAGCCCAGGCTGGGCCTGGAGCCAGAAACTCCACCACAGTCGCTCACAAAACCGGCAGGGGCCCAAGTACTTGGTTCATCTTCCACTGCCTTTCCAGGTGCATTAGCAGGAAGCTGAACCAGAAGCAGAGCAATTGGGCTCAAAGGAGCACTCCAATATGGGATACCAGCATCACAAGTGGTGGCTTAGCCTGCTATGCCACAAAATTGGTCCCAGATGTCTTCCTACTCATAATAGAATTTGGTGAGGAAAAAAAAATTTTATCTGGGATGCACAAATCCTACTTACATATTTCAGGCATATTTTTACTTCAGGGACCCCTTGAAGCTTGAGAATGAATGCTCTGGGACATTAATTCCTTTATATTGAGGCAGGCGTTTTGCACACAATACAAATCTACAGTCAGAACTACTATTATTTTTCTTCTTTTGTAGTCAAGGAAATAGAGGAATTTAGAGACTAAGTAGCTTTGTCAAGACACAAAGCAAAACCAAAATCCAAAACAAAATCTGAAAATATAAAAGTTCAAATAAAGACAAGTTTAAGATAAGAAATATCTTAAAATAACAAGCCTAGTCACAAAATGGCTTGACATAATTGAAGAGCTCATAAGTTTCACATTTTTCCTTCTGTTTTGAGTTGACTCATTTTCCAACTCTATCTGTTTCTGTATCCTTTCCAGAAAATACTGGTTGGAAGAGTAGAGATAACTGAACTTTATCGTGCACTACTAAGCAAGCATTGTTCTGAATACTTTTCCATATATTCATTTATTTCACGTTCACCCCAACTCTGTGGGACTGGTACTATTATTCTCTTTTTATGGAAATTAGCAGACAAGGAATTAAAGACTTAGTATTTTTAACAATGTCACACAGCCAGTAAGTGGCAGAGTCAAGAGTCAAACATAGACAGATGAGTCCCAGAGTCCAGGCTCTTGTCCCTTCAATCTCCACATTATGAGTGGTCTCCAGTCCTAGATGGACAATGTGCAGTAGTTGTCTAATGGTGAAAGAATTTTTTTCATATATTTCCCAAGATATAGAAACACAGAACTCAATATTACAGACATGCAGCAATCTTTCTTCTTACCTGCCTCCCTGGACCCCTGATTTCCATGTCCTTTAATCACCTCTCTTCCCCTAGAGGAGAGGAAAAGCTTTGCCTTGTCAAGCACCCAGACCGGTCTGCCCTGCTGAATTAAAATGACTCGGGCAGGCATCATTCACCAATGTTTCTCAAAGTTTGGCCCAAACACCATAAAAACATGAATCACCAGAAGTATTTATTAAAAGTACAGATTCTTGAGTCTTATCATAGATCCACTGAGTCAAAATCTGTGGGAAAGAGGTCCAAGACTTGTACTTTGGGTATAGCTATTTGGCCTAGTAGTTAAGATCCCCACACCCACATTGGAGTATCTAGGTTCAATTACTGGTTCTACCTTCTGACTCCAGCTTCTTCCTGATGCAAGCCCTGGGAGGCAGTGATGGCTCAAATATTTCTGTCTCTGCCACCTACACAGGATACCTGTATTGCATTCCTGGTTCCCAGCATTGGCCACAATGCAGCTATTGCAAGTATTTAGAGAGTGAACCAGCAGATGGGATTCTCTCTCTCTCTCTCTCTCTCTCTCTCTCTCTCTCTCTCTCATAAATCAAAAGATAAATATTTATAAATTCTTTTAAATAAGATTCTTCAATGATTCTGGTACATACAAATGTTTGAGCTCAGTGCAGACTTCTATGATTGGTAATTCAGCTAGTTAGGACTAATTAGGTTTCAGTTCAAAATGCAGGCAGAAAAGTCAACTTTATTAGGCAATTCTACCCCTAACCTTTCTTTATTTATTAAGTAATCTTCTAAACTAGGAGAGTTAGACAGCATGAGGACAGAGAGAAATAGTCTGGAAGAATAAAGCCAAGCTTACTACCAAAATTGGAAAACTAATTTTAACAGCATCATTTTTATTTCATTGGACAATATTTTTTTCCATTTGTACTTATCAAATGAATGAAGGTGCTTAATTTATAATCAAGATATAAGTCTCCAAAAAAGGAAAACATCAGCAAGACTTTACTCCAATTCTTTATAAACTCAAGTCAGTGACTTAGGCCCAAAGGTCTCAAAGACACTGGGAACAGTAATTTACTGCACACAAAATCGTGCATAGATCCAGTGTGGGTAGATTTTGGTTTTCTGGTTTTGTTGTTTTGCAAAATATGGTCAATAAATACTTTCTGTTGGCTAGCCAAAGCCTATTTCCAAGATTTATATCTTGGCCATGGTGCTCAATTTGATAATTTTTTTCTTCAATTCATTTGAAAGACAGGGGAAGGGGGAAAGGGAGAGAGAATCTTCTTACAGGCCAAATCCAAGAGCCCAGAACTCAATCTGAGTCTCTCACATGGGTAGCAGGGTCCAAGTACTTGAGCCATCATGTGGTGCCTCCCAGGGTATGCATAAGCAGGAAGTTAAAATCCAGAGTACAGCTGGGACTCAAACCCAGGCACATCTAATATGGAATGCAGGAGTCCTAACCACTATGCCAAACACCTGCCCCAATAATTTCTTCACCCACTCTCCTTTTGAACTACTAAACTGCTCAGCAAGTTAGAATCAACAAATCGGGTATCTCTGAGTTAACTTTTATTGAAGATGCCAATGCCAAAATTACTCTTATTTTTTTTTCCTTTTTTTCCCCCTAAACTGTTGGTGCCATTGTTGAGAATATATAGCCAAAAAAACAAAGTCAGCTTCTTCCTTTGAGAAGTACTAATTAGTAGCCTGGTATTCAGTACTTAGGAGGGAAAATGAGCCCTCTCCCAGTAGATAAGTTCCAGTATTGTTTTCCCAGCAGGAACTGTGTGTAGGGACTGCTCTTTAGTTACAAGCAAGTTTTATTGTTTTCCCTAAATGAAAATAAAATAGTTTAATAGTAGATTGGAATTAGAGAAACAAGGTGTTATTTGGGAGCCTGTTCGAAACTGTTCAGAGAGGAAAATACCCCAGTTTTCCAGATTCTGTGGATGTCTCAGACCCTAATTGAAGAACAAATGACATAAATTCTAAAGCACTTTGTCCTCTCAATTTGACTTCTCCACTGTTACGTGATTGATGGTGCAAAGTCACTTTGCACAGAGTTCTGTGCCTCAGCTGCTTGTCAGTAAAGAAAATCATTTAATTTGCACTCCCATTCCTTGTCTATAAATCCTAAGAATTAACTAAGTATCTGTAGTGCTTTTCTTTTAAGATTCCACTTTCCAAGACTTCAGAGGTATTTTAGGCGAGGCATTCACTAGTCTTGTGTAATTCTCCCTTTTGGACAATTACAAAGGGGAAGCTGATGTAGTTAAATGATTTTCATTCACTCTGAGTAGATAATCAAATATATTACTAGTGATGCTAAATCTTTCCATGAATATTTTTCTATCTTAACTAGACAAAAGGTATTATAAAGTTTTAAATCTTTTCTTATAATTGCTTCCCAAATTATTTACAAATTTGATATTTAAGCTAAAACCCCTATATCCTAGACACTTTCATACATACATGTCATACATTTCATACATGTCATTTAGGCTTCTCAACAAATCTGAGAAAAATACTATTACCTCATTTTAGACACAAAAACTTGAGTTTTAAATACATCAATCATGCTTGTCCAATGTCATGGAGCAAGTGAGTAACAAAAATAAGAATCAAATCTTGATCTAATTCCAAGTCCATGGTCAGTCAGTTGCCACAAAACTTGTACCTGATTAAGCATAGCTGCTATGAGTGATCAAAATTCAGATCCCGCCTTTGCGGCCATTTGGGAAGTGAACCAGTAGATGGAAGATATCTCTCTCCCCACCTCTTTCTCTGATATTCTGCCTTTCAAATACACACATATGTACATAAATCTTTGAAAAAAAATCAGAACTTTTACAATGCTAAAGAATGCCATATACTTTACATCCTTTATTGCTATGATGTAGTTTTTTATGTGTTTTGCAAAGTTGCTATTCTCATTGTCCCATGAGAATGGAATAACTTCCTAAGTCATACCTAATTCATCTCCAGTAATTATAATAGCAGGGTCCCAGGCCTATTTTCTTTTAGATTTTTAGAAAATCTGGGAATTGGAGGGTATTGTGGAAATCAATATGCAATAGCACATTCTGCTGTAAGTCAAAGAATTCCTTCTACTGAACACAATCTCATATGCCACCCATGGTGAGAGATACTACCAGGGACAGGCAATGCTGCTAAGAGCACCCAGAACTTTTGCAGGATCTTTGTGAAGGTTCCCTGGGAACTGCCAGTTAAGTGGTGACTGGGCTGCATTTGAGGCAGAATGGGGACATCCAGTGGCCATGCAGGTTGATAACAACTGAATTATCAGTACAAAGATATGTTATGGTTTTGATATAGACTCTTGTGTTGCAAAGAGTCTTAAAATATTTCCAGATTTAAAAATTTTCAAAATTATTGTGTATAGTTTCTAGCAAGAATACATGCATCCATAGTTCAGCTGACAAGTGCATCTCCTCAATAATCTTATTTGTGAAGATCTGAGTCAGAGTCCACTGCTAAACACTACCAACCACATTAAACCAGAGTACATAACAGCAATAATTCTTTTTTCTCCCCTCAAAACATCTGCACATAACAGACTGTTTGACTCTGTCCACTGGCAGGGATGACCTTCTGACCACTGATGTACAGTGTTCACATATATTGAAAGAACTATTTCTTTCCACAGTATAAAGAAAAAGGAAAACATTTGAGGGGTCAAAAGGTCTCATTGACTAGCTAGCAAAATATGGAAACTGAAATCTGTTAGTGAGGAAAGAATACATGTGTCTTCCCTAGAATAATATTGGAAGATGTTTGCTGGTGTTCCGATAGATGACATCATTTGGCCAGCATTAAAAAAGGTATGGATTTTGTTTTCCTAGAATACATTTTAATTACTAAGACTATAGCATTTCTTATCATAATTGGGAAAGTTTTTAAGGAGTTTGAAACTCAACATTCAGATCCTTGTCTGAATAGGACAGGTAAACTTTAAACTGAACAAATTAAGGACAAGGGATCACCAAGGATGAAATCTTTGGAACACCCAGTGATATATCTGCTCTTCAAGTTACTTACTCAAGTTACTCAAACAAATTTTGAATGGGTGTTCCTATCTTCAAGGCTTTCTCAGTTGGGGTGCATCCTCTTGCTTTTTACAACTCTTGTTGTAAAACCTAATGGACTTGCTTTGTAGTGCATCTTCCAGCCTTCCATAATTTCCCATCAATCATCAAACTGTACAATCATAGGATTTTCTCTCAGTGAGATGATCCTTTTGAAATTATAGAGGAAAGGACAGATGCTCATTCACAGTGTTACTGCCCCGGAGGAACTTTCTCCTACTAGAAGATAATGCCTTATCACATAAAAATCACGTACAATGTTGGAATTATAGGCATTATGGCAAGTGTGCAAATTATTTACCTCGGAGTTTTTGTAAATCCCACCCTGTAGGCTCTCTGCTATAAAGAAAACCAGTCCTAATTCCTATCTATTAAAAGTGATCACAAGAAATAGAGTTCTGCACTCTGGCATCCTCATCAGTGTCTAGATATGGGCTTGAAAATAGCATGTTCAGGTGCACGCATTGTACTTAACCCTACTGTCATCCACATTCACCTTGAATATGAAACTCATGTTTACATTCATCAGCTAATGATTTCACCAAAACATATTGCCTTTTTGAGACCTACCATCTCTGTTTTGAGGTAACACACTGTTATGTTTAATGATGGTTTAGAAAGACAGAGGATCAAGAGACCACTGTTCCAGCCCTTACTCTCCCATTGATTGACTGTCTAATATCATGTTAGTCAATGCAGTAATCTGCAAAATGCATGTTAGATGACTTGTAAAGATGTACCACTATAAGGATCTCTCATCTCATTTCCTTGTGGGTAACTAATCTATCTGAACACTTTTATGACTGTTTAGTCACCTGACACCTTGAGATCTTTGTAGCAGAGCCTCTCCATAGAAGCATCAGTATCAAAAAGAACCTCTAGACTTGGGAAATTATATACTATCAATTAGGCTAGATATATAAAGATGTAGCACAGATATACCTCATGATTAGAGGTATATCTGACTATAGCTTCCTGCTAATGCAGACCCTGGGAGGCAGTACTAATGGCTCAAGTATTTGGGTTCCTGCCACCTACCTGAGATACCCGGATTGAGCTCCTGGGTGCCAACTTTGGCCTGACCTAGCCTCACTTGCGTAGAGAACCAGCAGATGGAATTTCACTCTCTCTGGCTCTCTGTTCCTCATTTCCCTCCAAAAGAAATAAATAAGAAATACTTAATGGTTTCTCATCCTCCAAACTCTAAAAGTACTATATTATACTTCCCATCTTCCAAGAGACTTAGAAAAAGGGAGGGCAAAATGGAACCCAGAAATCCTGCGTCTTCACTTTCTACTCTAAACACTAATTGCAATTATTTCAGGAAGAAAGCAGAAAAAATGAGCAATGATACTGCTCACGTTGTGGTTCACAACAGTTTCCCATAACATGCATTTGAAGATCTTTCTTATTTCTCTCCTGCCAACAGAGGAAGAAGAGGGAGATCAGCAATGAGGAATAACACAGGCATTTGCTTTCTGTCTTAGAAGAGCCATTCCATTTCTTGCCTGAAGTTTAACTTGATTATGCATTCATTAAAGACGAGTGATGGCGATGATTAAACAAAAACATCTTTAAAATGCAGAGTTCATTTCAGCCCATTTGGTTTTGTTACACACAAATTGGATTTGCATTGCATCCTGCACAGCAGGTACTCCACTTGAAATCAAAGACAGATGCTTTTATGGGATTAAAAAGAAAACCTAGGGGGAGGGGGAGAGGGAAGAGATTGAGATATTTTGCATTTCTATAATAATGGCTCCAAAATGAAATAGTGATCATATTGCTGCTTTATCCATATAAGTGTTTGGGCTATAATTAAAAGGAAACAAGAACCCCCATCATAACTTGAATCATGTCAAAGAAGAACATTTAATTTGCTAGGGGAAAAATGATTTTTCCTATAAATGTCTAATAATACCTTAGCATATTTGAAATTTAATCATAAGTGGCTTAGAATTAAACCATTTGAATTATTACTGAAACATTTCAAGTGGTGACATTAAATGCTTTGTTTGAAATTAGCCATTAATTCAAAAGTCTTCTCTAGAGCTGCTGTGAGAGTTTAACGCCTTGTCTGTAAACAGAAGTCCCTGGTTCTACACTATATAATTAATCTTCATACCTCTAGAATACTCACACTGTGGCTATTTACTCTGGTATCTTCCATTAAATCACTCTGGACACTCTAATTTTATAATTGATATCATCTGCTGTTTTAAACATTTTATACATTTGTCAGCTTATTGAACATCTGTTGGGAGCACCACTAAGTGAAAAAGAATCAAAACTGACAGAGTCCCAGTTTGACTCATTTTTCCATTACTTCCAAGAAGCCTATGTATACAGTAAATATGGTTAATTTCTAACAGTGTGTTGCAGAACGTCTGACTCTTTAACAGGGTTATATTAGAATTTCTCATCTATTCGATAATTGTGTCTTATGGTAAATTGATTATATTGGTAGTCCCAATTATTGGTCTCTTTGTATCTGTGCTCTTTGCAATGTGAATTTGCAGTCCCTCTCATGAGGTTGAAGGGGTTGACTCTATATCCCCATCTCTTGGATTTAGGCTGTGTTTGGTCAATAAGTTTGGTGAAAAAAATGTTGTACCAATCCCAAGGCTATGCTCTGAGGTTCGGGTACATTCAACTCCTGACTTTGGGAGTAAGTCCTGACTACCGTGATAAAAAAAAAAACTAAAGAGACAATGTTTCTGCCATCCCATAACTCCTGCCAAGATCCAACCTACTTACAGAAGCAGAGCTGCCCAGCCAACGTGCAGCTGTCTACAACCAAGAACAGAACTGATGGGCCAAGTGTCTCTCACACACACACACACACACACACACACATCATTAATTTGAGAAGTGCTTTGCTACACAGGAATGGATAATGATACATGGATCAGATATTTTTAAGAGGGTTTTGATTTTGGACCTTTAATGATAAATATGATTTCCAATGTTTAATGCAATATATATGTCAAAATATGTGTTTGGAAAATGTTTATTTATTGAGGTCTAGATTGGTAGAGATTTATTTATTTTAGACAGTGTGTTCTAATATTCTCATAGCATATAATTATGTCCTCCACTTTAGTAGAATACTTAGGGAAAAACAAGAAAGGACATAATGTCCTATTCATTTTCTGATAACACATATAAAGATGACTCAGAAATGTAAACAAAGGACTTGTTGGAATGAAAAATCAGCATCATCTTCAAATCTTTTAACTGAACTGAAATATTCACATGAAATCATATCTAGATGAAGCACATGAAAATAATTCCACAATCAAGACTGGATAGCAACTTGCCAATGATCTGTAAATCTCTGAAGACAAGAATGTTTCCCACTATGCTGAATCACAGAAATGGATGAAAGTTTAGAAATCCTCGTAACCACCCTCTTCCTTCATACCAAGACCTCCATCTCAATTCCCCTGAAAGGTGGAGTACTTTTAATGAGTAACTAATATTTACAGTGCAGTTACTAGTTGCAAGATCCTTTTAAAAAAAGATTTATTTATTTATTTGAAAGGCTGAGTTACAGAGAGGCAGAAGCAGAGAGAGAGAGAGAGAGAGAAGTCTTCCAACTGATGTTTCACTCCCCAAATGGCCACAATGGCAAGAGCTAGGCTAATCCAAAGCCAGTAACCAGGAACTTCTTCCAGGTATCCCACGTGGGCACAGGGGCCCAAGGACTTGGGCCACCCTCCACTGCTTTCTCAGGTGCATTAGTAGGGAGCTGGATCAGAAATGGAGCAGCAATGGCTCTGGCACCTGTCACTACAGGTGGCGGCTTTGCCCCCTATGCCACTGCGTTGGCCCCCACAGACCGCTTTCTAATCATCATCTATGGATTCTTTTCAAATTATCATCTATGTATTAGTTCTTTTCAAAAATTGTATGAGGAATATTCTAATGTAGAAATGGGGAAATGGGGGCCAGTACTGTGGTGTAACAAGTAAAGCAGGTAAAGCCACTGCCTGCAGTGCTGACATTCCATATGGGCACCAGTTCAAGTATTGCCTGCTCACTTCCAATCCAGCTCTCTGCCATGGCCTGGGAAAGCAGTCTCCTGCACCTGTGTGAGAAACCTGGCAGAAGCTCCTGGATCCTGGCTTCTGGCTTCAGATCAGCCTAGCTCTGGTCATTGCAGCCACTTGGGGAGTGAACCAGCAGATGAAGTCCTTTCTCTCTCTCTGCCTCTGCTTCTCTGTAACTCTGCCTTTCAAATAAATAAACAGAGGGAGGGGAGAGGGAGAGAGAGAGAGAGAGAGGGAAAATGAGCTCAGAGAGATTAAGCAACATGGACAAAAAGCATGTGGCTCATACATGGCAGACATGGAATTCAAACTCAAGTCTACTATCTTAATTGTGAGACCATCCTTCACTATTAACAACTAAAGTCATTCACTGATGAAGTTCACTACTCGGAAGTGAAGTGAGTTCTCTCTCTTCCTCAGAAATACTCCAGCAGAGGCAAAACACTTGAAAATTCATACACTATAATGTTCAACTCCCTATCTCCCACATTCAAATTTCTACCTACTGGATTTATTTCTGGTCCTTAGAGCTACAAGGAGAACTTCTGATCTCCTTTACACGTAATAGACCTTAAATGATTTGACCCTTCCTTTTTCATTCATTCTTCATGCTACCTAGTTTTCACGTTCTTCACTAACCTGATTAACCTCCTAATGCAACTTCTACAACTCGAACAGTACTCCATACTTTGTGTGTCTGGGTGAGTGTAGTCTATTGAAATCTTTACGTAGTATATATTAAGTTGATCTTCTGTATATAAAGATAATTGAAAATGAATCTTGATGAAGAGTGGGATGGGAGAGGGAGTAGGAGATGGGATGGTTGCAGGTGGGAGGGAGGTTGGGGGGGAAAGCTGCTGTAATTCAAAAGTTGTACTTTGGAAATTTATATTTATTAAATAAAAGTTGAAAAAAGCAAAAAAATGAAAAAAAGTTAAAACTAGGAAGAGTTTATGGGTAAAACACATTTCCAGATACAAAGTAATTTTATTATTAGCCTAATCATAAATATTTGGATCCCAGGAGGGGGTACAAATTCATTTGTTTTTCCATCTGGGCTGCCATTCTGAATATTCAAGTTGTCCAGCATCACTTCTCACTGCTGGTTGATTCTCAAAGTTCAACCTTGATTCTGGCCATGCATCTGTATCTGGAAGTCATGATGCCCATGCTCTTAATTTCAACCTGGCAACAAAGTTTGGCCATAGTGAAAGTTTTTACCAACTTCTTCAAAAAGAAGTCTAAAGAACCAACAAATTTCCGTCTTGCAAACAATGCAAACTGTCATTGAATAACTTAAATGATCGCTTTACTAACAAAATATCTGCTTTTTCAACAGTTTTTGTTTTTAACAAGCCTTTATCTACATGCTATTAACATTAACACATTCTTGTGTTTCATTCATTTGTATTTTTATTTCCTATCTTGGACTTCATTCTTATGTTTTATGCATACGATCCTAAACTGTTGGTGAGCTCTCAAATTATTATATTTTTAAGTTTATATTTTTAACAGTTGGCATTTAAGTCTTCCTTGAATTTGCAGCAATATGACCAAAATTTAACTGGTGAGTTTACAGACTTCCATATAATTCTACCACTGTCTCTCTCCTCAGTGAAACTCAAAATTTCCCAAGGACAATAGTAAAAGCACATAAATGTACTGTACCCTTGCTATATGCAAATACCTGCTAAGGAATATGTGTATAGTGTTCCTTAACAAGCTTTCACATGTATGTCCATATCATCTGTATGTGTATAAAATGGTTTTTCATAGCAATTAGAGGAAATAGGATTTTTTGAGTCAATTCTACTGAGATACAATTTAAAAAAAAAAAATGCACTCATTTTAAGTGTAGAGTTTGGTGAGTTTTGAGAAAAGATTCCATCAGGTAACTATCACCTAAATCAAAATGTAGGACATTTCCAAAGCCATTCTCTTGGATGCCTTATCAGTCAGTCCCTGCTTCCCTTCCAAACCCTGGCAATCACTGATCTTATTTCTGTTACAGTGGATTACTTTTGCCTATTATAGAGTTTCACTTAAACGAAAGCATGCAGTTCATACTCTGTGGGGTCTAGTTTCTTCTCAGGTTTACATTTTATGATTCAGCAATGCTGCTGTATCAGTAGTTTGTTCTTTTTTTCATTTTTATTGCTCAACAATAATATCCAATTGTACGGCTATCACACAGTTTTTTATCCATTCACCTACTGATAGACAGTCAGTTGTTCCAATTATTTTTTTTCTGTTGACAGATTTGTGATATTTATTTATTTATTTAACTTTTATTTAATAAATATAAATTTCCAAAGTACAGCTTTTGGATTACAGTGGCTCCCCCCCCCCCCATAATTTCCCTCCCACCCACAACACACAGAAACACAAAGTATACTGTTTGAGTACTAATTATACCATTAATTCACATAGTACAAAACATTAAGGACAGAGATCCTATATGGGGAGCAAGTGCACAGTGACTCCTGTTGTTGATTTAACAACTGACACTCTTGTTTATGGTGTCAGTAATCACCCGAGGCTCTTGCCATGAGCTGCCAAGGCTCTGGAAGCTTCTTGAGTTCGCCAACTCTGATCTTATTTAAATGAGGCCATAGTCAAAGTGGAAGTTCTCTCCTCCCTTCAGAGAAAGGTATCTCCTTCTTTGATGGTCCGTTCTATCCGCTGAGATCTCACTCACAGAGATCTTTCTTTAGGTGTTTTTGTTGTTGTGGTTTGTTTGTTTGTTTGTTTGTTTTGCCAGAGTGTCTTGGTTTTCCATGCCTGAAATACTCTCATGGGCTTTTCAGCCGGATCCGAATGCCTTAAGGGCATTTTTTCTTTTGAGTATTACCAGGACTAGAATTGTTGGATATAAAGTAAGTGTATATTTTACTTTCCAGGAGTAAAAATTTTCTTCCCAGAGTAATTATACTCTTTTACATTCTTATCAGCAAAATAAAAAAACTTTAGTTGATTCACATTCTCACTAGCACTGTGTATTGACTATCGTTTTTTCATTTTAGCCATTCTAGTGCGTATGAAGTAGTATTTCATTTGGTCTTATAAGGACTCTTTAATTACGTTTAGCTTCTCCTCATGGGTTTATTAGACATTAAATGTCTTATTTAAAGTATCTTCAAATCTTTTGCTCACTTTGGAGTGTTGCCTTCCTATGGAATTGCAAAAGTTATTCATCTATTCTGAATTCAGGTTGTTTATTAAATATTGCAATTACTTTTTTCTCAGTTTGTTGCTTTCTTTTTCATTTACTCAATGGAATTTTGAGAGGATTTTAATTTTAAAATAGTCCAGTTTATCAATTATTTTCAAATACGGCTAGTATTTTCATGTTATAGGAAAACTTTGTGTACCTCAATGTTTAAAAGATCTTTCCCTTACTTTTGCTTCTAAAATTTTTTTTATAGTTTGATCACTTGTTTTTAGGTCAATCATCTACTTTCAGTTTACTTCAGTGTATGTTGTAAAATAGAATCATGTGTTTTCATATAAATTTTCAGGTTTTTTAAAAGCATCATTTGCTAAAAGAAATTCTTTGCTCATTGAATTATCTTGTCACCATTGTGAAAAATCAACTGTCTGGGCTCTATTCTGCTCCATCTATCTATATTTCTATCATTGTGCCAATATCACACTATATTGATTACTATGGTAACATTAAAATTACAATATGTGTATTGATTACTATGGTAAGTCTTCTCCATTATGTTTCTTTTTTTCAGAATTGCTTTTGTCTATTTCAGATCCTGTGTCTCCTTATAAATTTTAGAATCAACTAATAACTTTCTATAATATTTTCACTCACACTTAGATTCTTATTGACATCTCATTGACTCTACAGATACACTTGTGAAGAATTACTCTTAACTATGGTGAATCTTCTAATCTATGAGTATGATAAATCTTTCCACGTATTTAGATCTTTGTTGATTCCTCTGATTAGTGTTTCTTAGCTTTCAGTAGATAGCTCTTGCACATATTTTAGTAAGTTTATGCCTATGTATTTAAGGAATTGTTAACTATATTTTTCAAATGAAAGAGTAGGATGATCAGTGAGATTATGTAATTCTTCCCAGGCAGCAAGTGGTAGAGCCAGGATTTGAATACAGAAGTGATCAAAGACCATTTTTTCAACCACTGAGCCAGAAATTCTCACAGCAAAAATTGGAAGAGGCAGTTGAACCAACTAGGAAGCTTTTCCAAATCTCATGTGTCCGTTTTCCCACTAAGCATTCTAATATCTCACTGAAGGAGGATGAGCAGGTCTCGATAGTTTGGAAAGCTCCCAAGGTCCCTCTGCTGTAACCTACTGGTTAACAACTACTGGGTGGAGATTTTTTTGCAGTCAGAAACCTGCAGCATGGTCAGTTTCAGCTGCCACCCTTTGAAGCCTTTGGTAGCTGCTTTCTAAAAAGATCAAACCAGGAGAGAAAGAGTTTGGCATGACAATGAGAGCCTGACAGATCTAACACAACAAAAAACTACTTCATACAAAACAAAAATTGCGTCTCTCACACATTCTGATCTCCCCTACGTCTCCACTCTACAGAGAAGCTTATAGTCTAGTTGTTTAAGATGAGGCTTATACTAACTAATTTTGAATATAAATAATGTTTTAAGGTCCAACATTTATTTAAGATCTCTTTTTCTTCACTCATTCTCCTTCAACCTATTTTGTTTCCCCTTCTATCTCTCCTTCATTCAATAGGCTGAATCAAATATTGATGTTTGGAGTACGGAGAAGCAAACAGGAAAGAAAAAGGGATGGGAAGACGCATCACAGGTGCGATGTGCCTTGTGCTACATTCCAGGAAGAGGATCACAGTCCTGGAAGCATGTTCACAGGGAGGCACGCTCAGGAACTGCTCTGCTTGAGAGGTCTGCATGATGTGCTGGGTGCCTTACACCACAGGGATTGAGTAGCACAGACATGGACAAGAATAACTGAGTAGTGATATCTGTACGTTGTGCATTAGAGAGGGGGGGAGGGCGAGGAGTTCACAAATAAAAGCTACTTGAATGGAAATCAAACCTTTAGTAGACATTTATTGTAATATTAGTAATTACCCAATGTTGCTGTTCTCCCAGTCCACCTTGCACAACACCCTGACACCCTGACTTTTAGAGAATAAAGTGGCGAACACCCTTACATGAAAAGCAGTGCACCTAGACTCACAGGAGCTACTTGCCATGTAGCTTTAGACAAATCATCAATGCATCTGAATGTATGCCTTTTATATTTAAAATGGAATGACAATGTGTGTTTACCAGGTTTTTTATGAGTATTAACTGTGATAGCAGGGTTTGTTTGGTAAAATTCCAACATATAGTTGATATTGATGGTGGCATTAGTAGTATTAATAGTATAAACATCATTCACTCCTCTAGCTCACTGCATATAAGCCACATCTCATTCTAATGACTTGTCTTAAGGAGCAACAGTCATGTTATCCCTTTATCTGTAAAAATCATTCAGTTTCCTTGCTTCCACTCAATGGAGCTCCAAATATCATCAGAGTACTAGAACTAGGAATCAGGTGCCTGAATGATGATTGCTGAGACCATTAAATGGTCATGGAGCAAGATTGCCTCATTGTTAGTCAGACTTAAACATGAGTTCTTTTAGTGACAACTTCATGGAGATCAGGGATACTGTAAAGTCACAAAACTTACAGGCCCCTATAGTCAGCCTAGCTGCAAAGAGTGTTTTGTCTTAGCCTCTGATTCTCATCACTGATATCACTTCATTCAGGGAAATTGGTATCTTGCCAAGATTAGAACGCTTGATTTATGCATCCTGGAAGGGATATACTACTTTGTGGCTTATAGGACCACTTCCCTTTTAATATTACACTATAATTTAGGCTATTAGAATATTATTTCTAATAATGACTAACATCTAAATAGCACTTTACATCAGCAAGCACATTCACATTCACCTCATAACAACCTTGTAAGAGACTTCATTTTATCCCCAAAAAGAGGCAATCAAGACTAGAAAAAGGTAAGTGAGTTTTCCAGTATGATACTAGTATATGCAAGCTAAGAGTTAGAACCAAGGGTGGGAATTTGGCATAGCAGTTGAGACACCACTTGAGATACCCACATTCCATACTGGAGTGCCTGGTTCGAGTCCTAGCTCCACTTCTGAGTCTGGCTTCCTGCTAACACATACCTGCAGATGACAGCCCGAGTTGTTGCGTTCCTGTCACCTATGCAGGAGACCAAGATTGAGTTTCCAGTTTCAGTTACCTTCTGTCCTATCCAGCTCTGGTTTATACAAGCATTTGGGGAGTGACCCAGTAGAAGAAACATCTCTTTTTCTCTGACTTTCAAATGAATGAATGAATAAAGCTATCAAACCACTACCTATGAGTTTATTTTGTCCCAACTTCAATTTAGTGAGAGAATCTTTTATTTGGCAATTTGCTCAAAATGTACATTCATTGAGCCAGCATTGCAATGCAGTGGGTTAAGCCACTACCTGCAAGCTGGCATCCCATATGGACGACAGTTCAAGTCCCAGCTGCTCCACTTCTGATCTAGCTCCCTGCTAATATGCCTGGGAAAGCAATGGAAGATGGTCTGAGTGCTTGGGCCCCTGCCACCCATGTGGGAGACTCAGATGGAGTTACAGGCTCCTGACTTCAGCCTGGCACAGTCCCAGCTGTTGTGGATATTTGGGGAATGAACCTGTGAATGGAAGATCGATCTCTCTCTCTCTCTCTCTCTCTCTCTCTCTCTCTCTCTGTCTCTCTCCTCTCTCTGTTACCCTGCCTTTCAAATAAATAATTTTTTAATTGTTCATGAATTCATATAATCATTCAATGAACAAGTATGGGTTCTCATACTACCAATAACTGCCATCAAAGATATTCACAGTCTAGCAAGAAAACGACATAGGAGCACGTCTTATTCACCTTTCTAAAAGGATTTATTGATTTTTCTTGATTTACGCATTTATTTGTTTTTCTTAAAGATTTATTTTATTAATTTGAAAGAGTTACAAAGAGAGGTAGAGACATGAAGAGAGAGAGAGAGAGAGGTATTCCATCCTCTGGTTCACTCCCCAAATGGCTGCAACAGCCAAAACTGAGACAATCTGAAGCCAGAAGCCAGAAGCCAGGAGCCAGGATCCAGGAGCCAGGAGCTTCCTCCAGGTCTCCCATGTGGGTTGAGGGGCCCAAGCACTTGGGCCATCTGCTGCTGTTTTCCCAGGCACATTAGGAGAGAGCTGGATCAGAAGTAGAGCAGCCAGGACTCAAACTGGTGCCCATACGGGATGCTGGTGCCACAGGCTGGGGCTTAAACACACTGCTCCATAGCACCAGCTACCCAATTTATGTATTTAAAGAGCAGAGTGACATAGAGAGAGATGTAGACACACAGAGAGAGAAGTCTTCCCACTAGTTCTCTCCCCAAATGGTTCCTGTGTGGATGGTAGAAACCCAAGTACTTGAGCCATCATCAGCTGTTTCCCCAGTGCATTAGCAAGAAGCTGCACTGGAAGCAGAGGAGCTGTGGTTTGCTTTGGTACTCCAATGTGAGATGACAGTTTTGCAAACAGCAATTTAACTTGCTGAGTGACAACGGCAGCCCCTGATAATGTCTTCCTCATTTCCAAATGACCAACTGCTGACACACAATCTGGCACAGAGCATACTCGTTGAATGAATCAATGATATATGAATTAATATATCAAAAATTAAATTACTTTTTAAGGCAAGTGCTAACACAATGAGAAATTGCTCTGAAAAGCATGAAGTGCTACATAAATTTTAAGCATTGTAACTGTATTCAATGTGTGGTGGAATTTTAATTTCATCTAGAATGCTATAGTGAGTTCTTAGATAATCTTTGCAATGCCCTTCTTTTTTCATCCTATTTAACATTATTTTCTTCATATTCAACATGCCATCAGTAGGAAGACTGTTTTAAGTCCCTACTTCAAGAGTTCTTTAATTCCCTGACCTGATTGCAATCACTTCAGCAAATTCACCCACCCTGATTCTATCATTGCCAAAATTCCCATATGGAAGGGGAGGAGCTCTCTTAGAGGACTTGGCATGAATCCTTTAACAGCACTTATCTCGTTCTATTGTAATTATCTGTTGACATGTCCTTTTCCTCCTCCAATCAATGCCCCCTTGATAATTCACCTACTAAAACTTTTCAAGATCTCAAAACACAACTTTCAATTTTCTTAAGCAAAATTTTCATCCTTAAGAATTAAATCCACTTTAAGTTCTTTTATATTTAAAAAAATATATTTAACAGTGCTTCCACTGTGTGGCTAGGTACTGGTCTTCCTTTTCTGTTGGTTCACCCCTTAATGGCCGCTGCGCCTGGCGTACTGCAGCCAGCACACTGCGCTGATCCGAAGCCAGGAACCAGGTGCTCCTCCTGGTCTCTCATGGGGTACAGGGCCCAAGCACTTGGGCCATCCTCCACTGCACTCCTGGGCCACAGCAGAGAGCTGGACTGGAAGAGGAGCAACCGGGACAGAATCGGCACCCTGACCGGGACTAGAACCCGGGGTGCCGGCGCTGCAGGTGGAGGATTAGCCTAGTGAGCCGCGCCACTGGCAGCTAGGTACCCTTAATACATGTCTTTCACTAAAGTCATTAGCATGTAAAAGCCTAAAATGTTTTGGAAAACACACACAAGCTAAGTTGAGAGAATAGTTTTGAACTAGACAGTCCACTGTTTCCGAGTGATGTGGTGATGTCCATGACTACCATATTTTATTATAAAAATTAGTTTACCTAGTCAGTATCAAGTTATTAGCTAGTAAGTATTACATAGCTAAGAATTCCATGAAGCATATTCAGGAAAATGTCATGGACCTTTTTACTTAAGATAAAGCAGCTACTTTTAGTTTAAGGAAATACTTAACAATTGAGGTAACATCTACCATGCAACCCATCTATCCTACTTCTGGGCACATATCTGAAAGAAATAAAATCAACATATGAAAACGATTTAGGTGGCCAGCGCCACAGCTTACTAGGCTAATCCTCCACCTGCAGCGCCAGTACTCCGGGTTCTAGTCCCGGATGGGGTGCTGGTTCTGTCCCGGTTGCTCCTCTTCCAGTCCAGCTCTCTGCTGTAGCCCAAGAAGGCAGTGGAGGATGGCCCAAGTGCTTGGGCCCTGCATCTGCATGGGAGATCAGGAGGAAGCACCTGGCTCTGGCTTTGGATCAGCGCAGTGCGCTGGCCGTAGCGGTCATTTGTGGGGTGAACCAACAGAAGGAAGACCTTTCTGTCTCTCTCTCTCTCACTGTCTCTCACTGTCTAACTCTGCCTGTCAAAAAAAAAGGAAGGAGGAGGAGCAGGAGGAGAAGGAGGAGGAGAAGAAAAACATATAGGTGGGGGCCAGTGCTGTGGCATATGGGTAAAGCCACCACCTGCAGTGCCAGCATCCTATATTGGCGCTGGTTGGAGTCCCAGCTGCTCCGCTTCTGATCCAGCTCTCTGCTATGGCCTGGAAAAGCAGTGGAAGATGACCCAAGTCCTTAGGCCCCTGCACCTGCATGAAAGACCCAGAGGAAGCTTCTGGCTTCAGATCAGCATATCTGCAGCCATTGTGGCCATCTGGGGAATAAGCCAGTGGATGGAAGACCTCTCTCTCTCTCTCTCTCTCTTTGCCTCTGCCTCTCTGTAACTCCGTCTTTCCAATAAATCAATAAATCTTTAAAAACAAAACAAAAAAAATTAAGCATTCCCATGTTCTTTGCAACACTATTCACAATAGCCAAGATAGGGAATAACTCGGATGTCCATTAATGGATAAAGAAAATTTGGTATACATACACAATGGAGTATTATTCATTCATAAAAAGAATGAGATCCTGACATTACAGCAAAGTGAACTGGAAGTCACTAAGTGAAATAAAAACAGACACAGAAACACAAATACTGCATGTTCTTTCTCATATGCAGCAGTTTTAAAACAATTGATGTGAACATAGAATAGTGAGTATTAGAGACTAGGAAGGTTGTGGGGAGGGAGAATAGAGAGAGATTGGGTAACAGGTACAGACACACAGCCTGAGGTATTAAGTTCCAGTGTTCCACAGCACAGTGGGGAGACTCGAATTCATAATAATGTATTATATAAAAAAAAAAACAGAAGAAAGGAGCTGGTAGGTAGGCTCCAAACATTTAGAAATTATCAGGAAATAAAGCAAATTGCCTGATTTGATCAGTATATGTCATTTGTTGAAATATTGCACTGTATTCCATAAAAATGTATAAATGTTACATGTTAATCAAAAATTAAAAGATTGGGGTAACAATCACTGTTTTCAATAACAGATGGTAATTACTTTGAGCTCATTTTCTTGTGTGTTAAATGTTCCTATCGTTCTATGTAGTATCTGTGTACCCATGCTAAGGAACTTCAAATTTTGTTAGGATCAGTCATTACAAACTCCTCAAGAAAGAAGTAGTGTTATTTCAGTATTTCACTATCCAAAACATTTGGAATAGTTCCTGGAGTGATGTGTTACTGAGACCCTTGGATAGCCAAGATTGTTCTGCTTTGATAAATATGCCACAAGCAGATGTTTGGCATTTGTGCTGTGTACCAGAACCACCCACATTTAGAATTGTTTCAGGTTTATGAGAAGGACAAGACCAGAAAGAATATTTGACTCTGAGAATTAAGCTAAATAAGAGTAGACAAGCATGGATGTTTGTCACAACAGTTAAGACACTGCTTAGAACACATACATTCCATAGTAGAATGCATGGGTGTGAGCCTTGGCTCTGCTTTTGTTCTACATTCCTGCTAATGTGCACCTTGGGAGGCTTCAGGTTTTGGTTTAAGTACTTTGGTCCCTACCATTCCTACAGGAGACCAAGATTGAATTCCAGGCTCCTGGCTTTTATCTGGCCCAGGCCTGGCTTTGTATGCATTTGGGGAGTAAACCAGTGTATGGACAATCTCTCTCTTTCTCTCTTTCTCTCTCTCTCTTTCTCTCTCTCTCTTTCTCTCTCTCTCCCTCCCCCTCCCTCTCCCTCCCACACACACTCTCCCTCTCTCTGACTTTCAAATAAAATCAAAATTAATTAGTTTATTTTTTAAAAGAACAGATTTTAAGTAACACTTGGAACAAAATATATGAATAGGACAGTATGTGATATTTAATGTTCAATTATGTACTACTTCTTTATAAAACCCTAAAGCCTATCTTTTCAATTCATATTTCCATTAAAGTTTTTTTTTTTCAAAACATAATTTCAGGCTATGATTTTCAGAAAGTAATTTTAATGGTAAATATATTCATAGAGGGGAAAGGTTCACAAACACATTAAAGACAAAATTTAGCAGAGGAATGTTCTGTCAAAAAAAATTCAACCCCATTGGCAGTAGCTGTGTGACAGCGGTTACTCCAGATAGCCTACTGTTGAAGGCAGAGTTGCTGGGAAATGACTGACACATTTCATCAAAGCCTCTACTCAGCTGCCTTAGCCAACTGTCGTTGGTAAATGACTTAATCTTTGCTAAACTTTCATGCAGGAAAAGCAGAGTAGTTGAAATGTACCCACATATAGACCTGAAACTCTAATGAGATCATTTGACATTCTGGTTGATAGGAAATCTACATTGTGTTTTGACTTGCCTGCCACCATTGATACGGTGTATTTCCAGCCTGAAAGGTTCAAAAGTGAGAGTTATTTTATAACACATTCCAAATCTAACTGAGAATGAAGAAATGAGGAAATGAATGAGTTAATTGCAAGTTATTTGTTATAAGGTAAATTTTTAATCGTGTTTTACATATATTATTTGTTCCTTAAGGGAAGTAATTGGTTAGGAGGACAGAAAGACATAAATATTTTATGCAATCTCCTAAAAATAAAGAGTTGTGTGAGTTCTTTCATGAATATGTGTTTATATGCCTTAGGTTGAGGGAATTTATTCATGAATTTTGTTGAAATGCAAGATAATACCACATGCAACATCTGCCTAAGTCAACTGTGGATGTCACTACCACACCAAAACACTCCTAACATTCTGCTAGAATTTCATACTGTTTTGTACTTCATAGTAAACTCATGCTTCCCCAAAGTGTTGGGCTGGGTGCTGAATGCTGATCTTTTCTACAAATGGAGATAAGATTTTACAAATGTAGCTGGCTTTTTTTGAGCAGGAGTAGGAATCAAAATGAACTCAGGGAGCCTCTGCTGTTCTGTACCACTGGGTCAGGTAAATCCTATTATGACATTTACATATGCAGTGGGCAGAAAGGTCCAGTATCTGCATTCATGTGCATTCCTCCGTTTCCATCACTGCTTGAAAAAGATAAATTGCTATTACCAGGAGAATTAAAAGAAAAATGTTCAGTTGATGTCATCCAAAGCTTCTTTACCAAGGGAAATTGGCCTAAGCTTGTTAGTCACTCAATATACTATGGCCCCGTGATCAAAGGCAACAACCCCCAAATTGCATTCTGCCACTCATTCTTTTTCCTTTGTCTTTCCTTCACCTCTTGAAACGACATCAGTCCATCTGTTGCTGATTCTTTACAATTAACTCTGCACATTGGGTTGCTCTCTCTCTCACAGTCTTCAGAGCTGATTTTCTTTTAACTAGGAAATTTTATCTTGCCGGTAATCAGAGAGCTCAAATACAGACACGTATGAGTTTCAGTCAAAATTCTTAATACGTAAAATTTGAGTCGCTTCTAAATTTGGCAATATGCCTTGCTTTCTCCAAATTCATAAGACAGATGAGACACAAAAGTGAGATAAATGATGGCGTCCTGCTATTTCAAATGCCATATTGATGTAGTCATTATTTGTGCCAATAAAGCTCACTGTCATCTAATTTTAAACTGTTTCTCTGTTAATTACACTTAATTTTTTTCTTTCCTCTTTTTTTGATATCATATGTTCTTCATTTCAAAGAATCCAAGTTTCTGAACAACTGAATCTTCCAAGCAGTTTACTGAGGGGCTATTACATACAAAACACTGGTTGGGGATTTGGAGAGTTTAAAAACATGAACCAGTTATTCCTAGCAGATAATCTAGGTTCAAGAAAATGTGTGGAGGAAAGAAAAGAGGAAGGAAAGGATAGCAGTAAAGAGGAAAGAAAAAAAAAAAAAGAAAAGTGACTAATAAGTCATTCCACATAAGAAAATAAGCGTTCTGTAACGTCCTCACAGCAGGCGTTATTACTTGACATTTTATTGTTTACTTGTATGTTTATTGTCTTTCTCCTTAGCCAAAAAATAAGGACCCTGTAAGGAACAAACTTGGTTTGTGACTCAGTGTTGCTCACAAGAGTGAAAATATTTTTTCCTGGAACCTAGGAAATTCCAAGGAAATGTTTAATTAAAGGACAGATGAATAAAAGGATGAATTCCTTGAACTTAGAAGGCCAAGAATGCTTTTCCACTTTGCACATTCACTCTTAATACACTACCTTCCTTTTATAGTCTTTACTCCTACAACAGTGAAGGAATCTACTCTGTGCCTATCTTGCTCATCCACTAATCAACTGCTCTGTGCAAACAAACAACAACAACAAAAGTGAATTTGTCTCTGTTAATTTTCTTCATGCAGTCTAAGCTGGAAGCTGATTGCTTCCAACTGGTCTTCCCTCAGTAGGTTAAACATGTAATCCTTGCATTACATTTTTAGCATTGTTTCTCCATCTATCCCTCCAGCATCTTGCTTATTGTGTTTTTTCTTTCATTTCTTTTTTATTTAGTCTCCAGAAGTCCTACATTTTTCTGACTCAAGAATTCATTTTTAAATTTTTTATTTATTAATTTTCATTTGAAAGGCAGAGAGGGGGCCGGCGCAATGCCAGCATTTCATATGGGTACTGGTTTGATTTGCGGCTGCTCCACTTTCAATCCAGCTCCCTGCTGGTGTACCTGGAAGGCAATGGAGGATGGCCCAGGTGCTTGGGGCTATGCACCCACAATGGGTGACTCAGAAGAGTCTCCTGGCTCCTGGCTTCCATCTGGCTCAGCTCCAACTGTTGCAGGCATTTGGGGAGTGAACTGGAGGATGTAATATCTCTTTCTTCTCTCCCACTCTCTCTCTTTAACTCTACTTTCAAATAAAAAATAAATAAATCTTAAAAAAGAAAGAAAGACTGAGAGACACACAGAAAGAAAGCTCTTCCATTCTCTTGCTCACTCCCCAAATGTTTGTAAGAGCTAGGTCTGGGCCAGGCTGAAGCCAGCAGCCTAGAACTCAGTCCAAGTCTTCCCAGGGATGGCAGAGACCCAAGTTCTTGAGTCATCACCTGCTGTCTCCCAGCGTATGCTTTCGCAGGAAGTTGGATCCAAAGAAGAGGAGTTTGGAATTGTAGCAGGCACTCTGATAGGTGATGTGGGCATCTTATTCAGTGACGTAACCATACACTAAATACCCATCCTGTCTCAAGAATTCTCATAGTTACTTTCCTGGAGTCTTATTTCTTTTCATTCCCATTTTTGTTTTATGCTTTTTGTCCCCAAACACATTTGATTTACCACAAACAGAAATCTGTTTCCTCCTGGGAAAATTTTGTTGCCTCATAGAACATACCACTAAAATAGTAAAAAAGTGCATAGTTGATTATTTGTATTTAATTATAGTTCAGATACTCATGAAAAATTCTTTGCTTCTCTTTGCAATTAGGTATAGTGATTACAAAACCTGGTATATCACTCTCCTGTTATCCTTTAAAGCTTTCTTCTCTTTGACGGTAGTGTAATTGGCTCTTAATTTTATATTGCATTGGTAGATTAAAAAGACAGCTTGCCCTTGAGAAATCTGAATCAGTAGGTTATAATGATAAGTTCTATGTTAGGTATATCTTGCCACAACAAAAATTTAGTTTAAGGGAAAAAAAAAACACATAAAATAATTAAGACCATGCTAATTATTGCCCTAAATGGGTCTGGTATCTCCTACTGACTAGTTAATAAACAGCTCCAAACCAAACTTGAACTAATGGCTTTGGCAGTGCTCTTGATTTGGCATCTTTCATAATCCTATGTTGAAGAATAACTATTATTATTATTTTTTACTTAAATAAAAACCCATATCTTCCTGAAAACTGTCATTTTGTAAAAATATTGCCAAAGGGCGGGCCCCTACTAAGAAATGTAAGACGTGCAATTCACACATCCTTGTGAAATGCAAGTGCCTGTGAACTCTGACAGGCAATAATTACTGGCAGGCAGAGTTGGCTGTCAGTTACTGGCATGATTTTAGTGGGGTAAAATGCTTTATGCCTGAGATTTCTGCTGTGTGGCCTCTAACTGATACCTTAAGTTCCCCTATTAGACATTTGTTTTTTAGGTGGATGATTCCCAAGAGAGTGGGAAGTGGGAGGGGAGACAAGGAAGGAAAGGGGCATATGAAAAATCTCCATATAACTCCAAAATCATATTTAATACATGCATTGTTTGGTCATACAGATTGCTGGAACTGAATGTCTTAGTTTTGTCTTTCTTTGCTTTGAAAACAATGTGGAAAAACCTTTAAAGACACCTGAGTTCTGCAACGTTGAATCATAATACTTTTGGTGAAAATTTGTTTTCTCCATAATCTTTACAGTAAGTGAAAATGCTTCCGTGGGAAAGTTTATCTGCTTGCTTTCCTCCACAGGACTCACCTAGTAGATCTTTATGATGATTTTGAAAGTCAACATAGCAAGATTAGTTTTGCTCATGACTAGAACCCTCTTTTAATCTTTCCTGAGTTCCACTCGGTCCTGTGGCGCATTCCAGAGCATGGGAAAACAGTGGCACAAGTTCACATTGATGGCTTCACATGCCGCTGAAGAGCGCCATTCACATAGACTGCAGTACATGGTGACCCTCAATTCTACATTCTACTCCATCTCACCTCCTTTTTCCTTCCCTCCCAAGGTTGGACCTTAACCTCCAAAACCATGAGCCAAAATAAATTATACTTCCTTCCTTCATAAGTAGCTTCTCTCAAGAATTTATGATGATGATAGAAGCTGACCACAATGTCACTTCTTCTCATCTTTCTTCAACCGTCCAATTCCTCTCTCCTGATCCTCACTTTAAGCTGATAATCTTACTTCCTATGTCATCAATAAAATACAAGTCATCAGAAGAGAATCTCCACACACTGCCACTATCATGTCCATTATCTTACTGCATCTGTACACAACTACCCTTCTGTGTTAGTCAGTTTTGTGTCATTGTAACAGAATATATGGTGTTGGACAATCTGTGATTCTGGCAGTTGGAGAGGGAATATAATACAGTGCCAGTACCTGGTGAAGTCTCTGGCTGCATCACAACATGCCAGATGTCATCAGGTTGTGGACATGGGGAAGAGCTGGTGGCTCATGCAGAAGATATCACATGGCAAGAGAAGAAATAAGAGACTTGGGAGGGATCAGACCCACTTTCCCATAACCACACGCTCCTTTTGGAACTAACCTACTCTTCAAGACCAGCATTGACTGGATTAAGATGGCAGAGTAGGGAGGGAGCTTGCTGCTCAAGTCTAGAAGATAATTTTTTTTAAAAAGTAGAAAGAGTGCAGTCTCAGGGAAGAGTTAGGGAGAAGAGAGCAGAGGAAACTCTACATAAATTGAAGGAACACAGTGGACCTATGTGGAGGGCAAAGATGTGCACAACTTAGGATCCCACCAGCTGAGAGCCTCCACACCAACATTGGAGAGCAAGGTAAGACCAGACTGCAGCAGCCCAAGCCACTGGCGAAAAAGCTGCAGGAAGAGCCTAGAGGGAATCCAGCTTGGAGCCCCATGGGGATAGTGTACCCACCAAACTAGAGGAGAAAAACAAAGGCAGGGGTATGTTTTCTCTCTCCAGTCATCCTACAAAGGCATCCTGTAACAACCTGACAGAGCAGGTGCCATTTTGGATACATGTTAACCGCTGCACCAACTTGTGTATGCGCTCAGCAACCAGCCAAGCAGAGATTCCTGAGTTTGGTGGAGAGAATAGGCAGGGGGCTGAGTGCTCATGACTCTAAGAGGCTTGTGTGCCCGGACTGTGAAAACACTGAGGCTGCATGGGAGACTCAGAGTGTGACTGGGACATTGGGCAGTCACTTTGGGAGGCTCCACACTTTCAGGGCTCCCTGGTTATCTGGTGAGAGACATTCTAGAGAATCTGAACTTATACTGAGAATGCACATTGTGTGATCCTTGTGACAGAGAGGATGAATAATATACCCACTGGGGCTAGTGCTCAGGGACTGGACTTCTTTGAGGAGAGGAGCTCAGCTGAGTCTATGCTAACAGACAAAAACAAACCTCCTCTCTGACTTAAAAAGAAAAAAGAAAAAGAGGAGATTTACCATGCCAAACCTGGGTGTGTCACCTCAGATATACCCTTCACCCTGGAGCACTGAACAGAGCTCCCTGGCCACTCCCACCTCACATCTCTAGCTAACCCTGAAAGCAGACACTCCTGTAATCGAATCAGACACAGTCCAAAGACAAAAGCCACCACAGCAAAAAATTCAAAAAAGAAACCAATGAGTATCCCCACAAATGCCAAATAACCAATCCAAGAAACAAGAACAATATGATACCCCAAAAAGAACACAATACCTCAATACTTGGTTGCAAAGATGATGAGACTGAAGAAATGCCAGAGATGGAATTCAGAAAATTGATCACTTAGAAGTAATCAGAAGAAAATGTATGAACTAATAAAATCTATACATGACATGAAAGAAAATTTCTCCATTGAAATTAAGATCTTAAAGAAAAAGAGAAATCAAAATGAAACCTTGGAAATGAAGAATTCAACAGAACAAAATAAAAAATACAGTGGAGGGGCTGGCACAATGGCTAATTTGGTTAATCCTCTACCTGCGGCACTGGCATCCCATATGGGTGCCGGTTCTAGTCCCTGTTGTTCCTCTTCCAGTCCAGCTCTCTGCTGTGGCCCAGGAGGGCAGTGGAGGATGGCCCAAGTGTTTGGGCCCCTGCACCCGCATGGGAGACTGGGAAGAGGCACCTGGCTCCTGGCTTCAGATCGGAGCAGCACTGGCCATAGTGGCCATTTGGGGAGTGAGCCAGCCGAAGGGCGACCTTTTTCTCTGTCTCTCTCTCTCACTATTACTCTACCTGTCAAATGAAGATCCTTAACAACAGAATTGGTGAAGCTGAAGAAAGAATACAGGACTTAGAAGACAAAACACAGGAAATTATACAGTCAGACCAAATACAAGAAGAAAGTAGAAAACTAAAAAACACTGTTGGGAATCCACAGGATACTATCAAATGACCCAACATACAGGTTCTAGGAGTTCCTGAAGGCTTGGAAAGAGAGAAAGGATTAGAAGGTCGTTTTAGTGAAGTAATAACAGAAAATTCCCCCAATTTGGAAAAAGAAAGTGACATACAAGTACAGGAAACACATAGAAATCCTAATAGACATCACTAGAAAAGATCTTCACCATGACACATTGTAATCAAACTTGACACAGTAAAACATAAAGAAAAGATTCTAAAATGTGCACAAGAGAAACCCAGATGACTTTCAGAGGATCTCCAATTAGACTCACAGTGACTTCTCATCAGAAACCCTACAGGCTAGGAGAGGATGGTGAGATATAGTCCAAGTCTTAAGAGAAAAAAACTCAACCCAGAATACTATACCCTATGAAGCTCTCATTTATGGATGAAGGTGAAATAAAGACCTTCCATACAAACAGAAACTGAATTTGTTACCACCTGTCCAGCCCTGTAGAAGATGCTTAAGGATGTGCTACACACAGAAACATGGTCATCACTATGGAAGAAGGTAAAGGAAGGAAAGCGCCCAGTAAAAGTAAAAAGGAAATCCAAAGTAAAAAATAGGAATAGTTATGGGAAAATGGCAGGGTAAATTTGTTACTTATCAATTGTCACCTCGAATGTAAATGACCTTGGGGCCAGCACTGTGGCACAGTGGGTTAAAGCCCTGGCCTGAAGTGCTGGCCTGAAGCACCAGTATTCCATATGGGCACCAGTTCTAGTCCCGGCTGCTCCTCTTCCAATCCAGCTCTCTGCTGTGGCCTGGGAAAGCAGTAGAGGATGGCCCAAGTCCTTGAGTCCCTGCACTTGTGTGAGAGACCCAGAGGAAGCTCCTGGCTCCTGGCTTTGGATTGGCACAGCTCCAGCCATTGTGGCTATCTGGGGAATGAACCATCAGGTGGAAGACCTCTCTCTCTCTCTGCCTCTCCTCTCTCTGTGTAACTCTTTCAAATAAATAAATAAATCTTAAAAAAAGCAAATTACCTTAACTCTCAATTTAAAAGACACATACTGGATGAATGGATTAAAAAACAAAACCCATCTACTTGCTGCCTACAAGAAAGACACATCACAAAGATGCATGCAGACTTAAAGTGAAAGGATAGAAAAAGATATTCCATTTAAACAGAAACTGAAAAAGAGCTGGTTTAGACATCTAGATATCAAACAAAATAGATTTTACACAAAAATTGTTTAAAAAGACAAAGAAGGACACTATGTAATAATTAAGGGGTCAATTCAACAGGAAGATGTGACTATTATAAAAGTACATGCACCTGACTACAAGACACCTGGCTATTTAAAAGAAATGTTATGGGATCTAAAGGTAGACATAGACTCCAATACAATAGTAATGGGGGATTTCAATATCCTACTTTCAGTAATGGACAGATCAATCAGACAGAAAATGAAAAAGGAAACAGCAGAGTTAATTGACACTATAGACCAAATGGACCTAACAGATATCTATGAAACTTTTCATCCTACAGTTGCAGAATAGATGTTCCTCTCACCTGCCCATGGAAACTTCTCTACGACTGACCACATGCTAGGCCATAAAACTAGTCTAAGCCAATTCAAAAAAAAATCTAAATCATACGATGCATCTTCTCAGACCACAATACAATGAAGCAGGAACTCACCAACCTAGGAATCTCTATAACACATGCAAATGCATGGAGAATAAACAACATGTTCATGAATGAACAGTAGGTCATAGAAGAAATCAAAAAAAGAAATGAAAAAATTCTGGAAACAAATGAAGACAACACAATATATCAAAACTTATGCAATACAGCAAAAACAGTGTCAAAAGAAAAGTTTATAGCAATTGGTGCCTACATCAAGAAATTGGAAAGGCACCAAATAAATGAGCTAACAATGCATCTCAAAGAACTAGAAAAACAACAGCAAACCAAACCCAAAACCAGTAGGAGAAAAGACATAATTAACATTAGAGAAAAATCGACAAAAATTAAACAAAGAAAAAAACAATACAAAAGATCAGCAAAACAAAGAGCTGGTTTTCCGAAAAAACAAAATTGCCACACCATTGGCCCAACTAACCAAAAATAAATAAACAAATAAAAGGAGAGAAGAGCCAAATCAATAAAATTGTAGATGAAAAAGGAAATTTAACAGCAGACACCACAGAAATAAAGAGAATCATCAGAAATTATTACAAAGAGCTTTATACCAAAAACTGGAAATCTGGAAGAAATGGATAGATTCATGGACACAGACAACCTACCTAAATGGAGCCATGAAGACGCAGAAAACATAAACAGATCCATTACCAAGACAGAAATTGAATCAGTAAAAAACACTCTCCCAAAAAAGAAAACCCAGGACAAAATGGCTTCACTGCTGAATTCTACCAGACATTTAAAGAAGAACTAATTCTACTTATTCTAAAGTTATTCAAAACAATTGAAAGGGAGGGAATCCTCCCAAATTCTTTCTATGAAGCCAGCATCACCTTAATTCCTAAACCTGAAAAAGATGCAACAGAGAAAGAGAACTGACCAATTTTCCTGATGAACATAGACACAAAAACCCTCAACAAAATTCTGGCCAATTGAATCCAACAACACATCAGAAAGATCATTTACCTGGACCATGTGAGATTTACCCCTGGTATGCAAGGATGGCTCAACATTAGCAAATCGATCAATGTGATACATCACATTAACAAACTGAAGACACAACATATAATTATCTCAATAGATTCAGAGAAGACATTTGATAAAATATAATATTCTTTCATGATGAAAACCCTAAGCAAACTAGGAATGGAAGAAACATTCCTCAATACAATCAAGGAAATTTATGAAAAACCCAAACCACGGCCAGCATTCTATTGACTGAGGAAAAGCTGGAAGCATTCCCACCGAGATCAGGAACCAGACAAGGATGCCCACTCTCATCATTGTATGCAATATAGTCCTGGGAGTTTTAGCTAGAGCCATTAGACAAGAAAAAGAAATCAAAGGGATTCAAATTGGGAACGAGGATATCAAACTATCGGTATTTTCAGATTACGTGATTCTATATATAGGGGATCCAAAAGACTCCACCAAGAGACTATTGACTCATAGAAGAGTTCGGTAAAGTAGCAGGATATAAAGTCAATACACAAACATCAAAAGCCTTTGTATACACAGATAATGCCACAGCTAAAAAAGAACTTCTAAGATCAATCCCATTCACAGTAGCTACAAAAAAAATAAAATAAAATAAAACACCTTGGAATAAATTTAACCAAGGATGTCAAAGATCTTTACAATGAGAATTACAAAACATTAAAAAAAGAAATAGAAAAAGACACAAAAAATGGAAAAATCTTCCATTTTATGGATAGGAAGAATGAATATCATCAAAATATCCATTCTTCTGAAAGCAATCTACAGATAAAATGCACTACCAATCAAAATACCAAAGACATTCTTCTCAGATCTGGAAAAAAATAATGCTGAAATTCATATGGAAACACAGGAAATATCAAATAGCTAAAGCAATCTTATACAACAAAAACAAAGCTTGAGGCATCACAATACCAGATTTCAAGACATACTACAAGGCAGTTATAATCAAAGCAGCATGGTACTGGTACAAAAACAGATGGATAGATCAATGGAATAGAATAGAAATGCCAGAAATCAATCTAAGCATCTACAACCAATTTTTATTTGACCAGGGAGCTAAAACCAATCCCTGGAGCAAGGACAGCCTCTTCAACAAATGGTGCTGGGAAAACTGGATTTCCACATGCAGGAGTATAAAGCAGGACCCCTACTTTACACCTTACAGGAAAATCCAGTCAAAATGGATTAAAGACCTAAATCTATGACCTGACACCATCAAATTACTAGAGAACATTGGAGAACCCTGCAAGACAGTGGCACAGCCAAAGCATTCTTGGAAAAGACCCCAGAGGTACAGGCAACCAAAGCCAAAATCAACAAGTGTGATTAAATCAAATTGAGAAGCTTCTGTACTGCAAAAGAAACACTCAGCAAAGTGAAGAGGCAACCAACAGAATGGGAGAAATTATTTGCCAACTATGCAACTGATAAAAGATTAATAACTCAACAACAAAAAGCAAACAACCCAGTTAAGAAATGGGCAAAGGACCAATTGCCTCAGAGTAAGTGTGGCCTTTCAACATCACCTTTCAACACTTACATTGTGGGGACAAGCTTCCCACACATTCTGGAATAAATCATATCAAACCCACAGTACCTACCTTCCTTTCTACAGTGGATAAAATACCTGTGTTAAGACTAAGGTCCAAACTTGAACGCTAGAGCTCATCTTTAAGGACCACACCAACAATTATCTCTCCCTCTTACATATCATGACATTTTTCTTTACTGCATAATCCTAGCAATATAAAACCCATTTTAATACATTTCTCACACCAAAAGACTTTTGCATATTTCCACCGTCCCCCTTAAGTTACTATTCCATTTCACTACTCCTCTTTATATACAACTTCTCTAAAATTCATTCATTTTTGCTCTTTTTTTCTCATTGTATGACTAACTCACTCCATTACAATAAAACAACTCAATCAGGGTCACCTTTAGTGAAATATCAACAGACTGCCACTTCTTCCTTCCTGAAATAGTTGAATCTCTTGTATTTGGGGAAATTTTATCCCTTTTTCTCCTCTTACCTCCCTGGCCTCTTTCTCTTGATCTTCTTTGTTGTGTTTCTTCATTTCTTTGACCTCTAAGCACTCCTTTTGGAAATTATTAGACCTCTTAGCTTTTCTTGCTTCATTCACTTTCTAAATATCACCCAAATGCAAGACTTTAAATGCCACCCACCTATTGATGGCTCTAGAAATTATTATCTTTGGTGATGCTCCTCAACTTCAAATTCACAGACAACGCCTCACATGACATTTACTTGGATATAATTCCAAAATTCTAACACATTATTTTCCATATCTCAACCCTGCTCTTCCTTCAGTATTCTTCATAATAGTATATGTCATTAATCAGCTGAGCAAGTCAACAATCTTACCAACAATGTTACCAATCTAACAACAAATTCTAGCTTGTTTTCAAAATACATCTAAAATCCAAATACTTCTCAGTGTTTTTACTGTTACAACTACTACCATAGAAAAGAATGATCATCACATACCTTGATCATTACAGTGAATTCAGAACTGGTTAGTCTCTCTGCGTCTAGCCTACGTCCTTGCTATCATCCATTCTCACTTCTCCCATAGAAATAGAATTGAAGCTGTGTGCAACACTGCTCATCATTTACCAGATTCCTTTTCAGTAGCTTAGTTTTCACCATTAAAATGTGAGCAGCCCTATTTTATTAGGACTCCACCTAATAGCTGCATTGAACCTTAATTACCTCCTGCAAGGCCCTATCTCCAAGCATAGTTACATAAGGAGTTAAGGGTTTGACATACAAACTGTGGAAGGACAAAACTTAGCCTATAACAACCCTAAAACTAGTCTGTTTTCTGCAGTTTTCAGACCATTCTCTCTAAATGTCAGATTAATTCATTCTTTGGCTAGAAATCCTCCAATGCCTTCTCATTTTAACCCATAAAAACCAAAACCTTACAATGCCCTCCTTTGATCTGATTCCATCCTTCCCCATGGCCCCTGCTAACCTCATATAGTATCATTTTGCCTTTGCTCCTTTCACTCCAACTATAAGGGATTCCTTGCTATTTTTTCACACATTCTTTCACCTCTGTACTTTCTGTTGTTTTGTTTCCTGTACTTAACTTTATTTTCCTCTGATATCCACATTACTGGTTGCTTTACTTCCTTAAAGTCTTGGTCAAATGTTATTTTATTAAAAGAACTTTCCATGACTACCCAACAGAAAAGTACAACCCCCTCCTCCCAACTCTCTCTCTACTTCTTACTTGCTTTATTTACATTTATTCATACATTGTCTCTCCCTACAAATCAAAATATAAACATTATAAGAGCATAACCTTTATTTTCCTCACTGTTTTATCCCCAGTATCTAAAACACCCCGGGACAAAATAGCTCTGAAATTTAGACACATTGTTTCCTTCATTAATAAATGAAAATAGGAATGGGAAGTCAATAAAAGAGGCATTTAGAGACAGAAAGAAGTCGACAAGTGTTTTCTGCTGGAGCCGGCATGTGATGCAGTATGTTAAGCTGTCACCTGTGCTGCCAGTATCCCATATGGATACCAGTTCATGTCCTGGCTGCTCCACTTCCTATATAGTTACTTGCTAATGGGAAACCAGAGAAGATGGCCCAAGTCCTTCAGCTCCTGCACCCACGTGGGAGATCCAGATGGAGTTCCAGGCTCCTGGCTTCAGTGTGGCCCAGCCCTGGCCATTGCAGCCATTTGGAGAGTGAATCAGTGGATGAAAGATCTTTCTCTTGCTCTGTCTCACCCTCTCTCTGTAACCCTGCCTTTCAAATACATAAATATTAAAAAAAAAGGGGGGGGGGGGTTCTCTCCTAAGCATATGACTTCGATTGGGTTGAAGAATTTGATAGAGAACAGAAGAGGTAGAACAGGAACCAAGATTAGTCCAATATTAAATATAATGGATTTGAGATTCCAATAGGAATTGAAATATAGTCTGGGCCTGTAAAATGAATCTCATCTGGAGAAACATGTGGCTAACATCAATCTATCCATGACTGTATTTGAAGTCCTTGAAGTAGATGATCTCTCTCCAAGAAGAAGTGTCATAAGAGATCCATAAAAGACCTCCAGAAACTCCCATGGATTACTGATAATAGTATAAAATTAATTTTATTTCTTATGTCAGAAAATATCTTTATGAGAGTATCACAGTTATCTTAAATCCAATTCTGTTTCTGCATCCTTGATAATTCTTTTATATCTTTTATATATATATATATTATATGATTTTTAGCTTTAAAAGTTAACAATTATTAATATTTTCCCATATTCACCTTATATGTAGACATTATATACATACAGATATATACTATTTCCTTGAAAACAAAGAGATTATTATCACAAAGTGAGTGATTCATAACAATGATCATAACATGGGGAAAGAAGGGTATATTTCCATGCACATGGTATGATTCAGTGAAGTAATTTTTAAAGATTTATTTATTTATTTGAAAGGCTGAGTAACAGAGAGGAAGAGGCAGAGAGAGAGAGACAGAGAGATAGAAGTCTTCCATCTGGTGATTCAGTCCCCAGATGACCACAATGGTCGGAGCTGTGCCAATCCAAAGCCAGGAGCCAGGAGCTTGTTCTGGGTCTCCCATGAGGGTGGGCCATCTTCTACTGCTTTTCCAGACCATAGCAGAGAGCTGGACAAGAAGTGGAGCAGCCGGGACTCGAACTTGCACCCATATTGGATGCTAGCACTGCAGACGGTGGCTTTAGCTTCTATGCCACAGTGCTGGACCCCATTAAGTAATATTTTATAACTATATACTAAATGATGTGACATCCACAGATAATTCTCTTAAAAAACAATATGTTGGTAAATTGATATCAGTCCATCAAATTTTATTTCATTTTTTTTCTTGTTTTTATTTTTAGTCCATCAACTTTTGTGACAGCTACAAAGAAAGTTGTATTTCATGAAAGGGTAAGAGTTTCACACATCATGTTCATTGTATACCAGCAGCCCATTTCCCAGAGATGAACTTTCTATTTTCTAAGGTACTTGCAAGAAAAGGTGATTTTCCTTCAATTGCTTCCATAAAGCACGGGATCTCCCAGTAAAAGAACAGTTTTCCAACTTTTTCTCCAAATGGACTTGTGTCTTCAGTCTTTGGAAGAAGCTGGGCTTCATGATCTGTTTAGTAAACCCACAGAATTGTGTACCACATTTTTGTGAACTTTTGGCCGAACACCATCCATTGCACTTGTGGTATCATTGTCTCTCCCATTTCTTTTACTTAACTGCCTTGCTCCACCCTCCCAGTATGGAATTCTGGTGTAGCTGACACCACACCCTAGGTTTCAGGAACAGGCATGTGGCTCAGAGCTGCACAGGGATAAAATTTTATCCTCCTGGCCAAGTTTTTTATTTGGAGGTGACTCTCACTTGGTTGATGATACTGCCAAGACTTGTGTCTACACTGCTTAGTAAATGGAGTTACATTTTCTAAGATATGAAACGTGGAGGATTCTGACTGGAGCTACAAGTTACTCATCTGCCTACAAACAGGCTTTGAATCAAGCTAATGAAGAAGGCAGAATGAAGAGATGAACAGAGACTCAGAGACTTTGTGCTTTTCGCATTTTTGTCTCTAAAGATGTATTTACTTATTTTTTATTTATTTACAGAAAGAGGAGGAGAGAGACAAAGAGAGAAGTCTTCCTTCTGCTGATTCACTCCCCAAATGACAGCATCAAGCAGGGGTTGTCCAGGCCAAACACAAGAGCCAGGAGATTCTTCCAGGTCTCCCACATGGGTGGCAGGGACTCGGAGACTTGGACCATCTTCTGCTGCTTTCCCAGGCACATTAGCTGGGAGCTGGATTGGAAGTGGAGTAGCAGGGACTCAAACCGGCATCTATATAGGATGCCTGCATTGCAGACTGTAGCTTAATCTGGTGAGCCACAGTGCCAGCCCCAGGTTTTAGTCTCTAGATCAAGACATGTGCGATGCTAGTTCCAGCTTGACATTTTTCATCTCTCCAAATGATTACTCTTTTTCTTCCCAAGGATTTTAGTTCAGTTTCTACCATTTGCAAATCAATGAGTCAGTTAATGGTCTGAAGAGGACTTGGATCCCAAAACTTATGCAGATATTTAAACCCCAAAATCTTATGATAATGATTAATGGATTAATGTTAATTGTTAGTGGAGTGGGGTGGATGCTTGATCCAATCATGGCATCTGAAGGTGGAGCTTTGGGGAAGTGATTTGATCGGATTAGGCTGCTAGGGTGGGGCCCATGATCAGATCATGATGGTTTTATAAGGAGAGACTAGTGTGCTGCTTGTATCTCATTGCTTCCTGGTCCACCATGTGATGGATTCTCCACACATGCTCCACTTTTGCCAGCCTCCACTGATGCCAGACTAATGGGGTCACTGATCTTGAACTGTGAACTGTTAAGGTAACAAAAAACCTGAGTAATCCAGAGTCTAATACAGAAAAGATTGTCAGAGTTAATATACTCTTACAAAGAAAATTCCAGACCACATCTGTAGATAAGCTATAGGATACAAAAGCCCTACAATGTTTTATTATTCTATATGTGTAACGGCTACCCGTGTACTCTGAATCTGGCTCTCAGTTTCTAAAGGGTTAGGTTGAGGGAGGAAGTCCATTTTATTGTCTTCAGTTGCAATTGGCTCTTCTAAATCTACCCTAGCTACTAAGGTAAGACTTGCCCAAGCCTCATGATCCCAGGGAGTACAAAACCAGGATTCCCCTGGAGATTGCAAGATAATTTAAATAAGGTTGTCCAGCTTTATCCTATTCCTTAGAATAAGTAATAGCTATCGGCTATACCACTGCAATTTCAAGACCTGGGTTTATTTAAATAAACCTAATAAACTTGTCCCTGGGTCTCCTGTTCTCCAGCTTGGGGGTTTGATTAGTGTCATAATTAATTTATCAATGATCTGAGGCCAGAGGGACTTTGATCTCAATGTTTTTCTCTTAGCCTCCTCCTGTTTAGGTAAAATATTAACAAAATATGTTGACTAATAAGCTTTTAATTATTCTATTATCTTTTTACACAAATGAATGGATAGCAGGTCAACTGAAATTTGACTGTAGCCACAAAGAAAATTACTGGAAGAAGTTACCTTGTTTGTTTTCTGTTTGTTTTTGTATGTGTGTTTTTTTCTTTTTTGAAAAGAATAGGAGCTGGCATTGCCTACATAAACCTTATTCTTTTCATCCTCTGACAAGGATTCCCAAAGGAAGACCCTGTGGGACATTATCTATCCCAGCAGGAAAATACACAAAAGCCCGTTCTTGCTTTTGAAGTTTATCACTTTTAAAATATTGCTATTATGATGATAAGCCCTTTTGAGATAGACTTTTTTTTTTTCATGGATATTCTGATAGTGTTCAAGTCAGGAGCAAAACAAAGTCACCTTTGAATTTCCTTTTTTGTGAAGTGTACTTCACTGAAAGCTGCACATCTCATTAGCATGGAAAGAAGAGACCAGAGGCTGGCATTGTGGTGCACTGGGTTAAGCTGTTGCTTGCAATATCAGCATCCCATACTGAAGACCTGGTTGAGTCCTGGCTACTCTGCTTCCAATCCAGCTTCCTGTTAATGCACCTGGGAAAGCAGCAGAAGTTAGCCAAAGTACTTGGACCCCTGTCACCCATGTAGGAGACCAGGATGGAGTTCTGGGCTCTTGGCTTCAGCCTGGCCCAGACCTGACTACTGTGGCCATTTGAGGAGTGACTAGGAAATGGAAGATCTCTCTATCCCTGTTGCTCTGGATTTCAAATAAATACATCTTTTAAAGTAAAAGAGAAAGAAGACATCCTTAAAATTTTAGTTCCAGGCTCTGATGCTCTGGGTGGAGTCCAGAGCTCTCACTAAGGAAGGCTGTCCACACTTTAAAATGTTGCAAAGCATGGTCCCAGTCTCACGGTATTTCTGGGGCTTTTAGCCAAATGAGAAAATGTTCACTCTATCTCTGAACCCTCATGGCTGACTTGGAACTAAGTGATAAAAATGCTTCCAGAGTGTGATGGGTCATTTTAAGTGTCAAGTTGACTAGGTTAAGGAGTATCTAGAGAACTGGTAAAACATTAATACTGAGTATGTCTGTGAGGGTTTTCCAGCAGAGATTGGTGTGAACATTGGTTCATTGAGTAGGAGGAATCCAACCTCAATGTAAGCAGGCAGCATCCAATCGGCTGGGAGCCTGGATAGAACAGAAAAGGAGAGAAAAGTATTTTCTGTCCCTGTCTGTCTCTGTCTCTGTCTCTGTCTCTCTCTTTCCTGGAACACTCCCCCTCCTGCCCTTAGACATCAGAATTCCAGGTTCCCCAACAACCACTACCAGCAGCCTACTGGATTCTCAAGTCTTCAGCCTCAGCCTCAGAATCACATTACTAGTTTCCCTGGTCCTGAGGCTTTTGGACTAGCATTAAGCCACATCACTGACTTATCCAAGATCTCCAGCTTATGCATGACCTGTCCTACTCAGCCTTCACAGTCATGAGTCAATTCCTTTAATAAATCCTCTTCTCTCTCACTTTCTCTCTCCCCTTCTCTCTCCCTCCTTCCTCCCTTCTATTCTGTTGGTTATGTCTGCAGATTTACACATAAAGCTCATGTTTCTTGTTACTGGAATATAAATGAGATATTCCTAGCTTTTGCCTAGCAAGGGACATTCAGCAGAATCCAAGTAGTCCTTTGGCATCTTCAACAAACAGCTGTTGCACATTTACATGCTACAGGTTTTCCTTAGCCCTGTCCTCAAGGCAGATCATCTAGAATTGTGTTACTGACTGAATATTATTTACCATTATGAAGTCATTTTTGTCTTCACTTTAGAGAAATATAGTTGTCCTTCTCCCATATACCCCAGGTAAAATATTTTCACATAATTTTTTAATGCCAGTAGCAAAGGATCTTTTTTAAAAAAAAGATTTATTTTATTTATTTGAAAGGCAGAGTGACAGAGAGAGAGATCGATCTTCTATCTAATGGTTCACTCCCCAAAAGGCTGCAATGGCCAGGGTTCAGCCAGGCCAAAGAAAGGAGCCAGGAATTCTATCCAGGTCTTCACCTGACTAGCAAGGACCCCAAACACTACTTTCCCAGCACATTAGCAATGAACTGGATTGGAAACAGAACAGCCAGGACTCAAACCAGAGCTACCATACGGGATTCTGGCTTCACAGGCAGCAGCCTAACCCCTGTGCCACAGAGCCATCCCTGTAGTAAAGAATCTTGAATAGACAATTCCCAGAGGAAAAACTGAACCAGTAAAAAAAGTTTTAAACCACATGGGGAAAAATCTGCTTCATAACTAATAAAGAACTCAACTTTGAATTTCAGTAAAATATGACCCAATTTAGCCTGCAGAGAGGAAGTCTAAACCCTTCCTAATTCCTTCAGAGTTCTTCAGAATCACTCATTGTAATTCTTTCCAACTCCTTTCCAGTTCAGGCACACGATTTCAGTGTATGCATAGAACATCATACCACCATGTGCAAACATGCAAACCATGTGCCACAGACATGTAATGCATCCCTTCCTTAATTTCCACATGAAAAACAGACTTGACAAAAGGTTTACAGTGACAGCTCAATTGTGAGTCACTATTTTTAAAGTCCTACCTCCTGGGACCAGTGTGGCACAGCTGGTTAAGCCACTGCTTGCCACCCCATCATACCATTATTGGAGTGCTGGTTATAGTCCCAGTTGCTCTGCTTCTGATCCAGCTTCCTGCTAATGTGCCTGGGAAGGCAGTAGAGGATGGACCAGATACTCAGACCCCTGCTACCCATATAGGAGGCCTGGATGGAATTCCTGGCTCCTGGCTTCGGCCTGGCCCACACCTGGCTATTGTAGCCATTTAGAGAGTAAACCAGTGGACAGAATATCTTTCTCTGTGTCTCTTCCTCTCTCTCTCTCTCTCTCTCTCTCTCTCTCTCTCTGTCACTCTTCCCTTCAAATAAAATAAATAAATAAATCTTTAAAAAAATAAAGTCTTACCTCCTTTAAAAGCTGCCTGTCCCTATATTTTCAGAATCTGCCTCTCCCAGAATCATTGCCACCACCACTAGCCTAATCTCCTTCCTACATCAAAACTCAATTTCTGGGGTTGGTGCTGAGGTGCAGCAGGTTAAGCTGCTGCCTACAGTGCCAGCATCTCATATGGGTGCCAGATCAAGTTCTGGCTGATCCACTTCCAGTGTAGCTCCCTGCTAATGTGCCTGAGAAAGCAGAAGAAGATGGCCCAAGTCCTTGGGCCCCTGCACCTGTGTGGGAGACGCAGGAGAAGCTCCTGGCTTTGGCTTCAGATCAGCACAGCTCCAGCCATTGTAGCCATTTGGGGAGTGAACCAGCAGATGGAAAATTCTCTCTCTCTCTCTCCCTCCCTCCCGTCTTCCCTCTCTCCCTCCCTTCCACTCCTTCTCTCTGTAACTCTGCCTTTCAAATAATAAACTTTTTAAAAAATTTAAAAATAATAATAAAATAAAAAACTCAATTTCCCCATTTTATCCTGCAGTTTTCCATCCTCTACTTGACCCAAGGCATCCTGAGTCATTGCTATTTTCCCCTAAGTAATTCGTCTCTATTCTATATCCTTCCTTCAGCCTAGAAAACTAGAACTGGTCTAAATTTTAGAAGTTTCTCTTTTGTTCTTCTATGGACTCCACAACTTTCTTTAAAAAGAGTAAAAGCATTTAGGTATGTTTTCTTTTCATTTCACCTTTTGGTACCTACTTTTAAAAGGGAGGCTGCAGTGATTTTTTTTTTTTAAAGATTTATTTATCTACTTGAAAGTCAGAGTTAGTTACACAGAGAGAGAAGGAGAGGCAGAGAGAGAGAGAGGTCTTCCATCTACTGGTTCGCTCCCAATGGCAGCAAGGACTGGAGCTGCGCTGATCAGAAGCCAGAAGCCAAGAGCTTCTTCTGGATCTCCCACGCGGGTGCAGAGCCCAAGGACTTGGGCCATCTTCTGCTTTCCCAGTCCATAGCAAAGAGCTGAATCAGAAGTAGAGCAGCCAGGGCTTGAACCGGCATGCATATGGAATGCCAGCACTTCAGGCAGCGGTTTTCCCCACTATGACACAGCGCCATCCCCTAATTTTGGTCTTAAGTAACATTTTTTTTCTCCTTAAATTAAATTAATTACAATTTTCATAATAATAATAATAATATTCGGTACCAGCAAGGGCATAGTGAGGTTGTCACATTAACACATTGCTACAAGGAGTGCAATAGAGAGCAAGGTAAAAATAGCACTGAAGTCAAGATGTTTTCAAGAATCCATACTTTTGAGACTAGTAATTCCACTTCTAGAAACTTATGCTAGAAATAACAATGGATGACTTTAGGTTTAAGTCTAAAGATTTTCCCTGTAGTGTTGTTTAAATAAAGTAAGAGACCGATGATAACAGCAGGCATTGTGGCTGAATGTGTTAAGCTGCTGCTTGGGAGGCCTATATTCCACGTTGGAGTGCCTGGGTTTGAATGCTGCCTCTGCTTCTGATTCCAATTCCTGCTAACGTACACCCTGGAGGAAACAGATTGCAACTCAGGTACCTGGGTCCCTGCCACCCACATGAGATCTCTTAAGAGAGTTCTAGGCTCCTGGCTTTGGCCTGACAGAGCCCTGGTTGTGGCAGGCATTTGAGAATTGAACCAGTGATTGGAAGATATTGATCCCTCTCTCTGTCATTTTGCCTTTCAAATAAAGAAGCCTAAATAAAAAAAATTAAAGACCAATGAGAAAAGAATAATTAATAATTCATGATCTATTCGTATAATATACTGCCATTAAGAGAGAGACAATAGAGTAAGACAGCTTCCAACTGTTGGCTCATTCCCCCAATAACAACAGTGGCCAGAGCTGGGCCAGGATCAGAACTAGGAGCTGGGAATTCAGTCCAGGACTCTCATAGGGGTGGCAGGAGCCCAATCAATTGAGCAATCACCACTCCTCCCAGGGCCTGCTTTAACAAGAAGCTGAAATCAGGAGCCATTCATAGCTGGGTATCAAACTCAGGCATTTTGATACAGGACATGGGGATCTTCACCAGCATCTTAGGTTAAATGCCCACCCAAAAAAAATCTTAAGCCATGCAAAAATAGACTATTCCAATTTTAAGCTTCAAGTTCTCAAAAATAATAAATAGTTGATAACTAATTTATATGTGGACCTCTCAAAGTTCTAGGCACAGTCCCTGCCATGTGACGGGCATGCATTAAATATTTCTTAAATGATGAACGAATGCATGAATGAACAAGAAAATTCTGGGTTTGTAAAATCAGAGTTTCCTTTCTTTTCCTCTGTTGCTTTATGATCTATGTGGTCTCTTCTCTTTGAGAACATACAATTTAGATGCAAGATAAGATGGACACATATAACATTAGTGAGCAAATAAGACATTTAGCAAGTACTGAATTCTACTCAGTTTATGGGGAGGTAGAGCAGAGAAGTTATCAAAGTCCCAATAAGAATTCGTAAATCTGGCCAGAGCCGTGGCTCACTTGGCTAGTCCTCTGCCTGCAGCACCAGCACCCCAGGTTCTAGTCCTGGTTGCTCCTCTTCCAGTCCAACTCTCTACTGTGGCCCAGGAGGGCAGTGGAGAATGGCCCAAATGCTTGGGTCCTGCACCTGCATGGGAGACCAGTAGGAAGTACTCGGCTCCTGGCTTCGGATTAGCACACAGCACCACCTTAGCAGCCATTAGGGGAGTGAACTAACGGAAGGAAGACCTTTCTCTCTGTCTCTCTCTCACTTTCTATAACTCTCTCTCCGTCTCTTTCTTTCTTTCTCTCTCTCATTGTCTAACTCTGCCTGTCAAAAAATAAAAATTAAAAAAAAAAGAGTTCGTAAATTCGTTTCCATTGCTTGGATGAACAGACTCAAGACCTAATATCTTTCAACAGGTATATAGTCTTCATAATCAGGGGAGAGCATGTTTTTCCAAAATTGTAGTATCTTCCACCCATGCTCCCAATCAAGCTCAATGAGTTCAACACAGGCAAATAACCCATGAAGAATGTGGATGTGCATCTGCAGGCCCATACAGACTCCTCTTTCAGTTTAGCTGTTAGTCTTAAAACCAAGCTTGCAGAAAAGCAAAATCCTTTAAAAAAGTTATCTTTTAAAAGTTTAAAAGTTTTAATCATTTAAAAGTTATCTGGTTAAATTTCTTCCAAAATTCACCAAAAAGATTTCGGCTGCCTTTATAAGGTGAGAACAAAACAAAATATATTCTACATCTAGTAATGTAGTGCGATCCAATGAAGGGTCATGACATAATAATACATAAGAATTTTTGTCCCCACTCCACCCTTCCAAAGACCCAATTTTTGTTCCATTAATGGTAATAGTGGTCCCAATGAGAATGAATGATCTACAATACTCCTGTGGGGAATAAAGAAAAAAAAAACAATTTAAAATGCAACATTCTTTTTTTAAAAAAAATTATTGATTGATTTTAAAGAATTACAGAGAGAGAGAAAGACAGACAGAGATCTTCCGTCTGCTGCCTCACTCCCTGGATGGTCGCAACAGCCAGGGCTGGGCTAGGCTGAAGCCAGGAGCCAGGAGCTTCTTCCAGGTCTCCCACGTGGGTAGCAGGGTCCCAAAATATTGAGCCTTCTTCCAGTGCTTTTCCCAGGCCATTAGCAGGGAGCTGGATTGTAAGTGAAAACCAGGACAGGAACCAGTACCCCCATGGGATGCCAGTGTCAAAGGTGGTGGCTTTACCTGCTATGCCACAATGCTAGCCCCTTAATGCAACATTCTTAAACTCTAGCACTGGACCAGTAAGATTATGTTTATAGATAAGGTTCAGCATATATAAAAGGTTGATGTATAAAAGGTTGCATCCAGGGCTGGCATTGAAGCACAGTGGGTTAAGCTGCTCCTCACAACAGTGACATCTCAAGTTAATGCAGCTCCATGCTAATGTGCCAGGGAAGGCAGAGGAAAATGATCCAAGTACTTGAACCCTGCCATCCATGTGGGAAACTAGAATGGAGTTCTTGGCTCCTGGTTTTGGACTGGCCCAGACCTGGCTGTTGTGGTCACTTGGGAAATAATACAGCAGTTGGAAGATATTTGTTCTCTTTCTCTCTCCCCCACCCCATATTCCTATATCCCTATATTCCTAAATCTCTATATTCCTAAATCCCTATATCCCTCTCTCTATAGCTCCCCTTTCAAATAAATAAATCTTTTTAAAAGATGGCAGCACCTAATTTTCTTAAGCATCTGATTCAATCTTTTATTTATTTACTGCCCTGATCATGACATCGTATTTGGAACTTCGGGGTGAGGATGAGAAGCAAAACTTGAAAAGTAACAAAAATTTGATAACAGAAACCCAACAGATGATTAAGTTAAACATAAAAATCACCATCTATTCTAGCACTCCTGACATTCCTTTGATAGATTGCTATTGGCAATTCTATACATAGCAGCTTGCATTTCTCTTGGCCCCCTCCCCCACTCTCTCTCAATCATTCATCCTGCATATAACATACATAGCCACATATCTATATCACTGAGAAAGGATCAATCATTTTTTCCCTATGCTGCTGAGACATACAATATTTATCACAGGTTATAGAAAAGAAGAAAAGAAAATCTAAGAATATTCCCTTCAGCTGTATTTCTGTTGTGGAACTGGGAGCATCCCAGTCCTGATCAGTTTTGCTCAGTTGTCAGCTCTTTCCAGCACAATCTAAGGTGCAACAAGGCTGATAAAGTTAGGTACCCACTGGCCGTGACAAAGAAAACAGACCTGGTTATTGGTGATTTTCTTCACTATATTAAACACAACTCCCATTAGGCAAACTCCCTTCCATTTCTTTAAACCTCTCAATACCTTGTAAATCAAATATTTATCAACTGAGAACCTCTTTTCTAGCCGTCTGATGTTTCAGCTCTGACAAAGTTGGCCACTAGCCAGTTGGTGAAGAAATCTGTGAAAGGAAAGCAGCCACAAGAAAAAAGAAAACTCTATTTCATTTTTATTTCACAGGAACAAACTGCCAACAAACCTTCCCCCACCTCCTTTTTTTTTCTTAACTTGCCCTTGTGAAAATGCTTGCCCAGAGTGAGCAGCCTAGCCACTCACTTAGTCAACAAACACATACAGAGCACTCATCAGTGGGGTTCATATGTCTGTGGCCCCTTGAGATCCATATTAAAAATTTTCTAAACAGCTCTTTAGGTAGATATTGTGAGTAATCTGAAGCTCACAGAAGTGTGTACAAAAAATACAGCAATTTACAAAGGTGAATGAGGAGTACTTTGACAAACTGTGTGTTTAAAAAAGAGTAGATGGAGTTGTTTATAGAAAGTTTGTAAAAGGAGGCAAGCCCTGAACCCTGACTTAAAACAGAAGAAAGAATCCATATGGTGAGTGGGCAGAGGGAGGTGATGAATCTACATGAAGATGCACTTGGCTTATTTCCATGGACAGTAATTGCTCCAATAGGATTACTCTGTAGATGGGCCACATTTAAAGAAGCCAGAACCATTTTTAAAACTGTTCTGTAGCTAAACATATAGAAAGTGGCCTAAAGCAACACAACTGTCTACAAAATATTTTAATTCAAAAAAATTAAATATCATGCATAATCATGCAGGTGCTGTGGTTACTGGCATACTGATTTGAAAAAGAACATGCTCAACTCACTGAGCATCAATTTGGTTGCCCAGGACTGAAGTTCACCTTCTATTTTGTTCTAACCTCAAGTACACAACAGGACAAGTAGCAAGTTTTAAACATACATGTCCAGGACCCACCACTAGGGTTCTAACCCAGTGGGACCAGGATAGAGCCAGAGTATCAGCGTTTTTCATAAACTTTGCAAGTGGGGAATGGGCATTTAGCCTAGTGGTTAAGGTATCTCCCATCCACATCAGAGTACCTGAGTTTCAATATCAGTTCCAGCTTCTGACTCTATCCTCACATCAATGAATACCTTGAGAGGCAACAGTGATGGTTCAAGCAATTGGGTCCCTACCATCCATGTGAGAGACCTGGATTGTGTTTGGGGCTCCTGGATTCAGCCTTGGTCTAGCTCTGGTCTAGTTGGAGGCATTTGAAGAATGAAAAGTGGATGGAAGCATTCTCCCCTTCTCTCTCTTTTTCTCTTGGTCACTCCCTCTCTCTTTCTCCCTGACTTTGCTATTCAAATAAATAAATCTTAAAAGAAACTCTACAAGGGACCCTAGCACACACTACAGATGACTCTTCCTTGCAGTACAGCTGCAAATTGTGGCTCAGCACAATTTCTTATTGCAGTCAAGTTCTCAAAATAACTGGCTTCAGCTTATGACATGAATGTCTACTTATGGTTTTGAAAAATGGTTCTTCAGCTTACCCTGCATTTTTTTGTTTTCAGAATCTTTATTTCCATTTTGGAAGAAGAAAAAAATTAGTGACCACTCCACTTCCTGATCCTATAGCTCATGATTTCTACACAATGGTATTAGTCTTTTCCACATAACACAAACATAGGAACCCCTACATGGACTGAGACTGCAACACTGCTTCCAAAAGCCTAGTGGCAGTTCCATGATCAAGAATATTTGATAAATAGTGGCATTGCTTTATATCAGAGCTGTGTGTATGTGCATGGGTATATATGAGTGTGTATTTACAAATGAAGAAGAGAGAGGTTGAAGTTCTGGTCCTACATCATACCAGGCATCTTGCTGTGGCACAGTGCTAAGCATCACATGGCAAACTTTGCATTCATGAAACTCACAGTGTAACAGCAAAGGTAGAAAATAATTATGAATGTAATACATTGTGGCTTAAATGGTAAATTCTGGGAAGAAAATCAAGAAAGTACAGTGACAAGGGAAAGCCAAAGATTCTTCCCAAATAGTAGAGTCAGAGAGGTCTTTCTATAGACATAATATTTAACACTTAAGCTTTCAGCGAATACCTGAAAGGCAAGGTGTTGATGATCATATAAAGAAGCAGGAGGAAAACATCTCATCCTTGTGAGGAAACTCAAAGCTCAGGACAGCTTAACCATCCAGAGCCATCTGTAGAATGCTGAAATCGGGCTACGTGGCTTCACATGATACTTCCTGCTCTAAATTCTATAAAACACAGACCCAAGCAATTAATGCGTAAGGAGATAGATGAAAAGCATTAAGCAAAGTATTTCATCCCAATTTGACAGACATACTAAAGTTAGAGATGGAAATGGTCTGTTTATCTAATTCCAATTCCAGGGGTTGGTTTAATGACCCAGAAATAAGGTTATTCGCCTCTTCACAGTGGTATAAGCAGGTGCTTCAACTCACAGATCATCTATATGGCATTTCTTGAAAACATCTCTTTAAAATGGAAAGCTTAATGGACAAAAATACATAAATGGATAATGTAAAAAGAAGACAGGAATCAATTATTCTCATTAGTCAAAAAGACAGAACAAGCACTAAGGGCTTTTAAGCTGTAGAAGGGAAAACTTGGGTTAAATAGAGCAGAACCTTACTAATTCCCTCTTCAATAATTTCCAAATCTTATAATTTCCAGAAAGAAAACTGGTAGTCACAGTCATATTTCAATAACCATTTCCTGGCACAAATGTAGATGCAAAGTTCTCATGAATTAGGATACATTGCTCTTTTTATGATTTTTTTTAAATTTTACTTGTTATACAAATTTCATATATTTCATCTATACAGATTTAGGAACACAGTGACACTTTTCCCCTGACCTCCTTCCCATCCCACACTCCAACCCTTCCTCCTCCTCCCTCTCACATTCCCTCTCTCTTAAAAAAAAATGTTATTTATTTATTTGAGAGGTAGAGTTACAGACAGTGAGAGGGAGAGACAGAGAGAAAGGTCTTCCATCTCTGCTGGTTCACTCCCCAGATGGCCACAACAGCCAGAGCTGAGCCGATCTGAAGCCAGGAGCCAGGAGCTTCTTCCATGTCTCCCATGTGGGCACAGGGGACTGAGCACTTGGGCCATCTTCTATTGTTTTCCCAGGCCATGGCAGAGAGCTGGATCAGAAGAGGAGCAGCCGGGACTAGAACCAGCGCCTATATGGGATGCTGGCACCTCAGGCAGAGGATTAACCTACTGTGCCACAGTGCGGGCCCCCTTCTCTTAAATTTTTACAAAGATCTATTTTCAGTTTACTTCACGATCATATAGTTAATCCTACACTTAGTATGAAGAAAAAAAAAAACACTTCCTCAATGGACAAGGATACATTACTCTTTAAAATGTACTATATACTTGTTGCAAGCTACAGTTCCTACTAAACTAAACTATTTCGTTCCTACTAAACTAAAACTCCTTCATCGAAAGCAATAAGCTAAATACAGATTTGGCTATAGAAGTCTTTTGTCATAATAGAACTTTCCCTTTTGGTTGAACTCTTACTCTCAAAATCAATAAATCATCAGGGGGGTTTCCATAGAGCTGTGTGCATTAGAAGTCAGACATCAAAGTATCTTATTTCTACCAGGAATATAAGCCTTGTTTCATAAAGTTTTCTTTTGCACTTACTTTCAATTTATACATATATCCCATAGGAAGATGAAAAACATCCTACAATGTTATCTCTTCTAAATCTTCAAAATAAAAAGTAAAGCAATACATAAAAATTACACACACACACACACACAAAACACTAAAAAGTAAATGATGTCCTATATGTTTTAGAATTTAAGAGACTGTTCTCTTTAGTTTACAAACTTGATGATCATCCTAGTGTCTGATTCTATTCAACACTGGCTCAATGCATCTTTTGTTTGTTTGTTTGTTTTGACAGGCAGAGTGGATAGCGAGAGAGACAGAGAGAAAGGTCTTCCTTTACCATTGATTCACCCTCCAATGGCCGCTACAGCCGGCGCACCGTGCTGATCCGAAGCCAGGAGCCAGGTGCTTATCCTGGTCTCCCAGGGGGTGCAGAGCCCAAGCACCTGGGCCATCCTCCACTGCACTCCCGGGGCCACAGCAGAGAGCTGGCCTAGAAGAGGGGCAACCTGGACAGAATCCAGTGCCCTGACTGGGACTAAACCTGGTGTGCCGGTGCTGCAAGGCGGAGGATTAGCCTAGTGAGCCCCGGTGCAGGCCACTCAATGCATCTTAATCAGTCTTCTTCTCATCCTAATGGCCACAAACACTCCATAGTGTATCAGCAATTTGTAGTACGGATGGGAAATGTGCCAGGGTATTTCAAAAGGTTCACAGAAAATGGAAATAAAAGGAGTTTTCACATTGGTGAGAAAAAAAATTGGAATTCAGGCATTGCTTTTTCATAATGTACACTTGAAAAAGGATTTGGGGCAGATGTTTACTCAAGCAATCAAGACACTGATTAAGATCTGGGTCTGGCTCCTGTCTCCAGCTTGCAAATGCTCACAGGCAGCAGTGGGTCCCACCCGATAGTTGAATCCCTGCCTTCCACATGGGAGACCTAGATTGAGTTTCTAGTTCCCAGATTCAGCCAGGCTCAGCCTGGGGCCACTGCAGGCATTTCAGGAGTAAAGCAGCAGATGGGATGGCTGTGTGTATCTGTCTCTCTGTGGCTCTCAAATAAATATTTTTTTAAAAGTGTTTCTTAAAAAAAAAAAAAAGATAGGTGTCCATGGTTTGAATTGTGTTCCTCCAAAAATGATGTGTTGAGTCCTAATCTTAGTACCCTAGAACATGACCTTCTCTGAAGTAAACTCATAGATACAATCAGTTAAGGTGAGATCATGTTGGATGTTTATGAGATGGTCATGTGAAGACAGAGGCGCACTGAGACAATGTCAACATTTCAAAGGCTAAAATTACAGTTAGGCAGCTGCAAGACGACAAAAGAAAATTTTTGAAATGCCCTAAATTTATTTACAAAGTTTGGAGGGAAAGTGGGGAGAGGGAGAAATAAGGGAAGTTAATCAGTTAACAGATACGGGTCATATTTCTGCACGTGTGTTAAAACCTTGACTTAAGGGGGCCAACATTGTGGCACAGTGGGTAATTTTTTTTAAATAATTTTTTCAAAAAGACATAAAATAAACATGGGAGAGGATAAATGTGACAGTGAGACCTACAGAGTGAATCTACATAGTCACAAGGAATCAGAAAGATTCCCCACCTAGCAAGTCATGGCACCAGCAGAAGCCTGAACGGGTTATGAGGATGATGAGGTAGATTCATTTCCTAGGGATCCTGTAGCAAAATACCACAAGCTGCATGGCTTCAAACAATAGGAACTTACAGTTCTGGGAACCAGAAATCCAAAATCTAGGTTTTGCTGGGCCATGCTCTCATTGAGCCTATTGACCTGCTTTCTTTTGTCTCATCTACATTTCCAAATCTGTCAAGACGCAAGCCATTAAATCTCAGGTAGACTCTAATCCAGTATAAGCTCACATTAACTTGATGACTTCTGCAAAGGCCCTATTTCCAAATGAAATCACATTCAGGGTACCAGGTGTTACAATTTAGACACAGCTTTTTGGGAATACAATTCAACCTACAACATGGGGTTGTAGATGTTGAGTAGATGTTGGCTCTGACACACAATGTCAAGGATCATATGTTTCTCCATCGCCCAAGCTTTTGCAAAGTCCCTGAACTCAACCTCAGTTCATCAGGAGATTCAACCTCAGAACTGACTGTATTAATAGCCTTGGGAAAATGGGATTTTTTTTAAAAAAATTTATTTGTTAAACAAGTTTCACATATTTCATATACACAGATTAAGGAACATAGTGACACTTCCCCACCTACCCTCCCTCCTACCCACGCTCCAACTCTTCCTCCTCCTCCCTCTCCCATTTGAGAATGGAATCTTAAAAAATAAATGAAACATAGTTACACTTTTTCTCTTCCTAGTTTATGGACTGCAATTCAGAAACATTGCAATACATTTGAGTAGGTGTATGAGGGTACTTCAAAACATTCTTGAAGAAATGGAATTAAAATATAAGTTATTTGATACAAAAAATTTTAATTCCTGCATGTGAGAGGTCTTCATGAATAATTCATATTATGAAAAAAGTGCATGGATTTCAAAAAATATTTGCACCAAAACAAACATATTTGAATTCAATTTTTCCACATTTTGAAGTAGACTCATATACAAAATACTTTTGACACACAACAAAGTCCAAGGGGCAGCAGGACTTGTAATAACCTTGTGCTAAACTCAGGAAAAAATAAGAATTAACTCACAGTAACAAAGGATGAGAAAAAATGCAAAGACCTTTCAAGCACAGAGAAAAATATGAATTTAGGAAAAGGCAAGACAGAATTCTTTTTGTGTGACTGATATTAACAGTTGTATGAGGGGAGCAGCAGCAGATGAGGAAGGATGGTGAGCTGGGGTCAGGTCCTGCCTGTGTTGGAAAGATGGCTCCAGTGGTTAAGTGAAGGAGAGTACGAGAAAGGCATCAGTGTAGACAGAAGTCAGTTAGGAGGTTACTGCAGTAAATCCCACTGAGACGGTGGAGACTAAAAAGAAGACACTAGAGGACAGATTGGGAATGAAACATGTTTAATCAGAAGAAAGCAAATGTCACATTGAGGTTTCTCAGATAGATGTCAGAGAGCAGCATCTTTCAAAACTTTTGACATGTAGACCCAATGTACACACGCCCACACCCCGTACATACATACACTCCTATATATAACTGAGCTTTTAAGTTTCATAAATAGTTTGATGCCCAGTTCTAGCTTCTGGCTGCAGCTTTCTGTTAATGCAGACTCTGGGATGTAGCAATATTGGCTCAGATAGTTAGGTTCCGACCATGCACACTCTCTCTTTCTCCCTCCCTCCCTTGTTCCCACCTTCCCTCCCTCCTCTTTTCTCTCTCTCATCTGTCAGATAAACTTTTTAAATTAAAATACAAATTCAAAAGTTTTATGAAAAATATTTAGCCTTACTATATGCAATTTTCTATTCTGTTATTGTTTTTAAATGCTACTTACAAGCCACTACATTGATTTTATGACCATTAATGGGACACCATTTTAAAAGCACATAGGAAAGCAATCACTGAGAGATAGTGGCATTGTCCCAAGAAAATAGAAGTAAAAATTTCAGGGAATGGGGAAGATTAAGAATTAAGTTGTAGACATGTTGCTTTTTAAAGTTTATTTGAAAGTTATAATGTGTATGAGAGAGGGAGAGAGAGAGAATGAATGAACTCCCATCTGCTGGTTCACTCCCTAAACGGCTATAACACCCCAGGCTTGGGTAGCCTGAGGCCAGGAGCTGGAACCCATTTGGGTCTCCCACATGGGCAGCAGAAGCCCAGGCCCTCTTAGCAAGGAGCTGGGTAGGAAGTGGAGAAGCCAGGACTCAAATCTGTGCTCCAATATGGGATGCCGGCATCGCAAGCAGAAGCTTAACTCACTGTACCACAACACCAGCCCCTATACATGTCATTTTTGATGTGCTAGGATTGAAACTTATCTGGGCTGCTTTTGTTCACATTGTGCAGTCACCTTTTGCTTCCAGAGTGACCTTCTTGAGGTGTCTGATGACAGCCATGCTGGACCCACAAAAGGCAGCCCCATACTTCTCACCTCCACATTCAGGTACAATTGTGCTCTGTGACTCTGATGTCCAACGAGACCGGGAAAGAATTTTCTGTGACCTTGTATACATTTGAGTGAATATTTGGTAAAAACTGAAGTCAATACATGTTCAATAAATAAATTTTAAAAACTAAAAAAAAAAAAAATGAACTTGAGGAAATGCAGGAAACTTCAACTTTGAATTTTTGAAATTGTAAGTGCACATTGTCCACAGTGATGAATATTGGAGGTATAATTTTAAACTTCATAGTAATGTTTTTACTAGGTAGATGATGCATGTGACCCAGGAATCAAGTATATAACTAGCTATTTCTAGAGGATACTTCTATACATTGGTTTTATAAGTGGATACCAAATACACAAGGCTGCTCATTGAATATTCTGCAGCTCAAACTTTGCATACATCTGCGCAGAAAGACACACACACATAAGACCTCCGTTTTCCCCTGCCTTTAAGTATATTTTTTCTCTATCCTTTCCATTCTCCTACACTGTGATCCCCTGATCCTCTCACACACAAATCTCTTTGTATTTCTGCACACTGAAAGAGTCCCTATTTTGTCACCAACCACCACTAATTGGATCATCTATCTCAGACTATAATTTATGAAGAAGGCTGAAATTTTATCATCATGGTTCAGACCAACAGAAGGTTTCAATTTCAATTCCACTTGGGTAACATGTGTCTTGATGGCAATTTTCTTGTACCAATTTTCTTTTGCCATCAATGCCACCAGAGCTTGGTGTTTCCTCCACCATCCTGCCCTAGATCTATTTCCTACCTTATCCACCATTGCCCCTAGGAAGTCTCAGTTACTTTGATAGTGAGTTACTATCTATGCCTAGATGAGCAGCATCTCTGTCTTCAGTACATACCTCTTGTCTGGGTTTCAGAACTATTGCTAATCCCATCTATTAAGTACCTCCACTTATTCAAATGGATTAGCCAATATGTCTAAACTTCAATTTCAAGATGTCCAAATAGAACTCATGGTTCATGGCTCTCCCTCAATTCACTCCTCCCCTGATTTGTTCCACCTGTGACATTTTTTAACCAAGTTAATGCAGGAAGAAATGAGAAGAATTAAAGTAAAGCAGAAATGGAAAGTCAAAATAATCATTGCTTCAAATTCTACTACTTTAACAGAGGCTCTTCATTCTTGCATAACAAAGAGAGAGTTAGAACCTTACATGGAGGTAATTGGTAGTTAGTTGCTTTCAAGAGCAGGCTAAGTGGCTCACCATGCAAAAGCAACTCACTATGCTTATTGAAAAAAAAAAAAAACTTTGGACTGACAAATTCAGCCTAATTCCTCTCATATTATTATTTTTTGCTCTGGTCTATGAATTCTAGCAGTTCAACAGGATCAAGTGAAAGCAAATCCAAAATGAGCAAACAGTAAGGTTCACTACTGAAGACTTCAAATTACCTTAGCCCAAAGATGGGATTAAAAAAAAAAAAGCCCAAGTATTTCATCAACCCAGACAAAATTAGATACTTAATCCCGGCCTGTTCATACAAAGAATAGGTGCTCATTTTAAGCACCTACATTTTCCATAAAACAGTTTCTAGGCAGGCAATCAAGAAAAACTTGTTTGAATGTCTGATTGAATACAGTGCATCTAGTCTGCTTATTGGTCTCTCAGTTTTATTAAACTATCTCTAATCAGTAAACTTGCTGCTCTTAAAGAAACACAGAAAACAAGACGGTGAGTGGCTTTATCAGGACTTTCAGAATTCTGTCAGTGCCTAGGATTCACAGCTACTGGGATAACCTATTGAGCATCAAATTCTGGCTCAAGACTACAAAGAGGGCAGACATTTGGCCTAGAAGTTAAGGTGTCTGTTAGGGAATGCATATCCCATATCAGAATGCCTGGCTTCAATACTCAGCTCTTGACATCTGCTTCTTACTAATGTAGACCCTGAGAGGCAACAATGGTGGCTCAAGTAATTATGTTACCCACATGGGAGACCTAGATTGAGTTCCCCATTGCCAGTACTGAACATTGCAGGCATTTGGGGATGGAATTAGCACATGGAATCTCTGTCTGTGCGTGTGTGTGTATGTGTGTGTGCGTGTGTATGTTGGAGTATCTGCCTCTCAAAAATTTTATGTTTAAAAGATTTATTTATTTTATTTGAAAGGCAGAGTTACAGAGAAAGAGAGACAGAGATTTTCCATCCCCTGGTTCACTCCCCAAATGGCTTCATTGGCTGGGGCTGGGACTGGGGCTGGGTCAGGCTGAAGCCAGGAGCCAAGAGCTTCATCTGGGTCTTCTTCCTGGATACAGGGGCTCAGGAACTTGGAGCATCTTCTGCTGCTTTCTCAGGTACATTAGCAGGGACTTGGATCAGAAGAGGAGCAGCCAAGACTAACTGGTGCCCATAGGGAATGTAAAAGTTAAGAAGCACAAGATTAAGCCCTGTCTATTTAGTAAAGCATGGAGCATTTCTTTTTACTTTCCATCAAAAGAGACTACTTAGCTCTGAGGGACAGGAAGTAATTTTCAATTGTTACTACTTAATCGGAAAATAATAAATTTTATTTTATTTAAGTTATACAAGTTTCATATATTTCCTGTATACAGATTTAGGAACAAAGTAGGGTTTCCCTTCCCTCCTGTCCACATTCCAACACTTCCCCCCACCTCGGATTCCCTTCTTAATTTTTACAATGATTTATTATCAGTTTATTTAATGATCATATAGTTAGCATTGCTCTGTAGAGGAGTTCAGCAAATAGTATGAAGAGAAAGAAAACAAAACAAAGCAAAACTAAACAAGAGATTGTTCTTCAATGGAAGAGACAAGGACTATAAACAATCATCCATTCTCCAAATGTCTATTTTGCTCAAATACATTACATTTCAGGTATTCTATTAGATGCATCAGATCAAGGAAAACATATGATATTTGTCTTTTTGGAACTGGCTTATTTCACTAAGTATAATGGTTTCCAGTTGTGACCATCTTGTTGCAAGAGAAAGGATTTTTTTTTCTTTACAGTGGAAAATAATAAATTAATCTTAAATATCTAGCAGTCATTGGAAGAGCAAAGAAAGTACCAAACTATATGGTTTAACTTTCAAAAATATAAAATGCCCCATATAGTGTTGACACATAGCAGGTGCACAATTAATACTACTGTCCCTTCCCTCCCTTCCTTCTCTGCAATCTACTTTACCTTCATTTCTGTCTGTCATTACTATTACCTTATTGTTCATGACTAATAGGCATAGGAAATAGGCAGATGCATATCTTGTGAACACAATTACTTCAATTTAGCTCAATAAGAAAAATGAGAAATCCTATTCAACAGGCATACTTAAAAGTCTTCAAACTATATTTAATTTTTTTATTTTCATTTTATTTGAAAGAGAAAGACAGAAGAGATCAATCTTCCATCCACCAGTTCATCCCTCAAATGCTGGCACCAACCAGGACTGGATCAAGACAAAACTAGAAGCCCAGAACTCAATCTGGGTCTTCCATGTGGAAGGCCAGGACCCAACCACTTGAGCCATCACCTCCTGCCTCCCAGGGTGCACATTAGCAAAAAGCGGTAATCAGAAGCAGAGCACAGACTCAAACCCAGGCACTCCAAAATGAGATGTGGAAGTCCTAAGCAGCATCCTAACTGCTGAGACAGACAAATGCCTCCAATTCTTTTTTTAAAAAAGTGTTGGTTTTCTAGACATGCTATGGGAGAAAATATTTCTGTATCTCAGGTGGCCCCCAAATCTGAAGACTGTAAAATTTTGGGTTTTTTTCTTCGATAGAGGGAGAGCAACTGTCGCTGTTTGATGAGAGGAAATATTAAATGTTTGGTGAAGTCTGAGTAAAATTTGAAGAAGGAGAAACTTAGATTTACTCAAACTAAAGCCCTCCTCTGACAATGCCCCTTACTCATTCTACTTGCTCAGTCTCCAGGAGTCCATCTGTTACCCTTTGCTCTTCAGAACATGACAATTTCCTCTTTGGGTTTTTCTTCGAAACCACTGACGTTAGTCATCATTCACTGCTCTGATATGAGCGCAAAGCACTGATGTTTCAACAGGGCTGTAACAGGTGTTTACCACTGTGCAAACACACCTCTCTGCAAAGCAGATAAAACAACTGCCCCCTTTGCACCGCCATGGAAGCTCAGGACATGTTCAAGGTCATACAGCCAAAGCAGGCAGCCTTTCTAGGAAGAGAGCAAGAGAGGGGCTCTGTTTGGAAGGGTCTCTCACAAACCATAGGAAAAAAGTGAGACAGGACTCCGAGCTAAATGTTCTGCTCTCTTTACCAACGGGCCCTGGCTGACATATACAGCACTAACATAGCGAATTTTCTAAATCAAAAAATTGCTAAATAAAAAGGAACCAGCCTTGCGTTCAGCTGGGTTGTTGGACTTGTTCCACTAAAATATTGTCTCAGAACTTCTCTGAGATTCACCCCCAGACTCTATTACTGGAGGAAGCCAACGGAATAGATAAAATAAATTCAGTGCTATTCAAAATGAAGTATCTTACACATATCTTACTCCTCGGTCTCAATCATATCGATATTGTAGTTGGTCTCTTGAAAACTCATAAATAGTGATGCACAAATGTCCTTAATATGTGAGATTTTAAATTACTCAAATAATGACTAGAAAGTATAAGAAAGCAGATTGTCCCAATTTACAACCTCGGAGCCAGGGCAACGTGTGTAAGCTCCATTTGCGTATAAAGTGGTATTTCCCACATAGCTCCCGTTGGTGATGGCAGGGTGTCACCAGGCTGTCACTCACAGCATGTGGGTTAAAAAATGGAAAGAATGAAAGGAGAAAAGGAGAAAGAGAAGAAGGCAGAAGAAAGGAATATAAGAAGGGAGAGGGGGAGGGAGGGAGGGAAGAGAAATGGATGGAGGAAGGGAGGGAGGGAAGAAAGAAATCTTTAGTCTTTATCTAAATACTCAGTATTGAATAAGTCATTCTTAGAACTAGATAGCAGAATCAAATTGCCTTTTTGAGTCTTGAAGTAAATTATCAGCCTAGTACAGAACCAGGCTAAGACAGATATAGCATTTAACTTCACGGGTGGCTATAATTTCTGGATTTGTGAAAGAGTGATTCCTGCTTAGTCTATTCCAAAAAGGACATGCAGTTTCTTAAAGGCCCTGTATAAATCAATTCACAATCATACTGAGGTAGTTTGACTGTGACTCCAAAATGTCTGAGTTTCATTTTCTCCCTGTTAGAGATGAAACCACTGACATTCATTTTTTATGGACATTTCCAGCTAAAGACTTTTTTTTGGGGTAAGTTAAAATGTGAAGAGCATGAAAGAGAAATTATTCTGATTTATGATGACTTCCAATCAGCACCAATTAAGAGAAAATGAACCAGGGAAATTGGAGTGGGGAAGGGAAATAAGATCCGGCAAAGTGAAAGTGTTTAAACTGAAGTTTTCTTTCACTCGTGATCCCCTGGGTAGAATCAAGCAAAGACAGCTTCAAGATCAAGGGCGCTGGCGCCCCCAAGGTCTCACCCACATCCAGCTCCTTCACCTCTAATCTCCCTCTAGCACAACAACTGCTGGGGCCTCGTCTACACATCCACTGCCATCAGATGAGAGTCTTTCAGGCACACAGAAATGCTTGTCCTTTATTAGAATATTCCAGTATAAACGGAAAGCGGATTCTAATATCACCATATGCTACACTTATACTTGACTACATTCCCAGCTAAACACCTTCTGGTTTCAAGTTGAAAATCTGAAGCCTCAAATTTCACACATTTTTAAAAACTATTTATGTCAGTGCTGCCCTTAGATCTGAGCACGAGAGGCCTCTGGGCTGGGCTGGTGCTCTACAGGGTTCCCATAAACACGTGGGCACACACACATTCAATCCACCCAGGACTGCATCTGTGCCTCTATCCCTCAGGGTCCAAGGCTGGCACAGCACAGCTAGTATCAAAACCACCCACCCTCGTGATGAACACTCTTCCTCTTTTGCCCAATTACCCCCTCCCCCCACCCCCCAGTAAGGAACCATAACTGCAGTAAAAGTTGTGGGTTGTAAATGAATGGGTAGCACTTTAGAGTATAGAGAAGATTTTATTGGCAGAGGCATTTAAGAGATGAGAAAAGTTAATTAACATGTACCATCTTTTCCCTGAGGTGGCATGAACACAGTATTTTATTGCGTGCCACAGTTTTCAGCAGTGCTACGTGTTTCCTGTTTTTTCCTTTGTGTTCCAACTCGGGGGTCCAGTGGCACTCACAAATGAGCACAATAGATGCAACCATTGCACATGGCAGCACAGGTTCATTGTACACTGTTAAGCCATTCATATTGCTCTTACGGGGGTGTGTGTGTTTGTGTGTGTGTTTCTCAACTGCTAAACTCTTTGTTGTTGAGGACCTTCTCGTGTATTTAGCAACCTTTATAGTATATCTCCACCAGATACCAGTAATATCTCCCCACCCATCCCCATTTTCCCCACTACTTTTAACAACCAAAAGTACCTCTGGGCATAGACAAATCTACCTTGGTAAAGTCATCACTGGTCCACTACTTGAAAGCCAATAGGCTAGACATTACATACATGAAGAAGGATGTTTCTTTTTGTACTAACAATCTGATTGAATTCTAGAAATTCATGAAATTCTATCTTTATAAAAAAGTTACTGAGTTAAAATAATGCTGCAAGTATATCTGAAAAAAGTTAACTTATATTTTTACATTCACTTTAATTGACATTTTTAAGATTTATTTATTTATTTGACAGGCAGAGTGACAGGGAGAGATCTTCCATTTACTGGTTCACTCCACAAATGGCCACAACTTCTGGGACTGGGCCAGTCCTAAGCCAGGAGTCCAGAGCTCCATCCAAGTCTCACAAGTGTGTTACAGGGGCCCAAATTCTTGGCCACCATTCCACTGCCTCCCCAGGAACATTAGTAGGAAAGCAGATCAGAAGTGGAGGAGCTGGGACTCAGACCAGCCTTCCCATATACCAAGCATACCAAGAAGCCGGCATCTCAAGAAGCAAGCTTAAAGCATGGCACCACGATACCCATACTGAATATTCATTTTTGATAACAATATATTGAAATATTATACTTATGTGGATGACATATTTTTAATCTTTTAAATTTTTTGAAAGGGATATAAATAGAATATAGTATATCTTACAAAATAAAATGAAACAAAAGTCCTAAAATGTCAACCTTCTAAAATGTGGACTACTTAAACTTTTAAAAACTGGGAACTATAAAAATGAGTAGACACCTGTCACTCATAAACCACTATGTTAACAATATTACCTTAGGTGAGATATGGTGAATCCCAATGTAGATGAAAAGAGGGAAATCAGAAAGCATTTTACACTCACAACTCCCTGGGGAGAACACAGCATACCGCCCAGGGCTGCTCATGTGGTATGATGTTTCGCCTTCAGGATTCCAGGTGAAACTTAACCCCCATAGTGGTAGTGCTAAGGTGTGAGGTCATCAGGAAAGTAATTTAAGTCATAAATGAGGAGCCCTCATGAGTATATTAGTCTTTTTGTTCTGTTCTGCCCTTCCACAATGTGAGGTGCAGTATTGGTTCCTTGTGCCTTTCTGCTTTCTGACTCCCACCACATTAGGAGGCGTCAGAAAGCACCATCTGGAGCCACTGCTGTGGCTCAGCGGGAAAGCAACTGCCTGCAATGCTGGTATCATCTACGGGTGCTGGTTCACATCCCATCTGCTCCACTTCTGACCCAGCTCCCTGCTAATGACCTGGGAAAGCAGCGGAAGATGGCCCCTGCCACTCACTCACAGAGACCTAATAAAGCTCCTGGCTTCAGCCTGGCACAGCGCTGGCCACTGTGGCTATCTGAAAAATGAACCAGTGGATAGAAGATCTCTGTTTCTTCCTTTCTCTCTCCCTCTCTCTCTGTAACTCTAAATGTTAAGATAAATAAAGAATATTAAAAAAAAAAGAAAAAAGTATCATTTAGTAGCAGAGACCAGGACCTCACTAGACACCAAACCCACAGACGTCTGGATCTTGGACAGCCAACCTCCAGAACTGTGAGAAGAAAGGTATGTGTCCTTTTATAAATCATCCAGTCTCAGGTATTTTGTTCCAAGAGCAAACTGAACTAAGAGAGTCACCCATTGGGAAAGCAATGGGGCCAGCCTGGGGAAGGAGAGAACTGTAGACAAGGGTCTTACTGTGGATTCTGTGGGAAGTATCAAAGGACAGAATTATAACAAGCTCAAAGATGTTAATTGGTTTTTCTTGTGATACTAGAATTGGGTGATGCTCCATTTCATAACACAGAATAAGTATTTCAATGACTTGAGCAGAAGGAATTGATTTTATAGACAAAGAAAAGCTGAAGAAGGCAGCAAACAAAAAGCCAGGAGCAAGTCGATCCTGTAAAGTCCTATCCTTGGAAGACTCGACAGTGAGAGAAATCAGTAGAAATCTAACCAATTGGTGAACTTCAGGTGACTTTGGGTTACTCTTTTTGTAAAATTTGAGGCAGAGGGAAATTCATTATCATGCCAATTGAAACTGGCTTGTTTCCAAAATTCGGTTGCTATGTCTGTCTCCTGGTCTTTTGCAAGGTGGATACCAACGTAGTTTCAGTTTGGTGACCTGGAATTAAGGATGAGTATGCCATTTTGATTTTCAGACTGGGCTGTTGGAGCCTAGTATAGGAACTCAGTCCAAAACAATATCATCTTATTATTTTGATTTAACAGAAGGAAAGGAAGAAGCAGAGTAACCAGGTTTGAGATTGGATAATTTGAATAAATTAAGTGCGTTGGGGCATAAGGGTATAGCCTGACTGTTTCCTAATACTAGCAAAATGAAAGCAGGAATGGGAGAGTTGGATAATGCAGGTGGATGGGGGTGTGGACCTTCCTGGTTGCTTAGGAAGGGGAATCAACCAATCCTAGCCAGGACTTCAAAGTGAACGAAGACAAAATTTTTAAAAACTCTGTTATACCTGCACACAGAATTCAGGAGCAGGACTTTACAATTTCTTCATTTGCTAAATAATTATTGGTCATAATAATTAAATGAACAAGAAAGGTTAACTCATTAGATAATAATTTGGACAGACCATATAAAAAGCCTGAAATTTCAACTTCTCTTGTAAATGAAGATTTAATTAATTGTGTTCCAACAATGAGAAGGAATGAAGGCCTTCTGTAGTTCTTGACCCACCTGCAAAAATGTCAGATGTGGACCTAATTTAACTTGATTGAAAAAGGATTTCAAATGGTTTACAAAAGTGTATGTTTATTAGGGAATAAATGATAGAGGAGGAGGTCACAATGACGGGAAGATGAAGAGAGAAATCCACAGGGATAAGCCCTGCTCTCCAGGTAACCAATCCTGTATATAAAAGCTGTCTTAAGAGATGTCGTACGACTTGTACACTTGGGCAACAAACGTGATTTCCTCATCACCAAATCAGACATAACTAACTGCAGGCGGAGGATTAACCAAGTGAACCACGGTGCCGGCTCCCACAACCCATATTTGTTGCAGAAGTTTTCTACCCTCCTGCATTAGCTAATTTTGCTTTATTATTTCCTTCCATAGGAATGTATAGCAGGCAGTGGTTCATTGTCGCCACTCAAGTTGATTGTCAGCACTGTTGTGCTCCCTGAGGGGAATGAGATGGATCAGGAAAGGCTGGTACACCAACACACTTGAGAATTGTGACTGGTGACACTGCCTGAGGCACCAGGGAATTGCTCTTGCAATATATCAACCCTTCTCTATCTTTCCCAGGTTCCGGGCATCCAGAAAATGGTCCTTTCTGGATGGTAACAGATATCTTATGATTGAAGAAATGATGCTATAATCATAAATTAGAGAGGGACCCATTCCATTTATCCATTTAAAATCTTACATCTGTGCTCAATACAAATAAATTCTTCTATTATTCCAACAGCAAGCATCACAAAATAACAAACTTAGTAACAGAGAGGAAAAAAATCTATTTCTCAAAGTGACTATATTTTCCACTTACGTCCCTAACTAAAGTTAATTTACTTTTGTAAATTTACTTTTCTTTGTCTGACAACTAATCATATTTAGTGAGTGCTTATTGCTGAGTACTGCCTTAAGTACATTATGTCTGTTTATTCTCAAGACAACCCTATGAAGTTATTGCGACTTTGCATTTAAGGAAGCTAAAGATTGAATGTGCTGAATAATTTGTGCAAGGTAACACAAATAAAACAAAGACCCAGAATTCAAACTCAGGACTGTCTAAACACAGACTAAACATCTTTAATCATCATGCACCTTAACAATTATGTTACATTGCAGAGGCATGATTTGCTGCATTAATCAAATGTGTATCTGTTTATGTTCTGAGAAGTGCTCATTAAGTGACTTTATGCAAATATCATATGGTGTACCGACACAAAATATGATAGCTATGCATGACACTAGGTAATATAATCATATGGGACCTCCATCAAATATGCAGCTCATCGTTGACTAAAACATCATTACACAGCACGTGACCTATACGTACCATAGTTCAGATACACCATGGGTTAAATAAACTTTTGAACACCAGCCAAGGAACATTAGAGTCAGGCTGATTTTAACTTTTAAAATAAAATGTTGTGTTGGGTACTTGGCTCAGCAGCTAAGACACTGTTTGAAAAGCTCATACGTCATAATGAAATACCTGGGTTTGAGTCTCAGCCCCTCTGCTTCCAATCCAACTTCCTGCTAATGTGTAACCTGGAAGGCAGTAGACAATGGCTCAAGTATATGGGCTCCCGCCACCCAGGGAGGAAACCTAAATTGAGTTCTAGGCTCCAAGCTTCAGCCCGGCCCAGCCCTTGCTGATACAGGCATTTGGGTACTGAGTCAGTAGACAGGAAGCTCGTTCTCTCTTTCTCTCTCTCTCTCTCTCTCTGTCTCCCTTTCAAATAAAGTAAAAAACTTAATAAAAAGAATCTTTTTAAATGTTTAATAAATAATAAAATGAAATCAAGCAAGATGTACTGCATGCTTCATTTCAAGTTAACACATATACATTAGGGAAATGTGGAGATGTGTACAAAAGAAAAGAAAGGGCTCCTCTTCAAGAAAGGACCCTACTCTGCGGAAAAATGCTGGAGTGGAATCAAAATTGAGCAGAATCAGCCCAACAGAGACAAAGGGAACAAAGTTGGGGGGCGGTAAGGGAACCAGGAAGTGCTAGAAAACAAAACAAGCGGGAACTCTCCCAAATTAGAAAAGCTACCCTACACCAGGCCTCTAAGACTCAGAAACTAATTTCACATAAAAAATGAGCAACACAAAAAGTTTTGAAGTCAAGTCCTATGCAAAGTATTTATAAGATAAAAGAGAATAAATAGCAGAATAGCATCACTACAGATAATAAGAGCATATCATACTGACAAGGACAGATCAAAACTGGAACCTATTTCAAAATGAGCAAAAAGACATTAGGAAAATGATATAAGGTCTAAGAGAACAGCATTAATCAGAATTACAAAAACTCAGAAATCAGGTGACAGAACATAGGAAAGAATCATAAATAAATGAAAAAGTCACTTCAGAAAATAAAACAAAACTAGAAGGAAAACAAATCAAAAAAGCACAAAATGGGGCAGGTGTTTGATAGAGTGGTTAAGTCGCTACTTGGAATGCCGATATCCCATACAGGAGTGTCTTGTTCAAGTCCCAGCTACTTTACTTCTGATCCAGCTTCCTGCTAATGCAGCTTCTGGGAGGCAGCAGGTGATAGCTCAATCCTTGGTCCCTGCCTTCCATGAGGGACACACACAACAGGTCTCCTGGCTTCGGGTTTGTTGCAGGCATATAGGGAGTGAGTCAGTGGATAAAAGGTCAGTCCCAGTCTGTCTCTCTGTCTCTCTTCTGTGTCTCTCTTTCAAATACAACTTAAATTTTTTTTTAGAAAAGCACAAGATGTGAAATTAAGAAAAATTTTTAAAATAAGAAATTTTAAAAGATTAATGAGAAATTAACAAAGAGAAGACAGGCAAAGATTTGAATTTCATGATATAGAACAATCTAAGGAAGAAGGGAAAAAAGAAAGAAAACAAATGCTAAAACCATTAAATCAAAAGAACTTTCTTGAAATTAAAAAAGAAAATGCAAAACATACGCAGAAAGAGCACACCCCACATCTGAGAAAATCACCTCAGAATGCCCACCAAACCATATCCTATAAAACTCACAGATTTTAAAGAAAAATAAGTTCTTTGAGCAACTAAGAAAAAAAAAATAACAAGTGACTTGTAACAGAAGAATTAGGTTACCATCAGAATGTATAAAAGTCATGCTTTACGACAGACAAAAATAAAGTAATCTAATTAATATACTCAAGGAAAGAAATGTCTAAAGGAAATATAAAGAACAGGATATTTTATCTGGCAAAATTGACTTTTAGTTATAAAGAGCATAAACAGATATCAACATGCAAGAACCCAAGGAATATTATTCCCATAAACCCCCTGGAAAACATACTAAAAATGAGCTTCAGAGAAAAAACAATCATTAGATACAAGGACTGATGTGAGAACTAAAAATATAAAACATGTGGTTATAACAGAACTATAGCCAAGTGAACAAAGGGGAAGTATATATTAATGGTTATATGTTTAGGTACTGTAGATACAGTAGAACTGTAAAACTTAATAGGAGAATGGGCAAAATAAATTAAAAAGTATTTCCAGTAACTATAGTACCAGTGATAGTGTTATTTGAAAATATATATGGAATCAAGTAGAGAAAAACCAAAACCCTCACGAGGTATATGCTGCATATAGACGAGCAAGTGGCATTCAGCAGGTATGTGCCATCAAGTGTGAAGGAATTACATCTGCAGACAACTCTTGTTCTAACCCGTGCAAGCCAACCCAGTCCTCCCTCACTCTCAGATTATCATTTCAATTTCTCGGAATACAAGGTTGAATAGCAGTAGACCTGGACCAAAGCCCTGAGCAAGCGCAAATCTCCCTGGAATGTTTAGTTTTCAGGAGTGCTCTCTTCTCTGTTTGGAAATAATAAGTGACAGAGCATACTACGTAAGGCTCTCCAGCAAGCCAGTGTTGAGACAGAAGATTACATGCATGAGATTTACAGCGGTGTGCTCGTGGGGACCAATATCTTTGAGGGAATATAGGAGGAAGCATTCCAGCAATGGAAGAATTGGGGTTACGATACAGGCAAAATTCAGATCTCAGATAATTCAGGGAAATTCCTGGAGCTCAGGTGGTTATTCGGGATTGTCCCACCTGGAGGTGAGAGGCACCAGACTTCATTACACACATTTGTGGAGGTATACTGCATTTCACCTTGTCCCTTCAATATCTTTTGAGTTTACATCCTGAATAAGAGTTTTGCTTCAAGCTTGTAAAAATATCTCCACGTTTGACCTTTAAAGAATGTTATATGCCCAACCAAAATTCAGTTTAAATGAAAAGCTGCAACACATTGCTAGTATCACAACATTCTTATTCGCAAATTCAACCCATATATTTTTTTAATGTTTTCTAAGTCCAAGCACTGAGAGCAAAGCAGTACAAACATGGTGGTGAACATAGTTCCCTTTCTGGCTAAAATTTACAGTCTCTGATGTATCACTCAATGTTGTTCAATTCTGCATAATGATGACATTCTGCATATGTTCAGAGTAATCCTTCATTCACTTCCTTTCTGGGGATGATGGCTACAGAAGATAATTATGCCATTCTTGAAAAACCTATAACACTTCAAGATTTTCCTGTGACATTTCTTCTGTGAGATAAGTGGCTTCCTTAACTTGATATCTATTTGAGATTGTAGCCAGAAGAATTAGGCAGGGGATTTAGATAGCAATTCAAGATAGTGTTCCTGATGCCTTTATAATGATTGGGTGTCATACTCAGGGACAGTTGAAAGAAAATTACACTACCCGCATTTGTAATCATTCACCTTTTTGCATGGGTGCATAGAACATGTGTGGGGATTTAATTTCCATGGGTTTTTCAAAGTTTCTGTATGTCTGGAGCCTGTATGTATATTTGTGCAACACAACACTGCCTTTACAATGTTGTTTGTCATTACTGCCATCCTGTAGCTTAATTTACATGCTAGTATTGTCACACTATTAGGATCTTTTTCTTTGTAGAGGATGACGTTTTCCTTGTCTTTTTGCTTCCAGCAATTGTGCAGTCCCTTGAACATGGGGGGTGGGAGGGACACTACAGCCGTATTCAAATGAATTGGATATGAGGACATGGGACTGCAATATGCTTTACTCATTACATTAAAACTTGGGGTGAGCATTCAGTGTAGTGGCTAAGATGCTACTTGGGATGACTGCAGCCCATATCAGGGTGCCTGGGTTCAAGTCCCAGCTCTGCTTCTCACCCCAGCTCCCTGCTAATCTTCACCCTGGGAAGTAGCAGGTAATAGTTTAAGTACTTTGATCTGTTGCCACCCACATGAGAGATCAGATTGAGTCCCTGGCCCCCAACTTTGGTCTGATTCAGCCCCAGTGTTGTGGACATTTGGGGAGTGAACCAGCAAATGGGAGACAGCTCTCTTGCTCGCGCTCTCTCTCTCTCTCTCTCCTTTCCTCCTCCTCCTCTCCCTGTTTCCATGCCTTTTAAATAAACATAAATAAATAAAAATTAAGATCTTGCCCAATTCATGTTAAAGCTGCTGTTTTACATGTCTACCAGAGTTGAAAATTTCACACCTAAATTCCACTGAATTTAAATAATTTTTTCAATAGTGTAATCCAGTATTAAGGAAAAGGAGACCGTTTCATATAAGTTGTTTCCACCTTTCATGACAGCAATCTGACAATACCAACAGATTTTTATACACTTGAATGCAAGGACACATATAATAAAAGGATTTATTTTAAATAAATAATCTTAAGTGTAGCCACACTGATGTTTGAGTGTTTTATTTCTTTAGTGTTTCCTAGAAACTTTAATGAGCCATGTTTAATTTCTGTATATCCCATAATTTAGGGAATATCTCTTACTCAGAAAAGGGATTTCCAATATTTCTAAATTTTTATTTCTGATTTTTAAAAAAATTGAGCCTTTAGCAAAATGCTTGGTTATTTATTTAGGTTACCTATAGCTTTTACTTGTTTTCAATCCTTAAAGAGTTTAGGAATAGGTATAGATTGTTGGCAACTACACAAATGAACAACTTAAAGATGTAATCTTGACATGTGCTTTAATTTCACACTCTCATCTGGCCTTTGTACTTACTGGGAGACAACATTCATTCTCTTTGATAAACAGCAGGAATTTTATCAGATTTTGTAAAAATTAATGAAGTCAAGAAGTCACAGTCAAATATTCTGTGAAACCACTTTATTAGAGCAAGATGGCAGGAGAGCTGCAGTCTGGTTTCCTTGGGGAGCTTCCAGTACTCAGGACAGTAGGAAGATGTGGAGAAGTGGATGGGCTGTGCATTCTTTCCTGGTGAAACATGGACTCACAGCTGACTGCTTGCACTCTTCTAGCTGCCAGCAACTAGAGAGCCGGGATCTGCAGTTTCTCTTGGGAGCTCCTGAGATGATCCTTATTCCCCTACTGGCTTTTTATACAGGTGAGCGCCAACAAGGTTGCTTCTATATATTCTTGAACTTGAGTCACCTCGAACTGTGTATTAATTACAATTTGCACCACCACGACCACCACCATGAATACTTAACTCCAAGCCTAGCCTGCAGCAAAGACAGCATTTGCCCACCCTCTACCCAGCCTACAGAGGCAAAGCTTGGCAGTGTGGCCCCTGTGGGAATAAGGGTGATAGGTAGTTTTGGAATTATCAGTTACATCCAGAGCAAGAGGAATACTCAAAGGAGGCAATCCTAAGTTTCATTTAATAGTAGCAAATTGGGCCAAATTTGAAAATAGCTTTCTGTTGCAGGGAAGTAAAATTCTTCTAAGAGATTTATTTTCCAGCAGTGTTAATTAATCCCTGGGTGTCACTTGGTGCTGTTGCTGAGAAGGTGTCTCTCTTAGGACACAAATTTTCCTTGCAGCCCACGAGTTTTGAAAATTGTCTCGGGGAGAACTGGATGGTTGCACTCTTGCCACCCCCCCTCCCCAAGGTAAAGCTGGCAGCAGCTTCCTCTTCAGTAGCTTAGCAGACACTTCCAAACTGTTGAAAAATGTAAGCTGGGTCAGGACAGGATGCAGGGAGAACAGTTGACAACACTAGACAATTCTATGGGCTCTGAATGAATTCAGGACGCAAGCATGCACAACATTAGTTCCTTTTTCTTTATCCCATGGAACAAGAAAAGGGACTCCACGGTTACAGAAGTAAAAGAAATTTCAGAGTCATAGCTGTGGGGATAAGGGCCCCCAATTTCTCCTGTGGTTCATAACACTAAAGTAGAGAGGTTGCTTGTGGCTGTAGAAATATTAAACTGCATTTTGGCCAAGGGCACTATTGGAGAGAAGACAGAGATAAAAGTCCATTACCAAAGATATCTGGGGGCAAGGAGTAAAGAAGATAAGATGACGGAGCTTCAGTAAGACAAAAGATCCATTCATGCAACCAACGTTACACACAAGTTAGGAAAGGGGGTAGCTGCCATGGGGTTCAGAATTTGGAAAGATGAATAGTCCCAAAAGAAGGGCATTTGGGCCCTGGAGAACAGTGTGAGGGAAGGTGGAGGAGGAAGAATCAACAAACACAGTTCATCAAAGCTGGAGCACAGATTTGAGGAATGGGGAAGCTATCAGAGAATGAGGCCAGGGAGGCAAGCAGGGGCCTGGCCATGCAGGGCCTTTCCACCACATGGAGGACTTTTTTTTTTTTTTTTTGACAGGCAGAGTGGACAGTGAGAGAGAGAGACAGAGAGAAAGGTCTTCCTTTTGCTGTTGGTTCACCCTCCAATGGCTGCCACGGATGGCGGGCTGCGGCCAGCGCACCGCGCTCATCCGATCACAGGAGCCAGGTGCTAGGTGCTTTTTCCTGGTCTCCCATGGGGTGCAGGGCCCAAGCACTTCGGCCTTCCTCCACTGCACTCCTGGGCCACAGCAGACGGCTGGCCTGGAAGAGGGGCAACCGGGACAGAATCCGGTGCCCCGACCGGGACTAGAACCCAGTGTGCCGGCGCTGCAAGGCGGAGGATTAGCCTGTTGAGCCATGGCGCCGGCCCACATGGAGGACTTTTAGTTCTAGATGTTAATGTAAATGGGGCTCAGGCCATCAACACATCTGTGTTTTTAGAAGTAACTAGTAATTACAGGGGTTTAAAGTAGAGGAGAGTGCATTTATCCTAGTGTTTAAAACACCTACGTCCCACATCAGGGCAGCTGGGTTCAACTCTTGGTTCTAGCTCCCAACTCCAGCTTCCTGTTGATGCCAACCCTGGGATGTAGTGGTGATGGCTCAAGTAATTCAGTTCCTTTCACTTACATGGGAGATCTGGATTTGTTTTCTCAGTTCCTGGCTATGGCTCCAGCCCAGCCCTAGTCGTTACAGAAATTTGGACATTTGGGGAGTGAACCAGTAGATGGGAAGTCAGTCTCTCTCTCTCGCTCTCGCTCTCTCTCTCACTCTTTCATCAATACATTGAAAAAGTGAGAGACAGAGAGAAGCACAATATGATGCAGCCAACCTGGTGGCAGCCACATCTTTGCACAGGATTTTATGGAAGCCTACTTGTTCATTACCCTAGCCAGCCTGGTGCCCAGGAACTGAAGCCTTAGCATTGAAGTTTGCTCACTAGTTACTTAATGTCTCTGAAACTCTATTTTTCCCATCCTTTAAAGTGGGGATATTATGTCATTTCACAGGGTTACTGTGATAATTAAATGAGTTAATAACATTGATAATGGCTTATAACATACTACCTGGTATGTAAATACTCAGTATATGCTATTTTCTTTCCTTTCTTTTTTCTCCTGTATTTGTGTATGTGGCGATAACCCTATTGGCATGAATTTCTGTCCCTTTCCCACTGTTCAAGTCTGACTTGATTTGTTTATTCATTTATTCATTAATCCATTCATTCAGCAATGGTTATTAAGTGCTTGTCATGTACCAGAAAATGTGATAGGGGTTGAAGATGAATATGGCAGTGCACACTCTATTGGAAAGGATAAATAAATATACAAAGGCAATGTAAAAATAATATGAAATCTTCCTTGACTGCTCCAGTTGTATATGATTAATCATCTCTCTGATTCTTTATGCCACTTTCATCATTTATGGTAAAATTACCTTGAAACATAGTTAACTTTTCAAGTGGCTATGATTCATCTCCCCAACCAGACGTAAGTTCTGTAAGGATGGGCACCATAGCTCATCATTTTTGCTACTTCCTCATTGCTTTGATCATGAGAATTCAATAAATACATGAAAATGATTGTCATGAGATAGAGAGACAGGACTTTATTCATTCACACAGGTATGCAGGTGAATTCCACTTAGTCTCTGCTTCTCTTTTTCAGATGTATCATGGAATCAATATCCAAAGAAATAAGACATGCAGTATAAGTTTTTACCCATAAGAATGATATGTTTTTTCCCACTATGTACAAAATTCCTATTTCCAAACTCCAACCTTTCTCCAGTCTTCAGTCGCACCCAGGACCTCACTTACATTCTGCAGTGCAATGACCTACATTTTTCTTTCATGAAAAAAGGAAACTACATTAAATGGACATTTCTCAGACTTTCTCTCCATTTCCTCCCCCACACACATTCATTTATGGCTTCATCTATCTTTCTCTCATCCCATCCCATCTTCATTCTTGCTTAATCTTACACACTTCAACTCTCCTCGGAGTCTGATTTTCTCCCAATTCAGATGAATCTTAATTGTTCACTTATTCCTCCCTGCCCTATGCCCAATTCCTAGGATTTGAGCTTTTCTCAACTGGCTACTTTCTTGGAGCAATCAATAAGGGTCTCTAACTATCTAAAGAGTAAGAAAGAAGATGGAGCAGGAGGAAAAGATAAAGAAAAGAAAACCCCCTCTTTGACTAATTCCCTCCCCTAACTGCCTCATTTCTGTCCTTGATTCATAACCAAGCTTAGTTTTGGTGTGGACCACACTTTTAAAAGACTTTCCTCCATTTAAAAAATGAATACTGCCTCCATACAGAAGTCTCAGAGAAAATTTCACAAGTATTTTTTTTTTTTTGACAGGCAGCGTGGACAGTGAGAGAGAGAGAGACAGAGAGAAAGGTTTTCCTTTGCTGTTGGTTCACCCTCCGATGGCCGCCACGGCCGGCGCACCGCGCTGATCCAAAGGCAGGAGCCAAGTGCTTCTCCTGGTCTCCCATGGGCTGAAGGCTCAAGGTCTTAGGCCATCCTCCACTGTACTCCCGGGCCATAGCAGAGAGCTGGCCAGGAAGAGGGGCAACTGGGACAGAATCTGGCGCCCCAACTGGGACTAGAACCCGGTGTGCTGGCACCACTAGGCGGAGGATTAGCCTGTTGAGCTGTGGCACCTGCCTTCACAAGCATTTTTAATTTCTATATATTTCGTTCAATTTAAATTTAAGGACAGAATGCTTTTTTCATAACTGAATCACAAATTACTTAATCAATGCCTTATAATTGAATGTTAAGGTTGTTCTCAATTTTCTGTCATTATAAACAATGTTGTGATAATTAGCTGTATATGTGCATTTTGTGCACTGATAATTAGTAATAAAATGCAATTTATGGGTCAGAATCCAAATTTTGGAAGGGTTAAATATTTTCACAGATAACCCACCTTGAAGGAGCTCACTTAAAGTCCATACTTCTTTCCCTGGCATTCACTCTTCAGCTCACAGAAATCTGACTTCCAATCTCACCACATCATTGAATCTGTTTAAATTATCTTTTGGCATCCAATTTCTAGATTGGTCTCCCTAACTCCTCTAAAGCATCTGGCACCATTGACATTCTCTTCCCACTCCCAAGAAATTTTCTACTCTTAATTTCAAGTCCATCGCCTTAACCACTCAGCCACAACTCCCTGTTCTAGTCTTAATTTCTGCTACATCACTGATCCTTGCCTTCTTTCTTGCCTTTCTATGTTCCCATCTTCCAATTCAGGTTTTCCTCATTGCTTGGGCTACGCATTAAAGCTGTTGTAAGATACTCATCCCATCAAACAACATTTTAAAATACCACCAGAAACAGCTAACTCCAAAAACTCTGACTGCAGTTCAAGAATGTTTTGCCTTAGTTCTAAGCTAGTATATCCAGTCACCAACTGGACATTGCTTTCATATTCAACTTTTACAAAATTGAACTTATCCTCCTTGCCAACTAGTTTCTTTGTTGGCATTTTATATCACAACTATGTTGACTGTATGATAGAACCTAGTTGTCTATCTCAGAGCCATTCCCACTTCTCATTATGCACCATGTCCTACTTTTTTTCTCAGTAGAGCTCTCCTTTTTTCCCCTAGGCTGTCAATGTCATAATCAGTGTTCCTTTCATTGTACAGCCCTTTCTACACTGAACTATGACTGACCTTTTATATTTTCTGTAACCTATTATTCTGTGGACTTTTGGTCTTGGGAACTGAGATTGAGTCCTCCAAGCCACAACACAAAGTCTTTTTTGGAAAAGGGATAGATATGTTAATACATTTGTTTACATTCAATAAAAATTTTTTGAAATGAAAAACTGAATACATGAATGATGGCATTATGCTCCTTGTCACACTTCTGAAGTAGATGGCATCTATGGTTCTTGCCTTCCTTGTCTGCCTCCCTTAAGTTATTCTTTCTTCTCTCAAGGCATTCAGACCTTCAGTGTTGATCAGCGTCTTCTATGTAGACTAATGAACTGAAAAAGACTTCCCTTGTGATATGTGTGATAGCTCTCCTAGAACTATTTGCATGTTGACTGGTCTGTAGTATAGTAGAAACGAATGACTGGTGGAGGACAATGGATGTTTGCAATCATTTCATGTTGCCCGTATGTAACAGAAACAGAATTTCCGTGCAATTTAATAGCAACTAAACATTTGCCTTGAGAAAATATGCTAGAGTAGGTCACAGTGTTATATAGACACATGGTCTTAGCACATGGTCTTCTGGCTCAGGGACATGAGCTATGTTGTGGAGAGGAATCCCTACATAAAAGGGCCAAATACAAAGCCACGCTCCCATGGTTGAACGTGTTTTTTGTGGTCCACGTTTTTTTTTTTTTTTTAATGTCAATTAAGCCACATATCTCAACCTCAGAAACTATCTTGTTCTTTACTCAAATGTTTAAAGGAGAGGGAAAAAAAATCTTCAGCCTTGCTAATTCTTTGTATAGTTCTTGCATTAAGTCATTAAAATCCCTCTACAGAGCTTTACAGGTACTCAAGTGGATTTAAAAGAAAAGTGCAGGACAGTTTGTATTTCAAGAATTATGTAACACTCATTCAGCTTAGCCCCTGTTTTTTTCTTTTCAAACTCTCAGTGGCCCCCAGCTTAATATGGAGAATAATGCACTCAAAATAATGCCGGTCGGCACAGCAGTCTCTCATTTCTTCAGGCCACAGGATTCCTCATTATACACAATCAAGATAATGTTCTATGCTGGCACACTGGGCTCTCCCCAAACATCACTACATTCATATAATACATCATTTAATTGGTGAGGAATGAAGAAAGTGCAGGATTAGATCATGGTAGCAACAGACTGGTTTTTGAAGTGCTGTGACATTATTTTATAAACGACATACCTCAATCTGAAGATACTTTATACTTGAGGCACTATAAATTCCACTTGCATTTGTTGGTTGGTTCATTGGATGGGTGGGTGGTTTTTTGAGTTTCTGCTGAAATCTATTTTCTTTTATTCCTGTGAAAACATTAGCATGAAACATTGAACAGCTTCCATCCTGCCAAAAGCAATGCTTCACTTCATGGGTATCTGTGACTTCCACTGTTCCTTCCTAAGCCAGTAGTACCTGGCAAATGACATCACTGAAGACTCTGTTTCTGTTTTTTCCCACCAGCAAGATGTGGCTGGAAGAAGCAAATATCTAATCCTACTTGTCCCTCAACCCTCTGCATTTCTCTTCAGAAGTATCTCCTCTAGACACAGTACTTCCTTTATTCATCTGTGTAACATTTTTTGAAAAGTCTTATTTATTTATTTATTTATTTATTTATTTATTTGAAAGGCGGAGTTATTGAGAGAGAAAGAGAGAGAGAAACAGAGATAGTGATTGAGATTGAGATTCTATTTGCTGGTTCACTATTTAAATGGCTTCAGCTTTTGGGTTTGTACTATGTTGAAACTAGGAGTCTGGAATTTCAGCTGGGTCTTCCACCTGGGTGGCAGGGGTCCAAGCACTTGGGCCATCTTCTGCTGCCTTCCCAGCATACACATTAGCAGGCGGTTGGATTAGAAATGGAGCAGCCAGAACTCGAACCTGCACTCTGATGATGCCAGCATTGCCTGCAGAGACTTACTCTGCTGCACCATATTGCCCACCTCCTGTGTAACATTTATTATTAACCATGTTCAAGGAATTTATACTCTTTATTATTATTTTAACACTTTACTTTGCAGGAGTCTCTGTCAGAGTCTTTAAGAATGATACTAAGACATCCATTTACTACCAAGATGAGTAGCATGGACCAGATTTACACCCTGGCTGAAAGAACTAAAAACAAACAAACAAAACAGAAAATGTATGTTAAAAAAACTGTTTTTCAAGACATTGGAATTTGAGGCTGGCATTGTGGCATAGCAGGTTAAGTCTCTGCCTACAAAGCTGCATACCATATGGTGTCAGTTCAAGACCTGACTGTACTACTGATCCATCTCCCTGCTAATACACCTGGGAAAGCAGTGGAAGATGGCCCAAGTGCTTGGGCTCCTGCACCTAAGTGGGAGAAGCTCCAGGCTCCTAGCTTCAGCCTTGCCCAGCCCTGGCCATTGTGGCCATTTGGGGAGTGAACCAACAGATGGCACATTGCTCTGTCTCTCCTCTTCTATGTAACTCTGCTTTTCAAATAAATAGAAAATAAATCTTTTTTTCTTAACACAAAAAGGACATTGGAATTCATAAAATTAAGAGCAATGACTGCTGAAAAATAGGAGAAGAATGAGATGAGTACTGTGAATGTCCAGTTTATTAACTGGAAAAAATTTCCCAGGCTGTAGAATAAGAAAGGATTCATATCCTTTTGCCTGAACTGAGAAATAAACTGGAAGTCTAGACAGGCCCAGGCAGCTGGAACTCATTGTTCAGGGTGCCAAAAAGGAGAGTGTTTCACAGTGAGTTCTGGAGATCTTCAGGCAGTCTCCCTGAAGTATAAAATAATTACACCTCATTATAGAATTCTGCTCAGGAGTAACACAGGTGATAGAATTTGACAAGGACACTGAAAGAGTTATGATAACTGTATGCCATGTGTTCACTAAGGTAGAGAAAAAAATTGTTAAGCAGAGACACAGAAATTTATTAAAGATGGAAAGCAAACTTATAGAAATGAAAACTACAATGCCTGAAATGAAAAATATACTGTGTGAGAATAAAAATAGATTAGATGCTCACATGAAAAATCTTAGTGGATTTTCAGACACAGAATTAGAAGTTACCCAAAAGGAAACACAGAAATAAAAAAAAAAAAAAAAGACTGCAGGGGCAGGTGTTTGTTATAGCATTTAAGATGCTACTTGAGATGCCCACATCCCATTTCAGAGTGCCTGTTTCCAAATCCCAGCTCTGCTCCCAATCCCAGCGTCCAGCTGATGCACACTCTGAGAAGTAACAAGTAGTAGCTCAAGTAATTGGGTCCCTGACACCCACGTAGGAGATCTGGATTGAGTTTCCAGCTTGAGCTTCAGTCTAGCCCAGCCTCGGCTCTTGTGAGCAGCTGGTGAGTGAACCAGTGGATGGAAGAGAGATATCATTTGCTCACCTTCTCTCCCTTTCAAGTAAATAAATAGATAAATAAATAAAAATTTTAAAAATTTCCAACTCTTTCCTTAAAGAAAGAAAGAAAACTGAAAAAAATAAATGAACTGAGCTTCCATGAATTTTACAACTAAGTGACCTAAGATACGTGTAACTGGTGTCCACAAAAGAGAAGGGGCAGATAAAATATGAAAAGGTGTAAGGTATAATGGCCAAATATTTTCCAAATTGGATGAGAACTATAAAGTCAACCTCATAAAACCTAGACACCCAACAAACCTCAGCGCAAAAAAAAAAAAAAAAAAAAAAAAAAGAAGAAGAAGAAGAAAATGGCATCAAGAATCATCATTGTTAAGATGGTCAAAACCAGTCACAAAGGCCAGCACCGTGGCTCACTAGGCTAATCCTCCACCTGCGGCACTGGCACCCTAGGTTCTAGTCCCAGTCAGGGCACCAGATTCTGTCCTGGTTGCTTCTCTTCCAGTCCAGCTCTCTGCTGTGGCCCGGGAAGGCAGTGGAGGATGGCCCAAGTGCTTGGGCCCTGCACCAGCATGGGAGACCAAGAGGAAGCGCCTGGCTCTTGGCTTCGGATCGGCTCAGCGCAGCCAAAGGAAAAAGGAAGACCTTTCTCTCTGTCTCTCTCTCTCTCTCACTGTCTAACTCTGCCTGTCAAAAAAAATAAACAGTCACAAAAAGAAATCTGAAGCAGCCAAGGGAAGAAAGGCATATTATGGGCAGAACAAAGATAAGGATGATAACAGACTTCTCACTGGAAACAGTATAGCAGCATCTTTTAATTACTAGAAGAAAAACACTGATTTAGAATTTTATATCCAGCAAAATACTTTATAAAAGTGAAGGCAAGGCATAATGGGTAAAGCAACCTACTGTAGAGCCGGCATCCCATATGGGCACCACTTCAAGTCCTGGCTGCTCCACTTCCAATCCAGCTCTCTGCTAGCATGCCTGGGAAAGCAGTGACGGGCGGCCCAAGTGCTTGGGCCCCTGCACCCATGTGGGAGACTCAGATAAACCTCCTTGCTCCTGGTTTCAGCCTGGCACAGCCTTGGCCATTGAAGCCATTTGAGGAATGAACCAGCGGATGGAAGATCTGTCTCTCTCTCGCTCTGCCTGTGCCTCTCGCTCTCCCTAAGTCTATCTTTCAAAAAATAAATAAATCTATTAAAAAAAAAAGTAAAGGCAAAATAAATGCTTTTTCAAGAGTACAAAGCTGAAATAAATTAATCATTTTTCTTTTTATTTAAATCTCCCATAAAGAATTTTTGCTTTTCTTTTGGAACTGGAACTAATATGCACTGCCGAAAGCATGTAAAATCACATCACCATTTTGAAAACTAGGTTAACAACTTCTTAAAAAGTTACATCTACTAGCCATTCCATTCCCAGACATTTACCTCAGAAAAACAAGTCTTGATCCACACATCAACCTTTATACAAATGTTTACAACAACTTTATTTGTAAGTAGTCAATAAATGGAAATAATCCAAAAGTCCATCTGCAAACAATGTGGTATATCTATACAATGGAATTCTATTCAGCAATAAAAAGGAATGAACTACTAATATGTGGAACAACACAGAAGGATATCAAAATACTTATATTGAGAAAAAGAAGTCAAAATTTAAAAATAATGTATATGTGTGTATATATATATATATATATATACACATATATAAAATTCCAGAAAGTACAAATTAATCCATTTTGACTTTCAGTGATTTGAATGTGTTCCCCAAATTTCATAAGGTGGGCATTTAATTCAGATGTTAATTGCAGGTGGTGCCTTTGAGAATTAAAATGAAAGTCATCAGCTAAGTCCCTCAATGGGACTGGTGGCTTTCTAATAAGAGTGGAGAGCCTAGCTGCCCAGTTTGCTCTGTCCTTCCATGTAATGCCCACCCTGTGAGAAGACCCTCATCAGATGGCTGCACCTTGCCCCCATACTCTTGGACATCCCAGCCTCCAGAACTGTAAAACATAAATTTCTTTTCTTTATAAATTACCCAGGTTGGGATATTTTGTAGTAACAAGGAAAAACAAACTAACACATGATGGAAAGTAGATCAGTGGTTGTTTGGGCTTGAATAAGATAGACTAATGCATTTTTGAAATTCATGCACATGAGGGTTTTCAAAATCATCCAAAGATTTCAAAATAGAAATTTTCACCAAAATAAACTTATCTTTGAATTCCATTTCACCACAAACTTTTTGAAGTACTTGCATGTAAAATCAATTGGTACCAAAAGACTTGAGTCTGATTCCCACAAAATGACCTTGACATGTCCCACACACTTCTCTGGGATCAAATTCTTGCACTATGAAACAGAGATAATGCCAGCAAATTCAAAGAGTTGGTGCAGAGGGCAACAGAGAAAGAAAAGGAGAAAGGAAAGGGAATGCTGTCTTGTGCTTCCGGGCCACAAATTCTACAAGCTTCCTCTTTGCTGGAGGATTCAAGTGAGCCTCCTCAACCACTTCAGGGAGCACCGCAGGGCCCTCAAACCATGAATCACTTCCGTGTTTGAAGCTGTCTGGGAGAATAGGCTGGTTGGTGAGAAGCACTCTGCTTCTGTGTGACAAGAGTCATGCATAAAGGAACAGTGGAAATCGGTGCAAATGGCCAGCTCAGATTTTATGTTTCTAGCCATGAAAACCATACAATTTGCACTGTAAAATTATGCTGGCTTATTCCTCTCAGTGGATGCGTCTCGCTTATCATTTGTTTTAATTATTCTTGATGTGTTGCCTATCACATCACAAAGAGAAAGCAATAAGCAGTTGTCATAACAACAAAGCTCTTCATTACCCTGGGAACCTTCGACAGCTTTATTTAAAATGAAGGAGAAAAAAGAACCCTAACCAATTAGCTTTATCAGTCTGATTCATGTTCTTCTTAAACTGATAACAGTGTTTCCTGAAGAACTTACAATTTGATGGGGAATGTGTCATGAATATTTATGCTAACATAAAACTCAAAGAAAAATTGGCAAGCTAATTATCACTTGGAAGGTGTTTCGGTCAAATTCCTGCCCGGTGATCCATTTGATTTTTTTAAATGACTTTTATTAAGCAAATCAAAGAATTAGTGGGACTTTCACCAACATCTATTTATTGGTTCAAGAACAGCCATGAGACCTCTTTAGGTTTAAACTTTAAAGCTAAGGTTTCACCCTCACTAATTCGATTTGCTTTAACTTCTCATTCAGCTAAACCGGAAATGTTCTCGCCTGCTTCCACTCTTCCTTCTCTGTGCTAGAGATACGGCGGAAGTCTCCAGACAGTTTTTAATTCCGCCCTTCTCTGCAGAATTTAAAAAGCAGATGTTTTCTTCTGGCTGCAGGAGATAAGACTGAGAAGTAATTATTGTTCTGGTCCCAAATCCCACAGGTGTTTTCATTCCTGCCCTTTGACCACAGGAAAAATAAATACTAAACCTGAGAGGGTCTAGCTGGGGCACTCTTCAAGTTCAGACTTGAAGCCAAATGTGTGACTACCTCCTGGAAGTGAAAACCTGTGCAGGAGTCAGAAAATGTTTTCTGTCAAGAGCTACATATTAAACTGTTTTGACTTTGCAGGACACAGGGTCTCTGTTGAAACTTCTCAGCTCTATCGCCACTGAGTGAAACAGCCATGGAGAATATGTAAACCAATGGGCTTAACTGGATCCGGCCCAGCCATAGTTTGATATCTCCAAAGGATTCCCAAGAAATTAGGTGTCTCCCACGAAGGAAACAAGTGCATGCAGTATTTAAATAAACACTGTGAACATTTGGGTAACATGTTCACAAAGGTTTTTCCTATATGTTACTTCATTTAATCCTAAAATGAGGATTATTGTAAGAGGGAGGCATTCTCATTTTTTCATCGTCCACAAGGGAAAAGCAGGCCTGAGGTGCTTAGGTAACTTGCTTTCCAAGATTAAATCACTGGGGCCGGCGCTGTGGCTCACTTGGTTAATCCTCCGCCTGCATCGCCAGCATCCCATATGGGCTCCAGGTTCTAGTCCCGGCTGCTCCTCTTCCAGTCCAGCTCTCTGCTGTGCCCCAGAAAGGCAGTGGAGGATGGCCCCTGCACCCGCATGGGAGACCAGGAAGAAGCACCTGGCTCCTGGCTTCGGATCAGCGTAGCTCCGGCCGTAGCGGCCATTTTGGGGGGTGCACCAACGGAAGGAAGACCTTTCTGTCTCTCTCTCTCTCTCTCTCTCACTGTCTAACTCTAGCTGTCAAATTAAAAAATAAAAAAGATTAAATCACTGATCTCTTGATTTCAGTTCCCATGCTCTTTCCAACACCCAGCTGCCTCATAAACAAAGAAATCCATATGGATCAAACAGAAACAAATATGATTGATCAAAATGTCTTATAGATGTGGTTAATGCCCAACAGAGTGAAAAATAATGCTTTAATGCTCCTCAAACCCCACTGATTCCCCCTTATACTAACTCAAGCATTAGACCAAGCTGTGAGCAACAAGAAAACTCTGTGTCCTAGGTTCATGGGTCATTTTAGGAACTAACCACATAGGCCTGGTTTACTCTAAACTGCCTGACTCCCCAAATGGCAACCAACAATGATTAGCAAATGGTTTGAAATCAAAGAGGAAGAGCCTTCACTTTGAACCAAATTCAGGAGCAGTGATGGACCAGGCTTGGAACACACTCAGAGGCCACATAGAGGAAAGAATATTCAGTTCCTAAAGACTGTGCAGACAACTACTACTTAATTATGACGACTCCACACAGGATATTGCATTAGGAGACACAGATGCACCATCTGTTAAGGAAATATGATTTAACTGATTTTTTTCCAGTAGAATTTAGCCCTGTAAATATTAACTCTATATTGTTTGGCTCAAATGAAAATCTTCATGAAAAGTATTTGCTGATGAGGCATGTGTGGTATCCTTTGTATCCAAGGTAATTCATTTCTATGAACATTTACTGAAGGACTCATGTTTGGCATAGAAAGATAATCTCTGCCTCTAGGGACTTTACACTTTTATGAGTATGACCCAAGGTAGAATTCATTTCAGTAACAGACTTAATATTATGTGGATTCAGAGAAAGAAAAGATCTAGGGAAACAGGAGTATATTATTCTGTTTGGGTTGCTAAAAGAAAATACCAGAGACTATGCTGTTTGGCTTATAATCAGCAGAAAGTTCTATCTCACAGTTCTGGATGGTGGGAAGTAGCAGAGGAAGGTGCCAGTGCATCTGGCAAGGGCCCATTTCATCACAGATATACGTTTCTCACCATGACCTCACAGGTGGGAGAGGTTAGGGGATTCTCTGGGTCTCTTTAAAAGGGCACTAACTCCACTCACAGGGCCCCACCATCATGACCTAATCTCCTCCCAAAAGTATCATCAGTTATACCATCACATAGGGGCTGGGATTTCAACATATGAACTTGGGGAGGGCACATTCCGTTTATAACAATAGTGATCAGGAGAAGTTGACAGGAAGAGAGGGAAAGTAGCTGTCCTGCTCATGAACTTGCAGAGACAAAGATACTGGGGCAGAAATTCTATTAACATAGGGGCCGGCATTGTGGGGTAGCAGGTAAAGCCACTGCCTGCAACGCTGGCATTGCATGTGGGTGCCAGTTCATGTCCTGGCTGTTCCACTTCCCATCCATCTCCCTGTTACTAAGAAACCTTTTTGGTTCTACATACATGGAGGACCTGGAAAAAGCTCCTGGATCCTAGCTTTGGCCTAACCCAGCCCTGGCTGCTGCATCCATCTGGGAAGTGAATCAGCAAATGAAGATCTCCCCTTCTGTCTCTCCCTCTCTCTCTGTAACTCTGACTTTTAAATAAATAAATAAACCTTTTTAAAAAAAGAAAGAAAACTATGTTGTACATTGGGTATTTTGTTGGTTTGTAATCCATCACAGAGATTAAAACTAGAAGTCCAGAGGCCATATTCAGCCTGGAAACTTGATTTTCATTTTTGTTTCGCATATTTTTTAAAATTTCAATCAGTTACCAACATTTGAACGTTGGAAGACTTGGCGTAAAAGTCAGATTTCTGGCTCCTTTTAAAGAACTGGGTAGCAATCAGGGCACCATTACTGCCTGCCAACCATAAGCCCTGTAGAGGCTCAGCCCATGAGATATGGCTTGACTTCTCTCCTTTGTTTGTTTGTTCCCCTCCAGACACACTTTGTACCCACAAGTTGAGCTTGCAGCAACTAGTTAAAAAAAAAAAAAGGCATGATAAGAGAACTTGAAGCCATTTCAGTGTGATTAGGAGGGTGTTTAAAATTATCTGTCCATTTTAAAACTAAGTGAGTGACTATTAAACTGTGAATCATGAATTACTGAAATAGGAAAAAAATTAGAATAAGTAGATTGAATCACCTCTACTGCAGAGAATATAATTGAGTTGCCCATAAGCCTCAAATTGTGAATTTGACCCAGTAGACAATGGTGAGCAATCAAAGGGATTTACACAAAGGAGTAAATGCTGGAGTTAATTCTGCCTTGTCCAAAAGATGTCAATTCGGACTAAAATAAATTTGAAAATTTTATGTGCTTTGTTTCAGCAAGTGAACAACTTATTTTATGAACTACGTTGGAACTAAATGTACTGTGAATTATACTGATGTTTTGATTTATAACTTAGTTGACCTCAATTTGAATCATTCATCTTAAAATTTTCTTCAGTTCTCTACATGAATTTCAAAACATTTCCCATAAATATACATTGAAACCACAATCATTAAATTGCTTTAGTTTCATAAAGCTATGTGTTTTCCTATAACGTTCTTTTTTATATCATTTATAGGCAATTGTTTTCAAATGGAAGATAATTCATGCTGAATACATATTTTAAAGTTCATTTTTAAATATAAGAGAATTATTTTTGAGACATACATGTATATATACTATCAAATTCTTCGAATTTTCTGTTGATTTTTTTGTAGGAAGTTCGCTATAAAATGCCAAAGTGTGTTGGTTACCTAAGGAATTTAAAGTTACTCCTTTCATAGCATTTATTTATTTCATTTATTTATTTATTGACAGGCAGTTAGACAGTGAGAGAGAGAGAGAGAGAGAGAGAGAGAGGTCTTCCTTTTCCTTTGGCTCACCCCCCAAGTGGCCACTGTGGCTGGCTCGCTGCAGCCAGCGCACCGCGCTGATACGAAGCCAGGAGCCAGGTGCTTCTCCTAGTCTCCCATGCGGGTGCAGGGCCCAAAGACCTGAGCCATCCTCCACTTCACTCCCGGGCCACAGCACAGAGCTGTCCTGGAAGAGGGGCAACCAGGACAGAATCTGGTGCCCCAACTGGAACTAGAACCTGATGTGCCAGCGCCGCAGGCGGAAGAGTAGCCTATTGAGCTGCGGCGCCGGCCCCTTTCATAGCATTTATATATACACAGTCAGCCTTTTGAGTAAACAGTGTCTCTAACAAGAACTATTTTATCCTTTATTTCAAACATTCATATTTTCTTTGTATATTCGTGTAATAATTTCAGTAATTTATGGCCTATATATTATAGTGTCTCTCTTTTAATGACGTGAACATGGTGGTTTTAAGTACCTCCTGGTAATAAATTGGTTAAATCTCTTCTCACATTTTCTAAGGAACTATGTCACTGTGTGGGCACACCTCACCCTTTCACCATTTTTAAAAATTCTCTTTTTTGCATTGCATTACCCTTCCCTCTCCTAAGGTTGTTAGTCACAGCTCCTTTTAAATTTTAGTATATTTATAAAATTTCAAACCCAGCATTTGGGCTGTTGGCCAAGAAAAATTCCAGCAATAACTACTAGTTATATATCAGCTAAGGTTATTTTCATTCCTGTCACTGCTATATTGTTGTAGAACCTTTAGTTTTTAGAACCACAATCTCCTTAGTTCAATACAAATAATGAGCTTGAACCTGACAATTGTATTAGAATTGAACATATTTTTACCTCCTGAATAGGGCCCGTCAGATGACAAATTTTAAAATAATCTCCTCTTCAAGATGAAGGCTCTTAGCAGACCAACAAATGTTTGTCCTCACAATAGAACTAACAAGGAAATGATAATTACTTTGGTAGTCATTGGGTTTCTGGAAGAGATACCTACACATGTGCACACATTCAGGTGTAGCTGTGCCATTTATACCTCATAAATCAATCTGGCAGGACCTTATAATCACTTGTGCTTTTCGTGTCTGAATCTCCTTAGCTTTACAATGTCTTGCTTATGTTGAAATCCCAAGATCATGTGTATTACTGCAAAGTGTTTCACCAAATAGACATAAACAGACTTGCTTGTATTCTTCTCAATCAAGAAATGTGATTTCTTCACTTAGTCTTCCTAAAATCCTACTGCTTGTCTTCTGCACCCTGTTGTATTTTGTGCGTACGTGATTGTGTTGCCACTTATGTCCTCAGTCTATTCAGCATTATTACTATTTTCCTCCAATATGAGTGTTTGTGTCTGTGTATTTTCCCAAGCTCAATCGTTGTATTTATCAAAACATTACTGTTTGGAATAATTGTCTGATGGATTTAGTCAAACAATTTTCTTTTCCCATTTGAAGTTCAGGTATACCCAATAGAAATTAGGTGATGGTTTTTGAGTGTCCTTCTAATAAATAATTAAGTCAAGTTCCAAATGTGTTACTGATATTGAATTCCTTTATTTAGTCATTTGTATCTACAATTATTCTTGATTGCTACAATCTAAATAGAATTTGCTTCTCTAAATTCATGCATTCATATATACCTTAAATTCTTATGTGTCAATGGCTGATGGATTAAGGGTGGAAATGTGGCCGGTGCCACAGCTCACTAGGCTAATCCTCCACCTGCGGCGCTGGTACCCCGGGTTCTAGTCCCAGTCAGGGCGCCAGATTCTGTCCCGGCTGCTCCTCTTCCAGTTCAGCTCTCTGCTTTGGCCCAGGAAGGCAGTGGAGGATGGCCCAAGTGCTTGGGCCCTGCACCCTCATGGGAGACCAGGAGGAAGCACCTGGCTTCTGGCTTCGGATTGGCGCAGCGCGCAGTTTGCAACATGCCAGCTGTAGCAGCCACTTGGGGGGTGAACCCACCGAAAAAGACCTTTCTCTCTTTCTCTCTGTCTCTCTCTCTCTCTCACTGTCTAACTCTGCCTGTCAAAAAAAAAAAGGGGGGGGGGGTGGGAATGTGACCTAATTATGGCATCTGGGAGGCAAGCCTAGTGGGAGATCTTTTTTTCCCCCAAAGATTGACTATTTATTTATTTGAAAGGTGGGACCAGAGACAGAGACAGAGGGACAAAACAGAGGTAAAGGGAGACAGAGATTGTCCATCTGCTGAGTAATTAATCAGCAAATACCCAAATAGTTGCAAATCTGGGCCAGGCTGGAGCCAGAAGCCAAGAAGTACACCCGTGGAACTACCTTCCCAGAAACATTAGCAGAGGGCTGGATTGGAAGAGCAGTCAGGACTCTAACAGCATTCTGCTAAAGGATTCCAGTGTCACAGGCAGCATCTTAACCCACTGCGCCACAGTATTGGCCCCTGGGATCCAGGGATTTCTCATCACCCCAGCAACTAATTCATAGGGAGAGGGAGAATATTGAGAGAGATAGTCAAATCATATACTATTCATGATTTTTGAGGAAAAAAAAAATCAGTGCAATTGTAGAGAAAACGTTATCAACATTTAGAGACTGAGATAAACAAGAAATGCAAAGTATAGCCAGATAGCTATCACTGGATATTTTAACATTCAGTACACAGCAGGGACTCATTACATGCTTGCAGGATCTATGCATGGTGGTATTTCACTATTTGTGTGAGCTTGTACATGTGCAAGTCACTGTGACAGAACTTTGTGTAGATTACCTATTTTGAAAAACTAAATTTTTATCAACAGGTAAAAAATTCATTTTTATAAATATTATTTAATGTATATGACATTAAAGGCAGAGTTATATAATTCTCTTTGCATGCTCTGTCCCATGCCAGGCTCCATAATGTTAACACTAGCCAAGTTCTAACAATCCCAAAAGGAATGCTGTAGTGACTTCCTTAACAGAATTCGAGGGAGTGCCTTAATCTTACACAAAAATGAGAGCTATATACATTTTGCTGCTCTTAGGGCTAATGATAACACCACAAATTATAAACCCACCCAGTGGTGATCACATACCACTGCCTCTTCAGGACCTTAAGCTATTATGAGCAAAAGAAGAGTTTATCTTACCTTGTCTTCTCTTGTGTTAGCCCAATTCATCCACACAGTTCTCTAGGATGGTCTTCTCTTTCTTTCTAGAGGAGTCTCTGGAACAAGAAAAGATGATATTTCATCTACAAATGGCCACAGTTGTCTTTAGATTCCCCCTCTTTGAGTTTCTTAAGAGCTTTCCTCCCCTCCAACGTGTCCAGTTCTCATTTGTTTTTTGGCTCAGAGCCATCTGTCTGGCTAGCGCCCTCTCTGCCAATTACTGTCTCTGGCAGACAGGATCAAAGTTCAGACTCAGAGTCCACACTCACTGGCAATGTGAATGGTTTCCCATTTTGAAAATGTGTTCCCCAGTGTCCCTGCCATTATCCCACTTCAATCTGCACATCCTGTTGGAAGCAATGGTTCAGAGACTTTGCTGCGTTATCCTTTCCTACCCAGAACTGTGTGAGCTGTATCTGTATCTATTTGTGATTCACTTTTCACATCCTCAAATCCTTTCCTTGTGTTCCCTATGATTTTACTACTTGCCTGAGCTAGTGTTCTTTTTCCATTTGCGGTTTTCCAGTGTTGCGGTTATGGGTAAAGGATAAGCCCTACTAGATAGACCTCAATTCCAATCTGAAGCACATGTAACTATCAATCTTTGATGTTCATGATTTACTGAACCTGCAGTGGTTCTGATCCTTTCATTCACACTGAGATCATCGTCCAGGTGCTATATGAAGTACTCCAAATGCTTTATTCTGAGATGTGAGTGAGAATATTTGTAACTTGAATTAGAAAAGCTGTAACCTCAGTCATTCAACATTTTTAAAACTTTTATGTGCTAGAGAAATGGCAGGGAACAAGATAAGCAGAGGCTCTGCTCTCTTAGAATTTACATTCCAAGAGTTTGTCATTAGTTAGTATTTATCAACTACATTCGATATGGAAAACATCTTAGCTGTTTGAAAGCAGCCAATAAATAACATCTTTTTTTTTCACCAATTGAATTCAGAATCAATTTAGAGATAGAAAAGATGGCAATCAAACCAACATCTTCATTACTGTTGAAGCTGATTGGAGAATGTGGCTTTAGTGCTGCCTTTATTGCTGATTTAAAACCCTTGTTTCCTTATTCCTAGGTATAGTCTGACACTTGCAAGACATTGACCCTAGAAACACAGCCCCATATTGTGGTAGAGGCCTTCCTGAAACCAAAGGGGGAAAAAAAACTACCTTATCCTGGGAATGGAATGTGGCCATTATCTAAAGCTTCTGCCTGCTAGCACAAGCAATGGTGCTAGCCAATTCCAGTGCACAGCTCAGTGTGTGGGGGGAAGAATCATTAGGTGTATTAAGGGAAACTGGTTAAACATTAACAGTAACTATGAGTCTGCTGTGTATCCTGCTTCCCATGTTGGATCATTCTCTCCCTTTTTCATTCTATCAGTTAGTATTAGCAGACACTAGTCTTGTTTGTGTGATCCCTTTGGCTCTTAGACCTATCAGTGTGATCAATTGTGAGCTGAAATTGATCAGTTGGACTAATGAGATGGCCTTGGTACATGCCACCTTGATGGGGTTGTATTGGAAACCCCTGGCACAATTCTAACTCCATCATTTGGGGCCGTTCCGATTGAGCCTGTCCCAAGCAGACTCATAGAATGGCAGATGTCCTAAATAGCACTCTGGCCTCAGAATCAGCCCTTAAGGCATTCGGATCTGGCTCAAGAGCCCATGAGAATATTTTAGGCATGGAAAGCTAAGACACTCTGGAAAAAACAGAAGACCTAAATGAAAGATCTCTGCGAGTGAGATCCCAGTGGAAAGAACGGGGCCATCAAAGAAGGAGGTACCTTTCTCTGAAGGGAGGAGAGAACTTCCACTTTGACTATGGCCCTGTGGGAATAAGATCGAAGTCGGCTAACCCTAAAGGCTTCCATAGCCTCGGCAACTCATGACCAGAGCCTAGGGAGATTACTGACGCCATAAACAAGAGTGTCAAATTGTTAAATCAACATCAGGAGTCACTGTGTACTTGCGTCTCATGGGGGATCTGTCCTTAGTGTGTTATCCAATGTGAAGTGATGCTATTACTAGTACTGAAACAGTATTTTTACACTTTGTGTTTCTGTGTGGGTGCAAACTGATGAAATCCTTACATAGTATATATTGAATCGATCTTCTTTATATAAAGATAATTGCAAATGAAAAAAAAAATCTTGGTGTTAAACTGGAAATTGCATAGACAATTAATCAATTTTTTAAAAAAAAAAAAATCATGTAGGATCTCTGTCCTTAATGTGCTGTACATTGTGAATTAATACTATAACTAGTACTCCAAAAAAAAAAAAAAAAAAAAACAGTAACTATGCATGTATGTGCAGTTGCAGCAATTCCTATAGCCACCATGTAGCGTTAAGACATCCAATCAAAAATGTGTGTAGCCATATACAGGGGACAAAGAAGGTAGAAATGTATATATAAAGAAATGCCCTTCTTTGTTTGAGGCTCAGTCCTTTTGGATATGAATCCAACTGAGCCTTAAGCCAACATAAACAAGATTTCTTTCTGTTAAAGGCCTTGGTGTCTCATCTCTCTGTTCACAAAAACCACGACATTTTGGGGGGCTCATCTGGGATCAGAATGGTGGTTTTCTTTTTCACCTCCCTTGTCAACCAGGGCATGGGGTTCCCAGGGCATTGGTAGAAAAGTGGACTCCCTTGGGACTCTCTTGGCATCTGAGGACTCCTGGCTCTGTATGGGGTGACCCTTCCCTGAAGTAGCAGGACTCGGACCCTGGGAGCACAAAAGAACCCAGTGGGCACAGCAGTCAGTCAATGGAGCACCACCCATTAAAACTAGTAGGAACCCTGATTCATTTGGCTTGGCAGACCTGCCCTTAGTGGCTGAAAGGGAGCTTGATCACCCCCCAGAGTTTCCCAAGTAGTCTCGCAAGACAATAGCGCACAGAGATGAAACCACAACTCCAAGGCAGTGGGTGGTGAGTTGGAGACTTGGTAAGAGCATATGTGGATGGTGACTGAATGGGATGAACAATAAAAGAGTGGTCATATAAACTAAAACTGTTAAACTAACCTAAAATACTTTTTTGTCTCATGGGATTCCAATAAGTCTCTGATAGATAGGTTGTTTTAAATTTGTTGGCAGAAAAAAAAAACTAACAATATAATTTTTTAAATCATTGACATGTTTGTGCTTGGATTTTCTGGTCAAGAACATTACACTTGTATTAGATACTTCCAATCATAAATGTATAATACTGACCTAAAAATAATAAAGATAAGGGTATGCTGCAGTGCTCACTGCTCCCTATAAAATCCAGTTTAGCTTCTAAAGTTGTTCTTTGACAAAAATCATGACTTTAGATAACAACCATGCTTATCTAATATTTATATTTAAGTTTCTTAGGTGATTTAATTATTAAAAATAAGTTGTTACGTGTAAAAGATAAATGTTTCCAAATACATGTACTCTTGTTTTAAAATTTATAAAAGACCAAATAGCCTAGCCACATACAGAAGACCAAATAACATAGTCAAAAATAAAAGCTTAAATTATGATATTATTTTACAGTCAGACTTATTTTGCCATAGGCACAATACACAGGCAAAACCCCCTTCTCAAACCAAACTAAAGGAGAGATAAAAAGTCTTACTAATGACTTCAACCATTATAGACAGGTTGGGTAAGGTGGTCATCATGTTGATCTTACCTAAAAGGACATAGCTCTCCTCGTGGGCATTGTCTTATCTCACAGGAAAAAAAACACTGTCAAAACATGCCTGTGACTTTAGATTTCTAGCTCAGGCCACCAAAGATTAGGGGTTAGACTGAGCCCGCGCTTGGCTGACATCCTAAAGACTGCCTCTGTCGTCTACATCACCCGAGAATCAGGGAAAACGGAAAGAGAAAGAGGAGTAAGCTAGACAACAGGAGCAATGTAGAGAGGTGGCAGGCCAGTTACCTGCTTTACACTGTGATCTGCCATCTTGAGACCCAACAAGGCCAGTCCACCCTTCAGCAGCACTGTTTTGGATGTGGGAACCCAGCGAATTAGGCAAACAGCTACTGTGACAGAGGCTAGCTTCCAAAGAGCCCTGTCAACTCTGCTAAGAGCTGGGTCACTGGGAATGGAACTGCCCTGGGGCTGAAGAACTCCCAGGTCAGAACTAAAGACCTTGTTGGCTCTAAGCTGAAAAAGCCCTTCCCTCTGCCCAGCTTCCAACGTAGCCACCGCTACGGAGGGGACAGCCTAGGGTCAGTAACATTGCAGGCAAGGCTGTAAATTCCAGGCCAGCTCTCTTCTCAGACCAGCCACGTAATGAGGTTCGGTGGGATGTCTTTCTTAAGGAGATCCACACCTCCCTTATGATCTTTTCCAGTAACCCATGTGAAGACATAAATGGGTCGGGGCCCCACATATACCTGGCCAGGCCTTAATGCCCAGTGATTATTGTCAAATCCCTCCTGCCAGCTTTTGTTTGCCTCTCAATGAAAACGCTTCCTCCTGGTTTGAACAGCACGTTTCCTAGGTCCTCTAATAATAATTCCGTTAGTTCTTGGCTTTGGACCCTATGTATTTACTCTGCTTGTTAGATCTGGTTCTTCCAGACTTAAAACCATAAAATTCTAGAAGGCTATGCCCATAAAACCTCGGATGAAAAGTTTCCATGAGCTGATGCTGTGGCCCCCTCAACAGGCCACCTTCTGTTAAAACCCTGTCTAGATTATGGGCCCCTACTTTGCCCCTTCTCAGCCTAAAAAAGCCAGACCTGTAGTTGCCCTAACCCACGTCAGCAGCCAGGGTTTCCATAAACACAAGGAAGAAATGAAGGAGCCAAAACAAAAACAGCCACGTCCTGAGAGACCTTGGGAGACAACAGCCCTGCTTTCCACACTCCAGTTCTGACTAATCTGTGCATGGCAGAGGCTTGAGCGTCAACTGCCCAACGAAATAAATAAACTATTCTTATTCTCTTTGTTGGTTCCCTGACTGTGATGTATTGTTCCCCTTCGTTTCTATCTATTATTGTGATTTTCATCCTAATCCTTATAGGTTTGGCAAAAACACTTTAACTGACCGGACTCAGGGTGAAAGGTCTGTGTTGATGCTATTCTACAACTGCTGTAAATTGGGGACTGAAAAGGTAATCAATGATTCTCTAAACAATTATGGCCCTGCCGCCTGGGCAGAAGATGGGTGCTATGCACACTGCACGCCCGTTTACGTGTTTTCCTTTCTTTTTTTTATTTGACAGATACAGCTAGACAGTGAGAGAGAGAGACAGAGAGAAAGGTCTTCCTTCCATTGGTTCACCCCTCAAATGGCCGCTACGGCCAGAGCTACGCTGATCCGAAGCCAGGAGCCAGGTGCTTCTTCCTGGTCTCCCATGGGGTGCAGGGCCCAAGAACCTGGGCCATCCTCCACTGCCCTCCTGGGCCACAGCAGAGAGCTGGACTGGAAGAGGAGCAACTGGGACAGAACTGGTGCCCATATGGGATGCCGGCACTGCAGGCAGAGGATTCACCAAGTGAGCCATGGTGTCAGCCCCTGTTTACATGTTAAACCATATCATTAAGCTACAGGCTATTGTCAGTTACTTGCTTGTTTCTAAGAAGGGGGAGAGGGGCTATAAAAAAGATATTAACCTGAGCAACTGCTGCTTACAAAAGGATGATGAAGACAAAGTCATCAAAAAATCACAAACTAGATTTATAAAAACAAACAAAAATAAAAACCTGTACCCATATTCCTGTCCAGACCTGGAAGGACTGCAAACCTGGAGATTTGTTTGGAGGATGGTTTGCAACTTTGGGGGGATTTGAGTCCCTCATAGATGCTGTGATTGTAATGTTGGGTGCTTGTCTGACTCTACCTTGCCTGGTGCCCTTGTTTATGAGATCTGTCTCCAGCCTCAAGAGGTCCTGGTCCAAAAAAAAAAAAAAAAAACAAAAAACAAAAAAAGGCTACATGTGTCATGATGTTATATCAAGATGCTCTGTGACCCTGAGAGCACCCAAGTATCAGAGTGGGGGGATATGCTAGAGGCCTTCTGGAAATAGAAAAACAAAAACTTATCTTGGGAATGGAATGTGGCCATTATCTACTTGCTACTCTTTCACCTTCTGCCTGCCAGCACAGAGCAATGGTGCTAGCCAATGCCAGAAAGTGTGCAGCTCAGTATGTATGGGGAAGAAATAGTGGGTGTATTAGGGAACCCAGTTAAACATTATCAATAACTATGTATGCATGCACAGTTCTGTATCAATTCCTATAGCCGCAATAAGTAGCAATAAGACATCCAATCAGAAATGTGTATAACCATATATGGGGGACAAGGAAGCTAAAAAATATAGCTTCTTTGTTTGAGGCTCAGTGCTTTTGGGTATGAATCCAACTAAGCCTTATGCCAGCATAATAAAGATTGCTCCAGCATAATAAGTGATTGCTTCCTGTTAAAGGACTTGGTGTCTCATTTCTCTGTTCTCAAATCCCACTACAATACCACTAGACAGAGGGCTGACAAGAATGCATGAATCCTGTGGACATGGTCATCTGAAAAACAAAAGTTCTAGCAGGGCCGGAGTCCAACACGTTCACTTTCCAGACCTGAACTTAAAAGTCAGCTAGTGGACAGGAATCTTATTCCAGTGGAAATCCCATCACATGTATATGCGTGGGGCTTAGGGCCCTGGATAAGCAATTCAGATTCTGTACTGTTGGAAAGAAATGCACAAGAAACTAGTCCCTGACTGCGGTGAGGTCACTGGAGATTTCTGCCTTTTTGTCGGTGGCAGTGGTTGGATATACACACAGACATTCGAATACATTCACACATAGCCACATTCAACCACATATGTCTGTCCACATCCATCTACAAGCAATCATGTCAAACCATGCTCTCCACTTACTTATATGGGTTTACAGACAATAGTGACCTGGAGACAAACAGTAACACAACAGACTTGTGGGCAGCTAGCCAAGCAAGTGAATCTGCTGGTTACCATGACACACATAGGCACACAGAGAAGGGGGCAAGGCCATAAAGGTGTGGTAACTTGGTAACTTCACTTTCCCAAGTTCATCTTCACAACACATGGAAACCAAACTTACTACACAAATAGCAAGTGGAAATCTGGAAATACGTATAATTGAATGAGGGAGAGCTTACTTGCCCTTGGAACACCAAAGATTTACTGAGACATCTGAAAAACTCTGTAAGAGTCATGAGTCCACAAGTTAATTAACACTGGTTTTGAGAGGCTGTGCTGAGCAGTGATTTCAGTCAATGGTCATCATACTAATGGAGACGTCCATTTGGAAAGCAAAAATCGCAGGTGAGGCAAAGATATGTAGATCAGGAGTTGCAAGGTTTTAATTCACATCCAAACTAAAAATAAATACCAATTTAAAATACAGTCTATACAACAGCGAAGAGTAATTATGACAGTAATTGTGGGAAATATTTTTAATGAAGCATTACATGTAGAGACAAGTCATTCGAATAAGCCTATCATTGAAAATTCAGTATCACCTTCTTGCAGACTTGGATTTATTAAGCTATTTTCCAATATAATCTAAGAAGAAACAAATGGTTTTCAACCATAACAACCAGAGCAATCATCAATAAGACCTCAAGTAACACTGGATGACAACTCTCTCTCTCACTGGAGGCTGCTGCAGACACAGGACTCAGTCACTTTCCAAATCTGTTGCTTGTTCCTAAGAGATCGGGTCATACACACTATTGAGTCTCCCAATTTGTTTAAATCCGTTATTTTATTTCAAGTGCTAATTGTCTCTCACAACAAACAGAGATTCCTCTCAGCTGCAATTATTGGTATTACAATAGATAATCAACAGGACAGCCAGAACACAGAGCAGGAAGTTTCCTTGGTTACAACCCTGAAATGCTCTGGGTATTATACTCCTAGCCATGTTTCTACATTCCCTAAAAAATCCTAAGAGCAAAGTGCTGCTTTCTTTTCCCTTCCTTGTGGTCTATCCAAGTTTTGCTTTAATCAAAGTAGAGGTCTAGTCCTATCTGAATATTTTTATGAGATCTCTTCAAAAAATAACCCTACAAAGCAGGGCTTTCATTTAGAATGGCTGTGTGTACATGTTCTTGGCTTTTAGAATAATGAGAAGAAATCAGAGTTATTGTTTTGTGCTAGAGTACCATTTTATTATATTTGTTCTCTCCATAATTACACAACATAGTTATTATTTTACATTATACTTCATCTCTTTTTTCTTAAATGCAAATGGAAAAACAAATCACCTTGTGACCCATCTATATTCCAGGACCCAAATGATATTTTCCCCTTGGAGTACAGACTGAATAGGGCTAGTGGGGCAAGCCAAAAGATAGACCACCATACAGCACTCCGCTGGTAATTATTTTGTTTTAGTGCCTCTTCATCTATGTAATAAGTTGAGTTTTTAAATATTGAGATAATTATTCAGATAATGCTCTGTTAATATAATTAGCAGCTTACAAAGCACATAAGAAAATCTTTGCAATACTTCATAGAACATTCTATTCTTTATCAGTCTGTATTAGAGCAAGTATGATCTCTCCATTCACTAAATAGTCTTGGCTATAGGAAATCTTTTTAGCTTTACTTTCAAAAGATCATATGTACCTCTATATAACTGACATCTCACCTACCTCCATGAGGATGTTAAGAAGTAAAATGATAATTACCATTTATTAAAACTGTGATTCTGACAGACCCTGTATTAGAACATATAACAAATACTGTACATTTACAAAACTGTAATATTATACTATAATATCTACCATATATGATAATCCTATCATGCAAGAAATAGCATCTTTATTTATAGATATGAAAACTAAGGATCACAATGTTACTTGAAGGGAAATTTTCTAATCCAAAATGTTTTCACTATGTAAAGCGGAGTTTGAGAGCTAGAACAGCTAACTGCTCCACCTAGCTGCTCCACTTCTGATGCAGCTGCCTGCTAATGTGCCTGCGACAGCAGCATAAGATGGCCCAAGTGCATGAAAGCTTGCCACCCAGATGAAAGACCCAAATTGGAGTTACAGGCTCCTGGCCTCAGCCTTGGCTATTGTGGCCAGTTGAGGAATGAACCAGTGGATGGATGATCTCTTTCTCTCTGTGTTTCTGTTTTTTCCTCTGTCACTCTGTCTTTCAAATAAATAAACAAATTTTTTTAAAAATCCTAGCTCTGCCTCTTATAACTTTCATTGACAAGTTATTTATCCTCTTATATGATTTTTAATCTATAAAATAGAGAAATAGAATTATAATAAGAACTTTGTGAGTTGATACATGCAAAGTATGTGAAACAATGCTAGGCACATGGTAATTTATCAATGTTAACTCTTTAAATATCTAAAATATTGTACAACTTCCCAAAATATTTATTTTATTGAAAGGCAGAGAGATGGAGAGAGACAGAGAGAGAGAGAGAGAGAGAGAGCGCACTTCCATCCACTGGTTCACTCCCCAAATCCCAAATGCATACAATAGCCAGGACTGGACTGATCAATCCTAGGAGCCAGGAACTCAATCCAGGCAAGGGTCCGACTTCTTGAGACATGATTCGCAGGAAGTTGGAATCAGGAGTCAGAGCTTGGACTCAAACATAACTACTTCAATATGGTATAGGCATCTTAACCAACGTCTTCACCACTAGGCCAAACACCCACCACAGACAGTGATCATATTTTAATGTTTTGATTATGTCAGCTATTTCTTATATCTATCATAAGATTTGTTATCTCTATCAAAGTCATTGATTATAAAATATCAGTGTGATTATGAAGTATTTCTGTTCTGTGCTTAGCATAGCTGAATAGGCAACATAGATTTTAAACAGAAATATGTATTATCATTTGTATATTTATTAATATTTACAATGAGGTTTAATCTTTCTTTGTCAGATTATCTGCAGGCATCAAATATCTCAGTCACAACTAACACTAGGAAAACTTATGACAAGAATATCGTCCTCTTCTTGTAATTTCATTCATGTGCCTCTCTGAAACACATCTAGATTTTCCTCTTTATGAAAATCAGTGTTCAAATTCTACCACTCATAATAAGCAGAGTGATTATCAGTGACTGAATTCCACCCCTTTATGATCTGATGGGAGGGTGAAGATTTGGCAAAATACTGCCCAATGGAGGGCAGTATGGAGAATAGGACTGCTTTCTCTACGCAGATTGTTCACTTATTTTCAGCATCACCTGGTGTCCGTCATGGTCCCACTCCCCAGCATTGTTCATCATTCCTCAGAGGCATCAGGTGGGAAGTTCCTAAGCTCAGGATTGAGCTCCAAGTCCTGAATCCATTGGGCCCCTCCGACTTTCTGAGACACTGGAAGCAGCTGAATAGCTCTTCTATCAGAAGTCTGACTCAGCTCTGCAGGGTCTCATCCTCAAGCTTATAGGAAGACAACGCCAACTTCTTTCCTTTGTTCTACAAGCCCTGATTGGTGACTACTTCCTATAACGGCTATTTCTGTGTAAGCTAAATGTTGACGCTTTGCTTTTTCATTCGGTCAACGTTAATTTTTAAAATTAAATTAATTATTTTTTTTAATTCCCTCTACTGAAATACCCAATGTAGTTTCTGATTTCCTGTTAGGGTCTTAATTGACATAAAAATGCTAAACATAACTGCTTGAAATGTTATATTCTTGTAAGTTTGGTTAATATATTAAGAAAAAAAGAACTAAAGAGAATCTTAGGCACTTTTCAGTAGACACAGAAAATTTTATGGGGGCTGGTTTGAGTCCTGGCTGCTCCACTTCTGATCCAGCTCTCTGCTGTGGCCTGGGAAAGCAGTAGAAGATGGCCCAAGTCCTTGGGCCCCTGCACCCACGTGGGAGACCCAGAAGAAGCTCCTGGCTCCTGGCTTCAGATTGGCGCAGCTCCAGCCATTGCAGCCATCTGGGGAGTGAACCAGCAGATGGAAGACCTCTCTCTCTCTCTCTCTCTCCCTCACTCTCTCTCTCTCTTTCTCTCTCTCTGCCTCTCCTTCTCTCTGTGTAACTCTGAACTTCAAGTAAATAAATAAATCTTAAAAAAAAAAGAATGTGACTTTGAAAAGTAAAATTTCTAACATTTCAGTTTCAATATGAAGGAGACTTAGAGGCTAACTATGTCTAGTCCTTACCTAGCTTTGTGGATCGGCCAGCTGTCTGAAGAATGGAAAGTCAATCGCCAAGGCAAGCAATTGTGTTAGTGGAAGGGCAGTTACTCGTAAGCCCACTGGCTTACATCTATAAAGTACATCCAGAGAAGAATCTGACCATAGTTAGGAAAGTAAGGTTGTGGGATTAAAGATTTTGATTTTCTGTCTTAGTCATTCTCCTTCTATGGGAATCTGGAAACTGACTTTTACAGATGACTGTGTTCCTGGCAGATTCTTTTCTAATCAGTGTCCAGGCCAAACTTACCTATCTATATCTATTATCTATCTAGCGTCACTCATCTTTCTATTTATTTGTCTATCTACCATTATCTTTCACCTTGTTTTTTTTTATGTTTATTTTTATTTATTTTCATCTACTCGAAAGGCAGGGAGAGGGAGAGGGAGGAGGAGAGGGAGACAAGGAGAGGGAGAGAAGGGGTCTTCCATTCACTGGTTACTCTCCAAATGCCCACAACAGCCCAGGCTGGGCCAAGCTGAACCAGTAACCCAGAACTTCATCTGTCTTCTGCATGAGCGGCAGGGACCCATGAATTTGTTGCATCTAAGAATGAATTAACGGGAAGCTGAACTGGGACTGGGGTAGCTGGGATTGGAACCAGGCACTCTGAAATGGGATGTGGAAGTCCTAAGTGGTAATTTAAGCCACTGCACCACATGCCCACTCCTCTTGCACCTTTGAAAACACTAATGTCGACAGGGTTATTTTCCTACTTATGATTAGAGCTGAAAAGGCAGAAGCATCCCTGTGTAACCTGCCACACTGACAGGTTATCAGGTGTTCTCTCAGAGAGATGGTGTCCCTCAAGTCCAGCACTGTCCCTGACTAACGTCGATCTCACTCAACCTGTCTTTGACCAGAATCCCACAACACCCACAGCAAGGCACCAAACCAACAAAGGGCAAGGCTGACTGGAGAAACCTGCAACATAACTCAGTTCACACTGGCCATGCCCATTAGGCTTCACTCATGTTTAAGGAGGATAGTGAAAAAGAAAAGAAAGAAAGTAGGCGGGGCCAATGCTGCAATGCAGTGGTTAAAGCCCTGGGCTGCAGTGCCAGCACCCCACATGGGCGACAGTTTGAGGTCCTGGCTGCTCCACTTCTGATGCAGCTCCCTGCTAATGTACCTGGGAAAGTGGCAGAGGATGGTCCAAATCCTGGGCCTCTGCACCCAAGTGAGAGATCCAGAAGCTCCTGGCTCCTGGCTTTGGATCAGTTGCAATAGGTGCACTGAATCTGGGTGTGTTCATTTTGACATGCAAGGAATAAGAATCACTCAAATCTGTCCATACTACCCACATTCTCTCATTAGAAAAATTCCAAAATCCTTTCTGACTTCATTTAACAATTTCTCTGGGCTTACAGCACTATTTCTCACTACACTTCCCAATACCACTCTCCTACCACCACACAATTCCTTTTTTTTTTAAAAAAAAAAAAAGATTTATTTTATTTATTTGAAAGACAGAGTTACAGAGAGAGAAAAAGAGCCAGAGATAGGGAGAGAGAGGTCTTCCATCCGCTGGTTCACTCCAGAAGTGACCACATGGCCAGAGCTGAACTGATCTGAAGCCAGAAGCTTCTTCTGAGTTTCCCACTCCCACTTGGGTGCAGGGGCCCAAGGACTTAGGCCATCTTCTACTGTTTTCCCAGGCCATAACAGTGATCTGGATCGGAAGTGGAGTAGCTGGGACACAAACCAGCACCCATATGGGATGCCGGTGCCGCAGGCCAGGGCTTTAACCCACTGTGACACAGTGCCAGACCCAACCACACATTTCTTACTCCTACTCTTTCACTTCCCCTTACCTTTGCAAATGTTGACACCTTTGCTTGGAACATATTTCTGCTCTGCTTCACTCAGACTGCCAGATTCACATGCAATTCTTCCTGCTACAGAGAAGCTTGGTCCCTGAAGTTAGTTCTGGGGAGTCCATGGTAGCCAGCTTTTATAATGGCTCCCAAGGATCCTAACTTCTTGGTGTTCATGCTATTGTGGTGTCCTCCCACACTGAATAAAGCAGACCGGTGCAATCTGTAGGAAATCATAAATGTATGGCTTTTGACATTAGGTTATAATAAAAGTAGTAAACCATTCCTTGCTTTTTCTTCAAACATTTTTAAAAACATTTATTTATTTATTTGAAAGGAATGCCTTTTTCAGACCCTCACTACTATCTGGCAGATTTTTTTTTTGAAAGACTCAGGAAAACATGATCTGGGGTACCTGATGTTCTTAATCTGGTTTGCTCATAGTCACTTTCTGCTCAGATGCCTGCTGCTCAGAGATGATCTGTGCTAGTGGAATCTTTGTTATTTCTCTGACTAAGACGCTACTTGGCACTTCTTCACGTCTCGTGTATGAATGGGTTCACCTATAGAGAAATTGATTTCCCATCCTGGCAGCTTCCTTTCCTGGGGCACAGCAGCCTGTGCTCACTAAGCTCAGATGGCAACAGAACCCATGGACACCAAGTCATTACAAATGGGGTCTTTGCAGCTGGTGTTAAGAACAGCAGGTAGATGTGACAAATAAAAACCAAAACCTTTCCTCTGCTGAATCTGATCAGGATGTAGGACTTCCGTCACTTTGAGGCCAACCGGCTCTTACAAACAGTTTGGTTTACAGTATCCATCAGAGAAGGGTGATGATTTGTGACAGCAAATCACAATAGTGTCTTCACTAATAGGAATAAAATGGTAATAAAAAACCAGCACCAAGTTACACAACAGGAAACTATGGCTTGTCAAGTCTTCCCGTTTGTACAAGTTTTCTATAAAATGAAATGATAGCCTTGCTATAAGCACCAAGCTGTCTGTTTATCCTGCTGCTCTGAAGAAACACACTAATTGCATGTTGAAGGAAAATGTTCTATTTCTAATATATTAAGGGCAGAATTAATGTCAGCTAGTTCAGTCAACATTTATTGAGTGTGGCGTTACAAAGAACCAGGAAGATATTATATCTTTGCTCTAAAGTAACATGCAATGTAATATTTCCTTTTTTGGCTCCACTGGATTCCATATACTTCACATTTTTTATAAAATTGTTTCTCCTCCTTTAAGATTTTCATATTAAATGAAAGCAGGAAACTGGAGGAGCTGTGCCATATGACTGTGAGGATTTGTTGAGCATCACTTAAAACAGTCCTTGAGATGTACATACTCAACGACTAAAGAGCTATGGAAAAAGTAAACAACTGGAAATAAATTTAAATCTTGTCCTGTTAAAATGTCTTTGGGGGCTTCCACTTGGTCTAGCATTGACGATGACCATTAACACCCTCTGCCCCACATCAGAGTGCCTAGTTTTTATGCTTGGCTTCAGCTCCTGACTTCAGCTTCCCGCTAAAGCAGACCCTGGGAGACAGTGATAATGGCCAAGTAATTGGGTTTCTGCCACCCATGTGAGAAACCTGGATTGAGTTCCTGGTTGCTGCCATTTGGAAGTGAACTACAGGATGGAATCTCTCTCTCTCTCTCTCTCTCTCTCTCTTTCTTATTCTCTTTCCCTTTCTCTCTCTCCATCAATTAATATTTAAATAAAAATTTTAAAAGATAAATGTCTTTTGTCAGTATTCTAGAAAAGCATTACACAAAACAAAACCTTCTGAAAAACTTGTTGTATTTTTTTTTTTTGGGGGGGGAGCAAATACGAGATAGAGGGCCTAATGACATTTATTTGTAAGACAGAAATAAAGACAGCTCCTGTAAATCAAATTTACCAATATGTCATTCCATAGAACTTACAAAAATAAGCTTGGTTACCATCAATACAATGAATATGGGACTGATGCCACTGAGAAAAGAATGGGTAAAAGCTATAATGATAATAAAAATGACCATATTAACAGTTCCTGAACTTGTGGGTGAGCTAGGCACTGTTCTGAGCTGATCAGGTAAGTACCAAAATTACCAATCAGACTTTGCTTTCAACCAAACTGAACCCCAACCAAAAATGAAACACACTCTTCAACATGACTTTTGCATATTTAGGGAAGATCATCAGGTTTCCATTGATAATATGAAATATAGAAACCACAGCTGATATAACCTTACTGAATACATGGAAATGAAAAGAACACATTTTAAAAGAGAACTTGATATGTCTAGCACCGTGGCAGGTAAGTTGACATACACTATTTTGTGAAAACTCATTCCCAGTCTTGTCTATAGAAAGCAGTACTTGGCATCTTTATTTCCCCCCTTTGTCAATCTTGTCTTCTGATAACAATATCAGTACTGGGAGGCAAACAGATGCTTTGGAAGCCCGTGATTGAACATGCGTTTGGGCAAAGCTATACAGAGTCGCTTGGAGTAGAGTAGAGTAGAGTAGAGTAGAAGCCCTCCAAAGAAGAATCTCAGTTTTCTTAAGACTCATCTGGTTTGGGGCCAGCACTGTGGCGCAGCAGATTAAAGCCCCAGCCTGCAGTGCTGGCATCCCATATGGGTGTCAGTTTGAGTCCCAGCTGATATACTTGCAATCCAGCTCCCTGCTAATGGGCCTGAGAAAGCAGCAAAGAATGGCCCAAGTCCCGCACCCACATGGGAGACCAGGGGAAAACTCCTGGGTCCTGGCTTCAGATCCACTCAGCTCCAGTCATAGCAACCATTTGGGTAGTGAACTAGCAGGTAGAAGACCTCTCTCTCATACTTCTCTCTCTCCCTCTCTCTGTTCTACCTCTCTGTATAACTGTCTTTAAAAAAAAAATCATCTGTTTCATGTAATATGAATTCACTGAAATATGGTTAAAAAGATAAAAAAGGTTTTAAAAGAAGGCCACAGGGATTTCCCATGAAGCTCAATTACAAGCACACCCTTAATACACTGTTGGTGGGAATGCAAACTGGTGCAACCATTATGGAAAGCAGTATGTAAATTCCTCCGAAATCTAAAAATAGATCTACTATATGACCCAACCATCTCACTCCTGGGAATATCCCCAAAGGAAATGAAATCAGCATATGAAAGAGTTATCTGTACTCCCATGTTTATAGCAGCTCAACTCACAATAGCTAAAATACAGAATAAACTTAGATGTCCATCAACTGATGACTGGAGAAAAACAATGTGGTATTACATATGATTGAATATTACTCAGCCATTAAAAAGAATGAAATCCTGGGGGTCAGCCTTGCAGCAAAACCAGTAAAGTCACAGCCTGAGATGCTGGCATCCCACAAGAGAGGTTCAATTCTTTTTTAAAAAAAAAACTATAACTTTGGGTCACTCACATCTCTTTGTACTCTGTAGATAAATGAGAATTTTCTTGTGGTTGAAGAGCAATAGGAAGTTCTTGAACTCCAAGGAGGCATACACAGAAAAAAAAGAGCCTTGGGCAGTGGTCCTGAGGGCTGTTGGCTCAGCTACTGTAATGGAACCGGTCATTTATTTAGTTCCACCAACCAGTTTTACTGGCTTTTCCATTTAATTGACTGGTCACTTGAACATTGCAGAAATGCTCTGGAATGTGGGTATTACTGAACTGCCACATTAAAACAGATTGCAGTGAAAGAAGCAGAGCTCTGCTGGGTACTGGGATCAAATAAACTGCCATAGTTTGAACAGCACAGCTTTCCTTACAAATCTCCATCACCGGGAATTGTTTTGTGATTTCTATGATAGGCAGAATTTTGTCACCATCCTCTGTCCCTTGAAACAATTCTCTCCTCCAAGCGTCTCAAAGCCTAGTAGCATTGACAATTATTCTAATTTTAGCCAGTCTCTTAATTCTTATTCTTTACTTAAAATATGACTTTATAAATTGTTTCAGGAATTTACATTTTCCTAGTTTGTCCTATAAAAGGGAAAACTGCATCATTTTTTTTCTTTTGCTAGATTGGTGTCTCTGCCCCTCCATGGCTTTGTATTAACTTATCATTCACGTACTGCCATCTCTCTGTCAACTTCAAAAAAAAAAAGACTACTTTTTTTAGCCCTTTCTCTCTGTACTGTCACTTTAGATTCACAGTTTCTAAGTATTCCATGAGCCCACCAGAGGGACTTTCTCAGGGTGTGATTTGTAAACTTTGAAATAACACCCACCAACAGACGTACCATATGCTCTGGAGTTACACAGTAAACTGACAGGAGCATCTCATTTGTCATTTGAAATTCAGAAAATGTCAGCAATTCTCATGCCCAGCAATTGCCTAAATGCCTCTGTGGTTAGCAGTAACATTTACTATATATACTCGCAAAAATACAAAACTTCTACTGTGATTCTGGAGGAATAATAATGGCAAAGCCAGTATTAAGATCTGCACAAGTTGGTGAGCACATGGACAGATAGATCAAGTTTCTATTGTCATTTGATACCCTATATGTGCATCTCCAGATCATGGTTTTATCCTCAAGATAGATGGCATTTGGACTATTCAAATTCTATAACATTGCTGATTCAAATGAACATTTTTATAATAAATACAATATCAAAGAATATTTTTAATCCATTAAATGCAAATTTAACATAAAACACAAGCTGTTTCCTTTGTGATTAATTTTCATCCAGCTGCACTTAGTGACAACGGAGCCAAGAGAGAAAACTACTTGGCAATTCTTCCTAATTAAAGGATGTTAATTACTGCTAAATACAATACACTTTCTATGTTATAAAGGTTCATCTAAATCAATGTTATTACAGCACTAAAGAAATTAATAATGAATTCAAATTAAGTAAGTGTAGTCAAACTACCAATTAGATCACATTTTAAAACAACTTTACAGTGAAATCTTTGAGTTGACACTGTATGAAGCCTGAAATGTTCATGGCCTAGCACATTTAGCAAATCTTTTATGTATTAATCGTTACACTTGATGGTGTCTCTTTCTCACAGCCAAATGTTGATGACATGACATAAAGCAGAAGCAGAGATAGAGACAAAGCTTAGACCACAATAGGTTTCTGGGCTTTCCTCACTCTGAATTTGCTTTTGGGTAGCACAACCTCCCTGTATTAGAGAATGTTAGACAGAGTTCTCCATTCTGTGTGTGACCAGTAGATCAGGACACACAGAGACACAGAAACTAACATTAACTGAGACCCAGATGTTTTCTTATTTGATACAAGTCCTTTAAGGTAGGCATAAATAGCCTTTTTAGTATATGAGCACTTCGAGGCTCATAAGTAAATGTGCTTGGGTATACCCAATTCAGAAGTGGCAGAGCTAGATTTAAAACTCAGCCCCTCTGACTTCAGCAAACAGATTCCTTCCAATGAATCTAGCTCCCTGCTATGTAAAAAGATTGGAACCCCCCGTTTTGCTTTATAATCCAATGTTCTTTCTTCCGTATCACTTTTTCACAAGTCCTGCTATGTATATTTCAGTTTGGACTCAAGAGCTGGCTTGTTGCCTTATTCTATTTATGCTGTGCTATGGTTTGCATATGGTTGGTCTCCCAGAGGTATATGTGCTGAAGGCTTGGTTCCCAGTGCTGTGGTGTTCTGGTGGAAACTTTAAGAAGGGCCCAGTGGGAGGTGGTAATGTAATGGCAGCACCACCCTTAGAAGAGAGCAGTGCTGTCTCAGAGTGGGCTAGTTCTCCAGAGAGCAAGCTATTACAGAGTGTGGTCATTCAGGTTATTATACTGTCTGTTCCCTTTTTCACATAGCCATTTCCTTTTCTGCTACTCTGCCATGTTGTGATGGAGCCATGGGGCTCTCATCAACAGCCAAACATATGGGGTTGCTGATCTCATACTTTTAGTATCCAAAACTGTGAGCTAAATAAATCTTTGTTTATAAACTATTCAACATCAGGTATTGTGCTATGACTACATGAAGTAGGCTAAGATATGCTGCTATAATGAAATAACTGAGACTCTGTAATTTATAAATAAGAGAAATGCCTCACAGTTTGGGAGGCTGGGAAGTCCATTACCATTACACAAGACCCTGTGTTCCAGAGAGCCCCGAACTTGGCTACATGCTCTACTGTCATTAATTGGGATTCTTAATAACTTTATCTTTGAACTTGTGTTTTGTGAATGAAGTCCTATGTGACAATGGAACATGAACTGAGCAGAGGAGACGTACCCAATATCTGTGTCTGCCTCTTAATGTATAGCACTAGGGATGCCACCACAAATTCCAGTGGACCCACTAGGACCATGTATTCTGAAAATTCAAAGTAAGAATTGGGTAAGTACACAGTATTCCTGACTATGTGGGGCAAGGACTGACAGCCCAAGATGTCACTCTTTCCCTTTGAATCAGAACTTGTTTGAAATAAAAAAGTAGATCATTGCTTTCCATGAAAGACAATATGAAACAAATATCCAAGTCAGATCCTTTCTGACTTTCATGTTACTTAGGTTAAAAATGATGACATTGAAGAAAAGAGAAAGATACAGCAATGCATAGTTTCTTTTCTTTACTCCTTACTTTGTTAGTAAAACAAAGATAGGAAGCATTGGTAGAATGTGTGTATCTCAAGAAATTAGATAAAAGCATTCAAGTTAGTTTTGTGCAGCACTTAGTAAGTGTTGGATACTGTTGGTGTGAGTGTTCCTGGAGATGATGATGATGATGATGATTATTATTATCATTTTGCCACTGAAAGTGTAAGAAGAGAAAGCAAGCATTTAATCATAGTTAAAGATGCCCATGTCCCATATCAAGAGTACCTGGGTTTGATCTCTGTTTCTGGCTCAAGACTCCAGTTTCCTGCTAATGCAAGCCAGGCAGGCACTGGGGGCAGTTGTGATGGTTTAAGTAGTCGAGTCCTGCCAACCACATGGGAGACCTGTTCTCAGTTTCTGCTCCCAAATGTGTCCTCCACTCAGCCCCAGCAATTGCTGGTGGCATTTGGGTAGGGAACTGGTATTTGGGAGCACGTTCTCTCTCTCTGCCTCTTAAATAAATAAATAAACATTTTACAGTATAAAAAACTTGCAGCAGACAGTAAAAGTTAAGAACGCACACTTTGGGGGTGGCGGCTTTACCTGCCATGCCACAGCACCAGCATCCCATATGGGCGCCATTTCAATTCCCAGCTGCTCCACTTCTTTATTTTTTTGAAAGAATTATTTTACTTATTTGAAAGAGTTACGGAGAGAAATAGAGCCAGAAAAAGAGAGAGAGGTCTTCCATTCCGCTGGTTCACTACCCAAATGACCGCAATGGCCAGAGCTGAGCTAATCTGAAGCCAGGAGCCAGGAGCTTCCTCCGGGTCTCCCATGTGGGTGCAGTGGCCCAGTCATCTTCTACTGCTTTCCCAGGCCGCAGCAGAGAGCTGGATCGAAAGTGGAGCAGCATGGACTCGAACCGGTGCCCATATGGGATGCCGGCATTGCAGGCTGGGGATTTAACCCACTATGCCACAGCGCTGGTCCCCCCGCTGCTCCACTTCTAATCCAGCTCCCTGCTATGGCCTGGGAAAGCAGTAGAAGATGGCCCAAGTCCTTGGGCCCCTGTGCCTGCATGGGAGACCTGGAAGAAGCTCCTGCTCCCGGCTTCAGATCAGCACATTTCTGGCCTTTGTGGTCACTGGGGAGTGAACCATCAGATAGAACACCTCTCTTCCTCTCCTTCTCTCTCTCTCTCTTTCTCTCTCTCTCTCTGCCTCTGCTTCTTGCTTCTCTGTAACTCTGCCTTTCAAATAAATAAGTAAAAATTTTAAGAAAAAAATGCATGCTTTGGATTCAAATGTATATGCCTAAATTAAAATCCATATTCTTCAACTTTCTAGCTATGTCATCTTAGGCAAGTGATTCAACTATTCTGGGCCTCAGAAAATCACAGTGCAGACTCACAGGACTATTTTGAAAGATCACTGAGTAAATGTACCTGGACTAATCTACATTAGATTTTGAAACTGGACTAATCTCATTAGATTTTTGAAACTGTTAATTTTTGGTTTGTTGTTGTTGTTGTTGGAATGCCATTGTAGAAGAAATTAATGATAATTTGCCGAAATCAATGAAGGTTGCACAAGTGACCTGTCCCTTGTGAACTTCATGTTCACAAATGAAGTTAATGGAAATGAAGTCAGCCATAGAAATGGCTGGAAAGAGCCTGCAACATTTACTGACTGCAACAGCCACACCACACTCATCAAGTCATCTCCAGACTTTCAAATAACTTTTGTAAAACTATTTAGGCCAGCACACAGATGTTGATTTATGGTCTTAGAAGTCCATTCTAAGAAAAAAATAAAACTCTTTAAAACACATAGTTGTCAGAAACAATCCAAGATTCCTCCACTGAAAGACTGCATAAGAGAACCTCTTAGCAGAATAAAATTGTTCTTAATGCACACGCTTACCCAGGTATCAATCAGCCCGTTCCTACAGCTCTTGTCTGTTCATTTTATATAGTTGCCCAGCTTGACAAGAAATCCGGAGAAGGGCTAAGAAGTGTTGTCAGCATAAAGATGGGAAAGAGGTGATGTACTAGGCTAATAAAAGGACTCACAAAGGTCCCTGAAGTCATAAATCCTTCTTGTAGCTTTTAAAATCTGTTTCCTTTGTAGGAATGCAATGATGGAGTTTGACAGAGTGCCCTTCTGTCCTCTGCCCTGCCTGTCGGAAACCCTGAGCTAAGTACATGGAGGGAAGACGGAATGCAGCACAACTTCCTGCATGCAGCTATGTTCCACCCCTGGTGATGGACAAAAGGGGAGTGCTGCTCAGGACTCCCTGTCAGTTCTAACGATTTCCTCTTCCTCTTGCACACTTCAACTACCAGATTCTCACGTATTCATCCACATCCTGGCACTAGGCTTTGGTGTTTTTATTAAGTAGGTGGGTTTCTTTTTGCTTTTAAGACAAATTCTTGTGAATTTAGCATGCACTGCATTTTTTAAAAAATTGTGGACTGGCACTGTGGCACTGCAGGTTAAGTTACCAGTTGCAATGCTGACATCCCATATTGGATTGCTCATTCAAGGCCCAGATGCTCCACCTCCAATCTAGCTCCCTGATAATGTGCCTGGAAGGCAGTAGATGACAGCCCAAGTAGTTAGGCACCAACCACCCAATGTGGGAGACCCAGATGACGTTCCAGGTTTTAGCCTGGTCCAACCCTGGTGGTTGCAGCCAGCAGGTGGAAGATATCTCTGTCACTCTTCCTCTGTGTCTCTCTGTCTTTCATATAAATAAATAAATCTTTTAAAATATTTACTTATTTGAGAGGCAGAGAAAGACAGAAGAAGAGATCTACCATTCATGGTTCCTGCAAACAGCTGTGGTGGGGCTAGCCTAAAGCTGGAAGCCAGGAGCTAGGAACATGGGTGATGTTGACTCCAACAATTTGAGCCATCACCTGCTGCCTCTCAGGATGCACACTAGCAGGATGCTGCAATAAGGAGCTGAGCTGGGCCTCCAACCAGGCAGCCTGATATGTAAAGCAGCTGTCCCAAGTGACAACTGCTGGGCCAAATGCCTTCCCCTTGCACTGAATCTTTGACAATGAACAGTATCCAGTGTGCGAATACAAGGGCACCTCAAAAAGAATGTGGAAAAATGGAATTAAAAGAGAAGTTAACTCTTGGTGCCAAAAAGTTGTAAAATCCATGACTTGCCTTTTCATGGTATACATTTTCCTTGAATTTTAAGATTTATTTTATTTATTTGAATGACAGTGTTACAAAGAGGGAGGGACACAGAGAGAGAGAGACCTTCCATCTGCTGGTTTACTCCCCAAATAGCCACAAGAGTCAGGGCTGGGATAAGCCAAAGCCAGGAGCCAGGAAATTTTTCTGGGTCTCCCACGTGGATGCAGGGACCCACATACTTGGGCCATTTTCCACTGCTTTCCCAGGCACATTGACAGGGAGCTGGATGGGAAGTGGAGCAGCCAGGACTTGAAACAGCACCCAGACATGAACTTTTAGAAGACCTGTTGCAGGTCATCTTGGAGCATAGTAGCAATGACAATAGACACAGTAAGCTGCGTTGTTCATAGAAACATGTGTGGGAAATACAAATTTATTTTATACTCATTAATTCAGGGAAAATGCAATTAAAAAAATAAACTGATGCCACTATAAAACTGTGCTATCTCAAGTACAGCACTAATGTATCTTTATTATTGCTGTTTTTGCTTATCCATATACAACTTTTTATTATACAATGTAAATATTTCAAAGTTGTTGGAGATACTTAAGAGTTATAAATACCCTACCCCTGTTAAAATTCTTAAAACAAAACAAAATCTGAATACCTTTTTCATGTATTTAAATCAGTTTTCCCCCTCAACACCTATGGTATGCTGTGTACTTGTTCCCACGCACCATCAATGCCCCCAGCCATGTCTAATTTTCCTCCATCAGGAGATGAATCTATCAGTGTGGGTCCTAGAAGGACAATGACATGGAGCAGGGCTATGGCTGTCCTGTGGGAAGTGGGAGTAGACATGAGCCCTTATTCATTGGAAGCATTCTCTGGTCTACAGTGAGCCATTCAATGCCGCATTCAGAACCATAGGCTAAATCTAATCTTGTTACTTCACAGTCAATTGGGAATACTTTATTTTCTTTAGGTAGCTTGAGACCAGATTTGGTAGTAAATGACTGTGGGCTACCTTAACAAATTAATTTTGCTCTTAGAGGATTATGATTAGCCTCATTGAGTCTTCAGCCACTACTTGTGGAGACGATGGGTGCAGCAGGTATGCAGTCACCTTACTAATGGTTGGTCAGGGTAATTGTTCCACATATCAGACTCCACCAAGGTTTTTACTTTCAGCTGCCTATAGCACATTAGGCAAAAGAAAAGCAGGACTATAGTCAAGGAGAGAAGTGGAGATGACAGCTAAAACTGGGAAGCTATGGTCATGTCTGAGTTATAAAATGATAAGCAATTGGGAGAGTAAGCAATGGATTAAAAAAAAAATAAAAACCTAGGGCTTTTGGATAGAAATGTGAAGTAGAAAGAGACCCAAAGTTGGGAGCCCAAGACTCAAGGCAATAAAATGATGAGAGAATGTTTGAAACCTCCTTTCTTTATGGTGCCATAAAACCCAGAAGATATTCAAAAGAATGTTCCAGAGGCTCTAAATGCAATTCTAAAATAGCAACTCCAAAAAATGTTTTTATCAGATACAAAGTGACATTGAAATAACATCCCAAGGTGCATCACTTGGGAAAAAATGCCATTTGGGTGTGTGGATTCTGATGTATTTGTTAAACATCAGACAAATTATTTTAGAGGGACTCTTTAAATATGCAATATGCTCAGATAGAGTAAAAACCAACCTGAAACACTGATGTGCTTTATTTCTTTGTTGCTAGAGGTCCTATACTTTTCTTTGTTGTTTTTCTCAAAACCCAGAGTCTTCTTCTCTGAAGATATTCATGTGTGTGTGAGAGGATATGAGAGTGTGCATTTTTCTTTGAAACTTGTTTTTTACATCACTGTATTCTCACACATCTTTCTCCGTGGGGCACAATGACTCTGCTGCTTTACAACCATAAGTTCACAAGTCCACAGGGACTCTACATGTCACAGCTCACAAGAAGTTTCTAGTTCTGAAAGATGTGGGGTAAGGGGAACCATATTAACTTTGTATCAGCCAATGAAGCCAGTTGCTTTTTTTATTTTTTTGAAACCTTTATCAGTCTGACCCCACATGGAGAAGTAACTTGTTTGCTAAGTTACAGTAGGTCAGATGACACCTTCGAAGATTGTGATTCAAGTGATAGTTGAATTTCACTGCTTTTACACTGATGTTTGGGCTAAGTTGCTTTGCCTTTTGGAATTTCAGTTTCTTCTCCCAGTGCTTCCTATCCACTTCACAAAGATGCTGTGAATATTAACATCAAAGGGCTTTGAGCACTCCTGAAGAAAGACATGCTCCAAATACACGGTATTAAGTAATCTGAAAGGCTCCACTTCATGATTATCATATAAATTATCAGGAGGATTTTGCCAAGAGAGTAGTTACTTTGTGCTAGATCCAGCTAAATAATGGGTGGTAGGGTGGGAGGGGGTTAGGGATGTGGGATGTAGAAGAGACAGAAAGTAATACAATATCCTAAAGGTATATACACAAAAATGCTCCAACTTGGTGGGGGTAGGGATAAAGGGTAAATCAATAAGTGAGTTATTTGCAGTGGGTATTTTAGACTGTGGGTACACCTGATTTTAGGTAACAGAATTCCTGTTTGATCATGCACATAGAGTTCAAGGTGAAGGGCAAGACTGTGGCAAGAATGCAAGAGAGGTACATGATGAACTAACTACACACCCAGCTGACTGGTGTCTGTGAAAGAGGCTGACATTGCCAAAGCTTGGTGAAGGTGTGAAGCAGTTAATGTGAGTTAACTCCTGGTGGGAATGTGAAGGGGCACGACTACTTTGAAAATCTCAGGATGAGTCCCTCCTGTTCCTTTAATCACCTTCACTTACCTTGTCTTTTGTCTTTGGGCTAAGTTGGCCAATGAAAAGAGAGATTGGACGATGGAGAATAAGAGCACTTGGACTATTTCTGTCACTCTGTGCTAGAATAGGGTAAGGTGGCTGTGTCCCATAGTTTGGAGTTCTTATCATTTGGAGTTCTTACCATTTGGCCCTTTCATATCACTACAGTTCTCACTGGATCCAAATAACTACCTTCTCCTCTACTCCTTCAATTGTAGGAGAGAGCTGTGGCTTCTTTTGTGCTTTTGTTTTTTGAAGATTTTTATTTTTTTAATTTATTTGAAAGGCAGAGCTAGAGAGAGAGAGAGAGAGAGAGAGAGAGAGAGAGAGAGAGAGACAGCGTGAGAGATATCTCCCATCCACTGGTTCACTCCCCAAATAGCCGCAATGGTCAGGGCTGGGCCAAGCTGAAGCCAGGGGCCAGGAGCTTCATCCAGGTCTCCCACACAGGTGGCAGGGGCCCAAGCACTTGGGCCATCTTCCAGTGGTTTCCCAGGCACTTCAGCAGAAAGATGAATTGGAAGTGGAGCAGTCAGGATTTGAACCAATGCCCATATGGGATGCCAGCATGAAGACAACACCTTAAGCCTCCACGCCACAGCATCGGCCCCGAGCCAAGCCATGGCTTCTTGAGGCTGCTAGCCCTGGGGTCTTTCACCGTCTTTTGCTGGCTTCTCTTAGCACTCCCTCAGCATCTTCTGTAGTCCACTGGTCAAATTCTCCTCTCCTTTTACTTGTCTTCTGTCTCTTGCCGTCTCAAAAATATTCAATTCCTTTCCACCGATCTCATCCATCAGCACTGTCCCAAAGTTTCTTTTATCATAAATTTTCATTGGCTTTTCTTTTCAGTCGTCATTTCTTTGTTATATATGTTTAATGGAAAAATCAGAAATAAAGAGGAGGTTGACAGATGGGCATTTGGCACAGTGCTTAAGTCACTGCTGCTGATGCTCACATCACACACCACAATGTTTGGTTCAAGTTTCTGTACTCAGCTTCTGATTCAGCTTCCTGCTAATGGGAAGCAGAAGACAATGGCTCAAGTAGTTGGGCCCTTGCCATATACATCGGAGCACCAGATTGAGTTCCAGGACCTTGGCTTCAGCCAGCTTAGCCCTGGCTGTTACAGATATTTGGGGAGTCAACTAGCAGATAGAAAATGTCTGTCTCTCTGCCTCTCAAATGAAAGGAAAATAAATTAAATTTTAAGAAAGAGGACAAAAGAAAAATTTTAAAAGGCACTTGTAACTGCTATTGCTGATATGTTGGGAACTAATGTTCCAGATTTTGTATGTACTTTAATACATATGTGAATACATTTTACCCAAGAAGCCAAGGCTTGCAATGCTGTATCTTATCCACATCCTGCTTCTAAGATACCATACCCTCACTCTTTGGTGGAGGAAAGTGGCTCTAAGTGATGCCTTATAGGCAGGAATAACTGTTTTCTATACCAAAGAACCCTATACCTTGCTTATGACAGAACAGTCTCCAGCAAATTAGCTGACCACAGACAACCTATTCACAGGCTGAACAGTGGCCTTTGAGCTTTGTGGTTCCAACAGAGACAAATGGATCAGATTTTCCCTCAAGAATTTTAATTAGAAGTATGAAAAGGGTATTTGGCCTAACGATTAGGATGCTTATATCCCATATCAGGGCACCTTACTTTGATTTCCAGTTCCAGCTCCCGACTCCAGCTTCCTACTAATGCAGCCCCTCAAAGGTAGTAGTGATGGCTCGGTCCATGCCTTCCATGTGGGAGGCCTGGATTGCATACCTGGCTCTTGGCTTCAGTCCCAGCTGGGGGTGGGGGCATTGTAGGTATTTTTGAGAGTAGGCTGTCAGAAGGGAGCTCTCTTTTTCTCTCTTAAGTAAATAAAATATAAAAAGTAGTAGTAGTAGCAGAAGTATGAAAAGAGAGTAATGCAGTTGGGAAAAAGATTAAATAATAGACAGTACATAGGGCATCTTCAAAAAGTTCAATGCATATTATGAAAAAACTATGCATGGATTTCAAACAGTCTGCACCAAAACAAACTCAGCTTTTAATTCCATTTTCCATGAACTTTCAGGAAATGCCACAACTGGGTAGAACTAGAAAAGCAAGGCACAATAGAGAAACATTTCCCCAGTAGAGTGCACAGCAGAAGAAAGTGGAACTGGATGATGCTATGAGCAGCAGCAGAAGGAGTCACGCCACAGGCCCCAGGAAGCTCAAATGGGTCCTGTCTGTCCTGGGAAGCTTGACTGATGACTGTGATTCTTTGTCTTATCACCATGACAATAAAGCCTCCCAAACTTGACATATGCCTAGCTTCTGTCCTTTCTAACCAACCAATCTCATGTAAGCTCTACATTAATATAACTGCAATGTAACCAGACATGCCTAATTTTTATTATAAGCATTTTTACACTCAGTGCTACATTTTAAACTTCTTTCCGGGTCTGTAAAAATCAAACTTTATACTCCAGTTCTTATGTTACTAGAAGCTTACTACTCATATTTACATTCCACATTTTTAACAATTCTCCAAACTTGGATCTTTGTTAGGGTTTCTTGGGAACAGACCTGAAAATTTTAGCATCAACCAGGCATTTTTTTTTTTCATTTTTGGGGAACAAATCTAATATTGTCAGTGGTCACTGTGCTTGTACACTTAACAAATCTACATACGAGCACTGTTGGAAAATGAGCCACTTCTGTGAGTCTTTTGATTAGAGCCTGTGTGGTTTGTGAACCATGCTGCTTTTTTAAAAAATGCATGACTTCATAAGAAGTGTTTCAAAAAAAATATCCTATTTTCATATCCCAAATATGGCAACTAGAAGATATAAAAGAATTTTATTGTAGACTTACAATGCTGTTCCAGAAACGGTATTCCCGTGAAATCTTCAGACTTTGATCTGTGTGGTTGTGGGTAATCTCTCTATCCCCGCTGTCACCTGGAGTCCTGGGGAGAACAAGACCAATTCTGGTGTCCTTTGGATTTTAAAAACTCACACCTCCACGCAGGTGGTTGAAGGCAGAGCACGTGTGTTTGGAATGTATTTGGGTGCTGAATTTGATAGAGAATCAAAGGCACATGGGTCCTTTTATCAACCTCTGTCCCTTTAAATACTGAATCCTCCACTTCATTATAATGAAAAATATCAAGGTTCAGCCTGGCCCAGGTAGTGGAGTGATTCCCAGAACCAGCAAAATCTAAAACATGGGCACTTGGATTGCTTTCTACTTTTTCATCTTTATGGACAATACAGTACTACAGTAGACGCTCATATATAGTACTTATATCTTTTAACATCTGTTCAGTTATTTCCTTCAGATGAATTCCTAGAAGTGGAATTTCTGAGCCAAAGTGCATGAACTGTTCAAGACTTCTGGTACACATTGCCAATGACACTCCTTCATATCAATATCAATTTGTGTGCTTTCCAGGGGAAGACAAGAATGTTCATTTCCGCATCTTTGCCAAAACTGGAAATGACAATTGTTTGCAACTTTTGAAGCATTGGGGACCTAATGGGAATTGTATTCTCTGCTATAAAGCCTCTGAAGTCATTGTCATATAAGTTCTTTCTTGATTCAACCCCAAACCTTTTTTAATTATCTTCTTTGGTGTGCTCCTTCTTAAAGCCATAGTTCTGACTTCTTCCCAAACACATTATGGATTTTCAGTTTTGTATCCAGTTTTCTCTTCCAAGAATCCCTACCTCTGGCTGCTATGTACAAACCCACAAGTGATAACCTTCTAACTCTGAATAAACTGAGACAAAACAAAGCAAGCACAAAAAAAAAGACAGGAGGAATCCAATATCATCTTTATTACTGACAGGCTGATTTTGAAGAATGTAGCTTCCCAAATGGCAACAATGAGCTTCCTGGTGCTCTACCCCTGGGACTTCACAGACCCACCCACTGAGGTACAGGCATCACTAGAAAATTGCAAGCCTCCCCGAATAGAATCTCTTGCTCTGTCTTTAAATTATGATGGAGAAAGGGTTTGTTCCCAAGAGAAAGAGGGAGGAAAGAGTCACTTACAATGCCTGGTTCCTTATCCCTTAGCCAACAAAAAGGTACATCACTCTACCTTCCCTAGGGAGTGAGGAATCAGAGAAACCAGGAGCAGTAAACTAATGGTTTTCTTGTATAGGAAAGAGAACAGGGGGCAGGTGTTGTGGTGCAGATCCATTGGGAACATCCAAATCCCATATCGGATTGCCTGGATTCGAAACCCAGCTCTGTTCCCCTTCTAGCTTCCTGCTAATGTACACCCTGAGAACCAGTATGTGGTGGCTCAAGTACTTGGTGTGGGAGATCTGGATTGAGTTCCAGGTTCCTGGCTTCTGCCTGGCCCTGCCTGGCTGTTAAGGCATTTAGGGAATGAAACAGCAGATGGAGGACAGCTCAATCATTCTGTCTCTATTACTCTGTGTGTGTGTCACTCTTTCAAACAAGCATTTTTTTAAAAAATCAGAAAACAAAAATGAGGGTGAAGCATATCTCCCTCCTATTCCCCACCCCAACACACAGCACAACCAACACCATCCACCTGCAAAATCCCAACCATATTCAGACATTGCCTCTTACACAAAGCTTTGTTTAACTTCCTGACATATGCTCCCCCTTGGTCATATGGCATTTTATATAAAGTAAATTCAATAGCTATTACTACTATTACATGCAAGGGAAAAGGATACAGGTACAAATAAGATTATTTCCATCTTCAAAAATTTGGGGAAAGGTCATTGTGATGGCATCTCTGATTTAGTTCTCAGATTTCCACTTTCCGAATTCATGCTTTCAACAAACTTAGAAGCACCAAACACACAGACACCCCATCCCAGTAAATCTGCACAAGTCATTGTACCATCTGACTACACTGTTTGACCCCCACAAATCTCTACTCAACTTTCACCTTTCCAAACTGCTCTCCTCTCCTATCAAGATCTAGTCAGAACAATATCACCAGTAATTATCTCTCAAACCCAACAATTCATTTTTCATCCTTCTATTTCCCTCATAATTTTATACTTGGCAGATGCCTTTCTGTGTTTGTGTTTTGTATTTACAGCTATAACAGTAGAAACCTGTAAGTATCACAGCTCATTATATAAGGATTTCGAAAAAACATGGACTGAATCCCAGATCCTAAGAGCAGAAGTCAGGATAATAAAAGCCCAACAGTTTTAACCTATTAGAGAGGCATTTTTTCCGTTCCTTTACAGCTCATCACTACACTGCTCTCTCTCGCTCTCCATCTATAATTCTATTATCTGGGTGAGGTTCCTTTTCTCAAGAGTATGGTACAAACCCTTAATTCTGCAAAAGTGCTTGGCTCCTAATCTGTCCCATAATTAAAATCACAGACTCTGGAGCCACAGCAACTGGCCTCCAATCCTTGCTATAGGTAAGACCTTAAGACAAAGCATTTCAATTTCTCTGTGCCTCCAACAATCTGTAAAATGATAACAATCATACCTATCTCAAAGCCTTATTGTGAGATTATAAAAAATAACTAATGCATATAAAGGTATTTTGAAGAGTGTCTGTTACACACTAACTGGACAAGAAACTGTCAATTATGAGTTTTCAAATAGGGCTGGCGTTGTGGCACAGAGGGCTAAGCCACCACTGCCCATGTAGGAGTGCCAGTCTGAATCCAGCTGCCCTGCTTTTGATCCAGCTTCCTGCTAATGCAGTTGGAAAGACAGCGGGGGATGGCTCAATTATTTGGGTCTCTGGAGTTCCTGTTCCTGGCTTTGGCCTGACCCACCCCCTGTGGAATGAACCAGAGAATGGTAGCACACTCTTTCTCAGTCTTCCCTGTCACTCTTTCAAATAAATAAATAAATCTTTAAAAATTATGTGTCCAAGGAATTCTTCCATGAATTCCCAGTAATTTAAAATATACCAATAATTGGCACTTAGAAAATGCTGAAGACTGTTCTTGTGGTGGAATTGTATGGCTCTTATCCAAACTTTTATTTTAATTTATTTGAAAGGCAGAGTTGCAGAGAAAGAGACAGGGAGACAAAGACAGAGAGAGAGACAGAGAGAGACAGAGAGAGAGAGAGAAATCTTCCATCCACATCCCACAAAGGCCACAGCAGCCAGGGCTAGGCCAGGCTGAAGCCAGGAGCCAGAAGTTTTTCCGTGTCTCCCATGTGGGTGCAGGGGCCCATGCACTTGGATCATCTCCCACTGCTTTCCAAGGCACATTAGCAGGGAGCTGGATCAGAAGTAGAGCATCCAGGAATCCGGCACCCATTCAGGATGTCGGTATTGCTGGCAGTGGCTTAACGTGCAATGCCACAGAGCCAGCCCAATCCAAACTTTCTAAGTATCTGATTACATCACAACAAAAAGCTTTTTAATTAGAAAAGTAGTTAGTCTTTTTTGAAAACTAATATTCAGCATAAATACCAGGTATACACATAATGTTCTACCAACTGAAATTCAAATATAAGGCATATTTGCATAATTGTGGTATATCTGAAAATATTCATATAGATTACTTTTTAAAGCTCAAATCAAGTATTTACATACTGCAATATCTCTTCTTTGCAAAACCTTGCTATGGGTGTGTCAAAGGCTCTAACCAGTCTCCCAGATAGAGATACTCAGTTTAAAGGACATAACCGCAGCTCACTAGGTTAATCCTCCTCCTGTGGAGCCAGCACCTCGGGTTCTAGTCCCAGTTGGGGCGCCGGTTCTGTCCTGGTTGCCCCTCTTCCAGGCCAGGCTCTCTGCTGTGGCCCGGGAAGGCAGTGGAGGATGGCCCAAGTGCTTGGGCCCTGCACCCGCATGGGAGACCAGGAGGAAGCACGTGGCTCCCTGGCTTCGGATCGGCGTTTTGTGCCGGCCGCAGCGCACAGGCTGTTGCAGCCATTTGGGGGGTGAACCAACAGAAGGAAAACCTTTCTCTCTGTATCTCTGTCTAACTCTGCTTGTCAAAAAAAAGGACATAACCTAATAACATATTCAGTAGTTAAGCTTGGAAACTGAAACAAACTTTCAACCATGGGATGGCTTAAGTTGTGAGTAAATTTGGCACATTTGCTCTAAAGTCATTTTAAAAGCATTAAAACATATTTCAAGGATTTCAAACATACAGTTATTTTTGCTGCCACTCAAAATATGAAATAAACATGGCTTTTAAAAAGATGTGTGCTTTTTTTAATCTATCACAACAAACAGTTTAATGAATAAAAATTGTTTTTCCAAACAATTTTCATACATTTGCGACTCACCCAGTATTCTTTAGTAGTCTGAAATTACAGAAGCCATTGGTAAATCCTATCACCCAAATTAAGATCATAAAATATATTAAAATGAGGGTGTACATTATGAAAAACTCCTCTAAAAATATATATCATACATTTCCCTTGGAACTGAATTCACTAGTAAAGCTGTCCTCTGTCCACCTGGATGGCACTGTTTTTTATGTTTGTCTTGTGGATGGCTCTTATTTTATAATCATACCTTCCCTGAGCTCATGCAAAGTGATAATTACCTGTTCAGTTAACTAAACACATAAATCCTGAGCACAGCTCTGTGAGGTGCTGCACTAGATGCAGTAAGGGGTTTAAAGAAGGTTACAACAGGCAAGCCTTTGGTTTAGCGATTAACATGCCCACATCCTCTAGTGGAATACCTGGAGTTGATATCTAGCTTTGGCTCCTGACTCCAGCTTCCCGCCAATGCAGACCCTAGGAGGCAGTGTTGATGGCTCTAGAATTTTGGATCTTGCTTCCCCATGGCAGACTTGGATTGAGTCCCATCTCTGAGCTTTGACCTGACCCAGTCCTGGCTGTTGCAGCATCTGGGGAGTAACCCAGTGGATCAGAGTTCTATCTGTCTCTTCACCAAAAAAGCAAAAACAAAAACTTAAAGCTGGTTTCAACAGCTTTACCTCTTGAAAGGTTCCCAAAGAGGGGAGCAGAAAGGCAATGCAGACAAATCACCCGATACAAGACTATCTGCTTTGCCCCTGTGCTTTTGCATGTTCCAGGACTGGTGTCATCATGATGGAGGAGGTACATGGAGGTCAACCAGACCTTTGTCCTACACAACCGGTGTTGGACCTGCTGTCCACTAGACCCTGATTTCTCATTCTGCCATCTCCTAGTTTAAAGCCTGCCTGCCTGTATCCACCCTAGGCTTGTGCCTCCCACTGATGTAATTTCTCTCCACTCCTACTGATGTAATTTCTCTCCACTCCTGAATCCCAGACTAACAGAGCTCCAGTTACAGAATCCTGTGCTAGTTACTGAGACCCCTCCCCACCCTCTGCTTCCCCTACCCCTGCTACCTGCATCCCATAGAAGGAGAATCAGAAAAAAAAAACAAGGCAATAATTTTATTATAAGAATGACTTAAAGCATGACAGAGACCTGTTATTACAGTCAGAAAAGTGAGAAACGGCTCTTGATTTCAAATCATTTTTTCTGATGTTGCTTAGTGACAGGCTTAAAGGACGCCCAGTAGGTAGAACAGAAGCATCATGTTTATACTCATGAAAAGATTAGATGTGTATTATCAAAACATATATTTTTACATGTGTGATTTTTTTTCCACCTTTATTTGCGGTGTCATCATGGTCGCGCTGGAAGTTTTAAAACAGCTTCTACATGCCAGGCACTTTGCAGATCCAGTTGTGTTTATTATTCCCCTCCACATTCCAATAGGGAAGATAAGTTTTATCTGAGGGTGAGATACTGAATAATAACAGATGCCTCAGGCAGTGCAGCTTCATCCCCTCCACCCCCATTTCTCAGCACTTTCCCTTTTAGAGTTGCTGTCGCTTCTCCTACTGTTTCAAAGTGAATCAGAATTTATATTCATTCCAAATGTAACTCTTCCTATTCAAATGTAACATTTATACAAATTCCAACTCCTTGGCCTCAGACAAAAGCAGCAGATCAAAGTAGGTAGCACACTCCAGAAAGACAAACCCAGAACATCTATAGATGGATAGGGATAGGTGCATGGGCTGGCAGCAGAAGTTCCCCTGGACTCAGTCTGGCAACAAAGGGAAGCAGGAGAAGTGAGGTTAAAAGAAAAATGACAGAGCAACTAGACATTTGCTGGAGGCAGCCTGTCATTGTGGCAGGGCCAGAGAATAGAAGTGTATTGTGAGTAGCCCCGAAGGCACTGATCCCTGGTGTGTAAGGAGGGGTACCGGACAGAAGAACGTTTGTGTCCTTGAATAACAAGAATTCCTGCTAGCCTAGAACAGGGACACGGTATTTCTCCTACACAAGCCACCCACCAGTAGCTGATCCAGGAAAAAAACATGTCTCATACAAAAATGTACATCTATGCAAAGCTGCTACAAGAAAATGAGAGAAGAAATAAACAATGGAGGCCGGTAGTGGTAGAATGAAAGACAAAGAATACTCAACCAGAAAAAGTGTTCTCATAGAGGAGACAACAACTTGGGCCAGAAGCATTAACATAAATTAAGAAACAAACAAGCAAATGATGCAAAGTTACCATATTTTTAAAGCAAGAGCTTTTGTCAAGTACACAAGATCTCACCAAAGATATTGCAAGACAAGACAACAGGAAAAGAAATATGATTTGGTAAAGCCCAGGAAACAAACATTACCGTGCTGAAAACAAGGAAGTAAAAGAATAAAAAAAAAAAATAAGGCTGCAAATAAAGGGAAAAGAACAGAAAAAAGTGCAAAACAAATTAGAAAGAAAAGAATTCATGAGAAAATAATAGGTGGACAGGACATATGAAGACTAACACGCAGAACAGCCAGCATTCTGAGAAACAGATTGAGAAAACAGTAACAAAACACACCAGATACACTCCAAGAGTGACTTTTCAGAAATATGGCATGAATCTGTAGATTGAGAGCACAATGAATCCTGGGAAAAAATGGAAACAAAACATTCATCCCTGAACCAAATTTTAATAAGATTATTGGAATTAAAAGAAAAATCTATTGTGCACTAAGGCAAAAAGTTTAAGTCAGAGCATCCATAGCAATGTCCAAAACTAGAAGATATTGGAGCAATGGAACAAAATCCTCAGGGAAATATAGCAGGTGATGTAAGAACTGCGCATTGCCAAATAGTCATTAAAATGCAGACACTAAGCATCCTTCAACTTGCACAAATTCGGGAAATAAGTCCATAAGCTCTTATCTCCCTTTGTCTTTTTTTTTTTTTTTTAGATTAATTTTTCTGAAAGGCAGAGTGACAAAGTAAGAGAGAGGGAGAGAGGGAAGGAGAGGGAGGGAGGGAAGGAGGGAGGGAGGGAGGAAGGGAGGGAGGGAGAGAGAGAGAGAGAGAGAGAATCTTCCATCAGCTGGTTCACCTCCCAAATGGCTTCAGTGGCTAGGCAGCCCCTGCTGCAGTGAGAAACCCAGAACTCCATCTGGGTCTCAATCCAGGTTTCCTACATGGGTAGCAGAGGCTCAAGCACTTGGGCCATCTTCCACTGTTTTCCCAGGTGCAGTAACAGGGAGCTGGACTGCCACTACTATAGGAGACACAGGATTGTAGATGGCAGCTTGACTCACTGTATCACAATGCCAGCCTCAAGCTCTTTTTGAGGAAACTACTGGAAGCCCCTGGTCATGAGTACTGACTCCATTTTCCTTAAGAATAAAATTCAAACAACTGTGGAGGTTATGGTCACATACAGAATTTATTTTTTTAAGTGGCAGACAGAATTTATTTTTTAAGCTTTTATTTAATGAATATAAATTTCCAAAATACAGCTTATGGATTACAATGGCTTCCCACCCCCGCATAATTTCCTTCCCACCCGCAACCCTCCCCTTTCCCGCTCCCTCTCCTCTTCCATTCACATCAAGATTCATTTTCAGTTCTCTTTATATACAGAAGAGCAGTTGAGTATATATTAAGTAAAGATTTCAACCGTTTGCCCTCACATAGCAACACAAAGTGAAAAATACTGTTGGAGTACTAGTTATAGTATTAATTCACAATGTACAGAACATTAAGGACAGAGATTCTACATGATATTTTTTAAAAAATTGATTAATTTTCTATGCAATTTCCAATTTAACACCAAGATTTTTTTTTCATTTTCAATTATCTTTATATACAGATCGATTCAGTATATACTAAGTAAAGATTTCATCAGTTTGCACCCACACAGAAACACAAGGTGTAAAAATACTGTTTCAGTACTAGTTATAGCATTACTTCACATTGGACAACACATTAAGGACAGATCCCACATGAGACGTAAGTACACAGTGACTCCTGTTGTTAATTTAACAATTTGACACTCTTGTTTATGGCGTCAGTAATCTCCCTAGGCTCTAGTCATGAGTTGCTGAGGCTATGGAAGCCTTTAGGGTTCGCCGACTTCAGTCTTATTCTGACAGGGTCATAGTCAAAGTGGAAGTTCTCTCCTCCCTTCAGAGAAAGGTACCTCCTTCTTTGATGGCCCATTCTTTCCACTGAGATCTCACTCGCAGAGATCTTTCAATTAGGTCTTTTTTTTTTCCAGAGTGTCTTGGCTTTCCATGCCTGAAATACTCTCATGGGCTCTTCAGCCATATCTGAATGCCTTAAGGGCTGATTCTGAGGCCAGAGTGCTATTTAGGACATCTGCCATTCTATGAGTCTGCTGTGTCTCCCACTTCCCATGTTGGATCGTTCTCTCCCTTTTTGATTCTATCAGTTAGTATGAGCAAACACTAGTCTTGTTTGTGTGATCCCTTTGACTCTTAGACCTATCAGTGTGATCAATTGTGAACTGAAGATGATCACTTGGACTAGTGAGATGGCATTGGTACATGCCACCTTGATAGGATTGTGCATGCAGAATTTAAATAGCATAAACTCTAATGATGTAGAAATAACCACTGAAGTTTTGGAGAAGAGAAAAAGGTGGGGGTTGGGATGTTGATTTCCTCATTTGGTAGAACTGGGTTCAGAAAAATTATTAAAACTGATAAATCACAATCTAGAGTTATAAGCATATTTCAAAGTCTAATGAGTGTGACAGAAAATTATTTATAAGAATCAGGTAAGTTAAGGAGGTAGGTGAGAGCTGAAAGTGGAAGGAACTAATTTTATCCTTAATCTTGGTAGGATATCAATAGATAGCTGTCTAAGTTTGGTGCAGGCATTTGGACTAGTAGTAAAAAGACAGTTAAGACATGCCCATCCCATACTGGAATACCTGGTTTTGATTCCTGGCTCTAGCCCAGGTCTTCAGCTTCCTGCCAAGTCTTACACTAGGAGGCAGCAGTAATGGCCCAACTGATTGGGTTCCCACCACCCACATAAACGTGGATTGTATTCCCAACTCCTAGCTTTAGTTCCAGTCCAGCTCAAGCCATTGCTGGCATTTGCAATTGAACAAGGCATGTGTTTGCTCTCTCCCAACCTCTCAGTTTTAAATAAGGTTTTTAGAAAGAAACATAGGTTTCAGTAGGAAAGAACACTGTGAAACTCCTATATTGCTACTGAGGATAAATCTCTTTCACCAGGACTTCACTGTGCTTCCTCGGAACTGTTGTTTCAGAATGAGACAAGATAGGACTTTGCAAAGTTAGAGACCACCTGAAAATGCAAATATAGTGGAGGGACAATGAATCCTTCCCTGTTACTAAGGTGTACCTTAGTAGTTGACAACCATTAATATTCACCATCATCCAATATTTTCTGAATACTACATGCACAGTGACTCCTGTTGATTTAACAATTGACACTCTTATTTATGATATCAGTAATCACCTGAGGCTCTTGTCATGAGCTGCCAAAGCTATGGAAGCCTCTTGAGTTCACCAACTCTGATCTTATTCAGACAAGGCCATATTCAAAGTGGAAGTTCTCTCCTCTTTAAGAGAATGGTACCTCCTTCTTTGATGGTCCATTCTTTCTGCTGGGCTCTCACTCAGAGATCTTTCATTTAGGTTTGTTTGTTTGTTTGTTTGTTTGTTTTGCCAGAGTATCTTTGGCTTTCCATGTCTGAAAAACTCTCATGGGCTTTTTAGTCAGATCTGAATGGCTTACAGGCTGATTCTAAGGCCAGAGTGCTGTTCAGGGCATTTGCCATTCAATGAGTCTGCTGTATATCCTGCTTCCCATGTAAGATCATTCTCTCCTTTTTAATTCTATCAATTATTATTTGAAGACAAAGGTCTTATTTATGTAATCCCTTTGCCACGTAATCCTATCTTTTTGATCAATTATGAACTTAATCTGATCACTTTAACAAGTTGGGATTGAATTGGAATCCCCTGGCACGTTTCTAGCTCTACCATTAGGGGTAAGTCCGAGTGAGCATGTGCCGAACTGTACACCTCCTCCTTCTCTTATCCCACTCTTTAAATATATTTAACAGGGATCACTTTTCAGTTAAATTTAAATGACTAAGAATAACTGTGTGTTAATTAAAGAGTTCAACCAATGGTATTAAGTAGAACAAAAAAAATACTAAAAAGAATAAAATAGTAAGTTGTTCCTCGACAGTCAGGACAAGGGCTGATCAAGACATTGTTTCTCATTGATTTTCATTTTTAAATCATTTACTTTATTTGAGAGACAGACACAGAAAGACCTTCCAAACACTGGCTCACTCCCCAAATGCCCTCAAGAGCCAGGGCTGGGTAAGGCTAAAGCCAAGAACCAGGTACTCCATACAGGTATTCCACTTGGGTGGCAAGGACCCAAGTACTTTAGACACAGCTTATGCTTCCTACGTTATGTATTAGCAAGAAACTGGAATTGAAAGCATAGCTACTATTGAACCCCCGGCACTCTAAATGGGATGCAGGCATTGCAAGCGTCAACTGCAGCACCAAACGCCCACCCCAGGTCTTGATTTTAAGTACATTATTACACTGTAATCATCACAAGTTAAAGCACTCCACATTGGTAAAAATCAAACACAGCTGAATTTTACTATCTTTGCTTGCTAAAATCCTTGGGAGATTTTATGGATAATGATTCTAAACTCATCTAAAATGTTTATTCTAGGCTCTAAAGCTTGCTTTTAAGCCCAAGTGGAATCAGGTTCATTGCCTACTGTGAAAGGATTAAGGGATAATGTCTTTGCCATTGTTCCCTATCTCGTTTTCTTGGCTATGAAAAGTAACAAAATACTGTATACACGTTTATCCTAGAGTCTCATGATAAAGGAAGGCTGCAGTTGGTGGGGTGTACTGCTTAATGGATGCATTTACTTTGGAATCTAGATGTTCAGAACAAAGCTTTCTAGTCTGCTGGTTTTCAAAGTGGGGTTCCTGAGTCAGACTGTCAGTATCACCTAGAAACTTTTTGGAAATACAGATTACAAGTCCCCACAGCCAATCTACTGAATTGGAAATGTTACGGAGCTCAGAATTCTATGTAAATAATGCTATTCAAGTGACCCCGGTACACATGAGAGTTTGAAAACCACTATTTTTGATGGCACCACCAAACCACCCCAATTAAAGGAGAATCAACTTCTGAAATGGAACAGATTTACCTCCATATAACACATTCCAGACCATCAGTTCTCCAGAACTGTTTACAGCATCATGTCACATCCAGAGGACACATGGGGGCATTCAAAAATTTGTGGAAAATGGAATTTAAAGGTAAGTTTATTTTGCTGAAGAAATTTTCAGAAATCCATGCATATGCAGGGTCATCAAAAATTTATGAAAAATGAGTATTAAAAAAACCTATGCATAGATTTCAAAATGTCTTTGCACCAAAATAAAATTATAGTGGTGTAGGCATTGTGGCATATCAGGTTAAGATGCAGCTTGGGATGCCTGCTTCCCATACAGGAATATCAGCTAGTCTTAGCAACTCTGCTTCCTATCCAGTTCTCTGCTAATGTACATGGGAAGCAACAGATGTTGGCTCAAGCACTTGTGTTCCTGCCACCCATGAAGGAGAACCAGATAGAACGCATGGCTCCTGGCTTTGGCCAGGCCCAGCGCTTGCTGCTGAGGCCATTTGGAGACTGGACCAGCAGATGAAAAATCTGCCTCTGTCACTATGCTTTTCAAGCAAATATATAAATAAAGCTTTTAAAAAATTACCATTTAGTTCCATTTCCATGAACTTTTTGAAGTAGCTTCTACTAGTTCCTTATATCCTACCTACATTTTACAAAACACTAAAAAAAAAAAATACTTTTACAATACAAATTGTAGGCCTGTCTTTTCCAGATATTCTGACTCCTCCTCCTTAACTCTTGCTGTTTTTTGTTTTGTTTTGTTTTTAAAAAAAAAAGTTTTGGTTTATTGTAAGGTCACCAAGTATTTCACGTACATTTCATTAAACATTCAGAGCCTCATTTGCCCTATTAAATAAGAGTCGACCAGATGGATAGTCCTCTGATTCTCTCTCCCAAGCAGGTTTTAGTTAATTAAAAATGATTATTTTTACTACATATTTTATATATCAGCCAGATGTTACCTGTGGTCATTTCTGGAAAGAATCATTTGGTAGTGGTTATAAAACACATATCTTCCTTTGGGAGGGGAGACTTCTGGGGGTGATCAGGAAAACAAATGGAGACACTGATTTCAACCCACACCCTTATCCTAGTGATGAAATAACATTTCACATCCCTCGAAGGTAAGACCCATTCAAATTCTTCTTGGTATCTCTATCAAAATTTATCAGGTTAATGGGGAAAAAATTTGTTGCTTTCCCTCCAGATTAGAGGTCCTAAGTTGATTTCTTCCCTCCCTCCCCCAAAGAAACTGATTTAGTTTCACTAGATTTGGTTGAAAGAAGACATATATGGGAGTACTTCAAAAAGTCCATGGAAAGTGGAATTTAAAGGTATGTTTATTTTGAAACCACAAATTTTGAAATCCACATAAATGTGAATTTTCACAAAGTTCATGGATGATGAGTATTATGAGATGCTATGCATGGATTTCAAAATTGTTTGTACTACAATAAGCTTATCCTTTGATTTTGCTTTCCATGAACTTTTTGAAGTCCCCTTGTATTATGACAAACTGCCCTGCTCAATCTGGACAGAGAAATGTTGTTGTAAGGATGAACTCAGAGGATCTGTAACAGTTCTCACTTTTGCACAGGTCACCTTCAAAGCTATTTTCCAGCCTAATTTATATTTTATTTCCCATTACTGTTAAAATAATCCAGAGTGAGGCATTAATACTCTGGTTATGAAATTGTTCGGTAATTATACAAGTCCATTTTCTCTCCATGTGTATACAAATTAAAATCCAAACAAGACTCCATCTTTTTTCTTAAAACAAAGCAACAAGCAACCTTCTTCTCTTTAAAAATTCAGTTTTAGGAGTCATTCCAAAATCTGAAATCCTAACAGGGGAAATCAAAAAGCTATGCCTTCATACTGTCACATGGGCAAGAATGGGATGATTGGATTTTCAAAAAAAGGAAAAAAAAATCTTAAAGACACCTAGAGGCACAAGTGAGTCTTCTGCCTGTCTGCCATCCCCATGCTGACAAACTTAATTAAGTATGGCAGGGTGCATAGACAAATAAGACATGCTCAGTTCCAAAGACTGTATTTCATCATGCAGTGAGGATGTGTGTTCTGGCCTCGGCTCTGACTTTCAATGTGACCCAGCATGGGTGACTCCTCCACTCTGAGTTTCTTTCCTCATGTAAAAAAAACGACAGAATTGAACTAGATATTCCCCAGGGTCTCCTTAAGCTCCCAAATTGCATGACTGATTGCTTGAAAAATAAAACTTTAGGGCCTATTGGGCTTTCCTGAGCAACTGCAACAGTTTTGGGAGAAAGGAAGGTTGCTTTTATTGATGTAGAAGCTTTCAAGGCAGAATACAGCACCTCATTTTCTAATTGCATAAAGCATCTGCTCCCAATGATTTGAAGTACACAAATCTGCTTGTAGTAAATCAGAGTCACCTCGGAAATGACCTCTTCCTCTCATGTTTTCATAGCAATCAACATTAACGAGGGGGTTCCTATGAAAGTCATCTGCATTATATCTGATTTCAAGAGCCAGGTAAGAAGGGGCAGATATTCCTGATGAAGGGCCCCCTGGTCCTTAGGATAAGATTGTTGCCCAAAATACAACGTTATTTAGCTTTACATCAGACCATGCTCATCAGCTTCTAATAGGGCTGAGGGACTCACCAGTCTTAATTTCCTTCGTGAATCTGTAATTGTCCGCAGAGGTCGATTTCAGTGGATGCCTCATATAAATTAAAATTGAAGATAATGATGCCTGTTCACTTGATCAACGAAAATGACCAGCTGGGTTTAATGGGAGGAAAATAGAAACCCCAGTGAAATTGGAATAGTTTCCAAGGTGATGGAATGCAATTATTTTTTTCGGTAATGTTTCTTCTCCAAAGGTGACTGGCCAGTCCATTGATGGGCACCTGGGCCAGCATATTACGGAACGAGATGTGGCATTCAGAGCCAGTGACCATATCCAAAGGCACAAGTCAAGAGTCAGCATCCTGCAAAGGCACTGGGGGGGAAGCAGGATTGTTTTTCCGTTCTCATTTTAGTCATTTCATTTACAGTGAGAGAGGTGCATTGAGGGACTTGCTTAATTGACTCCCGAGAGGCAAATTTCAATTTAGATTGGTACAAAAGCATTTTCTCTTTCTAGCCATAAAACATTTTCTTGAATTTGTTCTAATTATCCTTAGGGTAATGCAATGTTCGGTCTGAACTAACCTTGAGATCACCTGCCCCAATCACTTTACAGATGAAGAAACTGAGGTCAAGAGAAGTGAACTGACTGGACCAAGGTCCCAAACCTAGAAAGAGGCAGGAGCTAGCTAGAATTCAGCAGACAAGATGTTGAAAAGAAGACTGAGTGTGGGTTTGTGCTTCTGGAGAAGCCAGAGTTGTCATGGAGTGGTGGCTTACGTCACTGCCAGTAGTGCCAGCATCCCATTTGGACACGGGTTAGAGTCCTATCTGCTCCACTTCTGATCCAGCTCCTTGCTGATATGCCTGGGAAAGCAGCAGAAGATGGCCCAAGTGCATAGGCCCCTGCACCCACATGGAAGACCTAGATGAAGCTCCTGGCTCCTGGCTTTGACATGGACCAGCTCTGGGCATTGTGGTCATTTAGGGAGTCAATTAGCGGATGGAAGATCTCTCTAGTTCTCTCTTCCTCCTACCACCCCATCCCACCCCCACCCCTTAACTCTGCCTTTCAAATAAAATAAATCTTAAAAAGAATTGCTGGAGAGTTGTTCGGGGAAGGGAAAAAAAAGACTTTCTCCTGATGAAAAGATCACTTTTTAAGGCAACTAGTTTTATAATATGGTAGAGGGGGTAGCAAGCTAAAGAGCTGAAGGAGGGAGGCTGGGAGAGGCAGCAAGGGGAGTGAGACACCCCAAGACAGGCGGCCATTTCCCAGGGCTGAGGGGAGTTCTGTTTATGTGCATTTAGTTGTGTGCAGAGGGACCCTCAGTCATTCCTTTGATTGAACACACCTGCCGGCACTTGACACTAGACTCTAATTTTGAGCAACTTTTGGCAAGCTGCTTAAATCCTGTTCTCCAGACCCGCCTTTAACAAGGTGGCATTACCAGTACTTACTGTTATATAAATTTCAGACCTTACTGTACTTTCCTGAGCAGAACAGGACTAAATGAACTGACATGTGTAACGAGCCTAACACACGCTGAGTCTACCTCAGTGTTTGCTGTTTCCCCCTACTCTCTATGCCAGGAAATCTTCAGTTTCAGAATTTATACGTACGTGGTGCTTATTAATAATGTAGGCAGGCACCTGATCTGAGATATATGCCCAAGGAATACACTAGGGATTCAAAAGGTGACTGCTAAAACTTTCAAAGACTTTTTTTTTTTTTGGTCTTTTCTCTTTTCTTTTGTTTTCACTTTCTTTTCAATTTATTTGAAAGGCAAACAAAGAGAGATCTATCTTCTACCTGCTGGTTCACTATCCAAATGCCTGCAACAGCTGAGGCTGAGCTAAGTCAGATAGGAGCCAGGCACTACATCCAGGTCTCCTACATGGGCGGCAGGGACCCAAGTACTTCAGTCACCACCTCCTGCCTCCAGGGGTGCATTAGCAGGACGCTGGATAGCAACTAGAGGTGAGACTTGATTCCAGGCACTCCGACAAGGGATGCAGGCATCCCAAGCAGTGGCTTAACCCACTGTGACACAACATTCACCCCAGATAAAACTTCCTTATCTGTTTAACAGATTCATTTTCAGTGTGTATTATTATAATTTAAAGTGTATGTACATGTGTGTGTATGTGTTTAAACAGACAACTACGGGGATTTTTTTATTGAAAAAATTCAGTGATGTTCATAGTTTCATATAACAATGCCAGAAATTTCATTAGCAAAACAATTAGTAAAAGAGCATATCCGCTGCAAAAATTAAAGACGATTCTTAGGAAATTCGCGCTGAGTCAGCGAGTTCTGAGGTTGCTGCAGCTGCAGTTCCAGAGCGCTGCTCTCTCCTTGGCTACAGCACGCTTCTCAGGCCATTCGACTTCTGTCAAAGCCATCACCAACATCTCAGAGTTTTCAGGAGAAAACCCACACAAAATTAACAGCACACATTGCCTAGTAAGTGAGACCATTTCTGATGTGTCTGCAATGAGCAGCATGTGTGGAGTTGTTTGTTGTTTCTTTTATTCTTTGAATTAAGCTCATTGGAAATTTTAAGAGGAAAGAAAAGTCAGGTATCTATTCTGCTGATTTTAATTAAGCAATTTTTGCCAATTCTGCACAGAAATAATTGTTAAATAAAAAATATCACTGTGAAGAACTTCTCTGGAGCGGGCTTCTGATTTAAGACATTGGAAGATCATGGTAAGCAGCGTATCTTCCAGTCACATGGTGGTAAATCTGCAAGGTAAAACAGAGTTTACTTAATTAATAATTATCACATAATTACACATATCAGTTAACAATTATCCCATCACGTAACAATGAACATTTTCAATTAGCGTTTCATTTTAAGTCCTCACTAGCAGTGTCTCTGTAGCTTTCTCCACCCAACCTCCTCCTTGTGGAGACACACTTGGAAGGAGGCAGAGGTTTGGATCTGATGAGATCAACCACATGACTTCTCATCTTGAGCTCCTCTCAATCTGACTTTCCAATTTCTTTCTCAGAAACACCTGCCAGTATATCCCCAGGGCAATGGGTTATTACTCACCTGCCTCTCGATGTCGGAAAGCAGACTGCTGGCACCTATTCGAAAGAGTTCAGGCGTCAGCCACTCATCTCCCAGCTCCTCCTTGACAAGAGAGAGCCAAGCAAGGGAATCCTTTGCACTGCGGATGCCTCCTGCTGGCTTGAAGCCTATCTAAAAGGGTGGGTGATGGAACAACATTTACTGTTATTGGATTGCTTTGGAGAACGGTACTGTGTATAGAGTCTTCATTGTCTCTCCAGTTTCAGTCTTTTTCACTTCATCCAGAATAACAGCGTAGGTCACTGACTGTTGAGGAGATGAACTGGGGAAGGTGAAGTTATCAAGTTCCCTCCCCTTTTGCCCTTGTCCCCTCATCTGTGGGTCTCTATGGTAACCAGTGTCATGGTACCCAACAGGTCCACCTGCCTGGCTAGCTGCCCACAAGTCTGTTATGCAACTGTTTGGCTCAGGGCCATGATTGTCTGTAAACTCATATATACATCGGGGGAGGGGGGTGTGGAGGATAGTTAGGTGTGGCTGTTTGTGGATGAGTGTGGACACGCACATGTGGCTACGTGTGGAGGTGGATAGATGTCTTTGTGTGTGTGTTTGCCGCCATGGATGCAAAGGTGGGTATCTCCTGTAGCCCCACCGCTGTCAAGAGGCCAGTGGCTGTCCCTTGAGCATTTCTCATCACCACTGTGAGAAAAGGAGATACAAAGCCACAAAGGGCTCCAAGTTGTTCTCTGACTCATCGGAATCCAAATCTTCTTTTCCTGGGCACTAAGCCCCCTTATACAATGACTGACATCCACTTACACTATAAAGTGACTTTTCCAAGATTAATGGGAAGAATGTCACTGCTTCTAAGGAGACACTAATGAGGGTTAGCAACCCTCATTAACATCTCACTTACTGAGAAATCACAAACCTTCACCATCTACCCTGGAACTATGGACCTGGGATGAACAAGAAAGGTGTCAATAAACAGGAAAATGTATCACAAGAGCTCATTTGTTGGATTTTTCTACAAGTAAGCCTGTACGGTCACCTTTTAACCTTTGCGAAGGCGTTCAAAACACATACACATGTATTTAAATTCAAAAGACAGAATCAGTGAGGCCACAGGTTCACCCTAAGCAAACTGGCAGCAACCCTGCGAAAAGCATTGACGGCTGTTTTCATCAAGTTCATTGCAGGATTTACTCTGAAGTTATAGGGGCCCAGAGTTATATACAAAGCAGGCAGATCAGATATGTAAACACAGCAGGACAAAGTGGTAGAGGGTTCTTCAGACTTCACAGTCTTTTTGGGTTGACCATAAAATAATCCAATTCAGCCAGTATCTGATGCTTATAGATGACATTCCTGGATCCATTAGGGAAAAATACAGTGCATATACAGTAAAGCCTTGATTATCTGCATTTCTTTGTTCCAGGAACTTGACTATCCAATAGAGTAGAGCATCTATAATTGGGAAGTTGAAACAACAACCCACAGCCCTAGTATTAAAGTTCACACAATTTATAACTCAGAGCTGATCTTCCAAAGAAAGCACCAGCAAGAGGCGATTTTGCTTGCAGGATGCTAGAGAGGTTACACAGCAAATGAACAGTCTTACAATTAACTCAAGCAAGAAACTTTAAGAGTTAACCTGAAGGGCCGGCGCTGTGGCTCACTTGATTAATCCTCCACCTGCAGCACCGGCATCCCATATGGGCACCGAGTTCTAGTCCCAGTCTCTGCTGTGGCCCGGGAAGGCAGTGGAGGATGGCCCAAGTCCTTGAGCACCTGCACCTGCACCGGGAGACCAGCAGGAAGCACCTGGCTCCTGCCTTCAGATCGGTGCAGCACACCCGCTGTGGCAGCCATTTGGGGAGTGAACCAATGGAAGGAAGACCTTTCTCTCTCTCTCTCTCTCACTGTCTAACTCTGCCTGTCAAATAAAAAAAAAAAAGAGAGAGAGAGAGAGAGAGAGTTAACCTGAACTCTGCTATTCCCTGGCTACATCACACCCAATCAATGGTCAAGACCTGTCAATCCTACCTCCTCAGTTTCTGCATCTCCCACATATCCACCTTCCACTCTACCCTCTCTTATCATTTCAGTTTGGACCCACATCAGTTCTCACATGGAGCATTAGTAAGACTCCTAACTGGTTTTCCTGCCTCAGTCACACAACATCAAACAGCTAAGCAGCTGTGCCATGCTTCTAACCATATCTGCTATTCCCTTGGAACCCAAGTTACACCTCTGTAAGGCAGCAGAAGGGGATAAGGAAGATGAGGTTATTTGTGGAGAGGAGGCCCCCCCCCAAAATCAATTAGCTGATATTAGCATACATGTTAATCACAGGAGCATTTTGTCAATTAGGCAGCGCTTCATATAGATTTTCTATGTAGTTCAGTTTGTGTCAGCAAGTCTGTTTGGCAATGTTTCCAAAGAGAAGTTCTAACATGAGTTTATCCTTTTTTTATTAAGGGAGAGAATATGGAAAACATAAATCTATAATGAAATCAGTAATGAAATATTAAACCTCTGCTTCTCAGGAGGGACACTAATCATGTTCGGGAAGGCGAGCTATCACAGTTTTAAAACACCACTTAAATCAATGAGGTTGAAACTTTACAGTCTAAGGGATGCCCAGGCAACCGGTCAACAACATAATAGGCTGTGCCTGATTTGGACCCTTCTTTTTGAAGTTAAATGTGATTCAATGAATATGACTTGACACACACCCTGCCTCTTTCTTAATGAAACTGTGGAAAGGCGAGGCACTGGGGACAGCAGTTGTAGTTAAGATGCTGCCTGAGATGCCGGCACCCCAGATCAGAGTGCCGGGTTCAAGTCCCAGCTCTGCTTTTGATTCCAGCATCCTGCTAATGTGCACTCTGGGAGGTAGCAGGTAATGGTTCAAGTACTTGGGTCTCTGTCCCTCATGTGGCAGACCAAGATTGCATTCCAGGTCCCTGGCTTTGATCAGACTCAGTCCTGACTGTTGTAGGCATGTGGCGAGTAAACCAACAGAAGATCTCATTGTCTGTTTTTGTCTCTCTACCTTTTGAAAACAAACAAACCAAACTTGGATGGACTTTATTTATTAGCTGAGGGAAGAATCAATATAATTAGAAAGAACTGAGAGACTACAAAGTGTCCCTTCCCCTGTACCTTTTCCAGGACACTGAGCACTGAAAACTTGAATTAAAATTCTTTGCTGGTTGTTGAACATCTATCCTGGGAGCAGACTTGCTCCTTTTTGTATTTATGACATTTAACTCAGGTGAGCATGGCACATGGTTGACGACTCAGTAAATGTTTATTAAGAACAATACAGGGCCGGCGCCGTGGCTCACTAGGCTAATCCTCCGCCTTGTGGCACTGGCACACCAGGTTCTAATCCCGGTCGGAGCGCCGGATTCTGTCCCAGTTGCCCCTCTTCCAGGTCAGCTCTCTGCTGTGGCCTGGAAGTGCAGTGGAGGATGGCCCAAGTGCTTAGGCCCTGCACCCCACGGGAGACCAGGAGAAGCACATGGCTCCTGCCTTCGGATTGGCGTGGTGCGCCAGCCGCAGCAGCCATTGGATGGTGAACCAACGGCAAAGGAAGACCTTTCTCTCTCTCTCTCTCACCATCCACTCTGCCTGTCAAAAAAAAAAAAAAAAAAAAAAAAAAAAAAAAAAAGAACAATACAGGATTGGGCCTCACAGGCAAGTTTTAATCTTGAAAGTCGAACTGATGACGCCCAGATAACCGAACACAGCCTAGGTCCACAGTTGCCAGAGATGTGGGCCTAGGCATCTGTAGGTCTAAAAAATGTCACATTGAACTTCACTGTTCTGCAGAGAACGAGAACCAGTAGTCTAGTGAGTGGCAGTCATTCCAATGGAAGGACCAATGATGGATTTCTCATGTTTTTATTTTTACATAATCTAAAAAGATTTATTTATTTGAAAGGTAGAGTGATGGAGAGGGAGTATGAGAGGGAGAAAAAGAGAGAGAACTTCCATCACTGATTCACTCCCCAGCTGGCTACAATGGCAGGGGCTGGACCACGTGGAAGCCAGGCCCCAGGAATTCCATCATGGTATTCCTGGGTGAGGGCAGCAGGGGTCCAGGGACTTGGAACATCCTCTGCTGCTCTGCCAGGCAGGTTAGCAGTGAGCTGGATCAGAAGTAGAGAAGCTGGGACTCAAACTGGTGCTCTGATATGGAATGCCAGTGTTGTCAGACCCAGAGTTTTCATCTTCAAAATAATAATTTTTCTAACTTCTTTACATCTTTGCAGAAAGACTGACAAGTAGAGGTTACTCAAGTTGTGTTGGCATTCCTATATAGGTTACAACAGATACCCTATTTGTACTTAAGAAGAGGAAGCTATTCTAGGGGAGAAAATTCTGGAAGATGTTTATTTCATCTCTAAAGAAGTGCATCACAAAACAAAAATTTCCGTTTCCAAAATAAACTGAATCTACAGTCATATATAAAGTCATCACTTTCACTGGGAAGGATTAAAGGCCCTTTTTTGGGGGGTTTCTGTTCAGCAAAAATCAAGATTGGTTTTAAAATGTGGCTTTCAGGAAGGGACGGGCTCATTAAACCTACACACACACACACACACACACACACACACAGCATTCCCTCCCATGAGTTAAAAAAAAAATCCCTTGAGATAATTTGCAGCTAAACAAGCAACTTCAAGTGAAAGGAAAATCCAAACTCATTTAAAAAAAACACTTCATGCACATTTTTCCTTTTAACTTCATATGTTTCAAAAATATGTATTATTTTTCAAAAAGCTGACAAAAGCTGGTCTCTACCCTCCTCAGCTTTACAGTGTTCCAAAGAGCACATCCAACCGGCATAAAACGCCAAAATGGATATTTAATTCAAGAGCTATATAACGTCTAGCTACCTTTTCCCTGCTGTTTCACAGCATTTCATTATTTTGTTTAATAAGTTCATCTCCTCGAGAATTTTCTCTTCACCTCATATTATTAAAAGTAATAAGTTTTTCTGGACCGGGGGTTTCCCAACAGAAAAACCAATTTATGTGTGTCCTTCAATAATGACAGGAAAAGATTATTTCCCATTATATTGCATACTTTTCATATCACCACCACAGCTTATCATTCAATAAATGTTACTCTGCAATTCTTTCCATTCCTCAAGGAAGTTTAATTTCTGCATTAACCTGTTTTCGCCAGCCAACGCCTTGCCAGAATGCCTCTGTGTTGCGGCAGAATTAGTTCGTTAAAGAACCTATTTAGGAATCTCTTGTCAGTGATAAAATTGTCTTCGGTTAATAAAAGGACATAACGTGAGTTTACATCTTGATCACACATACTTATTCCCACACTCACACTCACTTTCTGTTAATCGCACATTTTTCTCCATAAATATGTTTTTTTACAATGAAAGGTAAATTAAACATTTATCTTAATAAAGGTAACTCATTCACACCTTCTGCATAGAAAGACAGTTATCGTGGTGGCTGTAACTGGTATTATAAATAACATTATCTTACTCTCAAGGAAGATTTGCTGGCAATAATATATACCTTGTTTCCAGTTTTCCAGAAGAAATCTCTAATGGCCCGTAGCATTACTATAGCTACCGGGAAGGTGGCATTTACTGTCTCTTTCCCAGTAGAGGTCTTAATAAAATCTGCTCCTAAAACAAAAAGAAGAAAAATTCCATGTTAATTAATTAAGAACTTATTTTCTGCACTTCTGAATCAGTGAAGAAATAAGTTGTACAGATTGTTTTTCCAGAGGAACACAAATTTATTTTTTATTAATTATTTGAAAAACTAAAACTAAAATCTCCCTTTAAAATAATTCTGTCCAGACATCTTACTCCCAGATGGGTTAAATTAGGTCCCAAATGGATTTCTCACTGACCTTTAATCTTCCTGCCTCCATATTTCCACACCACAAATTAAAATAATCAAATTGGTTTACTTAATGCATAATTGAGATGAATAAAAACAATTTTATGCCTTGTGCTTAAAGTTATATATCATTTTACTATGACACTGGAGTACCTACTCATTTCCCCCTCATTTCCTCATATGTGACAGAAAGCACACAGCACAGTTGGTAAAACACAAAAAGGGTCACCATTAGCTGCTTTTTAATGCATTTTTCAGTAATGGAAGCGCTATGTCTTTCAACCAGTTCAAGATTTTCACAAACGACACCATCTCTTTCATACTCTGCAAATATTTTGAACAATTTCCTCCTCTCAAATATATCTTTAACCTACTAACGTAGTTTCACAGCATAGGAGCAGCACAAGGAGACAATGAAGGGACACTATTTTTTAAGATCCACTGAGTGCTATGTGCAGTGTATCAAATATCTGGGTCCTTTGCAAGTATTAACTCAGTCAATCCTCATAGCAACTGTAGAAGCAATGTACTAAGATGGCCTCCATTTGTAAAAAGGAGATTGAAAGCACAGAAAAATTACTTGCTTGAAACAAATAAGTCACAGTAAATGCAGGAGGTGGTATTTTAACCAAAACAATCTAGCTTAACTTATGTTACTTGTAGTGTTCCCAAGAAATAGCTGGGTAGAGAATCCACCTTTCATGTGGTTACCTAGCCACCAAATATTCACACCTGGACCATGGGCAGGCAGCGTGGACAACACCAGGGGGATTCTCCAAAATACAGACTCTCAGGCCCTAATCAGCTCAATATATTTCCCATTACATTGCATACGGAGTCTAACATAAAAACAGTTTCTAGGTGATTTGTGTGCAAATTCATGGTTCCAAGTCCGTAGAACCAAATATAAAACTAATCTCTGAGATTCCCCTGAGGTTCCTCAAGGAAATGGGAGATAGAATTTGAAAAAAAAAAAAAAGTGGCCAAAAAAACTAAGTTCCCTCTTAGTTTTGGTTGGAAAAAACACTGCTACAACCATTCTGTGAACGGAGAGGCTCAAATAGAAATACAAGCACACTGGGAGTAAGGAGTGTGGAAAATACAAAAGGTAATTATCAAGCCTGTGCCCTCAAAACCACATATTCTACATGCACGTGGAGATGAAACATGAACCCTAGGTAATTCTTTCTGAGTTAGAAGTCAGGAGATCTGGTTTCTAGCTATGGCTCTGACAGTTACCTCCCTCATTCCATCTCCTTACTTTTCTCACTTATAAAATAGGTTAACAAAGCTCCTACTTGCTTCACAATGTCACACAAATCATCAAAGAGAGAATCTATGTGAAACCACTTGGAAAACAGTAAAGTATTATATTAACATAAATAAAGCAATCTGGGTAGAGTCACAATCAGTAAAAATACTAGAAAAATTCTGATACATCAGAGCCGTACACTGGAAGCCTTCTTTCCTTTGAGTTTGTACGATGACTGGGAGAAATGGAGATAAGCCTACCACGCAATCTACAAACATTTGCTGAGTGCTTACTATGTGCCAGACTCCATTCTAGATGCTGAGAACAGACCAATACACAAAACAAAGTTCTTGCTCTTGTGAGCAGATTTTCTAGAATAAAAGGAAAATGTATACACACACACACAAATGTCAAATGGAGATAAGTTCTATGAAGAAAAATGATGTAATGTGATGAGATAGTGAGTGAGTTGGGGAGGGGAATAGTAAACAATCATCAGAACAGCATCTCTGATTTGTGAAATTCAAATACAGATTGAATGAAGGGAATCTAAGCAAACTAAGCAAAGAGAATCTCAAGTGCCAAGGTTTTTTTAAATAGCAACACTAAGATCATGAACAAACGATTTACTGAACAGACTACTTAATTGTTCCCTGGCTCCTACAACCTCAGAAATAAGACAAAGGCAAGCAATCAGAGCCTCCACATAGATGCTAAGGTGAGGGGAACATGCCCAGAGATTTCACCAGGAGACCAAGATGTGTTTTCCTAAGATGTAACATTATCTTTTGATTCACTTGAAGGTTTTTGTGTGTGATACTGAATATCTTCTAAAGTTTTGTAAGCACCTTAGGAAAGAAGATTATTAAAAGATCAAAGCTATATTTGGAGGACTAAAAAAAGGCATGGTCACTTAAAAAAGCATCTAAAGTTAACCAAAGGAGTCAAACTCCTTGGGAAGAGTCTGGAGGCAGAGTAAGGGTGGACTCTCTTCCTCACATACTGAGAGCAAAACATAGCCAGCAGTACTGCAGGAGCAACGACAGTGGCCCATACATTTGTTTACCTATTGAAAGAGCTCCAAGTGGTCAAAGCTGGGACCATTTGAAGAACAAAATAGGTAGTATGGGATTACAAACACAAATATAAAGTAAGTATCTTCAAGTGTGTATGGCATAAATAAAGGTAAATTTAAAAAAATTTTAAATAAAATTTAATGTAAATTTAACTTTATTGAAAGACATAAAGTTAGAGAGAGATAGCTTCTATTTGCTGGTTTACGCCCCATACACCCCTAACATTACCATCTTACATTAGTGCAGTGCATTCGTCACAATTAAGGAACCAATGTTGATATAATTAACAACACCTACACTTCAGATTTCCTTAGTTTTACTTAGCCCAATCCCATCAAGGGTACTATGATTGTTACGTCCCTAAAGATTCTTCTTGGCTGCGACAGCTGCTTAGAGTTTCCTTATTTTTAAGATTTATGAGGCAGAGAGAGAGAGAGAGGAAAAAAAAATCTTTCATTTGCTGGTTTACTCCCCAGATAGCCACAACAGCCGGAACTGCGTCTATCTGAAGCCAGGAGCCAGGAGCTTCTTCCTGGTGTCCCACATGGTGCAGGGGCCCAAGGACTTGGACCATCTTCTGCTTTCCCAGGACATAGCAGAGAGCTGGATTGGAAGTGGAGCAGCCGGGACTCGAACCAGCATCCATATGGGATACTGGCACTGCAAGCGGCAGTTTTACCTGCTCTGCCACATTGCCACTCCCAGGTGTTTCCTTACTTTGATGCTCTTGACAGCATTGAAAGTATTAGGTATTTTGTAAAACGTACTCAACGGGAATTTTTCTGTTGCTTTTCTCATGACCTAACTGGGGTTATTGGTTTAGGGAAGATCACAAGGTTAAAGTGTCATTTTTATCCTAACATATTAAGGGTACACAAGATCAAACTGATTTACCACTGTTGATATTGACTTTCAGCAATTAGCTGAGGTAATATTTTTTTTCTACTGGAAAGAAAATCTTTATCCCACTTTCCATACAGTACTCTTTGGAAATAAGTTATAATGTGAATCCCATATTTAAGAAGTGGGAACCTACAATCTATTCCCACAAACAGGGAGTAATTGCATACAATAATACACAATTTTTTGCCTGGGAGATTTGTTTCTTTACCACTTTTTAATTCACCATAATTTATTTATGCCATACACACTTGAAGATACTTACTTTATATTTGTGTTTGTAATCCCATAGTACCTATTTCAATGAATGAGAGTTCCTAAGGCTCCATACTCTCACCAGGTGTTGCTAGTTTCTGGATTTTAGCAAATCTCATAGATGTACATTTAGCTCCAGTATGTATTTTTGTTATATTCATACTCATCCATTTCATTTTGGCATACCTTTATATATTTTGTTTTCTAAATTTCAGGAGTGGATGTTTAGTCTAATGGTTAAGATGACCATATCCCATGCCAGAGTACCTGAGTTTAATTCTTGGCTCCATCTCCTTAATCTAGTTTCTCAACAATGCAGACCCTGGAACAGTGGTGATGACTCAAGTAACTGGGTTCTTGCCAACCACGTAGGAGACCTGGCTTTGGTCTACAACCCAGCTATAGCCATTGTGGGCATTTTGGAAGTGAATCAGCAGTCTCTAACTCTCAAATATATAACAAAAAAATAAACTTTTCTTTAGTTCAAAATATCAGTAGTAGTTTCTTCTTTGATTCACGTGTCATTTAGGAGAGTGTCTGATTTCTAAACATTTGGGGATTTTTCAGGTATGTTTTTTTCTTTGATCTATATCTTTTAAATTTGTTAAGGTGTGTTTCATGGGCCAGAATGTGGCCTATCTTGGTTAATGTTCCATGTGAACTTGAATATGTATTCTGCTGTTGATGGAGATTTCTTTAAATGTCAATTTGATAATGTTGAATGATTGTGTTGTTCAGGTCAACTATATCCTTGCTATTCTTCTGGCTGTCTGAGCTATCAGTTACTGAAAGAAGAAAGTATCTAGCTATGACAGATATTTGTCTACTTCTCTTTTCAGTACTATCAAATTTTGTCTCACATATTTCAGTGCTGTGCTGCCAACTGCACACATAGTTAGTATTATTATATCTTCTCAGAGAAATGACCCTTTTATCACTATGTAATACCCCTTTTTATCCCTGATAATGTTTCTTCTTCTGAAGTTGACTATGTCTGAAATTAATACAGTTATTCCTGCTTTACTTTCCAATTCTTCACTTTTAACCTTTTATGACTTTACCTTTAAAATTAGATTCTTGTAGGCAATATACATTAGGGCCTTGTTTCTTCATCTTTTAATTGATGTATTTAGATCATTAATACTTAAACTGATTATTGATTTAGTGGGATTAACATCTCCCATATTAGAACTTTTTACTTGCTGCAGTTTTTATTTATTTATTTATTTACTTGAGAGACACAAAGAGAAAGAGCAAGCTCCCAACTGTTCTTACTCCTCAAATGTCCATAACACTTTGGCATTGGCCAGGTCAAAGTCAGGAGGTGGAACTCAATTCAGGTCTCTCATGTGGGTGGTAGATCCCCAACTACCTGGGCCTTCAGCTTTGCTTTCCAGGATGCCCAACAGCAGGAAGGTGAAATTGGGACTGGTGTTTGGACTTGAACCAAGGCACTCTATATGGGAGGTGGGTACCTTAACTGCTGGGTGAAATGTCTGCCCCTTCTTCTTGTTGTTTTGCTTTTTTCTGCATCTCTTTTTCTGCTTTCTCTGGATTTAACTGAACATTTTATATAATTCCATTTTATCAATTATACTTTTTGTACATTTTTAGTGACTTCCTAGAGTTTTCAGTATATATATTATAGCTAGTCCAAGTCTGTCTTCAAATAGTATTAGTATCACACTCACTACACAAGTATTATAGATACCTTTTAACAAAATATTCTTAGTTTCTTTCTCTTGTCCCTTGTAACATGGCTGTCATACATTTCACTTGTTCATATGGTATTATTACTCAACAAACTGTTATGTGATTACTTTAAGCAATTACCTTTTAGAGCAATTAAGACAGAAAAGTAACTTATTTTTATTCTCCACTTATTCCTTCTCTGATACTCTTCCTTTTTTAAAATGTAGATTACAGATTCTGATCTATATCATTGTCTTTCTCATTGAAGAATTTCTTTTAACATTTGGAACTTTACTAACAATGAACTGTTTGATTTTGTTAGAGTTCTTTCAATTTTGAAGGATAATTTCACTGGATCTACAATTCTAGGTTGTTGGGTTTTTTTTTTTTTTTTCTTAAACACTTTAAGCATTTCATATCCTCATCTCTTGTTGACATGGCTTCTGATGAGAAGTCCACCATGGTTATTTTCTTTTTCTTCAAAAGTAAGGTTTAACAGGTTTTTAAAAGCCGATTTTCTAAGTGTCTTGGTTTTCTTCAATTTGCCTATGACATTTCTAGGTGCAATTTTTTTTTTTTTTTTAATTTGACAGATAGACAGTGAGAGAGACAGACAGAGAGAAAGGTCTTCCTTTCATTGGTTCACCCACCAAATGGCCACTACTGCTGGAGCTACACCAATCCGAAGCCAGGAGCCAGGTGCTTCTTCCAGGTCTCCCATGTGGGTGCAGGGGCCCAAGCACTTGGGTCATCCTCCACTGCCCTCCAGGGCCACAGCAGAGAGCTGGACTGGAAGAGAAGCAACCGGGACTAGAACCGGTGCCCATATGGGATGCCGGCGCTGCAGGCAGAGGATTAACCAAGCAAGCCATGGCACTGGCCCCGCGAGGTACAAATTTTTTTTTTTTTTTCTTACAGGCAGAGTGGACAGTGAGAGAGAGAGACAGAGAGAAAGGTCTTCCTTTGCCGTTGGTTCACCCTCCAATGGCCGCCGTGGTCGGTGCGCTGCGGCCGGCGCACCGCGCTCGTCCGATGGCAGGAGCCAGGAGCCAGGTGCTTTTTCCTGGTCTCCCCATGGGGTGCAGGGCCCAAGCACCTGGGCCATCCTCCACTGCACTCCTGGGCCACAGCAGAGGGCTGGCCTGGAAGAGGGGCAACCGGGACAGAATCCGGTGCCCCGACCGGGACTAGAACCCGGTGTGCCGGCGCCGCAAGGCGGAGGATTAGCCTGTTGAGCCACGGCGCCGGCCAAGGTACAAATTTTTAAAATCTTTATCCTACTGGGTGCTCTCAGTTTCCTAGATTTATGTTTTTGTATATGCTATTTTGGAAAGTTCTTGGTGATCATTACTTCAAGCATGTTGTCTGTCTTATGTTCTATTTTTCTTCTGCTGGTATCCCACTTACACTCGTGTTTATACCTCTCTAAGACCGTCTCATTTTTTATTTTATATTCTCTTCTCCCCACATTATTCTTATGCTCTTTATCTTTCAGCTCAGGAAGTTTTTAATGTACCTCCTTCATGGTTGCTGATTTAGGGGCAGTGTAATAATGGGTCCATCAAAGACATTCTTCATTTTGGTTACAACGCTTTTTATTTATAATATTTCCTTTTGACCCTTTCTTAAGAGTGTCCTGGGGTAGATGCTGTGGCACAGCAGGTAAAGCCACCACTTGCAGTGCTGGCATCCCATATGGGCGCTGGTTCAAGTTCCAGCTGCTCCACTTCCGATCCAGCTCTCTGCTACGGACTGGGAAAGCAGTGTAAGATGGCCCAAGTCCTTGGGCCCCTGCAATGGCATGGGAGACCCAGAGGAGGCTTCTGGCTCTTGGCTTTGGATTGGCGCAGCTCTGGCTATTGCACGCAATTGGGGTGTGAACCAGCAGATGGAAGACCTCTCTCTCTCTCTCTCTGCCTCTTCTTCTCTAACTCTGACTTTCAAATAAATAATAAATAAATCTTTAAAAAAAGTTTCCCTTCTCTGATTACACTACCTATTGTTTTCTGTTATCTATTTTCCCAGTATATCCATGAACATACAAGTCATAAATTCTGTTAGACAATTACGAAACCTCTGTCATATCTGAATCTGGTTTTGATGTCTCTTTTTGCTCTGTAGACTGGATTTTTCTTTCCTTGATTTTATGCATTCATAATTTTTTGTTAAAATCTACATATGACATCTTGGGTAACAGTAATTGAAATAAAAACCTCAGTGTAAAGTTCTATATTAACTTGGCTAGGAGAAGGACTGTATTTAATGTAAGAGATGGACTGTATTTAATGTAAGAGATGGACTGTATTTAATGTATGGTGTAGCTATGGATGCCACATTCCTCAAATCCCTTGTATATTTTTTTTTAATTATTTTTTGACAGGCAGAGTTAGACAGTGAGAGAGAGAGACAGAGGTTATAGACAGTGTGAGAGAGACAGAGAGAAAGGTCTTCCTTCCATTGGTTCACTCCCCTAATGGCCACTACGGCCGGTGCTGTGCCAATCCGAAGCCAGGAGCCAAGTGCTTCCAGGTCTCCCATGTGGGTGCAGGGACCCAAGCACTTGGGCCATCCTCTGCTGCCCTCCCGGGCCACAGCAGAGAGCTGGACTGGAAGAGGGGCAACTGGGACTAGAACCCAGGGTACCGGTGCCACAGGAGGAGGATTAAACAAGTGAGCCACAGCGCCGGCCTGTATTACTGTTTTTGATCTCCGTTGTCTGTTTGTGCTTCTCTAAAATCCTCAAAGACTATGTCCTTTACTCTGTCAGCTGGAATCCAGTGTTGTTAAACTATGTTGGAGCTATGTTGGTGTGGCTGCAATGAAGGGGTGGGGGAGAAATATTCTGTAATCTTCTGACTAACTCTCTCTGTAGATCTTTGCTGTAAGGTTCACAAATGTTTCTCATCTTTGCTCTCCCAATTAGGTGGGGCAGGAAAATGAGAGGAGAAATAATCTTGTCCCAAATGGGATAAGACCCTGGAGTGCAGGCATTGTTATGGAGAACATTCTGGGCATACTCACAATGATTATCTTCCCCTTCCTCTGCCAGATCCAGGAAGGGACCTTTCTTTTTGTCTCTGTGACTACCTGTTGGGTTCCCAGAGACTAAAACCCACAAATAAGTAGGAGCCACACTCAGCCTTCCTTAATTTGTCAAAATTACCATTTAAGTGGTCCTACTAGCTTTTGGCTCTAATAACTTCTGCTTCAGGTAAGCAGGTCTCAATTTTGACCCTCAGGTTTCTCCTTTCTCTCCAGATTTCAAAGTGACATTTTCTTTGACAGACCTAAGAAAAGTTACAGATTTTCAGTTTATTCAGCTTTTTCTTCCTCTAAGGGATGACAACTTCCCAATTCCATTTATATCAAGGCTGAAACTGGAACTCCTTAAACACCAAGCCTAACCTTTACTGTCTGGAAATCAAATAGGGGTTCAACTAAGAATAAATATGTTATTTAAGGTGTTCTGGGCATACGCCAAGGATTAGGGTTAGCAAGAACTGGAAAGGTTCAGGGACACTCCCTTTAGCTAGAATAAACAGGAAGGCGTCTTGGGCCAGGTGGAATTTCTTATAGACCTTGGAGGTGAGATAAAATTGAAAGCTGGGGAAGAGCTGTACCATCAGTGGAAACACCAAAAGCATCAGAAGTCTAAGGCACATTGAGCGATAATGAATTAAGGAGTCTCTGATGGTCTGATGGGCTGGGGGAGTACTTGATAGCGCAAGACCTCCCTCAGGAAAATATCACAGAGGACACTTGAATCTGCAAACACTGGGGCTCTGTTCTTTAGACAACAAGAAATCAGTGTTTTAAGATGCTCCGTGTACCCTCTATGATTAGATGTGTTGAGAAGGACAATTGAGAGGCAGGGACCACAAAAAAGATGAAAAATAGTTCAGATCTGCAGGCAATGGCCTTTTTTTAAATTCAGGAACACCACCTACCCTTAATCAAACAAAACACAGTCACATACCACTTTACAACAGAGATATGCTCTGAGAAATATGTTGCTAAACGAATTCATCACTGTGTGGAAATCACAGCATGCACTTTTAGAAACCAACATGGGATAGGTGGGTCAGTAAATGTGACCAGTGCAATCAAGAGATGTAGTCAACACAAGCTGCCTGAGACTGGTGTAACAAGTACACTGGTTTTCCAGTGAACTTTCTTATAAGTAGAAGGGATGGTCTCTACAATAACAATAAAACATACAGCAACTACATAACCAGGTAATGTAGTGGTTTATTATCATTATCAAGTATCACGTACATTACACAGTTGTATGCACTACACTTTTATGACTCACAGCACAGTGGGTTTGGTACACCAGCATCACCACAAAGGCATGAGTAATGCATTGCACACACTATGAAAACTACAACCACTTCAATGCCATCAGGCAGTAGAAATTTCTCCATTCCGTATAATCTTATGGGACCACTGTCATATATGTGCTCTGTCACTGACCAAAATGTTATACAGCACATGACTGTTAATTTTTAGAAAGTACATTAGCACGTTACTATTGTCAAAAGAACAATGGATTCTCCAGTGGGACTAGGGAGGCACACACTTTTGTTTAACTTCTCATTTTAATATAGCTTCCTCTGCCCTCTACTAAAACAAAATTACCTTAGAGAAATAAATGCTATATTCTGAATTACCAACACCATGGAGAGCTACAGACTCTCCGCAGAGCTCATGTAAATCCAACATTAACCAAGCTTACCTCTGCTCAGCTTGGGGGAAAAACCTTATGAGAAAATATCTCACAATTAAAATAGCTATCCATACAAATGTTCTTTCATCAGTGCCCATAATTTCAATGAAACAACTAAATAGGAGATTAAAGGCCTGAAAAAGTCAAAAGTAACACATTAAATAGATTAGTATTCAACTGTGCTTAGTTGAAATGAAAATTAATAATATATTTATAATATTATATTTTTTTATTTTCCTAATTTGAAATCTTTAGCACAATACTTTTTTTGTGGTCTGAAGCTACTCAAAGCTTTTCTAAGGCCTATAATTACAAGTCTCCATGGTACAGTTTCATTAAAAACTTTCATTAAACAACAGCTGCCCTTGTATATGGTCTTCTAATCAATTTGGTCAAACAGAATGACTTCTAATCAGCTGTTGATAAAAATAGAAGATGAAATTTTAATTCTAATAGATTAACCACAAACTCAAGACAGTCTTCAAAATCCATCTAGCTCTATTCTCCAGTGGATTTAATGACTATTCAGCAACTCATTACTAAATAGAACAAGATGAACATTTTCCAGTTCATTAAAGAAATGTACTATGTATTTTTGCATTGTCCTCATGATTCGTTACAGGGAGTCTTAATTACAAGATAATGGATAATGGTTATTAAATGCAGACTGCCGTAATGAAGCTCTATTCATTTGCGAACCTCAGAGACTGCAAAGAGAGGAAAATAAAATTACTAGCTTCAAAAGATTAACGGATCAAATTATTATTCAATTTTGAAAATCTCATTCAGACTTCATAGAAACAAGAAGAGATTAAAAACTAGTATTAAGACCAAAGTAGTACATTTAAAAAAATAATATCTTAAGGCTATTACTGCATAATAAGCTTCAGATGTGATTATTAGAAAAACATATAGCTAACAATGGGAAGCATACATTTTTATTTCTTGAACAAATCTTATTTATGATATAGGAAGTTACTGGTAAGATCTTAAAAAGAGTCTTGGTGAACATGGAAGATACATGCTACTATGCTATAAAAGAACAGCACAATGGAAGGTATTATTAACATTTTATACTTCAGTAATGAAAAATAGGATTTAAAATCAACTGCTACTTGAGAAAGCTTGTCATTAAGTGGAATTCATGCCAACCCTATAATAAGAGCTCATGGGCACATTATTCATTAGCACTGTGTTTTCTATCACTCTCTAAGAAATTACCGATTAAAGTTAGCAAGAGAGTTTTGTATGGTAATTCTGACACTAATTTATACTTGCAATTTGCAATGAGACACTTTTTTTTTAAATAAACAAAGCGTGCAAAAACACAAAGCCCCAAATTATAACAGGGTCTTTGACATTGTATTTTTTGGCTCAACATAGCTTGAAAATAATTTAGGGTGAGATATAAAGTTCCAGTGTCATCGATGAAGAACTGTCTAGAGCCAGGAGAGAAGCAGAAAAACCCTGTGGAGGTTATCAACGTGGAGCTAATACTCTCTCTGGAGACAACTATTCCACAAAAACACACGTATTGATCCAGGGATAAGAGCTACTCATGTGAGAAAGAGGAGACGTATCTTCTGAGAGGAAGAAGAAAATCATCTGAGATAAATATATAAATAAATAATAAACACTTGCTTTCTCCAGTCCTTTCCTTCAATGTGAAAAGTGAGCTACAAAAATCCTTCTCAATTGGGTTTGTCCATCAGATGAGCAAAGCAACACAGCCTCATAATTAAGCAGGAAGGCATATTCAAGGAGAATGGCGATCAGAAAGCAATCATAATTTCAGGGTAAGAAAATATCTCCAATACCCCAAGGGTAAGATTAGCTCATGATAACCACATTTCTTGCAATGGCCTTCCCTTCGATAAAAATAAAGATGTGGCCATTTAAAATAATGCAAAACAGTGTGATTTAAATGGAATACAAGGTAGGGACTCTGACTTTATAATATTTGGTAATTGACAGTGGTGTCCCGGGGAGAATATTCTAAACAATTATGCTAACCATTCAAAGCAATGCTGTAGAACTGCTAGGTGCAAGCAAGTGCCCTTGAGTTATACCTAACAGACCAGAGGTTCTCTTTCACTTCTAAAATTTAAGTTGTTCAAAATGAACTTTAGACCTGCAACAGTGCTGGAAAGGAGTTACGAGTCCATGCAAACAACTCCTAATTTGGTGTGGGCTTCAACTATTTGATCTGTTTTTTTTTTTTTTTAAGATTTATTTTATTTATTTTTGAAAGAGTTACAGAGAGAAGTAGAAAGAGTGGGAGAGAGAGAGAGGGAGAGGAAGAAGAAGAAGGAGAGGGAGAGAGAGAGAGAATCTTCCATCGCTAGTTCACTTCCCAAATAGCCCCAACAGCTTGAGCTGAGCCAATCCAAAGCCAGGAGCTTTCTGTAGGTCTCCCATATGGATGCAGGGTCTCAAGCACCTGGGCCATCTTCCGCTGCTTTCCCACATGCATTACAGGGAGCTGGATTGGAAGTGGAGAAGCTGGGACTTGAACCAGTGCCCATATGGGATTCCAGCGCTGCAAACTGGGGCTTTAACCCACTGTGCAACAGCACCAGCCCCTTGTTTGTTTTTATTTGGAAAAAAGAACAGGATTATTTAATTCATATACTTATAAGGCCACCTGGTCAGCATTCTAGGCTGAGAGTCCCCCAACACAACGTCTCCTATGTATTCTCATGGGCTCTCCTAAGAGATGTTACCCTTCTCGGGTCTCCCTTCTCCACATCCCCTGCCTGCTCTTAACTAAGGCTGACCAAGAAGACGAGTTGTAGGGAAAGGAATCCTAGAAGACTGGTAATGTGTCAATACAGGACTCTGGAATTAGTGTTAATGCCACACATCTATGTGAACATGCTAAAAACTCCTGAAGTTCACATGCTGAAGGGTGAGCTTTGCACATAAATTATATCTCAAGTAAGTGCACATGTGTGCACACACACACACACTCACAGAGGAGTTAATTCACCAGGGAAAAAGGAGGCAAATAAAGTTAAACTAGGTAGAATGAACAATTGGCTGACAACAGGAAGCATACATAATCATCTCCACCTTCACCCCTTTTTTCTGAACTTATATCTTAAGGGTTCAGTTCCTTAAAGAGATATTTTAAGAGTGGTTTCAGCCGGCGCCTCGGCTCAATAGGCTAATCCTCCACCTGTGGCACCGGCACACCGGGTTCTAGTCCTGGTCGGGGCACCGGATTCTGTCCCGGTTGCTCCTCTTCCTGTCCAGCTCCCTGCTGTGGCCCGGATGGCTCAAGTCCTTGGGCCTTGCACCCGCATGGGAGACCAGGAGAAGCACCTGGCTCCTGGCTTTGGATCAGCGCAGCGGCCGTTGAGGGGGTGAACCAATGGAAAAGGAAGACCTTTCTCTCTGTCTCTCTCTCTCTCACTGTCCACTCTGCCTGTCAAAAAAAATTTTTTTAAAAATCTAAAAAAAGAGTGGTTTCAACATTGAGAACTTCACCCAGATTTTTGGTCATCAGGAATTTTAGGCAAGTTTAATGATGCCAACTAGTAATTAGTGATCTATACTGTGAACTGTGTAAGGCTACACTGTCCAATATGGTGGTCACTCACTATAGGTGGCCAGTGAGCATTTGAAATGTGGTTATTCCAAAGTGAGATGTGCTATAAGTGCAAAATACACACAGGGTTTTGAGAATAATAGCAAAAAAAATGTAAAACAGCTCAATAACTTTTATATCGATTATGCAATGAAATGGTATATTGTGGATTTATTGGGCTAAGTAATTATAATTATTGTCTTACTTTTTTTTTACTTGATTAATGTGGCTATTAAAACTTTTTTAATTACACATCTCTATTAGAGAGCACACATATGAGACTTCAGTGAGAAACCAAAACACAATCACTCTGCATAGGCTAATGATTTTGATACCCTCTTAGACCAGTACCCTATAAATGCTAGTTCAAAATTTATTGAGAAAAAAGGATTAATTCTGCCTGGAGCTAGAGTAGAATAAGAAGATCCCTGGTGACCATCTTTGACTGTTCTCCCATGTCCAAACAATTTGGCTCTGCCTCTGAATTTGAGTATTTCACCCAGCCAAAACAAAAGCTCCATCATTAACTCAATCTACCCTCCAGAAAGTACAAACTATTTATATAAGGCACAGCAGAACATATCCCTGGAATGCCTATGTCTAATCCCAAACACAGACAGTAGAAGAATTCTTTCACATACAATTTTCTGTCTTTAACATTTTAACAGTTTCAACAGATTAGCCTCTACAGATTAGCACATTAGGAAACTGATTCGTTGACTAGTTCATTAATCCTGTTCTAAAACTGGTCTTATTTTCAGCTTTCTCTTAAAAAAAAAGTATTTATTTGAAAGACAGTGACATACATACAAAAAGAGACAGAGACAGAGAGAGATCTTCCATCCACTGGCTCACTCCCCAAATTGCTGCAATAACCCCAGGGGCTGGGCCAGGCTGAAGTCAAGAGCCAGGAAGCCCATCCAGGTCTCCCACATGGGTGGCAGGGGCCCAAGCACTTGGGCCATCTTCTGCTGTCTTCTCTGGTGCATTAGTTTAAAATTTATTTATTTACTTGAGAGGGAGAGACAGAGAGAGAGAGACAGAGAGACAGAGAGAAAGATGTCCAATCTGCTGGGTTACTATCCACATGTTTGAAATGGCTAGGGGTGGACCATGGCCAAAGCCTAGAGCCAGAAATGAAATCCAGGTCTCCCACATGGGTCACAGAGACGCACATACATAAGCCCCTACCTGCTGCTTCCAGGGTATGTATTAGCAGGAGGCTGGCACTGGGAGCAGAGCCAGGACTCAAGCCCTGGCACTCTGAGATGGGACATGGGCATCCCAAGAATTGTCTTACTCACTAGGTCAAACATCTGTCCTACTTTCAGTTTTCTAAACAAAGGAGGAATGCTAAAATGATATTCAGAAACTCAGGATTGTGTATAGCTTATAATCACACCTCAGCACTCAATCCAACATCTCTCTTTCCCAATGCTTCAACATCCATCCAACGTATATTTTCTGAACACCTACCCTGTGCTGATACTGTTCTAGACCAGTACATACGATGAGACTCTTTCATGAGACTCAGTGCCCTGAGAGGAAACATTGAGTCAATGTATGATTTATACATGATTTTTCTTGATCTTATCTGTCTCAATCACATTCTGTTTGCTTTTCTGAGAGCCACTGGCATTGCTGAGAGGAAAAAATAAACAACAACAACAAAAACCCAAACCAGATGTATGGCCATTAGACCAGTATCTTATGATCAAAAGAAAATGCCAGAAATAGCCACAGCCATTACTTTTATGCAGATATAATAATCTGCAAAAAATATTAAAGTGTTTTAGACTCGAGACAAAATGAAAACATCTATCTGTCAATCAAATGATGCCAAATGCCTCAAAATCAAAATGTGTTTCCCTTTTTGGCCTATAACTGAACTTACTGACACTGGGATTTACTATAATAGGCAAATGTCCTCTATCAATAGGGTAGCTTTTAAACTCATCTTAAAATGACACAACCATATCTAATACATTCTTTCCCTTCACTATGTGATTTTGGTGTCACTATACTTTGGCAAAGGAGAGTAAAACGAATAAACGTTTTAACGAAAATAACAAGCTAGATACGCTTTAAACAACTGTATTTCATTTTGATTGTGCTTTGTATTGTCACTAGCAAGTTTGGAATATATAGTATATATTAACATTAAAAGTCAGGTATGCTTGTGTGGAATCTATTAACTTGGGAGAAAATTACTCAAATTGAAGAAATAGCTGCTTAAAATGGATTTAGAAATACATTTTACTGAACAAAGCAAGCTAGAAAATTAGGCTACTTTATCAGGATTAGAAAGTGCTATGAATTTTAAACACAAAGCTCTTAAAAACAATGTAGAACATATTTGAGATTATCATACCTCAATGTCATCATAAATCTTTTCTTTCCCCCAACAATTGATGATAAGTATGTAGAGTTACTTTTTACAGTGACCTGTCTTTCATAAAGGAAGTTGTGTTAATTTTTCTATGGGATGCTTTTATCTCCAGGTGATTGTTTCACCGTACCTGGAGACTCCTGCACTTCCCATTAGCAGATCTACAGATGGTGGACCTTGAAAAGGGCTCTGAATGGAATGCAAGTACCATGTGGCGCCAGGGCCATCTGGATTGCTGCAGTTTCCACTCACCAACCATTTACAAAGACAATGCAGCCTCTTTCCCTCTGTTCATAAACACTTTTCAAGTTAAAATTTCATCCCTATTCTTCATCTAGTCATGCCTTCATTCTATCTTGGTTCTTTCACTGAGCTGCCACCAGAGACCTCAACTCCTCCACAAAAGAGGTAAACGCTGGCCAAGGAGAAAAATGCAGAGTTCAGAGGACCTCATGGGTGGGTAAAGGCACTGTCTGGAAAGGTCACCCAAAACTTGCCTCATCACACTAGCATCACTGGGATATCACAATCATTCACGCATTTCCAAAGAAATGTGAGGCAAGGAAAAAAAGGAGAAAGAAGAGGAGAGGAAGAAGCTTGTGACCTGGGCAGAAGAATGGTCAGCAAAAGTCATTAATACCGCACATGCCTTCAAGCTGGCTCCATCTTGGATAATAATGGGAACTTAACCTAGGGTCCTTGGATGTCATTCACCTTTTGTTTTAATTAATTTGAAAAGCAGAGAGTCAGAGGAAGATGGTGGGGGGAGAGAGAGAGAGAGAGAGAAAATACCTATCCACTGGTACACTCCCACAAAAGCCAAGGCTGTGTTAGGCCAAAGCCAGGAGCTGGGAACTCCATCCAAGTCTCCCATGTAAGTGTTAGGGACCCAAGCATTTTAGCCATCACTTGCTGCTCTTAAGGTATACATTAGCAGAAAGCTAGAACTGGCAGCCGAGCTGGGCTGTGAACCCAGGCACTCTGATATGGGATGCAGAAGTACCAAGTGGCATCTTAACCGCTGCACCCAATGCCATTTTACCACACACTTTTTAGCAGGATACTGCCTTGCCCACAGATACACACAGGGCTTTAATAAGTTCATGGAAAAATATAATTAAAAGATGTGCACTTCCCATGAGCTTTTTGAAGCTCCCTTGTATATGCTTATACACAGCAGAAAGAAATGTGGGGTTCCTTCGAAAAACATGTAAATATAAAGTATTTTCAACATATAGTAATCATGTATATTTCAGACAAACTGTGTATAATACATACTTAATACAGGAGTGTTATCTGTCTCTCACAGAGCTTCCTATTACAAAACTAACAGGTTTGATTAAAAGGCCTTCCCTTTTAGGAGAGTTCCCTCCAGCAGAAAACAAAATATAAATAGTTTCTTAACATGTATACTATCAAAGTTAGGGTTTCTGTTTTTTTTTTTTTTTTTTTGCTTACCTGCCTTTTAAATTTGCATTTTAAGTTTCTGATATATATTTAAAGTTACCTGTATTAATCTCAGCATGGCATTTATTTCCTCCCATAAAAGTACATACCAGAGTCCTCTGTGTCCCAGATATAATTCCTCCCAAGTATTTCAGAGAAGATATTAAATACCAAAATGCAAAGTGAATACATGGCAACTTGAAAACATAAAAGCTCAGTGAAGAAAAAAATTTGGCTGTTAATTTTATAACCAAAGTGAGGTTCACAGTGATAATCTATACAGCAACAAGAGAGCTGGAAAACTGGGTTAGAGACAGTTCAGTGTCATCTTATACTGGAGACCACCTTAATGATGTTTTTATCACAAAGATCATAAATTTCATCTTGAGAAGCTTTCTGGGTTGACTTAGTGTCCTTTTTGGTTTTTTGTTAACATTTAATACATGGCAAATAAAGATAGCACAATTTTTTAAGTTTGAGCGGACAAAGGTGTTGTAATGTGGGATGGATAGATTAGACTGGTTGCATCATAAAAAAAAAAATCATAGCAGAGGGGAGATAGACATGAAGAGAGAAGAGAGTTCCTATCTGCTGGTTCACTCCCCAAATACCCTTGATGGCTGCAGCTGGGGTGGGGATAGGGATGGAAGCCAGGAACGCAATCTAGTCTCCCAGGTGGAAGGAGGAACCTAATTACCTCACTCATCACCTCTGCCTCCCAGGGGTCTGTATTAGCAAGAAGCTGGAGTCAGGAGCCAGAGCTGGAAGTCAAACTCAGGTACTCTGATAGGGAACACAGGGATTCTAATTGCTATCTTACCACTGAGCCAAACCCTTGGACAAATCTTGGAATTTTTCCATCACAAAATCTTTAGCTACTTAAAAAAATAAAACCATAGGCTTTCTACTCTCAGGTTCTGAATTTAACCTCCTATTCTCTTTCACACTTCACTCTAACGCAACTTGGGCCCTAGCTAAATCTGATGATGAGGACAACAATGGAACACCAGAAAGAGAAGCAGAACATAAGATGTGCTTGGCTCCTCCTACGCAATATATATATATAGATTCCCATTCAATCTTTTTTTTTTTTTTTTTTGACAGGCAGAGTGGACAGTGAGAGAGAGAGAGAGAGAGAGAGAGAGAAAGGTCTTCCTTTTCTGTTGGTTCACCCTCCAATGGCCACTGCGGCCGGCGCGCTGCACTGATCTGAAGCTAGGAGCCAGGTGCTTCTCCTGGTCTCCCATGCGGGTGCAAGACCCAAGGACCTGGGCCATCCTCCACTGCACTCCCTGGCCACAGCAGAGAGCTGGACAGGAAGAGGAGCAACCGGGACAGAGTCCAGCGCCCCGACCGGGACTAGAACCCGGTGTGCCGGCGCCCCAGGTGGAGGATTAGCCTATTGAGCCGCGGTGCTGGCCCCCATTCAATCTTCACAGTACCTACAAGGCAGATCCTCTTAGTATCTCCACTTACCAATGCAGAAATCAGGGTTTATAGAGGCTGAAGAACTCATTTAAAAGCAGCTTAATTCGTGCAGAATATACACAGGTTCTATTAGACTAGATGAAGCAAGTCTTTTCTAGGTCAAAATTCAGGCTTGGAGCCCTCACTACACACACCTGCCTCCTAAGCCCGACAAGCTGTTATTTCACAGAAACACCCACTGCCTTCCCAGCTTTCTATGAGGTTGCACAGTTTCTCATGATATACATTCTTCATGAACTTCCTGAAGAATCCTTGCATGCATGGATTTCAATTTCTTTTCAACATCAAAATAAATCAACCATTTAACTCCCTTTAAAAAAAACTTTCTGAAGAATCTTCACAGTAGGCAATCTTTGTCCTCTCATCAGAACCCTATCTGGCCAGGTTCAACTGTCTCCTTTCATCACCCTTGCTTTCTTCCTGCTTTGACTATGAAGATGAGGATCAGAGCTGTTGCAGTCAACTCACAACAGTGAAGGAAATGCAGTAAAACACAGCTGACACTGACGATGAGCCCACAGCCGTGACTACCATGACAGGCTATGACTCTAGACTTCTCGTTACATAAGAAATCTACTTTTCTGCCCAAGCCACCACATTTTGTTGTATCTGCTGCTACATTCCCTGGACACTTCTGCTGTGCTGAGCTAGGCAACCAGTGGTACATATCTGTTCACTTCAGTGCGCATTACAGAAGTGTAACCTGTGACCCGGTAACCACAGATGCAAACTTATCTCCCTACAAACTCCACCCCTAAGACACCACCAGCTATGCCCCTCTAGACCCCAACTCCTAACCCCACCTACATGGGTAAATCAGAAGGAGTCAACATCCAACAGAATGAAATCTGGAAAGAAAAGCATGGGAAATGAGATTCAAAGAAATTGCTTGGAATTATTAAAAAAATCTAAAAATAGGAAGCCACAGAGCAGGGACGTTTGTGTTGATGAAGCAGCCACCTGGGAGACTAAATGAAACATCTACAAACCAATCTGCCTGAACAGGTTATTGAAGGAACAGAAACGACTGCATTATGAATGAACAAAGAATATACACAGGTTTGTGGCCAACGTTGTGGCATAGCAGGTAAGGCTGCCGCCTGCAGTGCCAGCATCCCATAATGTGAGCAGGTAACAGTGGAATATCAGACATGAGCTACAGGAATGGAGAGAGAGTGGTGTTTAAAGAGTCTGCAAAGCAGGTTTTCTAAAATTGGACCACTTACACCTGCCTCCTTAAGCTCCTATAGTTATATGTTCATTGTAATCTTGTCTGCTTAAAAATTTATACTCCCACAGAGCATCATCTTCCATGTCTACAGAAGGACCTGACAGAACCTAGTTAGTATCCACTTACTCCATTCTTCAATATTAATGCTACATGGGACAAATTTAGCCATTCCTAAAATAACTTTAGTATGACAGGTTTAAAAAGAAACACACAAGTTTCCTTTCTGTAAACTTTCAGGGGCTTTTCTAAATACATGTACACCTAGCATGTCTTACTCATATTGCAAACCGTTCCCCCAAATTGTGTGATTGATCATAAGACCCCGTGTTAGAGAGGGTTTCACTAAAATACCATTTGACGGAACACAATTTTAGAAATCAGTTTTAGGGGCCAGCATTGTGGCGCAGTGGTTTAAGCTGCCACCCATGATGCAGCATTCCACATGGGAGTGTTGGTGTATGTCCTGGCTGCTCTGCTTCTGATCCAGCTCCTTGCTAACATGCCTGGTTGACAGCAATAGAAGGCCCAAGTACTTGGACCCCCACCATACATGTGGGAGACCTGGATGGAGTTCCTGGTTCCTGGCTTTGGCCTAGCTGAGCCCTTTGACTACCACAGCCACTTGCGGAGCAACCAAGTGGATGGTGATCGATATCCTCTCTTTCTGTGTGTGTGTGTGTCCCTCGTTCCTTCTGTCATTCTGTCTTTCATGTAAATGAATAAATCTTAGAAAGAAAAAAATCAATTTTATCTGAAAATGGTCCTCAAATACACAACCTTCCTGTATTGATGTGATTGGAGGCAAGTAGGTGTTCAGAGCAATATTTTCAATTCTGACACTACTTCTCCAGCATGGCACATTATCCAAGGGCACGTACTGTTAAGTACATTATGTCCACCAGCTAATGAAAACGAGTTTTCAAGCAGACTGCATGAAAAGAAAGAAAACTTCATCTTTTAAACTTCCAAGCTGGTAGCAAAAATGCAATTTGAACTCTATAGGGCACAGAACCACATTCTTGGTTGCTTTATCTAGTTATTCACAGATTCTAAGTCTTAAAATGGGTTCAGAGGTGTTGGCATTGTGCTGTAGCAGGTAAAGGTGCCATCTGAGACATCAGCATCCCCTATGAGTGTGGGTTCAAGACTCAGCTGCTCCACTTCTGATCCAACTCCCTGCTAATGTTCCTGGGAAAGCAGAAGAGGATGGCCCAAATGCTTGGGCCCATACACCTATGTGGGAGACCTGGAAGAAGCTCCTGGTTCCTGGCTTCCGCCTTGCCCAGCCCCAGACACTTTGGCCATTTGGGGAGGGAACCAAAGGATGGAAGATCTGTCTCTCTGCCCCTCCTCATGACTCTTTCTTTCAAATAAATAATAAATAAATCTTTATAAAAATAGGATCAGAAATCCCATTAAATTACCAAGTTTTCTAGCCCCTTGCACTAAGAAACACATATACACTGTTGATCATGACAAACCAGTTAAACCTAACCTCACTTTGGAAATTCTCAAGGCATCTGTATCATAGTTTATAGTGAGATTTTCTCTAGTTCTTAAAACAATTTAATACATACACTGCATCTTAATTTTTGAAATACAAATGTAACACAAAACCAAAGTCCCATTAAAAAATTTGTTTTCATGGTACAGAGAATTCATCTGCAAATGCTCTCTTGATTTTTAGTAGAGAGCACACCAAGCTAAAGTGATTACTCATAAACTTCTAAGAAGGTGGTCAGTCTTTCATTCCTTCTTATGTCAGAAAATATTAGAAGTACCCTTTCCCTCATTAACTTCAATTCTTGTTCCAATACATTAATAAAAATTGAGAATTGTGCTATTTAAAAGCAACCTTTTGGGGTAGACATTTGGCTCAGCAGTTAAGATGCCAGTTAAGGAGCTGGCACTGTGGTGCAGCGGGTTAATGCCCTGGCCTGAAGTGTCGGCATCCCATCTAGGCGCCGGTTCAAGACCCGGCTGCTCCACTTCCAATCCAGCTCTTTGCTATGGTCTGGGAAAGCAGTGGAAGATGGCCCAAGTCCTTGGGCCTCTGCAGCCACATGGGAGACCTGGAAGAAGCTCCTGGCTCCTGGCTTTGGGTCGGCACAGCTCCAGCCTTGCGGCCAACTGGGGAGTGAACCATCGGATGGAAGACCTTGCTCTCTCTCTCTGCCTCTCCTCTCTCTGTAACTCTGACTTTCAAATAAAATAAATAATTTTTTTTTAAAAGATGCCAGTTAAGACATCCATATCCCACATCAAAGTGCCTGGATTTGATACCCAGCTCTGGCTCCTGACCCCAGCTTTCTGCTAATGCAGACCCTGGGAGGGAGCACTGGTGACTCAAGTTGGCTTCTATCATTCACGTGCCAGTCTTGGACTGAGTTCCTGGCTCCAGCATCAGCAAGGCAGGAAGAAATTCAGTATCAGCTACGCCTGGGTATGTGCTCACAGACAAAAAGTGAAAATGAGGAATGTGCTTCAAAAGTAATTTCAGCAGAAAAATATATGTAAGAACTACTTGATTTAGAAAATACCAATGGTAATGAAAATATGTCAAAACTGTTTTAAGGATCTTCATTTTATATTTTTGTAAGGCATCATAATATTGAATCCTGTGGAGGTAGGCACTGTGTGCCCATGTTAAGTCATAGCTCAGGACACCTGCATCCCATTTCAGAGTATCTGCAATCAAGGCCCACTCCACTCTACTTCTCATGCAGCTTTCTGCTAGTTTGCTTGGGAGGTAGCAAGTGATGGCTCAAGTACATGAGTTTCTGACACCCACGTGTGAGACCTGGATGAAGTTCTGGGCTCCTGGCGTTGGCCTGGGTCTGTTCTGGCCACCGTGCACATTTGGGGAGTGAACCAGCTTGTAGAAGATCTCTGCCACTGTCTCTCTTCCTCTGACACTCTGCCTTTCAAAAAACTAACGACGAATAAAACATCTAAAAAATATTAAATCTCGTAAGGTAAAAATGCAGAGAAAGGCATACAAAAAGCTGCTTCTGAATTATCTAGGTTACCTAATCTACAATCCCAGTAAAAACTTCAACATCTGATGAATGCAACTACAGATGTTATTATAAACTCAGAGGTAACTTATATGTCTTTTCTTTTTATTAAAAAATAAACAGGAAAACTTTAATTATTCACTAGGATGTTAATATCAAACAAGCGCGACAGCGGCTGTGATTCCACAAACAGCTTTTTGCTGGCTTTGTGCTACCGAGATGATCTAAATCCTTCCCCATGTCATTGACTATTCAGTGCCTTCTCGGATGTCCCTGACCAATTTAGCAGCTTTGGAAAGCAGGAAACTTACTTTGGATGCCCCAGTCGGCGATGAATTTTTTACAGAGTGTAGGATCACACTCATTCTTGGGTCACCAGCAAGCAAAGCATCACCCTGGTAATTCAAGGAAAAGCATGAGCCTCCTTTTCCTCCTGAATAAGGAAACAACTGTGCTCTTTCTCCACTTCCATGTTTATGCTCTGTCTTGCTAATGTTTTCTAGGTAAAAAAATAAAATAGCCACTCTCTTTTACCTTCACAGCCTGAATTAGATTCCCTTAGAAAACTGAAAACATTTTGTTTTCCTGGTCACAGGAATAGGAAGGTGGAGAAGTGGCTGCTGTGTTCTGCAATACACCAAGAACAGGGGAAGGTCTTGCACAGGGCAGGCCAGGCTCTGGTTCCTGGGCTGGGGGGAGGCCTGGCTTCTCCTGCGTCCAGTGAAGGGCCCCGTCATTTGTTGCAACTGTCCTTTCCCTCCAACTACCAGTCATTTTGCTCCTCATATCCCACAGCCACCTGCTCCTCCACCTCCTACTCTTCCACTGCGCTGGTTCAGCTCCCAGTCATGGTCAACCGTCCCCTCACAGCTCCCTGCCTCCAGTTGAAAGGCCCTGCCCACAAGCTATGTCCTTGTGCCTATAAGGACATCCAATCCCACTATCGTCCCATTACTGCAGTGTCTGCAGGAAGGGTGCATCTCTCGCCAGTGCCCAGCATCCAGCAGACTTCCCGTACTCTTGAGGACTGAATGACTATGTAAACAAATGACACCCAAAGGCTCATTCCTCAGGCAAAAAAAAAAAAAAAAAAAAAAATTAAACAACAAAAAACCACAAAAAGACAAAAACAAACCCCCCAAACCATTCTGGACACCCAAGTAGGAAACCAAGATGTGTAAAATGGCATCAAGCTCCACACCACTAACCAGCTTCCCTCCCCACTTCCCTTGCCCATTTCCTGCCCACACTGCACACACCAGGCTTCTCCCACATGAGAGCTATGGATTCCCTCTCTGAAATGCCTCTTCCACATGTGCATCTAAAACTCCCATGTGCCTGGCATTTGCTTAGCACCTCCACTTAGCTGTGTTCCTGCAGTGCTTGGAAAAAAAAGTCCCTCTGCTTCCTGCATTCCCAGTAGCATAAACCAGAAACCTATTTTTCATTTCTTCACCACACTAGGATACATTGTCAATTTTAAAGGCCAGGGGCTATCATACTTGTTTTTCTCTCTCCATGTTCTCTTCAAATCCTCCAATGCCTACAATATCAGAATAGAATCTGATAAATATGCTTTCATGCAATACTTGCTGGATGAGTCACTTAAGGGAAAGCACCATCCCTAGGCATTCAGCTGGCAAGAAACTCTGGCTGGTCCAGAGACTATATAACAACGAATAATCTTGTTTCACCTGGAATGTTGGCTCAGTGTTCCAAATAAGCAATCCGTACAATGAATAGCTAGAACAAGTGGCTTGTTCACTGGAGCTGTCTCATAAAGGTACTCTCCCCTCTCCAAATCTGAAACTCTATCCTTAACAAATTTCTACACTACAAGTGTGAGTGGAGAGATTTCCCATCATCATTTCAGGACTCCTAGCTTCTCCATGAGAGATTCTCACTCCTGCCCACACAGGAGAAGCACCTGGAGTTTTAAAAGGAATTTGAAAAAAAATATTAATTTCTGTGCTCCACGCGAGGCCTATTAAAGTGTTTGGTAGCAGGATTTTAGAATCTATTTCACAGGCTCTCCCTGAGTCTCTACTGTGCGGGCCTCAGAGAGAACCCTTGTTCTAGGTGGAATTTTGACTTGAGTTATTTGTCCTCAGGCATATTTCCTGTGAATGTGGCTTTTCTGGATCTCCATTTTCTCACCTGTGAAGTGGAAGTTCTGAGGTTAATGAAGTTTATTTTATTCTTCGGTTTTCTAAGCATGTATAACTTTCGAATGTTTAGTTGCTGCTCTCTTGGCTTGTCTGACAATGTATAAGATACAGGGAAATGGAGGTGAATTTGTAAAGCCCTGACTTAGATGACAGAAGCAGCAGGCAAAATTCTATTTGGAAAAGTATGTTTCCCATATACTTAACTAGTCCCTGGGAAGTCAAAAGTTACATATATAATCAGTGATGTTTATAGATTTTCTTACAGCCATGTTAAAATTTAAAAGAAAGAAAAAAATTTCCATAATATATTTAACTCCCTCAGATGTTGCCTCATCATTCTAACAATGACTTTTTGTGTATGCTTCCATTACAGCCATGACTGCAGAATAGGTGGGTGATTTCAATAATGCCCCCTCGCTCCTTAAGTCTTGGAACAGAATAGTCACTGAGCAATTTAACACACAGGGCCCCTGATTTTTTTTTTTTTTTATTCTGGTGATGGCGATGTAAACTTTGTCTTGCTTCAACTATTTTTTTTTCTTTAGTTAACACATCTTTCCAAATTTAAAAAAGCGTATTTTTTCATTTACTTGGCTTATAAAGTAAACCTGCAAACCTCCAAATATTTTTTAAAGCAAATAAAGAAATATTCACCCATGCAGAAGAAAAGGGAACACAGGAGGATTGCTTGCTCCATTTTATAATATTATGGTACATTGTGTAGTCTTGTGTCAGTATTTATTATCAGTCATTTAGTTTATGATAGAGAATAACTTTTGATTACTGATGCTTGTAGTATTACTCACTCTGTCTTGGACTGTTTGAAGATCTGTATTTTTATTACAAAGTCCAATAAAAATAAAGTGAAAAACCCATAGGTCCCAAAACTGATTCCTGGCTTGTGCTGTAAGTCACTCCTTTCCAATCTAAAAAGTATTTCCTTCTACTGTTAGTCTCTGTCTCTTGCTCATAAGCAAATTTATTTCCTAATGCCTCATTCTTTATTTTAGCCATTAATCTCCCATTGAGAACCTACCAAATGCTTTTTGCAGATAAAAATATTTAATATCTACTAGATTTCCCCTATCCACAAAACCATCCAACATTGCTTAGAGGGAAAAATCAATCTTTTGTACCTGAATCCAAGTTTGCCAGTTTGATTCCAAATATTTGCCTCTAACTTTTTCAAGTCTTTGTAGAAAATAATAGAGCCACAGAACATGCAGCCCATTTCTCCTTACTAGGAGACGAATGGTGCCCCTTCCCTAAATAAAAGATCCATCAAAATGCCAACTCCCAATATCTCAGAGAGTGACCTTATTTGGAAATGGGGTTACTGTAGATGTAATTAGTTAAGAGGTCATTCTGAGTAAGGTGGCCATAATATTACTGTTTTCCTTATAAGAAAAGGAGAAGACACTAAGACACACACTGAGAAGATGGTTATGTGACAACAGAGGCAGACATCAGAGCAATGCATGTACAAGCCAAGGAATGCCAGGACTTGTCAGCAAATACCAGAAGTGGAAGAGACAAGAGCTTTCCCCTGTAGACTGCAGAGGGAATACTGCTGTGCTGACACCTTAATTTCACCTTTGCAGAGCTCTTTATTTTGATAGGGTGGCTGGGGTACACTTTCTGAGGCTTTTGCTTGGGGACCTGATTTTAAATGTAGTCTGTGGATGAGACAGCAAGTTCACTTCCAGTCTATAAGTGGTTGAATTCCCAAGGCTAATTTAAGAAATGACAATAAATTTGTACTTTAAATCCTTCAACTTTTAAAAATTTATCTATTTATTTGGTAGGCAGGGAGAAAGAGAGAGCACTCCCATACACTGGTTCACTCCCCAAATGCCAGCAACAGCTAGGGCTAGACCAGGCCAAAGCCAGGACAGGAAGACAATTCAGTGACAGGAACCCCGTCACTTAAGTCATCATCTACTGACTCCTAGGATCTGTGTTAGCAGGAAGCTGGAGTCATGAGCTGGAGCTGGCCTTTAAACCCAGGCACTCCAGCATGGGATGCAGGCATTCTAACTGCCAGGCCAAACGCCTGCCCCTGAATCCTTTAACTTAACCCAGTACACATTTATATTATTTCACTTTTCCCACTGATGAACTTTCAATTGCCACATCCCTTTTCATAAATGAAATGTTCTTCCTATGAAAAGCAAAATTTTTTTTAAAACACACACACACACACACACACAAACACACAGAGGCTGGAACACCACAGGGGTCTGGATGCACCATCTGGATCAATACTCCTTGAGTGTACAAAGATTTGCAGCCTAAGACAGAGGACTCAGCGTGACAGTCTTTAGAAAAATAAATCAGTCATGCTGTTTGATTCATACTTAAATTTTAAAAAACTTTTAGATGTTAATTAGCTATTAATCACCCTTTGTTATTCGTGTTTTGGTTTCCTTCAGCCACAGAAATTTCCCCACTATTTTTTTTCCTTCAGTGTATCTTCTAATGTCTTCTCTTATATTTTCTCTGCTTCACCTCATTCTTTTTGTACTACTTTGATCTTATTGGACTGAATTTCGCATATCCCCTCCCCTGGCTCCAATTCTTTTCATTTTTGATTTCCTGTACAATGCAAAATTCCAACCAAGTTTGAAACTCATTTTGCATTCCTTCAAGGTCTGCTGTCCGCTCGCCCCATATTTTTGTGTTCGTACTCTTCCCACAGATCTTCATCAGCAATTCAAACCTGATGACATTATGATTGCATCTTCAGGGCTTCTCCACTCCAACCTTATTTATCATGCCTGCATTATTTCCAAAGATAAGGTCCAGAATAACTTCAGAGCAGAGCTTGTTAGCGGTCGTGTGTGCGTGAACAGCCCACCGCTACTGAAAGATAAAGCCACTTTCCTTCATTCTGGCACGCTTCTGAGTGTGTGCGTGTGCTGGGCTGAAATCCCTCAGCAGTACACTGACCTGCTTTCCCCTTCTCTTATCCGTAAGCACGTTTCCCTATCTCACTTCCTATCACCTTGTTCTTGGATTGTTCGATGAAAAACATACGGCTCTGGTGTCTTCTCTGATTATATTAAATTCCCTTCCAAGTGTTCACTCCTGCCCCGCCTCCTCCTTGCTTTCTATTTCTCTCACCAGGTTTCCACTAAAGTAAATGGAAGGCCCACGTCTTGCACCAAACAGCCAAGGTGAAGAGGTCTCCTGAGGCCTTCCTTGTCTCTAGAACCACCTCTGAATTTTTACAACCCTAAATGTGTCACACCACGGCCACGCACTGCCTTAAAAAAAAGGCTCAGAAATGTAATCCCCTTGTCAAAGGCATAAATCATCTTTTTGTCCAATTAAAATAAGTCGGCTCTGTTACACACAACATGTTCAAACTCTACAAGGTGATGGTATATCAGTTAAAATGCATCTAAATTTTCAAATTTCACTTTGCCTCCTTTCACTTTTCCTTATCTCTATCTTCCTGCTCCCTTTCTTTCATTTACGTATTTGAAAATGTTTTCTTAGGTGCCACCAGATGCCAGGCATGATGGTGATCAAGAGGAATAAAATAAGTAAGATGTTGTCATTGACCTCAGGGAAGTTCACTGTATTGCAAAAAATCCAAGGAGGTAAAACAAGTGATGACAATGCCATGTGACAAGTGCTACTGGTATTTACAACAGTTCTCCTAGGAGCACCACAGTAGGATCAACCAATTAATTCTGCCTCTAGACGATCAAGAAGAGGTTTAATGGAGTATGGAAACTGTATTTAAATCTTTAAAAATGGCCAAGGGGATGGAGAAAGGGTGTAACAGAGAGAGGAAATGATATAATGGAGAAGGAAGTACCTGGGATATTTCCAAATATCAACAACAACAACATAGAAGAGCAGCAAAAATATCCTTTTACCCAATGTTTTTACTTTGTTATATAAGAGTACCTGCTTCATAGATTACTGTGAAGACTAACTGTAAATACACATGAAGCCCTTAAGATAGTTCCTGGCACATAGTAAATGCTCAAGAAATTTTAGATTTATTGTTGTATTATAGTTTATATTTTTCTTTTCTGATTTCTGGTTTCATCTCCAGTTAAGAGCCACTGTATTTGGTTACATGTCTGAAAAGCTGATGTGGATGCTACAGCTTCTAGAGTTTAAAAAAAAATTAAGAGAGTTGACAAAAAAACATGGCTGAGCACACAAACACAATTAACCTGGCTACAGCCAGAGTCAGTTAATCAGATTCATTTTACACCTGACTTCTGGAAGACAGAGGCACTAGTTCATATCTTGATTCAGGGAATAAGCCTGACGATATGGTAAGCTTTGGGATCAGTACAGAAAAAACTCCAGTTCACTGTCAGATATCTTATATAGCTACACCAAATGGTTTTTAAAAGGGATGTTCTGAATTATATTACAGACTAGGAAAAAGACTGGATTATGTTTCCTTTCTCACTGAGGTAGGATGGAGTGGAAAGGTATACCAATTTTTTTTTTTTTTTAATTTTTTGACAGGCAGAGTGGACAGTGAGAGAGAGAGACAGAAAGGTCTTCCTTTGCCATTGGTTCACCCTCCAATGGCTGCCGCGCTGCGGCCAGCGCACCACGCTGATCCAATGGCAGGAGCCAGGTGCTTCACCTGGTCTCCCATGGGGTGCAGGGCCCAAGCACTTGGGCCATCCTCCACTGCACTCCCGGGCCACAGCAGAGAAAAGGGGCCTGGAAAAGGGGCAACTGGGACAGGATCCGGGGCCCTGACCGGGACTAGAACCCGGTGTGCAGGCCCCCCAGGTGGAGGATTAGCCTAGTGAGCCGCGGCGCCAGCCATACCAATTTTTAAAAATAGCTTGCAAAATACTCAACTGACAGTTTACAATGTATTTGTATACTTCACTCATTGGACTTGATAATCAGGTTAATACATTCATTCAGGGTCACAAATGTTCACTACGGAACAAGAGCCTGAGCCTTCTTAATCCTGCAACTGTGCTCCTTCTCCTTTAAACATGTTGAAAGATAACTAAGAAAGATTAAACCCAAAATAGGCTACTAATTATTTAGGTGAACAAAAATGCAAACACCTTGGGCCAGCATTGCAATGCAGTGAGTTAAGCTGCTGCTTGTGACACCAGCTTCCCTTAACAGGTGCTGGTTCAAGACCCAACCACCTCACTTCAGATTCAGCTTCCTGCTATTGCTCTGGGAAAGCACCTTAGGGCCCTGCCACCATGCGGGAGACCTGGATAGAATTCCTGGCTCCTGGCTTCAGCCTGGCCCACACAGGGCTGTTTTAGCCATTTGGGGTGTGAACAAACAGATGATAGACTTCTCTCTCTCTCTCTCTCTCTCTCTTTCTCTCTCTTTCCAAGCAGATGGTAGACCTCTTGTGTGCATGTATTTGTATGTTCCTCTGCCTTTCAGATAATTTTTTTAAAAAAGGACAAACATCTTGGTTAACTGAGTTTTACTTATAATGATATATGAAGGGCTTCAAAATTTCATAGAAAATGTTCATTATCTTTTTTTTCCCCAAAGAATTTAGTTATTTATTTGAAAGGCAGAGATACAAGCAGAGAGAGGGAGAAAAAGGTCTTCCACCTGCTGGTTCACTCCTCAAATGGCCACAAGGACAGAGCTGCGTCGATCTGAAGCCAGGAGCCAGGAGCTGCTCCTGGGTCTCCCACACGGAGGCCCAAGTACTTGGGCTATCTTCTACTGCTTTCCCTGACCATAAGCAGAGAGCTGGATTGGACGAGGGCAGTGAAACTTGAAGCGGTGCACATATGGGATGCCCATGCAGCAGGAAGAGGCTTAGTGTACCACACCATAGCACTGGCCCCGTAAATTATCTTTTAATTCCATTTTTACACTAATGCTTTGAAGTGTCCTCATATAATACTAGATGCATGGATCTCTCTAACTATTCTTCCTCCAGACAATTGTTTTGCATTAATCTAAATAGCTATCAAAATTACAAAATAAATTATTATGAATATATACCATAAGCTACTTTTTTTGAGATTTTCATTATAAATTAATGTGGAAAAACAGCAATGATAAATTCCAGACCTAACAGAATAAATAATACCAGAATTTCCTTCCTGCCATAAATAACTATAACATTGAACAAATTTTTTTTAGGTACTGGAAAGTTGGCTGCTCAAGACACAGACTCTGTGACATCTAGATGTACAAATTCATAGACATTTCGTAGACTAAATCAGTTAAGAGTCATTCGAAAGTTTGTATAAAGTGAAATTAAAAGATAAATTTACTTTAGTGCAATAAAATTTTCCATGTGTGTAATTTTTTCTAATGGCACATTTTCCATGAACTTTTTAAAGACCTTTCATAAATACATTCAAAGACTTAAAGGAAAATATGACCTCAATGAGAGAAGTAAGAACACTGAGAGAAATCAACAGGCAAACATAGTAATCCTAAGTGTACACACTCATTAATAGAGCTTTAAAATACATGAAGAAAAAACTCACAGATTAAAGAATACAGACAAATCCACACCCTCTCTCAGTAATAAACAGAACCAGCAGACCAACACAAAACAAGATCTGAATAATACTATCAACGAATCTGACCTAACTGACATTGGCACTAAGTTCAGGAAGTATACATTTTTAAACTGCACTGGAAGCATAAATCTATCATAAAATGAGCCATAAAATAACTCATTACTTAAAAAGATATCAAAGGGGGAATTGTAAAATACATTAACTGATCCCTACTGAAAGAAAAAAAAGCAAAAAGTTGACTCTGAATAAATTGATAAAATTGGCTATGCCCTAGTAAGACTTTTCTAGGAACAGGTGAAGAGGAACAACAAAAACAGGGAAGAAAAAAAAAATAATCAAATCGTGAGTGAAGAATGTAATATGAGTTCAGATCACACAGATATCGCAATCAGAAGAGAATATTATAAAGAACTTCAATCATTTTAATAATTCAGTAGAGTGGAATACTTTTGAGCAAGCTCCTTAAAATGTTGGTTGTTATCTTGAGCAAAAGGGAGAGGGAACAAACACAAACTGTACCTACTGTGTGACTGTAATGCTCTGAAATTGGCAAAGCTAATCGATAGTGACAAAATCAGATCAGTGGCTACACCAGTAGCTAACACCTAGTAGTGGGTGATAAAAGTGGAAATGACCATATAAAAGGGCACACAGGATACTGCCGGGATGATGGAAATGTTCTATTTCTTGATTAGAATAGTGGTTCTAAGTGTATAACACGTAACACTGAATTTCACTGAATACAAACTGACCGAAATGAAGGTTTTTTTTTTTTAATTTCTTTATTTTGTATTCATTTGAAACAGACACACACACACACACACACACACACACACAGAGGGAGAGAGCTTGAGCACACGAGTGAGTATGACCGAGAGTGAGCTTCCACTGGCTGGTTCACTCCCCAAATGCTCACAACACCTGGGGCTAGGCCTGAGGTATGCCACTGGCATCCCATATCAGAATGTCAATACAGGTCCCAGCTATTCCATTCCCCATCTCGCTCCCTACTAATATGCCTGGGAAGGCAGCTGATGATCTCACAAGTCTTTGGGGCCCTGCCACCCAGGCGGGAGACCCAGATGGGAGTTCCTGGCTCCAGACTTCCAGCCTGGCCCAGCTCCTGTTGTTGCAACCATTTGTGGAGTGAACCAGTGGATGCAAGATTCTTTCTCCCTGTCAAAACAAGCATATCTGTCAAATCAAAGGAAATATTTTAACAGAGCATTGGTCTATATAAATGAAGTTGCATCCATATAGTGAAATATTCATATACAGAGAATATATGTAGCCACTGATTTCCCATAATGATAGATTACTGTACCTGGAATGCAACTCCTAAGTAACAGATGTCAAGATTGGCCGTGCCTGTGATGAATGTCTCAGCCTCATGCCACACCAACATTACAGCCAGCATGCAGGAGTACCACCTGGGACTGCTGATATCCATTTCCAAACTTTTACTTTGCTATAAGTGTTAACAATCTCTTGTCTTGGCAAGAGCTTGAAACAGAGGCTATCTGCCTTCCTTAAACTCTACAGGATTTATCTAGGTTCCAAAGAGTTGTGGCAAGTCTTCTATTGTGGACCTCTGAAATGTTACCAACAGTGGTGGATACCAGGGCACAGTGCTTTAAGCTGCCTCTTGAGATGCCTTCATTTCATAATGGAGTACCTGAGTTCGAGTCTCCCTCCATTTCTGATCCAGCTTCCTGCTAATGGAGGCAGAGGCAGCTTCCTGCTAACACACACTCTTGACGGCAGCATACGATGGCTGAAGTATATGGGTTTTTGCCACATGGGAGAACAAGATGGAGTTCCTGGCTCCTAGCTTTGGCCTGGCCCAGCCCTGGCTGTGTGGGTATTTGCTGAGTAAACCGGAGGATGAAAGGCATATTCTCCCCCTCTATGATTTTTTTTTTAATTTATTTATTTATGAAAGGCACAGTTACAGAGAGGCAGAAGCAGAAAAAATGAGAGAGAGAGAAAGGTCTTCCATCCACTGGTTCACTCCCCAGATGGCCACTCCCCAGATGGTTGGAGCTGTGCAGAACCAAAGCTAGGAGTCAGGAGCTTCTTCCAGGTCTTCCTCAAGGATGCAGGGGCTCAACGACTTGGGCCATCTTCCATTGCTTTCCCAGGCTGTAGCGGGGAGCTGGATCAGAAGTGGAGCAGCTGGGACTGGACCAGCACCCATTTGGGATGCCAGCATGGCAGATGGCAGCTTTACCCACTATGCCACAGCACCCTCCCCACACCTTTCAAAGAAATAAATAAAACTTAAAAAACAATTCTGATAAACTACTGTTCAAAGTGTTTCATTCCTTCTTATATCCTTAGGTTTTTCAGAGATTTTGCTCTAAGTAAAACAAGCAGAGCAGCTATTTTCTGGAAACAACAGCAGTGATCAGAATGTTAGCACCATTAATGCCTCAGCATATCTAGGGGATGATCCATCAGGTCTGACAGAGCACTGAGAAAGTACACAATACTAAAGAATCTATAGAGTGACTGCAATGGAAGGCCCAGGTTTAAGATCATTTTAGCCAAGTATCTCCATCCAAATACGGCTCCCCAGTAGGGCATCTAGACATTCGATACTTAATTGCAGTCTAGTGAATAAATTATCTAATAAAGGGTTTTTTTTGTTAATTTATTTGACAGGTAGAGTTATAGACAGTGAGAGAGAGAGACAGAGAGAAAGGTCTTCCTTCCATTGCTTCACTGCCCAAATGGCTGCTATAGCCAGAGCTGTGCCGATCCGAAGCCAGGAGCCAGGTGCTTCCTTCTGATCTCCCACGTGGGTGCAGGCACCCAAGCACTTGGGCCATCCTCCACTGCACTCCCAGGCCACAGCAGAGAGCTGGACTGGAAGAGGAGCAACCGGGATTAGAACCCGGTGCCCATATAGGATGCCAATGCCACAGGTGGAGGATTAACCAAGTGAGCCACGGCGCCAGCCCCTAGTAGAGGTTCTAATAGAATGACTGGGGGTACACAGAGGAGATGATGAAGCACATACTATAGGAGGGAGTGCTATTGGTGATATTCCTCAACAGGGTGACATCTGTGCTGAATCTAAAGACCTTAAGGAATCATTTGGGCAAGAGGCACTTGAGGGAGGGGGCACAGTCTATATATACCAAGACTCAAAGGGTTGAAAGATGCCCCCTGCAGGAAGCTTCAAGTAATTCTACATAGTTGGAGCACAGGAGGTGAAGGGAAAATGAGAGGGCAGAGGCACTTGTAGGATCCTAGGGAGGACCTTTTTAAAAATAAGGACTAAGGAATTTACAGTTTACGTAGAAGTTGAAGAGAAGTCACTATAGGATTTTAAGTAAATAGTACATAATCAAAGTAGAGTTTTAAATTTTTAAAAATTTATTCATTTTCATTTTATTGGAAGGCACAGAGACAGAAACAGAGGGAAACTGCCCATCCACTGATTCACTCCCAAAATGCCTACTATGGCTGGGAATGGACCAAGCCAAAACTGGGAGCCAGAGATACAATCCCAGTCTCCCACAGGGGGGTAAAAATCCAACCTGAACCATCACCTGCTGTCTCCCAGGATGTACATTATTAGGAAGCCAGAATCAGGAGTGAAGCCAGAAATTGACATGGACATCCCAAGAAGCATCTCAGCCAATTGCCCAGCACCTGCCCCCAAATTAGCATTTTCGAAAGATATTTTTGATAACAGTGTGGAGAACAGATTTCAGTCGGGCAAAAGTAAGAACAAGCCAACTGGCTGAATGGGGGATGATAGTGGCCAAAGAAGGCAACACCTGGAATGGAAAGATGCAGTACACACAGCAAAGAGACTCATCAGCTGGCCTGAATGCATAGACTTGCTCCTCATGGAAATGAAGAAAACATCAACCTACATTTGAAAGTATAAGAAACAATGATGGTGCGCTAATTTTTTAACTGACACAAACAAAAGCAGAAGCTGTTTCAGATAGTATGGACACATCTGAGAAAAATCTAAAGTTTAAATACAGAAAGAGACAAGTAAGTCAGAGTTAAAGAAATGCATGTCTCACATATGTTGATCAATGAATAATCAACACAAAAGGCAATTCACTAACAAGAGAGCCATCTACTGCCTTATAAGAAAAATGCAGCAAGAAAATGCAACAAAAATGTGGAAGAAAGCCAAGAATTTTTGACCATGTCACACAGTGTATGAGTACATAAAATAACTGACTCCCACCACACAAAAAATTCCAAGTGGCTGGCACTTTTAATAACAGCCAGCTGCTTTCACTTTCTCATTTGTCCTGAAAATATCAATTCCATATAAAACATTACTTGACTGTAAGACACTCACCTGCCATCATTGCTATCATACTGGCTTTATAGACATTAGTAAGAGATCCAAGTTCTCCTGTTGCTAAGATGGTTTTGAGATGAGCTTCCCCACAGGCCTTGCGAAACTGACGAATTTCATCATACAGGGCTAGGGAAGAAAATAATTGAGGCAGTTACAAAGCAGGCAAGTGATAACATAAGTTGGCAGCCGTTTAGAGCTGGTAGAACCCATTTCAGATTTAGGAAACATAAAGCATTTGTCACTTTCTTACAATCACCCCAATTTAATATCGCCTAGAGCACTCTGTTGCAGTTCACATCCAGTTACAAGGAAAGCTTAGTTTGCTACCATTACACTGTTTCTCAGCCCTGGCCTGAGGTCCAAAGTCATTGAGCTTTTAAAATATCATTATAATGACATGCAAATTATAAATAATTTCTACCTTTGCCAGATGATGGTTACTTATAAGAAAAAAATTATTTACCATACATACAGTATTGTACCATTTTTCTTTTTTATCATTAAAATTATTGTACCACTTTTCAAAAATAAAGATTCCCATTAATTCTTCCACTCACATGTCATAGGTTCTCCTGTCGGAATATAATGTAGACCTTTCCTGAGAGCCCTGCTAATGACAAAGAAAACATAACAGCTTGTCCTACTCTCTGCCAAGGTAGATGTCAACATAGCTGACTAAGTGTTGAGCCTGGCCAAGTAGTGTTTCATGAATGTACATAAAGCTCTCCATAGAAAGTTTCAGAAATGCAGCTTTGAATCTATTTATCCCTGACCTCAGAGCCACATCTGGCTTTTGAAGGCACCATATGGCACCCAGAAAGCACCTTGACTTAAAACACAAACACACACACACAGACACACACACTCAAAAAGTTCACAGGAGACTAGAATTAAAACATAAGTTTATATTGGTGCTAACACTTCTGAATCTATGCATACAAGGGGTATGCAAAAAGTTCATGGACAATCGGTGCAACGCGCCGGCCATAGCAGCCATCTGGGGGGTGAACCAACGAAGGAAGACCTTTCTATGTGTCTCACTCTCTCACTAACTCTGCCTATCTAAAAAAAAAAAAAGTTCATGGACAATGCATATCATGAAATAATTATGCATAGATTGCCAACATTTTTGGCAATAAGATAAATATCTTTGAAGCCCATTTTTCTAGGAACTTTCTGAAGTACTCTTCTTGACCAAAGAAAATACAAAAAAATTTAAATACTCAAGGTAACAGGATTTTAGTAAACAAAACCAATATGATTAGTATTACATTTTTGAAAATTGTTTATCAGTCTTTTGTCAATGATGCCAGTGGATTTTGGCTTTTACTCAAAACGTGTAAGTTCCCACCTTCACTCTGGAACTCAGCCAATCATTACACTAGTAGGACCACGATGGAGTTTTTTTTATTTCGTGTGTGTGTTTGTGTGTGGCTGAGTCATGGGAAGCAGTCTGATAAGCACATGGAATGAACAGGAGAGGAGCATTCATAGTAAGGAATAGAGCTTGGGGCCGGCGCTGTGACATAGCAGGTGAAGCCGCCACTGATTCCCAGCTGCTCCACTTCCAGCTCCTTACTAATGCCTGTGAGAAAGCAGCAGAGGATGGCCCAAGTGTTTGGGCCCCTGCACCCATGAAGCAGACATCGAAGAAGCGTGGCCCAGCCCTGGCCATTGGCTGCAGCCATTTATGGAGTGAACCAGAGGATAAAAGAGCTCCCCTTCTCTGTCTGTCTGTCGGTCTCTCTCTTTCTAACTCTATCTTTCAAACAAATAAATATAAATTAAAGACAAAACAAATCTACCATCTTTTGTCTAAAGACGGCTACTTAGTGCTACACAGTGGATTTCTTTACTTATGGTTAAAACTAAACACACAAAAAGATGCATTTTATGATTGAGCTATTTATCAGCCATTGAGAGGTTATGTCTTTTAATCCATGATCCAAACAGAATGAACAAAATGTGATCATTTAACACTTAACTAGCTTTAACAAACATGCAAACACTGCCTTCTCATTCTTTATCTGCCAGTTCTGAAAATCACTTACTGACCTATGTCACCACAAACAAGATCAAGGTTTCCTGAGAAAATACCTTAACCTTTAAGGTTAATATTTGGCAAGTTTTCATTTCTTTCTGTTACCAGCCTGCCCCGAAAAATACAAGAATAATTAAATTAAAAAGTACAACAAATTTTGGGGTGAGCATTGGGCATACTGGTTAAGGCACCTGTATCCAATTATCAGAGTGCCTGGTTTCAGTCCCAGCTCTGTTTCAAATCCAACCTCCTGCTAATACATACCCTAGGAAGCAGCAAGTGACAGCTTAGGTACTTGGTCTCTGGCACCCAGATAGGAGATCTGAATTGAGTTTCTGGGTCCTGGCATTGGCCTGACTCAGCCCCAGGGATCGTGTGCATTTGGAGAGTGAACCACAGTGAATGAGACATTTTTTGTCTCTATTTGTTTTTCAAATACATAAATTAAAACAAAAAATTTCTTTAATGTTGTACGAAAAAAAAGTACAACAGATAGGGCCTTTTTTGAAGGGGACTGGATTCCATTAAGTGACTACTTCTACTTGGGCCTTTCAATCCCACTGAGCAATACAAAGAGGAAAGAACAGTTGCCTTCATTATTGCAGCACCAGCACACCAGCAGCTCTAAGAAGCTAGTAGCCTCCTGTCTGGCCACCAAGCAACAGTATGCATGCTGGCCAGTGGCAGCAGCACTCATTATGGCTCTGTGGCCAGACTCTCCAGTAGCACAATCTGGCTATATTCCATTCCCCAGTACAGCATCATCTTGCTTGTTTGCCAAACCTGGTTCTCCAGGCTTCCTCTTATTTCAGTGAGCTACTCTATGACCTCCTAATAAATCTCCTTTTAGCTTGACTTAATCAGATTTGGTTCATTAGTTTTCAATTCATAACTCTAGTATAATAATATTTACTGAGGCTGTATAGTGCTGTGCAAAATAGCGTGAGTTCCCCCAGTCACCTGGGTTCATATCCCAGCCCTACCATTAAATTCTTGTTTCATTTTGACAAGTTATTTAGCTCTTCTATTCCAGGACATCTTTAGAAGTATGTTCTTCTCAGAGATACCTTGAGCATTCAGTAGGATAATACAGACAGGCTCAGGACCCTAAAGTGAAAATCAAAAATGTTCCAAAATCTGAAACTTTTTGAACATGGTGTCACAGGTGGAGAATTCTAACCAGTATTTCATGCATAAATGTAAGAATATGGTATACAGTCACCTTCAGGCTATGTATATGTATAGAAGGTGTCTACAAAACATAAGTTGAGTTTTTTATTTAGATTCAGTTTTCACATTGTGGATATGTAAGTATCCTCAAATCCCAAAAGTTTAAAATCTGCAATATTTTTGGTCCCAACGATGTCAAAGGACACCTAACCTGCACATATAAAATGGTAATGACAGTATCGAGCCCATGGTTAAAGCCCAAGGAATGCCAGCTCCTTGTTGACCTTAAGCTGTTGGCAGTGGTATTATTGGCACCGCAGATGTCTTATAAACCTCAAGATTCCAGAGGACTTACAACAGAAGAAGACACCGTGATCTACGTTTCTTAAAGAACAAAATATAAAACTTATTTGGGGTGCTAGAAAAGCAGTATGCAGGGGGGCCAGCACCGTGGCTCACTTGCCTAATCCTCTGCCTGAAGTGCCGGCATCCCATATGGGCACCAGGTTCTAGTTCCGGTTGCTCCTCTTCCAGTCCAGCTCTCTGCTGTGGCCCGGGAGGGCAGTGGAGGATGGCCCAGGAGCTTGGGCTCCTGCACCTGCATGGGAGACCAGGGGAAAGCACCTGGCTCCTAGTTTGGTTCGGCACAGTGCCAGCTGTGGTGGCCATTTGGGGTGTGAACCAGTGGAAGGAAACCCTTTCTCTCTGTCTCTCTCTCTCTCTCAGTCTATAATTCTACCGGTCAAAAAAAAAAAAAAAAAAAAGAAAGAAAGAAAGAAAGAAAGAAAGAAAGAAAGAAAGAAAGAAAGAAGAAAAGCAGTCTGCAGGAAAATGTTAACTATGTATCTTTTTTTTTTTTTCATTTTATGTGAAAGGAATCAGATGTGGAATGTGAAAGAATCAGAGATGGACAAAGATCCCCCAGCCCCTAAATGCTTGCTTGCAACAGCTGGGGCTGGGCCAGGCCAAAGCTAGGAGCTTAGGATTCAATCTGGGTCTCCCACATGTGTGGCAGGAATCCAAATAAGCAATCAGTTGTTGCCTTCCAGGGTGCTCACTAGCAGGAAGCTGAATCAGAAGAGAAGGAGCCAGGACTCAAACCTGGTCCTCCAATATGCGACACAGGCAGCCCAACTACTGCACCAAACACCCACCCCCCCACACATTTCTTTTTAAGCTTGGAGCTCATGCTTCTTTAAATAGCACAGGCTCTTGGGATAAGACAGTTATTGCCGCTCGCTAGCTATCTAAACACAGGAATTACTCAATTTCGTAATCCTAATTACCTAGGAAAGCTCAGTTTGCACAGATATTTTTGTGAAGATTAAGTAATACATGTGACTAGAATTAAACCAACAAGGAAGGCATTTAGTTGGCATTTAATCATTCAATACCAGTTTTCTGTATCTTTCCTCAAAAACTACCAGAAATAGGGAGAGAGTGTGGAAGGGAAGCAGGGCAGGATGGGAAGGATCACTACGCTCCTAAATGTGTATCCATGAAATGTATCCACCTTATATAAAAGCAAAACAGAAAACCAAAAACAATTTTAACGAAAAAAGAAAGCACTGACCTAATACTTCTGCAATTAGAATCTGCAATTAGAATCTGCAGATTTAAGAAATAAATAAGACACTTCACTTTCCAACATAAATGGCTGAAGTCACAAAGAAGTACGTTAGTGCTCAGGGAGTTTTGAGCAACGTCATGATACAGCGATAGATATCCTGGAAACTAGAGAGGTGATACGTGAATATCAAGGTGAATTGGTAGCTAACATGTAATTCAGTCAATTTCAAGTTATGTCCTTTAGCATACTCATCTGACACTTTCCTTTCAATATAAATGAGAAAGACAACAGAAAAATGAATGGGTAGCTATTCCCCTACATTAGCAGGGGTAATTACAGTGGTAGGGTATGAATGTATTATAATTGCAACTTGACTAGACCACTGGAAGAAATTAAACATGTGAAGCAATAAGAAATTCCTTTCCAAAAAATTCTTCACAAATAATAAGTTCTCGGAGGGATGAGAATTCCCAAACTTTCAAAAATCTTCCTTCAAAAATCCTTCCAAGCATTCAGACACATTTAAACATCACTTGTGCATTCGTTAGCTTTTGAACACTATAACGAAATGTCAGACACAAACTATTTAGGAAGAAAAGCAGTTTACTTAGCTCACAGCTTCAGAGACTGAAAATCCAAGCAGCATACTGCAGGCTCTGTGGTGAGGGCAAGGACTAACCCTTGGCTGATCCCTTTAAGGGACCAATGGCAGTGGCCAGAGTGAGTGTAGGAAAAACCAAGTGACCACATCTCAAACCAGGAGAGAGAGAGTTGAGTGGGGCAGACTTACCCCTTTTATTTATTTATTTATTTTTTGAAGAGTTATTTTATTTATTTGAAAGACAGAGTTACAGAGAGAGGCAGAGACAGAGAGAGGTAGGTCTTCCATCCACTGGTTCACTCCCCAGATGGCCGCAACAGCTGGAGCTGCGCTGATCCAAAGCCAGGAGCAGGAGCTTCTTCTGGGTCTCCAATGAGGGTGTAGGGGCCCAAGGACTTGGGCCATCTTCCACTGCTATCCCAGACCATAGCAGAGAGCTGAATCGGAAGTGGAGCAGCCGGGACTAGAACCGGCACCCACATGGGATCCGGCGCTTTAGGCCAGGGTTTAACCCACTGTGCTACAGCGCTGGCCCCTACTTACCCCTTTTATAATAACCATCTTGTGAAAACTTAAAGGGTCACAGGAGAACTACTTTCCAAGGCTACACCCTCAGTGACCTAAGGAACTGGCACCACGCCCTATATCTTAATGGTTCTACCACCTCCCTACACCACAATGGTGGGCACTATGCCTTTAACACATGACATTTATGGGAAACAATCAAATTACATTCAAACTACAGAATCTTGTGAGGTAGCTTGCTGCCACTTCCACATTTCAGATAAGAAATGTGCAATGTGGAAAGATGAATGGCTAGCCCAAAACCTTATCACTAGTTAGCTGTAAAACAGAGATCAGAATTCATGTCTTGAAAAGTTGAATATAATTTTATTTCCTGCTTCCTCAATCTTTTTTGCCTCTTTCTTAACACACACACACATACATGCACGTGCATATACACACTGTATTAAAAATGTATTCTCTGGGCCAACGCTGTGGCATAGAAGGTTAAGCCTTCACTTGGAGTGCCAGCATCCCATATGGGAGCTAGTTCATGTCCTGGCTGCTCCTCGTCTGATCCAGCTCTCTGTTTATGGCCTGGGAAAGCAACAGAAGATGACACAAGTGCTTGGGCCCCTGTATCCAGGTGGGAGACCTGAAAGAAGCTCTTGGCTCCGGAGTCCGATCAGCCCAGCTCCAGTTATTGTGGCCATTTGAGGAGTGAACCAGCAGATGAAGACTTTCTCTCTGTCTCTCTCTCTCTCTCTGTAACTCTGCCTCTCAAATAAAGAAAATCTTTAAAAGAAAATGTATTCTCATGGAAACAAACATAAGTACTTCCAGTAATAAAGTAATCAAAACCCAAAACCTAAAGGGATACCGAGAGCCATCCCATTTAAAACAATCCATATTAGTGAATGGGTGGTACAATCCTAGGACATGGCCATTTTTAGTGCTGTGGCAGGAGAGGGGAGAGTGCATAAAATGTTAATTTCCAAAACAAGTTAGAAACATAAAATACTTAATTGCGTATGATTTAGTATGCTAAGAAAATATGTAAACTGCTCTCCTAGCCTCCAGGATGGGAACAAAACACAGAACTTGTGTTGCAGGAGGGTCTCCATGTTTACATCAGGACTTCTCGGCTGGCGCTTTCTGCTAATTAGCTGTATTTCTCGGGAAAGTTACTGAACCTCCCCCACGCTTCATTCTTCTCCTCAAGACAGGACAGCAAAGTTTTCACTTTCCAGCTAAAATGCTCCTTAAATTCTGGGAGTAAATATAAAAGTAATTACTCAAATGATTCTAGAGGTAATCAATTAATTATTTCCTTGCAGCTCCACCTTTAATAATAAGCACATGTAAAATGAAGATAAACTCTGATTTACTCCAAAAGCTTAAGCTGCTAAAAACTAAGACCGAATAGTCTCTTGTTTAAATTGATTTAAAAAGACAATTCTGACTGTCTTGGAGGAGCCTTCAGCTAAACAGAGAACAGGGGAGCAGAGGAACTAGAAGACACTCACCTCCATAACACAAGGGACAGTAATGTCACCAGGACCTAGGGACTCTTGGCTCACATGCTACACTTGTAGGTAAGGAAGGGCTTACAGCCAGCTCTACCAGGAAAAGAGAAGGACACAACTATTGGTGAAGACTGGGAAGAAACTGGCAAGCACGGACCGGGGGACAGGCCAGGGAGACAGTGTGATGGATCTAAAGACAGTTCTATTTAAGGCAATCCAACAAACAGGTAAATTAAGATCAAATTGATGAACATTCTGAAGACAATAGGAGGAATATGTCTCATTAACAAGACAGAGGGACACAAATATGGAAAGGAAGATGAGAATAAACCACATGGTGCTGGATTGTCATGGAGGTTGTCAGTGTGAACATAGGAGTTCCAATACAGATAGACTGGCTGGTCGACTGATAGATAAACAGATGCAGATGCATGTGTGTTTGCACTTTCGTGTATTTTCATGTATTTCCCAGATCTTCTCACTGACAGGGCCTACAAACAATAACATCCCAAAAGAAAATTTGAATATCAAAATAAATTACAGTAGGGTACGATTATAACCCATTGAAAACAACAAGAATCTGAGTTCTTATAAACAGGAAGGAAGAAAGGGAAAGAAAAGGGTGGGGAGAAAGTAATGTCAAATTGAGGCATATTCTGCAAAATAACAGGCTTGTTCTCTTTTCAGAGAAAAGAGAAGACCCTAGGGGCCAGTGCTGTGGCACAACAGATAAAGCCTCCACCTGCAGTGCTGGCATCCCATATGGGCACCAGTTCAAGACCCAGCTGCTCCACTTTCGATCTAGCTCTCTGCTATGGCTTGGGAAAGCAGTAGAAGATGGCTCAAGTCTTTGGGCCTCTGCATCCGTGGAAGAAGCTCCTGGCTCCTGGCTTCAGATCAGCTCAGCTCCAGCGATTGCAGCCATTTGGGGAATGAACCAGCAGATGGAAGATATGTTTCTCTCTGCCTCTGCCTCTCTGTAACTCTGCCTTCCAAATAAATAAATAAATCTTTAAAATTTAAAAAAAAAAAGAGAGAGAAGACCCTGTGGACTGTTCCAGGAGAAAGAAGACTAAAGAGATGGGTAACCATTGATCCTGGACCCAGTAAAGAACCCTATTTGAGGCAGGTGTTGTGGTACAGTGGGCTAAACTGCTGCTTGTGACACACACACACCCTATTTGGGCACAGGTTCCAGTCCTGACTGCTCCACTTCCATTCTAGAACTAGTGCTAATGTGCCTGGGAAAGCAGCAGATGATGGCTCAAGTGCTTGAGGGCCCCGCCACCCATGTGGGAGACCTGGAAATAGTTTCTATCTTTTGGCTTCAGCCTGGCCAGTGCTGGCTGCTGAGGCCACTTGGGGAGTGCACCAGCAGACTGAAGATGTGGTCCAGGCCAGGCTGGGGCACTCTGACTTTCAAATAAGTAAATAAATGAATCTATTAAAAAAAAAAGAACCCAGGGCGGCATAGTGGATTAAGCCACCACTTGGCAGCATTAGCATCCCACCTGGGTACTGGTTCAAGTCCTGGCTGCTCCACTTCTAATCCCGCTCCCTGCTAATACATCTGGGAAAGCAGTAGAAGGAGGCTGAAGTGCTTGGGTCCCTGCCACCCACATGGGAGACCCAGATAAAGCTCCTGCTCAGGTCTGGCCCAGCCCTGGACCTTGTGGCCATTTGGAGAGTGAACCAGCAGACAGAAGACTTCTCTCTCTTTGCCTTTGCCTCTCCCTCTCTGTAACTCTACCTTTCAAATAAATAAATCTTAAAAAAACAAAAAAGGACCCTATTTGGACAACTGCAGATATTGAACAAAGATTACACTAATGGTAGCATAGGATCAAGGTTAATTTCCTTATTTTGATGGTGCACATGACTTGGTACAAGAGTGTTCCTGTTTTCGGCGAACTTACACTGAAGTATTTCAGTATAATGGATCAACAGGTCTGCAAATTCATCTCAAATAGTTCAGAAAAAAAATTATACTGAGATAGCACAAACATATGCAGAATAAGGCCAAAAAGATAAATCGTGTAGAATTTTGTAACTGGAAAACATGAGCAATAAGAAAACCAATTTTTAATTCTACTTTTGTAACTTTTTCTCTAAATTTAAGATTATTTAGAAATAAAAACTAAAAAAGATGCTTGCATCTAAGTATTTTTCTTATGGAAGGGATTTTGGGACTATCAACCACTCTATGGCTTTAAAAGTCCTCAAAAATTTGATTATATATGGTATCCTTTAATTTGTAACCTACTTTTAACCTGCTTTTCTCCCCTTAATATATCATAGATATCATTTTATATCCACAGCACATTTTTAATGGCTGTAGAAGCTTCCATCAAACGGACATAAAATGTATTTAATCATTTTCCTATTATTAGATACTGAAGGGCTCAGGTTTTTTTCCTGTTGTAAATAATATCTGAGTAAGTAAATATCTTTATAGTTGAATCTCTCTCTTTTTTTTATTTTGGCAGTATGAATGACCTTTATTGGTTACCACACAAAACGGAACAGAGTCAGGAATATGACAGTGCCTGCTCCTGGGGAGTCATCCACAGACTTGCTCACCGTCCTCTGACAATAGTTACATCTTTATGTACATCACAACCTTATTGCCTACAGCCCCTATTAAAATTTCTGCTCACATGTTCACATATATGTTCACTGTTAAAAGTTCAAACATCACAAAAACTGAAAATCCCCCATTCAAAAAAAAAAAAAAAAAGAACAATTCTTGCCATGAACCAAAAAAATAGTCATTTGGAAAGCTATTCTGAAAGATGACTGATGAATGAAAATGGAATTCAAATGCCAGGGCTGCAAATTAGTCAGAATAATGCAACAGTTAACAAAAGACACATATCAAAGAGGTGGCTGGCATAGTGATGTCACATCAAAAACCTGGTAATAAATGTTTTCTGGAGTAGTGAAAGTAGGTGAACTAGAGACCCGGGATGTATTACACTGTAGATGCTTCACCGATATCATGACACAGCAGGGAGAAGAACTGAGTCCTGTCTGTCCCCACTATCACTCCGACTACTGTCATACTGATGACAAGTGGAAGTCATAACCTGACCTCCACCCATCATTCCCAGCTGAGAAACAAATGAGGCTGCACCACTGGAGGGTTCACTGTCAGGAACTAGAGGACTCAGCCACAGGGAGAAAGGCCTGTGTGCATCTGAGCAGATCCAAGCAGTCGAGGGAGGAGTCACAGTACATGTGTTCAAACAGCATCTGAACAGGCGGACAACTGGCTCTACCTTCTTCAGTCCTGCCCCTATTTACCCCCTACTTACAGGAACCTGCATCTATAGCATCTGACTTTTCTCTACTTAGCATGATCTTCCCTTTCACCTAAGAGGAAAGTATATCCATCTTGAAGCAGCTGACAATTCACTGAGGTTTTTGGAAAAGCATTGCTCTAGACATGAGACCTGTTTAGAATTAAGATTTCAGTAAAAATCCAAGTGTACAAAGATTATGTTTCTAATTTGTGTGTATCATGCATTCAAAGCCAGTTTAAAAAAAAATAACTGTTAAGGGAATCGGCACTGTGGTACAGCAGGTACAGCTGCTGGCAACCCACTTGGCTCCAGTTCGAGACCCAGCCACTTCATTTCCGATCCAACTCCCTGATAACGCACCTGGGAAAGCAGCACAAGATGGCCCCAGGGTTTGAGTCCCTGCACCGAGACGGGAGATCCAGAAGAAGCTTCTTGCTGCTGGCTTTGGATTGGCCCAGCTATGGCCATTGTGGCCATTTGGGGAGTGAATCAGAGAATAGAAGATCTCATCTTGCTCTCTCTCTTTCTAACTCTGTTTTTCAAAAATAAGTAAATCTTTTTTTTTTTTTTTTTTTTTTAATAACCATTAAGGTGCCGGGCGCAGTGGTGCGTGCCTGTAGTCCCAGCTACTCAGGAGGCTGAGGCTGGAGGATCGCTGAGTCCAGGAGTTCTGGGCTGTTGTGCGCTATGCCAATCGGGTGTCCGCACTAAGTTCAGCATTAATTTGGTGACCTCCCAGGAGCGGAGGACACCAGGTTGCCTAAGGAGGGGTGAACTGGCCCAGGTTGGAAACGGAGAAGGTCAAAACTCCCGTGCTGATCAGTAAATAATCATTAAGGAACGTATCCCAGCAATTAGTTTTTGAGTGCCAGAAAAATGTCCAACACTGCACAAGAATGGCCTGAAAAGAACTCTTAAGATAATTTTATGTACAGTAAAACACTATGAAATTGTATAGCAACCATCTAAACTAGAAAAGTTACAAAAAGTCCATAAACAATGTCATCCACCAAAGCAACTAATTAATCTTGTAAGGCTAAAAACAGAGATGGGCCGAAAAACAAAGCAGTAAAATAACTTACAAGAAATAATATTTTTGTCAATAATTTTTGAACTTGTAAAGAATCACAGCATAAAAACAAAAGCCCATAAAAGCAGACAGTTGCCATAAGTTTCTGTAAACTTTGACTGCTATAAATAACCCTCAAAACAGAGAAACCACTGTTTACAGATTATATGATTCCTCCCCAAAAAGTGTCTATGATTTTAGAGATGGCTTTAAAAGATTTATTTGAAAAGTGGTGGTGGGGGGAAATCTTCCATTTCCTGGTTCACCTCCCACCCCAACTCACCCTACCCCTCAAATAGCAACAACAGTCAGATCTGGGCCAGGCTAAGCCAGGAACTCCATCCTGGTCTCCTACATGGATATCAAAGACTCAAGTACTTGGTCATCTCCCACTGCCTTCCCAGCACAGTAGCAGGAAACTTAAGCAGAAGCAGAACAGCTGCGACTTGAATCAGCACTCCCATATGGAATGCAGGAAACCTACATGGCAGGTTAACCCACTGTGTCACAACGCCAACCCCCAGAGACTGCTTTCTAATAAGATCATGATTAACATTTCTAGAAAAGAAAATCATAATTTCATTTCAGAAATGTTCTTTCTATCATCTTCTGGTGTAAAAATAAGCAAAATAAATTAGTATCCCAGTTTTTAGAATCTATGCTATACAAGGGTACAACAAAAAGTCCACAGAAAAATGGGTTAAAAATAAATTCATTTTGGTGCAAGAAACTTTTGGAATTTTTATACACATTTTCTATGAATGTTGTAAATACCTCTCATATGAGAGAATGACAGACTTTGTGGCTTTGGCTCTGAGATTTCTTTATTTCACCCTAAAATTTGTAATAACCATAAGGTACGTACTCCACAAACCTGGTTTAGGAAAGTAACTCAAGGGTGAACAACTGAAGATGAAAAGTATATGAGGCTGCAAATACAGGAGACAAATGATATTTTCAATTGCCACATTGAACACATTATGCTAGGAAGATGTCATAGAAGGTCTTAGCTACCTTTGGAGACATGTCTGGTGACCAAGGCAAAAAGCTGATAGCCTTCCCATGTTACTGGTAAATAAATATATTAGGTACCTACTCATGTAAGCAGGAGATAGAGTTCATTTTAAAAAAGTAAAGGAAGAAAAAGTAAAACAGTAAAAGATACCTCTGTATATTTACAGAGTATGGAATATATTTAATTTTCAACATCTGGCTCAATAAGATTTATGAGATGATGAATCCCTTCTAGAAAAGGCTTTTTTCCAGGAACTGTTTAAGAATGGCAACTTAGATGTCAACTTCAATATCATCACAAAGAAATATTGTGTTACACATACTGATCATGAGAATACTCACAAGGAAAATGCCAAACAGAAAATCACAGGTCATTCTAACTCTACAGGACTGTAAACATCATTGAGTCCCATCCCCCTCTTCTGCTATTTCCCATGCCAACACACTATCGTCCTCAGGAAGGGGCGGGATGGAGAAGGAAACACTGCAGTTGGCATGGAAGGTTTCATCTGAGCCAAGAAATGCATTGTGGGAATTTAAATAAATCATTCACTTTCATCACTATTGTTGTCCTGTGACTGAGGAGTCACTATCACCATGTTATATAAAAGAAATGGAAGACACATAGAGGAACTTGCTCACAAGTAAATTGGTGGACCCAGAATTCCAACCTGTCTTGCCTAATGCCAAGACTCTGCTCTCAGCTACCCATTCTCACTCCAGTGTGTTGGTTCTAGGTCTGAGTCCAACAAAAATCAGGTTATCTGGATGAACATCCCCCTTTAGTTGCTGTCTTCAACACAGAATGCAGCCTACCCCAAGAGCACAGAAGTAGACACACTTTCTGGCTACATTCACCAGAGTAAAACTTTATTCATCAAGCCTCCTATTTACAACTAACTTCAGAGCAGACTACATAAATAGAAATGCATGGGAACAGGATGTGTACTAATTAGTCAGTATGTAATTCAACAATGCATGTATGCAAATTCAACCTTGCTTCAATTATCCAGCATCTAAATTATATGAAACCAAGAAGCACAAACTTGGGGACAGCACTGTGGTGTAGTGGAAAAAGATGTCACCTGCAGTGCAGGCATCCATATGGGCACCAGTTCAAGTTCTGGATGCTCCATTTCCAATCCAGCTCTCTGCTATGGCCTGGGAATTGGGGAATGAACCAGCAGATGGGAAGACCTCTCTCTCTACCTCTCTTTTCTCCGTGGCTCAACAGGCTAATCCTCCGCCTTGCAGCGCCGGCACACCAGGTTCTAGTCCTGGTCGGGGCGCCGGATTCTGTCCCGGTTGCCCCTCTTCCAGGCCAGCCCTCTGCTGTGGCCCAGGAGTGCAGTGGAGGATGGCCCAAGTGCTTGGGCCCTGCACCCCATGGGAGACCAGGAAAAAGCACCTAGCACCTGGCTCCTGCCATCGGATGAGTGCGGTGCGCCGGCCGCAGCGCGCTGACCGCGGCAGCCATTGGAGGGTGAACCAACGGCAAAGGAAGACCTTTCTCTCTGTCTCTCTCTCTCACTGTCCACTCTGCCTGTCAAAAAACAAAACAAAACAAAAAAAAACACTGTCCTTAATGATAAATTGGATGTACTCATCTACATCCACATGGAAAGGTAAGAAAGAGGCGCTGGTGGAGAGGAGAGGAAAGGAGAGGAGAGGAGAGGAGAGGAGAGGAGAGGAGAGGAGAGGAGAGGAGAGGAGAGGAGAGGAGAGGAGAGGAGAGGGGAGGGGAGGGGAGGGGAGGGGAGGGGAGGGGAGGGGAGGGGAGGGGAGGGGAGGGGAGGGGAGGGGAGGGAAAAGGACAGTGTGTTCCAGTGAGCTGAACATGACTGGACAATACAAAGCCTAAGTACAAAATGTCCAAGAGTCTGGGTTGTCATCTAAGGAGTGAGTCAACTCAGGGATTTCAGGAGCCTGTGACCACATCACTCACTGTATTTCAGCATACTAAAAGGTACTTTAACAAGGTGACAGACAATGGAATTTAAAGATAAATTTATTTTTGATGCAAAAAAATTTTTTGAAACATAGGCATATGAGGGATCTTCAAAAATCTCATGAAAAATGTGTATTAAGAAAAACAAATGCAAGGATTTAAAAATATTTTGCACCAAAATAAACCCTTTTCAAATTTACTTTCCACTAGTTTTTGAAGTATCTTCATGTAATCTTTGGTAAAACAGTCCTGAAAAATCAAGAAAAAGCTGTATTTAATAGAAGTTGTGAATAAAATAAGGGAAATATAAATTTTGTCATAGATTTCTTTATAAAGTGGCTAGATTCTCAGACTTCAAGAAGATTCACTGATTTTGAATATTCACTTGTAAGAAAATGAAGGATGAAGAGCAACATGGTTTGGCAAGAAAATGCAACAGGAGTTTTGGAGCCAAAGAGATCTAGGGTCCAGTGTTCAGGATGTCAGCTTGTCCTGAGCGTACACATGCAACTATCATCAGTGAGGAGAAGTCACAGTGGGACAGAGCCCAAGGACCACTGACACCTCAGGAGTAGCTGGAAAATCTTGCACATGAGACTCAGGAGTGACCTCAGGAACGTAGATGAAGCAAACCCAAGATAAGGAAGTGTTTCCAGATGGCAGAAACGGGCTACCTTGTGAAATGCTGCCGAACGAAAGCTAAATAAAGAGCTGAGGAACGTGCCCTGGGCACAATGAGAGGAGAGCTATCAGTATCTTGTTCAGAAACTGTCAAAACAGAGGCAGCATTGTGATGCAGCATGTTAGGCTGCCTGCGATGCTGGTGTCCCACATGGGTTCTGGTGCAAAACCCAGCTGCTCCTCCTCTCATCCAGCTCCTTGCCTGGGAAAGCAACAGAGGGTGGTTCAAGGGGCCCTTGCACCTGAGTGGGAGACCTGGTTGGAGTTCTAGGCTCCTGGCTTTGGCCTGGCCCAGCCCTGGCCAACGTGGCCACTTGGGGAGTAAACTGGCAAATGGAAGCTATCTGTCTGTCTAACTCTCCTTTCCAATAAATAAATAAATCTTTAACAACAACAACAACAAATGGAAATCTGTCAATACAAACAAGTAAACAGACTGCTTCAAGAATCTTAGTCATGAAGAAGAAAAAAAAAAAGAAAGGGAGAGTCAGCTGTGGGAGGAGAAGGAATGTGGTTTATTTTAAAAACTGGATTTTAAAAGAAAAGCTTGAGTTTGTTCAAATGCCTGATGGGAATGACTAGAAGAGAGAGGCTCCGGACACAGCAGGAAGACAATGGCCAGCACACGCAGCAAGGACCCTGACAGTGCCAGGGCACACAAGCGTCACTGTGCAGGAAGGAGAAAAGGCAGCAGACCTGATGCCCTGACTATAAAAGACCTCCAGTCCCACAGTTTCTATTTTCTCTGAGGAACAGCAGGGGGGTCATCTGCTATCAGATGATGGTACCTAGGAGGGGGCAAGACTTAGGAGTTTAAGGAAAATGGAGATTGTAAATTAAAAAAAACCTTCCTTCGTCTATTTATTCATGAGGTAGAAAAGGATAGAGGGAGAGAGAATGGCCAGATGGTGAAGCTGGGCCACGGCCAAAGCTAGGAGCTGGGAACTCAATCCAGGTCTCTTATATGGGTAGCAGGATCCCACTTACTTGAGCTATCACTAGTACCTCCCAAGGTCTGCATCAGCAGGAATCCAGATTCAGAATCCAGAGCCAGGTATCGAACCCAGCCACCTTAACTGGTATTTTAACTGCTAGGCTAAAGGCCTACTTCAAAACAGAGATTTTAAATGATCACCACGGAGAATCCTAAGTGAGCAATAAGTTGCTTTCCAATCACTTCTTCCAGTTCATACCACAGGCCATGGACCCTTATGACCATTAGAAATGGCTGGGATACACTCTGGACAGCTAGGCTTAAAAAAATGAGGTCATTTTTCTTGTCCTTTGCCAAGTGTTCCACAAACTTCAGTGCCAGAGAGGAGATAGCCCTGGATTTGAAAACATAATAATAGCCTGGCAGAAGTTTCCATCAACAAATTCCAAGAGATCTATTTTAGGCCCACACTTGTATTTTAGTAAACAGCAAATGTTAAAACATGACACTGGCAAAATAGAATATGTGATCAAATTGAGAATCAAAATTAAGACAAAATATGGTAGTGAAAAAAAGTCCTAAGTCATGGCAGGTTTCTATTCAGAAATAAGTTTCTAGTATTAAATGTTCCTTTTCAATTTGTTTTGTGTCAAAAGGTTATTAACACCATAAAAACATGGAGTTAATAGAAAAGCATGGTCTAGGACAAAGATGTGTTATATTTGCACAATGTCTATTATTGGGAAATTATCAGTTCTAAAAAACAACTATTCCTTTGTATATTAAGGGATAGCCAATTACCTCAAAACCCATCACCTTGTATTTTACTTTATTTTATTTTATTGTATTGTATTGTATTGTATTTTCCAATTAGCAGTATTCTAGAGATATGAGCACATGTTATAATATAAACTATACTTCTATATCTATAACTGTTCAGTGAAAAATGTAAGAGGCATATGGATTTTATCCAACTAAATCTCACAAAACTTATTTTAAACATTATGCTTATTCATTTTCTCTTATTCTAACCTTAAATCTTAACTGAAATCTGTAATTAAAAGCAGACAAACAGAACAACATATTGAAAGATGGATATTTATTTACAATAAGTTTTTAAGAATGACTGTAACTGATTGAAACAAAAAATGAATGATAATAAGAAACACAAATTAAAAGTACAAGGCAAGCATTTGGTGCAGCAATTAAGAAACAGCTTAAGACACCTACGTGCCGTATCAGAGTACTGGTTACGGCCTGGCTCCTCCACTTAAGATTCAGCTTTTTGATAATTCAGCTTTTTGCTACTGGGAAGTAGCAGATGATGGCCCAAGTTCTTGAGTCCCTGCCTTGACCAAAATTGCATTATGGCCTCCTGACTTTGGCTATGACCACACTGGCTGTTGTGGGTATTTGGGGAATGAACCAATGGGAGTTCATTCCCTCTCTGTAATTCTGCAAAATGAATAAATGAACTTTTTAAATAAAACACAGAGTAAGGAGAATCTCCATAGTTGATTAAACTATGATTTTACTTGATGTCTACATATTTAAAGGGACAATATGCTAGTATTATTCTGGCTTTAACTTCTGATTTCATTAAAAATTCACAGTTAAACTTGTTATAATGATTTTCCTGAAAGACTTCTACTGCCATTGACCTCATCTGTAGTGTAAAACAGAGGTAAAAATCTATTTGATCCTTTTTTATAAAAGATTTACTGATTTATCTATTTATTCATTTATTTAAAAGGCAGAATCACAGAGAGAGGAGAAGACACTCGGAGGGTGGGATCTCCAATTCACTGGTCCAGTCCTCAAATGACTGCAATAGCCAGGCAGGGGTAGGCCGAAGCCATGAGCCCAGAACTCTATTCCGGTCTCCTATGTGGCTGACGGAGGCCCAGGCACTTGAGCTGTCGTCTGCTGCTCCCCAGGTGCATTAGCAGGGAGCTGGAACAGAAGCATAATAGCCAGGATACAAACCAGTGCCCTGATATGGGATGCTGGCATCACAAGCACTGGCTTAACCCATTCTGCCATAACACCAGCCCCTATCTGATTCTTCAATATCTAATTATAAGAGAAACTGCTTGTTACTGGAATGGGTGATGTCTTACTCTCTTCTGCAATGACAGTGCATCATTAATCTCAAACGTGAATATGCAACAATATTCATAGGACTGATGCTTAATAATATGAGGAACAAAACAGACTCAGCCTACTTATTATAATCCCACACTTTCAGAACCCGCAGAGATTAACAAAGAAAAGGAAGATCAGGGCCCAAAGTCTGTACTAGAAGTTAAGACACTGGTTAGATTGACCATATTCCATATCAGAGTCGCTGGGTTCGAGGCCCACCCCCGGCTCCTGACTTCAACTTCCTGTCAGTGCAGACCCTAGGAGACAGCAGGTGATGGTTCAAGTAATTGGGCTTCTGCCATCCACATAGGAGATCTAGACTGAGTTTCCAGCTCCCAGCTTTGTCTAGGCCCAGACTCCACCACTGTGGACATTTAGGGATTGAATAGGCAGTGAACCAGTAGATGAGAATTCTCTCTCTTTCGTTCTCCCCCTTGCCAATACATTTAAAAAGAAAATGGAGGTGGGGGAATTTCCTGCAGTGATTTATGTATTGGGAAACAAAACACACTACAGAAGAGTAGTAATTTTTCCTTTCTAAAAGAAAAGCATATTGGTAAAATCAATTTTTAAAAAAATTTTTATGAATCAATTGCATTAAAAATAACTGTTCACCTAACCATTCAAAGGGATCTAAAAAGTTCATGCAGGCAAGCAACCATGTAGATTTATGAGACACAAATATGGGCAATACCAGCCCTGCTTCCTCCTGAATTCATGCTCTGATCTAGCAGCTTGTAACCTTCAATGGTGACCTCCAAAGCATGATGCCTCCTAGCAGGTCTCCCTCATTCAAGTCACCAAGGAAGAACTGTGATTCTATCAGATAAGGACATGCACCTACCTTCCCACTGGCCAGTCAACACCAGGTTCCTGTTAATTACCACGTCGATTTCCGAAGCCCCATCTTCCACGGCCAATCTGATCTCTTCTAGTCGTGTTTTTAAATGAGTCTGTCCGGCTGGAAAGCCAGTGGCCACTGGCAGAGAATAAGGAAGGAAGGGTGGGAGAAAGAGAGGGAGGGAGGGAAAGAAAAAAAAATTCAATTCATCATTCCCTCAACAAAGAATTCGTGTTTTGAGACCAAAGCATTAATGACACTGAAGAACATCATACATATCCCACAAACTACATGTGAATAAATAGAATGTTATCTAATAATGTACTGGAATTAGGACAAATACTAATGTATTTTCTGGATGAAATTAAATTGCTGCAGAGATATTCATGAGGGTACATTCAGTAACCAACAATAATGAATAAAATATGTTTTCATCACAGTGATAACCAAAAAATAGTAGTAGTTACAGTCCAAAAAGGATGAACGCTGGTTAATTCTGAATCCAGCTCTTGGTCAAGCTGGCTATCGTGATTCAGTCTTGACTCACTCAGTTGAGACCCACCTTAGCTGTGGGAACCAGACTGTAATATATTTTCCTCCCACTGCCTACCTTAAAACAACCAGTCAGCCAGACAATAATAAAGAGAATGCAGAAGGGAAAAACACCTGTTTAGATCGCAAAATCGGGGCACATGGCAGAGCTGGGACAAGGAGGGCCATGTGTAAATACAAGGAAAATGAAAATATAACAATACTTATTTACATGCACACCATTCATTCCACCTCTGTGTGTAATGATAATCTTTTGTGTTTCTTTGATGTTATTAAATTCCCTATGTGTGCTACCTTAGAAAAAAGCACATTTCCCTGTTGTAGAAAAGAAAAAATTGAAGGTACTGAGGCTGATGAAAAATTAAGTTCCATAAAGATATAGCTGCCAAATGCTTGGGGAATTTGCACAAGTTGCATATCAATCCTGCATACCATGTTTCTTTTGATGTATCCCTAATAAAATGAGTTAATGATCTTCAGAGACTCCTTTTAAAAATTTTATTAATATAAAGAGAAAAGATTTCATATATTTCATAGGTACAATTCTAATAAGATAACCATAATTCCATCCCTCTCGCCCTCCTTCAATCTCTCGCTACTTCCTTCATTTTTTAATTTAATTTTAATGTACTACTAACCACAATATTCAACAAGTAAAAGAGTAGAAAGGCCACTATTCCACAGGAATACAGATAAGGGCTATAAACAACAATCAAATCGTAAGATTAGCAACTGGTTCTAAAGCACTGTGATACTCCAGACATCTTTTTAAACCAGATTCTAACCTTTTATCTATGTACCCATCCATTCTGTCTACACACAGACACATAAACTGAAATGAAGCTTTTTTTTAGCTAGAAAATTTTACCAAAAAATAGTAGCAAATATATACACACACACATATACATTTTCATATTCCATGGCCTGCTGGAGTTACTGCAGGGATACAAGGTTGGTTCAACATCTGCAGGCCACAAGAACAATCATGTGATCATATTAATTCAAAGGGAAAAAGCATTAACAAGTACCTATTATGTGTAAGAACTATTAAGAATTATTATGTGTAAGCTGACACTAAAACCTCAATACCACACATAATATCCCACAAATTTGTACCTAAGTAAAGATGTAAAAAAAAAAAAAAAATCCAGGATCTATATGCTGAATATCACAAATCTCTAGTGAAATAAATCAGATGATCCAAAAAGAAACACATCATGTTCCGAGGACTGGATGTAACACGGTAACATTTCAGGTAATACCAAAATAATCTAAGGTACAGTTTTAAGGCAATTTCAATCAAAATCTAATCATATGGTTTATAAATATAGAGAAGTACATGACAAAATTTACATGGAAAGCCATAAATAAGAAAACTGACATGGAAGGCTAAATCAACTTTTAAAATAACAAAGAGAACAATGTGGTATTGGTAGGTATTTACCCGTGCCAATAAAACACAGATAGCACAGAGGTAGACCAACATAAATAAGCCAAATGATTTTTGACTAAGGCCTAAAACCAATTAAAAAGAGGCAGGACAGCCATTTCAATTTTTAATTTATTAATTTTTTTTAAACTTGAAAGTCAGAGAGAGAGAGACAGAGAAAGAGAGCGAACTTCCATCTGCTGTTTCACTGCCCAGATGGTCACAACAGCCAGAAGCCAGGCCAGGTGGAAGCCAGGAGCCTCTTCCAGGACTCCCACATGGGCAGCATGGGTCCAAGACTTGGGCCATCTTCCGTTGCTTTTCCCAGACCCTTAACAGGGATCAGCACAGCCATTTCTACAGTGCTGGAGGACCCAGCGTGGTGGTACAGCAGGTTCTAGCCCCCCAGCAGGGACACCAAATTCCCATCTGAGCACTGCTTCAAGTCCTAGCTGCTTCATGAACTGAACCTTTTAGGCCTTTTCTCTGCCTCAACCTAAATCCTACTGACTCTATCTTACATGAGTGTCTCCTAAATGTACTCTCTGCTTCATTCTCTGGCTTTGGTGTAGCTCTCATCCTCTACCACACAGACAGTGATGAGTCTCCCTAACTCCATTGTACCCCTTGCTCATTTGTCCCCTGCCACCCTCTAACTTACTACACCATGAAGCTGATCATACTAAGCTTCTCCTTAACACTTTTCACCATCTTGCCCATCATCAGAATAAGGCTCACATGCCACAGCAGGGCATGGATTTCCTATGAGATCTGATCCCAATCTACCTGTCCGTTACGTCCTGTAGTTCCTCTTTGCCCTACCTGTGTACCCAACAACTACATAAAAATCACTCTGAGTTCCCCAAATACGCTTCTGTGCCTACTCCAGATGCTTCAAAACCTAATGTGGTTATTGTCTCTGCTATGATAACTAATGCGTTTCCTTCCTCTAGGACACCAACCTGTGCAGAAATAAGCATTTCCTACTCAGTTACAACTGCACTGTTTGCACATCTTTATTATATATCTATATTTATCTTACATATACAATACATATATGTATATATAATAAAATATATACATATAACAATATAAAACAGAATATATATATACATATATACATAATTGTAAGATAAATGTAGGTAAACATACAATGGTGAAATGGAATGAAAAGTCTCTTTGGGTACAAAAAAATCTGAAATTCATGCATTGTTCTGTCATAATATGCATTTTTCATGAACTTTTTGAAGGTCTCTATAGACAAGGATTCCAAATGTTTTTGCACCAAAAAAACTTAACTTTGAATTACATTTGATCATGAACTTTGTGAAGTAACCCCATGTATATGTGTGTGTGTGTGTATGTGTGTAAAATACTATATCTGCATTATGACTTTTTTTAATCTGACTTTACCTCCTAAACAACTACATTTATTAAAGGATAGTTCTGTATTCTTGAGAGTTAATGTGTAATATGTACTATATACAAAGCAATGAATTAATATTAAAATCATGAATAAATGCAACTAATTAAATAAACTGTTTTAGATCAACATATAAAATTATATATATATATTATTTTATTTTATATATATATATATATATATATATATATATATATATATATATATATAAAATTCCCCATAGCATCTGAGTTGAGGGACTGGAAACACTGAATAGTAACAGCAAAATTCACAACATGGGTGAACATTTGGTGCAGGAGTGAAGAGGTCCAGTTGGGGTGCCAGCAACTCACATTAGAGAGTGCTGGGTCCAGTCCCAACTCTACTCCTGATCCAGTCCTGCTGATGCACACCCTGGGAGGCAATGGGTGATGGTTCAAGATTGGGGTCCCTGTCACCTTCACTGGAAGCCTGGATTGAGTTCCCAGATCCCAGCTTTGACGTGGCCAAACCATGCCTGTCGTGGGCATTTAAAAAGTGAAGCAACAGATGGTAGCTCATCTCTGTCTCTCTGCTTCTTGAATAACTACAAGAAATGATAAATAAATAACTTTTAAAAATATTAATTTTTTGAAAGGCACAGCTACAGAGAAGCAGAGGCAGCGGAAGAGAGGAAGAGAGAAGGGGAAAGAGAGAAAGAGATTCTCCATCCGTTGGTTCACTCCTCAAATGGCCACAATGGCCAGAGCTGAGCCAATCCAAAGCTAGGAGCTGGGAGCCTCTTCTGGGTTTCCCACATGGGTGCAGGGGCCCAAGTACTTGGGCCATCTTCTACTGCTTTCCCAGGCCATAGCAGAGAGCTGGGTTGGAGGTGAACAGCTAGGTCTTGAATCAGCACCCATCTGGGTTGCTGGCATTGCAGATGGCAGCTTTACTTGCTATGTCAAAGCAATAAATAACTTCTTAAAGCCACAAGAAATTCTACCTGATGCCACAGGGACATTGCAGCCTGCAGCCTGCAGTGCTCTTACGGCATCACACACTCTAGCAGGGTACACACAAACGGCCGCTGTGGTGATGCCTGGGAAGAAAGAAATCAGAACAGGATGTTGGGTCAAGTTCAACTCTCATGATATGCTCTTAAATATTATTTAAACCACAAAACTGGCAGAAATCAGAATGAGAGAAAAGATAATCCCCCACAACCCACTAGAGATGAAAAAGCCATTTTATTTTTCACTCTCTTCCAGTTCTTGATTACCTGGATTGTTTTCTCAGGGTTACAGCCATAAAAAACAATTTTGATACTTGAGGCTAATGTAACACCACTTTTAAAAATTCCTAAATAATAAACTTTGTGATCATGACTCAACGCAAATATTTCAGTGGATAAGAAAACACAGATCGGCACAGCATCCAAAAAGGAAGTAGAAAAGAAGGAAAATTAAGTGATATTCACAGGACATTTTAGCAAAGTAACATTTAATTCATCCTACTCTCTCTTTTGTAAGAAATAAAATCTGAACTAGAGGCCTCATTTTATGGAATAAGCACTTAAATTAAAAAATCAAATACTCATTATAAAGCAAAGTAATATTGTAAGACTTCATACAAAAGTCGTTACTGTTAAGTGCTACAAGTAAGGTGTTGTTTTTATTGTCAATTCAAAAGAAGCATCACCAGCGCTTCTCAAAAGCTGGTAGGGTTGTTTAGGTCTGTAGGTTTTCTACAAATTATTTCACATAGAATAGCTGCATGGGGCCAATTCAACGTCTCTATGTGAACTGGTAACAGACAGGCATTTAGGTGCCACAAACCATCCCTCTGTGGAAAGGGATCTGTCTCCAAAAATCATAGAACAACCATGAAGACAAATGGTCTTGAAAACAGAGCTTAGCCTTCCAAGTCTCAGTTTCATCATCAAAAAATGAGTGGATCAACTTCCAGAGGTCTCCTCCAATTCTAAAATGTTAAAGTTCTAAATTTTGGACAACTTTACAAAGTTCTTTCTTTCATATACACTAAGGAACCAAACGTCACTCTTTTTTCAAAAGATAGAACCCAAGATACGAGCATGCAATATTTCCCATTTACATTTTATTCTCAAAAGTATTTTGTTTACTCACAGAAAATACTTTATGTATGAGATATGATTATTAAGTAATGAGACTAGCTTTTGCACATTTGGCTAGGGAATCAGAATTTCCCAAACTGAAGAACTGAAAAGATCTACAAAAAAACTGTACCAGCCACTTTAATCCAAGGATGGAAAGAACTGACCTAGAAACAGGATTGAGACTCTCTCCCTGTTGTGTGTCAGAGAGGAATCTCAATCATCCATGGTCAGAGTTTCTGTTGTGTGTTTTATTCTCTACCATCATGTGCCTCTCAAATTCTCTTAGAAGTAGGAATTAGGATTGCAAACAGGTATACATGAGATAGACTAGACATAGCAACATTACCTTTATCATGCATGTTTAAGGCTTTTAAGAGATCTTCCCGGATTGGGTATTTGGCTTTATAACAGAGCCTTTGAACATTGGAAGCTGTGTCATCACCAGAAAGTGTGGTAAGATCTATGAGGGTCACAGCTTTCAGGAGCCAAGCAGCCTGATGGGAACAAAAGTAAAAACAAGGTACATTTTTTAAAAACCTTAACCTCCAACCCTGTTAGTTATTAGAAAATCATTAGACAAGTTTGGGTCTTAGTATCTGATGTCTACAATAATACAAGGCACATTCTGACATGTAAGCATTGTTCAGGAGTGACCCACAAGATGAACATTATCCAGAATAGAATGAAAGGGAGAAAGAGCAGCTTTAAAAAATTTTCCCCACAGATATCTCAAAGTGAAATCCCTAACAGGCCATGTTGCCTTACTTATGATATCCATCATAGCACAAGGAGCCCATCACAGTTATCCCAGTTTGGGAAAACCCAGGATTAAGAAGGTTCTGGGGCCGGCACCATGGCTTACTTGGTTAATCCTTCACCTGTGGTGCCGGCACCCCATATAGGCACTGGTTCTAGTCCCAGTTGCTCCTCTTCCAGTCCAGCTCTCTGCTTTGGCCCAGGAAGGCAGTGGAGGATGGCCTAGGTGCTTGGGCCCCTGCACCAGTGTGGTGACCAGGAAGAAGCACCTGGTTCCCCTGCACCCGTGTGGGAGACCAGGAAGAAGCACCTGGTTCCCCTGCACCCATGTGGGAGACCAGGAAGAAACCCCTGGTTCCTGGCTTCATTTCAGTGCAGCTCTGGCCGTGGTGGCCGTTTGGGGAGTGAACCAATGGAAGGAAGACCTTTCTCTCTGTCTCTCTTTCTCTCACTATCTATAACTCTACCTGTTTAAAAAAAAAAAAAAAAGGAATGAGAAGGTTCTATCTTAACTTCTCCATCCCTGATATCTTGGATGAGATATTATTTTTTAAAGTTCCTAAGTCCTTTTTTTAAAATTTAATCCAATCCTATTTCTAAAACAATATTCCTATTTCACACCTCATTCTGATGAGTTTCCTTTTATCTTTTCAATCAAAGTAGTTCCAAGGATGAGCAAAATGTGAAATGTCACTCTAAAGGACTCAGTCACAATGATCTGCCTTACTTGTGAACTGAACTCCAAATTCCTTTTAGTCCTGTACGGCACGTCTTTGATTGGTGTACAAGAATGAATACGCTGACTGCAAGTCCTCTATGAAACATTGCTTTTGGGATTTTCAAAAATGATTTATGAAAAGTAACGGTGAGGGAAACACGATGATCAAAGAAGGTCAGACACTCTTAGGATCTGACCATTGGACATACCAGGATTAGATGTTATGGTTTTTAAATTAAAATAAAAGACAACTAAAGAAGCCATGTCTAAGAAACAGAATAAATGTGTTGAGAAAATATGCCATTTAATGCACTCATGAATAAAGATACTTTAAATTCATTTGCGGTTTTGCCAGTCAAGAGTGATAAGATTTTTAACTTGTTTGGATAAATGTGTTATCTTTCTCCAACCCATCATCATCATATATGAATTATTAAAATAAGTCATGGACAGCTGCAATCTTTTAAGTTTCGATGCATCCTGAGCGAAATTCAATATTGTGGCCTTGAGGGAAGAGTCCCTGAGTTGTGAAACACAAGGACAGAATGCTCAAGAAGAACCTTTACCTGCCACTCCTTTTTCACCGTCCTGCGAGCCTGGATTTGTTCCGCACGCCTCAGAACCGCGGGTTGATTCACTTGTATTTTGGAAATCCAACTGAGGTCTAAAGGAGGGAAAATGATGACTTTTTTTAAACTGAGAAATTTTATTAAATAGAGTAACCTATTTTTACATGGTTCTTAAGCAGATACATTTATCATTTGACATCAATGCTCTTCAACAGCTTATGTTTTGTGTTATTTTGTCTTTGTCTTTGTGTGTGTGTGTGTGTGTTTCATGCACAACAACAAATAAATAACTTTGTTGAAGGGAGCCCAGTCATCAAAAGGCAAACATCGTACAAAATCAAATACCTTTGGAACTGGCAGGGCCTGTATTGATTCATTACACAGACATGTCTAACAATGGGAGGAAATGATGGGTTCCTCATGCCATGTGACTCACTTTTGACAGCAAAGACTTATTTGTGAGTGTCTAGTCTGGGAGAGAAAATGATTAATAAATACTTAAGTGAATTAATGTTCGAGCTGAAAGGAATCCTTAATCATACCCCTTTACTGACAAGATTAATATCTACTAGATGCTGATATGGTACAACCCATTCTTTCTGCAAAGGAGAATTTTTTTCAAAATGTATTAGAAATAACAACATTGATATAACAGAGGTTAGGAGAAGGGGAAGGAAAAAGCAAGCCATTAAAGTTCCAGGAGACACCTCAGTTGCTTCTGTTCAGAAATGTTCCTTCGAAGCTACCTTGATCCACTCTTTCTTCTCTATTGGTTGACTAACTGGATCCTGAAAAAAGACTCAGCCAAATGCTAGCTTCAGTGAAGGAGCTCTGCCAGCATCCCAGATAGAACTGGTATTTGAGGGCCGGTGCCGCAGCTCAATAGGCTAATCCTTTGCCTGCAGCACTGGCATCCCAGGTTCTAGTCCTGGTCAGGGCACTGGATTCTGTTCCAGTTGCTCCTCTTCCAGGCCAGCTCTCTGCTATGGCCCAGGAGTGCAGTGGAGGATGGCCCAAGTGCTTAGGCCCTGCACCCGCATGGGAGACCAGGAGAAGCAGCTGGCTCCTGGCTTTGGATCAGCATGGTGCGCCGGCCATTGAGGGGTGAACCAACGGCAAAGGAAGACCTTTCTCTCTGTGTCTCTCTCTCACTGTCCACTATGCCTGTCAAAAAATAAATTAATTAATTAATTTTAAAAAACCATCAAGGCATAAAAAATTTAAAAAAAAGAACTGGTATTTGGGTATGTCTCTACCATAAGTGAACTTATTTCTGGCATTTACTATATTATGCCATGATCCTTTGCATCTTTGAATGTCCAATGGCAAACATAGTATCTGGCACACACGCCTTTCAGGTTCACCCACTTTCTGTAATGGTGGCCTCACAGTGAAATGGGCACATACCCATTTACTCCCTGTAATAGATCTCATTTCTGTATCCCTCTAGCAACTCCACATTTCTGTAGAATCATCTTAGAAGGGCCTTACAAGACTACTGTAGGAAAGGTTATGCACTAGGAACTCTATCCTGCTTATATAACTCTTTGTAATTCAATGGGGAAATTTGCTTTGCACACTCTGTACTATGTAACAACACAAATAGTAATTATTTCCATCTACCACAAAAACTACCAACAAAACCCATTTTATAAAATATATTCTCTCTGCTATTTCCATCTGGTTCTAATTAATTATGTAGTAGAAATTCCAAGTTGGAGTTTGAATGATTAACAATGATAACCTTATTTAAATATCACCAAAGAAGGAATTAACTTTTGGTGCTTCCTTTTTTCTAATTAAATTATTGTGTTAGCTGAAATTTTTAACAAAACAGATTTCTAACGTTTCAGTCCATCTGCTCCTGCTCTTCAAAGACATTGTATGTTTTTCTCCTTGTTTGCTGAGCCAACTTCACAGAGAAAATAAGAGCTTGAGGTCAGGCAGATTACATCCACCTCTTCTTTCCAAAAGACTGCTTTGGTTCCAGGATGGGCCAAAAGGAAAAATAACCAAACAGACACACTAGACTGATTCCAGCATATCTAAGACCTCTGAAACCGGCCCCCCTGCCCCACTACCATCCAAATATAAGAGGCTCTCTTGTTTATTTGTTTTCATGATCAGCAATAGTGATTAGGTTATGGTAAAGATCGTTTCAGGCAGATAGTAAACCTGAGTGAAGCGTAGAGTTGGGTGAACTACAAGGCTCACCACTAACTCAGTGTTGGCAATGGTCAAAGAGGGAAGCCTATGGCTCAAAGGGGCAGGCTTTCAGGGGCTGTCCTTTATGGGTCATGTAACATCTCAAAGTTCTTCCCCTCCTCTTCTCCATTCCCCACTCCCAGTACCGGCATTATTGTAAGCACTGCTGCTGGACGGTGGCCCTGGGCAGAACTAGGACTCTTCATCATCTGGATCCTTCCTCCTTATCATGCTTGCTAGCTATCAGTAGAGAGAGAGAGAGAGATCACTCTCATCCACTGATTCATTCCCCAGACACCCACAATGGCCAGAGGCCAAAGCTGGGAGTAGAGGATTCAATCCAGGTCTCCCACATGGGTAGAAGAAACTCACCTAGTTGAGCCACCACCACTGCCTCTCAGAGTACACATCAACCGAAAGCTGGAGATCAAACCCAGTATTCTGAGTGGGCCTCCTAACTGGCATCCTCACCTCTAGGCTAAATAAACATCCAGCCTTCAGGCTCACCTCTTCCCTCGCAGTCTGTCTAACTCTGTGCTCAGCCATCCTAACCAGACACATTATGTCAAGTTCTGTCTCTGGACCTGTGTGTCCTGTTGGTTCCTTGTGCCTAGCATGTCCAATAGTGCCCTGGCCCGAGAGTTAACTCCTACTCATCCTGTAAGGCTCAGTTAAATCTCACCTTCTCTGTGAGCCTTCCCTGAACCTTCCAGGTTGCAATATACCTTTGCTTCTTCGTGCTTCCATGTAACTTCACATTCTGCCACAGTCCAGTTCCCTTCCCTTAGGATGGCAGTAAGTATCTAAATGTTTATATCCCTAATTTTACAGACTTCAAACAAAGCAGCTGCCATACGGGTGGTACTCAATAAAGAAGCGGAATGGCACCCAAAGACCAAACATGATCTGTTTCTGGGCACTGTCTTTCTCAATTGATTCTGATTAGAAAGGACTTTCGACAGAACTGGGACTGCAGCATGAATGAGATGATTGGGAACACTCACCCTAAAAAATAATTTTTCACACAATTCCCAGCAAAAGTTAGAACCTGCACGGCCTGCCCTCATCCTCCTCAGACACCACTTGCCAGAGGTCCCTGCAAACCAGCTAACGGAGAATGTAACAGAATTACTTCTCTCACAGTATCATCCTCAACTGCTAAAAATATCATTAGTGGTCACAAAACTACCCAGCCCCACATTTAATGCAGCCACAGGATTTGCCTCTGTGACCTCCCTTGGCAATGAATTATATAAGTGACTATCTCATTTTATTAGCACTTAATTTGCTACTCTTTAATTTCATCAAATAACCCTTGTTCTCCTATTATGGGGTCTGGGGAAAAGAAAGGACTGATTGGCCTTTGTGATGGCCTTCATAATTTTTAATTTTTCATTCAAGTACCCTTTAGTGTCTCCTTTCCAGGAGAAGTGATTCTAATGCACACAGTCTCATCAGGACCACAGTATCTTCTTAGGGGGGTACAGGAGGGGTTTCAAGTGCATGTGCCTTTGGGGAGAAGAGACTTGAAGCCCTAATTGGAAGGCAGTAACACTCTTCTTTTAAAACTCTCCAATGAAGAAAATCAGACTGTTTCTCTTGGGATGTCATTTTGGTGGCTTGCTGTCAGTTATAAATTTGTGCTTAAATGCTCTTTTCACAATTTCATATTATCATTTTTCCTATTCAAGTCTCAGTGTGTACCAGTATTATTTCACTGCAAACCTTTCCAGTCTATCACTTCTATTTGTGTCTCTACATAATTCCCTACATTCTTCACTATAATCCTAAAACATATAATACCAAACAATAACCCTGCAGAAGGAGGTATAGTTTCTGTTTTGATGTGCTTTTGTTCCTAATGAATTAATATAAAATACATTCTGATACCTTATAAGAGGCTTTTCCACACAAAATTTAGGGAAAGTAAGAATAAATTTTCCATGGTTTCTTTTTTTCAAAGATTTATTCATTTATTTGAAAGTCAGAGTTACAGAGAGACAGGGTGGGGGTGGGGTGGAGAGTAAGTGCTTGCATCTACTGGTTTGCTCCCCAGATGGCCACAATGGCTGAAGCCATGATCCAGGAGCTTCTTCCAGGTCTCCCACATGGGTGGCAGGGCCCAAACACTTGGGCCATCTTCCACTGCTTCCCAGCCCACTAGCAGAGAGCTGGATTGGAAGCAGAGCACCCAGAACATGAGTTGCTGCCCATATTGGATTATGGTGTTATAGGCAGCAATTTTATCTGATATCACACAATGCTGGCCCCTCCATGTTTTCTCTTAATTCTGTATAGGTTTGAGTATCTGACTTTATAACTGTATCAGTATTATTTCTAAACAATCACTTCCTGACACACACTTATATAGTATATTTTAATAACGGAGTATATTACTAAGTATCCTTCTTACTTTATTCAACTAATTCTCTATTATTTCTGTATTATCTTCCATTCTAATTTTCAACTGGGAATTAGACATCCCTTTCATGTGTGCAAGTGCCTAGCACAGAAACAGTTGCTCAATATATGTTTGTGCCCATTCTATCATGATAAACTTAATTTTGACCAGCAGATATTGAAAGTAGTGAATGTCATTCAACCAGATTTAATCCAACCTTAGCCTTGCAGAAGTTAGGTTGGCAAGGTAAAAAATAAAATAAAATAAAATAAAAAGACTCCTGGGTATCACTACATCCTTGATCCATTTAGGCTCATCAGACCTTCAATTTATATAGTAAATGAGTAACTTATCCTAGCACAGCCCCTAACCCAAAAAGGAAACAGACTATGCTGAGAGCCCCATCTTCACCAGCAGGCGAGGGGTCTAGAAGCAGTTTTCTTTCCAGTGCCTAGCATCCCACAAACCTTGAGTGAACTCTTCAGAACACCCACACCCTCACTGGGCCTTAGATAACTCACATAATGTTCTACTGGTTAAGTCCAGACCTTAGCGCCCAAACAGATATTCTAGAAACCAAGACACCAGCATCCTGACAACATATACTGCCATACCCAGAAAGTCTTGCTGGAATGTTATATATCCCAACTGCCACTCTGCTCCTAAGCTCTAACTCCCACCCACATACCTTCCCCTGCCAGGCCATTCTCTAGACTATCAATCTAAGACCAGGAGAGTCACGAGATAATTACATCCCCTCAGAAGTTACAACTCAGATTGCTGGCATCAAGTTGAAGGCAAACTTTTGTTCTCCAAGTTTATTGCTGCTACACCAGAGTCACCTGTTGTCCTCTTCCATCTGGCTGTCACTTTCAGGATGTCTTGCATCCATAGCTATTGGTGTGACAGGGTGGCCTTAAGTTTAAGGTTTTCCCAGAGGACATAGCCTGCCTGAGTGGTTATAGGTTATCTTGCTTTGTTGCTTCAGAGCAGGGACTGTTCCTTTGAGAGAAACAAGTTATAGATATCAGTCTATGCCTCTGGCTTTAACTGGCATATTTCTGGCTTCTGTACTTCTGCTTACTTGCTTGATAACGGTCAAGGCCACCAAAATGTAGTTTCTGCCTTTGAAACCCCCCACCACTGCAACTCAGGGCTGTCTTCTCCAGACTTGCTCTGTGAGAGGGCAGTCACCAGCTGGTTAATGAAGACTCCTAATTTGACCTCAAAAGTCTCACTGTATTTTTAATATGTGCACCCCACAACATTGGGATCATAACACTTCCAGAATACATCCTCATGTGGAAGAAACTCTGGGTCCACATTGCAAAGTGTATGCCTTCTTGTACCTTGCTTTGTATAGCAGCATCATATAGATGATTTTAAGGTGTTCCTACTTGGATTTATTTTTCATCCATCCTTAAGACATTCGTCACTTCCCCACTATAGCTGCTCTTTGGGAATCAACTGCCTTTTTCTACCAATTGTATTCCTTCGTTCTACATGAGTTATCACCAGTAGGTTAAATCTAGGCACTAAAAGAACCTCATCATTTACTCTGGCATCTAAAATAGGAAGTGATACGGGGTTCTGGCTGATTATTTGAGTCCCAATTACTCCCAGGATGCTCATGAATACTCAGGTATCAGCCTCAAAGTTTCCAATAGCAGTTGGCAGCTGCAGTTATTTGGCCAGACAACCACATCTTCTTGGTACAATGAGATCTACTTCATATCTGAGCACCCATGTGCAAGCCCTACAACCTCCCTGTTGAGCATTTGTAGAGGATAGGCATTGTGCTAAATGATGTGAGAAAGCAATGGCATAAAAGAGGTTGTTCTCACCTTGAAAAAACTTTGGAACAAAAATGGAAGGGTTTTAGTTTTCATAAAATTCAGGAATTTGAAAGACCAAACTCAGAAAACAGACAGGAACCAAAGACACCAATTGAGAGTCACACACTAGACCAAGAACAATGCTGATGCTCATGTTTAACAGCAACAGTCAGCCCAAGATGCCACGGCAGAGGCCACCTAGCACCATCACTGACATCTCCTTTAACCCACACAGAGCCTACAGTTCTGTATTAAGAAACAGTATTTTTACACTTTGTGTTTCTGAGTGGGTGCAAACTGATGAAATCTTTACATAGTATATATTGAATCGATCTTTTTTATATAAAGATAATTGCAAATGATTAAAAAATCTTGGTGTTAAACTGGAAATTGCATAGACAATTAATCAATTTTTTTAAAAAAAAATCATGTAGGATCTCTGTCCTTAATGTGCTGTACATTGTGAATTAATACTATAACTAGCACTCCAACAGTATTATCATTTTGTATCTCTATGCGAGGGCAAACCGTTGAAATCTTTACGTAATATGTACTAAATTGATCTTCTGTGTATAAAGAGAATTGAAAATGAATCTTGATGTGAACAGAAGGGGAGAGGGAGCGGGAAAGGGGAGGGTAGGGGGAGGGAGAGAAGTTGTGGGGGGGGAGCCATTGTGATCCATAAGCTGTTCTTTGGAAATTTATATTCTTTAAATAAAAGCTTTATATAAAAAAAAAAAAGAAAAGAAATCCAATGCCTGAACCCAGGTCATATGGAGGGAAGAGATCTTTCTCTGCCTTCCTACTAGGATTCCCTGATGTCAGCAGAATGAGTTAGTATGATAAATTTCTACAACAATGATTAGCTTGGGACATGTTAGATGGGAAAACTTCCCTTGGAGATGCATAAAGCATATTAGCATATTAAACTCTATGACAAAGTCTATAGTTTGAAAAAAAAACTGTGATTTTTTTTTTTAATCAAGCACTTCTCAAATTTTCCGACCACAAAACACTTTCCCCCATAACATTTACTTGACAACACTAGCTGGATAATCAATTTTAGAGGAAGGGTGAGTCATAGTAGGCTTATCCAGTTTGGCTAAGAAAATCCAAAGTGTCTAAGCAGAGATTTGCAATTGACCCTAAAGCACCAGTTCTCAGTTCGCACACATGTTCAGTTGTCACAGTTGGGGGATACTCTGCTGAACATCCTCCAGTGCACAGGGCAGCCTCCTACAGTGAAGAACTCTCTGCTCCCAAATGTTAGCTGTGCCATGGTTGACAATCCTTCACCAAAGATTGGGCAGGTTTATGGGGTAAGGACAAGCAAAAGCAGTTTGGCTATATGTGCCTGACTGATTTTGGCTGATTCAGAAAATGCCTTTAAGAATGAGGATAATGAGCCCAGACCAGTGCTGTCCAGACCAGTGCTAATCAACCAGTAAGCACTGGCCACATATGCTCATCTGAGTACTGGAAATGTGGATATCCCACACTGAGGTGTGATTTAAGTCTAAAATACATAGATTTCAATGATTTAATAAAAAATAAAGGGTATAAAATTGTTTCTTTATTAGGTTTTAATATTGATTAGCCAGTAAATGATATTTATGATACATTTAAGTAAAAAGTTATTAAAAATACTTTCATCTGCTTTTTTTTATAATGTGCATCTAGAAAATTTAAAATCACGTTGTGTCACTGGTTTAAGACTTTATCCTGTAGGTGATAAGGAGTCACTTTTCACAGGATTGTAACAGTACTAAAGAACTATTTTTTCAACATTTATTTATTTATTTGAGATGCAGATAGAGAGACAAAGAGACAGACAACTCTCATTCATTGGTTCACTTCCCAAATACCCACAATGGCCAAACTGGCCAGGCTGAAGCCAGGAGCTGGGAACTCAATCCAAGTGTCCCATGTGGGTAGCAGCAACTCAACCACCAAGGCCATCTTAGCTTCCTAGGGTGTACATTAGCAAAAGCTGCAGTTAGAAGACAGAGCTGGGAACTGAATTCAGGTACTCTGATGTAGGACACAGACATCTGAACCCTTGTGCTAAACATCCACCCTCAAAGACGTATTTGTATAAAGTAATCAGCTTACAGAATATGTCCTATGGAAATACCTACATAGGTATGCAAATGCAGATATTAAAAGGTACTCATGGTAGCAATGTCACATATGACACCAAGATCTGTGTCCAGTTCAAGAAAATATAGCAAGTTTCAATACGGAATAGAATTCAGACTTTAAAATGAATGAGGTACTTAAGTAAATATTGTCATATAAAACTAATTACAACGTATTACTCAGCACAGCAGGTGTCTTTTTTTTTTTAATGTTTATAAAAATTCACAGCAGGTGTACCAAACTGACAGAGTGTTTCTCTTAGGAGATAGGATTATACATGATTTCTATTTTCTCACATTTCTTATTACTTTATTCAACAGGAAAAACAAAATATATTAAATTCTTCACTTAAGAAATGCCAAGCATTAGAGTGCAAAAGAGGCAGAAAGAGAGGCAGAAGACAGTAGGAGACCAGTCAGGCAGCTGTACTGTGGTCCAGGCAATAAGCATCACTTCCACGGGCATCTGCACCAGAGCAAACCCTCCATGGCCAATCCTTGGCCACTGAGCCCTTCTCAAAGTCAGCCTGACACCACTGCACAGAGTCAGGTGCAAATGATCAGAATGCCCCGTTACTGTTCCCGCAGAACTGATGACCAAAATATGAGCAGCACAATAGACTGTGGTGATCCTAGTACTCCTTCAGGATACCAACATGTACCTGGATGAGAAAGCCCTACAGTTAGCTGCTCTGGCCCATTCATAAGCCATGCCCCTCCCCATAGGTGGGCAATCTGTGGGGGATAACAGGACATATTTTCCCTGGACCATATTCCTCTTCCACTTCATGCTCAAGGTTGCATCGGACTCCAGGATTCCTAGGTTCTAGGCCTGCTTACAAGCAAGGACTATGGTGTTCATCACTTAAAGTCAATAGCTTAAAATCAAGACAAATAAGGAACAGAACGTCTACTGGAAAGCTTGACAAACACAATTCTAAGTATGAATTATATTCATCCATTTGACCAGTAGCAAAGAGGTACCCTTCACAGTGCTAGGCACCGCTGTAGGCCACATGAATATAGCAGTGGATGACAAAACAAAATCTTTACTCTGTAGATGTAATAAACATAAAAATATCTATTGAACATAGGGGCTACAATGAAAACCTGCATAGGACAAGGGAATGGAGAATGCAGGGATGAGCATCAGCAGGCCAAGTGTTTGGTAAGAAAACACTGGAGCAGATCCCCAGGTGAAATGAAGAAGGAAGCAGTGAGGTCCTCTGGGGGCACTGTGTTCTAGGCAGAGAGATGTGCAAATGCGAGGTCCACAAGGCAGAGTGAACAGATCTGATCTTATCTGAGGGGACAGGCCTAAGCACAGCTGTCTGGGGAAACGGGAGAGATAAAGCCAGACAGGTTGCCAAGGGCCAGATCATATGACATTTTCCAGAATGAGGTTACAACCCATAGATAGGACATGGAATCAGCTGCAAACAGCACTTAGAAATTTTTTTTAGAAAGAATAAAATAGAAAATACCAGAGGGTGTTGCATGTTATACCAGTAAGGATCATGAAAGTTTTTTTCTAATTACACCTAAATAGCGTGTGGCAATACAAACTCCTCTGCCTATTGTGAGCATGGCTGACAGGTCTGAGAGGCCCTTCGTGAGGACTTTTTCAGCATGGAACCATCAGGGTGTGAAAAGGCTGGCCTTAAAGACCAAGATGATCTAACTGACATTTTCAAAGCATCTTTTTGGCTGTTGTGGGAAAGACAATAGGAGCTCAGGCAACAGCAGGTTGTGGCTGGAAGTACAACATTCCTAGTGACAGAAGAGAGAGGTTCCAAACCTCAACAGCCCATTGGCTGATGATTTTCTGTTGTCTTTAAAGTTGGACTCCAAACAAATGCGAGTTACTCACTCTCTGATGCTGTTACGTTTCCACCCGGAGAGTGAACAAAGAAAAATTTCTATTCCAGAAGTGGCAGAGTTCACAAAGCCCAAAATTCAAGGAAGAGCTTCCTCTGTTCACTACCCATACAGACCACCAGATAGGTCAGCACAGAAGAGTCTACAGACTGGAAGAAAGAATCAGGGCTGATCTCTCTGCCCCTCTCTCTCCCCAGCCACTCCATGCTCCAGCGACAACTAGAGTAAAATTTTAAAATTCCTCCCAAAATTGCCATCTGCCAAGCTTTGGGACGTCAGTAGGGTGACCTTGTCATCCTCGTTTGCCAAGAAGTGCCTAATTTTCGCCCTGTCCCATCTCAGTATTTGTCTTGTATAATTCATTTTTTAACAAAGTTGAAATAAACCAGGATGGGTTTATTCCAGCTTCTGCCACGGTCTCCAGCAGTAACAACATTGTGAGGCAGGTGCAGCAAACTGAGTTCTCACTTGACCAAATGGCTTACTCTGAAAGGAGTCCTCAACCTGGACTCTTTTTCCTCTCACACATTAGAAAATAAACACTCCCAGTACACATGACATTCACTAATAATTGAGGGTTTTTACAATATTTGTTGCTTCAGACAGCTGTGTCCTTCTGGTTTGGGGTAATAATGGGAAAAGAAATCAGTAAGACCCAATTGTTGGTCAGGTACAGCCATGTGTGGGTAAGGTGTATGTGTGTGTGGTGTGTGTGTGTGTGTGTGTGTAGTGTGTGTAGTGTGTGTGTATATTTTGCTTTTCCTTGCAGAGAGCAGACTAAGGGCAACACTCTTATAGTGTATTATATTCTGTAAACATAATGTCATTTACTTTGCATCAGGATTTTTTTAATTTTGAAAAAAAATCAATAATGACCTCAAAAATGTATAATGGAAAATGCAATTCTGAATTCCCATTTCTCAGCAAAGTTGATTATCTGTAATTTGCACAAAATATTTTTCCGCATTTGCCACATGCCATGGGAACCACAGAGATATAGCTCACTAGAAGACCTAAATCTGCTAAAAAGCATCAGTATCTACTTCAAACAGTATCAGTTATATTAAGCCTGTGCCTAAAGAATTCAACACATTCTCAAAATACAGCTACATAAAACTCTGAAGCATGACTTCCTTTTAGATTAATGATTATTTTAAATAGTCCTCTTTTTTATATCCAAATATTATGGTAGACATAGAAGAAGTAAAGCAGGAGCTACCGCCTTGGTGGCTCCATTAACAAGAGGATTTCACAACCAACTAAATATATTGGTTTCATATCAAAGGCGAGTACCACAATCAGTTAAATTAATTCAAATATTGACCCATTTAAAAAATTTAACTTATCTAATCCAAGAGATATATCTGGAAGTCTATTTTATTGAAAGTAAAACAACTGGCATCGTTATGACTGTAACTATAAATTAAATTAAAGAGGTTAGCATTGAACATATAATTATTTGATTTTATAGTGATAACAAAGATATAAATTTTGTTGGGAGGATAATATCATTATTAAAACAAGTTCTTATTGAATTAAGAAAACTATGGAGCAGAAATATACTCGGATCTTATGTGACAGACACAGAAATTATAATTTATTCCAAAGAAGCTTCCATATTCTAACAATTAAAGTACCAGAGTACTTCAAAAAGGTCACAGAAACTGAATTAAAATAAAAGTTGATTACATCTTCCAAACATTTTTAAATCTATATACAATTTTTTCATGATATGAGAATCACTTTTATCCCAACTATAGTGGTCAAATTTAAAACATTTTATATATATGCAGAACAAGTGAACTAATTGATCTTTGTGAGAAAGTTAATGCTGAATTTTAAAAAAATTGATAGGAAAAAATTGCATACTACAATAGTTGTAATGACTGTGACTACTCTAAAATTTACTTTGTAAGTGAAGTTGAACTTTTCATTTGCTTACTATCTGTAGCCCTTGCCTATTTTCTTGCTGAACCATATGTATGGACTTCTTACTTTTAGTAAACTCTTCACTTAGAGGAGCATTAAGCTTCTGACTATACTCCAAACTAAAATGTTATCTCAAAAATAATAAATAAAATATTGAGTTGGAAAAAAGGGAAAAAAATCACATCACACCCTATAAATATATGCAACTGTTATTTCTCAAAGATAAAGACATAAAATTAAAAATCAAAAATAAACATTGCATGGCAACAAGCACTCTCTCTGATGGTCATTTTCAGTTGAATATTAGAAAAATTTAACTCTTGGAACTCTAATAACCATTTTGCCAATCAATCTAAGCTTATGTACATTGGCCTTGAACTATTTTCTAAGTAAGATCTTTACATTTTGGCTTTATGTTTTTTTTTTTCAAAATCAGCTGAAAATCTTTTTTAAAAACTATTAAATAAATAAAACACCCAAAGGCTCTAGTTTCTGAAGCTTTTACTGACCTATAAGTATTGAAGACAAAATGATAAATAGCAAGATGATAAAACTGATCCCTACAGAAATGAGAGAGGATTTAAACAAATCCATGAAGAGATTTTGACTCATGAACAACAATTTTCAAAAACTAAAATTGCACTATGTTTGGTGCTGTGGCAAGGACTCTGCTTGGGCTGCTCACATCCCACATCAGAGTCACTGTGCTCAATTCTGCACTCTGCTTCCAAGCCAGCTTCTTGTTAATGCACACCTTTGGAGGAGCAGGCGATTGCTGGGTTCTTGGGTAGGGACCACCCATGTGGGAGACTCTGAGATCTTGGTTCCTGGCTTCAGCCTGCTCAGCCCTGGCTGTGGTGGGCATTTGTGGAGTGAACAAACGGATGGATCATCTCTGTCTCTGTGTCTGTCTGTATGTCACTCTGCTTTTCAAATAAAGATACAAGTTAAAACATAAAATTGCGCTTCGGAATATCTCAACTTACTGTGTTATTATCTAGCGTTGCATGACAAACCACCACAAAACAGCACAGTTAAACGTGGTATCCATTTCCTCACTTGTCCTAGTGAGTTGCCTGGAGTTCAGCAGTTCTGCTGCTGCTCTCCCTTGAGATTTCACGTGTGGCCATGGCCAGCTGGCAACTGGGGCTGGAACATGCAACATGGTCCCACTCACATGCCCAGAGCCTTGGAGAGGGCTCTGCAACAGTTTAGCTGAAACTATTTTCTTACATTTTTTTTAGAGGGAGAGAGGGAGGGAGAGAGAGAGAGAGAGAAAGGGCAGATTCAGAGAGACATACAGAGAGATCTTCCTTGTGCTGGTTCACTCCCCAAATGTCCACAACAACCTTGGCTGGGCCAGGCAGGCCAAAGCCAGGAACCCAGAACTCCTTCCAGGTCTCCACTGTGGGTGGTAGGGAGACCTACTGCCTCCCAGGTGCACATTAGAAGGAAGCAGGGGGCTCACATAAGGAAGTACTCCAATATGCAATGTGGATATCATAGCAGCATCTTACCCACTGAGCCCAATGTCCATCCCAATTTGCTGATTTCTTACAAAGCCACTCAGGGCTCTCAAAAGTGTAAAAGAAACTCATAGGGCATCACTTCTGCTGTGTTCTACGCATTAAAGTGAGGTGCAGGGCCAGCTCAGGATCACTGTATTTGGAGGACCATGCTAGCACATCCATATCAGATACCTAGTGCACCTTTGGAGATTACTGACCACAGCTTCTACTGTAAACTTGATAAATTTCTATGCCATACCAGAAAAAAATGAAATGAAGGAGGCATGCCATTTTACAGTATTTAAATTTAATAAAATATTCAAAAGAATAATAAACAGTTACTTGACAGGCTTTTTTACAAAAGCATAAATAAATTTGTCTGATAATGGAGGCAAGAAATACTAGCTATGAAACTGTGCTAAAATATTTACATATTCCAATGCAAAAAAAAAAAAGGAATTGAGAATACACTCCATTGTTGGGCACCAATAGAAAATATTTTCTCAAGGCCACGCTGCAGCTCACTTGGCTAATCCTCCACCTGCGGTGCCGGCACCCCGGGTTCTAGTCCCAGTTAGGGCGCTGGATTCTGTCTTGGTTGCTCCACTTCCAGAACAGCTCTATGCTGTGGCCCAGGAAGGCAGTGGAGGATGGCCCAAGTGCTTGGGCCCTGCGCCCACATGGGAGTCAAGGAGTAAGTTCCTGGCTCCTGGCTTCAGATCAGCGCAGTACGCCGGCCATAGCGGAGGTAAACCAACGGAAGGAAGACCTTTCTCTCTGTCTCTCTCTCTCTCACTGTCTAACTCTGCCTGGCAAAAAAAAAAAAAATATTTTCTCAATTAAAAATATGTTCCACATATAAGAATCAATTAAAGGTGTCCACAATTTCAAATTTAATAAATGTAAAAAGTTTTGAGGCAAGCATTTGGCCTAGCAGTTAAGACACTGGTTAGGACATCCTGTCCCACATTGGAATGTGTGGGTTCAATTCCCATCTCTGGCTCTCAGTTCTAACTTTCTGCTAAGGTAGAACCTGAGAAGCACAGTGATGGCTCAATTAATTGAATTCCAGTCACCCACATGGGAGACCTGGATTGTGTTCTCAGCTCCCAACTTCAAGTCGGTCCAGCCTTAGCCATTGTGGGTATTTGGGGAGTGACCCAAAGGATAGAAGATCTCTCTGTCTCTCCCTCCCTGCCTCACAATACATAAATGATTAATTTGTAGAAAAGCTAGTTTGATGTAGGTCAACATCAAATAGCCAATGACATGTCATTTTTGAGAAACTTTCCCCAGATCAGTATTACAACTTTGTTTAGACAACTATCACTTGATTGATGCACTCAGTGGTACAAAACAGCTTGGCAGTGCAGAGCAAAGCAGGAGACTGTGCTCTGGCTCCAGTGCTGCCATTGTGAGACTGAGCTGGCCAGAGAAGGCTTCTACAACCCAACTCACCTTGAAAGATTAGCAAAAGCTAACCAGGAGCCAAGGAGCAGAAAGATATTTGACACTGAGTATAAAGTAGAGGAAAATCAATCCAGGAATGGGTACAGCCTTTTTTTACAGAAATAACAATATCAAAATTTGGGAATAAAGGTGTGGTTGCTATCTGGTCAAGGAGAATCTTGAAATTTAGACAGAGGACTCAAGACTTGAAACACTAGGCGCCACCATTAATATGGTCAGATGATGTATAAGATTAAATGAAAAGAAGAGAAAATATTTTAGTCAAGCTTTTGCCCACTTTGTAAAATGAATATTTACTTATTTGAAATTCTAGTAATAAAAAAATACAGGTCAGATTAAAAGGCAAAGGTAAATGGGGAAAAATTGGATCAAATGGATATTTTGCCTTTGGTGTGAAATTATAATACGAAATGCAGATGTAAATGGGGGATATTTTGAAGGGGTATTTAGGAAAAGAATGTCAGAACATTCAAAGGCATTCTCTTAGGTGGGCTAAGAGAACTTAAAATAGATCACTGGAGGCTGGCAAGTGCTCCCAAAAGATGTATCATTCTTGAGTTCTTCTTTAAAGATAATTAAGTTTCTTTAAAAAAAAAAAAAGTTACCTTTGAAATACAATGACTTTGAACAGCCCTTGTCTGGACTGTTGAGGAACAGTTTTTGTTCTTGTTTTTTTTTTCAATGTTTTTTGTTTTTTACTGTTTTTCTTTCTATTTTCCTCATACAACGTGATGAACTCTTTACCTAGGATAGAATTAATCTTCTGTGTATAAAGTTAAATGAAAATAGACCTTAATAAAAAATAAGACTGGGAACAGTCCAGGAAATATGTAGAGGGGTAGGAGTATGTGTGGGAGGGCGGGTACCATGAGGAGAATTAGTATGTTCCTAAAGTTGTATTTATGAAATGCATGCAAATAAATAATAAATAGAAAGAACAGGACTATGAAAAAATTAAAAGGAAATCGTATGACTAATGTAAATATTCAGCTCTATACAAGTCAATGTGCTCATATCCAGTGTGCTAAGTTTAAATCCTGACTCTATGCAAAAATTTCAAACATTGCATTTACATATTAGAAAAAGTCTTGGTATCAATTAGACAACCACCAAGAGAGGTAGTCTCTTCAATCTACAAATTTCCTTTGATACTCTGCTACTGATGCATTGTTCTGATTCTACGCACCATTACAACTAACATCTCATCTGCTTCCCTGCCCCAAGTAATACTGACCCATCTCTCAAACAAATGTATATGCCCTGTGCCTGCACTATGCCTTCCTCTAGCCTCATTCAGCTAATTCTCAATCACTCTTAGGGTGTCAGTTTAAACACCACATCTTCTATGAAGCTTTCCCTGAATCCCCCATATACATTAGATGCCTCTGCTAATGTGGTCCCTCAACAACCTGTTCTACTTCTGCTATCAAGATTATCACAGAGAAATTGGAAATGGAAGCAAGAAGTGAAAGTCTATATTCAGTGCTTCCACTAGGTCCATTCCTATGTTCAATGTTGAAGACACTTGCACACAGGGCTAAGCACTCCAAGGCAAAATATAGGAGGGTTCATTTCTTAGACCAAGAAAAGAGACTCAAAGAGACTGGACAATTGGGATATTCTTTGAAATTTCCAGCAAGATCACTCTATGGTTTAAGTTTCACACATGCCCAGTGAACTTCCAGTGAGCTTTCAACTGTTACAAAGTTTGGAGGAAGTCCACAAGTCATAGCTCACTTCTTGTACTAATTACAAGCTCTGGGAGGGGGGCCCAAGACCACATCAAGTTCAATAATTGACCAGGACATTGAGAATTCACTGAACACCAGAAAGTGCTTAAACTCAGTCACAGTTTTACTGCAGCAGAAGTATACAGATTAAAATCAGGTAAGGAAAAATATCTACAGAGAAAGTCCAGGAGACTTTCAAACACAGAACTTCCAGTTGTCCACACCCCGCGGAGAAATGAACAGCGCTCACTCTCCCTGGCTTGTGACAATATACTCAGACAGCTGCCAAACAAGAAAGCTCACTGGAGCTTTCGTGTCTAAAACTTTTTCTAGTTCTTTTGTCACAAGGCAGGGTTAGATGTCCACATTGTCCATCTCAGTCTCTAGCCCCTATGGCTAGATATTATAGGACCAAAAGTTCTCATCATGAATCACTCTGTTAGACCGTCTGGCAAGGCCCAAAGCTTCCAAGAAAACAAAACATTATCAGACAGAACATGCTTAGGGTCCAGAAATGATCTCCCAGCAGCCAAGGACAAATACCACATCTCTCTTTGGGCAAGGTTAAATTCATTACTACACAAGTGCCTCCTCCTTAAATAGGAATAGAACTAAGAATTATCTGATATATTAGGAAACCTTCTAATCTAAGATACACACTAAAAGCAAAGGTCAATAAGGGGGGGGGGGAGAAAGTACTTACAGGAAATAATACATTGTAGGAAGCAGAAGAAAACTTCAAAATAACTGTAAATAATGTTTTGCACCATAAAACAAGAAAAGAAAGTGATTAAGAAAGAGAAAAATGAAGCTAGCAATGTGGTGCCACGGGTTAAACCACAACCTGCAACGCTGGCATCCCATTTGAGCACTGGTTTGAGTCCCCACTGCTCCACTTCCAATCCAGCTTCCTGCTAATGGGACTGGGAAAACAGTGGAAGGTGACCCAAGTACTGGGGTCCATGATACCCACTGGGAATGGAATTCGAGGCTCCTAGCTTTGGTGACCATTTGGGGAGTGAACCAGCAGATATAAGACCTCTCTCTCTCTCCAAATAAATATTTTAAAAATAAATATTCAGAAACAGTTCTTAAAAGTTAAAAGTGTGACAGCAGAAATGAGAAGTGCAACAGAAAACTTAAAATATAAAGTTGAGGAAACTTCCCTGGCCCTCAATCCTCCTAACAATAACAAAAAAAAGAGTGAGATAGAAAACAGAAGGAAAATATATCAAAATTAGGGGATCCTCAGTCTTGAAAGCACAACATCCAAAGAACAGAAACTCAAAAAATTGAAAATGCAGACAATGAAAGGATATGGAGAAAATGTAAAAGTGCACCCATTATGTAAAACAATACAGAGGTTCTTAAAAAATAAATCAGAAACAGAACTACCACATGATCAGCAATCTCATTCTTTAGTATTTGTTCAATGGAAATGAAATCAGTATATCAAAAAGATATTAACAGCCCCATGTTCACGGCAACAGTATTCACAATAGAATGGAATCAATCTAAGTGTCGACCAACAGATGAATGATTAAAGAGCATGTGGCATCTACACATAATAGAATCGTGTTTGCAACAACAATGATGATGTTGGAGGATATTATATTAAGTGAAATAAGCCAGGTACAGAAAGACAAATACCACATGATCTCACTTAAATGTGTATTTTAAAAAAGTTGAACTCACAGAAGCAGAGAGTAGAATGGTGGTTACCAGAGGATGTGGGTAAAAAGAGGACTTGGGAAACGTTGATTAAATTGTACAAAATTTCCATTAGAATAAATAAGTTGAAGAAATCTATCACAGAATACGGTAACCCTAGTTAATGTATTATACTCTTGAAAATTACAGACTCGATTTTAAGTGTTTCCAACACAAAACACGTGAAAGTTAATACATACATTAATTACCTCAATTCAGTCATTCTAAAATGTATATACACTTCAAAACACCATGTTTTATGCCATATACAATTTTTATTTATCAGTTTAAAAACTATTTTTTAAAAGAAAATGAATGGAAAAAGTTAATCAGATAATTCAAGAAAAGTTCCCAGAACTAAAAGAACATATGATTCATAGGCAGAAAAAAACTCTTCAAGAGTTCAGGCAATTAATGTGGGTGATCCTGTGCCTGGCTGGAAGACTACATGCCTAGCCCATGCAGGAGGTTAAGAGGGCATGGCACACCATGCCTCCCAGGAAGACCCTGGTCAAGAGCTCGGCACACTGAGACCCCCATACATGGCCTGACTGCTGGCAGGCGGCAGGAGCCAATAGGCACATTTCCCCCACCCCCAGTTCCTGTTGCGGGGCCTTGTGATTGTCAACTAGGTAAACAGCTCCCAAGTGTGGCTCAGACCCATAAGACTGCCTGGAAGGCTGCGTGGGCTATGTGACCTTCAAGCTTATTGGAGAAGCATAGCAGCACTAATATTGGCTTTATCATATAGAGTCAGCGTGGCTACCTTGAGCTAGCTACTCGCCTTTACCTATCCTATAAAAGCTTGTGTCCGACTGTTGATAAACAGACATGTTCACCAAAACTTGTCTCTGGAGCTTCTTCTCGAAGAACACCATCACCCCACCATCCCGAGAGTGTGGGCCTCGCAGGACAACCCCACAAATTAAGGTGGGTATTGTTGTACAGCAGATTAAGTTGAAGAATGTGACACCAGCATCCCCTATCAGAGAACTGGTTTGAGTCCCAGATACTTTATTTCTAATCCATCTCCCTGCTAATGTGCTTGGAAAGCAACAGAGAATGGCTCACATACTTGAGTTCCTGCTGCCCATGTGGGGGACCCCAATGGAGCTCCTGGCTTCAGCCTGGAACAACCCCACCTGCTGTGGCCATTTTTGGAGTGAACCAGATGGATGAACTCTGTCACTCTGATTCTTAAATAAATAAGTAAGTCTTGGAAAAAAAAAAAAAAAAGAATTCAGGCAATTAAAAGGTGTGTAGGAGGTAGGGGGGGGATCTACACCACAGCACATCACTACCAAATTTCAGAACACTGAAGATAATGCAGAACATTTCAAGTTTCTAGAAAGAAAAATAAAAAGACATCACATTACAAAGTGTGGATGAAAACAGCATCAAATTTCTCGACAGGAATAAAGTGACTAGAAACTAGAACACAATGAAAGAATGCCTTCAAATTCCTGAAGAAACATTAGAGTTCTCAAACAGAAATCTACACTCAGCCAAACTATTAAATATGACTGAAGAATAAAAGCAATTTCTGTGGAAGTCCCTAGAAAGATCTCCAGAAAAATAGGAAACTGATAAATTAACTGATCTGTTTGAATGACAAAGAAGAGTTTAATTAATTCAAAAGAACTATACAGAAAGCCAAGTAAATGAGACAATTATGGGGAAAATAAAAAATTTGTAAGAAATGAAATGCAATTATACTACACCATATGGCTTAAATATGAATTAATATGTATGTAGTCACAGTAATAAAAACACTGAAAATGGCTCTAACCAGAAATTCTATTTCTAAAACAAGAGAATGGAAGAGGAGAGCTTAGGGAGAAAAAAGAAGAAGAATTATGAGAAAGCCAGCTCTACCTTTCATAGCAGAAAGTCAATGCGTAAGATTCAAAATTTCACTGTATCTCATACTTTGTTTTGGAAAGATAAGGAGAAAACATCTAAGAAGCAAGAAGACAGAAAACCCTTCACAGTTTCTTTAACATTTTGCCTAACCTTTCACCTTTTCAACCTAAGTGATAGTTTTTAACTTGTATATGCATTCATAATTACAACATACAAAGAAACATAGGGATCTATATGGGTTCAAACATGCTTATGAACTACACACTTGCAATGAATCCTTCAACCCATACTACTTCCAAAATTTGTCATTTAAAAATCAGTCTTGGGGCCGGTGCTGTGGCGCAGTAGGTTAATCTTCTGCCTGCGGTGTTGGCATCCCATATGGGTGCCAGTTCTAGTCCCAGTTGCTCCTCTTCTGATCCAGCTCTATGCTATGGCCTGGGAAAGCAGTAGAAGATGGGCTAAGCACTTGGGCCCCTGCACCCACATCGTAGACCGGGAAGAAGCTCCTGGCTCCTGGCTTCGGATTGGCCCAGTTCGAGTCACTGCGGCCACGTGGGGAATAAACCAACAGATGAAAGACCTTTCTCTCTGTCTCTCCCTCTCTCTGTAACTCTTCTCTCAAATAAATAAAATCTTTAAAAAAAAAGTCTCTTTCATGTTTTTCAGTCAAATTAACAGTTTAAGCAAATATAGTATCGGACAGAGTTGCCATTTTATTGTCAATATCTCAGTTTTACTGCTACAGGTTCTCATGAATATATACTATAAGATACTCAGTGAACCACACTTAGCTTTCCAAATACAGTCTCTCAAGTTACTGTACACTAGAGAAACTTCTGACAGGAGTTTTCACCAAGCCTCTAAATGTGCCTGGTGTTCAGAAAGAATCATTAGACCTTAGAGAAAATCATCAAGAAGGTGGATAACTTGGACCCCCTGTTGGGTAAAGATTCAACTCTCAGCTCTTTGAAAAGATTTGATCAATTATTCTGGGAACCCAGAGCTTCAGAGAAAATCTATTTAACTCTTCCTTCTCAATGAGAAACTTCTCTCTCAATGAAACACCTGATGAAGGGCTTTCCTCAACTGAAATTTCAGAATGTCTAAAGATGCTCTGTTATTTAACAAATTCATACCATCAATCAACAAAAATCATCCATAAAGCTGCGACCTCTGCTGGATGCTGTGTTAAGTATGCAAGTTAGAAAATCTACAGGTAGACCTACAGGCTGAAAGAAACAAAATTACTACTGTGAAAATATCATAAATATTATTTAAATGCTGCAGAACAGAACAAACTGAAAATAATACAAATATTTCACTTAATCTAAATAACAGTGGTCAGTTCTTAGAAAAAAGAAATGAAAAAAGGAAGGAAGGGAGTGAGGGAGGGAGAAAAAAAGGAAGAAAAGAAAGGAAGGAAAGAAATAGTTAAATATGTTAATTGAAATTAATGGCTATAAAATTTACCTATTTTTCCTAAAACCTATTCCCCCATTACCACCACCCAGTGCTCAATGACCTACTCATAGCCCACATTATTCCATCTAAATCTTACTTTAGGAAAAATCTATTTTACTTTACCATGAATTTAATGTAATACAAGAACTCTCCCAGGAACAATTACTTTTAAGTTTTACCTCTACGTTAGTAAGATACAGTAAATTATGAATAACATACTTTATGAGGGTGTTAGCAACTTTCAATTCCTAAACCTTGTGAGTTTAAATTATTCCTGATGCCTAACCTTTTCAACAAATACTTTTAAATGACCGATTGAGAATCACTGCAATCTTGCTATTGAAATTTATTTGAATTTTGAAATCAATTTCGGAGCTGGCACTGTGACGTAGCAGGTGAAGCCGCTACCTGTTGTGCCAGCATCCCATATGGGTGCTGGTTCAAGTCCTGGATGTTCCACTTCCAATCCAGCTCTCTGCTATGGCCTGGCAAAGCAGTGGAAGATGGCCCAAGTCCTTGAGCCCCTGCACCTATGTGGGAGACCCAGAGAAAGCTCCTGGTTTCTGGCTTCGGATTGGCACAGCTCTGACCATTGCAGCCATCTGGGGAGTGAACCAACTAATAGAAGATACCGCTCTCTGACTCTGCTTCTGCCTCTCTGGAACTCTCCCTTCAAATAAAATAAATAAGTATTTAAAAAAGAGAAATCAATGTCTACTTTGGCCACAATAAACTGCTGTTCTCAAGTACAAGTATATCAGAATCTGTCTCTGGCTGATTACCTACAAGTCATAAGATGGTATCAACAAAACTTATTGAATGATATATACTCTATGGTCTGCCTACTGGTGAATTTTTAGATGTTTACCCAGAAAAAAATAGATCTTGGGACATATAAATTCCCATGGAATGGTAGGTAACGATAACTTCAATCACATTTCCATATGAAGGACAGTAAATCAGTGAACGATATTGAATACATGTTTAGTTTCAATTCTCATCTGTACAGACAATGGGGCTCCAATTGCCCAAGACCCCTAAATTTCTCCCTCACATCCCCTATGTTATATTCCAGGCAACAAATATCTGTTTTCAAAAGCAGCTATTCTTTACCTTTAAAGTCAGAACTGTCCAAATGTCCTATCGCCCTATTTTATCTTTACCTACCAATCAACCCACCAATATCTATATCTATTGATCAATCAATAGATGGTTTCAATTTTTTTAAAGATTTATTTATTTATATATTTGAAAGTCAGAGTTACACAGAGAGAGAAGTAGAGGCAAAGAGAGAGAGAGAGGTCTTCCATCCACTGGTTCACTCCCCAGCTGGTCTCAATCTGAAGCCAGAAGCCAGGAGCCAAGAGCTTCTTCCAGGTCTCCCACAGAGGTGCAGGGGCCCAAGGACTTGAGCCATCTTCAACTGCTTTCCCAGGCCAAAGCAGAGAAGCGAATCAGAAGTGGAGCAGCTGGGTCTTGAACCGGCACCCATATGGGATGCCAGCACTGCAGGCGGCAGCTTAACCTGCTGGCCCCGATGGTTTTAATTTTTAAAATTTATTATTTATTTGAAACGCAGAGAGAGAGGGAGAGGTAGAGAGGGAGAGAGGGAGAGAGGGAGAGAGGGAGAAGGAGAGAGGGAGAGGGAGAGGGAGAGGGAGAGGGAGAGAGGGAGAGAGATCATTGCCCAAATGCTTGCAACAGCAAGGACAGGGGCAGGGGCAAGGTCAGGCCAAAGCAAGCCCAGAACTCCAACTGATTCTCCCACATGGCCCTGCCTCCCCGGGTATGCATTAGCAGGAAGCTGGAATTGGGAGTGAAACCAGGACTCGAATTCAGACATGCAAGAAACACCCTCTCAGTCCTAGTATATTGTGCATAAAGGGAAGGGAAATTCTTGTTGTGGCTCACCATGTTACATGTAACACCCCAATTTATCCCCAAGGATACCCTGTGACCCAGTTCTTATTCATTACATTTCTTAGGTACGAAAACTCAGAAATCACAAATCACAGAATCAGCACTTGAATCCCAGGCAATCTGTTCTCATAGTTCAATTTGCTTTCAAAAAAGAAGCCATGCTTAATTAAGTGGGTTACCATCCCATCATACATATTCATTTACAAAAAAAAATTAGGCTAGTCTAGAACTACCTAACAAAATTCTTAAACTTGGCTAAGAGACTATTCTTTGAAACTGAAATGACCTAAATTTTGAAAAAATAAGGAAAAAAAATATTTATTGTGCAGCTACTGTATACATTATATGAGGACATTTTAAAAAGTTCATAGATAATACCAGTGAAACTTATTAAGTGAAAACTTATCCTATGGAAAATGATAATCAAGAAAAAAACTATTCATGGATCTCATTTTTTTGCACCAAAATAAACTTAGTTTTGAATTTGCGTTATCCCATATATGTTTTAAATCATCTCTTTGATTTGCAAAAAACCTAAAGCTCTCCAGATCTCTGCTTAGCAGTCTCATGCTCTCCAGTAGTGCCTTTATATGTGTTATATAAATTTAAATACACACAGACACACACAGAAAGAGCTTGGAATGTAGGTGTACTCCTTAAACAGCAGGCATCTAACATGTGCTAAAATGCTCTGACTGTAAGCAGACAGGGCTTGAGTTGATAGTGTCTCTGAAAACAAACAAACCAACCCCCGCTACAGTATGGAGCACAGTGACTGCCAAGGCTGTCGGGGAATATCCTTTCAGAACGGAATTAGAGTGGAAATCACCACCTGCTGGGTGCTGATTCGAAACACTGCTTCCCCACAACACCTGATCTCCTGCAATTTCTCCTCCTGAAGACGTTCTTTTGTAGCATAGGCTTTGACAAGGTGCCTGGTTTTCCCGTGGCTTTCAGATGCTCTCTGACAAGTCATCAAAAACTTTAAAGCACCATCCCTCCTTTAAAAAAGAACTCATTAGCTGTGCCCACTCAGAAGTTAGTCTGAGTTAGTTTGACAATAACACAGTGGCATTCTCCCTTGCGCTGCTCAACGGGAACACAAGCTTCCCGCAGCCTGCTCCAGTGACCCAGGTGAACCTGCAGCCCCGGGAGGAAGTCACACAGCCAAGTTCGCTCTCTGAAGAAGCTGAGTCTTACCCAATTTTCAGAAAAGTCTGCTCCTGTCTTCGGGGTGAGATTTAACAGCTACAGATCCAGAAGGCTGGGAAATGTAGTTAAGGGTCCAGTGTACAAAACAAGGTGGACAGAAGTCACAATGGCAAGATTTCAGGGATGGTAAGAAGGCTCCCCACACTCAAATATTCCCTTTAGTTAAATGTTTTAAATTGCACAAAGTTCACCCCTTGATAACTATTAAAGTTACTTCTCTCAGGAAAAGCAGTTCTTTACACCATTAGCCTTTCACATTTTAGTGGGAACTGAATTTTCTCTTCTTCTTCCAGACAGCTTTAAGTAGAAGAAAGTCATCCTCAAAGTGGAAACATTAATGATTAAACTACAGTTTGTTTTTTTTTTCTTTTGGACTATTTTTGAGAGCGGTTTTAGATGCACAGTAGAATTAAGTGGAACATACAGAGAATCCAAGGGTTCTCCATTAACTTCCCCACCAAAATGACACATGTGCTACAAATGATGAACCAACACAGCCATGTGTCTGTTTTACAGATTTGGAAAGTACAAGCCACTGCACTGAAATCCTCTGCTCATGGTCAACAGTCAGACGTCACCAGAACTAGGACTAATGTGCCAGTGTCCCAGTCTTGCATCTTTCCCAGATAAACAATAATACAATCAGTGAAACACACATGTCCAAGTACACACTGCCCGACATTCATTCCAAAGGATGTCTAATTTCAACTTGGCCTGCAAAATTAACTACTATCAATGGCACCAAAATGGCTTGCCTTTAATATGTAGAGAGCACTCTGCATTTCTTTCAGATACTCTTTAGTATCATCAGCATCAATGCCTATTTTCTGGACTCCACATGCTGTGTTCTATTACTTCTCTATATTATGCAATTACTACTGCAGTACTGTACCCAAACTCTATACATCTGCAAACTGAAATTCTGATTTTTTTTCTTCCTGGAAACAGATATATAAACATGTTTGCAATGATAAAATCTGTTTTATCTAGCTCAAGGTTTCCCACAAGACAGTAGTCTGCCCCTTTGTCTGTGAAGTTGCTTTCCATAATTTCAATTAACTGTCACCAATCATGGTCCAAAATATTAAATGGAAAATTCTAGAAATGAACAAGTCATAAATTGCACACCATTCAGAACAGAACGATGAATTTTCACACTGTCCCACTCCATCCTGCCAAGGAAATGAATCATCCCTTCCCCTGGGGTATCCACATTCTATACACTACCACCTTCATTATCAGATCTGACATTGTAGTATCTCAGTGCTTGTGTTCATGTAACTATTATTTCATTCAATAATGGCTGCAAAGTAAGAACAGTGATGAAGGTAACTCAGATATGCCAAAGATAAATGGCAAAGTGCTTCCTTTAAGAGAACAAGGTTTTTTACTTAATAAGAAGAAAAAAGGCATATGCTGAGGTTACAAAGCTCTACAGTACAATATTTTGATAGACAAAATCCACATTAACTTTGTTATAGTATAGGGTTAAAATTGTTCTATTTCATTATTAATTTTGTGATGTCTCCTCTGGTGCCTAATTTATAAATTAACCTTTATTGTAAGTATGTATGGAAAAATAGTATATATAATAGGGTTTGGCACAACCCACAGTTTCAGGGATCCACCAGGGATCTGGGAAAGTACCCTCCATGGCTTGGAGTACTGTATTTTTAAGTGACCATCCAAAGGTTAATAAACACACTGTTGACTGGTTAACCATTTACACAGGGCAACACCATATCGTAATGATGGGCAAAGTCTGTTTTTCCTGATAATAGGAAATGTGTACTTCCATAGGGATACTTATCAATTTTTATGTGTTTACCTCAGAGACAGAAAGAGTACACTCCCATCACCAAATATGCTCAATGGCCAGGGCTGGGCCAGACCAAAGCCAGGAGCTGGGGAATGCAAAACAGGTCTCCCAGGAGTGGTAGGGACCAAACCACTTGAGCCATCACCTGCTGCCTCCTAGGGTATGTGTTAGCAGGAAGCTGGGATGGGGAGAAGGGCCAGGACTCAAATTCAAACATTCCAGCATGGGAGGCAGTCATCTCAAGCATCATCTTAATTACTAGGCCAAACAGCCACCCTCACCAGGGAAGTTTCCCAACTTCTTTTGCTCTTGTAGCTTCCCCAAAGACACTGCTAGTCATTTGCTACAGAAACATTGCCAAATTGACATATAGATGTTAACATAAGGGTAAAAGTGACAGAATTTGTCAAAAAATAATACATGCCAATAAAAGATTCTCTGAATATCTAATTAATCTGGGTCTCCTTACCACTTACTACAGGGTACAGAATAGGCAGCATTTGCAAAAATCACCTGAGAGCTCCTGGAAATGCACATTCCTGGGCTTTTTTCCATACATACAAATAACTGGAAGCATGGTGGGGCTCGGAAATCTGCATTTGAAAAATGAGAGGGAGGGAGAAGGAGAGGAAGGAGAGGAAGTCTGGAGAGGAGGAAGAGAGAGAGGAAGAGAGACAGAGAAAGCAAGCTCCCGTCCACTGGTCCACTCCCCAAATGTCCACCAGAGTCTAGACGGGCCAAGCAGAAGCCAAAACTCCAACTCAAGTCTCCCACATAGGTGGCAAGGACCTAACTACTTGAACCATTCCCTGTTGCCTCCCAGGGTTTGCATTAGCAAGAAGCTAGAGCTGGAAACTGAACACAAGCATCCACTGTGGGACATGAGCTTTTCAACTGCTAGGTTAAACACTTGCTCCCAGCAATCTGCATTTTTATCAAGCATCTCTGGTATTCTTGGTGCAGGGCCAGAACCTAACCAAACTCCTAGGAAGCTGGTGAGAAGACAGGTAATGCTCAATATGGGAATAAATCATCACACAGAGTCTGAGTTTCCCAGTACTGCCTCTAACCAGCCCTGTGACCACAGGCCTAGCTTTCCTAAGTCTTGGTTTACACATCTATAACAGAAGGGAGTTAGGCTGATCCTAAGATGCCTACCTGCTACAAAATTCTGAGATATGTTTAAAAAATAATAAAGAAAGGCAGCTTTATAAATGTGGAATCTATTATTTTCTGAGAAAATAATATTTATAAAAAGAATATTTACTGAAGGATTTCTACATCAGAGACAAGGAAACTCTGACTATAGCTTATGCATGCTAGATATCTAGTTCAGTGTCAAATTTTAGACATTTGAATGAAACCAGTCTCTCTCTCACACACACACATACACACACATACACACACACACACACCTTGAGCTGTGGGGCCAGGAGTGTGCTCACTAGATGTCCAGCTGACTAGCTTATCTGAATCCAGGTTAGGGGAGCAGTATCTGGTATTTTTCCAGGTTTTAAACATCATAATACTGAATCATCAACTACATTCCAGAAGAACCATAGCATCTCTCTTTTCTTCTTCTTCTTCTTTTTCCCCCCAATTTGACAGAGAGATAGAGACAGAAAGAAAAGACAGACAGTGAGCTCCTATCTGTTCTGTTGGTTTATTTCCCAAAGGTTGCCGTTGGCTGGTGCTGAACCAATGCCAGAGTTAGGAGGCAGAAAGTCAATGCTTATCTCCCACAGGAGTGGCAGAAACCCAAATGCTTGGATCATCACCACTGCCTTGCAGGGTCTGCATTAGGAGATACTTGGAGTCAGAAGCCTGAAGGGGAATCGAACCCAGGCACTCAGTGGCAAGATGTGAATATTATGACTACTAAACTAAACAACCACTCCAAGAGGCACCTTTTTAGGAAGCAATTACCAGGAGCTCCTCTTATCTGAAGCATTGCTTTGCAGGAGAAAGACCTGCGTATACAAAGAGAGAGCGAAGTTGCAGCCAGAGTGTCTCAACATTTAAAAAAATCTGTATGGTTTGCTGGAGCTGAGATTAAACATTTATCCTTCTCTTGCAACCACTTTGGTTTCCAGGGAACTGACTGCTACAGCAGCGGCAGGCTGAGGAGAGGTACATCTGCAGACACACACACAACACACACCAAAGTTAACGGAAACATTTCAAAGTGCCTTTTTATGCCTTTAACTCAAAGATGAACACATTTCAAGGTGACCCAATCCTCAAGTGACAGACAGTGTTTTAAAAGGGCCAGAGCTCTCCACTTAAACAATTTCTGGTGACATGTTTAACTCGCATCCTCCAGGGCTCTGTCTGCGGTCTCATTTACGAGTCTTTCTTTCCTGGCCCAGGCATCCCAGTTTAAATGAGTGCTTGAAGTTTGTCTTCCTTCCTAATAACTAAAATCCACAGGGCTTAGATGCTTTAAAAAAAAAGTCTTTTAATTTAGCAGGCACCATGGCGGATGTTTAATTATTTAATTATACAACAAACCCAAATTATTACTTTATAGTTTCTCTATTTATCAAAACAGCATCAGGGTACTAAAAGACAGCCTCATTGCTTATGCTTATAAGCAAAAAGTGATAGACTTCTGAGGCAAAATCAAAGCATCCATAAAAGAATGTCCCATTTAAAATCTAAAAATGCACATAATGATTATATTGACTTCGTGTATTTCATATACAGATTATGAAGGATTTTTCTTCATTAAAATATTACTCTTAATCATTATAGTATAATGAGAAGATTATGCTAGGAATCTGAAAATTGTAGTCCTGTGCTTAATGAAACTGGATGCCAGGCTGTGTTTGCTCAGTGCCTCTGCAGACACTATGAGAAACATCCTTCTCTAGAATGTCCATCCTGAATCTCTGTGAATTAGTCTTTATCATTGCAGTCGCAGCCTGCTTCAGCTGTAAGTTTTAGCACACTCCACTTAACACAATGCCTTCGTTCACTGTGAGCTCTGGGAGAAAGCAGCAGACAGGTGAGGCTCACCTTGGTATCCAGCCATTACCATAAGCAACCAAGTAACACGAAGCAGCAATAGCAGGCACTCCACATTTGATTCTGAAATACCTTTACAGAAAAAGAAACAATGGCTCCCTCTCCCTCCCCTCCCTTAACAACTGCCCTAAATCCCTGGAATGAGGAGTGGGGATGGAGGTGTGCAATTCAGGCAACTGAGCCAGGCTGGGAGGAGGTGAGAGCCCAAACACGTGAAGGGGGCACCAGTACATGGGATATTACAGAGCCCAGGGGAAACAAAGAAGGAATCTGCACAGAGAGGTAGCCACACACAGGGAGTGAAAGCACACACAGGGAAAGGAGGTCACAAGGAAAGGCAGCCAGCACAGTACCCACTCTAAGGGTCAGGGGTGGCCTAGGGCAAGTCTGCAGCCAGAAGGTAGAGTACAAGTGGGAAGAGAAAGGAACCCTCATGTGAGAGCTGCCCAGCTCAGGTGCCAGAGCCTGAGGAAGTCAAGAGTATCTCCCAGGGTAACAGAAGGACAGCCCCAGCTGTAGAGAGCTCCAAACATGCAAGTGGAGAAAAACAGAGACATCCATTGGGGCTGGACTGTAATCATAGGTTTTAGTGTGAAGTTATGGCTTTCATGCTGTGGAAGAGATACAGGTAGATGACAGGTAAATAAAGTGTGTGTGTGTGTGTGTGTGTGTGTGTGATAGTTTTCAGCTTTACCACCTTGAAACACAGACACACAGTCACCATAAGCATACCCAATACTGGGATCTTGGCTTCTAAATACCCTTATCCATTGAAAGAAATGCTCTTTGGGATACTACCTTGTTCCAGAGCTGGAGCACGGAAAACATAAGGTAATCCAGAAGCATCTTGTGGAGCCAGAAATTAAGGAAATACTTAAAAAATAATTTGGAGGCAGGGAAGGCAAGGAACATGTCTTAAAAATATAAGCCAGCTTGAAGGGGATACCCTAGCAAAATCTTAAACGATCTGAACATTAAAGTAAATAATAATAGTAACAAATATAATCCACTGGGAAAACTCAAAAGCATACTAATATAAATAAATTTAAAGTCTACAGAGGAAACAAAATATTTAAGTAGTTTCAAAGTACTTCTCTGCACGGTCTGAGTCCACCTGTACAAGGATGGACTGGGTCCGAGGAAAGGTGAGTGCGCCGCTCACCTGTTCCCCAGCCTCCTGATCCCTGAGACAATCAGACGCAGCAGGGAGCCAAGTCTAGCGAGGACTCATTTACTCCATGCCTAACCGAACCTTTTATAGCACAAAACTGCAGAGTCATTGGGGCAGGGCTAAGGACCAACCAATCACTTAAAAGATCACTTTACGGGGGGATTTCTATAGGACTAGCCATATGTCTATACTAGTCTTGTTACCTCCCCTGATGTTGCGTAGCCAATTAGCTATTGAGTTCCGCCCATCTTACTTCCTCTGGGCGCCATCTTTTTTGCCCCTCCTTGGCGCCCCCTGGTCCCGGGGCCACGTGCGCACACGCCGGGCCCCTCCCTGTGCTGCCAACCCCGGGACACCTGCCGGCTGGCTCCACGAGGCTCCAGTCCGTGCAGCTCGGGCGGGGGCACCCGGGGGCAGCTGCACATGCAGAGACCCTGGGCCTGGCCTGGCCGCACCATGGCCGTGCTCATGCCCCACACTTCTCCAAAGATAGATATTAATGATAAAGGCTGAAGAGCAACTTTAAGGGCCCCCTGTGCTGGTTCCCATATGAGCACCCATTTATGTCCTGGCTACTCCACTTCTAATCTAGCTCCTTGCTAATACGCCTAGGAAAGCAGCAGAAGATGGCACAAGTCCTTGGGTCCCTGTACCCATGTGAGAGACCTGAATGAAGGTCCTGGCTCCTGTCTTCACATTGCCTCAGCTCTGGCCATTGTGGCCATTGGAGAGTGATCCAGCGGATGGAAGATTCTCTTTATTCCTTCCCCTCCTCCTCCCCCTCCCCCTCCCTCTCTGTAACTCTGCCTTTCTAATAAATTAAAAAAAAAAAAAAAAAAAAAGAGTAACTTTATAGTTGGAGGTCTGGCAGATATAACCTTTTTTTTTTGGACGGGAAGAGTTAGTGAGAGAGAGAGAGAGAAAGGTCTTCCTTTCCATTGGTTCACCCCCTAAATGGCTGCTACAGCTGGTGTGCTGCAGCCAGAGCTGTGCCGATCCGAAGCCAGGAGCCAGGTGCTTCCTCCTGGTCTCCCATGTGTTTGCAGGGTCCAAGCACTTGGACGATCCTCCACTGCCTTCTCGGCCACAGCAGAGAGCTGGAATGGAAGAGGAGCAACCGGGACAGAATCTGGTGCCCCAACTGGGACTAGAACCCAGGGTGCCGGTGCCGCAGGCAGAGAATTAGCCAAGTGAGCAGTGGCGCCGGCAATGGCAGATATAACCTTAACCCAGTGATTGAATCATCATCCATCATGAGACAGATCAAAATCATGTGCTACCAACAGGATGCAGTGAGAACACAGCAATTCCTTGTGTGCTACTGCTGCTAAAGATGCATAACCTACAGCCAACCCTGAAAAAGACCTTAGCAAAGAGATACTGAGGAACACTCCATAAACTATCTGGTCTGCATGCTTCAACATAAAGATCCTACAAGTCAATGAAAGTCTAAGCAACTGTTCCAAATAAAACCAAAGAGCCACAGCACCTAAAGGTAATGTGTGATTCTGAACTGGAACTTTCTGAAATAAACAATATAATTTGGACCCCAAGTAGGCTGAACTGGAGGTTGTGGATTAGATGTTAGTGAAGTCCTAATGCCAGAGTTCTCATGGTAATGGCTACAGCATTGCAATTACAAAAAGAAATGTTCCACTTTGCAAGAAATTAACTAATGTATCCAGGGATGATGGAGCCTCCTCCTCACATGATTCAAGGGGAACGTTTTCTATACCTCACTTAAAATTTTCACAAAAGTTTCAGATTTTTTCAAAGTTTAAAAGAAAAAAAAAAGTATACCCCCCCAAAAAAAAGAAGAAAATTGTTTATACTGGTTTATAATCAATATTCCACAGAATGATAAAAAAAATTCATCAGGATAATCATCATAATTACATAATGGTAATTATTTTCACATTTTCTTTCTTCTCTACAACATGATAAATAATATGTTTCTCTACCTAGAACATTTACACACCCAAGAAAGAAAAAGACACAGACTCTTTCTGCTGTTTCAACACTTGTGCTGTTTTGGTTCTGATAGGGCCCACGGGTCTATTTTGTCAGAAATGCAACACTACGGGATGAAGATGCATGTGCTCAATGGAGGAAAATGTGCCCAGAGGTAGCCTCAATGTACACAGATAGCTAAGAACTTGTGATCTAAAGTTCTGAACTTGAATCATGATTTTACTTGTACCAGCTCTGAGAAGTTAAGCAAGCTACATAGGCTTTTTAAAAATTATTATTTTCTTATTTATTCAAAAGGCAGGGTGGCAGAGGGAGAGGGAGAAACACACACACATGGAGAGAGAGAGAGAGAGAAAAAATTAATTTAATCTGCAGATTGACTTCCCAAATGCCTGCAAAAACCAATATGAGGTCAGGCTGAAGCCAGGAGTCAAGAACTATATAAAGATGTCCCAAGTACTTGAGCACCATAATCTGCAGCCTCCCAGCATCATTAGCAGGAAGCTGGGTCTGAAGCAGGGAGTAGCCAGGACTCAAACCAGGCACTCCTCTGTGGGATGTGAATGCCCCAAGGCACAACTTGTCCTCCTGTGCCACAATGCTCACCTCAAATTACTTATGCTTAGTTTTCTCATCTATGAAATGAGAATAATAATTATCATAAAAGATAACTGTGGGCCGGTGCCATGGGTCACATGGCTAATCCTCCACCCGCAGTGCCGGCACCCCGGATTCTAGTCCTGGTTGGGGTGCCAGGTACTAGTCCCAGTTGCTCCTCTTCCAGTCCGGCTCTCTGCTGTGGCCCGAGAAGGCAGGGGAGGGTCGTCCAAGTGCTTGGGCCCTGCACCCCATGGGAGACCAAGAGAAGCACCTGGCTCCTGCCATCGGATCAGCGCGGTGCGCCGGCCGCTGTGCGCCAGCCATGGTGGCCATTGGAGGGTGAACCAATGGCAAAAGGAAGACCTTTCTCTCTGTCTCTCTCACTGTCCACTCTGCCTGTCAAAAAATAAAAAATAATAATAATTAAAAAAATGAAGAAGATAGGGAGGGAAGAAATATGGTATGTACCATCAATGGAATATTATTCAACCTTAAAAAACAGAAAGACATCCTTGGGCTGGCCCCCAATGGCCGCCGTGGCTGGCGCACTGCAGCTGGTGCACCACAATGATCCGATGGCAGGAGCCAGGTGCTTATCCAGGTCTCCCATGCAGGTGCAGGGCCCAAGCACTTGGGCCATCCTCCACTGCACTCCCAGGCCATAGCAGACAGCTGGCCTGGAAGAGGGGCAACTGGGACAGAATCCGTAGCCCTGACCAGGACTAGAACCTGGTGTGCCAGCGCCACAAGGCGGAGGATTAGCCTAGTGAGCCGCGGTGCTAGCCACAGCTCCTGTTTTAACCTTTTCAGATATTAGGAAACTCTTCTATTTGTCTGCCCTTGAAAGAAAGGGCATTGCCCTCAGAGACTTGACTCAAGCTCTGGAACTCTCTCAGCACCCAGCTACAAATCGTAACTCAGTGGCAAGAGGGTGGCCTCCCTACCTTGAGGCATTGGCATCCACAGCCCTTTTACTAGAAGAGGCTTCAAAACTGAGATTGGATCAAGGAATGATTGCTTACACTCCCACCAGGGACCTGAAACCTTGAGCTCCCAGGCTCTTCCACTGGGTCTCAAACCCCTGAGCTGAACATCAAACCATGCCAAACCCTCAACCCTACTACCTTACAGACACATCCAAACCCAGAATCGAATCCTTACTCAAATATTCCTGTATGGTGAACTATAGAGGCCATAAATAACTACCACAATCAACATAGCCCAGGGCCCAAGCCTACCTTCATGGGCCATACCTACCCCAACATTGTGCCTGGGGACTGGATACAGTTTAAAGATCTCCCACAGGACAAGAAACCATTGAAACCTGCCTGGACCATACCTCATCAAGTCCTTCTGACAATGTCAACAGCAAGCTTTTCCTCATGGATCTACCTCTCCAGGGCCTGCACTGCTTCTCTCCTGGAGGACGACCCAGCCAAGAACTGCAGCTGCAAACCTATCGGAGATCTGTGCCCACTGTTCAGACAGCACTCAGGTGACACCCACCCAAACTCTCCACACTCATGAACGTGGCTCTCCTCTCACAACTACACTGTAAGAGTCTCTCAAAGGAGTTTTCTCTACATTTCCCTTACAGCACGAACCTTTGTCTCTCAAATCATAATGAAATACCTTTCAACTAGAAAATGCTATAAAATCACCAATACATTACATAAATTAATACTGATATTTTTTCTAATACATAATTAATTCAAAAACTGTTTTCAGCATTTGAGACTAAACTTGTCTGGATTAATGATTAGTATCAGTGGAGGAAAAACACTCTTGAACCAATTTTAACAAAGAATGATGATAATAAAAGTAAAGCAATGATCATTTAAGAGGTTATATAAAATATTTATTATTATACTTAGTAATTTTTTCTGTATATTATCTCATTATTCAACACATGAATGGGAGGGACCCTAATTTTCTCAAATGAGAAAAGCAAAGTGATTGAACTGTACGTCTTTTTTTTTTTTTTTTTTTTTTTTTTTTTTTTTTTTTTTTTAACAGGTAGAGTTATAGACAGTGAGAGAGAAAGGTCTTCCTTCCGTTGGTTCACTCCCCAAATGGCTGCTACGGCCAGCACTGTGCCAAACCGAAGCCAGGAACCAGGTGCTTCCTCCTGGTCTCCCATGCGGGTGCAGAGGCCCAAGCACTTGGGCCATCCTCCACTGCACTCCCGGGCCACAGCAGAGAGCTGGACTGGAAGAGGAGCAACTGGGACTAGAACCTGGCGCCCATATGGGATGCCAGCGCCACAGGTGGAGGATCAACCAAGTGAGCCACAGTGCCAGCCCCAAACTGTATGTCTTAAAGGAAAATCTTTTTTTAATTTCTCAGTTGTGCAAGAAAGTTGTGCACTTTGTGCACAGCACCACACAGCCATGTTACTGGAGTTCCCAAGGGGAGAGGACACAGCACCTTATCCTTACTCCCCACCCACCAACTTCATGGACAGTCCACCCTAGGGGACAGGGTTCTACTACTAAAGTCCATGTTTACAGACAGAACTAAAGTTTCAAACATAATCTGCTAGTGGGTAGTGACTAAAACTGAATGAAATTGCTGAGGCAATCAATTGTTTTTTTCAAGACAGATTTACTTTCTTACCAGGCAACAGAAATTCCAAATACCTTTTGAAGTCCAGGCTGTTTAGGGGACACAGTCACTTTCACAAAAAATTATCTGGGAAAGCACAGCAGCGCAGCATCCCTGATAATGCAGCCAGAAAGGCAGTGGAGGATGGCCCAAGCGCTAGGCCCCAACACCCAGATGGGAGACCTGGATGGAGTTCCAGGCCCCTGGCTTCCATCTGGTGCAGCCCATTGGGGAGTGAACCAGTGGATGAAAGCTCTCTCGCTCTCTCTGCCTGTCAAATAAATCTTTTTTTTTTTTTTTTTTGACAGGCAGAGTGGACAGTGAGAGAGAGAGACAGAGAGAAAGGTCTTCCTTTGCCGTTGGTTCACCCTCCAATGGCTGCCGCGGTCGGCGCGCTGCGGCCGGCGCACCGCGCTCATCCGATGGCAGGAGCCAGGTGCTAGGTGCTTTTTCCTGGTCTCCCATGGGGTGCAGGGCCCAAGCACTTGGGCCATCCTCCACTGCACTCCTGGGCCACAGCAGAGGGCTGGCCTGGAAGAGGGGCAACCTGGACAGAATCCGGTGCCCCGACCGGGACTAGAACCTGGTGTGCCGGCGCCGCAAGGCGGAGGATTAGCCTGTTGAGCCACGGCGCCAGCCAAATAAATCTTCTTTAAAAAGTTTCTGTAGGGGCTGGCACTGCGGCATAGCAGGTAAAGTCATCACCTGCAATGCTTGCATCCCATATGGGAGCTGGTTCGAGTCTCAGCTGCTCTATTTTTGATCCAGCTCTCTGCTATCGCCTGGGAAAGCAGCAGAAGATGGCCGAAATCCTTGGGCCCCTGCACCCACTTGGGAGACCCGGAAGAAGCTCCTGGTCCCTGGCCTCGGATGGGCACATCCCCAGCCTTTGCAGCCAACTGGGGAGTGAACCAGCGGATGTAAGACATCTCTCTCTCTCTCTGCCTTTGCCTCTCTGTAACTCTGCCTTTCAAATAAATAAATAAATCTTTTTTTAAAAAAAAGTATGTGTACATGTATGTTATATTAACATACAGCCAATTTCCCCCAAATTCTTTCTCAACACTGATGTTATCATTTATCTAACAGTTACTAGGTACTGGTAGCTTTGGGATCCGCAAGGAGGAAGACCTATACTTCCGGGAACTGAGAAGTCCCTACCTGTACTTGTGGGGAAGAAAAGTCCTTGTCAAGGTGCCTGCGGGTGCCTAAAGGTCAACCAATGAGGATCAGACCCGCCTCAACCTTTAACCCCCATGCCCTGAATCTATAAAAGGAGCTCTCCCAATCTCTGATGCATGACTTCCCAGGCCGCCTGCTCTGTTGCTCTGTTGGGGCTGTGGAACCTCGCCCAGGAGTGGAATCCCAATAAAAGCCTGTGAATTAATCGATTTGTCTGCCTGGGAAGATCTGTTACACGCCGGACACCTTGCAGGTACCCACAATGCACCAAAAATTTACCCTTTCATTTCATCTCCAAGCTACCTAATACCACAATAACAGTGGCCCAAAGCCACACAGCTAAGTTGAAGATCCAAGATAGAGAGCCAGCCAAGTTGTAAGCACTGTTCATCTTTGGTTGCACCGTGGTTTGACTTTCTGAATTACAAAATTTCCACATTTTCGGGAATCTGAACTAAGTTTTCTTGCCAGCATCACCTGAACTAATCTCAGAAGGATTAAAAATGGCAAAGTAATTCAGGTGCTTCCACAAAGCTTTGGACAGCTAATAAAACACACACAGTTTGGAACATCAAGGCGGCGGCAAGACTGCTCTGGCAGCAGCCCCAGCACTTTGGGTTCCAGTGGAGACACGCGATGAAACCACACAGGTTCCCCGCAAAGGGAGGGAGGCAAGGTTTTTTTCTGGTTTTGTTTTGAGTTTGGTTCGGTCTTTGGGTTTTTCAGTCAGCGAACTAGAAAGGGAAAAGACGGGTTGGAAAGAAATCTAATCCCTTCCTCCGCTTCCAGACGCGAGGCTTGGGCGCCCAGGCCCGCGGCGCCAACGCGCACTCGCGGGTCGGCCTCTGCGCGGGTCGGCGCCCCAGCGGCCGCCACCGCTTCCCGCCCCGGCCCAGGCTACGGGCGGCCGCGAGCCCCGCGCTAGGCTCTGCGGTGCGGGACGCGACGGAGGGAGGAAGGCGACCCACGGGACCCCTTACCGAGCTCGGTACCCGGGTTGCGCGCGGACATGGCGCGGCCGCTCCGGAGCTGCGGCTGGAGGGCGCCCGCCTCGCCTCGGTGCTCCACGCTTCCTCCTTCCCGTCCGCCCCGCGCCCGTGCCCGCGCTCGCCCCGCCCCCGAACCCGGCCCCGAACTCAGAGAGGGAAGCCGCCACACGCTGCTGCCCCGGGGCTTCGCCAGGAGCTCCACCACTCTCCAGCTCCTCCAGATTCCTGCTTTAAAACACTGCTGGGGCCCACATCACACATGGGAGTGCCAGCATTCCAGCCCCTACAGTGCTCCCTGGGTTGTGATGGTGCAAGTCCCTGGGGCCCTGCCACCCACGTGGGAGACCTGGATTGGGTTCCCAGCTCTGGCTTTGGCCTGCCAAGCCTGAGCTGTTGCGTGCATTTGAGTAGTGAACCAGAGGATGGAAAATTTTTCTGCCTTTCAAATAGCAACAACAAACAATTTGCCAACTGTGTTTTGTTGTGGTAATAGGGATCCCCAAATTACGTTGTGACCGAGAGCCCTGACTGGGCTCAGAAAAAACCCTCGAGCTGTACCTAGTCCAGGTTCTCCTTTTCAACGTTTCCTTACAACCTGGGAACATGAATAAGAAAAGGATTTACTGAAACACAGATAGCACATGCTCAGATGGGAGTATAGAGAACTGCCCCCTAACCAGGCTAGGGTATTCTCCTTTTGTAGGGTAGGACCTGGTTGAAAGCCCAAATAAGACAGGATTTGGAGTGGGGCTGTAGTGCACGTGGTGGTATCTGGGAAGGTGTCATGGCACCTGGTGCCTGCTGTAAGGTGAGGCTTGGCTTCATGAGGAGTGCATGTAGACGACAGGATTTGGGTAGTACACAGCGCTCGGGTGCTGGTAGTCCTGCCCTGCTCACATCACCCTCCATGGAGAGGATGGCTTCTGTGCTCAGTATAATTGGAAGTGTCTTCCTGGTCTGATATGATTTGGTGCTGGGTTAGAGGCTTATTTCAACACTGCTGAAGATGAGAAACATGTAACTTTAATATTGTGTTGACTATGAATAAAAGGGCAAAATAGAGAAGGGATACAGAAGGGTTACCCGTTGCAGACGTTTAGGGAAGAGTGGGGAAGTAGCAGAAATAGTAAGGAAGAAGGCCTTGAGACAGAAATGAAGCCACTGTGGCGAGAGCAGCACAAGCCAGGGGAAAATGGAAAGCTCACAGAAGGCAGGAGGCAGACATCGTGAAAACCCAGTGTAGCGGAAGCCATTACTCAGGAAACAAGGCAGTCTCTCCATAGCCTAAAGCCATGGCCTTTCTTACAGTGATGGCGAGGACAAGGGTCAGGACTGTCACTGGTGGTTCTTTTTCACAGATGGAGTGATGAATTAATGCTTCAGAGAGGTCAAAGCAGGCATGGTAAGCAGTTATTTACAAAAGTTCCAAGGGATGAACTGGCCAGTCCTGAGAAAACGTGGGCCCCCGCAGGAGTACTAAAGTGAATTTAAAAGTACATTCCAAGGTGGGGGTTGGGGGGGGGGTTGGGCCAGTGGAGAGACATGGCACCTTTTCTTCCTGGTTTGGGGCTTTCATCCCAAGTCTGAGGAGCATTGACTATTGATGTGGCCATGGCACTCATAATTGGCATTTGTGATTGACATCTGGGAGTTGCATAACTTTGGGCTCTCTGCATGTGGCTGTAAACTACTTTCCTGGTTTGGCTGAGCTCCCCATTTACCAGGATAACTCTAACCATAAGCTAAAGTGCACAGTGAATAGTCTTTGCTGGGTGCTGGTGGGGAGCACGCTTCCTGGCTCCAGCCAGTCACTCAAGCCTAAATCATCTACCAGACAGAAGTCACGAAGGCACTGCAAGAGACCATGTGAGAAATATTTAGCCGGTCTAAGGTGGTAACTATGGAAATGAAGCAAAACGCAGATTCAAAACAGCCCACAGGGCTCACACGTAAACTGGACATGGCAAGTGAGAAGCAAAAAGGAGTTATGAACAAGTGAGGTTGAGGGAAAAACAGGTTTGGTTGAAAATCATATTTGTGTTAAGGTAAGTAATCTGTGAGGCTTATCATAAAGATTAGGTGAAACAATGAACTATGCCACTAAACTGGTGCTCTGAGGAAGGCTGAATATACCATTTGGGAAATATCAGAAGACAAATGCTACAATATTCTTTTTACCAGAGAAAAGTAGAAAAGATAGCCCAGATTTGCTATCATGAAGGAACTGGCAGGGCCTGGCACTGCAGCACAGAAAGTTAAGCCAGCATCCCATAATGGAGTGCCTATTTGAGTCTCAACTGCTCCACTTTCAATCCAACTAATGGCTCATGGGGCTGGGAAGGCAGTGGAAAATGGCCCAAGCACTTGGGCCTCTGCCATCCATGGGAGGAGATCAGAGTGGATTTCCTGACTCCTGGCTTCTGCCTAACCCAGATCTTGCTGTTGTGGTCACTTGGCAAGTGAACCAACAGACAGAAGCACTCTCTCATCTTGCCTTTTAAATAAATCTTAAGGAATTTGCAAATACAGGGTAAGATATAAGGAAACCAGGAGTGTTTTCATAGAAGCAAAGAAAATAAGCTGCTTGAAAAATAAAGATTCAATTATTGGATGCTATGGAATGTTACAAGATGAGAGTAAGTCACCACTGGATTGGAAGCATTAGAACTACAATGAGACTTCTGGCAAGTGCAATTTTGCGGGAATTTGAGCATTTTGTTAAAGTAAATTTATTTTACCATTGCAAAGTGTGGTAGGCAGGCCAATAGTTCCTTTAGTCCCCTGTAAATACCCTACTTTGTATGGAAAAAGGGACTTTGCAGATATGATTAAAGGTCTTGAGCTGCGAAGATCATTCTGGATTATCCAGGTGGGTCCAAAGCACCGATACACATCCTCCTGGGTGAAAAGGGGTAGGAAAGTCTGAGTCAGAGACCTCAAGACTCCATGCTGCTGGCTTTGTAGACAGAGGTGGGAACGTGGAGCCAATGAATGCAGTTAGCTCCCAGAAGCTGAAAAAGGCAAGGGAAGTCTTAGAGCCTCCAGAAGAAATGCAGCTCTGCCAACACCTTTTTTTTTTTTTTTTTGACAGGCAGAGTGGACAGTGAAAGAGACAGAGAGAAAGGTCTTCCTTTTGCCATTGGTTCACCCTCCAATGGCAGCAGCACAGATCCGAAGGCAGGATCCAGGTGCTTTTTCCTGGTCTCCCATGGGGTGCAGGGCCCATGCACTTGGGCCATCCTCCACTGCACTCCCTGGCCACAGCAGAGAGCTGGCCTGGAAGAGGGGCAACCAGGACAGAATCCAGCGCCCCGACCGGGACTAGAACCTGGTGTGCTGTCGCCGCAAGGCAGAGGATTAGCCTACTGAGCCACGGCGCCGGCTGCCAACACCCTTTTGGCTCAGATTTATTTCTGACTTAGGAAGTTTCAAACTGTAAGATAATAAATTTGTTTTAAGCCATTTTGTGGTAATTTGTTACAGTAGCAACAGAAAACCAATAAAGAGTAATATGTTTTAGACTTTAATGAAAACTAAGTAGAATAAATGTCAACTTGCAGCAGGCATTTGGCCTCAAGAGTTAGGACTGGAGCACTGGATTTGAGACCTGGTTTCACTCCTGATTCCACCTTACTGTTAATGTGCATCAAGAGATAGCAAGCGATGGTTGAGGTAGCAGGGTTCCTTCCACTCACGTGGGAGACTCAGTTCAGGCTCCTGGCTTCATCCTGACCTAGCTCTGGCTGTTGCGGGCATTTGGGGAGTGACCCAGTACATAGAAGCTTGCTCTCTGTTGTATCTCTAAAGAAAAATATGTAAATCTTGATTTTAATCTAGAGTACATCAGACTGGGGATATGCAACACTGAAAATAAATACTGTTGCAGAGGATCAGAAATATATCTGACCACATACATACACACATACAGACATATATACTGACCACATAAAACCACCTCCAGGCTAGTGTTGTGGTGCAGCAGGTTAAGCCACTGCTTTGAATGCCAACATCCCAATCTGGAGTACTGGCTACTATGCTGCTAATCCAGCTTCCTGCTGATATACCTTGGAGAAGAGCAGGTGGCCCAAGTCCTTGGGCCCCTGCTGCCCATGTGGAAGACAAGGAAGGAGTTTCAAGCTCCTGGTTTCAGCCTAGGCCAGCCGTGGCTGTTGCAGCCATTTGGGGAATTAACTAGCAGATGAAAGATATCTGTCTCTCCCTCTCTCTTGCTTAGTCATTCAAAAATAATTTTTTTTTTTTTTTAAATAAGGGCCACTCCCCATGAGACCCTATGTGGGTCATTAGCTGGTTCCTCTGAAATACTTCTCTTGGCCCTGTAAGGCTGTCAAAGTCTACAGTGCTTTCTTCTGCTTCAGAAAAAATTCCTCAAAAGTGAATCTTATATTTTGGTTGGTTCTTTTGCTTTTAAGTAAGGTCATTCATAAGGTCAATCAGGAAAGAAAAAGCAAACTGGCAGAGAAGTTATTCATTGCACAGAAATCTAACTAATAACCCTTCCACGTTTTAAAAAATAATTACAAGTTTAAATTTACTTGACCCAATTTATTAGAAAGTTGACCAAAAAAGGCTATTATTTGAAAGCAACCTGTAATTAAAGGATGAGGTAAAATAAATTTTGATAAGACTCTGAAGGTTTAGTTATCCCATTTTCATAAGTTCATTTCTGTACACACAGAGTTACATTAATGTGCATTAATGATTACTCAATTTTAGTAGGTTCTTGGGGGGCTAGATTTCAGATTTCTACTAGCTTCCTGCTTCTTTTTTTTTTCCTTACAACTTGCATGCAATATTTTGATAAAGTCATTAAAATACAAGTCAAGATTTTTATCCAGCCATGAAAGGAAGGTAAATTCAACTCCAGCAAAAGACATAAATTTCAAAAATTCAGTACAAGTAACTTAATTTCAAAATTAGGAAACAACATTCACTACAGATTCCTCAAGCAAACTGCCTTTTGCTATGGTTACAATGTAGAAAAATGTTCAGGCTATTTCTAGATATATCTATCAGTTTTTCCCAAAGAAACAAACACTGTTTTGTTTTAGAGACATTTTATTTAGACAACTAAAAACAATTAGATGTTCTGAAGCAGGTACAATGAAAAGAAATCAAACCAGTTACTTTATCATGTATTCCCTCTTCTTTGCAAGTAAAGAAAAGGAAAAAAAAGCATTCTGCTTTAAGGGAAAGTCAGAAAAATAGGCCAATATATTTTTCTTTTCCATAATAACATAAACAGCTACAAGAAATCTAATTGTAATAAGAGAAATTGGATGTTGGCTTGCACGTATTCATTAAAAAGACAACAGGCTGTTGTATTATAAGAGCATAACTCCACCTGCCTTCGTCAGATACTCCTGAGTTTTCACTTACAGGTAACACCACGTTAGTTGTTCCAAAACTCAAGCTAATTCATATCCCCCATTATTTACTGCTGTGGTTGGCCTAAGCAGAGAGTAACTCTGGGAGGCTGACGCTTTTCTCTGCTTGCTCATCTTAGTCCATAAACTGTATATTATCTGTGGTAAATGCTTCATGCTCAGGCCTTTACTTCAGGAGTTGAAGAATAGATGGAATCTGAATTCTCTGAAGCAATTTCTTCTACAATTAAAAAACATACATTAGTTTAACAAAGAAGCAACTCTAAACTTCTATATAAAAAGTAAAGATCTTTTGAAGAAGAACTGTGGTGAGGGAGGAGAAAAAGTTAACAACTACACATGCCTTCAATGACTAAACTCATGCCACTGAAAAAACAAGGAAGAACACGTTCATGGTTACAATCATAACTTAACTTCCCATGGTCACAGTTTCTGGACTAAATTTTCAACAACTCTAGCTATCCAATGAACACTGAATTAAACTCATCTCTTTAAAAGATATGGCTTTTTCCTTTAGTGATTCAAACCTCAATATTTAATGCTATTCAAAATCAAAACATTAACCGTCAAACATTAAGTTTTTACTTAATAAAGAAAAATTCCTCGTAAATGCTAAATCTCTTCCCAAGTTCCCCCTTCAATCATCACACCCAGTTTGTCATGCCAGCAATCTCGAATCTTCCTTATCATACTTCTAATGTACATCTAATAAACTCACCAAGTTTTATCAATTCTAAAAGTAAAGACTCTCCTTCATCTACCTTTTTCTGTTCTCAAAGCTGTTCCCCAATTCTAAACCAAGGATTGTTCATCTAGAATGCAGTGACACCTATCTGGTCTATGTTTACTCTTGTTTTCACAATTTATTAATTATTATTCTTAAAATTCAAGGGTTTCTCATTGTACTTGGAATAAAACTCAAGTCTTAAAATAGCAAACGAGGCTCTGAATGATCTAGCTTCTCCAGCCACACTATGCCCTTGCTTTTTGACTGCAAACAACGAATTTCTTGTGGTTCCTCCTATGCTGTGCTCCTTTCTGCTTCTGAGCCTTTGTTTCTTTCATGCTGTCAACTTCCCTGCTCTGCTCATACTACCTGTGTCACTCGTTACCTGAGTCATTCTGCTAATCCTCAGGTCCAAGTTTAAATGTTATTTCTCCTAGAAGCTTTCTCTTACTGCCCTTAAAACTGTAGTCATGCGTTTAAATACTGTGCTAAAACAACATCTGTCTCCTAGGTTATACTCTAAGTTCTATAACAATAACATGCCTACACTGTACCTCAGTGCCTACTACATAGTAAACACCTACTACATAGTTTAAAGACTTAGTTTATAAACATGTAAATATATAACTCTATAAACCTTCCATTATTAAATACTTCTATGTTCAGATTTAGGATTCTTTTTCCAATGAGTATATAACAAATGAATGACTGAAAGCAGTCACTCTAATATTAAGAGTTTACCTAGCTCCTCTTCAGCTGTCTCTGGGAAATTGATCTTCGGCTTGGCCAGCTCACCACTGTCTTCTTCTATGGAAAGATAAGCAATGATGATTGATTATGGCAATGATGACTGATGATGTCAGTATCTCAAGTAATTTTTAGTAAGAAGAGTAAGACAAGATTACAACAAGCAATGAGTTACAAAATATAATAGGAACAATTCCTTTTTATATAACTGTGGTTCTATAATAGTATGTCTTTTCTCAAAAATTACTTTTAGGTTCTTACTGTAGCTCCTCTGGGATCAGTAATCAAGATATCATGTCTAGCTTTCTGGCAAGGATCAGTAATACTATTCAGAGATTAGATACATTTACCTGTAAATTTTTTATATTGTCCACAAATAAATTTTGAATTAGTGCCATTCCACTCACCAAATGAGCTAGTGTAAAAAATTTAGGAACAAGGGCCAGCACCGTGGCATAGCAGGCTAAGCTTCTGCTGCAGAGCTGGCATCCCAGATGGGCACTAGTTTGTGTGCCAGCTACTCCTCTTCTAAACCAGCTCTCTGCTATGGCCTGAGGAATCAGTAGAAGACAGTCTAACTGCTTGGGACCCTGTACCCACGTCGGAGACCCAAGAAGCTCCTTGCTCTTGGCTTCGGATCAGCCCAGGTCCAGCCATTACGGGCATTTGGAGAGTGAACCAGTGGATGGAAGACCTATCTCTCTGTCTCTCCCTCTCTGTCTGTAACTCTCTGAAATAAATAAAATCTTTTAAACTAATTTTGGAACAGAATAGACTGTACAACAAAAAATTTAAATAAACAAAAATACACAGTGGCCAGTTTATAATGATGAACTAGCCTTAAACCATTTGATTTAAAATCTATAGAAAACAAAAACACTAAAATAGAATTACTGGTGAAAACTAAAGACAAAGTCATTCATAACTCTGAATAAAAATTCTTACCAGGAAGCACACATTTCCAAAGGCCGTATGTCTTTCCTACCACAGTTTGCCACAGTCTCAGTGTTCCATCTTCAGAGCCACTGGCATACAGTTCTCCATCAGGACTAAATCTCACACAGTGAATAGGACCAAAGTGTCCTTTGTAGGATTCTTAAAAAGAATAGAAAGGTAATGAAACACTATTATTTGAGAGATGTAAAATTCTTAAGGCCAAATGTAAAGAATGTGCCAAATTAAAAATAATTTCCATCACTAAGATGGAAGATGCCTACTATTTCTCCCTAAGACTACCCTTTCCCAAATCTAGCACACGTTATAGTTTCAGATTATCTCTCTAAAAAAGAAAATAGGGCTTCAGATTCCTTTAAGGATGAAGAGGGAATAAATAAAAATCCCACAAACTGTATTAAAAGTAGACTTAAAGCAACAGTTCACTCTCAACTTCCAAATCCTAAATTCACCACCTACTGACCAGGGAATTAAGTTTATTATGAAAACAGAGAACCACCAGATGGAGCTCTTTTACACGCTTTCCCTCTTAATTTCCTACCAAGCTCTCTACATTCCAATAATCATTTTGTCACACATAATGTTGAGATACAGTATCACAACAATCCTTAAATTTTAATCTGTAGAACCCAAAAAGAAATATGTCGTTGGTCATATCCTGACTTATGAAGCTTTCTCATTTACTTTCTAATGTCTCACCACCTTAGTCTTTACAAAAGCTCTACTAGACCAATGTTCCTGCTCCATGCCCCATCTGCACAACCGGAGAAGAGAAAAGCTATGATAACAGAAAGAACATGAGGCTACAGAAAGAGAATGATCTGATATTTACTACCTAAGTCCTCAGATCTCAGGCAAATAATTCATTTCTTTCATCTTGGAAAAGGAATAAAACATGTGATGACAACATTCTAAAACTGATAAGAACAATGGAAAAGAATCTCTTTTTTAAAGTTCACTGATACTGAACCAATAAAGGATGAACCACAAGCAATTAAAAAAGATACTATATGGGGGCTGACGCTGTGGCGTGGCAGGTAAAGCCATCGCCTATAGTGCCGACATCCCCTGTGGGCACCAGTTCAAGTCCCAGCTGCTCCTCTTCCGATCCAGCTCTCTGCTATGGCCTGGGAAAGTAGTGAAAGATAGCCCAAGTCCTTGGGCCCCTGCATCCACATGGGAGACCTAGAAGAAGCTCCTGGCTCCTGGCTTTGAACATGCACAGCTCTGGCTGTTGCAGCCATCTGGGGAGTGAACCAGTGGATGGAAGACCCCCGCCTCTCTCCCTGCCTCTGCCTCTCTGTAACCCTGCCTTTCAAATAAATCAATTAAAAAAAAAAAAAAAAAAAAAAAAAGAGAGATACTACATGGTCCATTCACCACGATACCTCACACAACTCAAATCTATCAGCTTTCCCAAAGAAACAAAACTTAAAACTCTCCCTTCGTGAGGAACTATTATCATGAAAATGGTACCAAAACTTAGCTGCCAAAAAAAGAATAAAACTCTCCAAGTTAGATTCTTAAAGGCATCCCTGTAAGATGCTATAGTACCCTTCTCCAATATCCTCTATACAGAATCTTAGGGATTCTGAACTTAGCAAAAAGGAATGGTGGCCAGCTCACTGGGCCAAGCACACCATACTTTGGAAAAAATGAATTTCCCTGGGTCTATTTAATACATAAGTTTGACATAAGATTCTCCCCTCCCCATGAAGCCTGAAAATCACTACACAATATTACAGAACAACATGATAAGGATGAATTTCAGGTAAAAGAAAAAGACAACACTAAATTCAGCATATTTTGCTTATAGATCTATAAAAGTTCCTATCTAAAATGGATAAATACTTTTCACTTCTAAACATCAAGGTTTAGTTGGATGAAAAATATGCTTCCAACATGGTATATACATAAATGAAACATTAATTTTTGGAACTCAGCATTTGATAAAAGGAAAAAGGAGAATAACTTACCTAACTCTTCCCCACTATTATAATCATACTTATAAAGTTTAAAATCTTCACCACCTGCAACAAGAAATTCTTTCTCAGGATGAAGAGATGCAGAATTGATGGTTGCAGGAGCTTCGAAGGATTTAATTGGGTCCAAACTGGAAAAAATTTAAATAATATTTACAAATTCTGAATAAATAATGTAAACGATTATAGTTAAACTGTTCCTAAATTCTGACACAAGGACCAATTAAATATTCAAACACAAACAATGATGTTTAAAAAAAATACTAAATAAGGGTTGGCATTGTGGCAAATGGTTCAGGCTATTGCTTGCAACAGCTTAACAGGTTGAGTTCCAGCTGCTCTGCTTCAGCTTCCTGCAAACACACCCAAGAAGGCATCAGAAGATCTTCCAAGTACTCAGGCTCCTATGGGCAGTGACCTGGATCGAGTTCCTGACTCTTGACTTCAGCCTGGCCCAGAACTGGTTGCTACAGCCATTTGGGGAATGAGCCAGTCGATGGAAAATCTCTCTATCATTTTAGACTTTACCACTCCTCCTCTGCCTTTCAAAAACAAAACAAAACAAGAAAAAACAAACAAACAAAAAAGACTTGATAATGTTATTAGCAAAAAAGGTGCCTAAGGATCCTGTGCCCACCTGGAGTTCATTTCAGGAATATAAAGACATTTCAAGAGGGATACCCACATCTTGAGCAGCAGATGTTATCCTGGAAATAAGTTTCTCTGCTAATTAAAACTGCATGGAAAATGTTGGGATTTTTGCTTTAAAAAAATTTATTCGGTATTGTTTTTCCTTCAACAGGCACACATTGCTTTTGTAAACAGATAAAGGTTTTACAGTAGGTAATGAATTACTCTAACATAAAGGATTATATGTATGTTATTCTCAATTGTGAGGGTTTAAGCTTTTGCAACAAGAAAATGCTATAAATATGAACCTGTGAAAAACAGCTGTTTTTATTATCATGTAGTAAAAGAATGACTAAAATTTGAGGCCACAGTTACATATGAAAAAAATCAATGCATAGTAACAGCTTCAGCTGAAGAATCAGTTAGTTTGGAGACTGCTCTTTTTCAGTTCAATCCTGAAAATGATGAAAGGCCTCAAATACACAACATACCATTTAGGCTCTTAAAGTCACTCCTCTGTTCCCATCACCTCATAATATAAAGCATGAAAATTAAAGTCGCCTTGACTTACTCAGGGTCACTTGTTGGCTCAACTGTTCATTTATTTATTTATTTATTTATTTTTTACAGGCAGAGTGGACAGTGAGAGAGAGACAGAGAGAAAGGTCTTCCTTTTGCCGTTGGTTCACCCTCCAATGGCCGCCGCGGCCGGCGCGCTGCGGCCGGCGCACCGCGCTCATCCGATGGCAGGAGCCAGGAGCCAGGTGCTTTTCCTGGTCTCCCCAAGGGGTGCAGGGCCCAAGCACCTGGGCCATCCTCCACTGCACTCCTGGGCCACAGCAGAGGGCTGGCCTGGAAGAGGGGCAACCGGGACAGAATCCGGCGCCCCAACCGGGACTAGAACCCGGTGTGCCGGCGCCGCAAGGCGGAGGATTAGCCTGTTGAGCCACGGCGCCGGCCGGCTCAACTGTTCAATAGGGGGTGGTTGTTGTGGAGCAGTAGGTTAAGCCACAGATTAGGTTACCTTCCCTTATTTCATTTCTGAGTGCCATTTCCAGCCCTGGAATCCCCACTTCCAATCCAGCTTCCTGCCACTGCATCCTAGGAGGCACCAGGTGATAGCTTAAGTGCCTGGGCCCCTGCTACCCTTGCTGGAGACCCAGATGGAATACTGGACTCCCGGTTTCAGCCTAGCCCGGGTTTGGTTATTGTGGGTATTTGGGGAGTGAATCAGCAGATGGAAGGAAGACAGATAGATCTCCCTTTCCTCCCCTACCAACCCCATTGTCACCTTCTCACTCTTGCTGTGCCTTAAAGTACATGAAAATATATATTTTTAAAGACAGTTATTCAATAGGTCAGCAAATCTCTGCCACTAAAATGGAACTTGGAACAACATTCTCCAGTAGGACTGCATGTTGTACGGCTCCAAAAGAGAACAATATGGTTGTACAGTTTGATGTGGCTGGGATACAGCATTCTATTATCATCAATTCATGTGTGTGTGTACCTCCTTTACATTCTGAATTGCTTTACTCCAATTTTAATCCTTTCTTTTTCCCTTCCATTCAGTGAACCTTAGCACTGCAAATGGCACTGTAGACAAAATGTCAGAACTGCTGGTCTCATGTTGTATAATCCTTGTGGAAATCAACAAGTTATAAGTGACACATATAACTAAGAACTTTAGACTCATTACTACCCTTGGAACTGATAATAGTACTTATAAGATTCTAAGGAAACACTGAGAAATAAGCATCTCACTCACTGCAGGCTTAAAACAGGGCACTGATAATTTATTGTAATTCACAATGCAATGTATCTAGCAAATCTGTTTTCCAAGATATATCTTAGAATATTTTTAAACAACAAGGCCAAATTACACTATGGCCTTCATTTAAAAACACACAAGAATAAAACAAAAAAATGGCAGAAAATACAGCCATTAGTAGTATGGAATCTTATAAGATTTTGAGTCAATTATTCTCAATTACATCATATTTTCCAAAATTTTTACAAGAGCACTTATTGTATTTCTAATCACAAAACTTAAGTCTTCTTTTTTTTAAAGATTGATTTATTTGAAAGACAGTGTTAGAGAGAGGGAGGGAGGGAGGGAGAGAAATCTTCCATCCTCTAGTTTACTCCCCAAATGTCCACAACAGCTGGGGTTGAGCCTCCAAATTTCCCACACAGGGGCCCAAGGACTTTGGCCATCTTCTGCTGGTTTCCCAGGCACATCAGCAGGGAGCTGGACTGAAGTGGAGTAACCGGGAATAGAATTGGTGTCCGTATGGGATGTCGGTGTTCCAGGCAGTGGCTTAACCTGTGGCTTAACCTGTTATGCCACAATGCTGGCCCCGTTTTTTAAAAAGAGGTCGTATATACTTGGGAATATGAAAAAAAAAAAACCTATTATTTCTCTATTCAAGATAACCAAAGTTTTACACAATAAACATTAATTATAAACATCAATCCAATGGTTCTTTTAAGAAAAACAATTTCAACATTTAATTTTACCAATAATTGACTTAAACACCTGGAATTTGATTAACTCCTCTGATAAAAGTATACCAAATTCTCATAAAAACACATTATGGCCCTCATCACCCAAAACAGAAAATGGAGGAATATCCTAGACTTACCTTACTGCACTATGAAAAGCAATAGATCGTCCGTAAGTTATAACCAAGATCTCTCCTTCAGGAATATACTCCATACTACTAACAGACATATTAAAATTTAGAGATTTCACTTCCGTCATAGTAGCATGATCCCAAAGGCTGCAAAAAGAAAAGATGAAAATATGGCAATATTTACTCATTTAATTTACTCATTTAAGAAAACTTACAATGGACTATGATTATGCACAAAATTGTCATGGGGTTAAAATGAGTGTTGGTGAACTCTTCTAAGCTACACTTGTGACTCTTGTGATTCGTAAACTACTTCAAAATACAAGTCATTGATTAAAACCACAATAGTAGTACTTGAGTAAATCTAAAGGACACTTATTATGTAGGTCAGAAAATTGGATTTTTAAAGCTTCAGTTCTAATTATATCCGTAGATAAACCAATCAAACAACAATCACAATTCTGGTAAAGCTACAGTCATTTCAAGTCCTAAATAACAGACACAGACAATTTTGGATTCCTACACAATGGGAAATTGGGAGCTTGTTGGGGAAATCGACCGTACTAGCAAACAACTTAGCAAAACTATGTCATTAAAACACATAAGTCCTCATATCAATTTCAGCACTGCTGTAAACAGTGGTTCTTATACTGTTGTAGTGACTCATGGCAGCTTTCTTTCCAAAAACATGTGTGTGTCAGTACCCAATATTTTGCATAAAATTTCAATAGCTCCATGGACCACCCCAACACCCTTTAGCTAACTAGTCCCACAGACCTAGATTAAGAACTCCTGCTAGTAAAGGTGTCAATAGTCTTAATTAAGGGTCTTCTGAATTCTGTTCTGGCTATGCAATAGTAAATGGATAGCTCCACATAAATGTGACCTATGCGCATTTTAAAGTTCAGACCATGTTTCCTACATAATAGTTAAAAATAATACTTAAAAGTAAAAACTTTTTTCAAACTTCAAATTATCAAAGAAAAATTACCTACCGAACAGTTTTATCATCAGCTGAAAGAATCTGTTTATCCTCACTGCACCATAAAGCCTTTTTAATACCAGATGTGTGACCACTGATTTCCTTAGGTTCTTAAGAAGAAAAAATTTTAAATGTTGTTAATATTGAATTTTTTAAACCAAGCAAGTTAGATAGGTAATAAGAAAAAGAAACACATTTTATGTTAGACTGCAACTTTTCTAAGTGTAGCCCAAAAAAGAATAATTTAGTTTTTCTATACTGGTTCCTTACAGAACAAAAATTTATCTGCACAACAAAGAATCCAAGAACAATGATACTTGCCTTATTGCATTTGAGTAAATCAATAATAACTCTTTCTTGGCTAATTATCTGTGCAAATAGCAATGTTAAAAAACAGCACACTGTACCACAATGAAATAATAACTAGTATGAATAACTAATGTGGCATAGTTTAAGAAGAACATGGGGCCGGCACTGTGGCTCAATAAGCTAATCCTCCAACTGTGACGCCAGCACCCTGGGTTCTAGTCCTGGTCGGGGCGCTGGATTCTGTCCCAGTTGCTCTTCTTCCAGTCCAGCTCTCTGCTGTGGCCGGGAAGGCAGTGGAGGATGGCCCAAGTGCTTGGGCCCTGTACCCACATAGGAGACCAGGAGGAAGCACCTGGCTCCTGGCTTTGGATCAGCGCAGCACGCCGGCCTCAGCAGCCATTTGAAGAACATGTGCCCAGGAATAAGAAAACCAGAGCTAATCCTAGTGCTGTCATTAACCCTGTCATCTGCATCCAGACATTGTTGGTAGAAATTAAGAAGAAAAAAGACACTGAGGTTAGGAGAAATGGGAAATAAAAACCAGCATGGCAATTTCCAGAAACGCTTCTACATTGAGAGGAAAGCAGTAAAAAAACAAAAAATAAATAAAAAAAAAAGGGAACCCATCTCTGTAGGAGAATTTCCCTTCAAAACATTTTAAAAAATCCTCATCATCTCTAGGCAAAGGCAGCTACTTTGGGCATGTTACCTGTTTGAAATTGCATTTCTTCATCTGTAAACTGGGCTACAAAAGTTAGGGCACCTCAGAGTTTGGGAAGGTCAGATAAAAATAAACCTCAGAGGCACTTTACATGGGTGTCACACAGCAAAACTTCAGTTAATTGCTACCATCTCTACGTGGAAGAGCAACTCAAACAGAAGCTTGGGAAAGGTAAACGAGGAGGAAAAACACCCACCAAAACCCTGAACTACCTTGCTGCAGCACATAGTTTCACTGATTAAATGAGGTTGGAGAACTCTGCTTTGTTTCAGCATAGAGGTATCAAAAAGAAAGCAGAGCAAAACTCCCAGGTGCCAATGAATACAGAAATCTACAAATGCCTCACCCTAGAAATGCTTTTAGGAAGCAGTTCCCTCAGGAAAATAACTGCTTACTTTTCAATGTAGCTTTGAGGTACTTAGAAAATCTAACATATAGTAATTACTACATAATAAGTGAAACAAAATTTGGTTTATCATGTTTTGGTAGCTTTTAAACTATACTTGTATTTACAGCTAGGAAATCATTACAATACTACAAAAATGGAGGTAACTATCTCAACTGTGTAAGAAGAAACGCCTACAACTTCTGTACGACAACAGTTCATAGAGGAAATGACAGCTCCTGCCACCAAAATGTTAAAAATGTATATGCCTGGGTATATATCAAGCCTTCTTAATGAAATTTAAAACCAAATGGCAAATTAGGATGCAATAAAGAACCTTCGAAAACAAGTAAGTTCTCTTTTCTCCATCTGTCTCTGTAATTCTGCCTTTCCAATTAAATAAACAAATCTTAAACTAATACAAATTTTAATAAAAGGCCTGACATTGTGGTACAGGCATTAAGCCATGGCCTGCAACACCAGAATATCATATGGGAACTGGGCTGCTCCCCTTATGAACCAGCTCCCTGCTACTGTGTCTGGAAAAGCTAAAGATGGTTCAAGTATTTGGGTCCCTGCATGTGGGACTCAGAGACGGAGTTATGGACTCCTGGCTTCAGTGCTCATTTGGGGAGTGAACCAGGAGATGGAAATCTCTGTCTCTTCCTCCCTCTGTCACCCTACATTTCAAATTAATAATTAAAAAAGAAAAGATTATCTGCATAGGAAATCTGGAATGATATGAAACCAAAGCGAAAGATATTAAAAGTGTTGAATACTAGATGATGGATTACGTTTTAATTTTCTTTCTTATGACTAGCTTCCAAATTTTAGTACTCTTTTAATCAAAGTTATTTACATTAAAAGGAAATAAAACTACAAACTCATACATTAATTATGCTTACCTGCTTCAGGTTTGTTCAAATCATATATGCGTAACAGTTTATCCTGTCCACCAGTTAACAAATAATTACTATCCTGAAAAGACAAATAAAATGTTAACAGATGATCCATTTAAGAATATTTCTCTCAAACTTCCTCAATACCAAATAAAATCTAAGTATAGCTCACAGACATCACAAAGACATGCAACACACAAGCAATTACTTCTGAGATAACACTAAAGAACAGAAAGAACAGTTACCCTTCTCTTAACTGTCAAACCCCTTAAGCTTCACAGTACAAATGTGTTACATTATCACCTTCCACCCGAATCTGCCCTAACCCCATCCCCTCCCTCCTAAGTAGCACTTTCATGATTTCAAATGAACTTTTCCTTGTAAAAGTAGTTGGAAAGGGGTATTTGGGCTCTTTAGGCATTTGCTACCTATTGTTTGAAGGGTGACACCAGAATTTCAGGGGATCTTTACAGTGAAACAGGATTAACAACAAAAACAAAAACAAGTCTGTATAGCTTCAAATAGGAACCAATATGCACAAATCATCCCACCAAAATCAATTAATAAAGTATAAAATCATTATCCTACTATATAGTAATAGCAATTTAGCTACATAAAATTCAAGGGCCAGTGTTGTAATCCAGTAGATTAATCTGTGGCCTATGATGCTGGCATCCCATATGGGAGTGTTGGTTAGAGTCCTGGCTGCTCCACTTCCAATTCAGCTCCCTGCTAATGCACCGGGGAAAGCAGCAGATAATAGCCCACGTGCTTAGGCTCCAGACATCCACATGCGAGACACGAGCGGAATTTCAGACTCCTAGTTTTGGCCTGGTCCAACCAGCCATTATGGCCATTTGGTAAGTCAAACAGTGAATAGAAGATCTGTCACTCTGCCTTTCAAATACATAAATAAATCTCTTAAAAGTAAATAAAATAAATTTCATTTTGGATACCTGTGTGAAATCCACAGTCTTGACAATGTGTTTATGAGCCAGGGTCATCAATTCATCTCCTGAGACAGCATCCCATACTTTTCTGAAAGTAAAAAGAAGAAGAATTAAAAGGATAAACACTATTCAATATATTAATGACTAAAAGCACAAACATAATAATTTTGACAACTAGTAAATTACATATATGAAATTTCATAAGTTCATTATAAATCTCCTTTGCCTCTAATATCCCTCATTATTAAACTTCATTTGATAAAATATTTAAATGTGTAAAAGAAATTTCTCCACAGAAGCCTTATAACCAACACTGAAAAAAGATTTAAACACTGTGAAAAAGATTGAAAGAATTTAAATAAGATTCACTAACCAACCCACTCTTACTTTTGCCTACAGCCATACACTATCCCTTTCAGCGAGATCGCAAAATATTTTAGGTAATTTTTAATTTTATAATGCCACTTTTTTTCTCTATTTCTTACTCACATGCACATGAAACAAAAAGAAGTTCATAAAAACTTTACAAGAGAATGAAAGTGCTTGATACAAGTTACAAAAAAATCTGGCCGGCGCCGTGGCTCAACAGGCTAATCCTCCTCCTTGCGGCGCCGGCACACCGGGTTCTAGTCCTGGTCGGGGCACCGGATTCTGTCCCGGTTGCCCCTCTTCCAGGCCAGCCGTCTGCTGTGGCCCGGGAGTGCAGTGGAGGATGGCCCAGGTGCTTGGGCCCTGCACCCCATGGGGAGACCAGGAAAAGCACCTGCCTCCTGGTTCCTGCCATCGGACGAGTGCGGTGCACCGGCCGCAGCGCGCCGTCTGTGGCGCCCATTGGAGGGTGAACCAACGGCAAAAAGGAAGACCTTTCTCTGTCTCTCTCTCTCTCACTGTCCACTCTGCCTGTAAAAAAAAAAAAAAAAAAAAAAAAAAAAAATCTAAATGGGGCCGGCGCTGTGGCGCAGTGGGTTAATGCCCTGGCCCAAACCGCCAGCATCCCATATGGACAGGGCTGTTCCACTTCCAATCCAGCTCTCTGCTATGGCCTGGGAAAGCAGTAGAAGATGGCCCAAATCCTTGGGCCCCCGCACCCACATGGGAGACCTGGAAGAAGCTCCTGGCTCCTGGCTTCAGATCAGCACAGCTCTGGCCGTTGTGGCCAGTTGGGAGGTGAACCACAGGATGGAAGACCTCTCTCTCTCTCTCTCTCTCTCTGCCTCTCCTCTGTGTAACTCTGACTTTCAAATAAATAAATAAATCTTAAAAAAAAATCTAAATCAAGATAGTGGAGAAAATATTTTCTTCATCTTGTCCAAAGCTGACCTTTAAATTTTCAAATACCTGGGCAATTAACTTCCCTTAAAGTATCACTTTTGATTACATCTTGCTAAATTGAGGTTTTTAATCTCTGAATTATATGCTTTCCCTGATCTACCCCACCTCAATTTTTATGTTGGTGTTTGCAATCACACATATATATACGTGTTCACATACGTTATGGGAATTACAATTGAATGATACTACTTTATAAAAGTACTTCAAGACATGTCCTAATAAAGATGTTTAAAGAAGAGGTTAGTGAAAAAATAAGAAAACTTTGAATGGAGGGAAAAGAACTGTTAAAGAGTAAAGAAATTATGCTTTGGGGCCACCACTGTGGCATGGTAGGTTAAGCCTCCACCAGCAGTGCCTGCATGCCATATGGGTGCTGGTTCAAGTCCTGGCTGCTCCTCTTTTAATCCAGCTCTCTGCTAATGGCCTCGGAAAGCAGTAGAAGATGGCCCAAGTGGGAAAGTGGCTTTGGATCGGCCCAGTTCCAGCCATTACGGCCATGTGGGGAGTGAACCAGCAGATGGAAGACCTCACTCTCTCCCTCTCAAATAAATAAATTCTAAAAAGAAAAAAAAATCCACAGAAATTTGTTTATAAGAGACATGTATGTTCGCAAATATAGTGGGATTGAGAATGGTATTGTGGCACAGAGAGTTAAATCACCTCCTGTAACACTGGCATCCCACGGGGGAACTGGTTCATATCCCAGCTGCTCCATTTCCAATTCAGCTCCCTACTAATGCATCTGGGAAAGCAGTGGAAGATGGCCCAAGTGCTTGGGCCTCTGCCACTCACATGGCAGACCCAGAAGAAGCTCCTGGCTCCTGGTTTTGGTCTGGCCCAGTCCTGGCAGTTGCAGCCATTTGGAGACTGAACCTGCAGATGAAAGATCTTGCTCTCCTGTCTCTTACTCTAACTCTGCTCTTCAAATAAATAAACACATCTCAAATCTTTAGTGGGCAGTGAAACAGTAAAGGATAAAAACCAGCAGAGAAAATTAACGGTTATGTTTTCTAGTGTTCACTAAAACATAAGACAGACACATCAGCAGGAATAAATACTGACAATACACTAGTGATCCTTACACATACTCATACTCTGGCCATGAACTGCTGAGTATAGTCTGAGAAAACAGTATTCATTCTAAGTAATACTGCTACTAAATTTCCAAGGATTCATTTACCTTTGCACATGAAATCTGCTTTACTCTCTTCCCACTCCAATTCCAACTTTCTGGCCCCAAACTATTTTTCCAGCCCTATTTTGTATATTATTTCTCTGAATCATGTCATGCCAGACTATAAACTATTCTTCCAACAAGCCACGTATTTTTTTCCAAGCTCCCACATCCTGGATCACACTGTTCTCTGTATTTAATATTCTCACTATCAAAGATTGGCTTATTTCAAATGCCATCTCTTCACTAAGCTTTTTAGCCTCACCTACAATGCTGAACCATTACCATTCTGTTCTTCCTCAAAACTCAGTTTACATTAATTACTGTATTTATTATTACAGGAAACTGGTTCCATGGCTGTGACAGGCGTTCACAAGAATTAGGATGACAGAAACATCAAACATAAAGGATGTGTCAAATGTACCAGAAACTTCTATCCCAGTTATTCACATGGGTCCCAAGAGAACATTGGGTATTGTCCTTTGAAATACTTATTTCAAATATATTAAACAATCTCCCCAAAACCCTTATTAACTGTCAAGGAGAAAAAATTGGCATGACAAAAAAATATGAACCAGAGAATTAATGTATCCATGGTCTTTTTCTATTATCTAGAAACACTACAAAAACAGAAGCACAGTATTTTTTGACACAGCACATTCTGATGATCACCTGTACTAACTCTGGCATATTTCCATTACTCATCGTAAAAGTCCTACAAAGAGTTCAGAGTCTTAAAAAGAATCTGAAATAATACAAATGTTTTCCAATGTATAATCCAAACTCTAGGCAAGAAAACTGACATATACTAGCTGACTGCAGGGCTCAACTGAGGACAGTGAGGCACCATTAACAGTATCTTTTCATCAGCCTACCCTGCAGCTTTGACTTTTCACACAACTCTTCTGTTTCTCACATAGAGTCAGGGTTAGTCAAAGCTGCCTGTTCCATACTTTTCACATCCTGAGACTAGGCTCAACCATTAGTCTCAAAAGAGGGGCTTGCTTAATTAAAACAATTAAACTATCTTAGGAAGAAGAAAGACAGCATAAATACTTTAAAACGTTGACCAAGTCATAAAGAAGGACACAATGCTATCTTCGATTTATCCAGAACCTTATTCAGGGCACAGTTAGATTTTTCTATTGGCTTTTATAAGAAAAACCCTACAGTTTAATTACAGCCATCTTTGGTTGCTATAAAAAAAAAAAAAACACAACTCGAGGCCAGGTAATCTATGAAAAGATGAGGTTTATTTTAGTTCATTCTTTTGCAAGCCTAAGAGTGTGGCACCAGCACCTGCTTGTCTTCTGGTGAGGGTTTTGTGCTGTGTCACATCATGGTAAAGCTGCAGAAAGAAGCGATATGTGTGTAAGAAACACATGTGCCAGACACAGCAAGGAGAGGAGTCAAACTTGCTCTGTAGCAGCCCACTCTCCTGAGAACTAATCGACTCCTACAAAAAACAATCCATTCTTGGGAGTGGTGCTCCTATGACCTTATTACCTCTTGAAGGTCGCCAACATTTCATTGGTGTTCAAATCCCAACATGAGATCTGGCCTAACTCCAGATCTACATAAGTACTATAGGGTAGGGCACAGAATATAGGCAATGGTTCCAGCTCCTCCACTTCAAATCCAGCTCCCTGCTAATGGCCTGGGTAAACAGAAGATGAACCAAATGCTTGGGCCCCTGCACCCACATGGAAGACACAGATCAAACTCCTGGCTCCTGGTTTTGGCCTGGCTCGGCCCCGGCCGTTGCAGCCACCTGAAGAGTGAACCAGTAGATGGAAGATCTCTCTCTTCCTCTCTTTCTCACTCTTTCAAAATAAATAAATAACTCTTACCTGTTCCACTGAATGTAACTTCTCTAACAAAAGCCACCTCCAGATGACCATGGCGTAAGTTTTTAAGTAACATAATAATGGGGGAAAATAATTTTCCTAAAAATGATTTATATTAACTATGACTCAACAAGTAAATTGGGGTGAGACACTCTTGAGCTCATAGCAAGCTCCATGCAACATTAAAAAGGGAGAATACACACTCTTGAACACACACTACCACATCTCAGAGACAAGAAAAATAAAGGTAAGTTTCAACTACCTCATACTATTATTAAACACTTACTACTACATGACAGGGATACAAGGAAGACAGATAGCTCTGTTCCAACAACCTTGCTGACTGCAGTCTCATTTTACAGATTAAAAACTGGGTGAGGTTTAGGAAATATTTCCTCATCAAACTAGAAAAACACAGCACAATTAGCACATAAACTTGGGCCCAACTCATGTCTATGGTTACCACATTCTTGCACTCAAGGATGGCACAAAAATCTTCCTTCTTGGCATTTAAATTTACTCAAGGTTTCAAATGGTTTCATGACTTTGGTATAGTATGGGAGGTAATCTTGCCAGCAACAGCTATCATTGTTACCTTACATACGTAATCCATAGCTTTTATTAGATTTCAGTCAATTAAGTATTTGAAACATACTAACTTATTTAACAGTTACAACCAATGTAATGACATATCATTATGATTTTAATGTTTACAAATAAGGAAACCGAAAGAAAAAGAGAGATTAAATAAAGTGCCCTAAAGTTAAAACCTTTAAACAATTGAGCCAGGTGGTGGGCATCTGGTGTTAGCAGTTAAGGCACCTGCATCCCACATCAGAGTGTCTGGTCCCAGCTCTGACTCTGCTTCTGATCCAGCTTCCTATTAATGCACACTCTGGAAAGATGGTGATACCTCAGGTGCTTGGGTCCCTGCCACACACTTTGGAGACCCAGATTGAGTTCTGGACTCCTGGTTTCAGTTTTTCCCAACCTCAGCTATTATGGACATTTGGGGAGTGAGCCAGTGATGGGAAATCTGCCTCTCAAATAAAACAAATTTTTTAAAAATGATGGAATTAGCATTTAAGCATAAGCCATGGGTCTTTAGAATTTATGCTCTGAATACTACTTGTAGAACAGACACTATGACCCAAAAATGTTAAGTACAAAACAATACCAGCAGCCTGCTCTCAAGCATGAAATTTTGTTTACATGCTCTACGAGTGACCCAAATAAAGATAACTGTTCCTCTGGCATCAAGATAAAGATCTGGACTACTTTCAAGACTCTGTTAAGCATTTACAGCAATACATTTTTTCCACACCGTTCTGTGTTGCTATTTCAAAGTAACTATCCTAGCAACAGTAATTTCTTCCTAGCGTCCTTTTCTTCCTTATTCTTCTTTTCCCTAAGGCTTGCAATACAATTTGCTCAAGTGTACAATGTAAGAGATGTCCCAGATTCTGCAAAAAGACAAGAATCCTTCCTAATAACTTTTGCACTGTTCTCTTAAGGATCAGAATAAGACGATCAAGCAAGAGGTGACAAAGCAATCTGCTAACATAATTAACATTGCTAGGGCCAGATAACAACAGAATTGAGGTTAATTTTAAAAACATACTTGAAGCAGGCATTCAACCTGGCAGTTAAGACACTGCTTGGGACACCCACAATCCCGTATCAAAGTGCCTGGGTTCTAGCTCCAGCTCTAGCTCCCAATTATAATTTCTTGCTAATGCACTCAGGTAGGTGTGTCCACAGCTTGTGTTGTTTAATGCTAATATGTGCAGTGTCTACATTTATAGTAATAATTCATTTTAAAATATCATTTTATTAACTACTGATCTATTTCTACCAGACTGGAATGTAATTACCACAGTGAAATTTCTGAAATCTGCTCACCAAATTACCTGTAACCTAGAGTTGTATATGTTAATCCAATTTTCTACATTCATTCTAAAATCATCAAAAGCCTTTCCCAATGGCAATATGTCTAATGAATTAAGTGAACAAAGTCTGGAATAACTGAAGATAAACCCATGAAAATCACACACAAGTGTCTGACAGGCAAAATCAAGATCTGTTAATTCATTCATTTATCCTTCTACTTTACAAAGTTTTCTCAGCTTATTTATCATACAAATATTAAGGTAATGAATAAGTCAGTGATACCAAAAATAAACCACACAGCCTCTGAAAAAAGCATAAGACATAGGAACTCCACGGTAAGTTTACCACATCTGAAATCACTTTTACTACTACTTTCACCTCCCTAAATTGTCAAGAGTATTTTGTCATATCATACTTAGTATGCATGCTGACCAGTAACTTTTGACCTGAAAACTACTTACACAGAAGAACTTACATCAAACCAAGCAGCTTTTCAGCGTTCTGCACCATTACAATAGGGTAGAACACACTAGAGCCTTACAATGGTTACACCTAATGACATAATAACAATCTAATTCATTACAGGCACATACACACACCGAAAAGTCCCTACAAGCAAATATCAGTTTTTTTTTAATTGACTTTCATCATCTCAAATTTACTCATGTAATATTACTATCTGTTAAAATTTTTTCCATCGGTTACAATGTATGAATTTCAAAAAGTACAATCAATGTATCTACAACCATGACACATGCCCAAAAACAGAAAAAGGGCTACTGCATGTCAGTTCAATAACAAATGCAAAACCAAAAGTTGGCACAGCTAAGGTGTGCTCTGGCATCAGTCTGTCTAACACTGCTAGACTTTAGGGTTAATGGTTTTTGGTGTACAGTGCAGAAAATGCTGCTGAGGAACCAGGATGAAGCCTGGTTCAGCAACTCCTACTTATACTTGAGGGCAGTGATTGTAAGACTTCAAATTACCAAAATAAACATTAGGAAAGGAAAAGCAACTTATAACAGGGACCCCATCTCCAGATTGCCTAAGTAAGAATTTCTCCAATATCTGAGTATTTTAACTCTTCAATTATTCTAATGTACATCCATTGTCACGAACAACTAAAATGGTAAATGGAAGGCATGCAGGTCATTAGGTAGGTAAGTAACATGATGCATTTTGCTTTCAGGAAGATGATGGGCAGCAATAATGGAATACTGAAGAGGGGAGAGACAGGTAGTGGGGAGTTAAAATGATCCTGAACCAAGGCAATGAAAGATACATAGAGAAACATTGTATTCAGGGGACAGTCTGCCAGTAGAATCAGAAAAGACCATAACCTGGATATTAGGAAACATCAAGAATGATTTAGATTACAACCACAAAAAACTCTGGAAATAAGGAGCAGGGACACAACAGGTTTTAAATCTAAAGCCAACTGAACAAAAACTGAGAATGAAATAAAATGCTGGGGCTTTCCACACATGCTATCACTAGGCAGCACACACAGAGATCACCAGTTTTCATTCATCTGGAATACTTGCTAATAATGAAGATTGCGGGGTCACAATCAAGACTTAAGGAATAAATCACTTAAGCCTCTGTGCACTGAGAACCACTACAGACAAAGTAGCACACAGGACCTGGAGGTACCTTGAGGACATCAAACATCATGTGTCCTACATGGCTGCCAGCTGACTGGCACAAGCTTAGGAGTAACCGAGGCTGAAGTTTTCAACTCCTTCCCAACAGAACCCACAGGACCGCAAGCTTAGCCAAGTAGCTTTGGCGACTCACGCTGTGAAATCCGCAGCCGCTGTTGCTGCTTTGGTGGCATCCTTATTCAACGTTGCACCCCAAACAGCACCTTTGTGACCCAGAAATGTTCCAATCCAGTCTCCTGTATCTCCTTGGCGTAGCATAGGTTTGCCATCTGGAAAACATTTTAGAAGACACGTGATTTACAAGTTCAGATTACTCTAACACCAAGTGACGACGCTGAATAGCCAAACAGAACGCTGTTTCTGTTGTCTAACTACTCCCTACTCACTGGGGTCATTATGAAACATCCAGAAATAAATTAATTGAAAGAGCTGAACCGGTCGTCTCCCTGGTTAGCATGTGTGATTTGGTGGGGATACCGAATCCAGAGGGGAAGGCTTAATTTCGGCCGAACTATTTAAACTTCAGCTTTCCACTTGAAAAATGGAACTGATACAACAAAGGGAAATCCAATGAGGTCACGAGGCAGAATGTCTCTGTAAGCTAGGGCTGGCCTCCTTTCTCCTGCCCCTAAATCCTTGGAAGGTATTGACTGCGCTGTTGTCCGAAGGGTGCAGGCAAGTGCAGACCCAAATAAAAATGAGAAGAGGCTGTGGCTGAGGGTAACAGCCTCGTCCGACGCGTTGGAAACGAGGCCTAGGTTCCAGCAGCGGATTGATCCCCTAATTCCACTCCTTTCCCGCATAGACCAGTGTCGGGCCTTAACATCCTTCGGCTCTGCGGCGTGCGGGCCCCACGCCCTCTCGTCCTGACCTAGCCCCTCAGGGCCACGCATCCGCGGCCTCGCTCACCTTTGCAAGCGCTGATTAAGAAATACCCATAAGGCGTAATGCCACTGAAAGCCAAATCGACCACAGGCCGCGTGTGGCCCGAGCAGGTGAGCGGCGTCTGTCTCATTGCCATGGCGGCGGCGAACCCAGCGACGCGGCTGGCGAGCAGAGGGTCGTCGACGTCTTCTCCGGCCTCGGCTGCAGCGCCTCTGGCTCCGCAAGGCCCCTCCTGACACTGAGACTGGGCCGGGAAAGAGCAAAAGGAGGCCAATCCGGAGGCACCGAGGTCAGGAAGGGGTTAGGGAGGGGTCAGGGAGTCCGCGACAGGCGACCGACGGCCGCTAAGGGAGGGAAAGGGAGGGAGGGAGGAGAGCAGGGGAGGGGAAGAACCGGAGAACCGGCCCAGCCACGATCCGCACCGTCCACACCGGTATCGGCAGGAAGTGACGACGCAAATGACGCAGAGCATCCGCCGGATGTGACGACACGTCGGGAAGGCGGGTTCGCTTGGCCGACTGAACGAAGGCGCTAGGGCGGGAATGCGCAGGCGCGGGCCCGCCTCTGGGTGGGGTGGGGGGCGGTGGTGCTGGTGTCCAGCTGTTTGTGTTCCGGGCCTGGAGGCGCCGTAGGGTGTGGAGTGGTGTCGGCGCGCTGTAGTCTCGGGGCGGGAGTCCTTTGCTGTCCCGGGGCTGAGGCGGCCAGGCCCGAGAATTGGTCCTGCCCTCCTCAGGCCCTGGGGACCACGCGCCCAGCAGGCCAGTGGCGTGTTGAATTCCGCTGCCCTACACTCCCTCAGGAACCCGAGCGGTTCCCAGTGGCGAAGAAACGTCAACGGACTTTTTTGATTTTTCCTATTAGAACGTACATAGACACCCCCCCCAGGATTGTCTACAAGTAAGACTTGAAGTAATATCCCCAGCCATCCCTTCTGCTATGTAGTTTTCCTTTATTTTTGGTGTTTTAGAAATGAATGCTATGTGGTTTCATAGTCTCTTAACTATTTTTGATAAAATATTTTGCATCGATAAAGTTTGAGCCTGCGCTCCCAATGTATGGATAATTTGAGAATTGCATACATGTGCATTATACTACAGAGGCAAAGATAGAAATATTAGAATACTCCAAAAACTAAATATAAATAGAAACTCTGATATTATCTTCCAGCAGGTAGCCCACTGAAGAGTTCAATGCTGTCATTATGGATTGGCCAGAAGAGTAAGTGATATTTAGTGAATATTCAGCAAATGATTGTTGACTGATTAAATAGATTGCTACATTATTGCTGGAGGTAAATAAATGAAAGATATACTCAGAACAACAGGACTAATCAGTTAAATATTAGTAGGGGTTCATTTACTGCTCACTGTAAGTAAGAGTATAACATTATACTATCTACTTTGGCTATACAGAATGTATTATACATTGACTTCCTGTTCACTTGTATTATATATTGTGAGAGTTGTGTATCCTAACCATTTTTATGGGCTTCAAGGTCAGTTTAATATTAGAAAACACTAGTACAGTGAATATAATACTGAGAGGAATATGTGGCTTTTGATACAGTTGAGCAGTTTTGGGTTGTTTTTTTTTTTAAGATTTATTTTTATTTGAGACGCAGAGATGCAGAGGGAGAGTCAGAGACAGAAGTTTTTTACCCGCTGGTTCACTCCCCAAATGGCCACAATGGCCAGAGCTGGGCAGGTCCAAAGCCAGGAGCCAGGAGCTTCTGCCAGGTCTCTCACGTGGGTACTTTGGCCCAAGCACTTGGGCCGTCTTCTGCTGCTTTCCCAGCCCACAAACAGAGAGCAGGATGGGAAGAGGAGCAGCTAGGACACAAACTGGTGCCCATAGGATGCCTGTACCACAGGTGAAAGTTTATGCCACAGCATCAGCCCAAGCATTTGTTCTTAATCACTAGAAATAGAAGGGAACTTCTTTAACCTGATAGAGTCTATGAAACACACACCCACACCCCTACAATGATACGCTAGAAGCCTTCCCTGTTAGACTGGATACAAGACAGTGATGATTCCAACTATCCTTAAATACAGCAGTGGTACTGGACATTCAAATATCCCAAACAGGCATAAATGTTAGAAAGAAAGTTACAGATCTGTGATTCTTTGTGGAGTATCAGAGTTTTTTTTCAAAGTATAATTAAAGTATTCCCATACCTTAGTAACAAAAAGGAAATGAAAGTTTAAATTCCATTTCAAGTTTGAAATTTGAAATTTCATAGCCATACAGAATAGCTAAGAGGTACAAAGTTCTTGGGGATAAGTCTGACAAATTTTAATTCTCAGAGGGAAAAGTAAACTGGCACATGGAGATGATCCCTTCATCAAACTGACCTGAATTCCTACATTGCAGTGTGCCAGTTTATTCCTGAAAGGGAACAATTATCTTAGCCTGAATTTGCAGAAAGGGCTATAGCTGTAGAAGGCTACTCCAATGTAGGATGTGGGCATCTTTACCATTAGGCCAAATGTCTGCCTCTTTACTTTTAAGTCTTATATCAGGTCTTTGATCTATTTTCAGTTATTTTTTCTAATGGAGTTGAATGAAGGTGGACTTTCATTGTTTTGTATGTGAGTATCCACTTTTCAGGTATCATTTGCTGAAAAGACCATCCTTTCTTCTACTGAGTTGGTTTAGCCTCCTTGTCAAAAATCATTTGATGGAGTATGTGAGGGGTGAATTCTGTGTACTGTATTCTGTTCCTTTCATTTAAATATTTTTTTGCTTGTGCCAGTACCACACTGTTTTGATTATTGTTGATTCATAGCAAGCTTTAAAATCAGGAGTTGTGCAGCCTCCAGCTTTGTTCTTTTTTCAGTTTTTTTCTATTTATTATTTTTTGAAAGGCAGAGTTACAGGGAGGCAGAGGCAAGGAGAGAGAGGTCTTCCATCCGCTGGTTCACTTCCCAAATGGCCACAATGGCTAGAGCTAGGCCTATCTGAAGCCAGGAGCCAGGAGCTTCTTCTGGATCTCCTGTGCAGGTGCAGGGGCCCAAGTCCTTGGGCCATCTTCTGCTACTTTCCCAGGCCTTAGCAGAGAACTGGACCAGAAATGGAGCAGCAGGGACTGGAACCAGCGCTCATATGGGATGCTCACACTGCAGGTAGTGGTTTTACCCGCTATGCCACAGCTCCAGCCCTGCTCAAATTTTTTTAAATTATCTATAGTCCCTTAAGTTCCAAATGAATTCTTGTTTCTGAAAAAAAAATACTCTTGTGTTTTGACAGGAATCACATTAAATCTGTAGATCACTTTGAGTAGTACTGACATCTTAACACTATTATGTCTTCTAGTCCATGAGCATGGGACATCTACCTGTTTATCTATGCCTTCTTCAGTTTCATTCAGCAATGTGTTTGTTTATTTTTAAAGATTTATTTATTTATTTGAAAGGCAGAGTTACAGAGAGGCAGAGGTGGGAGCATGGGTTTGGGTGAGACAAATCTTCCATCTGATGGTATACTCCCCAGATGGCCACGAGGACCAGAGCTGTGCCGATCTGAAGCCAAGAGTTAGGAGCTTCCTCTGGGTCTCCAACATGGGTGTAGGGGCCCAAGACTTGAGCCGTCTTCTACTGCTTTCCCAGGCCATAACAGAGAGCCAGATCGTAACTAAAGCAGGCTAGACACAAACTGGCGCCAATATGGGATGCCATCACTGCAGGGAGCAGCTTTACCTGCTGTGCCACTCAGCAGGGTTTTATAATTTTCATTGTACAAGTCTCTCATCGTCTTGGTTAGTTCCTAAGTACTTTTATTTTTGATTGTCTTCTAAATAGAATTGTTGTCTTAATTTGCTCTCAGATTGCTCATTTTTCGTATATGGAAAAGCAATTGACTTTTTTTTTTATCTTTTTCCGATTGATATTTGTGTATTAACTTTGTATCCAGTATTTAGGTTGCCAAATTAATTAAGTGTGAAAAGTTTTTTGTGGAGCCTTTAGGTTTTCTATATAAAAGAACACATCTGCAAACTCAGATAATTTTACTTCTTCCCTTCCAATTTCAATGTCTGTTAACATTTTTCCTGACTAATTTCCTTCCCTAATTGCTGAGTATATACTTCTGACACTACATTGAATTGAAGTAGTGAAAGCAGACATTATTGCATTGTTCCTTTTCTTAATGGAAAAACTTTCAGTTTCAATATTGAATATGTGTGCTGGGAGTTTTTCATACATGGTTTCTACTGTGTTGCAGTAGCTTCATAAAGTAGTTTTTCTGAATTTTTTTATATCATGGATATTCGATTTTTGTCAAATGTTTTTTAGCATCAAATGAGATGAGATGATCATGTGGTGATTTCCCTTCATTCTGTAAATGGTATTGAGTTGTACATATGTTGAACCATTTTTGCATCATGGGAATAAATCCTATTTGCCATGGTGTATAATTGTTCAATATGCCACTGAATTTATTTCACTGGTATTTTATTGAGGAATATTACATCAATGCTTATAAAAGATACTGCTCTGCAGTTTTCTTTTCTCGTGGTGTCGTTGTCTTTCTTTGGTATTGGAGAAATTCTGGCTTCATAGAGTGAATTAGCAAGTTACCTCTCTTCAATTTTAGGGGAAACTTTGAGAAATATCAGTGTTGGTTCATCACAAAATGTTTGAATGCAGTCATGAAGTCATGAAGCCCAAGACTTCTCTTTGTTGAGAAACTTTTGAATATTGATTCAATGTTCTTACTAGGTACAGATCTATTCACATTTTCTATTTCTTTGTGATTTAGTATAGATGAGTATTGTGTTTCTAGGCATTTATCCATTTCATCTAGGTAGTCCAGTTTGTTGATATACAGTTGTTTATGGTATTCTCTTACTATCTTCTTTTCACTTGTAGAATCAATAGCAATGTCCTCACTTTTATTCCCAATATAATAGAGTCTTCTCACTTTTATCTTTGTTCATCTTGCCAAACATTTCTTAATTTTGTCGATCTTTTCAGAGAACCAACAGCTGGGATCATTGATTTTCTCTATTATATTCTACTCTTGATTTAATTTATTCCTGCTTTAATCCTGGTAATTTCTTCCTTTTGCTAGCTTTGGGTTTAGTTTGTTCTCTTTTTTCTAGTTCCTTAACTTACTGATCTGAGATTGTCCTTCTTTTGTATAAGCATTTCTCTGTATACAATTTTCCCATTAGCAATGTTCTCACCACAGGTTTGGGTATGTTGTATTTTCATTTGTGTCTAAGTACGTTATATTTCCTCTCATGATTTCTTTATTGTTCAATTATTTGTTTAAGGGTGTGTTGTTTAGATTCCACCAATTTTGTAAATTTTCCAGTTTTCTGCCAGTCATTGATTTATAACTCAGCCTGATAGAGTAGTCAGTTTTTGTGATATCTATCTTTACAAATCAGTAAGACTTAATTTATGTCCTAACATTTGATCTGTCCTGGAAAGTATTGCATGAGAAATTCAATGGTATCTTTACTTTCAAGCTAACAAGATCCACACAGGAATGTGAACTAGTTTCTTAGAATTTTTTTTTTTTTTTTTTTTTTTTTTTTTTTTTTTTTTTTTTTTGACAGGCAGAGTGGACAGTGAGAGAGAGAGACAGAGAGAAAGGTCTTCCTTTTGCCGTTGGTTCACCCTCCAATGGCCGCCACGGACGGCGCGCTGCGGCCGGCACACCGCGTTCGTCCGATGGCAGGAGCCAGGTGCCAGGTGCTTTTCCTGGTCTCCCCATGGGGTGCAGGGCCCAAGCACCTGGGCCATCCTCCACTGCACTCCCGGGCCACAGCAGAGGGCTGGCCTGGAAGAGGGGCAACCGGGACAGAATCCAGCGCCCCGACCGGGACTAGAACCCGGTGTGCCGGCGCCGCAAGGCGGAGGATTAGCCTGTTGAGCCACGGCGCCGGCCTTAGTTTCTTAGAATTTTGAAACTGTAGCATAGACTCTCTTAAACTTGTGTGTTTAGGTTCTCTAGAGGCAGAGATGTGGCATATATCTGAAGTAATATTCTTCAGGAAGAGGGAAAAACAAACTCTTTAAGGGAATCAGAAAAGGATGAGGAATGAGAAAGAGCCAAATAAACATCAGGTCCCCTTAGTCTCATGAGGTAGAGGGGCTTGGTAGACTGTAGCAATAAATATGCAGAACTGCCTTTGCTTGAAGTGAGGGAACTGACCTCCTGCCCTTCTGCATTCATTCACTGTCTGTATATCGTGGGTGGGAAAGACAAATGGTAACCTCCCAGGCAAGGAACTCCAGTATCCAGTGAAGGGGGTAAGCTCTGAACATTTGTAGCCACACTCAACAGTTCAACTGCTCTGGGACTGGTGCACCAACCACTGAGAGGAACTCTGCAGGTCACCATTAACAGCTATACACATTATATACCACCAACTGGCAACATTAGCTTACTGTACTTTTGTTATTAAATATTTATCTCATGGGATGCTTGATCTGCTTTATTCTAGTGTTTAGTCATCTCAATGGTTGTTGCTAATCTTATTTTGGTTAGACATAGAAAACAAAAATTTTGCTTTTATTGGCTTTAAAGCTCATTAGCCCTGCCATCTTTTTACTGTTATGGATAGCTACAGAGTGGCTAGTGTGCTAATAGGATCAGTGTATTAGATTTTCACAAATATTTGGTTATAATCTATTTTTTTTGTTTCTTCATTAAATATTATGTTAGTTTTCTATCATAGCAAAACAAATTATCAAGAAATGAACCACTTATAACACTACAAGTTAAGAATCTAAAATATTTTAGCTGCAGCTTCTGTCCAGTGTTTTTCAAGACTGAAATCAGGGTATTGGTCAGCTGTATCCTCATCCAGAAGCTCAACTAGGAAAATAACCACCTCCAAGCTTGCCCCAGTGATTAGGCAAAATGAGAGAGAGAGAGAGAGAGAGAGATGTTCCATCTGCTGGTTCATTCCCCAAATGGCCACAAAAGCTGGAGCTGATCCAAGCTGAAGCCAGGAGCCAACAGCTCCATTTGGGTCTCCCAGGTAGGTGGCAGGGGCCCAAGCTCTTGGCACATCTGTTGCTTTCCTGGGCACATTATAAATGGAATATGGACATGAATTCAAATCAGTACTCCTGATATGTGATGCATTGCAGGTAGCAGCTTAGCTTCCTATGCCACAATGCTGGCCCCCTGGAGTATCACCCTTTCTACTCAAAAGAAGTGCTTTTCTTTTCCAGATGTAGTGGAATATAAAATCCATCACGAAATTGAAAGTACAGAATCCATCTGCAGTATAATAGCAAAACTAAATATATAACTGTAAATAGAGCTTTGAGCAAAGAACATCAATAGATGCTAAATCTAGAGGGAAAATTATGATAAGAGTAGAAGATTGATGTAATTTCCCTACAGTTTCTTACTATTTCAAAGAGGAATGTTAGAACTATACAGAGGAGAGGCCGGCGCCGCTGCTCACTAGGCTAATCCTCTGCCTGCGGCGCCGGCACCCCAGGTTCTAGTCCCGGTTGGGGTGCCGGATTCTGTCCCAGTTGCCCCTCTTCCAGTACAGCTCTCTGCTGTGGCCCAGGAGTGCAGTGGATAATGTCGCAAGTGCTGGGGTCCTGAACCCTAATGGGAGACCAGGAGGAAGCACCTGGCTCCTGGCTTCGGATCGGCACAGTGTGCCGGCCGTAGCAGCCATTGGGGGGTGAACCAATGGTCTCTCTCTCTCTCTCTCTCTCTCTCTCTCTCTCTGTCTAACTCTGTCAAAAAAAAATAACTATACAGAGGAGAAACGATATAACATCTTGATCAAATTTTTTTAGAAAACTTTTATGTAATAAATATAAATTTTGAAAGTACAACTTTTGGATTGTAGTGGTTTTTCCCCCCCATAACCACCCTCCCACCTGCAAACCATCCCATCTCCTACTCCCTCTCTCCTCTCATCCCATTCTTCATTAAGATTCATTTTTAATTTTGATCAAATGTTGGCAGAAAATTTCTTGGGGCTGATGCTGTAGTGCAGCAGGTTAAAGCCACGATGTATGCACGCTGGTTTGAATCTCAGTTACTCCACTTCTAATCCAGCTCCCTGCTAATGGTCTCGGAAAGCAGCAGAGGATGGCCCAATGCCTTGGGTCCTTGCACTCCGTGAGAGCCTGGGAGGAAGCTCCTGTCTCCTGGCTGCAGCCTTGCCCAGCCCTGGCCATTCCAGCCATTAGGGAGTAAACCAGTGGATGGAAGATATCTCTCTTTCTGTAACTCTCACTTCAAATAAATCAATCTTCTTTTTAGAAAATTTCTTATGGGTCTCTTTTAGTTTCTCATGACCAGAAACACTTCATTTTGTTCTGGATTATTATTTTGAAGGAATTTTTACAGAAAACATCTTTGGAAGATAATGTCTTTCCACAGCCAAAACCAGTAATGCTTACTGCCTATTATAAAAGATTTAGGTTCCCCAAGCTCTAGGTCTCTCTTTTGTAATACAATCCACTAAATGTGCAGGCATCCATCAGAGCCCATTTGATTCACCCCTGTGAAATTTCTGTGCCAGAGGAACTGATGTAAATATTCTGATTTTCATATTACCTTTAGTGCTAATAATAATAATATTCTTTATGTCTGACCTAGGTATCATTACCAATATCTTCTACCAGCATCAGTGAAACTGCTGTTTCTTTTTTGGTCTCCTGTAATAGAGAATTCATGTCCTTCTATCTTTAAAGACTGTATGGAAGTATTTGTGTAAATGTGTCATCTTTTTTTTTTCCCCTGGTAGTTCTTTATCCTTTGCATTTATTTTTCTTTTCTTTAATTTTTTTTGAAAGAGAGAAAGACACAGAGAGATCTGCCTTTTTAAAATGTATTTATGTATTTGAACAAGAATGAAGCAGAGAGAGGGGGGAAAGACAAGAGACAGAGATCTTTCATCCACTGGTTCACTCCCCCAAATACCTGCAGCAGCCATGACTTGGCCAAGCTGAAGCTAGGAACCTAGAATTCAGTCTGAATCTCATATAAATGGCAGCAACTGAAGTACTTGGGTCATCACTGCTGCCTTCTAGGGTGCATAATAGAAGGACTTTGGAGCTGGAAGCAGATCCAGGAGTTGAATTAAGACACTCTGATATGCGGCGCCAGCACATCAGGTTCTAGTCCTGGTCGGGGCGCCGGATTCTGTCCCGGTTGCCCCTCTTCCAGGCCAGCCCTCTGCTGTGGCCCAGGAGTGCAGTGGAGGATGGCCCAAGTCCTTGGGCCCTGCACCCCATGGGAGACCAGGAAAAAGCACCTAGCACCTGGCTCCTGCCATCGGATGAGTGCAGTGCGCCGGCCGCAGCACGCCGTCCACGGCAGCCATTGGAGGGTGAACCAACGGCAAAGGAAGACCTTTCTCTCTGTCTCTCTCTCTCACTGTCCACTCTGCCTGTCAAAAAAAAAAAAAAAAAAAAAGACACTCTGATATGAGATGCAGGCATCCCAAATGGTTTCTTAATCACAGTACCAAACACCTGCCCTCATTTTCTTTTTCTTTTTTTAAAATAGATTTTCAATGCAAAAATCCTGAATCACTCACCTTTAAATGGTGGCAGTTCTATTCATTTAGACTATAATTTGTACACGAACAGGATAAATAATCTGATGTATTCTTCTCCTTGCATTGAGTTATTTTGATTATATCCTCAGAATTTCAGCTAGATGAATGAATATTAGTTTATGATTTGGGATAAAATTAGCTGCTTATGATAGAGAAAATCGCAAGCTACATATCAAGTGAAGAGAAGAGAGAACTAATATGGATTTGTTTGGCTTTGCTTCTGTTTGAGTGTTTTAGACAAAAGAATCAGCTTCCATGGATGGATATTGAGACTGAGATAATTTAATGGGATAAAAATGAAATCCATTCCACCATCTTCACCCATACTTTTCTGAGAGGAAATACTAAATCATCAAAAAGAATCCATTGGAGGATTACATCATTTTTCTTGGGTGATTCATACAGACATTTCAAGCTGAAGTTATGGTTCCTGTAATATGGACAAGCTCATGAAAAGCCAGAAGATCTTTATTTAGGAATTCCAGGATTTTTTATTTCCCAAGGAGTAGTCAAAGTCACATTATATGAAAGTTATACTTCCCTCATATTATCCTGAGTCATGTTGTCTTGGAAAGAAAATTAATAGTCATGATGGTGAGCTGCCCTTGTCCTTAAGGAAATGGCAGCAGCTCTTTCCTATGAAGACACCAATCCAGAATCAGTGCACTGTCTGCCCCATCTGCACAACCAGACCCTATGAGGTTCCCTTAGAGAACTCCTGTGTTCCTCTGGCAGTGCCCAGGCCAAGGAAAACCCCATCACTATCTCTAGACGAAGCCTGGGTAATTGAAGCACATACTGTGATGCAGCTCTTCCATCATGTGGGAAGAAGTTGAATTTCCTTTGAAAATGGATGAAGATCCTAGGCTGAAGCAAGCTCTCCAGGAAGAAGGTTAGAATTTGGGGAGCCAGAGATCAGAAATGAGGGATGATCTGCAGACTTTCCATGCTTTCTCCTTCCCTCCAGCAGGACCAAGGAAAGAATCAGATAAAGTTACAGTTCTTGTATTCACCTGTTTGCATCTATTGGTAATGCATATTTAAAAATTGTATCAAAATAGCCGATGAAATTGTCATTGTAACTTGTTTAGCCTGGAAACATACAGTGTTGGTCCTTGAAAAAGCAATCCGTCCAAATTAGGAATAAAGGGTCACTTTTCCATCCCCTGCAGCCCTCTAAGATCTAATCAGGAGACAGACACCACAGCAGTTATTTGAGTAGAAAGAATGTCATATGGTAATTTACATTTAAAGTTACTAACTTCCAAATGGGGAAAAAGAACTGTGAGCAATCATGGAAATATATGGGGACTTAAAATTTTATGAAAAATGAATACTATGAAAACCTATGCATGTACTTCAAAAAAGTTTGTCTCAAAATAAACTTGCAGTTTAATTCCATATCTCCATGAACTTTTGACTGTGTACCCTTTTAGCAATGTCAGGAGGCAAGCACTGCTCCCAATCCTGAGGGAAGAAGGTAAAAAACAGAAAACCTTAGAAACTTGAGAAAGGGGGTCTGTGGTGCTAAAACCTAGGCCCCAATGGAGCAGACTGCAGCCACTTGATGCTGATGGGGGTAGTGATGTGGGCTCTGCAAGTTTGGAAAATACTGGAAACAGGATTTAGCTGCTATTACAAATAATATGACTGCTGAAGGGCTGAAAAAAATGTGGCCAGAGTGATTTTCAGTAGGAACCATAAGCAGGTGGAAAGTCATCAAGAAGCAAACAGGAAGCAAGTCCTTTCTTCCTCTCCAGTGTCTACCCTTCATGGCCCCTGCTGGAAGATGCCAACCTGGAACCACTTAGTGGAGCAGAAATGTGGTCTGCAGTGTCCAGGCCACACACTATCACAAGGAGAGAGGGGAGACTGAGGTGCAGGTAAGAAACAGTATCTGGTACAAGGATGAATAACAGAGCAAACAGGAAACTTATCTCAATGTGTTAGTGATGTATGTAAAGGTAGATTGTGGCTTCATGGAAAACCTCACTCTCTGCTCCCACCCACTTACCCCATCAGCTCTCTTTCCTGCTGACACCCCCATCCACCAAGGCACCATTAGAGAATAATCCTTGATGCTTATCCTTTCATACCTTGTGTTCAATTATCAACTAGACTTTTGTCTCTCACTCTCAGTGTCTGTAACTCTACCTCTCAAATAAATAAATAAAATATTTTAAAAGGGGGGGGGGCACCGGTTCTAGTCCCAGCTGCTCCTCTTCCAATCCAGCTATCTACTATGCCTTGGGAAAGCAGTAGAAGATGGCACAAGTCCTTGGGCCCCTGCACCCACTTGGAAGACCGGGAAGAAGCTCCTGGCTCCTGGCTTCAGATTGGCGCAGCTGCGACCATTGCGGCCATTGAGGAGTGAACCAATGGATGGAAGACCTTTCTCTCTGTCTCTCCCTCTCACTGTCTGTAACTCTATCTCTCAAATAAATAAATAAAATCTTTTTAAAAAATTATCAACTAGAGTCAGTTCTGCCACTTAACTTCTCCACATACACTGTCACTAAACCAATTTAGCCACACATCATTTCTGCATGTTCTAACACAACATCCTTAGCAGTGCTATTGCTCTGTGAAGTTTCATCTCCTTTCAGTCTAGTGATTCTTATCCCCAAGCAATGCAGTAGTATCATCTGAGAACCATTTTAAAATATTCCCAAGAATGTTGATTTAATTGGTTTGGGTTGTAACCTGAGGATCAGCAATTTTTTTTTTTTGGACAGGCAGAGTTAGACAGTGAGAGAGAGACAAAAATTAATTAATTTGAAAGGCAGAGTGACAGAGGGATCGAGAGAGGGGAGAGAGATGTTCCATCCATTTATTCACTTCCCAAATAACCCACAACAGCCAGGGCTTGGGCCAGAAATTCCGTCCATGCCTGCTTTGTGAGTGGCAGGAACCCATGTACTTGGGCCATCATCCGCTACCTACTAGAGTGTGCAGTAGCAGGAAGTTGAGTGAGAAGCAGAAGCAGGGCTCAATCCCAGGCACTCCAAAATGTGATATGGACATCCGAAGAGGCAGCTGAACATACTGTGCCACGGTTCCCCCGAATCAGCTTTGTGCGCTGCATTCTCTGTAGTTCAAAAGTTTATCCAACCTTGACAGCCATTATTTTAGTCTTTCTTCCATGTCAGTCTCATATCATCGTTATTTTTTGATGTGCAAATTCTATAATGTGTCAGTACACCACCCCAAATCCTCATTGATTATGCAAACCAACAGATGATGTAACTAATGGACATACTCATATTTCATCTTAATCTGGTTCCCACATGCTTTTTTTCAGTCCTGTTAATTCTTTTCCCAAACACTCTCACTGACCGGAAAAGGCCTAACCTCATTACCAAACAGCATTAAGCTTGTTACAATTTCCTGAACAAAGGAGGCTCTGTCACCTGTGCAGACACCTGTACATGTGTTCTCTTCCATCCCTCCCAGAAAGCCTCTCACTCAAACCACAGTGAAGTTGAATCACATAATTAAGAATACATAATGTAATGTCAGTGTTTTAACTGTAGTGGTTTAAAGTGTTTTTGTCATCCACAGTTTTTTATTCTCCTTTCAAAACACTTGACAGTCAGATTTACAGAGGACTCTAATAAATATTTTTTTGAAAAGTGGGAGTATTTTATTAGGTAAGTGAGAGAACAGAGGAAGCAAGGAGAAAGCAACAGCAGAGCTCTCAGATCATAAGACAGGGGGAGAGGACCCCAGAGCTGGCTGTCCGTCAGAAATATTCTCAAATATAGGTTTTTCTGATAGCTTTGAGATCAATGGACTAGGTAAAAGTTCCAGAACTCAGAGGAAAATAAAAAATTGTTTATGCAAATAAATCAAAAGTAGTTACATAAGACAAGGTAAATTAATAAAGTTGTAGATTTCACACCTTTTGTTAAAAATATTGTAAGTTCTATATTTGACTGTTTTCTAGGCTCAGGAAAATGTTTTCCTCTTCTCTGTTGTAGTTTTGTAAATTTAATCAATTATTTAATTCATTCTTTAATTCTTCGAAAATGCAAAAAATTTTCTAAGGATTTTTGCGCTTTTTTTGTGGCAATGTGATTATTTGCATGAGTTCAATAAGAATCTCCTCTTATCCTAACAAGATAGAGTTGACAACATTGGCATATCTATGATAAAACATCTTTTGCTATTGTGCTTAATACAAATAGTCAGCAAATTAAAACAACACTTTCTTTGAAATGTGAATGCCAATTGTTTCAGACTTGCTAACCTTGAGAATTTTGGTGTTTGGTGATTGGGTAACCTTGTTCAGTGTTTTCAACATACAAACTTGATTTGTTACGTTCTTGTTGCCTTTTTATATATTTTCCTCTGTGAGGTTCATGCATACTACCTGTCAGGATTCTACACAAGTGCATCTCACAGCGAGATAGTGCTGGCCTGGCACTTGGAGAGGATGCCTTGTGACTATACAACAGATAAAGTGAAGTTTAACACTGGACTCTAGTTGCAGTTGCCTAGGGACCACTTCTAAAACTTCTTTGTTTCTTAAATGTGGCTTATGAGGTTTTTGACACTAACTCCTGGACATCAAATACTTCTTTCCCTGTGAATGCCCAGATTAACAACCACGTCAAATCTGACCTGGCACCAAGGGAAAAGTTGAAGCTGTCTATCAGGTGATTGATCAAGGTCAGAACTGTGGCACAGCAGGTTAAGCCACTGCCTACAGTGCAGGCATCCTGTATGGGCACTGGTTCGAGTCCCAGCTGCTCCACTTACAGTCTGACTCTTTGCTGATGCACCTGGGAAAGCACAGAAGATGGCCCAGGTCTTTGGGCCCTGTCACCAATGGGGAAAACCTGGAAGAAGCTCCTGACTCCTGACTTTAGCCTGGCCCAGGCCCAGTTGTTGCAGCCATTTGGGAAGTGAACCAACAGATGGAAGATCGATCTCTCGATCTCTCTCTCTCTGCTTCTCCCTCTCTTTCTGTGACTCTGCCTTTCAAATAAATAAGTAAATATTTTTTAAATGTTAGTTGTTATTGTCCCTAGGTGGTAGGATTATATAAATCTTTTTTATTCTCCATACTTTTCTGTAGCTTGTAGATTTTCTATAATTATATATACAAGTATTTCTAAGCAGAAAAATAACATCATAACTTATGGGAAAAATAATTTACATATTTTAAAATCCACCAAATATATCTCCATATCTGGATTTTTTTGATTCCTGAGTTAAGATAGAAGAATTTGATTAATGAAATAGGGTAGTGAGGAATACCAACATTTGCTCTCCTCCCAAACACACAGACTGTATTTTCCCTTTGGCCACTAGATGGTAGTCTTTTCACATACATCACTCCATTTATAATGCTGATATGTTTGTGAAGATTGTGCATACATTACATGCATATTTTTATTTTTCAACTAACAAATTATAATACTGTTTATATTTAGAAGATATTTCAGTACTTGCTAATGTTTTTTTCATAATCTAAAATTTAAATCATTTTTTTCATAAACATCAAATTTATTGGTGTCATCCCTACATGTTCTATTTTCAGTTAGCTCCAACACTTAAAAGTTGGCAGAAATTTGAATTTCTCTTTACTTTTTTTCTTTAACTTTAAAAAGTTAATTTGAGAGACAGATTGACAAAGACAGACCAAACACTAACATTCATTCTCCAAATGCTTGCAGCAACTAGAACTTGGCCAGAACAAACCTAGGAACTGAAAACTCAATCCGTGTCTCCTACGTGAGTGGCAAGGAAACAACTATTTAACCCATTACCCATTGCCTCCCAGGGTCCATGTTGTCAAGAATGTTGGAATTGGAAGCCAGAGGCAAATCTTGAACTAGGTACTCTGATATGGGAAACAGGCATCTTAATGATTAAGCCGAATGTCTGCCCCTGTTTTTATTCTTACTTTAGGCCGTGAACTTGCAGATGATACTCACAGAAAGTACTTATTATAACTAGTGATAGTCAAACCTAATGAGGTTGCCTCCTTCCTAATTCTTTCAATCTTTCAACACTGGCAGAGACCTAAGAAAAAGCATTCATGGGGAGTCAAAGGTTAGAGGGCAAGAGAGGAGATATTTCTGTGTCAGAATGATTCTAAATCTTGTTTGAAATAATGTATCTAGGGATATTAATGAATACATGTAAGATTTTAGAGGATAATAGATCCTTCAGTAAGTTTTTTTTTTTTAATGGCTGTCACCATTCCTACCACTCTTTGCATATAGAATACACAGGGGTGGAAGAAATCTCCACTCCTCTCCTGAATTGTGTTCTTCTTCTTCAGTCCTCTTTCCCCAAAGTCTGATTGCTTGCCAAAATGATTCTTCAGGAGCAAGGGCATTTGGCCTAGTAAATGAGACTCCTGCGTCCCACACCAGAGTACCTGGGTTTGATTCCTGGCTCCGGCTCCTATTCCAGCTTTTTGCCAATGCAACCCTGGGAGGCAGCAGCGATGACTCAAGTAACTGAGTTCCTGCCACCCACGTGGGAGACCTTTGTTATGCTTCTTGTTGCTGGCTGCAGCCTAGCACAGTCCTGGCTGCACTGTGGGCAAATCTGGGGAGTGAACCAATACATGGCAGCTCGCTTTCTTGCTCTGTCTTCTGTCTCTATCTCTTAAATAACTGTCTTATGTCTCCGTCTCTGTCTGCCTTTCAAATAAATAAAAAAAAGTTTAATAGATTCCTCTTTATATTTCACTTTAGTTGGATGATGACACGTATGCCTGGTATCACATTTCCAGTTTACAATAAACAGTACTCAGGGAATGAATCACATTTGGTAGACTCCGAGTTGATTTTCTGCCAGATCAACTGGGTCCTTTGCTTTTGGACACGTGAGATGCATTTCTAGTGTCTAAATTTTTAGGCTGAATGTTCCATTCAACAGTAATTATAATACATTAGAAAATAATGTAATAAACAATAATTTTATAATTATTCTGATTACAGAATACATGTTCTTTATAAAATTTTTAGAGTACTTTAAAAGCTCAGAGGAGAAAAAGTCATTCATAATTATTTCCCCAAACCAAGCAAAGTCTCCTAGAACTGGTTTTAAAACCAATTAGTACCATTTATGTCTAATGATGTAAGTCTAATATCTCTGCATTCTTATCATTTTCCCTGGTGAAATTTTATTTATGGTTCTAATGCTATTATGAATAATTTTAAAGGTAGTAACAAAAATACAGTGTGTTTTGGTCTGAAACTAGACATCAACTTATAATTAAAATCACCCTTTAATATTTTATTTCCTTAGGATTAATTTTTTTCATTTATGTTAACTCACAGGGCTACAGATGAACCCTGAAGCATGAAAATGTATCTATTTGACCGAGTCAATCTTTCTTAATATAACAGAAATTCGAAACGCTGTTCTTGTGATTCTGCAGTCTGCAGTGCGGCCTTAGCAAGTTAATTATCTTCTTTGTGTGCTTAATCCTCTTCCAGTGCAGCCCTCCTCGCTTCTGTATGCTGCACCATTCAGTGGGGATGAATGTTTCCCTTTATCCTCCGTATACAGACATAGGAAAAAAATGGAATTCAAATACAAGATTGAGAAGCCTAAATTTTGCATCAAACTAAAACATATGAGTTCACAATCAAGAAAAGTAAGTGCCCCAGTCCTTTGGTACATTTCATAATTTTAATTTTAAAATCAGTTTATAAGTCAGTATTTAACATGAGTATTGTTTGATTTTTAATTGTTTTCGTAATCTGTTCAAACTCTGAAATGTCACCATATTGTGTAATTAATTGCTACTACATGTGAATATAACATAAATCTTGAAAAAAAGACCCACAACTATAGATTTCTTTTTACGTTTCTGATTAATCTATTCAAAGAACATTTGTGGAGCAAGCACTAAGATAGATGACTAGCACACAGCTTTTACTTGGAGTCTGCAGAAGGGTCATAGAAATATATAATTAAAATACATTCAAAAATATTTAACCAGTGCTACTGTATTTCAGGCAATGTTTTAGTGATTAGGGGTAGAGCAGTGAACAAAGCACATAGAACCTTCTAATTGCATGGAGGTTAGGTTTTAGTGGAGCAGACACACAGTGAATAAAGCATTCCTGTATCACCATTCCAATATTCAAAAGTCATCAGAAACTCTCCTAGCTCTTTAAGCAATTGTCCCTGGAATATGTCACTTCTACTACCTCTGCCATATTGGTCATATGAGGTGTCAGGATTCATAAAAGAACTACTTCCCAGGACTGGTGTTGTGGCACAGCAGGTTAAGTCACCATCTTCAGTGCTGGAATCCCATATGTAGTATGAGTGCTCACTTCTGATCCAGCTCCCTGCTAACGCACTGGGAAAGCAGTGGAAGATGGCCAAAGTCCTTGGGCCAATGCCACCCACGTGAGAGACCCAGAAGAAGTTCCTGGCTCCTGGCTCCTGGCTCCTGGCTTCCGCCTGGCCCAGCTCCAGCAGTTGTGACCATTTTGAGAGTGCACCAGTGAAGGGAAGATCTCTGTCTCTCCTCCTCTCTCTGTGTCACTCTGCCTTTCAAATAAATCTTAAACAAACAAACAAACAAACAAAACTGCTTCCTGAACATGTAAGTGGATGGTTTCCATCCTGGACTAAGGAGTCAAGGGTGCCTCTAGCATGGTGATAATATTCTATCTGGAGAGACACAAAATAAACAAGTACAGATGTTATTTAATAAATTCTGAAAGTGATAACGCTGTGACAGAAATGAAGCAGGACAGTATGATGGAAGTGTCAGGGTGGGGCTGGTGAGCTAGAGTGGCAAGGCTTAGTTAGACTGAGTTAGCAGAAGAGATACTTGACATGAGACTCAAATTGGAAGAGAAAGAACCTGTTGCCTTAACTTGGTCAACATTTGTGTGAAGTCATCCAGTGTGTGTAAACCTGGTGCTAGGTATTGGGGGGAGTGTGCGCTCAGAGAAAAATACATGATGAAGACATGGTGTGGAACCTCATCTCCAGGGACAAAGACAGATGTGTATTAATAACTACAATTTACAGCAGAAGCATTGCAAGAGAGGTATTAACAAAGTGCTGAAGTAGTATGGACACAGAAGGGTGGTTTTCCTTCCAGTATGGGGGAAAATCTGCAAGGTGAGCTTCACAAAGGAGGTGGCAGCTGAGCATGGCAGTAGTGATAATGGCACATAGTCGTCAATGTAAACTTATGCCAGCCACCGTATTAACAGAACTTAAAGGAATTCTCTCATCTAATCCTGTTAATCCTAAAAGACAGATACAGGTAATCATCCCCTGGGACTTGAACCCAATTCAGCCAAGTATAGAACATACTCTTAAGGAGGTTTTGTACACTTTAAAAAGACAATCAGCTTATTAGCTGTGGTTTTCTCTTTTCATTTCATTCTTTTGGTATTCTATACCAACTAATCAACTCTCACCACATTAATCTTACTTGTAGCATCATTCCCAAAATAGATGCACATAACGAAAAAAATCTTAAAACTGTGAGAAGAATATTAGAGCTCACCAAATTTAAGAATGTGCAAGTTTTTAGGATATAGTATATTGTGTATTTCTTAGTTTACTGTTTAGAGCATTTTATTTATTTCATCTGAAGTTGCTATCATAAAATAAATAAATAAAAAGAGAATCACTTTTTAAACTCTTCCCCTAGACCATCCAGCTAAGAACAGCAAATTTACAAGTCTAAGTTTATAGAGCAACAAAAGCTCCACCACCTGGACAGGTGCTTGCACACAGAATCGAGACTCTTCCTGGAAACCTAATGTGTGAGTTTTAGATTTGGAAAAATGCTTTCTTCTGAAAACAAAATATATTTTGTATAATTTACATTTAGGAGGAAATAACAAAATAACATTTTTCTCTTGTGTTATATTAAGCAGTCATCTTTTATGACCCTGGCGATGTAACACAGTCACAGGTTGATTTAGTTATCATTTTCTGCATGAGACAGATGATTCTAACAGGTGCATTCAACCATATTTTGGTAGTGATAAGTTAAAGGTAGGACCACATCACATTTTGAAAATGAGACCCTGAGGATTGATTCTGAGGATCACTGACTTGGATTTCCTTAGAGACTGATTGTAATTCTTTCCAGTCTTTTAAAGTTTGTGTTTTAACAGAAGTGAATTGAGGAGCACAGTTCATATTCTAGGAAATAGATGCTTATTTTCTGAAAATTGACCATCTCAGCAGAAAAGACATGAACTGGATATCATTATCATTTGACTGTCTCACCAATGTCAGACTTATCCTCAAAGCCTATGTTGGAGAGGTTCTGTTTCGTTTTTTTTTTGTTTTGTTTTGTTTTTTCTTTGAAAGGGGACAGGGGACTGGGAGGGAATGGTACATGGACTGACTAACATGGATATAGATTTGTCTATCAACAAACACTTAACCTAGATACTGCTCAGGGAATCTCTATGCATATGAAATATATAACATTCACTTTGGCACACATTAGATTTGATATCACAGAGGGAATGTATTCTCTGTATTATGACTGTCCCAGGAAACATAAAATTTGTTTCTCAACTATCCCTGTAATCTTTTTTTTTTTTTTTAATTTTGCACAGGCAGAGTCAGACAGTGAGAGAGAGACAGAGAGAAAGGTCTTCCTTTTTCCATTGGTTCACCCCCCCCAAATGGCCGCTGCGGCCTGCACGCTGTGGCCGGCGCACTGCACCCATTTGAAGCCAGGAGCCAGGTGCTTCTCCTGGTCTCCCATGCAAGTGCAGGGCTCAAGCATTTGGGCCATCCTCCACTGCCCTCCTGGGCCACAGCAGAGAGCTGGATTGGAAGAGGAGCAACCGGTACAGAATCCAGCGCCCCAACCGGTACTAGAACCTGGGATGCCGGCACCGCAGACAGAGGGTTAGCCAAATGAGCTGTGGCGCCGGCTTCCCTGTAATCTTTTAAGAAGCAGATACACATATATATGCTATTTTTTATTTCCCTCATATGTAAAATCAATTTGATTTTATCTTTATCCTGGTAATATATAGTCTACTATATGTAACTAATATATTATGTATTATATACAAGTAATATATTATCTATTATAATATATAGCATTATATATACAACATACCTACTTTTAATCATCACTTCTAAGAAAATTAAATATGATCAACTCAGGCAGATGCCTCATCCTTCAATTACTCTCCTTGCTTGCATTCTTAAGTACCACAATCTCTACTCATTATGCTACTCCCTAAACATAACACATTAAAATATGGGAATATATATGTTTCAAGTATAAACATATCTAAATATGTAATGTGTGTTCACACACATTAAATTTGGTATTGCAATGTAATAAATGAAAAAAATTTCCTACAACCCTTAAACATCTGGGTAGAGGACAGAGTTGCACTGATTAGAACTGGAGAGGCATATGGGCTGTCATTTGGATTATGTGGATGATCCAGAATTAACCTACAGAGAGTGACTTGCTGCTGTAGTCCCTGTAGCAGACTTTGATTTTTTAGATATCTGCAGTGGCATCTCCTATCCACGTGCTTTCCTAAAACCCAAATGGTGGAATCAACATCCCATTCTTCAGCCTGAGCAGGTTGTTGTGATTGCTTCAAATAAGATAAGATAATAAAAATGGTATGCACATCATCTTATGGTCTTGGGATACTCTCTATTAAACAGCAAACATGGGGTAAAGATGCCCAAAATGTCTATGGAGGGATACACATGGACAGGACCTGAGGCTCTTGGCCAGTCACAGCTGACCTCCCAGTTGTCAGCCAGCAGCAACAAGCCAGGTGCAAAAGTGAGCCATCTTGAAAGTGGAGTTTTCTTCCAGCCTCCAGTTGAGCCACCCAGGCTGAGCCCTGGCCAGATTGCAGATTTGTGAGCAAAATAAAGAATTTTTGGTGTTACCAGCCCTGATATATGCATGGTTTGTTATGAAGCAATAGATAACTGATACAGTGACCTGAAAATTCCAGAAGAATGTGATTTTATTTTTTTTTAAAGATTTACTTATTTATTTGAAAGTCAGAGTTACACAGAGAGAGAGGAGAGTCAGAGAGAGAGAGATCTTCCATCTGATAGTTCACTCTACAATTGGCTGCAATGGCCAAGCTGCACCAATCCAAAGCCAGGAGCCAGGAGCTTCTTCCGGGTATTCCACATGGGTGCAGGGACCCAAGGACTTGGACCATTTTCTACTGCTTTCTCAGGCCATAGCAGAGAGCTGGATTGGAAGTGGAGCAGGTGGGTCTCAAACAGGTGCCCATTTGGGATGTCGGCGCTTCCAGCCAGGGTATGAACCCGTTGCACCACAGCGCCAGCTCCCAGGAAATGACTATAAACACAAGCTCTCCTATGATTCCCAGAAAGTGATAACCAGTGAATACCAAGGAATTAATCATTTCCTAATGTCTATAATATTATTGGAATCCTACTTATTTTGGCAGTTGAAATGCTAAAAGAATTTTCATCCATATCGTAAAACTTACACATTTGAGCACAAGATAATATAAGCTACAGAGATAAATCACCTGAAATCAGAGGGATTTAGGAAAAAAGAAGACCTAGAAAAACCCTCAAGAACACTGATATTTGAATCTGTATAGAGAAGTTAGCAAAGCTGATGTGAAAGAAACCATCTGGGAAGTAGCAGGATGAGCAGAGATTGTGGTGCTGAAGAATGCAGGGGAAGAGAGCAATCTAAAGATGAGGCATCTGTCTAAGTTAATTATATTTTATTTTGTAGAAATGCGTTAAAATAGAGATGTATCGATAATGTTATACATTGCTAGGATCAAGATAAAATAGAATTGATTTTAAATATGGAGGATATACAAATGTAGCATATATACCCGCCTTAAGAGATTAAAAGTATAGTTGAGACATAAATTTTACATATAAGGTGCAGTCATGACACAGAGTAGAATATTATAGTGCCAAGACAATTAGGTATATCTGGGGCAGATCTGTTTGACCTAGCAGTGAAAAATGCTGGTTTAGATGCCTGAATTCCATAACAAAGTACCTAGATTTAATTCTGAGCTCTAGCTCCTGATTGCTGCTAATGCACACCCTGGGAAGCGGTGGTGATGGCTCAAGTAGTGGGGTCGCTGAAACTCACATGAGAGACCTAAAGATTGAGTTCTTGCATCCTGGATTTAGCCTAGCCCAGTCCTGTTTATTGCAGACATTTGGGGAATGAACCAGCAGGTTAGACTTCTGTTTGTCTGCTCTTTGAATTAAAAAAAATATTTAAGGTCGTTGGGTGTGGAACTTGAGATGTCATAGTTATAGGGGCAAAGAGCAGGTTTGGGACAGGAAGGTGGTAAATGCATGAAATTCATGTAAATAGCAGTTAAAGCCATGGGAGCTATTATTATTACCAATGATCAATATAATAGCACAAGGAATAAAGATCTGCAAGGAATCGAAAGCCTATGAGAGATCATTTAATGGACTAACTTTGATGACATAGTAGACTTCTGGTGGAGAAGCTAAAGTAATAGGAAAAACCTGGAAAGAACTGAAATCTGCTGTATTATAAAGAGGTAAGCCACACTATTAAAAACTAGTCTGAATGAGAAGTGGAGTATTTCCCAAAATAGTTACTCTAAGGTATTTAATATTAAAGAAGGTTATTAATAATTCTATAGCCAATGAACCATCAAGTTTGAGCAATACCAGGACAAATATTTGGTCTTTTTTTCAGGGTGAAGTTTTATATGATCCAACTTTCCACATAATAATTCAGCCTTTTATTTTAATTGTGGATATATAAGTTTTTTTTTAAAGATTTATTTATTTGAAAGTCAGAGTTACACAGAGAGAGGAGAGGCAGAGAGAGAGAGAGAGGTCTTCCATCTGATAGTTCACTCCACAATTGGCCACAACGGCCAGAGCTGCACCAATCCAAAGCCAGAAGCTAGGAGCTTCTTCCGGGTCTCCCACATGGGTGCAGGGACCCAAGGACTTGGGCCATCTTCTATTGTTTTCCCAGGCCATAGCAGAGAGCCTGATCAAAAGTGGAGCAGCCGGGTCTCAAACCAGTGCCCATGTGGGATGCGGGTGCTTCAGGCCAGGGCATTAACCCACAGCGCCACAGCCCCATACCAGGTATTTTTAAAAATTAATTTATTTATTTGAAAGTCAGAGTTTTACAGAGAGAAGGAGAGGCAAAGAGAGAGGTCTTCCATCTGCTGGTTTGCTCCCCAACTGGCCACAGTGGCGGGAGCTGTGCCAATCTGAAGCCAGGAGCCAGGAGCTTCTTCCAGGTCTCCCTCATGGGTACAGGGGCCTAAGTACTTGAGCCACCTTCTACTGCTTTCCCAGGCCGTAGGAGAGAGCTAGATTGGGAATGGAGCATTCCGGTCTTGAACCAGCACTCATGGGATGCCAGCACTGCAGGCGGCGGCTTAACTCACTACGCCACAGTGCCAGTCCCCGATATATAAGTTTTTACAGTCTTTCTAACTAGCCCTGACCTTAACTTTCCATTTATTTTAACTTTGAAAAAAATCAGGCAATACTAATTTTTATTAATCTAGTATTTTTCCTATTCTCAGGTCTTTTTTCTAGATGTCAGAACTAATCTCATTGTCCTTAAGTTTAGTTCAGTGCTGGGCTCTGATCCCGTGATTTGTTTGGCAAAGGAAACTTCAAATCTTTGGCTACCTTTCAAAAGATCAACAGATGTTCTCCCTAACTTTGTTTGCTAGTCTCTTGAGTCAAAAAGCATCCAGTGGAGGCAGAATTAACAATATACTAGATTTCCAAACCATAGAGTAATACAAAAGAGAAAGTAAACAATTCTTTAGAATGTTAAGAAACACTGAGCCCTTTCAGTAAAGACTTCTACATACAGTATTTTCTTTGAAGTTCAAACATCCAAAGAGATGCCTTTTATATCTATAGCAACCAACACAATACTTATCTTACATTGGTTTTTACAATACATCAATAAGACTGAAACCATATTTGCATGATTGATTTAAATGCCTAATTATTACATTGATTAAGCTATTTTTTTCTTTTTATTCATTCTAAGTAATGTCTTTTTATTTATTTTTGCTTGAAAGGCAGAGAGACAAATAGACATCTTCCATCTGCTGGTTTATTCCCCAAATTCCTGCAATGGCCAGGGCTAGGACAGGGAGAAGCCAGAAACTGGGAACTCAGTCCAGATCTCCTAGATGGATGGCAGGGACACAAGTACTGTAATCATCACCTGGTGTCTCCCAGGCTGTGCATTAGCAAAGAGCTGGATCAGAAGTGGAGCAGCTGGGACTCTATACAGACAACCCGATATGGGATGTGGGCATCTCAAGTGGTGACTTAATCTCTGTGCCCAGCACCTTCCCCAAAGTCATGTCTTTTTAGAGAACATGAATTATCTTTTGAAACAATTGCATTCGAGAAACTTTAATTATTTGCTACCAACAATAAAAAAGACCTTCAGTGTTTGCTAAATTGATTGTAATATACTGAAATTATTAGTTGTTTTTGTTTTTACATATTTATCTCTTATTTATGAAATAAATAAAAAAACAGAAAAGGCTGGGAGACAGGTCAGACCATGGTGCAGGTCTGATCCCAAGTGATGGAGAGAGGAAGGGAAGACTGGATTGGAGGAAGGTTATCTGGGAGCCTGCTAAACAGTTTTACAATTAACCGAAGTTCCAGCAAAGCTATTGTTGAATCTGGGAGCCAAAGCTGGCTGACAAAGGAATTCCTTGTCTTCTTGGGAACTGATCTGCCTTAGTGTTTCCACTGTATCTGGAGACTGCCTATGGGATGCACATGCTTAGAAGTTTGTTAGCACATTCTTATGACTGCCACACCACCTAATCTCCAAACTTGATCTCCTTCCTTATTTCTGGTCCAAACTGGTGAAGTTCCTTTGGGAGAGCTCAGTCTGAATGATCTACTGATGCTTCAAATTCAGTGATATAGATTATTCCAGAATGAACATATGCATTCTGACCTTACTGAACCACCATTCTCTCAACATTTGCTTCTTCCCCTTTGCCTTCCAGATCCAAACAACTAGAAGGCAGTAGGTTCTGTTGAGTCCATCTCCACCCTGTCTTTTCTTTCTGCCCCTTCTCTGGATTCTCAGTGTGACTGCTCTGACTCACTAGCTTCATGCACTGGAGGCTTCCCACAGAAGTCCCCCACCTCTAGCTCTCTCCACTCTAATTCACTGAAAATGTTGTTGCCAGGTTAATCTGTTTTCAAAGGCAGCCTTGATTGTATTATTTCTGTTCTTTCAAAAAAAAAAAAAAAAGAAACATCTGTATCCACAGCCTGCTATTCAAGAGCTTCCGTGTCCTGGCTCCAACTTAGCTTTTCAATTTTAACTCCTAAAATTCCTTTTTATACATTCTTATTATAGTCTTCCTCAGTTACAGCAGGGCCATGATTATGCTTTGAACTTTCCCACCTTTGTGAAATTTTCCTAGACTTCCTTCTATTTGCTCAGTCAGTCCTGTTGGTGTTGCTTCCAACCCATTTACCACAGCCCAGTGCCAGTGTTTCTTGGGTCTCTTTCTCTAACCCCACCAACTAGAAGTACCCTATTACCTGACATTTGCTGAGATAAAAGGACACCTCTTGTTTATAATAAAATATGTGTTAGGGGAATTGGGTGAGCATACATTATCAATAAAGGACTGATGGTTTTGTGAGGAATCTGTGTTATTTGGTTCAGGTAAATACTTAATACTGTATTCCAGCAGGAAGGCAAATATTTGGAATATGCAAAACTTTTAACCTTTAACCCTGAAAAATGGCAATTTCAAATTTCAAAAGAAATATTGTGTTGTCACTGAACACTGATATGTGGTAGGGCAGGCAGCTACTCTGCATATTCACTGGTAATTGTAGATTCCATAATGCCATTGGGCAAATGTCATTACAGTATTTCATGGAATATTTTAACTAAGCAGCAAGCTACACTATAAAAGAAATGTGACTGAGTTATTGTAAAGTACATAGAAGGAAAAAAAAATATTTCATTAAGAATCAGAACAAGGGGCCGGCACAGTGGCCTAGGAGATAAAGCCGCTGCCTGAGGTACTAGTGTCCCATATGGGTGCCAGTTGTACAGGCTGCTCCACTTCTGATCCAGCTGTCTACCATGGCCTTGCAAGGCAGTGGAGGATGGCTCAGGTCCTTGGGTCCCTGCTTCTGGCTCCTGGCTTCAACCTGGCCCAGCCCTGGCCATTGCGGCCATTCGGGGAGTGAACCAGTGGATAGAAGACCTCTCTCACTGTTTCTCTCTCTGCCTCTCTGTAGCTGTGACTTTCAAGAAAATAAATAAATCTTAAAAGAAAAAGAATCAGAGGAAAGCATAAAGTCTAATAACAAAGGTAAACCAATTTCAATATCATGTTCATACAGGAAACAAGTATTTGTTGAATGTTAGTACCTAGCAAAACACAGTAAAGGAGTAAATGCATTAGCTTTGTATGCTGTTACAGCAATGCCTTTGTTGCATTTAGCTATGTTTATGCTAATGATAAATTTAAACATGGAATAATGTAAACATTGTATTTGATCAGATTTGTGGTCTATAGGTTTTTGTTTTGCTTTGTTCTTTGCAAAGAAAGATGCCAATAGGATGCAAAGGCAAAAATTATCATTTTGTTTCTCTCCTCTGTATCCATGACTGTCCCATTCATCATTTGCTTACTCTAAGTATCCATGTCAACTGGCTATTATATCTCCACTGAGCTCCAAACACAAGATTATTACTTTTTTATTTATTTGTGATCCAGGGGGAGAGAAAGAGAGACAGACAGACAGAAACACAAACACACACATACACACAGAGCTAGAGAGAGCTGCTATCCATTGGTTCACTCTCTCACATGCCAACAATGATCAGGGCTGGGCCAAGCTGAAGCCAGGAGCCAAGAATTATTTTATGCAATTTTTCTTTACTTTAACTAAAACATCAGAGAGAAGCAGTTTAGGAGAGAAGGAGGTCCATTTCAGCTTACAGTTTGGAAGTCCATAGCCCAAGATGCTGCTGCCTTATTAATTCAGTGTCTGGATGAGTCTGGCAAGGGCAGAATTTGTGTGAAGGAACTATCATGTGGCAAGTCAGGAAGCAGAAAGGAAAGCAGGGTGAACTAGGTTTAAATAACCCACCATCTTCCAAGAACTATCTTCTGAAGGCAAGCCTCCAGTGACCTAAAGACATCTCAGTAGGGCCCACTTTTTCACCATAATTACATCAAGTCTCCACCCTTAATTTATTAGTTATTAACATTAATCCATTAATATTTTTGACCATAAAAAACATTTTCAAGCTGGTCCAAGGAGAATACATTGCTTCAGAGAAGATAGAAAACATCTGTATCAAGAATAGATTGGTGTCACAAATTTTTGTACATGAGGATAGCTGACGGGTAATACATTGTTTTAACAAAAGCCATCCTCAAGCTTATGCTGGTTCCTATAGCTACAGGAAATCTGTACAGGTGGGTTCAGGGTGAGATGATCCTAGCTTGGACAGCTAAAGAAATGAAGCTACATTCTAAACCTCAGGTTAGGCAATACAAATGAGAAAAAATTCTTTTGAAACTATAAAAGACCCTAAACAAGTCAATAAAATTTTTAAACCACTTACCATAAATGAAAGTCCTTCAGTAAATCAAAAACCCCATATTGCATTTAGCTGCCATTCCAACAGGAATTCTGCTGCCACAATAAACTTTTATGTGTAATGTACTTAAACTTAGCTTTTGACAGGGCAAAGGGATGGGGAAGGAAGAGTGGCTGGGTGTCTAATGCTGAACATCACCTTTTTGAACAAATAAATTTGGATGGAACATCCTTGAAATAAGATGTTGAATGGGGAAATGGGATTTGAAATATATGGTGAGGAAAGAGTAGGTCACTAGTGCTGAATTTGAGATTTGGGGGAACTACCTGTTACAGTAATAGAATCCTTCTGTCTTTACCCACAAGGAGACATCCCTATGCTAGTTCTCATGTGCCCTTGCATCTTGCACAAAAAATTTTGGAGTTCAAATATCTACATGAGTTTGGGGAGCCAAATTCTGTTCAATTCATAACCCAAACTTTTTTTTTTAAAGTTTTGAAAAAAATTATAAATTTTTAAAATTTATTTGAAAGGCAGAGTTACAAAAAGAGGAGGAGAGAGAGAGAGGTCTTCCATCCTCTGATTCACTCCCCAAATGGCCACAATAGCCAGTCTGAGCCAGGCCAAAGCCAGGAGCTTCTTTCTGGTCTCCCATGTGGTACATCTTCCAGTGCTTTCCCAAGCTCATTAGCAGGGACCTGCATAGGAAGTGGAGCAGCTGGGTCTCAAATTTGTGCCCATATGGGGTGCTAGCATCACAGGTGGAGGCTTGATCTGCTACTCCACAACACTGGCCCCCGTAACGCAAGCTTAATATGGGTTTCCAGGTCGTTGGCAGGAACCAAACCATTGGGCCATATGTCTGCTTCCCATGGTCTGCATTAGGGAGAAGCCTGAGTCAGGAGCAGGGTATCAAACTCAACTACTCTGATGTGGGAATATTAACCACTTGACTAAGAATCCATCCCTGATTACAGGATTCTTGAGGGCAAGCTGTGTGTTGCTGCAGCTCTGTGTTTTTTTTTTTTTTTTTTTTTTGGATAGGCAGAGTGAACAGTGAGAGAGAGAGACAGAGAGAAAGGTCTTCCTTTCCATTGGTTCACCCTCCAATGGCTGCCGTAGCCAGCGCGCTGTGGCTGGCACACCGCGCTGATCCGATGGCAGGAGCCAGGTGCTTCTCCTGGTCTCCCATGAGGTGTAGGGCCCAAGGATTTGGGCCATCCTCCACTGCACTCCCGGGCCACAGCAGAGAGCTGGCCTGGAAGAGGGGCAACTGGGACAGAATCCGGCGCCCCAACGGGGGCTAGAACCCAGGGTGCCGGCGCCACAGGCGCAGGCAGAGGATTAGCCTAGTGAGCCGCTTTGTGTCTTAATAGTTGTTTGCACATGGATGAATGAAAGAAATGGGATTGACTGAATAAACAATTGGGACAAATAGAAGGGAAATTAGAGATTGCTCCAGGATACAGGAGAGCAAAAGAGATTGTGGGCTGAGAGAAGAGCATGTGGGAACAGCATCAAAGTGTGAGAAATATGTCCTGTACATGGAGAAACTGAGAGAAAAGAAGCTCGTTGAGCTAATAGAACTCAAATCAGAAAGACCTTTCATGTCATGCTAAAGTGTTTGAAGTCTGTTTTTATGCAATGGGAAATCACTTAGTAGGAAATAAAAAGATAGGACTTGTATCTTAGGTCATCTGGAAGATTAAAAGTTGGCTGGGGGTGTGGGGAGGACAGATACTGTGACAGTGAGGGCAGAGAGACCAATTAGGAGGAGGCTCTTCATGTTTCCAAGGTGATCACAGTTTGTTTCAAAGCCAAAACAGTGGGAGTGAAGCAAAAGGGAGGGACCCAGTAAACATCTGGAAGCTTTTAGCAGCAGAGTTGGTGTCTCCATTCAGGCAAAGACAGAGGGCTCTAGGATCACTCTGAGGTATTTGAAGTGTGGTACATGACATTGGTGCTTTAGGAAAGATGCAAAATTCTGTTTGGGGACCTGAGAAGTAGAAAAAATAATGAGGCTCACAAAGCAGCTAGAAGAATTTGACTTGAAAAATAATAGGAGAGGAAGAGGGAGGAGAAGGAGGGAGGAGGATGGGAGGAGGATGGGAGGGGGAGAGAGAGTGATAGAGAGAAAGAGAGAGAGAGAGAGACAGAAGAGAGAGAGAAAACAAATAAGGCAAATTCTCTTGTTCCCTCTCTGGATGTCCACAACATCTGAGACTGAACTGGGACTGGAGCCCGGAGCCAGGAGCCAGGAGTGTAATCTAGGTCTCCCTGCATGGATAATAGAAATCTAATTACTTGAGTCATCATCCTTGCCTCCAAAGGTTTGCGTTGGCAAGTAGCTATATTCAGCAACTGGAACCCAGAACTAAACCCAGGCATTCTGATGTGAGACACAGGCATCTTAACCTTTAGGTAAAATTCTCACTCCATTAACATGCATTTTTTTCATGAACTTTCTGAATATCTCTTGTATGAATGTTTTGCAATATTTTTTTTTTTTTTTGGTATGAAAATAAACTTAGGGCCGGCGCTTCCGCGCAGTGTGTTAAAGCCCTGGCCTGAAGCACTGGCATCCCATATGGGCACCAGTTCTAGTCCCCGCTGCTTCTCTTCCAATCCAGCTCTCTGCTATGGCCTGGCAAAGCAGTAGAGGATGACCCAAGTGCTTGGGCCCCGAACCCACGTGGGAGACCTGGAAGAAGCTCCTGGCTCCTGGCTTCAGATCAGCGCAGCTCCGGCCATTGACGCCATTTGAGGAGTGAACCAGTGGAAGGAAGAACTTTCTCTCTCTCTCTCCCTTTCACTGTCTGTAACTCTACCTATCAAAAATAAATAAATAAATTTCTTAAAAAGGAAAGAAAAGAAACATATCTTTTCACTGTGTTTTCTTTAAGGTTTTTCAAGGACTCTCATATGTTCCACGTATTTTTCTGCTTCTGAGTCCATTTTCATCCTCTGTACCCAGGTATAAGGAGAAGTCTAGTGGGCCCCAAGTCATCCTAACAGGAAATGATCTTTCAACATTTAATGATTACACTTTAGAAATTCTAGAACCATCCAAGGACAACATATTTCCTATATTTGTATCAAATTAGGAAGTAGACTTTCTGTTAGACATCAGTATAAAGCTTTACCCAATTTGATTTTCTAAACTCCTGGTTGGAGTCTCTAAAGGTAGTATTTTTATAAACAAAAGGTGCCATACTTCTTGACAAACAATGAGTCTCTACTTTTCTGAAGCAGGATATGAGGGTATTACAAAAATATGTGGAAAATAGAGTTAAAGATAAATTAATTTTGGTGAAAAAAAAACTTTGAGATCCTTGAAAAGATTTTTCATAATACACTTTTCTCATGAACTTTTTGAAGACTCCTTGTATACATAAATTTCAAGTTTTTTTGTATGAAAATAAAATAATCTTTTAATTGCATTTTTTGCTCATTTTTCCAAATGCCTTTGTATTTTCAGAGTACAGAGGTCTTTTTAAGGGCTAAAGTGGAGTTTTCTTTTTTCTTTTTTTTAAATTCACACAATACATACATGAAAATTAATAATAAACCACAAGCATTGGCATGGCAAATATTTCTTAATACACAAAACATTTGCCATAAGAAAACAAAATTGGTAAATCAGAGTTCATTAACACTGACAAATTTTGTTAAAAGATACCATTCAGAGAAAAACAACTAAAAAACCCCACAAATTAGTAGACAATATTCACAATGCATGGCTCTGATAAAGGATTTGCATCCACAATATACATAAAAAAAAGTTCTGGCTGGCATTACAACTCACTAGGCTAATCCTTCACCTGTGGCACTGGCACCCCGGGTTCTAGTCCCAGTTGGGGCGCTGGATTCTGTCCCGGTTGCCCCTTTTCCAGTCCAGCTCTCTGCTGTGGCCCGGGAGTGCAGTGGAGGATGGCCCAAGTCCTTGGGCCCTGCACCCGCATGGGAGACCAGGAGAAGCACCTGGCTCCTGGCTTGGGATCGGTGCAGTGTGCTGGCTACAGCACACCAGCCGTAGTGGCCATTTGGGTAGTGAACCAATGGAAAGGAAGACCTTTCTCTCTCTCTCTCTTTCTCTCACTGTCTAACTCTGCCTATCAAAAAAAAAAAAAAAAAAGTTCAATAAGCAAAAGAGAAACAATTAAATATGCGCTAAAGACTTAAATGAGTATTTCTCAAAGGTGAATTCTAAACATCTACAAAATATATGAAGAAGTGTATACCAGGAAATATTGATTAAATGAAATATTAATTAAAAAGGAAATATTAGTGAAAATTAGACTAAAATACCTCTGTAAACCTATTCACTACAGTCATTCTACTAAAATTAAAAACCTTGAATATTACAAGCATAAGCAAGGTTTTGAGACAACTGGAGTTCAAATGATCAATTTTCATGGAAAATGAAAATGAAATGAAAAAATGTTAGTTTTGGTGCAAATGAATTTTGGATTCCATACATATGAAGTGTCCTCAAATAAGAACTAGAGGTTTAAATTAGGAAGTGTAGTTGATTTTTGAAAGTTTTTTGAAAAGATAATCTTATTTAACTGAATGTTGAACTGTTTCTCTATTCTAAAGCAAATATATTTGCTTTAAAATTAAAATATTAATTATGATAAGTTCACAACCAATGTAAAAAAGCCCATTGCCTTAAAAACTATCCTTCTTATCCATCTCCATGAAGACCATAACTAAATTTTTTACATGAATAAAAATTCTCTAGCCTTCTTCTCACTAGCATACTTGAGAAAATACCCAGTTCCTTTATACAGTATCTTTCTATAATGCTGAAATGTCAGTGTAACCCTACAGCAATCAGTCTGTGGCATGCTGAATCTTTCTTAACTGTCAGAGTAGATTTAAATGCACATTTCAATCATAATACTTGGAATCCTGAAATGGTCAAGATCACTTATATTTTGTAAAAACCAAGGACTACATTATCCAACAAATATATCTCCAAGAGTCATTTATTTTTACAAATGATGTAAAGCCATCTCTGGATTCATATAAATAGATTTTAAGTTATACCAGCATGATGCACAAATTCTTCAAGCACAAAGAGAGAAGTTTTAAAGTATAGGCGAATTTCCAAATTTCAGACAACATACGCTTACATTGGAATGTATCCCAAAACCTTGGAGCTGATATGTGGGCCAAAAGTTAAGCATTTGAATTCTCAACACAGAGATCATCTTATATACATGACAAACAAATTCACAGCTGCCAAGTTTTATGAGTCAGTCATGAGACAATTTGTTGAACTATTTCCCATGATCTCAGTCTCCCTGGACTTTAATAAGTAAAATACCAGCAAGTTGGAGAAATACATTAATGTAGAGTAACTCCAAATATGAAATATTTTTTAAAAAATTATTTATTTGAAAGTAAGAGTGACAGAGAGAGGAGAGGAAAGGGAGAGCAAGAGGAAGAGAATGAGAGGGAGAGAGACAGAGGGCAAGCTTCCAACTACTGGCTCACTCCCCAGGTGGCCTCAACAGCCAGATCTGGGCTAAAGCCAAGAGCCAGGAATTCCATTCAGGTCTCCCAAATGGGTGTCAGGAGCACAGCTGCTTGGGCCATCTTCCACTGTCTTCCCCAACTCATTAGCACGAAGTTGAATCAGAAGCAGAGTAACTGGGACTGGAACCAATGTGGGATGCTGGCATTGCAAGCAGTAGCTTAACCTGCTACAACATGATACCACACTGAAAATATAAAATCTTAAATGCCCACTTTTCAAGAACAAGAATAGTAACTTGAATTCTATATTAGTCAGCTTCTCATTACTTGAAATACCTGAGACAAACTACTTATGAAGGAAAAGAGGTTTATTTAGCTCACATTTTGAGGTTCAAGTCCAAGGTCATTTGTCTCCATTAATTTGGTATCTGGTGAGGGTGACAGAAGGCAGTGGTGGAACACATAGGGAGTAATGGTCCCACAGCATTCCAGAAAGCAGAAAGAATGAGCGGGCTTAAACTCAGGCTTTATTAAGAATCTTCTCTTGAGATCTCAAGAGGTCAAGTGATACTACCTTCCAAGGGCACACGCCTAATGACTTACGTACCTCCCTCTTTGCCTCATCTCCTCAGGGTTCCACCACCCCTAATGGCACCATGTTGGGCATGAGCTTTGGGGTAACATTCAAACTAATATCTAAACCACAGAAAATTCTTTTTATTCTAATCCTGAGATGTACAGGAAATATTTAATGACTTTCATTCTCTGTTTCGATTCCGGAGTATGTGTATGTGTGGCTTATCTGAGGCATAACTGCTATGAAAAACCTGCACATATTCAATGTTTCAATTTTGTGAGTTTGACATACATATATATCCATGATAGCAAACAAAAGATTTGTTTAACACCTGCAAAGTTTCTTGTCTATATCTGTATCTCATTTAACAAGTGGTCTAATCTCAATACATTTCTAAGTGTACAGCGCAAACTATTAACATAGTGTTATGCAGGAAATTTCTAGAATGTATTCATCTTTCATAACTGAAGCTTCATATCCATGAGCATCAACTATCCATTTCCCCTTCCCCTGGACTCTGATGATCATTATTCTATTCTTTGTTTCTGACTTTGACTATTTTAGATACTTTATATAAGTGGAATCACGTATTTGTCCTTCTGTGACTGGCATATTGCATTTTCCGAAAGATTTATCCCATTCATTTGAAAAGAAGACTTATAGGGAGATGGGGAGAGACAGAGAGGAGGTGGAGGACAGAGAGAGAGAAAGAGAGAGAGAGAGAAATATCTTCCATCTGCTGGTTCACTCCCAGATGGCCACAATGGCCAGGGATGTACCAAGTTGAAGCCAGGAGCCAGGAGCTTCTTCCAGGTCTCCCATGTGGATGCAGGGGTCCAAGGACCTGAGCCATCCTCCATTGCCTTCCCAGGCCATAGCAGAGAGCTGGATCAGAAGTGGAGCAGCTGGAACCCAAACTGGCACCCATATGGGACGTCAGCACCACAGGCCACGGCTTTACCACTACACCACAGTGCCAGCCCCATCTTTTACTTTTGGGCCATCTTCCACTGCTTTCACACATGCATTAACAGAGAGTTGGATCAGAAGTGGAGCAGCCAGGTCTCAAAACAGTGCCCATATGGGATATCAGTGTTGCAGGTGGCATTCAACCCATTACACCACAATGCCAGCCCCTGTGTCTTGTTCTTTAACTGAGGTTGAGTAATTTTAGAGTAATAGAACTTGGTGTTTTGGGTGTTTAAAATCAATATCTATATGCTCATACATATGGTTGGTAGTGGTGGAAGGGGAGCAACCTCTTGTGAACTCATGCAGCCTGTATGTTGAAAAGAAAGCAACTCAAATGTATGAAGTTAAATTGAGTGGCCCCAATTCTGTGTTCAGCTCTAACCAAGCTCTGCACAACAACAAAAATGAGATAAGCCTCATTTCCTATTCAGGGGCTTACAGTGTTGCTAGGGAAACAAGGCTCATCATACACATTAGACAGACATAATTAAGATGACATGGAATTGTATCAGAATTAGTTATGTGAGTACAAGTGTCTAAGAGATGTAGGAGCTCGAAGGAAGAAGGACAGGTTGGTGTGGGGCTTGCTAGGGATACTTGGGATAGTTTTGTACTATTGATAGGATGTGGAGAAATAGAGAGTACCAAAGAAGATATTCAAGGAGGTACAGTTTGCTTTTAGAATTGATCCTGACCTGCTCAACAAAACATCAAGGAGAGGAAAATTTATGTCGGGAAGAGAGTGGTAAAGAATTTAATCGTTGTTGTTCTCGTTTTGTGCAGAAACTCACAGGGTAATGAGGATTAAAAAATCCATTTGAATCAATTCGTAAACAAAACAAAATGTGATCAGTGTCATAGCACAAAGTGTTAACAAAGGACCTAATTTTTTTTTCAGTATTTTACAACTTTAAAAAAAAACCGGCTCACCTTAACATATAATCATGAATATTAGAGACAAAATGAGGGTATTAGCTTCCCATCTAATTAAAATATGTTACAAAGTATAAAATGCATGACCTTGTCTTATAATTACATTGAAAAAGTACTTTTGAGTCTATCCTTTGACTTCTACAAGTCTATAAGTAGAAAGCATGATCTATAAGTAGCCACTTTCTATTGTAATAGCCTGTCTACAAAGTTATATTTCAAAATATATAAGAGGAGAATTTATTTTAAATGGTTATGTATAAATTGCATTAGAACATACAGGCAGTTTCATTAGTTGCAAAAGCTAGTAATCAGGGCTGGCGCCACGGCTCAATAGGCTAATCCTCCACCTTGCGGCGCCGGCACCACAGGTTCTAGTCCCAGTCAGGGCGCCGGATTCTGTCCTGGTTGCCCCTTTTCCAGTCAAGCTCTCTGCTGTGGCCCGGGAGTGCAGTGGAGGATGGCCCAAGTCCTTGGGCCCTGCACCCGCTTGGGAGACCAGGAAAAACACCTGGTTCCTGCCTTCGGATCAGCGTGATGCACCAGCAGCAGCGCGCCAGCCGCAGCGGCCATTGGAGGGTGAACCAACAGCAAAGGAAGACCTTTCTTTCTGTCTCTCTCACTGTTCACTCTGCCCGTCAAAAAAAAAAAAAAAAAGCTAGTAATTGAATGTTATAATGCAATTATTTATGCCCATCTCATTTTTCGAGTCATGAACCAATTTTCTACAACAAGCTACTGGAGTGAGTTGAAAGACAGAAATTCTTACAAGCTGAAATCTACTTCTTAGAGCTATAAATTCTTCACCTAGTAAACACAAGCTCATCTTGCATGCATTAGTAGAGCACTACATTTTTTTCACTTATTTTAGAGCATCTTGAATCTGTATCCTTTCTAACTGAAAAAAGTGTTGTGCTCACAAATTCTCCCTGAACTCCTGAAAGCTGTCGTTGAGTACTACCTGCAGAGAATCTATTCTGTTGATAGCCCTGAGATCAATATTGACCGTGACATTAAATAAATAGGTTTGTCTTCTCTTTTAAACACTCACGGCTACAAGTAATGTAATCTCAAGGAAACAGAGGAAAAATAGGCATTGGCATAGGGAATCCAGGCTTGTATCTCATTGCACCAGAAAATAGACTAATTGTCATTTGAAACCTCTATCTTTTCTCATGTCAGACAGGAGACAGGAATGGGGTCTTTCATCTTCATTTTAAAGCTAGTTCTTAAACCTGAGGACTTCCTGGTTTTCTGGTGAGGGTTGGACACTACCCAAGGGCACCTGATGAAGGGAAAGCAGGTTTACCTTCAGCTCACACTTGGCTTGCCAGACTATATGCTTGACAGAGCTTATGCCCATATCAATGGATGGGTATCTTTTTCTCATTCAGCAGACTGTATGGACTGACTCTGTCCCTATTAAATACCATCTTGCTGGCTACCAAAGTAAATGCATTAACTATGCCTGGGGACTCGAACTGTGCTAAAGGTCTTCACTGCCTACTCTAGTTGAAAAGGTTCCCTCCTTTATCTGTGTGAAGACCACGAGATGAAAATTGTCAGTTCACATTGAAGACAGCTCTCACTGCCCTTCAACAGGAAAACAAAGAGAAAATATTCCAGCTTTATAAATGGCTACCATTTATGTTGATTTTCCCTTTCCATCATGACATTCTTAAAAAAAAGCTCTATGACAAAACACAATATCACCAACAAGCTGAACATTTCTACTACTGACTTCCAAACACACTTTGCCATTTCATAGTTGACATTGTCTTGACTTATTCGAATCAAACCTGCCCTTTAATATGTAAGTGCCAACTGTTTCATAAAGTCATGAAATACTATTTTTTATTTTTTCTTCACATATATCTTACATGCTATAAAGCAACCTGAGGCAGAATGGGAGTATGGGAAGCAGCCAGGGTGCCAAAGTTTTGAGACAGCAAGGAGTAGCTGAGAGAGAGGAGACTACCAATCTTCATAGACAACTTTCAGCATGGTAAAGCAAAGAATATGGGACTGGTGGGAAAATGTGGCAGGATCCAAGAACTACGGTAAAAATTTTGGATATAACTAGGTCAATGGTGAAGAATCAGCAAGTGATACAGTGGTAAATGTGGAACACAGCAAGTTGGAAATTTTTTTTTTGACAGGCAGAGTGGACAGTGAGAGAGAGAGACAGAGAGAAAGGTCTTCCTTTGCCGTTGGTTCACCCTCCAATGGCTGCTGTGGCCGGCGCACCGCGCTGATCCAAAGGCAGGAACCAGGTGCTTCTCCTGGTCTCCCATGAGGGTGCAGGGCCCAAGCACTTGGGCCATCCTCCACTGCCATAGCAGAGAGCTGGCCTGGAAGAGGGGCAACTGGGACAGAATCTGGCACCCCAACCAGGACTAGAACCCAGTGTGCTGGCACCGCAGGTGGAGGATTAGCCTAGTGAGCCGTGGTGCTGGCCTTTTTTTTTTTTTAAATTCTTATCTAACTCTCGGTGCAGCTGTCCTGTCCCTGAAGAGTTTCTGCTTGTGAGAATTCCAGAGTTTGCAGTCCTGAGTTTGTACTTCTCATATCATTCTCCTATTGCTGTACCTGGAAAGTGCTCATTTCCCATTACTTACTAGTCTATAAGCTTCTCAAGAGCTTACAGGAGTCAGTCTTATTCATCTCACCTTCACTACCTGGGATGGTGCATTGTTTCCTAGGGATGTGCAACTACTAGCTTTTGAATTGTAGTTTTGAAGTTGAGTGGACATTTTGGATTTATTTTTGCATGAGTTGAGATCACAAACTTGCAGCACATCCAGAGAGAAATCTGCAGCAATCTGTTGGAGCTGAAAGACTCAAGATCCAGAGTGGGGAGAGGGTGTATGACAGATGTACACAGATGATTTCAACATATAGGTGGAAGTCAACAGAGTTTGTGGAGAGATGAAAGAGCGCTAAGTTGAGGATTGAATATACATATTTATTTATGCAACCAACATTTACTAATGATTTATGATGTTCCAGTCACTTAGCTAAGCACAGTTATATAAATTACTTAAAAATAAGAAATAATCTCTACTGTCAAGGAGCTTTAGTTATCCAGTAGTGCTAAAAGACTACTATTGAGGTGATTGTTACATACGGCAAATGTAGAAAGAATATCCAAGACAGCAGTGGGTGTGACAAGCAAAAAATGTTTTCTAGAAAATGAAGATAAAAGAGCAGCAATTTTATTTACTTGTCATGAGATCATTGATCATTGCTAAAAATTCAGAACCCAAATGAAGCATAATGTTTTTCATACTGGTTATGCTATTTCAGGAAATACCTATGCATTTTTAGGATGTCTTGCATTGTTATTAGGCATAACACCTGCTAGAAGTATTCAGGTTTCTCTAAGTTTCTTTTTCTTAAAAGGGAATTTATTTTTAGCCACAAGTAATGTTTTCAATAATCTAAATGGCTTCTTTGATATTCATTTACAGAAAGGAGATTTTAATCGCCATAGTAGTCCAAATCCCAAGGCTTCAGGATCCCATCTGGGTGAATCGTTTGAAAAAAGTGGTGGTAAAAAGCTATAGTGAATTTTTACAGGATCCCGTTCTGTCTTTATAATAAAATGGTTTTGATCTTCAATATAATTGTAGACATTTAGAGAAGATTATTCATTAGGACATTTGAAAGCAATCACCGTTTTTTAAAGATTGGGAAACATCAATGGTCAATTTTGCTCATTCAACTTTTGTTCCAAACTTTTTGTTTGTAAGCTGAAAGCTTACAGTTTTGCATAATTTGAAATGAAAAGGAAGTTTTGTATTCAGTTAAAACAAATTCTCCAACCTCTCACTGGGAACTAAAAGGAAAAAAAGTTGCCTAGCCCATAAATTACTAAGTATTTAGAAAGGCATGACACTCACATGCAAACATATTGAGAAAAAACAATGAACTAGTTACAGAGAATTAACACTGGCCCTGTGATACTAAGAGATTATACATCACTGTCTATGTGAAAGTACCCAGCACACAGAGTGGTATACAACACACGTTCCAAAAAGTTTGTTTAAGTCCAAAATATTCTGTTCTTCAGTATATAAGTGGACAACTATGCTGTTGAAAGTTGTCACTAATTAGAGGTTATTCATTTTATTGATTAATTCTAGATACAAGTGACAGAATTAAATGATGCTTTTTATTTCATCTCATTTCATTTTTTTTGAGAGAGAGAATAAGAGAGATTCCATCCTGTTTCACTCCCAAATGCCTGCAGCCAGGACTGGACCAGGCTGAAGCCAAGAGCTAAGAACTCAATCTGGGTCTCCCTAGGAACACAACTACTTGAGTCATCACCAGGTGCCTTCTAGGGTCTGCATTACTGAAAGCTGGAATCAGGAGCCAGAGTTGGGCATCAAACCCAGGTACTAGGATATAGGACACGATGTTTTAACTGCTGTGGCAAATGCCCACCCTATCCCTGAGGTTTTAATGGAACTCAGAGGAATTAAAATCAGTGTCATCTTTAGGGTAAAGGAGAAAATTGAGTTATTTTTCCAAGGCATTCTTATCTGGATTCTGGTCTGGGTACACAGAAAAGTTAATGGCTAGAGGTATTTTTCATTCCTTATTAATTGGTATTCCTATCCTCATAAAATAGCTATTCTTCGTATTAAACACTCGAACTTAAAATGCTGTATGTAATACAATTAATTCTATGATAATTGACTAGCATATAATTTGACAAATATTCAGAATTTATTAGAATCATTTCTTAATGCTATTTCTATTAACTATTTTATTTGAATGTGATCAGTAAACATGTAGCATAAACTTTTAATTAGTAATAAAACATGTTATATGATTGTATAAGTATACATTGATTAATTTAGTGCTTATAAATGACATAAGCTGAATTCCAATATTTATTAAGTTAGGAATTCATTTACTAAACCCATTTTTGCTGAGAACTATTGTAAGTGCTAGAGAGAGAGCTACTAAGTACTGTGAATGATCTGGGATTTTATTGTACTTTCAAGCTAATGGCTAGCCTGTTACTGTGTAATGAATGCTGGCAAGGCTGGGAGACTCTTGAGTGAGAGACAAAAGATTTTCTTAGTCATGGCACAGCAGGTAGAATGAACTTCATGTGTACGCATGTCAATTTCCCAGGCCCTCTAAATTTCATGGGAGTGATACGGTGGGGAGGTGCTATATGGATGCCTACACATTCACTGGAGAGAGGAACACTGTGCTTAGAGAATTCTTCACTTTCACAGTGAGCAGTACAAGCCTGTTCTTTGTCTCCGAGAAGAGATGTTACCTCATCACTTCAAGACTGCTTGCTACAAAAACAACCCTGAAAAATGGCCCCAAAAAGACAAATGAAAGTGTTGCATTCTTGGTAGAGTCAGCATGACCATGCAGGGACTCCTAGGGCTCCTCAGTAGACTGTCTCTCCCAGCAAAGCCCTGGGTTCCTACCCTTACAGGGCCTACATTCTGAGATAGGGAAGAGCCTTACTAGTTGAGAGATTTCACCCTAGCCTTGCTTTCGTCCTCCCGAATGATTGTTAACATTACCTTGCAGCTTGCATTGGCTTCTTCCTCATTTTTAGCTTTTATCCTCGTTGTTGCTGCATCTTCATTGCTATTTACATCTTTTTTGTCAAGTCTCATGCATTGGTCAGAATTTGCATGCACACCAGGAATCGTACTGCTATCGCAAAGACTGTGCTGGGTTCCTCAAGATTTCCCCAGACAATTTTCTCCAAGTCCGATGACTCATGAGGCATATTTTTCTTAACTAAAAAAAATGACCCATTTGGGCCTAAAATGTAAGGCCAGTCAGATTTTTGCTCAGGCCATTATTATTTTTTTTTTGCTTTTTTAATATATATATAAAGCTTTTATTTAAAGAATATAAATTTCCAAAGAACAGCTTATGGATTACAATGGCTTCCCCCCCATAACTTCCCTCCCACCCACAACCCTCCCCTTTCCCGCTCCCTCTCCCCTTGCATTCACATCAAGATTCATTTTCAATTCTCTTTATACACAGAAGATCAGTTTAGTACATATTACATAAAGATTTCAACAGTTTGCCCTTACATAGAGACACAAAGTGAAAATACGGTTGGAGTACTAGTTATAGTATTAATTCACAATGTACAGCACATTAAGGACAGAGATCCTACATGGTTTTTTTTTTTAAATTGATTAATTATGCAATTTCCAATTTAACACCAAGATTTTTTAATCATTTGCAATTATCTTTATATACAGAAGATCGATTCAGTATATACACTATGTAAAGATTTTATCAATTTGCACCCACACAGAAACACAAAGTGTAAAAATACTGTTTCAGTACTAGTTATAGCATTACTTCACATTGGATAACACATTAAGAACATATCCCTCATGAGACGTAAGTACACAGTGACTCCTGATGTTGATTTAACAATTTGACACTCTTGTTTATGGCGTCAGTAATCTCCCTAGGCTCTAGTCATGAGTTGCAGAGGCTATGGAAGCCTTTAGGGTTTGCCGACTTTGATCTTATTCCGACAGAGTCATAGTCAAAGTGGAAGTTCTCTCCTCCCTTCAGAGAAAGAACCTGCTTCTTTGATGGCCCCATTCTTTCCACTGGGATCTCACTCACAGAGATCTTTCATTTAGGTCTTTTTTTTTTTTCAGAGTGTCTTGGCTTTCCATGCCTAAAATATTCTCATGGGCTCTTGAGCCAGATCTGAATGCCTTAAGGGCTGATTCTGAGGCCAGAGTGCTATTTAGGACATCTGCCATTCTATGAGTCTGCTGTGTATCTCGCTTCCCATGTTGGATCATTCTCTCCCTTTTTCATTCTATCAGTTAGTATTAGCAGACACTCAGGCCATTATTTATTTTACTTTTAAATTGCTATTTATCTATTTTTCATCGTATTTGAAAAGCAGATGAGAGAGAAGTAGAGAGATGGGGAGGGTGTTTGATTCCATCTTCTGATTCACTCTCCAAGTGCCTATATCAGCCAGGGCTGGACCAGTGCAAAGCCAGGAGCCTGTAACAATCTGTCTCTCACACGGGTGGCACTAACTCAAATACTTGAATCAACACTTGCTACCTTCATATTAGCAGGAGGCTGGAATCAGAAGTAGAGCCAGAACTTGAAACAGGCACTCTGATATGGGATGTGGGCATCCCAAGCAGGGGCTTAACTATTGTGCCAAACACCCACACTCAAGCCATTATTTAGTATAGGTCACCTTCAACTGAGCTTCAATGCTGTGGGCACCTGTGTCTGCTATAACCAACTAGCTGTTACATATTTATTGTAGGAGGGGACTATGTTATTTTTCTTTTATTTCTCTATTCTCACCTCTGGTTCTTTGTAGCATAGTTGTGCCTTGAAATTTTTCTTAAATAGTGACTAGTGTTAGAAGGAGAAAGGTATGTGTTTTATTTCCTCCCTTCTGAATACTCTGAGACATCTAAGCAATAACTGTAAGAAGCTACAATTCACCTTTGCTTCCTCAAGATGCAGTTAGCAGGACAGCATTTGGCCTAGCTGTTAAGTCACTGCTTGGGATGCCTGCATCCCATATGTAATTGCCTGAAGTCAAATCCCAGCTCCACTTCTAATTCTGGCCTCTTGCTTATGTGTATTTCAGGAAGCAGCAAGTGATGGATGAAATAGTTGGGCTCCTGGATGGGGAACCCATTATGGTTGACCTGGATTGAGTTCCCTCTTCCTGATTTCAGCCTGGCCCAACTCTGGTTGTTGCAGGTATTTAGGGAGTGAACCAAAGGATGGGAGATCTTTGTCTCTCTGTCCCTGGCTTTCAAATAAATCAGTAAGATTTAATTAAAAATACAGAGGTAGTATGTTGTGGAGTGGAGGGAACAGTGCTGGAAGATAGTAGAGAAGAGAACTGAGGATTCTTAGAAGAAAGGGAACTTGAAAGTGAGGCATATTCTCTGTCCTCAAGTAATATTATATAATATAGAAATAATGGCATATTTTTCACTATGCTTTTGCTTCCAGATAACATTGAGTACAAAATCCAGGTTACCCAGTATGCCGTTGTCTTGGTGGTGATGCACATTATTAAGTAGGAGGGAGAAATAGTGGGAGTAAATAGAAATGTAAAAGTGTGGCTATGTAACAACAGTTAAATTACATACATGGCTGTGTGTGAATGAGTCTGGACAAGGCATGTGGTCTAAAGGTGGCTATGTATTGTATGTGTGGGAGAGAACTTCAGAAGTTTGTGAGGGAAATGAAATGAAAAAGTGAGTTTATTGTGGTGCAAATTTGAAGTCCATGCATAGTTGTTTTCATAATACACGATTTCCGTGGACTTTCTGAAGGCCCATATTTGTATGGATGCTTACAGGTATTTGGTGGAAATAACTTATTCATTATATATTAAGTCTAAGATACTATAATATTTTTAAGAAACTGAAACAACTTCCTAATTAGCTTCTTTATGTCACATAGAAATGTGTGTTCCAGATGGGAAAGAAAAATGTTGTATAGGCAAAGGTGTTTGTATGAGGAAGATACAGTCTTTGAAAGAGACTTAAAATCTATGACTAAATGAAAGAAATAAATGACATTTCCAATACAATGCTCTTGTCAGATTATATTAGAGAAAATTTGTTACTGACAAGGCAAAGTATGTTCTGACAGTTGGCACAATATAAGGGCATTTAAAAATGTTATGGGAAAACAGAATTAAAAGATGAGTTTATTTGGGTGCAAAGCATTTTGAGATCTATCTATTGTTTTTTTCATAATACAGATTTTTTTCATGAACTGTTTTAAGACCACTTATATGCACAGATTTGAAACAAATTTTGTACCCAATAAACTTACCTTTTAATTCCATTTTTCATGTACTTTTGACATGCCTTTGTGTGTGTGTGTGGAAGTGAATTTAATTGTTGAGGGAAAAATAAAAGAGAACATTGGAATAGGTAGACTGTAGAGATAGAACAACACATAGAAAAAATTAAACAGCTATTTGTAACATTTCTTAAACATTATTGTGTTAGATTCTCAAGGATGGGTATGTGCTAACATAGTGTCTGGGATTTCACAGAGTACTCAGGTTTCTTGGACTCAAATCATTATCCCAAGATTCTTCCAAGAGCTATTTCCATGGTGATAGCTGCTAGTGTCTAGGAGTTTAGGAATGTAAATAAACCATACTGAAGTCCTTCTGGTTTCAAATACAAGGGCAAAATTATGGACCTCCTATGGAGATGATGCTGTAGTCAGAATTGCAAATATTGACTGACTAGATAGTTTGGACAAGAAACTTTCAAGTAAAAATATGGCTAGGCACTATTACTGGTTCTAGTCTGGGTTGGGGCGCTGGATTCTGTCCTGGTTGCTCCTCTTCCAGTCCAGCTATCTGCTGTGGCCCGGGAGTACAGTGGAGGATGGCCCAAGTGCTTGGGCCCTGCACCCGCATGGGAGACCAGGAGGAAGCACCTAGCTCCTGACTTCGGATCGGCCCCGTGCGCCAGCCATAACAGCCATTTCGGGGGTGAACCAACGGAAGGAAGACCTTTCTTTCTGTCTCTCTGTCACTGTCTAAATTTGCCTGTCAAAAATAAAAAATAAAGTTCCATAGCTTCCTAGCTACTCAGTGAATTTCCCTTCTTCCTAGAAAACTAGTCACCTCTGGAATCCATTCAAGGCCACTGCCTTGCCCCATTGGCTGAAGCTGACAACTAGGCCATATGGCTATGACTATACAGCTTGCAATGAACAAGGCTTTGGATTCTGGGTGGGAGGAACTCCTTCCCAGAAACCAGAGAGATATTCAAGAAGGATGAATGAGAGAACTATGAGTCATATTTGGCACATACCAAAAAGTGCTGCTAGGAAGATGAACCTTGGAGGCCAAGAAATGAGGGACATTAAGTCAGAAGCTACATGGTCTAGCACTGGGAATTATTTGACTAATATATACTGAGCTCATGTATGCTTTTAATAAGTACATGATTGATGAGCTCACTGATTAAATACTTGTTAAGTATTTTATGTCCTTATAAAAATAATGGAAGCTAAAATGGGGTTTGGTATGTCAATGTCATTATCATTTATATATTACCACACTGAGCAAACAAGTAAGTAACTTCTGTTAGTAAGACATAACATGTTTTAAATCCCACTACATTAGGAAGATTATAGTAACTGGTTGTTCCCTTTTTTTAAAGATTTTATTTATTTATTTGAAAGAGTTACAGAGGCAAAGACAAGTCTTCGGTCTGCTGGTTCTCTCTCCAAATGACCGCAATAGGTGGACGTGGCTGACCCGAAGCCAGGAGCTTCTCCAATGCAAGTGCAGGGGCTCAAGGAGTTGAACCATCTTCCACCGCCTTCCCAGGCCATAGCAGAGAGCTGGATCAGAAGTGGAGCGGCTTGTACTTGAATTGGCGCCCATATGGGCATATGGGACACTGGCACTGCAGATGGCAGCTTTATCCACTACATCAGGGCACCAGCCCATGACATAAAAGTTTTTTTAAATGATGGAAATCAAAAGAAAGACCAGAAATAATTCTCTCATTAAGAGCTTACGCTTTGGGAGACAAGGCATAGCTGTACATGGAGAAATGACAAAACAGATCAGTGTCAAACACATTTGTTGCCCTAGTCCTTCCAGAAACTTGAAAGATAAAACTGTACCTTCTTTGAATTGGTTTCTGTTGTCCTTTATCCCTCTTTTGTCCTATGTATGCCATCCTTAATCTTGTGTTGAATTGGAAAACTTAGATCATTTATAAGTTCCCATCATAATTTAATTTAAACAGCACAGCACAGGCAGTAAATGTGAGGAAGGAACAATGACAGAGAGTGGTAGGTGCCAGGCATCTTGCAGCAAGAGCAGTGCTCTGATGACTGGATAGGATGACTATCACAGGAATAAGAAGAGCCTAGACATACCATAACTGAGGGATGACTGAGCAGACATGGTTTACTAAGATGAGTAGGGAACTACGGGGAAGAAAAAAGGTTGCAAAGATATGGGGGGGGGGAGGCAGTGGTAAATTATAAAATGTTTTAAAGAGGTGCTTATTAGTATCTAAGCAATTAAAAGTCAATGATGTTTTCTACATATGAGTGTAACTTATATCAAGAAGTTTGTAAGAATAATTCTGAATCTATATATAGAATGGATAGAAACTATAAGGAGGTAAAAGAAAGGCAATATATAGTGCTATAAAGAACTTAATAATCATCTCATTCAGTTTACTCTATTTCTAGTGTGTGTGATTGGGGAGGGGGCAGTCAAAACCAAATAGAAATATGCAGGTGAGTTTCCAGTAGGGGAAATTGTTTTGGGGAATAAGGAATAATATTGGAATCCTAGATACAGGTACATGGGCTGAGGTGGCCGCCAGTATGTCTGCACAAGAAAGAGAAGATTGAGGCTTTTATTAGAACAGAGATGCCTATCTAAGTTACTATGAAAGAAAGTTCGTTGGCACGTTGTGCTTTCAGAGTCTGATTAACAAATGGCTGTGATTGCGTGAAGCTAGTTTTAAGGCCATATTTGGTGTTTCCATAGTCAGTTACTAAATAAAAATAAGGGCCGGACAGGTTATTTCATTAGTTTGGTTCTGTCAAATGGTTCCTGGAACAGGTGTCCATGTCCTCAGTATTTCCCTTTTTATTTTCACCACCCCTAAATTCTATGTTAGTGGGATGTGACAGGAATTTTGTACAATGAATTATCCAAGTGGAGGGCAAGAAAGGTTGGCAGAGAAGTTACCCGAAGTCACAAGCTACTAGCACAGACTAGAACTCACACCTGTACTCACAGTTTAGGACTCTAGCCATATGTCACAATTAAGAATTTATTATGATAGCTGAGAGCTAATGAATGAAGGCCTAGTTACTGCCATTTGCAACAGAGATAAAACATGTTACAGAGGCAGTAGAAAATAAAAATCAATGAATATATGATTAGTGACTGGATGGCATATTAGCTTCCTGTTGCTGTACTAACAAATTACCACAAACTTGATGACTTAGAATAACATAAATTGAAAAGGGTTCCATTGGGCTACAATCAAGGTGTCAGGCTGCAATCCTTCTAAGAGGGCTCCGGGAGAATCTGCCTCTTGGCTTTCCCAGCTTCTAGGGGTTACCTCCTTTCCTTCACTCCTGGATCCTTCCCAGCTTCAAGCCAGGAATGCCTGATTGAGCCCTTCTGAAGCTGCATCACTCTAACACCAACTTCTCTGTTCCCATCTTCTGCAGTGAAAGATTTGGGTCATGACATTGGGCCCACCCAAGCAATCCAGAATAATTCCTCTATTTTAAGATCAGTTGATTAACAATGTTAACTCTTCTTGGCCATGTGATACAACAACCCCCAAAAGGTTTCAGAGATTAGGACAAACACTTCCTTGATGAGGGGGATGGTCATTATTCTGCCCACTGTAGGTAGAGTATATGCAGGTAAAATAAACCAAGAATAGCTCCAACTTTTGAAATCAGGAAACTGCAAAGACACTGTGCAAAAGACAGAAATAAGGAAGCTGAGAAGGGAAGGTGATATAGAAACAAATAATTTTGAGAAATGTTGAGTTTTAAATTAATTGTGTTATACTCAGATGAAATTTCCCAACAGGAAGGGTAGCAGGAATTTAGAGTCGGAGGGGTTGCATTTAAAATAGTTCCAAAAGGTAAAATATTTTCCATGTTCTTAATTTCTTTATTTGTACATTTCAGTAATTCAATGAATTTTTGATTCATAGAGCAGGTAGAAGAAAACATAGGGGAAACACTGTAAGACATTGGCATAGCCACAGACTTCTTGAATAAGACCCCAGATACACAGGCAATAAAGGCAAAAATAGGCAAGTGATATTACGTCAAGCTAAGAAGCTTCTGCACATCAAAGGAAACCCTCAACAAAGAAAAGACACAATCCCCAGAATGGGAAAAAGCATTTGTGAACTATACATCTGATAAAGGATTAATATATGAGGAGCTCAAGAAACTCAACAACAGGGGCCAGCATTGTGGTTTAATGGGTAAAGCTGCCCTCTGCAATGCTGGCATCCCGTATGGGTACTGTTTGTGTACCCGCTGCTCCACTTCCAATCCAGTTTCCTGCTAATGGCCTGAGAAAAGCAGCAGAAGATGCCCCAAGTGCTTGTGCCCCTACTACCCATGTGGAAGACCAGAAAGAAGCTCCTGGCTCCTTCCTTTGCCCTGGCCCATCCCAGGCCATTCACTTCTTTTTTTTTTTTTTTTTTTTTTTTTGACAGGCAGAGTGGACAGTGAGAGAGAGAGACAGAGAGAAAGGTCTTCCTTTGCCATTGGTTCACCCTCCAATGGCTGCCGCGGCCGGCGCACTGTGCTCATCCGATGGCAGGAGCCAGGAGCCAGGTGCTTATCCTGGTCTCCCATGGGGTTCAGGGCCCAAGCACTTGGGCCATCCTCCACTGCACTCCTGGGCCACAGCAGAGGGCTGGCCTGGAAAAGGGGCAACCGGGACAGAATCCGGCGCCCCGACCGGGACTAGAACCCGGTGTGCCGGCGCCGCAAGGCGGAGGATTAGCCTGTTGAGCCACTGCGCCGGCCTCCAGGCCATTCACTTCTGGGGAGTGAAGCAGTAGATGGAATCTTCCTCTCTCTGTCTCTTTCTCTCTCTGTAACTCTAACTTTAAAATCAATAAATAAATCTTTAAAAAGAGAGAGAAACTCAATAACAACAAAACAAGCAATCCAGTTAAGAAATGGAGTATGGGTATGAATATGTATTTTTCAAAGGATGAAATACAAATGACCAACAGCTGCATGAAAAGATGCTCAGGACTGCGAGCTATAAGGGAACTGCAAATAAAAACCACAATGAGTTTCACTTCATCTCTATTAGAAAGATTGCATCAAATGCAGGTGAGGATACGGGGGAAAAGATTCCTTAATATATTGTTGGGAATGTAAACTCATACAATCCTTATGGAAGATAGTATGGAGATTCCTCAAGAATCTGAAAATAGATCTAGCATATTATCCAGCCATTCCACTCCTGGGAATTTACTCAAAGGAAATTAAATCAAGTTTATAGCAGCTCAACTCATAATAGCAACCCATATGTCTATCAACTGGTGACTGGATAAAGAAATTATGGTATATGTACATGATGGAATACTACTCAGCTATAAAAAAGAATGAAATCTTATCTTTCACAACAAAATGGATGCAACTGATACAGTACAAGAAAATAATAAGATAGCTTAATGAAATAAGCCAGTCCCCAAAACACAAATATATGTTTTCCTTGATTTGTGGTAACTAATATATAGAGAACAAGAAAATGCACTGCATATGAGCAAAATTGACATTTTGGGATCTGAATATTGTTTATCATAAGGAACACTGATTTTTCTACTTACTACTTGTTGATTTTTTTTTTTTGACAGGCATAGTTAGACAGTGAGAGAGAGAGACAGAGAGAAAGGTCTGTCTTCTGTTGGTTCACCCCCCAAATGGCTGCTACGGCCGGCACACTGCACCCATCCAAAGCCAGGAGCCAGGTGCCTCCTCCTGGTCTCCCATGCGGGTGCAGGGCCTAAGAACTTGGGCCATCCTCCACTGCCTTCCTGGGCCACAGCAGAGAGATGGACTGGAAGAGGAGCAACCGGAACAGAACCTGCACCCCAACTGGGACTAGAACCTGGGGTGCCAGCACTGCAGGTGGAGGATTAGCCAAGTGAGCCATGGCGCCAGCCACTACTTGTTGAATTAGTGGATGGTTAAGCTTTTGATTATAAAGAAAATTGAAAGTATGTCATTGTAAAAATTTTAAAAAATAAGAAAAGAAAGAGGGAGTATATGGCAGGAAATATCATTATGCTTTTAAAACTATATATATAGCTGGCGCCGTGGCTCAACAGGCTAATCCTCCGCCTTGCGGCGCCGGCACACCGGGTTCTAGTCCCGGTCGGGGCACCGGATTCTGTCCCGGTTGCCCCTCTTCCAGGCCAGCCCTCTGCTGTGGCCCGGGAGTGCAGTGGAGGATGGCCCAGGTGCTTGGGCCCTGCACCCCATGGGGAGACCAGGAAAAGCACCTGGCTCCTGGCTCCTGCCATCGGACGAGCGCGGTGCGCCGGCCGCAGCGCGCCGGCCGCGGCGGCCATTGGAGGGTGAACCAACGGCAACGGAAGACCTTTCTCTCTGTCTCTCTCTCTCACTGTCCACTCTGCCTGTAATAAAAAAAAAAAAAAAAAAACAAAAAACTATATATATATATACACACACATTATAAATATATATATATTTATATATATATATGAGATTTTTCCCTTTTCATAAGTAAAAGAAATTTGAAAAGAGGGAATGTTTGCTATGAATCATCAGTACTCACATTTATTATTAACATGCCTAACTATTCTAGAATTTAATTTTGTCTTTGAACCACCATTTTGAATGCAAACATCCTATATCAGAGCAGCAGTGTCAGTCTCAGCAACTTTGCTTCCAATCCAGCTTCCTGCTAATTTGACTGGGAAGATGCTCCAAGTACTTGGGCCCCTGCCCTCTACCCCACCCCCATGTGGGAGAATGGAGTTAGTTCTTGGCTTCAGCATAGAACACATTTGGCTGTTTCAGCCATTTAGATAGTGAACAGCAGTTGGAAGATCTCTCTCTTGCTCACTCTCTCTCTCTTTCTCATAGTCTCTTAAATAAATAAATCTTTTAAAAAGTTTACCATGGATGCACAATTTAATTTTTGTTTTAAAAAAATCCTGTATGTGCTTCTTATAGCAGTGATGTTTTAGCAGAGTTCTATGCAACTTGGTGAAAATATTTCCACCTAGTAGATACATTACTCAAAGAAAAAAGACAGTGTTATTTTTAGACTAAAATCATAGCACTTGGTCATGATTCAGAACATTTCAGACAGTTGCACATATCACTAACAGGTACCACTGTGAATTATTCTAAATAACATTCCAGAACTAATTCCAACATCTTATCATTTTAAGAAATTTATTTTCCCAAGTATTCTGCTTTACAGGTGTTTTCTGGCCAATGCAATTGCTGATACAGTACAAGAAAATAATAAGATAGCAAGACATATACAGTAATTAAAACAGTATTGTAATGGTGGCGATTTTGGCATAGAGGGTTAAGTCACTGCTTGGGACAGCCACATCCCATATCAGTGCCTAGAATAAAGTCCTGCTTCTGTGTTTGGTTCCCTGCCACTCACATGGAAGACCTGGATGGAGTTCCTGGCTTCTGGCTGTGGGTTGGCCCATTCCTGACTGTTGCAGACATTTGAGGAGTGAACCAGTGGATGGAAGAATCTCTCTCTCACCTTCTCTGTCACTGTAAAAGATAAAAACAAATAAATAACCTTTAAAACAGCATTGCATTAATACAAGGAAAGGAAGAATGAGTAAATAATCTAGAAACTGAAAACTATATAGTGTACTTGATATATAACAGCTATTAATCTACAGGAAAAAGATCTGCAGTAAGTGATTATTTAAGAAAAAGGATCAACTGTTTCCCTATTTCACATAATACAAAAGGTAAATTCCAATTGATTTTTTCACAATTCTCTTGTTAATGTGATATTAATACAAAGAGAATAGATTTAATGTAATTCATAGATACAGTTCTAAGAATATAATGATATTTCCCTTCCTCCATCTTGTTTCCTCTCTTTTTTAATTTTAGAGATAACATTTTTAATTTACATTATAGTCAAAAGCTTAATGCTCCATTAAATTAAGAAGTCAACAAGTAAAAAGATCATAGTTCAGCAAGAATGTAAGAATATGCTATAAATAATAATCAAATGAAAAGATGAGCATTTCACTCATATACAGTAAATTTTAAAATAATCACAGATCATTAAAACTATAGTAGTATATCATTCTTAATCATTGGTTTGACAAAGACACAAAACAAAGTTTGGCAAAACTAAATTTGCACCAATAATGATATGCACAGGCATTTCTTTTTTGGTTTTTAAAAATTTTTTTTCTTTTTGACAATCAAATCCTCAAAATGTTTTTTTAAAAAATAGCAGAATATGTTTATGTCACTAAAAGCACATCCCCCCTTCAGGAAATAGATTGTTAAAATTTAATGACATAAAAAATCAAAGCCTGTATTTGACAAAGATGTCATTAAAAACATAGAATACAAATCAGAGCTGGGAAAGAGTTTTTGAGATACACATAACTAACAAAGGATTATTATCTAGAATATTTGCATAATTCTCACAAAGGATGGGTGAAAAAGTTACATTTGAATTCAAGAAAATAAAATTAAAATTCAGTTAGGTAGTATGTCACCAGCATCAGATTGACAAAAATAATTTCTTTGAAGTAGTAATACTTACTGATGACTGTGCTGGGAAGAAACAGCAAGGATAGAACTTGGTATAATGTTTTAGAATATGCTTATTCTTTATGTTCATTGTTTGAAAAGCAGAGAAACAGAACAAACCCTCATCTGTTGGTTCACTTCCCAAAGTCTCACAATAGCTAGGGCTGGGCCAGGCAGGAGCCAGGAGCTTGTTCTCTATTATGGTTGGCAGTAACTCAATTACAGCAGTCATTACCACTGCTTTCTAGGTTCTGCGTTAGCAGGAATCTGGAACCAAGAGCTGGAGCTGGAAATTGAACCCAGACACTTTCATATGAGATGTATGTATCTTAACCACTAGATTAAATGCCCACCCCTAAGCTTAGCTCTGCTGAAACTAGTTTTAACTTCTAACCCAGGAACTATCAACTTCAGGTGTATATCCCTAGCTAAATACTTGCAGATATGCTCACAGGAACATATTCAAGTAATGAGTTTTTCCCCAGTTTTTTTTTTTTTTTTTTGGTAGTACTCAAAGTTTTCAAACAATTGTTTGCTACTGCAACAATAACTATTTATTGTGCTATTTTCAACATCATGAAAGGGAAATAAAACAAATAGATGAATTAGGGTTACATTTGTTTACATGGACACATTTAAAAATATTTAAGCACCATTCAAAGTGTAAAAAAGCAAGCTATGAAACCTATTTTTATTATATATTTATGTAAAAATGTAAAAAATCAAAATAGATTCATGTTTTATTTTTGGATATACATATCAGTAGTAAATGAACACAAATATGCAGGGGGTGATGTGCATCTACTTTATGATAGTGCTTGTTTCTGGGTAAAGTGGACAATGTGAAGACCAGGGGATTCAACTTATTTTATAACTGTTTCTTTTTTAAAAAATCTGGTGCAAAATCGGCAAAACAATGTATTTTTAAATCATGGAGGAATTAATTTTTTTTTAATTTTCTTTTTATTTGAAAGGCAGAGAAACAAAGAGAGAGAACTTCTGTGGATCGGCTTGCTCCCCAAATTTCCAAAACAGCTGGAGCTGGACCAGGTGAAACCAGGAGCTGGGAATTCAGTCTGGGACTCCCACATAGGTTGCAGAGCTCCAAGTGCATGAGCTATCACCACCTGCCTCCCAGAGCATACATTACTAGGAAGTTGGATAGGGAGCAGAGCCATGACTTGAATCAGGCACTCTAATTGGAGGAAATTTAATGGGTGTCTACTAGATATTCTTTATTTTATTATATAGTGTTTTTTCATTTAATTTATTTTCTAATAGTTTTACTGAAATTTAATTTACTGAAAAACCATCTGTGGTCCTCAATTTAAATTGTAAAATTGAAGGGCTGGTACTATGGCATAGTGGGCTAACCTCCCACCTGCAGTGTCAACATCCCATATGGGTGCCAGTGCATGTCCTCCCTGCTTTACTTCTGATCCAGCTCCCTGCTAATGGCCTGGGAAAGCAGTAGAATATGGCTCATTGTGCTTGGTCCTCTGCATCTACGTGGGAGACCCGGAAGAGGCTCATAGTTCCTGGCTTCAGATAGGCTCAGCTCTGGCCATTGCTGCCATTTGGGGAGTGAACCAATGGACGGAAGACCTTTCTCTCTGTCTCTCCATCCTTTTGTCTGTAACTGTACCTCCCAAATAAATAAATAAAATTGTTTAAAAAATAAAAACTAAAAAATTGAATAGTATCAGTATAATTACACAGCAGTGCAACTGTCACAATCAATTTTAGCATATTTCCATCATCCCCAAGGAAATGATGCAATCACTAGCAGTCACTACTCAGTTTTCACCAACCTTAGGCAACTACTCATCTGCTAACATTCTCTATAGATTTGCCTGTTCTGAATATTTTAGATAAATAGACTCATACAGCATGTGGAACTTTGTAATTGACTTCTTTCATTTAGCACACTGTTTTCAAGGTTCACCAGTGTGATTCATTTTTATAGCCAAATACTATTCCATTGTTTGGATGTTCTCATATTTCATTTGTTCATTCTTCAGTTGTGGGTGTTTTTGCATTGTTCTGCTTTTGCTATTATGAATAATACTGCTATGAAAATATACAAATTCTTATGTGAATATATATTCATATTATACAGGAGCAGAATGGCAAGCTTATATGGAAACTCAGGGTGTAACATTTTGAGAACCTGCCAAAGTATTTTCCAAATCAGATGCATCAGTTTCTCAATTGAGGGTTCTAATTTCTTTGCATCCTTGCCAACACGTTATTGTCTGTCCTTTTAAATAGAGCCATCCTATTGAGTGTGACTGGTACCTCATTGTGGTTTTGATTTGCATTTTTCTGATAACAGTTACTTGGAATGTCTTTTCATCTGTTAATCATCTCTATGCCTTTTTAAGTGCCTAAAATATTTTATAATTAAAGAGCAAAAAAATTCAAAAATCCTTGTAAATTAAATTTTGATATGGAGGCTGGTGGCATATAGAGCCTGTTGTTAGTGACTTGGATGAGTGTTGAAAAAAGAATGTTTTTAATTCCTTTTCTCATACATATTTAGGACAAAATTGCACAGAACATGATGCAAGAAGCATAGTCATTCAGTCAGTGGTAACGAGAAAAAGCTGTTAACAGATTGTTAACGTAAGCACATAAAAACGTAAGACATCTATTTCACAATTAGAAGGAAGGGGTGTATAAGATTGTCAACATTATTGGTGAATCATCTGTTCCCATTATTATGCAATGAAATACTAGCAGAATAGTAGAAATGGAAACAATGAGACACAGAAGAGAGTGGGTGCTCTCCATCCATAATTTAAAATCTAGAGATCATAAAATCTGGGACAGAACTTCTAGAGAAAACAATCTGTTCTGTAAAAATATGTTTAAGTTTAAAAAGCAAACCTGGTATTTATTATAGACTGCTGTAATTCAAATTCTTTTAAAAGTGTGATGCAATTTGAGTCATAGGTCAAGGATCAGGTCAATATATTCTATTGCTTTATGAATTAAATGACAATGCCAGAAAATAACATATCCATGGAAAGACTTATTTACAAAGAGCTATGTTGTCACAGTTGGTGTGGACTGGGAGAATTAATCAAAATCTATCTCTGGAAGTGCTCTTCTTTATTTTAAATGCTATACCTTATTTAAGGGGAAATATACCTATTTTTTGTATGTGTAGCAAATGAGTACTATAAAAGTTTACTGTGAGAATCAGTGGGCACATGAAAAGAAAAGTATACCTCTTTTAGCAGCCATGGTGAGAGCAACAAATAATATGAGTATGTCTATAATTCTAAACATTTGGAAATACTTTAAGTATGATTAATTTAAGGCATGTAATCCATGAAAGAATCCATAATAACAACAAATATAACTAAGGAAGGAAAACAAAAACATTTTGAAAATTTCCCTTTTAATTCCTTTCTGGACTCTTCACTAATTTCAATTTTGGTCAAGTTAATACGCAAATTAAAGGAGAAACCAGCCTCCAGCCTGCATGACATTTCCTAAAAGAAAGAATACATGCAAATCTTCTAGGCCCAGAATGGCAAATATGCAAGAACATATTCACTCCCCAAATAGCTGCAATAGCCAGGGCTGGGTCAGGCTGAAGCAAGGAGCCAGGAGCTTCTTCCCAGTCTCCCACATGGGAGCAAGGACCTAGCACTAAGACTGTCTTCCACTGCTTTCCCATGTACATTGTCAGGGAGCTCCATCAGAAGTAGAAGCCAACTTCGCGGCGCCGGCACACCGGGTTCAAGTCCCGGTCGTGGAGCCAGATTCTGCTGTGGCCCGGGAGTGCAGTGGAGGATGGCCCAAGTGCTTGGGCCCTGCACCCCGTGGGAGACCAGGAGAAGCACCTGGCTCCTGCCATCGGATCAGCGCGGTGCGCGGGCCTCAGCGCGCCGGCCGCGGCGGCCATTGGAGGGTGAACCAAGGGCAAAAAGGAAGACCTGTCTCTCTGTCTCTCTCTCTCACTGTCCACTCTGCCTGTCCAAAAAAAAAAAAAAAAGAAGTAGACGCCAAAACTCAAGCTGCTGTCCATACCAGTGTTGCAGGCCGTGGCTTTACCTAATATGCCACAACACCAACCCCAAAGATTCTTATTTTTGTACAGAAGACAGACATGCAAAAGGCAATAGCAATGCAATCTTGTAAGTACAGTAATAAAAGTTATATTTGGTGTAGGCACAAATGGTATCACAATATAGACAGTAATAAACCATCTGGCAACAGAGGAGGAGGAGTGAGAAGAAGTTTCAAAGGTAAAGCCATGCTTGTTCTCCGTCTTGGCAAACAGAGACACTTTCTACGCCAACCAGGAGAGGGAGGGCTTTCCATTTAGAAGAGATGTGTGCGTGTGTGTGTGTGTACTCATGAAATAAATGGGTTTTTCAGGAAACACTGAATAGATTGGAGTGTCAGTAGAGCAAAATGATAACAGATAGAAAGGCAGAGGTATAACCTAGAGAGTTGATTATATCTGGTAATGGTGGGAAAATATCATTCAGTCAACTGGATTCTGCTCTATAAGCAATACAGCATGTATCTTAAATTTGGTAGTCACATGACTTTATTTGTATTTTTATGACAATCAGTTCAGCAGCATTTTTGAGGATGGCTTGGAATGAAACTGGAAGTGATTTGACCTCAAATGGAACCTTTGTAACAACCCAAGAAAGTAATAATAAAGGCCTGAAACATGTTACTGGTGATGGAGATGAAAAGGGGTAAACAGGTGTATTTTGAGGTGGATTTGATAGGAACTAGTGATGTAAGGGGAGTAACTTGCAATGATTAAGGAAGAATGATGGTCTCTCTAACTGGGGGCTGATGATATTGAGACGCCTATAGGATGTACACAGATAAAAAGGTTGGCTAAAAGAAATAGAATTAAGTAGAAAGTTTTGATTAGATGGACAAACATTGGGAACTGTGATCTGGAAATGTAGAACTGTAATAAAAGAGGACCAGAAGCAGCACAGTACAGAACACTGACACCCTTGAGATAGAAAGACGGTATAAGACTGTCAGAGATTGTGAAGAAGCCATTGGGTAGATAAAATAAAAGCCAGGTGGGAAAAAAAGAAAGCTCACAAAACTTTTCAAAGAAGAATTAGTCTTATGAATGATAGCATCAGGATCTCTGAACAGCATGTCCTTGAAAGGAAAGGTGATACCAGCGCAAAGGCCTACTCATTTTTTCAACTCTCACTTCACCACATTGGCTGTTTATGCCTAGCCTTGCGCATTATTGTTGAACAATAACTGACAAGCAGTATTAATGATACTTGTAAAACTAGAGAACACAGTTTTCTCACAAATCAAAGAGATGAAACGGCATCCTCATTTTCAGCAGCATAGTGATAAATAGAAGGGAAAACCTTGACATTTGTCATTTACTGTGTCGTGAAATCATTCAGTTTCTATAAAGTCCAAGCACATTATCTCATAAAAGTAAAAGTTAATTGAAAAACATCTCAGAGTGCCTCAAAAGAGTTGGGACTATTCTCTCACAATGTAATAAAAAATTTTCACTTATTTATCATAAGAAGTTATCTGTTATGTTCCATTGAACTCTGGACAGAAAAAAATCCTATTCTAATTTACTTTAAACTGTATTATCAAAGTATAATTTAATATTGAATATTGAACAGATATTAAAATACTGCTTTTTTTTTAGGAGAAAAACCATCTTACTCAATTAAGAATTATTTAATCCAAAGAGGTATAGTAAGGATCATTTCTTACTTAGTTTTTATTTCTGTATTTTTTAATAGAAAAACACTCATAAAACACTAACTTTGAAGCCTAATTCTACTGATAGTATTTTTTAATATTCTTGAAAAAATTATTTAACATCCCTAGGCTTTTTGTTCTGTGATTTAGAAAAGTGTTATAAAAATATCTTTCAAAGTATATGTTATAAGGTAAAGAGATACCAGAAAGGAGACTCAAAAAATTGGGATTTTATAATTAGAAAATATCATTTTTCTTAGTTCCAAATTATCAAAAATTTCCAACTAACTTCAAAGAGAAATAATTCAAGTTATGACTTCCTAATACTGAAAACCCAAACTAAATAAGTACATAAACCATAAGTTGCATATTATGATTTATAAAATATGTTATACAATTTAATTTTAGAGTATATTAAGTGTCTAGTTAAAGCCTTAATATAGAATATTTTAAGGCCCAAAGTGATAGTAACATCTTTCCTTAAACTCTGCTACATTTTTTATGTCGTTTTTGTTTACAAAAATGATAGCTTTCAGATTTGATGTTACTAATTGAATATTTTAAAGAACAAAATATTTCCATGGGGATAAATCTTGAAAACAGAAGCAAATCTTCTTACCAGTCTACATATATTAAATGTGGCCGCATTTTTAGACACTTCTCTCATCATACGGAGGAATTTATGTCTACTTGCTTTAAATTTGGGCAGGTTCTCTGTGACTGCTTAATTAATCAGATATTGCAAGACTAATGCTGGGACAGCTTCAAGTCCTAAAATTCCCACTGGTTAGTTCCTTCCGGAACCCGATTGCCATACTGTAAGGAAGCTCAAGCAATCCTATGAAGAGGTCCACATAGAAGAATTCACATGGAAATTAGCCAAAGTACGAAGAAAATACTCCTGGCTGAATTTGTAGCAGAGCTAGTAGAACTTGTGAGCCTCCATGGATTGAATGTTCATGTTACCCCAAAATTCATACATTGAAACTCTAATCCTCAATGTGATGGTGTTTGGAGATGGAGAATAGAAGATAAGTCATGAAGGTGGAGACCTCATGACAGTGTTAGGGCTTTATGAGAAAACAGAGTTTTTCCTTCTCCCTCTCTCATGTTCACTGTCTTGTGCTCTCTGTCTTTTCACTCTCTGGAGAAAACAAGAGGACTTCTGTCTGTAAAGTGGGAAGAGTGCCTTCACCAAGAACCCAGATATGCTGGGATCCTGATCTGAGATTTCCAACCTCCAGAACTATAAAAAAAAAAATAAGTGTTCAGAACATCTGGTCTGCAGAGTTACAGCAGCCCCAACTGGCTAAGACACCAGCTTTGTAAGTGAACCATCTTGGAAGCAGATTCTGCCCAATCAGGCCACCTCACATCACCCGATGCTCTGGGACAGAAACTCATCATCTGAACCAGTTCCTGCTGAAACTTCAGATACATGAGCAAAATAAATGGTGACTGTTCTAAAGCGCAAAGTTTTTGGCGGTTTATTATGGAGTAATAGGTTACTAGAACTGTTAAGTGAAGAAGAAGAGCAAGTGAAGAAGAATTGTTTTTAAATATTTTATTTATTTATTTGAGAGGCAGAGTTACAGAGAGAAAGGTGTTTCATCTGCTGGTTCACTCCCAAAATGGCCACAACAACCAAGGCTGAGCTGATCCAAAGTCAGGAGCCAGGAGCTTCTTCCAAATCTCCCATGTGGGTGCAGGGGCCCAAGCACTTGGACCACCTTCCACTGTTTTCCCAGGCCACAAGCAGAGAGCTAGATTGGAAGAGAAGCAGCAGCCAGGAAATGAACCAACACCCATATGTAATGCTGGTGCCAGAGGCATAGGCTTAGCCTAATATGCCATAGTGTCAGCCCCAAGAAGAGTTCTTAAATGAAGATTACAGTTAATTGGAAATGCAGTTTCAATGGTCACATGATATAAAAAACAAGGTTTTCAAAAAGCAATGAAGACAGTTATGTCATACTTCATATAGAAAATAAGTTACCACTTTAAAAAAAATTGTTTTACTATTTGAAGGCAGAGTGACAGAAAGAGGGAAGGAGAAACAGATCTTGCATTTGGTGGTTCACTCTCCAAATGACTGAAGCCCAGAGACCAGAACTCCATCCTGGTCTCCCTTTTGAGTGATAGGGCCCCAAGTACTTAGGCAATCATCTGCTGATTCCTCAGCCACATTGGCAGGAACATGGATTGGAAGTGGAGTAACTAGGATTCAACCTGGAGTTCCAATATGGGATGCTGGTTTCACAGGTGGGGACTTAACCTGCTGTACCACAACACCTTTCTTACTGTTACAGATTTAATGGTTGATCTGAGCAAAGATCACTGGACTCTGGGTAAAATTAGTGAGACCAGCATCACCTTAATTCCAAAACCAGAAATAGACACAACAAAGAAAGGGAACTTTAGACCAATATTCCTGATGAACATAGGTGCAAAATTACTCAACAAAATACTAGCTAATTGAATCTAATAACACATCAGAAAGATCATTTGTACAGAATAAGTGGGATTTATCCCTGGTATGCAGGGATGCAGGGATGGTTCAACATTTGTAAATCAATCAATGAGACACATCACATCAACAAACTGAAGAATAAAACCCATATGATTATCTCAATAGATGCTGAGAAATAATTTGATAAAATACAATATCCTTTCATCATAAAAACCTTAAGCAAACTGGGTATAGAAGGAATATACTTCAACACAATCAAAACAATAGATGACAAACCCACAACCAGCATCATATTGAATGAGGAAAAACTGGAAGCATTTCCACTAAGATCCAGAATCAGACAAGGATGCCCATTGTCACCATTACTATTCAATATAGTTCTGGAAATTTTAGCCAGAACTGTCACCAAAATTTATAAAATAACAAATGCTGGCAAGGATGTGGGGAAATAGGTACCCTAATACACTGTTGGTGAGAATGTAAACTAGTACAACCATTATGGAAGATGGTATGGAGATTCCTCAGAAATCTTAAAATACATCTAACATATGACCCAGTCTTTCCACTCCTTAGAATTTACCCAAAGGAAATGAAATCAGCATATGAAAAAAGCTATTTGTACCCCCATGTTTGTAGCAGCTCAACTCACTATAGCTAAGATATGGGATCAACTCAGATGCCCACCAACTGATGACTGGATAAAGAAATTGTGGTATATATATATACATTATGGAATATCACTCAGTCATAAAAAAGAATGAAATACTGTCTTTCACAACAAAATTGATGCCATTGGCAGCCATTATGCTTTATGAAATAAGCCAGTAACCAAAAGACAAATATGTTTTCCCTGTTTTGTGGTAACTAATATACAAAGTACAAAAAATGTGATGTATATGAGGAAAATTGATATTTTCAGATTTGATTATTCTTTATAGCCCTTGTCTGTACTCTTGAGGAACAGTGGTTTTCTACTTGTTGAATTCTTTATTTAGTGGAGGGTTAAGCTTGTTATTATAAAGAAAATTGAAAGTATGTCATTGTAAAAATTAAAAGCAAAATTGCAAAAGAAGAAGGGAGGATGGGAGTCAGGGAGGGTATGGGAGGAAGTATCATTATGTTATTGAAACTGTATATATGGAATTCAAAATTTATTGCTAAAATAACAGGGAAAAACAAAAGGGAAGAAGAAGAGGGGTTTGAGGAAGGTAGGAAAGGAGTCAAAGGTGGTTAACTTCTTAGAATTGTATATATGAAATACATGAAATCTGTTATCTTTAAATTAATAAAAATTTTAAAAAGAGAGAAAAAGAAATTTACACACTGAATTCAAACAGCGCTACATGGACGGATACTATGTCTTCAAATATGCTAGTCATATTAATTTAATTCTACTGGCCAATAACTTTTCTCTGACACTACAGTAGTGACCTCATATGGGTCATTTTCATTCTCCAGTTCGTAAGTGGAACTCAAAAACTCAGCAAAATTTAAGATGATAGATTAGGTTATGCAAAAAAGAAATTAAAAAACCTTTACCTTAATTAATCACTGTTTGTTATACCATGCTCATTTCTCAGCCACTAAAATAAGATTATTTCTATAGGATGAGACTTTATCCATGGCTGACAAATAACAAGCATCTATAATATTTCTATTAAAAGAAATAATTGTAAAATTCTATTGTCAATGTATATATATGGCTTATTTACATTGAGGTCTTGGGAGACAGAATGTGTAGTGTCCATCATTGATTGCTCTAGGCATGGGCAGATAAATGGAGTCTGGCAAAAGACACCTGGGAAGTTAACAGTGAACACTGAGAGATTTCCTCACCCATAACAGAGAAAGGCCTTTGGGAAGAATACCTCCTTTCTTCTTGCTTTTGAAAGTGTGTGTGTGATTACACAGTTCTAGAGACAGTATTTTGGCCCTCTTGCAATCATAAAGTTGGAAGAGGGAAATGATGGACGCATCTGTGTTCTTTATGACATTATTGAAGCACTTTCCCTATTCTTAAACTGTATACCTCCAGACTTTTGTCTTCAAATAAAATTACTAGATGTCTCATATTGTTTAAACAAACTGTAATTTGGTGTTTTGATACCACAAGAGCAAAGCTAATTGACTCATTAGTGCTATCAATTGCTACACAGTGCCTGAAAAAATAGCACTTGTTTAACACTTGATTATTGGTACTGTAAGTAAAATAAAGTTAAAATGTCAAAAATCACTACTGGCCCCTTTGCCCCTAGCTACTCATAATTCTTCCCCATTCTGACATCTCAATATACTTTGTCCCTTTTTGGACAATAATTTCATATGCTTTAAATCTCAATTGTATGTATGATTTATATTGCCTACTGGATATGATCACTCTTTCGTACCATCCATCACCTTCTTTCTAGTAGGTATTCAATAGCTTTTTTTTTGAATGAATTAACAAATGTCAACATATTTACATTACAGAAATGTGCAAGAAAACAGGCATCATCATTTCCAAGAAGAACTGTATGCTTGGGGTGTGAGTGTGTGTACGTGTGTGTGTGTGTGATTTTTTTGGTCATACTTATTTATTTATTTATTTATTTTTATTTGACAGGTAGAGTTACAGACAGTGAGAGAAACAGAGAGAAAGGTCTTCCTTCCGTTAGTTCACTTCCCTAATGGCCGCTACGGCCGGCGCTGTGCCGATCCAAAGCCAGGAACCAAGTGCTTCCTCTCAGTCTCCCATGCGGGCGCAGGGACCCAAGCTCTTGGGCCATCCTCTGCTGCCCTCCTGGGGCACAGTAGAGAACTGGACTGGAAGAGGAGCAACCGGGACTAATACCCAGTGCCCCAACCAGGACTAGAACCCGGGGTGCTGGCGCCGCAGGCAGAGGATCAGCCAAGTGAGTAACGGTGCCGGCCTTTTTGTCACTTTCGAACTTTACCATTAAACCTTAGCTTCAACATGAAAGTTATATATGTAAATTGAAGGCCATTCGTGTATCTCAACTAAGATTCCTCTTGGAAAATAAACTGGGGGTCAAGCTAGTCCAGCCAAGGCAGCTTGCAGGTCAACAACTACGTTCATGCCAAGGTGCTGCTCTAAGGACCTAGTCAGCACAATTTTTTTTTTTAACAGGCAGAGTTAGACAGTGAGAGAGAGACATAGAGAAAGGTCTTCCTTCCGTTGGTTCACCCCTCAAATGGCTGCTATGCCGGCATGCTGATCCGAAGCCAGAAGCCAGGTGCTTCCTCCTGGTCTCCCATGAGGATGCAAGGGCCAAGCACTTGGGCCATCCTACACTGCCCTCCCGGGCCACAGCAGAGAGTTGGCTGGACTGGAAGAGGAGCAACCAGGACAGAATCTGGCACCCCCACCGGGACTAGAACCGGGGGTGCCAGTGCTGCAGGTGGAGGATTAGCCTAGTGAGCCACGGCACCGGCCTATTCAGCACAATTTAAACTCTTTCCTTTCATTACAGAGATATTTTGCTCAAAAAAAAAAAAAAATGATGGTCAGGTAATTTTTGTAAGCTCTTCTAGTTTTCCAGTAAAGAGGAATAGTTACCCTAACAAGTTTTCAATCTTAAAAACTCAAGTACTGTGAAGCATTGAGACACAAGATTGATGGAGAATCAGAATTTAGTGTGACTGAAGATAGCTGGAGATAAAGATGAAAACATGTAGACCCTGAATGAAGGAGGGGCTGTCTACAGCGGACGCTTCTGCTGTTGGTTAGCAAGGATAGGTCCAAGGGTTTGTACACCAGAAATTAGGAAAGATTTACTGAAGATCAATTCCATTTTGAAGTTATCCTGTGGAGAGTCACAATAGAGGGAAATGGGAGAGAAAATAGTTTCAAGCAGGCATTTGGTAACAATGGTTAAAATGCTACTGGAATGCCCTCATCTCATATAGGAATGCATCCGTTGAAATTCCAGCTCCTGCAATGAATACCCTGGGAGACCAGTGGTGAGGGTTCAAGTAGTTGGATTCATATTGACTTTCTGGCCTCAGCCAGGCCTAGCCCCAACTGTTGCTGGCATTTGGGAGGTAACCAGTAGATGAGAGATCTCTCTCTGTCTCTCTCCACCTATCTTCTCAGTAAAATAAATACATAAATGAAACTTTACAAAAGGGAAAGGAATTTGTATACCTAATGTTTAGCTTTTGTGTTATTTAAAGAGCCTATATTTAGAGCTATATAATTTGCACCTTGTTATCTGTGTGTATTTGTATTACTTCTCTCCCTGTTTCCTTTTTCTTAATTGTAAAATGAGATAATAATACCTACTGCACAGAGTTCGTAAGAAAATTACAGGAAATAGGAATGAAATATAATAGTTATATTATAGTTATATAATATAGTTATAATAGTTATATATAGTTATATTATATTCCCATGTATGTTATAAAGATTATATTATAAATTTCTATATCTATAATATATAACTATTATATTATACATATAAATTTACTTATCACAGTGCTGGTGATATAATGCCCTCACCTCCCGAAAGCAAGTGTTAGATTTGTTCAACAAATGGTAATTGAATGCAGATCAGTTTCTCTGCTTTAGTCACTGGTAATAGTACAAAGAGGAACAAGCTATAGTCTATTTTACAGGGAGTAAATGAAAAATTGTGCTTATTAGAAATGACTGACCCAACTTTAACAGTCAAAGGAAAGCACAGAACAAATTCTTGTTTTTGGAAACTTATGTATAAAGTAAATGAACAAGTATAAAAAAAAGATTGACAGATTTACAAGGAGAAGTATATACTGAACTTTATAGGTTTTCTCTTTTATTTCTGTATCATATTGGGTATGGTAGTATGAGCTTTTAGAGAACTTTGTAAAGAACGAAATGGAAAAATTGAGTAGAATACATAAATGGAATGAAAACATAAGGGGTTTACATCTAAATAGGTCTTGGATAGAGCTCACAGACTGAAATCACTAGGTGTAGTGAGGCAGAGAAAGTAAATGTTATTTGGCAGTTAATCACAAACATAACAACATTAAATAAATAAGTAAGTAAGAATAATAACAAAAGAGTAGCTAGAAGTTAAGTAGGAAGAAGTAACTAGAATAGAAACAACAGAAGATTGCAACATGGGAAGCAGTCCACACAGCAGACTCATAGAATGACAAACGCCCTAACCAGCACTCTGACCTCAAATTCAGCCCCTAAGGCATTCAGATCTGACTGAAAATACCATGAGAGCATGTCAGGCATGGAAAGCCAAGACTCAGTGGCAAAAACGGTTCTGCATGAAAGATCTCTGTGAGTGAGATCCCAGTGGAAATTTTCTCTGAAGGAAGGAGAGAACTTCTACTTTGCATATGGCCCTATCTAAAAACTGATGGAGTTTGTGGATTCAAAAGGCTTCCTTTTTGGTAACTGATGTCAAAAGCATCAGGTGATCACTGACGTCATAAAAAAGAGTGCCAGTTGTTAAATCAACAACAGGAGTCACTGTGCACCTGCTCCCCATGTTGGACCTCTGTCCTTAATGAAGTGTACTATGAGAATTAACAGTAAAACTTGTCTTCAAATTATACTTTATACTTTGTGTGTCTGTGTGGGTGCAAATAGTTGAAATCTCTACTTAGTATAGAGTTGGTCTTCTGTATATAAAGTCAATTAAAAACGAATCTTAATGGAAAATGGAATGGGAGATGGAGTAGGAGGTAGGATGGAGTGGGGTTGGGAGCGCGGGAATCATGGGAAGAAGCACTATATCCCCAAAAGCTGTACATATGAAATTTGTATTCATCAAATAAAAACCTTTAAATAAAAAGAAACTACATAAGATTGAACATGAGATATTATAAAATTATGTTCATGATATTGAAGAGTTCTTACAGAAAAGATGACCAAACAGGTGTTAGACATGCATATATCCTGCCAGGGAATCTGCCAGCTAAGTCAGTGAAAAAGCTTAGAAAGTCACAAAAGAGCATGGTCTACCAGTAGCAGTTACTTACCAAGAAGACTGGAAATAACTTTCTATTCATACTATATTCCTTTTCTAGAGAATATGTGTTTACATGTCTGCATGCATGTTTTAGAAAGAAAAAGAAACTAGAATGCCATGAATCCAAGGCCATGTCTAAAATATTTTGGTATTATGAGTTGCTTAAAATAATTATTACTGTTTTCATTTATGTCACAGACCTATGTGCCTTATTAGCAGAACTGTTTTTGAGCCAGGGCTGATCAGAAAGGATGCGGTTGTTTAGAGCTTAAAAAACATCTGGAAAGTTATTCTGACAAACAGAGTCAAATCCATTAGCAAAACAGATGTTTTCCACTGTGGCAGGGAAACACAACTTTCTTATACATATTGCTTAAGGTCCAAAATAATTTCACAAATAACATCCCATTTCCTAAAGGGCCTTGGGACCACAGTGCTCTTGTGTACTTTGCCAATATAAGCAATAGCCATGGCAGTTTAGTATTTGATAGTCGATATTTTATAATAGGCTTTTAATCTTGTGTTTTATAAAACAAGGAAGAAACGTTTTAAAAGTCTTAAGTTACCTCTCCAAATCTTCAGTTAAAAAGTTGGAATTGGGGGTAGGCATTTAGTGCAGTGGTAAAGATGCCCACATCCCATATTGGAGGGCCTGGGTTCAAATCCTGATTGTGACACTGGCATCCATATCAGAGTGCCAGTTTGAATGCAAACTGCTTCCCATTCAGCCTCCTGCTAATGTTCTTGGGAAAGCAGCAGAGGATAGTGCAGATACTTGGATCCCTGCTACCCATATGAAAGATCCAGTTTGAGTCCCGGATTCCTGGCTTTGGCCTAGCTCAGCCCTGGATGTTGTAGACTTCTGGGATGTGAACCAGCAGATGAATAATCTCTGTCTCTATCTATCTGTCTCTTTCTGCCTTTCAAATAAAGAAAAAAAAATGGAGTTGAATTAAAACTAATTGGTAATCTTTGGCAGGACTCTTGAGAGTTAAGGGCAAGAAAGGATAGGAAGTCAGGAGAGAAAATAGCAGCCTGGGAGTTGCTCTACTTTTTCTCCCAGAAAAAAGTAGAAGGAGCTTTTTCTTACTGATCATCTGTGAAAAGTATAAGAAGCTCTGGGAGATGAGTGTTGTCAAGAAACCAGAAACTCTTGTGCCCCAGGAATATAAGAAATGGATCCATTCAAAACCTTATTCAAGGAAAATTTTTTCTTTTACACATGAATCTCATATTCTCATACTTGATGAATTTAGCTACTAGATGTCAGAAATCGAACATTCTAGGATTTTTTGTTAGTCTTTGTAAAAATAGTTAGACAATTCTGATAGAAATCATTTGCATTGTTCATTTGCCTATTAATTGCTTTAAGCTAAAACGTTCTGTATTCCACGAAACCAATTTCCTAGAATTTAGACCTTTTCCATGGAACAATTTCCTGGTTTAAAAAAGTTTTCAGCATTGCTCCAACCAAGAAAAAAACAGGACATAAGGAAAAGTATAACTAAAGAATGACTCTTTCCTAACAATTTTCATTAGTTTTTTAGAATTTTAACAGACACATAAAATTGTACATATTTATGAGGTACCATGTGATATTTCAGTACATGTTTACACTGTGTAGTATCCATTCATGGTCAATACATCTAACTCTTCAAACATTTAACATTTCTTTATGGTGAAAGTATCTAAAATCCTATTTTCTAGTTTCTTTTTAATAGAGAAATATGCAGTGTATTAATTTATCTAAAGCAACCCTGTTATGTACTAGAACCCAAAAACTTCTAAATTCTTTGTAGCTATAACATATTACCTGGAAGTCAACCTTTCCCCATTCTGTTCTCTTCCTTCACCCACCTCATCATTACTATTATACTATGAGATCACCTTTTTAGAAATGACTCCACATGGAAGTGGGATCTTGTGATACTTGTCTTGATTGTATCAAATACTGTCAAGTAATTTTTATCAAGATGAAAAAGAAGGCCTGCTTCTTTGATTAAGCTGATTAAATTGGTTTGGAATCATCGAGGCTGTCAGTGTCTGGAAACGTTGCTTGACTCTATAGAGAAGTACTTGGGCTGCTCCAGATCACTGCTGAGCGTTCTAAAATATTTTATAGTTTCAAAAGCACATCCTGTAAAGATAAAGGGTACAAATCATTATTTGGATTCAGAGATATTTAGACTTCTGCTATTTCTAGAGAAGGGTTGCCTGCTGTGACAAAATGTTTTAGGTCTCTGTAATGAGGTACCATCATTGTATAGGCTGCAGTGCTGACTGAGAATCTTTATTTATGCTCTGTTCATCTCAGCTTGGTACATATGCCTGCCAAAATAACCTCTATTATGCACTCTGGGATTTGGATTCATGTGTTTCAGGGAAATGTGAACAGAGTCAATGATTGATACTAGGCAGACACATCTTATTTTCAACTTCTTATTAACATTATAACCTAATCCACTTATGATAGCATCGCCACCCTTGTTTACTCCCATTCTGGTCAGAATCTAGCTCATCAGGAATTTTAGAGAGAATGCCTTTGAACCTAAAGCACTCTAATTATCACCTTGCTCTGGGGAATTGTGAGCTAGAAAGATACCATACTTTAGAGAAGAAAATAAGGATCTCTCTATGATGATTATTTGCATTTGTCTAAAAGATAATGCTATTCATCCATTGCATGGAAAAGTGCCTGGAATAGAAATGAGCAAGTAGCAAAGATTTGCTAAGTAGATAGCTCTCTAATTCCTTTTGAAACATGTCTTCCAAGGATAACTACTTTGTTTGAAGTATTGTGAATTTCTAAGCCTGTGTATGTGCCAATTTTGTTGAGCATGAGAACACATCCCAAAGCTAGAAAAAAAATAATTCTATATTTTTTGCCATCAATCCCTCCCCATTTTACAAACCTACTAGGGGATAATTGAAAACTGACATAGTATAGATAGGAAAAGGAGCAACTGGAGATAAGAAAAGTTGTACAGGAAGTCACGAAAGAAATAGGAATATGTTGAATTGAAAGATTTGTACTGAGAAAGGGCTTTGTGCAATGGTGGTGTAATTTCTGGGCTTGATATGTGACCATTGCAATTGCTCATGGGAGAAGAAAGATAAAAGAAGTTTAGCATAATTAAAAGATAGCACATTAAGACAAAAGCTTAGGTGGGTCAACAGATATTACTAGAGAGAGAATTGCAGGAAATGACACTAGTGATTTGTCATTTAGGGTATATTGTGAAGAAACGTGGCTTTTTTATAATTGCTGCACTAAATATTTTTCCCCTGTGGAAGGAGGGGCAGAGTACAAAAGGGAAGAGGCAAGGAAGAAAAAGAATATGAATCAGAAGACCTTGACTCCTTTTTCCTCAACCTTTGAAACATAAGTTGAAACATTTCATGAATCCAAACCTAAAAACAAAGACCTCATGTTCCTTTTAAGGACAAGAAATGTCACCGACCAGGATGGGAAAACATTAAAAGCTCATGAATTATAAGGAAATTAGAATAAAGAGGCCCATGGGTTTCTATTTAAAGGCCTCCTTAAAAGTGAAATGATTTTCCAACTAGTTTCATTCAGTGAAATCTTCCATCTGGCTGCCCTGAGAAAGACTTTGCAAGTTGTGGAATAGTAGAATCAGAGCTGGAAAGAACTTGCGTGTCTTTTCTTGCAACCCCCTCATTTTTCCTTAGCAATTCTAGAGTGTGATGTAAACAGAATCTATCCTGTCCACATGCTCCAGACTTGCTCGTTAAACATGCGAAGCAGCTTCTGGCACTCCTTTGCTCCCTCCCAGCTACTATTCCATCCTGCTCTCTTCTCTGCCTCTGTCCTCTCCACCTCCTCAATGTTCCCTCACCTTCCCAGGACTCAGGCACGCTACTCCATTGAACTTGCCCTCACTTGGTTTCCATTGGCATTTGGAGCGCGGGCTTTGGACTTTCAGTCTGGCACTTCTCGTTGACTACTTGTGTAACTCAGGGCAAGTTTGCCTCTCTCTGCCTCATTTTCTCATCTATAAACTGAAGAAACATAATAATCCCTTCATAAAGCGATTGTGAGAATTGAATAAACTAAGCCATGGAAACTGCTTAAAATATTGTCTGGCATGTTATAATCCCTTAACTAAATACATTTAAAAATTTTATTTGAAAGTGTATTTGTGTGTGTGTGTGTGTGTGTGTGTGAGAGAGAGAGAGAGAGAGAGAGAGAGAGAGAGAGAAAGTCAGAGACAGAGCCTTCATCCACTGGTTCTCTCTCAGATGTTTGCAACAGACAGGGCTAGGCCAGGCCGAAGCCAAGAGCTTCTTCCAGGTCTCTCATATAGGTGGCAGGGGCCCAAACACTTAGACCATATTCTGCAGCTTTTCCCAGGCTATTAGCGGGGAGCTGGATCGGAAGTGAAGTAGAACTGACACCTGTATGGGATGCCGGCATTGTAGGTGGCAGCTTTACCTGCTGTGCCACAATGCTGACCCCAACATTTTGAATTCTTAGCTATCATTCTTGATACATTTGTAATATTACTGTGAAACGATTTATTCCTCCCAAGCTTCATCTCTGCTTCCTTCATTCTTTCCCTAACTCTCTCGTTTCACACTTGTGAGTCTACTATGTAGCAGGACGCTGGAGCCATGAACGTGTGAACATGACAGTGAACATGACAACACAATTGTGTTCCCACAGGATTCATACTCTTACTTTCCCTCTTATCCAATTAGTGGCTTCTCACTTTTTTTTGTGGAGATTTCCATTCCTCTCTCTGCCTCTAGGTCTCTTAAACGATTCTTACCTTTTGTCTTTATATTCTAATATATTGCTCTGAAGATGAAGGCATCCAGGCTATTCTAAACCTATCTTGTGCGTTGACAGTTCTCTTAGGTCTACACTTTAAACTTCATTTTAAATGTTTCCACCTATTACAAAGGAAATTCCATCCCCAAACATCCTGCCTGGAGTGGATTACCTCCTCACAGGCAGGCTCCTTTCACCAGCCCTGTAGTTGACAGCACCTGTCCAAACATCCAGATCTGCCCTCTCTTTTCCTCCTCTACATTTAAATATATGACAATTCTACTTGCTTCTCAAAAATGCTCTCTTTTCTCAGTTCCCACATTCTTAGTCCAGGCCTTCATTATTTTTTTCTTTATAGAAATCAACTTTCGAAGCTGTCTCCACTCCTGTCTTCCGTTCCAGCAATCCATCCTCACACACCTTCTGAAATACCATCCTGATCATTAATTCAAATGTTTACTCACTACCTGATTTATTTAATAACATTTAATGTAAATCCATTGTGTATTAGTCATGGATCATTTCCTTTCCCTCTTTAAATTCCTTCAAAGATGTCTTGGCTCCTTTTATTAACACTGTGCCTAAGAATATTCTGCACCCCCGCAGCACCCTTTTTCTTGACAAATTGGTGCATGTTTTTCATAATTCAGCTCAAGTTTCCTTTCATTCATTCATTCATTCAACTCTTCCCAGCTCTGGAGATTCAGCAATAAACAAAACTGACAAATTCCTGTGCCCACAGAATTTATATGAGGAAAGAAGACAGTAAATAATTGAGCAAGATGTTCAGATTGTGATAAGTTCTGTGAAAGGAAAAAAAAAAAGGACATGCAGTGCAATAGGGAGGGAGTTTGTGTGTAGGCAGGAAAGGAGTATACTTTAAATAGAGTGGCTGGGACCGGTATGGTGGCATAGCGGATAAGGCTGCCACCTGCAATGCCAGCATCCCATATGAGCACCGACTTGTGTCCCAGCTGCTCCACTTCCAGTCCAGCTCCCTGATAATGGCCTAGGAAAAGCAGCAGAAGATGATCCAACTGTTTGGGCCTCTGCTACCTACATAGGAGACCAGGATAAAGCTCTGAGCTCCCAGCTTCAGCCTGGACAAGCCCTGGGCATTGTGGCCACCTGGAGAGTGAACCCGCATATGGAAGATGTCTCTGTCTCTTCCTCTTTTTCTGCAACTCAGACTTTAAAGGAAGTAAATTTTAAAAATCTTCAAAAAAATTAAATAGAGTGGCTGTCCAGAGATGTCTTTTCTAATGAGGTAACCTGAGATGGGTGCCACTGCTGCAAGGCTGTCTTTAAGAAGAGCTTTCCAGGGCAAAGGCACAGTAAGTGCTAACGTGCCATGACGGACACATGCCAGAGCAATCGGGGAAGAGCAGGGAGGTTGGAAGACATTCAGTGACAACAGGAGAAGGAATATCTGTGGTGTCACTCCCAATTCTGCACTGCAGAGTTGGGCATCATTTGTCAGTGTTCAGATAGTGCCTCGTGTCCCACTGCACTGTTACAAAGTGGTGCATAGCTGTCATTATTTGCTTAGATCTGGCTAATTGCTAATACTGCAAGTCCTCCGAGTAGGGACCATTTTGCACTTCTTGTTGTATCCCCAGGGCCCATACCTATGCTTGGTAGGTGGTTGTTGAATGGGTGAGTCAGAAGCCCTCGAGGTGCTTTCTTATGCTCCAGTCACTTGATCGGGTTTCTGGGTTTTTACTGCTCTCAGCACCTTCTTGAGTAGGACTTTTTTTTTTTTTTTTTAGATTTATTTATTTATTTGAAAGAGTTACAGGTTTGGGGGAAGAGAGAGAGAGAGAGATCTTCCATCTACTGGTTCATTCCCCAGATGGCTGCAACAGCCAGGGCTGGGCTAGGCCAAACCCAAGAGCCAAGAGCCAGGAGCTTCATCTGGGTCTCCCCTGTGTGTGGTAGGGGCCCAAGTACCTGAGCCATCCTCCACTGCTTTTCCCAGGCCATTAGCAGGGAGATGGGTCAGAAATGGAGCAGCTGGGACACAAGCTGGTGCCCAGATGGGATGTGGGTGTCAAAAGTGGCGGCTTTACCTGCTATGCCACAATGCCAGCCCCTTGGATAGAACTTTTATCATCTTAGATTCTTAGCACTTAATGTTGGTGTCTTCCCAGCTTTGACTATTTCCCTTTTGGAATCTTGCATCATGTACACACTTGGGTTGATGTCCAATCATTACACCCTACTGTCCCCCAAGTTTCTTGCGTGTGGACTGGTAAGTGTGGTATGTGAGAGCAATGCCACTGATGGGCTCCACATAGTGCAGCTGTGGGAAACTATGCTGCAAGCTATAAATGAAACTGACTAGTGTGAGGTCAGAATATGGAAGGATTTACAAGTTTAGCAGTTTAGAAAACTATTGACAATTGACTGATTATTTAGAAATGTCACTTTGTTATATTTTAAAAGTTTTATAAATACTTTAACATTTATTGTCATTGCCTGTGTTTTTTGTTCAAGAATGAATGTGCTTTAGATCTTAGCTTATTTTCATATGATCATAAATTCATGAATACATGTATTAGAATGACATGGTTTCACAATAAGTCAGTCCTTGAAAGTATATCTCTTTTAGAACAAGACATTGGAATTATTTTGGGATAACAATCTCAAAAATTATGAATACAGTCAAGAATTATTAACAAACAAAAACATCTCTGAATCATCAAAATAGATATTATCACAAATGTGAGTGAAATTTATTTATCTTATCATAAATAACTTTTGCATTCATAAGATAAAACATTTTAATTTAATATATGACTTTATTATAATTTCATACAGTTTTTAAAGTCACAGAAGATGAAAGCAATAAATTATCAGTCCAGGACAGGTGGTAGAGAGAGTCACAACAATAAAATGGATGGAAAGACGCCAGACCACACAGAACAGGCAGAGACTTTAAAGGAGTAGACATTAAACACTCAGAATGATAGGCACCAGGGCCTCCAAGAACAGGGCAAACCCCTTAATTAATTCCATAGGCTCCACTATGCAAATGCACAAGGCCTCATCTACAATGTCAAATCAAAAGTCACATCTTTGGGGGATGGCAATGTGGTGCAGCAGGTAAAGTTGCTGCACACAACACCCCATACCAGCTGTCCTGCTTTCATTCCAGCTCCCTACTAATGCATGTGGGAGGGCAGCGGAAGATGGCCCAGTACTGGGTTCCCTGTCATCCATGTGGGAGACCCACATGGAGTTTCAGACTCCTGGCTTCAGCCTGGCCCAGCCCCAGCTGTTGCAGCCATTTGGAGAATGAACAAAGGAGTGAAAGATAATACCCTCTCTCGCTCACTCGCTCTCTCAGTTAGCCTTCAAAAGAAATGAATCTTTTAAAAAAAAATACTTATTTTTAAAAGTTACATTTTTGTTTCAAACTCAATTTGGTGACAAATCCTAACCTGACTTGCACTTACTTGGCAGTAGATCTTTTTTGACTGTTGGGAGATTACTTATGAATTTGTTCTAATTTATGTGCAAAAATAATGTCATTACAGAGCCTGCTGGGGTTATGATGAATATATGGTAGAAGCACCACATCACCTTTACAAAATCAAAAACATCTGGCCTCCAGGGTTTTGGAAAAGGGGTGGTATATCTGTATAGCACAATCCTATATAATGAGTGTGGTTAATAAGATAAGCAGCAATATACCTAATTAGATAAGAAAATGTGGGTGCTGTCTTATGGCATAGCAGGTAAAACTGCCACCTATAGCACTGGCATTCCATTGCATGCTGGTTCATATCCTGGCTGCTCTACTTCCCATCCAGTCCCCTGCTAATGGCTTGGAAAAAGCAGTGGAAGATGGCCAAGTGTTTGGGTCTCTGCTACCCATGGGGGAGACCCGGATGAAGTTCCTAGGTCTTGACCTCAGCTTGGAATAGCCCTGGCAGTTTCAAGTATCTGGGGAGTGACCCAGCAAATGGAGGATCTCTCTCTCTCTCTCTGTTTCCTTTCTCTCTGTAATTCTGACTTTCAAATAAATAAATCTTAAAAAAAAGAAAGAAAAGAAAAATGTGGAAAACACTCTGAAAGCTTTGCATTTTATCCAAGTGTTCCTCAAAGGGATGTATTTGGAAAGTCAACAGGTGTTTGCAGTTCACTTTAGATATTTTGTGTTTGTGTGTGTGTGTGTGGGGGGGTAGGTATGTGTGTTTCTGACTCCTTTAAGATGAAATTATACTTGGAACCTTGGGGATTCTTGCTCTTGCCTTGCTAAAATTTGGATTTCTGCACTGTGATCAGGGAAATTGTTATTGAGATGGTTGGAGTTACCTTGATTACTAGGGATATCTGAGTGAGATAACTATTCACTGATATGAATAAGCATTTATAAATCTTTCCGATCTGTAATAGGAGTTGTGTTTGCTTTATTCCCTACCCCCCTTAACCCTGTTGTCAGTGATGAAGAAAGTTTGGGTGCCAACTAAGGAAGCACAGTGTGTGTTAGCAATGCCATTGAGTGTGCCCAGAGGGAATTGCTAAAGAGCCCAAGGTAATGTCATACTTAGCTCAGCAAACCTAAAGACACAAAAATGCAATTTTAGACATCAGGGACAGAACTTTTGAAAATCTGCCTGAGTTCAATCAGGAAGAAAGAATTTCAGACACACACAACATTCACAATGGATAGTAAAACACCATGTTAAATTATTATGCTCCAAAATAATATAGGTGCATAGATAAAACAATCCAAACATTATTGAAATATCTTATCTAAAATAGTGAAAGTAACTCCTAGTTATACTTCAACCTTCTCTGCCGTAAAAATACTGTTAAAATGATGGCTTACATTTTCTCCTTCTTTTCCACATAAGTTAATTCTTACTACATGTATGTACCATCATAATGTGACTTTCCTCCCATTTAATAACCATTTATCTTGCTGTCCATTCAAATTAGTGGTTAATATCACTGTCCCATTCTTTTCACTAGATGTAGAGTTGCATTTTATGTCTTTATCACACTCCATACACTTAAACTAGATGGTCTTCTGAAGTTTTCCTTTTTCCTGTTACTATTTTATTACTTCCCTTTTGATTCCCTTGGACTTTCTTGCTTAGACACACACAGGAAAAAAAAACAAAGGCTAGATTTGAGCGAGAAAAAAATCATAGTGAGATAGGTACTGTTTTCAAGGGACAGATTTCCAGTTCTGTGGAATAGGTAGCACCATAATCTCCCAAAGATAAAAATATTGTGTATCTTTTGCATTTTAAAGAGCATTTAGGCATTATTAGTAAGTGGATAAGTAGCATTCGGATGAGAAAATTAAATTTCCCTAGATTATATAGGAGTATTCAAAGTTCTGGAGAGGATAAACTACTAAACTTTCTCACTTAAAATTAGCAACAGACTGCCTGTGACTGTTCAGAAGGGAATGCTTGGGGTTGGCGCTGTGGTGTAGTGGGTAAAGCCATTGCCTGCAGTGCCGGCACCCCATATGGACACCAGTTCAAGTCCTGGCTGCTCCACTTCTGATCCAGCTCTCTGCTGTGGCTTGGGAAAGCAGCAGAAGATGGCCCAAGTCCTTGGGCCTCTGCACCTGGCTTTGGATCGGTGGAGCTCTGGCCATTGCAGACAACCGGGGAGTGAACCAGCAGATGGAAGACCTCTTCAAATAAATAAATAAATAAATCTTTTTTTTTTTTAAAAGGAAGAAAGGGATGGTTTATCTTCAGAGCTCATCACTTATTCAAAAGCCAAGAATAAGGTACAATGGGGAATTCTGAGAAACTGAGTCCAGGGAAGTAGGAGGATGTGACTGCATCACTTTGACCACAAATTAGAACAACCATTTCCTTGCCCCTCTTTTGTCCCTCTTCTCCTTCCTCTTAGCTGTGCCCTCTCTATAGCTGTCTCCCTCAACTAAGGTCCTTCTTACTGTATACAGTTCCACAGTCTTGCCCTCCTGCAGCAACAAGGACTTCAGTTAAGGTGAATGTATATGATCCACTGTACAATGCTATGGCAGTTCATCTATCTTAGCCTCCCCAGTCCATCCTGCAGTTCCTCCCAAACACTCAGTATTCCAATTTTATGATAAACATTCCTTTGTTTATAAACTAATTTTTAGCAAATGTGTGTACTCCAAAATATATGTGTGGTCTTCAAAAAGTTTGTGGAAAAACACATATGATGAAAAAATTATACATGGATTTCAAGTTTTTGTGCACAACAATAAACTTTTAATTCTTTCCACCAACTTTTTTAAAAAGATAGAACAGCAGAGACAGAGAGGGAGAGACAGAAAGAGAAAGGCAGGGAGAGAGAGAGAGATCTTTCTTCCACTGGTTCACTCTACAAATGGCCATAACAGCCAGGGGTGAGCCATCCTGGTTTCCCACACAGGTGGCCTGGGCCCAAGTATTTGGACCATCTTCTGCTGCCTTCTGAGGTACATTAGAAAATAGCTGGACCACGAGCCACCAGTCTGATATGGGATGCCAGTGTCACAAGCAGTGGCTTAACCCACTGTGCCACAATGTCTACCTCACCACAGACTGTTTTGTTTTGCTTGTTTCTGAGCTTTGTAAACAGGTATTTTATTTCACACAATCTTCTGTGACTTTTTTTCACTCAACTTTCTAAGACTAATCTAGGCTGTTGGTCATAGCAGTAGTTTCCTCATACTTACTGCTATAGAATATTTCATTATCTGAATATAGTAAAATTTATTTTTCTGTCTTGCAATTCAATTATTTTAAAATTTTCATTACGATTTCTTTGATTCATGAGTTAATTGGGAATCTGAAAATTATAATTGTTTAAATTGATCACTAGAAATAAAAATGTAATTTTATTTCAAATTTAGGTTGATTTCAAACTTTAATCTTTAAAATATCTATCTGCTATTGATGTGGTACTCTATCACCTTGTAAACAGAGATGTGTCTTCATCGGAGGTTAGCAAACCACTGCCTGTGGGCAAACCAGCTTACCACCTGTTCCACCATGGCTGGCAAGCTGAGCATGATTGGCACATTTTAAATGAGTCAGAAGCACAAAATAGAGATAATATCTTGAGTTTTACAACAATGATATAAAATTCAAATTCAGTGTGTCCAAGTAAAACTTTAACTGGAGGACAGCCATGTCCATTTGTTTATGCATCATCAGTGGCTGCTTTTGAGCTACACCATGATAGAGTTCAGTACCTGCCACAGAGAACACTGACCTGAAATGCTAATGTGTTTACTATCACCCTTCCCAGGGAAAGCTGGCCGACCATTCATCTAAATGATGGAAAATTTTGAAATGTATCTCTAATTCCTGCATGCCATAGGCTTACACACACACACACACACATGCACATGCACACACACATACACACACAAATCAGTGCAGAGATGAGACAAGCACAGAAAGAGACACAGAGGTCAGTAACTTATCAGGAGTTGAATCTGCATTGTATTAGCTTTTGAAAACACTTTTTGACAGGGTGCATTGTATTAGGTTTACCATGATGGTAGATTTATCAATTTCTTTTACAATGTTATTATCTTCTAATAACATCATCATATCTATTTATAATAAAGTTTATCTATACTAAATACCAATGAATTTTGTCAATATAGCAATTCCAACCTTCTTTTCATTATGATAAAGCTGATGTATCTATTTTGCACATTGTAAATAATATATAGCTATATTTTTAAATAATTTGTACTTTGAAAAATATTTTCACTTTATATTTTTAAAACTGTTGTCTTTAAGCTTGGAAAGTGTACATTGTGATTTTTTTTTACATATTTCAGTATTTTCTCCTTCTGTCTTTACTTTCTTTTCCTTTTTTAAAAATATTAATTAGAGGCAGAGCAAGAAGGAGAGCCCCATCCATCCACTGGTTCATTCCCTACATACCTGCCTGGACAAGGTGGAAGCCAGTGTCCAGCAATTCAGTACAGGTCTCCTATGAGGGTGGCAGAGACCCAAGTACTTGAGCCATCACCTATTGCCTCACAAAATGATTATCATCAGGAAGCTGGAATCTGAGGCACAGCCAGAACTCTAATACAGACACTCCAATAGGAAACGTGGGCATTCCAAACAGTGTCTTTTTTTTTTAGGTTTATTTATTTATTGAAAAGGCAGAGTAACAGAAGAGACAGAGAGAGAGAGAGAGAGAGACAGACAGACAGACAAACAGACAGACAGAAACAGAGAGAGAGATCTTCCATCTACTCCCCAAATGCCTTCAAGCCAGGCCTAGCCCAGGAGAAGGGAACTTCATCTCTATCTTTTTCCTGGGTGCCAGGGACCCAAGTACTTGAAGCATCTGCTTCTTCTTCACAGGTGCATTATCAGGGAGCTGAATCAGAAGCCAAGTACAGGGGACTGGGACCAGCACTCAGATAGGGGATGCCAGTGTCCTAAGCTGAGGCTTAAGCAGCTGCACACACCACAACACCCTCCCCTCAAGTGGTGTCTTTACCACTAGGCTGAATGCCTGCCCCCAGTCTTTTTTATTTATTTATCTATTAAAAGGCAGAATTACAGAGAGAGGGTGAGAGACAGAGAGTGATCAGATCTCCCACCTGATGATTCACTCCCCAAGTGGCGCAGTGGCCAGAGCTGTGCAGGTCTGAAGCTGGGAGCCAGGAGCTTCTTCTGGGTCTCCCACATGAGCAAGGGCCCATCCACTTGGGCTATCTCCACTACAGTCCCAGGCATATTACCAGGGAGCTGGATTGAAAGTGGAGCAACTGGAACTCCAAGCAGCACTCATATGGGATGCAGACGTTACAGTCAGTGGCTTTAGCCACTATGCCGCAGCACCAATGCCTGCCCCCAATCTTTATGGCTTTTACTCATCTCCCTTTTCCTACACTTCTTTCCTTTTCTTGCCTTTTTTTTTTCCAGGAGGTAAAGAAGATGGGCTATAATTGTTTGTTCCCTCTCCCTCTCTCTGCTGGTTTGGAATTTCTACAACCTGTTTCTATTTTTTTCTTTAAGATTTATTTATTTATTTGAGATGCAGAGTTACAGACAGAGAGAGGGAGAGACAAAAAGAGAGATCTTCCACACTGCTGGTTCATTCCCCAAATGGTCATAGAGCTGGGTTGATCTGAAGCCAGGAGCCTTCTCCAGGTCTGCCACATGGGTGTAGGAGCCCAAGCACTTGGACCATCCCCCACTGCCCTCCTAGGCCATCAGCTTAGAGCTGGATGAGAAGAGGTGCAGCCGGGAACCAGCGCCCACATGGGTTGTCAGTACTGCAGGCAGAGCTTTACCTACAACACCACATCACTGGCCCCTATTTCTATTCTTTTAGAGTCTTGAATATAATGTAGAGTATAATGATCAAAAACATGTCCCTGGAGCCAGACTGCCTGAGTTTCAAATCCCAACATCATCATCTAATAGCTTCATGACTTATGGCTCCTGTTTGTGTGTGTTACATGAGTTAATATATACCGAGAATCTATATATTGTATGTAAGTTTCTTTTAAAATCTCACAGTTAGGGACCAGCTCTGTGGCATAGTAGGTTAAGCCTCTGCCTGTGGAACCTGCATCCAAGATGGGCGCAGGTTCGTGTCCCTGCTCCTTTTCTGATCCAGCTCTCTGCTATGTCTTGGGAAAGCAGTGGAAGATGGCCCAAGTGCTTGGACCCCTGCGCCCACATGGAAGACCCAGAGGAAGCTCCTGGCTCCTGGCTTGGGATTGGCCCAGCTCTGGCCAATGGGGCCATTGGGAGAGTGAGCCAAGAGTTGTAAGATCTCTCTCTCTCTCTCTCTCTCTCTCTCTCTTCCTCTCCCTGTCTGTAACTGTGCCTCTCAGATAAATACATACTATTTAAAAAAATCTTACTGTGACTATTTTACTTAAGGATTTATAAAATTAATAACTTATTTTAAATTAATTTTTCTTTAAAAATCTTGACATTTAAAAATTGATTATATTTCATTACATGTATACATTCTGTAATATCCAATCAAGGTAAATATAGTGATCCTTTCAAACATTTCATATTTCTTTACAGTGAAAAAATCCACATGGAGTTGTATTATACGGTAAGGTAATGATGGGCAATGTTAATGTACTGTATATTTCTCTATGAAATTAGTATTGCAACCTCCTCAAAGCTCTACAAGAACCTCTGATCATCTACCTTTTGATTTATATATTCTGTTTAGTATTTTAATTGTGTTTCCTTTTTAAAAAAATATTTATTTATTTGAAAGGCAAAGTGATAGAGAGGGAGAGACAAAGAGAGATCTTCCATCCACTGATTCACTCTCCATATGGCACAATGTCCCTAGTTGTCTAGGCCAAAGCCAAGAGAGGAGCTCCATCCTGTTCTCTCATGTGAGTGTCTGGGGTCCATGCACTTCAGTTATCTTTTTTTGCTTTCTGAGGCCATTAGTAGAGAGGTGAATTGGAAGCAAAGCAGTCTGGACCTGAACAAGCTCTCCAACATGTGATACCAGCGTTGCAAGCAGTAACTTAACCCATTGCAGCATGTTGCTGGCCCTTTAATTTTGCTTTCTAATGTGACACACATTCTACAATATTATTAATATTTTTATTATTTTGTGAGGACAAGTTTTCTTCCAATTAATCCAGGTGTTTATCAATTTATTTGTTCACCATTTCTGCTTGTCTCCCAACATTCCCATCCGGGTCTCTTTTTTCATCTGAAGCTCATCTAGTGAAGGTAGGAAAAAGAACAGTATTTGTTTATCTAAAAATGCCTTAATTTCATTTTTGTTCTGGAAAATAATTTTTCTGGGCACAAAACTATGTTGACAGCCATTTTCACTCAGAACTTGGAAGATTTTATACTGTCTTCTAAATACCATTATTGCTGATGAAAAATTTTCAGCTTGCATGTTTTTTCTTCATAGATAATTTTCCGCCTCCCCTGGTCTTTTTAAGATTTCTTTTCCTCTGGTGTCTGGAGGTGTCACTGTAATGCATATTGATTTGCTGTTTTTTCTCTAGTATCTTAATTTACACATGTATATGTTATACTTCCTCTATCTAGTTTTGTTTTCAGGTATCCTGTCTGATACATGTATGTTCCAGTATTTCCTTTCTGAGGATTCATCTCTACTATTAATCTGAGAACATTACCAGTTTTTTTTTTTTTTAAGATTTATTTGTTTATTTGAAAGTCAGGGTTACACAAAGAGAGAAGGAGAGGCAGAGAGAGAGGTCTTCCATTCGCTGGTTCACTCCCCAGTTGGCCACAAGGTCCAGGGTTGCTCCAATCTGAAGCCAAGAACTTCTTCCAGGTCTCCCACGTGGGTGCAGGGGCCCAAGCACAGGGACCATCTTCTACTGCTTTCCCAGGCCATAGCAGAGAGCTGGATAGGAAGTAGATCACTGGGCCTCAAATTGGCTCCCATATGGGATGCCAGCACTACAGGCGGCAGCTTAACGCACTACACCACAGTGCTGGCCCCACCAGCTCTTGTCTCCTTACCTCTTGCCTCTACTCCATTCTAGGAAGTCTTTCAATTTGGAATTCTGATTAAATATAGGTTATATCTAGACGTTCTACCTTCCATCTTTTTTCCAATTCTTTTTTTCCCCTGTATATTGCATTCTGGATAATTTTTTAATGTCTACCTTATATCATTCTTTTGCTGTGTTTAATCCATTCTTTTTAAAATTAAAAAAAATTTTGCATTGTCTTTTTAAAAATTTTATTTGTTATATAAGTTCCATATATTTCATATATACAGATTTAGGAACATAGTGAGTCTTCCCCTCCTTCTTGCCCACATTCCAGCCCTCCCCTTCCCCATCTCGGATTCCCATTCTTAATTTTTACAATGATCTATTATCCCTATACTTAGTGATCATATAGTTAACCCTACTGTAAGGAGTTCAGCAAATAGTATGAAGAGAAATAAAACAAAACAGAATAAACTAAAACTAAACAAAAAATCATTCCTCAGTGGAAGAGACAAGGGCTATAAACAATCATCCATTCTCAAAATGTTTATTTTCTCCAATACATTACATTTTAGGTATTCCATTAGTTGCATTGGATCAGGGAAAACATATGATAATTGTCTTTTGGGATTGGCTTATTTCACAAAGTATAATGGTTTCCAATTTTGACAATCTTGTTGCAAAAGACAGGATTTCATTTTTTTTTTTACAGCTGAGTAGTACTCCATAGTGTATATATATCATAATTTCTTTATCTAGTCAATAGTTGATGATATCTGGGTTGATTCTATATCTTATTTATTGTGAATTGTGCTATAATGAACATTGATGTACAAATAACTCTTTGCAATACTGATTTCTTTTTTTAAAAGATTTATTTTATTTATTTGAAAGACAGAGTTACAGAGAGAGGCAGACAGAGAGAGAGAGATCTTTCATCCAGGAGCCAGGAGCTTCTTCTGGGTCTCCCACGTGGGTGCAGGGGCCCAAGGACTTGGACCATCTTCTTACTGCTTTCCCAGGCCATAACAGAGAGCTGGATCGGAAGTGGAGCAGCTGGGTCTCCAACCGGCGCCCACGTGGGATGCCGGCTCTTCAGGCCAGGGTGTTAACCTGCTGCACCACAGCTCCAGCCCCTCTTTGCCCATTTCTTAGCTGGATTGTTTGTTTTGTTGTTGTTGATTCTGTATGTTTTACCTTTATCAGTTACATAGTTTTCAAATATTTTCTCCCATTCTGTAGGTTGCCTCTTCATTTTGCTGGGTGTTTCTTTTGCAGTACAGAAGCTTCTCAGCTCGATGTAATCCCATTTGTCAATTTTGGCTTTGATTGCTTGTGCCTCTGGGGTCTTTTCCAAGAAGTCTTTGCCTATGCCAGTTTCTTATAAAGTATTCCCCATGTTTTCTAATAATATGATGGTATTGGGTTGTAGGTTTAGGTCCTTGATCCATTTTGAGTGGATTTTTGTCTCGTCTACAGAGTTTCAAATTTCAACAACTTTATTTTTACTTCCCAAAATTTCTGATAAGTTGTTTTCATATATGCCTAGCCATCTTTTTTGTGATTTTATTTTTTATTTCTTTAAATAGCTAGATCATAGTTAATTAGTTTTTGGCCTTATAAATCTAATTATGTTTGTTTATTCTGCTGACAGTCATGGTGATTAATTTTCTTATATGTCTTGGGATCTTTGATGATGAATTTCTATTTGATTTATGTTAATTTGTGGGAAATTCTGAGACACCAACTTGAAGTTATTTTTCTCTGAAAAGGATCTGAATATATCTATCTTGAAAGCTGGGGTGCCCAAGGACCTGAGACCACTCTGGCTTCTCTGGGACAATCAGCTAATGTGGAATTTTCAAGATTAGTTTCATGGGGTGGGCATTAGTCCTGTGGTTGGCACACCCAAGCCTCACATCAAAATATCTGGATTCCACATCTGGCTTCAGCTCCTGATTCCAGCCTCCTGCTTATGCATACTCTGGGAAGGAGAAATACTGGATCAAGTAATTGGGTACCTGCTGCTCATCTGAGAGACCAGGGTTGAATTCCTGGTTCCTGGCTCCAGGCTCTGGTACTGTCCCAGCCTTGGCTGTTTTCAGCATTTGGAGAGTAAACCAGTAGATAGGAACTCTCTTCTCACTCTCTCTTTCTCTGTCTCTCTGCCTCTCAAATAAAGATAAAATAAGAATTTAATTTCATCACCTTAAAGCTGATTTAAGGCTCATGTAAAATATTAATGTATACCTCACCTGTTTCAGAGAGTTTTTAAAAATATTTACAGTTACAGAGAGAAGTATACACACACACACACACACAAAGAGAGAGAGAGAGAGAGAGAGAGATCTTCCATCTGCTGGTTCACTCCCCAAATGGCCACAGTGGCTAGAGCTGAGCCGATCTGAAGCCAGGAGCCAGGAGCTTCTTCTGGGTATCCCAGGCAAGCGCAGGTGCCCAAGGACTTGCGCCATCTTCTACTGCTTTCTCAGGCTATAGCAGAGAGCTGATTCGGAAGTGGAGTAGCTGGGACTTGAACTGGCGCCCATATGGGATGCTGGTACTGCAGGCTGTGGCTTTATCTTCTATGCCACAGTGCTGGCCCTTGCATTATGTTCTTTTAATAGATTCACCTTACTTTTTTAGATGCTTCATACTCAAGTAATACTTTCCTGTGGAAAATGAATTCTTGATTTTCAAAAAAGTTATAAAAGCAAAAGAATTATTCCATGTGTAAGAAGTGCTATACATTCATGTTATATATTCACTTATTTATTGTTGACTAATATTGCTTGTAGGTAAAATAGAAGTTACACTAGAAAAACTCTTTGTTAATGATTTTTCACATCCTATCATGCTTTGAACTTTTCATACATCTAGGTATATGATATATAATAAACTGAAGCATTTGCGCATTCAAAAGCAAAGAAAAACTAAATTTCTTTACCCTAATATAAACATCAATTACAAAATGAGAAGCAAGCCCAATATCTCTAAAGTAAGAGCAAATATAATAATCCAAGCAATTTGGCTTATTCCTTCAACAATGTAAAATAATACCAATAGTGATGGCCAAAGTGAAATTACTTGTCTACCGAGTGATACTTAGAAGATTTAGATTGGATCATAAAACAATCATATACTAAACTACAGTATCCTTTTATCTGGAGTTATGTTTCGCATTATATGGCCTTAAGACTGGGAGTCTACAGAGGTATGCACAGCAGATCCTAACCAATATTCATATGTCAGTTTCGGGAGTGGGCATGGAGAGGGCTGTTTGGAAATTATACTCAATGTTTGGGTAGTTCAGATATCTTTAGCTGTTGCTCCTAGATAAAACTCAGTCATAATGCTCTGTCTACAATTCCTGTATCTAGTTTTCATACCCAGCAGTAGATTCTATCCATTCTTCACTCACCAGTTTGAACGTCCCATTCCCTCCATAGGTTCATTTTCAATTTGTCCTTTATCATTTTCACCCCACAGAACAACATTAACAAATCAGATTTCTTTTAAAGATGTATTTATTTTACATGAAAGAGTTACAGAGAGAGAAGGAGAGGCAGAGAGAGAGAGAGAGAGAGAGAGAGAGAGGTCTTCCATCTAATGGTTCACTCCCCAATTGACTGCAATGGCAGGAGCTGCGCCGATCCGAAGCCAGGAGCCAGGAGTTTCTTGCGCATCTCCCATGTGGGTACAGGGGCCCAAGGACTTGGGCCACCTTCTACTGCTTTCCCAGGCCACAACAGAGAGCTGGATAGGAGGTGGAGCAGCTGGGACTGGAACCGGCTCCCATATGGGATGCCGGCACTAACAGGCATTGGCTTTACCCTCTACATCATAGCGCCGGCCCCAACAAGTCAGATTTTCAAAAAGGGATACTTTTTATATGGTGGCACTAGAAACAGCTGCACGGCATTGATTCTTACCAAAAATGTAAGCCAGATTATTAAAAATAGCTTTAAGTTTAAAAGAGGTGGTAGTGGGACAAGAACTTGGCACAGCAGTTGAGATGTCTCTTGGGACCCATGCACCCCATATTACAGTGCTAAATTCAAGTCTTGAAGCTTCCAGTTCTAACTGCCTGCTAATGTGCACCCTGGGAGGCAGCAGGTGATGGCTTAAGTGTGTGTCTCTGCCATCACGAGTGACCTTTTTTTTTTTTTTAATTTTTATTTGACAGAGTTAGGAAGAGAGACAAAGGTCTTCCTTCTGTTGGTGCACCCCCCCCCCCCCAAATGGCCGCTATGGCTGGACTATGCCGATCTGAAGCCAGGAACCAGGTGCTTCTTCCTGGTCTCCCACGTGGGTGCAGGCGCCCAAGCACTTGGGCCATCCTCCATTTTGCCTTCCCGGGCCACAGCAGAGAACTGGACTGGAAGAGGAGCAACTGGGACTAGAACCCGGTGCCCATATGGGATGCCAGCGCCACAGGTGAAGGATTAACCAAGTGAGCCATGGCACCGGCCCCAGCAAATGAGTGACCTTGATGAAGTTCCTGGCTCCTGGCTTCTGCCTGGCCCAGGCCTGGCTGTTGCAGATACTTGGGGAGTGATTCAGCAGATGGCAGCTGTCTCTGTCTCTGCCTTTCAAATTCCTAAAAATACTCTTTTTTTTTAGTGGTGGGGAGCACTTATACAAGAATGGGTTAATTTAAAAACAGATCTTATTTAACTAGCCCTGCATTTAAAAGATAAAATTTGACAGGAGAGATTGAGAGAGAACTTCCATCCCACTGGTTCACTCCTCAAATGGCCACAACAGCCAGGCCTAGGTCAGGCAAAGGTAGCAGCCAGAGCTCCATCTGGGGTCTTCCATGTAGGCATCAAGGACCCAAGAATTTGGGCCATCTTCTGCTGGATTGGAAGTGGAGCAGCTGGGATTGGAACTGGTGTCACTCATGGGTTGATGCTGTCGCAGGCAGTGCTTAAGCTGCTGTCACAACTCCAGCTCCCATTAATGTTTATTTAAAATTATATCCTCAAATAAATAAACTTAATAAGGATAAAATTTTTAAAAAGGTCCAAAGTTACAGAATTATAGAAGTGTAGACTATGTGTGAAAGACATGGGGTATTCTATTTGATTTTAGGTACTATGTTTGCTAAAAGAAAACTACAATACAGGTTTAGGATTAGACCACTCTCCTAACCCACAACCTGCCAGCCTTGGTCTTCTTCCTCCTTTGGCCTCTGTACTATTTCCTACTTTTGGGTCCCCCCCCCCTTTATTTTCTCTCCATGCATAAACAGAAAGAGTATTCTTGTATTGAAGGGGCTGCTGGTCAGTTTATGACTCAGGTCTCCCCTACTGTATGGAAATATTGTATTCTGAATGTACCATTTAACAAAGAGAATGAAGAATAAAAGCACATTTTAAGCAGGGTAAGGAGTCTGGTTAGGAGGGCTTACTGTGTTATTTGAGGAAAAGTGAAAGGGAAAAAAATTAAAGAGAAATAATTAGAAATCTAGTGATCAATTAAGTTTGTTTCAACTGTGTCATGACTTGCAATGTCTACAAGAAATGCGATTAATCCCGTGCGGTTCCTAAGGGCAGCAACAGCACTAGTTGTGTAAGTTATTCATACTTACACTCATAAATCAAATCTTACAGGTTTTGATGTTAAGCAGACCTGGATTTTAAGTTTGATGTCAGCATTGGCTTTGGTAGAAGGATGGAAAATCCTGAGCTTCATTTTCCTAATAATGCTAAATAGGTATAATGAGGCCTATCTATTTTAAGGATTAGAAATAATGGGTTTAAATTGCTTAGCTCCTGGCATGGGTAGTCAACAAATAATCACGCTTACTCATAATATTGATAAAAAAGAGATTTCCGACGTTGGACATGTTCAAGTGGATGGAGGTCTGGTGGAGACATCGGGAAGGTAGGGGACTGGGCTTAATCAGACGCTCATTTCAAGTTTTGGCCCAATGGCTTTGATTTCCACCTGGGGCTGATACGTTGCATCTCCCTGCGTTTTGTTTTTGTTTCTTTTCCTCACATAGCAAGTTGGTCACCCACTTTAAGAAGTTTGATTTAGTCTTTCACGGACTTCTGAAGTGTCAACTGACTTTAAAGTTAGGGTGGGGCTGGGAGGCGACCCCGACAACGACCAAGCTGTGGGAAACGCGTCCTGGAGAAGACCGGCTTCCCTAGGCTCCTGGGCTGCGAAGGAGCCTGCGGGTCGGTTCAGGGCCGGGGGGCACAAAGTCAAGGAGGCCTCCGCCGCTTCACAAACGACATCAAACTCTCCTTGGCTAGAGCCGGTGAACACACGGGATGCCAGGCGGCAGCCGTGCGAGGCGGGTCCGGGCTTGCTGGCTCGGGCCGAGGACTTGCACCGTGGACACCACCCCCGCCCCGGGGGGCTCCGTGGCTACCACCCTTTACCACAGAGGTTGAGGAGACACAAACGAGGAAAGCGCCCGAAGGGGGCACACAGGTCGGAGCCCAACCCAGCAGCGCGGGTCCCCTCCACCCGGGGCATCGCCCCCTGCTCTGGCGGGGGTCACCCCTCACCCAGGGACGACCCTCCCCCTCGGGCTCTATTCTGTTTCCCTGCGCCTCTCGGCTACGAGTCCGCACTGCCTGGGTACTTGTGGAGCTCAGAGGGCGGTTCGCAGCCTCGGCCTGCCTCCCATCGCGGCCTTCAGAATTTGGCGCGCGGCCCGCCGCGGGTCCCGGTCCGCAGCGCCAGGGCGCACCGAGACGCGGCGGCTCTGCAGCGGCCGAGACCCGGAGCGCGCAGCCCGCTCCCGGCGGCCCGGCGCGCGCTCGCTCGCGCCTTCCCCGGCGCGGGCACTGGGCATGCGCGGCGCGCGGCTGGCGGCGGCCGCGAGCGAGCTGCAGCTCCAGACTCCAGCGGCAGCGACGAGGCCGGCGCTGTGCTCGCCGCGGAGATCGCTTCTCTCCGGCTGGGCGCGGAAGGCGGCGGTGCAGTGCGCGGGGCGGCAGGCGGGCGGGCGGGGTTTTTCTTGCCGGCCGACTCCCACCTCGCCTGGGCTGACGGCGCCTCCGGGAACACTCGCGGCTTCGAGGTAAGAGCTCCTCGGGTCCGGCTGCCTGGACTCTCCCTGGGTTTTAAAAATCCGCCTTTGTGTGCTGGGATCGGAGCGGTGCCAGGCGCCGCGTCCGCCTCCATTCACTTTTGAGTGCTTTCAACTGGTGTTGGCAGCCAGGTGTGCGAGGGCGCCGCGCGGAGCGGGAGCGGGAGCGGGAGCGGGAGCCGGAGCCCGAGTCCCAGCCGGAGCCGACCCGCGCCCACCTGGCCGGCCCGTCGCGCTCGGTGCTCACGCGGGGTAGGTGGGCGGAGAGGACCACGGCGTCCCTCGCTGCCCTCTGGGAACCTGGGTTCGCAGATCCACCTGCGCCCGGCTGGTGCCCGGGGCGACTCCCAACCGAGTGTTCTTCGGATCCCAGCTTATTATCCTAGACTCCCGTGCCCCTCGCACGCGCGGTTGTGGTGATCCGGGGGGTCTTTCCAAGTGACCCTTTAGGGCACGGTCCCTCCATCGTCTGCCGCCTCAAATTCAGGTCGCCCCTTGTTTAGGAACGGCCGGCCCCTGACTGTTGTTGACTTTCTTGGCTCCGCTCCACCTAGCGTTTTACTTTTGGGGACGCGGCCTTTCTCCCGGCGTCGTCCGCGCACGCCTTGGGAGTGGGTCCCCGCGCCCCGGGGCGGCCCCGCGGGCTGCCCGACGCCGTTTCCCTGGCTCGGACCCCCGCACACGTTAGCCGTGCGCCGGCGGCGCGCGCTGCGCCTGAAGTCCCCTCCTTGCGGTGCGTGGGGTCTCGCCGGAGCCGGGACGCGGGGTTTTAGCGTTTGAAGTCCGCAGACGTCCAGGGCGGCGGAGCACTAGGAGTAGGAATGCTTGACAAAATGCGTTTCAGCGGAGTAGTTACGGGTTTTTCCTCTGAGGTTTCTGTTCTGGCCTCGGATGATAAGAGTAAGACGGCTGATGTTTTAGGATGAGTTCAGATGGAACTTGATTTCAGCTGTGTGTGAAGAGTGAGCTAGGATTCCAGAAAGGCTTTATATATACAGCAGCCTCGACAGTAACTGTTGCATACTGCTTTCATTTATTTCCGTTGAAAGGAAGCCATTCTAGTACAGCTCCTTGAGTCTTGGAAAGCGTGCGCCCATAAAGCAGCCCATGTGGTTCTGTCTGTTGAAATTAAAGTGTCATCTTTCTGGACACAGTGTTGCAGCTCGGGAATTGCTGATGTCGAAGAGTTTTGGTCATGAGCCCACAGAATCTGAGAACGAAAACACTTTATAGATTTGCCACTTCAAGGGGAGTGCAGGCTGTTTCACAAATGTGGTAGATGCCTGTAGAATACCGTAAGTGTAGAACACACAGATTAAGACTGCAAAAATTCCACAAGTCACTCGCTCTGCAGCAGGGGAAAGAAAAGTTGCTTTTATTCCAGTGTTGAGATAACCACTGGGCACAATATGTGATGCATCCCCTTTGTAACGTTTTTTCACTTCCCAATGTCACTAACCACCATTATATATTAATTTTCAGCCTTTTATTAATCATGGGGAATACTTTCAATGAAATCGTGGTTGAGGTGATATTTCCTTTGTTCTTTGTCAGGAGCCTAATGCCTTAATTTTCAACACTTAGTTTCTTGGTCAAAGGTGAACATTACACACACACACACACACACACATTATTTCTGGTAGATGCCTGCTGCAAGTTATGAACCCTGCATCTTTCCATACACCAGTCTTTTCCAAGCTTGCTCCTGTCTGTCTTCATTGGGCACCCTGCAAGTTCTGGTCTTTTCCTTATATTATCCTAGACATCCTTCTGCTGCATTTTACTCTTCTTCTGATTTTTCTCTTTTCTTCATTTATCTGTTTAATTATGCAGGAGTTCACTGGGACCAAGTTTGTATAAAGAAAAAGAGTATCCAGGATACTAAATTCCCTCTGCTTTCTTGACTATTTATTGGATGAGTATGTTAGCACAAATTTGAATAATATAAAACTTAGATTGCTTTTCTGATTGTATTATACATATTTTCTAATTATTCAGATCAAAACACAACAGTATAAGTTGATGGTAAGTTACAAACTTTCAAACATCTACATAAGTATGTAAGGGGAAAATGTGGAAATTTAGTTAAAATACTCTGGTTATAATATATCCCTGTTGGGAGATGCGTGAAATTGGTTGCAGCTGTTAGTGATTGGAAATATTAAGAAAAATTCTGTAATGGAATAGTTGCAAGCATTTTTAAGTTGAATGTATACAAGAAAATGGGAGGCTCTTCAGTGCTTCACTACAGCCTTTTTCAGAGTTTTCCAGATTCTTCACTAAGTGGGATTTTAAAAAGTAGACTGTATTTTTAAATAACAGTTTTAAATTTATAGAAAAACTGAAGAAATAGCACAGTGAATTCTGTTCCCAAACTAGTCCCCCCATCCCTTAACGTCTTACCTTAGTATTTGTGCATGTATTTGTAATGAATTACAAATTTGTATTTGTAATGAATTAGTATCAGCACATTATTATTCACTACAGTTCACACTTTATGTTTCCATTGTTTTCTCCCACGATCCTTTTTTTTCTGTTGTGGGACCCACTAAATGGGATACCATGTTACATTGAATCATCATGTCTCTCAGGGTCCTCCTAGCTGTGATGCTCATCAGACTTTTCTTGTTTTCGATGGCATTGATGGTTTTGAGGAGCACAGATTGGCTATTTTGCACAGTGCTGGAATTTATCTGTTATTTTTCTTAGGATGAGGCTGTGATTGTGGGTTTGTGAGAGGAAGATCATAGATAGAGTGCCATTGGTGTCCCATCATATCAAACAGTGCATAACCACCTTGTCAACGCGGATGATCACGTTGGTCATCTGGCAGAGGTAATATCTGAGTTCCCACTGTACACTTTCTCTCTTCTTCCCCCTTTCCATGCTGTGCTCTCAGAAGGAAGTCACTGTGCTTCCCCCACCCTGGGGGAGGTGGAGTTCTATATTAAGTACTTGGAAGGCTTCTGCCTGGGAGATTTTCCTCTTTTCCCTTTTGTATTTGTTTACTCAATCTTTGGCTTATATTGCTTGAGACTCATGGAGATGTTTTCCTACTTTGGGTAGAAATAAGTGCTGTCTTGTTTTGTTGTTCAAATTGCTGCAGCTTGGCCCCCATGTCCCTTTGACACACCAGTGTCAATGTGAGTGAGGTTTTTTTTGTTGTTGTTGTTGCTTTTGAAGCATTTCTTTACTTTTTTGGCACTGTAAGATACTCCAGGCTCATCTTGTGTATATCTTGTGCCAGTCTAAAACCAGCCATTTCTCCAAACAGTTTGATGACTTTTATTTGGAAATGGTTCCGGAAGCAGAAATTTCAGTAGTATATGTGCTTTTTGCTACTGTAGTCATTGCCTTTAAACTCCCTCATCTGACAAAGCAAGGAATACAAACCCATACATCTATACATATTTCTGTGTAGGTACTCATACATGTATGTACATTTCCATGTGACTGTGTGTCTGTGTTAAGCTCAATATGAATTCACACAAGTGTCTCTCACCCTTATCCATTGACATTTGTATCATTTTAGTCTTCTCTTGTTTATCTGTAAACTCACTCCAGCAGTGAGAAGAAATCTGGCTCCCACCATCTGCCATCCATTTGCTTGATTGTTCATTTGCATTATACATGTATAGCAGTGTGATAGCTGTTAACCTGTGCTTCCATGGGAAGGAACGCTTATCAACCAGAGGACAGTGCTTATGTGCACTTCCTTTTGCTTTTACAAAGCCTCCACTCATTTCCAAAGTTAGTTAGCCAAGCACCTTTTCCTCCTGTCCACTCTGGTGAGAATGTTGCACTCTCCCTGTGTATAATACAGTTAGATACTGTTATTGCAATCTGCATTCCATCTTGGGATCCCATGGTTGTCTAAATTATTTTTTTACATATGCATACATTAAGGTTCACTCTTTATCTGCTGAAGTTCTGTGAGTTTTGATAGTTGCATACTTTGATACACTTACTAGTATATGTAGCATAAGTACCATACAGAATAATTTCAATGCATTAAAAATCTCCAATACTTCCCCTATCGTCCCCTTCTCCCACTTGTCCTCTGACAACCATTGACTTTTTTTTTTTTAACTTTCTCTGTGCTATTGCCTTTTCCAGATGCCATATAATTGGAATCATAGAGCCCTGGCAGACTGGTTTCTTTCACTTAGTTATACACATTTAAGGTTCATCCATGTCTTCTTGTGGTTCAGTAACTCAGTTTCTTTTTATCTTCCATCGACTGGTTCATTCCTCAAATGGCAGCAGTAGCCCAAGCTGGGGCAGGCTGAAGCCAGGAGCCAGGCACTCCATCAGAGTCTCCTTTGTGAGTGACAGGGGCTGGATTGGAAGTGGAGCAGCCAGCATTCTAATGCTAGATGCTGGCATTGCAAGTGTTGCCTTAACCTACTGTGCCTTGACACTGCCCCCAGGAAAGTGTTTAGTTTGATGTTTAAAAACTGTTCTGAAAACATTGCTTACTAGGAACAGTTGAGAATGCCTTGGGGACTAAAATATAATACAGCATCCATTGGGTGTAGAGGTTGGTGCCTAGATATTGTGCGTGATTCATTTTCCTCTTCCTAATTGACTGAGGGATTCTTCTTTGTGAAAGTGTAGTTAGTCCAGAGTAACATCCATGTGTTCTTTCAGATTTAACCATAGGAAGCAAAGTTTTCTTTCTTACAAGAGTATCTGGAATAGGGAATTTGCAGAGTGTATGCTAGGAAGAACAGATGATGCCTGCACCAGTTAGAAATTCAACCAAGACTTAACTGTAGCTTAACAACAGCACTTGCATTGGTCTTGAATCTTAATCTCCTGGCACTCCTCCTGCACCAGTGGCTTTTTTTCAAGTACCTGTCTTTTGGCAAACATTTTGTGTTATTGACACTGGGGTGAGGGTATTTATATTGTTTCATTTAAGTTAAAGCAAACAGCCTTCAAGTAGCCTCCTGGGGACGCTGACATAATAGTTCCTTTGGTGTGGCAGGTGTTACATATATTATCTCCTTTAACTCTCTTTTAATCAAGAGCTCTTACTCTTTACTGTCTCTTTCCCTCCATAGTGTAGAGGGAGTAGGCTCAGAAAAATAAACTTGCATATGATTCCCATGGGAAGAAACAGAGCTGGAATGGGAACCTTGATCTTTTTGAGTTCAATAACCATGCCCTTTCCACTTAGCTGTGCTGTCTCTCACGAAAGAAAAAGTACAAGGCCAGGATCCAGGATGTCCTAGATTTTAAAATTCTTTCACTTAAATGACTATTGAGTTAACAGTGAATGACTCAAAAGATTGTGTATGTAAAATTTGCTTTCATTTTTTCTGTTCACTGTTTGAGCTACATCCCACTGACCAGAGGTGTGTGGTGTTGGGACATGTTTACAAAGAGTGAGGTTCTCTTCAAAAGAGGAAATGGTGGGGGATTAAGGAAAAATAAAACAAGTCATGGTAGCAACCAGCTTGTTGTTTATCTCTTTCTCCCAGTGAATTTTGAGTTTCTCAAGGGCAAGGAATTCAGTTATCTTTGAATCTCCTGTGGTGTTCAAGCACAGCATATCACATGGGATATACACTTGCAAAGTGCTTGTGAAATGACATTAGCACTTATTATCATACTTTTTACAGACTAAATATTTAGAAGGGGAACGAGTGTTTCTCCAAAATGAAGTTGAGCATTATTCCATTTCATTTGTTTATTCATCCATCATTTATTGAGCATTTGTTGCATATCTTTCCTGTGCCAGCCACAGAAAATACAAAGATGAATCAAGACAGGATCTCTGCCTTCTGTCATCCGGAGACTCAGAGATGGGAGGCAGCCAGACAAGCTTTTCAGCAGAGTGTGGAGCTACAGGAAGTCCATATTAAAAAGTGAACAATGGACTTTGGAGTCAGGGAGACCGTATCTATTTAGTTTTCTTATCTAAGAAGTGGGAATAACAATAGTAACCTACTTGACACAGTTGTTGTTGGGGGAAGTTAAATTTAAAAAAAATAGTATATAATTTTATGTTCCAGTGCATGTAGAAAGGAGAGACTTACATTGGCCAAGGGAGTGAGAGAATTTTCTTCTCTGGCAAAGATGACATTTGAGTTTTACAGGACGAATATTTGAGGCTTGGAACAATAGTCTAAGGTGTAACACTAGGGCATACCAAGTAGAAAGATGAATTTGTGTGGCATGTGCAGAATGGGTTGGCGTGATGGGAGTGGTGGGACATTCTGCATATTCCTACATTTAGAGCTGATGGGATTGTTAGAAATGAATAACCAGTTATTTTTCATTTTTGTAAGTAACCTTACAACACACTACTCATTATGTTGCAGTAGGAGAGAATAAAGGTACCAAACCTGTTTAAGAATTGCATGATTCTTCCCCTCTAATCATGCGGCTGTCAAAATATAGCCCTGTGTATAGTAGTGCTCCTTTTGAGTTCTGTGATTCTCAAGTGATTATATAGGAAATATTAAAGAGGACTTGCATGTTTTTGAGTGATGTCAGAGGGACTGTCTGAAACCATTCTCACTCTTAGGTTTATTAGCATAGTGATTTCAGGGTGTGATATCCTATGAAGGCAGAAGCTAGTCCTCTTTGAATCAGTCTAGAATTCTTTTATTTATTTTTTAAAGATTTATGTATTTAATTGAAAGGCAGAGATACAGAGAGAAAGGGAGAGAGAGAGCGAGCAAGCAAACTTCTATCTGGTGGTCCATTTTTCGAACGGCTGCAATGGCCGGAGCTGGGCCAGGCCGAAACCAGGAGCCAGGAGCTTCTTCTGGGTTTCCCATCTGCTGTTGCTTTCCCAGGCACATTGGCAGGGAACTAGATCAGAAGTGGAGCAGCCAGAACTCAAACTGGTACCCATATGGGGTGCTGGCACTACAGGCAGAGGCTAAACCCTCTGTGCCACAGTGCCAGCCCCAACAGTCTAGAATTCTAAGCCATGAACACTTTCTGAATAACCTTGAAGCAATACTTAGGAATGTGCTAAAATAATGTGTTAAATGAATTGTGTGCTTGATGAGAGGTTGGAGTTCTGCAGTTGAAAATTGTGTTTTTACTGTAAGGGGAGAAAGACAAAGAGCAAGAGAAATAGGAAAAGAAAAATAAAGTTCAATAGAAGGAAGGGAAGTTTGTACATTAAGGGAGGGAAAAACATTTTTAAAGTCCCTTATTGAAGGATGTTGAATTTCATTTTGTTTAGAAAATCTTGTTTTAGTACCATTAAAATATTACCTAAGCTATTCCCTGTTCCAGAAATATCATTTGTGTTGAGATATTTATTGATCTGATGCAATAATATATTTCCAGTATCTGAAATTTGTGATAATTAAACACTGTATTTTTTCCTGCACGTTCTGATATTTTGATATATTTTAATATTTTAGTTATTTTAATATTTTTCTTTAGAGAATAAAATGTTGAAAAAGGTGGCCAGAAAGCAGTAAACATTCCTTTTGAAAATACATTGAATAGGGGCTGGTGCAGTGGCTCACTTGGGTAATTCTCCGCCTGCAGTGCCAGCATCCCATATGGGCTCCAGGTTCTAGTCCCAGTTGCTCCTCTTCCAGTCCAGCTATCTGCTGTGGCCTGGGAAGGCAGTGGAGGATGGCTCAAGTGCTTGGGCGCCTGCACCCGCATGGGAGACCAAGAAGAAGCACCTGTCACCTGGCTTCAGATTGGTGTAGCTCCAGCCGTAGCGCCATTTAGGGGGTGAACCAATGGAAGGAAGACCTTTCTTTCTCTCTCTCTCACTGTCTTAACTCTGTAAAATTAAAAAAGAAAAAAAGAAAATACATTGAATACAATTTATCTAATTTTCAACAATAATTTTGAAATTTGAGTTTAATGGTAATTTTAGATTTGAATTTACAAAAAGATAGTTTTAAGTACCTGACTTTTAAAATTCAGAGAAAGCTATGCTAGCGGTGACCCAGAGTGAAGATACTGCTTCACCATGGTAGGTTGTCATAATATAAAAGCTTGCTTTGCTTTCTTTTTGGTGGACCTGTATTTAATGAAATTCAACTTGTGGGTAAGCTGGCAAATTAATGACTTGTTTTTAGTCAAACTCTACATTTCATTGTCCCTTCCACATATGGGAGAAAATAGAACATTACTGAATTGAGATAGACTTTTTCCCCTCCTCTTCCCACAGAAGCATGTTCAGGATATTTCTCTTTATAGGTGTGTGTAGTCTCTAATTTCTGTTCCCAGTAGATTTGTACAATGTTAACTCTTTTATGACAAACTGTATGTAGCTGAGAGTTTTAGTAAATGACTCTTTAATCTAGGAATGTTAACTTAGAATCCCTATCTTTATATTGAGTTGTCTTTCTCATTTTCATGTGTTATCTACATGATCAGGTAACTTCTCGTATATGGGCTATTTTCAGTATTATGTACCACCAACTACAGTGTCAATTTTTATGTGTACCAAGGTCATTTTAGTCAAAAGAGAGCTACATTTTACTAGTATTTTTTATTTAGCTCTTTGTGGGGGCCTTGTTAGATTCTGAATAATTTAGAAGCAATAGAATTCCTTCTGTGATAAAAATCTTGTCCTTGGGCCAATTCTTGTAGAATTAGTTACATGATATTCATAAAGGTGTGTGATTAACGTGTGTGACCAAAGAATATGTGTTAGAGAATTTTTAATCATTGAGGAAAATAGCTCTGTAAAGACTTTAATATACATTGATTTATAGATTTGCTTAAAGTACCACTTCTAATTTTAAGTGAATAATCCACAATAGCCAAGCCTGAACAACAGTGTACAAGAGCACCTGAAAAAGTTTGTGAAAAATGGAAGTAAAAGGTAAAATTACTTTGAAGCAGAATATTTTTGAAACCCATGCCTATTTTTAAAATAATACACATTTTCCATGAACTTTTTGGAGACTGCTTATATCAAGAATAATAGAAAAATCAGAACTTTATTACAAGAAGGAATAATCAAGTTTTTTTATATATTAGTACGTTTGCCGTCCTTGTGGAATTACCAAATTGTTCTAAGCATATGTTAACAGTCTTAGATTTTCATATCTTTTTTTTTTTTTCACCCAAACTGTTGAAACAAAAATTTTCAGCATTGGTTACTACAGCTGATTCATGCATTTGGCCACATTTTAGATATTTCACACTCTGTCATAGGAGTTGCTACTTTTCATGGTCACATGAAGAAAACAGCCCTGTTAAAGTTAGGAAACAGATAAGTGATCACGGGGGTGTCCCTGAGACTCCAAAGCATGGCCCTCCTGCCTCCTTGCCCCTGTCTTCGGCCCTCGTGTCTGGAAGCCTTTTTCCAAATGAATTTGATTGAAACACATATTTTCATAACTTTGCAATCTTTCCAGTCACAGTTCTAGATTTTTCTCACTGCCTGGTGAGAGCTCAGTAGTGGGGAGAGAAGTTTGGGTAAGAAGAAACATTCATAGTGGTGACAGTGCAGGTGAAACTTAGGCAACTAGAGGTTTGAAACAGAGCAGTTATTGAAGCTCCCAGTACCTTCATCTTATCAGAGGTCGAAAGTCAGTTATTTTGGAAATAGTACAGGGGGCTGGGGTGGTGGTGCAGCGGGTTAACACCCTGGCCTAAAGCGCCGGCATCCCATATAGGCACCAGTCTGAAACCTGGGTGCTCCACTTCCGATCCAGCTCTCTGCTATGGCCTGGGAAAACAGTGGAATATGGCCCAAGCCCTTGGGCCCCTGCACCTGCATGGGAAATCTGGAAGAAGTTCCTGGCTCCTGGCTCCGGATCGGTGCAGCTCCGGTCTTTGCAGCCAGTTGGAGAGTGAATCAGCAGTTGGAAGACCTCTCTCTCTCTCTCTCTCTTTGCCTCTCCTCTCTCTCTGTAACTCCTCTGACTTTCAAATAAATAAATAAATCTTAAAAAAAAAAAAAGAAATAGTACAATTTGAAGGAAAAGAAGGAAATCTTGTCCAGAGTAAGTATGCTAACAGTGCTTAGCTTTGGAGTGCATTTAACACCATTCCGTTTTTATATTAATTGTGAACACCATGATTATGTTCAAAAATTTGAATATATGGTACTGATTTCTTTTTTACATTTAAAGAAACATATTTCTTTAAACACACAGAAGAGGGGAGGGAAGTGAGAGAGAGAGAGAGAAAGAGAGAGAGACCGACCCATCTGTGGGTTCACTCATCAGATGCCTGTTATGGTTCGGACTGGGCCACAGCTGGGTCCTGGAGTCAATCAAGGTCTCCCATGTGGATGCAGGAACTTGAGCAATCACAGCTGCTTTCTAGGGTTTTCATTAGCAGGAAGCTAGAATCAGGACTCAAAGACAGGAATCAAACCTAGGTGTTCTGATTAGGGATGTAACCATCTCAGCCACTAACTTAAATGCCTGTTCCTTTTGGATATTTTTTTTTTTTTGTAGGAGCTCCTTATCATAAGAGATTTTAGAATTTTAATTAAAATATACCTCAAGTGAAGTTGCATGTTATATAAAATAATTTTATATACGGTACTCCTTGACTTTATAAAGGGTTTTCAAACAGGAATAGAGGTTTCTCCTTTTACCTCCAGGTCCTCCCTCCTTCACTTATATCTGCTTCCTGTAGTTATTTCTTTTTGTCTGTAGCAAGCAGTTAATGCAAAAGGTAAAGCATAATTTTGAGAGTTCTCACTGAACTGCAGGATAGATCTGAAAAAATGGGGTAATTTAATCCAGTGACTACCAGTGACATTTTGTATTACGTTTTATGGGTTTTCAAGGCATTTATATGATTTTATTTATTTATTTTTTATTTTTTGACAAGCAGAGTTAGAGACAGAGAGAAAGGTCTTCCTTCTGTTGGTTCACCCCTCCAAATGGCCGCTGCACGGATCCAAAGCCAGGAGCCAGGTGCTTCCTCCTGGTCTCCCATGCGGGTGCAGGGCCCAAGCACTTGGGCCATCCTCCACTGCCTTCCCGGGCCACAGCAGAGAGCTGGACTGGAAGAGGAGCAACCGGGACAGAATCCGGAGCCCCGACCAGGATTAGAACCCGGGGTGCTGGATTAGCCTAGTGAGCTGCAGCGTCAGCCCATTTATATGATTAAGCTATTGTTATACGGAGATGTGAAATGTTGGATAAATTTCTAATGGGTAAAGTGTTAAAATGATTGGGAAAACAAGCTGAGGTAGAATCTGATAGTTTGGTGGTAGTAAAAGTGGAAACACTAAAATTTCTCAAGAACCCATAAGCCATTTCTTTGTGTTTTTTTTTTTAAGTTTTTTTTTTTTTTTTTTTTAATTTGAAAGAGTTACAGAGAGGCAGAGGCAGAGAGAGAGAGAGATTGGTCTTTACCATGCTGGTTCATTCCCCAAATGGCCACAACAGCCAGAGCTGGGCCGATCTGACACCAGGAGCCAGGAGCTTCTTCTCGGTCTCCCACATGGGTGCAGTGGCCCAAAGACTTGTGCCATCTTCCACTGCTTTCCAAGACCTTAAGCAGAGAGCTGGATCAGAAGTGGAGCAGCTGGGACTAAAACCAGTGCCCATATGGGATGTTGGCAGTGCAGGCTGCGGCTTTACCCACTGTACCATAGTGCTGGCACTCCTGTAAGCCATTTCTACTACACCTAGGGATCTTTGATTATATTCTGTTAGAAACAATGTATTATTTGACACAAATATGTATTAAATATTTATTCATTAAATGAACAGAAAAGACTTTGAGTTCCAAACATGGAAATTCCTATTCTTGCAAGACTTAATAGCCAAACATTTGTAGCTAACATTGGCTTTATTAGACTAATATGGACCCTAATTGGATTTTGGACATTGGGTGTAACCATTACCCACTAATTCATAGAGGCTAGTCTAGCTCTTTGTTAGCTCCTGGGGCAATAGATTGAATATAGTGGTTGGCATTTTAAATTAGGTAACTCATCTAAGCCTATCAGGTTTTCTGTCTTACAGAGGAATTCAGGAAGTTGGTTGGTTTTTAAAAATGTTGTTTATTTTCATTTACTTGAAAGACAGAGAAGGAGAGAGAGACAGATACCATCTTCTGTCTGCTGGTTGACTTCCCAAATAGAACAGCCAGGGTTGGGGAATGCCAAAACCAGGAGCAGGCACTCCATCTAGGTCTCCTTCCTGGTGGCAGGAGCCCAAGAACTTGAGCCATCATCTGTTACTTCCCGGGGTGAACATTTGCAAGAAGCTGGATCAGAAGCAGAGTAGAGACTCCAAACAAGGCACTCATAAGAGGATGGCATCCCAATCCATGGCATCCACGCGCCATAGTACCTGCCCTAGGAGTCTGGAGAATTTTCCAAAGACTTACTTGAGAACATGTTTTAACGTTTATTGCCAGAGAAACTAGTTCAACCAGCAATGTATTTTTTTTCCCCTGAAGGAACTTTTAAAAACTGTTGTTGTGAGCCAGCGCCGCGGCTCACTAGGCTAATCCTCCGCCTAGCGGCGCCGGCACCCCAGGTTCTAGTCCCGGTTGGGGCGCTGGATTCTGTCCGGTTGCCCCTCTTCCAGGCCAGCTCTCTGCTGTGGCCCGGGAGTGCAGTGGAGGATGGCCCAAGTGCTTGGGCCCTGCACCTGCATGGGAGGCCAGGAGAAGCACCTGGCTCCTGCCATCGGTTCAGCGCGGTGCGCTGGCCGCAGCGCAGCATCCATTGGAGGGTGAACCAACGGCAAAAGGAAGACCTTTCTCTCTGTCTCTCTCTCTCTCACTGTCCACTCTGCCTGTCAAAAAAAAAAAAAAAAAAAACCACAAATACAAAAACAAAACAAAACAAAAAAACTGTTGTTGTGATCATTTTATCTTCTCTCTCTAATTACTCTTGCAAAGTTTTGTTACTATTGTCAATCATAATGATTAGTAGAATGGATAATACCAGGGCCTGTGCTGTGGCTTAACAAGTTAAAGCCCTGGCCTGCAGTGCCTGCATCCTTTATGGGCACCAGTTCAATTCCCAGCTGCTCCACTTTGACCTAGCTCTCTGCTAATGTGCCTGGGAAAGCAGCGGAGGATGGCCCAAGTCCTTGGGCCCCTGCACCCACATGGGAGACCCGGAAGAAGCTCCTGGCTTCAGATCGGCTCAGCTCTGGCCATTGTGGCCATTTGGGGAGTGAACCAGTGGTTGGAAGACCTCTCACTCTGTCTCTGCCTCTCTCTATAACTCTGTCTTTCAGATAAATAAAGTAAATCTTAAAAAAAAAAAGAATGTATAATACCAAGGCAAAGAAAAATTATCTTTAAAAGGAAAATCGTAGAAGAGAAATGCATACACAATAGCATATTGAATATAATCAAATACATATAGAACTGCTCTTTGTGTTGATGAGATGAGTTTTGTTGCCCCAGGTCCTCTTGGATTCACTTCAGTCTCTCCAGTCATCCTTTGCGTGATGTGCACAAATGAGAAAATTATAGAATTAGGGATTGGAGTAAGTCTTTGGCAGGCCCATTGGCTGAAAGCAGCCCAGTCGTGAAATACGATCTCACAGTTAATAGACATAACAAGCTATATTTGAAAGAAAATAATTTGTTTCAGTTAGTAGAATTTATCTGTCAATAAAAAATATTAAATAAGTGTCTTTTTAGTGCTAGTCATATTACTAAATAATGAGGATACTGCGATGAACAAGATGGACAATGTTCTTATTCTGACTACTGCCCAGTCTTAGAAAGCCTCTATTGAAGGCAGCACAAACACTGAAATGAAGCATTCTCTTTGGACCAGGTAAATGGTAAAAAAAATGTGGTACTTAAAGGATAACTCTTTTCACTTCTCTTTCTCCTTAATTTCAATACATTTTTCTATTGTGTACTTACTTCTTATGTGGGATCTGTCCTTAATGTGTTGTCCAGTGTGAAGTAATGCTATAACTAGTACTGAAACAGTATTTTACACTTTGTGTTTCTGTGTGTTTCATTTTTTCATTAAAATATGAAGATGTCCTACATTCATTGATGCTATGGATTTATAAAATAAGTCTATTTCCAAATTATATATGATTTTACAATAGCTGCACAAAGGAACATTTGTTATTTGTGAGCTCTGGGAAAAATTACAGTATACAAATACTTCCTTTGAAAGACTTTCAGCTATTAAAGTCAGTTTCATATCAGATAAGACAAGTATGGCTTGTGTTTTTCATATATACTATTCAGTGTTTCTTTTTTTGTTCCTGGAAACTTTTAGGAATGAAGAAGTCATTATTCATAAAATGAAGTCACACTAAAGACTTCAGGCTGGTTGTAAAGTGTCAAACTCTGGAGATGGGGAAAATATTATCTTGGATTTTGAAGACTACCAAATGAGTTGCACAGTTGCAAAATCGCTTTTGCATTTCCCTTGCAAGAAAGGAGAATGTATACTCCTCCCCCTTATGCAGAGCCAGCACACCTCTCAGATTACACACCATTGAAATGATCCTCACAATGGGTTTGGCTCATGTGTTTCTAGTTAGCTCCTTTGAATGAAAGATTCATAACTATCTATTTCAGAAAACTTCTTTATTTGTGTCGCAGAAAGCTTCATTGTTTAGTAGCAGAATCACAAGAATTACTTTTAAATCCTACAACAGCCTGTGTGCCTTGGACCACGAATGACTGAATTTTGAAAAAAAAAAAAAAAAGCAAAAGACTTCTGTGTACAATGGAAAGTCCAAGGTAAATATTTATGAAATCATTGATTACCTTGTTGGCCGTGGAAGGAGAAAAGTGCCTGAGTTTCCCCACAATCTTAGTGATTTGGATCAAAATTTTTGTGGCTGCTACAGAAAATGCTGCTAACCTTTCTCTTATCTTGACTGTTGGACACTGCGCAACAGGACTGTAGGGAGGAGGAAGTCACCCACGTTTGCTAGACAGATGGTTGGAGTCCCCGTGGCAACCTTGTGACCTAATTTTCCAAGCTCTGTCTACCTAACTAGAGAGTTATAACTGTGGGTAGTTGGCTTCAGTAACACTAGGCTTGTGTCCTGGTGAGGGGCGGAGTGGGCAGAAGGAGCCATAAATCCATCTCTGCAGGTTAGCCAAGTCCATACCATACAAGCACTTCTGTTCTAAGAGAAAGCTTCATTTTAGTTAGTATACCTTATTTGTGTATCAGAAGTTTTTTTTTTTAATCACCGACTTCCTAAAGTTATTTTTGAAATTTTTTTCTTTTTAAGAGTGAATATATTGTTAAGAGAATCATTGTTAAGAATCATTTCTATGCTTTTATTCTGCAGTCAGTCAGTTTGTACATTTCGGTGACAGTTGCTCAACTATATAAAAAATGCTGGTTTTCTGTCACTTAACAGATATTTGTTAATACATATATTTGATTATGTCTATCAAAGTCACAGCCTGTGCCATAAATTGCTATTGCAAAAGCAAGAGAATTGTAGGTACTATATGAAGTATTTCTGTTTGGCCAGACATTGACTTCTAATTGCCACCTTGCCTGTTTACACTGGCTAGACGTAAGTAGGAGCTGTCTTCCTATGATATGCTTATGGTTCGTATAATATGTTATATCAAAATGATATACAAGGTTGTTTACTGGAGTTATAAAACAGATGCAGCCTATTTAAGCAAGGCTTAGTGGAATCACATTATTTTTTCTAATAAGTACTTGTACTTGGAATATTTACTTCCTTTTGCCACACTGTTTCTCTTTTTCCATCCTGATCCTGTCTCCAAGCATCACTTAAGAGGGCTGGCAAATGCAGTCCTAAAATATTTCGTGTCTCTTTAACAAACAGTTGGTCCCATGCATATCTTTAATACCAGTTTGTATCAGGATGTCTTCATCCATTTTACTGCTTTTTCTGAGAATGTTTGGGGTTCTGTGGCTTGATTACCTTCTAATTTTCACCTTGACTTAAACCAGAGTGTAGTAAGAATCATTAATAATTAAAATTAATAACATTGGATTGCCATTAAAAAATTTAGGCCTTTGTCTATTGTGAAATGAATTATGGTATTGGTTTTAAATGCTTTCTCCTTTATACAAAGATATTTCCAGAAATTCATGGAAAAATGGAATTAAAAATTTTAATTTGGTGGATTCCCTGCATAGTTTTTTCAGTGTATATTTTCCATGAACTTTCTGAAGTTCCCTTGTATTTCCATGTCTATGCCCAAGTGTTTATATTGTAGGCATTTGGGGCTCACCTGTCTCCTGGTGTGATACTATACATATCTGGAAAATTCTCTTTAAGTGTCCTCTTGCTGCTGCCTTATTTCTGACTTCTCCCCAGCTAAGATTCTTGAAGAGAAGTTCTTAGCTATTGTTTGCTCTTCCTCACTTCTATGGTTGTCAACCCTCTGTATCCTGGGGCCAGAGCTCACATCTCTGAACCAAACCAAAGGGATGATGTTCAGGTTTTACTTTAATTTTATTGAAGCACTTACCCGTAAGTCTTTGAAGATGTGAATTGTATTTTGTTCACAACTGAATTTTAATCAGCTAGAATTTCCAGCACTTTGTAGATTTGTGTGGCTCCCATGGTGTTATTATTTCCTGATGCACATCTACCTCTCCTTTGTTTTCTGTCTACACTTAGATGTTAATACAAAAACTTTTCCTTGGGGTAGAATAGATACCTAAGAGTTGTTCAGAAGTGAAACTTTGCAAGTTCTAGCGCCATCTGTTGGTAGCCTTGGAGCCAATACCTTTTTTTCCCCTTGGCCTCAGTTCATTGTGCATTATCTGAACATGCATGAGATGAGAAGTTTCTGAATTTTTCAGAATTCTTTTCTCAACCACCGTCTCCTTTCACGTGACATTCTCTGTTTCATTCTCTTTGAATGTGACCTTAGTTATTCACATAGTTTCAGTCAAAGCAGCTGACTCTTAATTCTTTATCTTCAGCTGGTACCTCTCTCCTGGGCTCTAACCCTTTAGTTATGACTGTGCCTGGACGCCAAATAGGTCCTTTAGACAACACATTTCCCCCAAATAAATTTATTTTTTTCCAAACTCCACTCCCCTGGTTTCTTTTCCTGTCACTCTAAATGAAGCCTCTGTTAACCAGAAGACAATCTCAGGAATTTGATTTTTTCCTGGACTTTTTTTTTTTTCCTCTCTCTCTTATCTACCATGTTGCTCCATCATTATATGAGCAGTCTCCAGACCCTGTTCATCAGTATTTGAAATATCTGGGCACTCCTCTCTTCCTTATCTCACTGCTAATCTTGCTTAAAATTCTTCACTATGTTCCCTCCCCTCAACTCCATGCCCATTCCTCTGTGCAGTGGCACACGATGAAGGCCTCGTGAAACATAGCCCGTGCTTCCTTTCTAGCCTCATTCTTTCACTCACAGGGTCCACAAACACCATAATTATTGCAGTTCCCTGAACACATGAAGCTTCACTCATCCATGACTTTGCACATGCTGTTCCTCTCTGCCTGGAGTTTCCCCTTTTTCAACCTTATCATCTTGTGCACATGGCATCTACTCAGTATTTTAGGTTCACCTTCATGATCACTTTCCTGGGAAAGTGCCCACTCGGTATTTCATATTTACTTCGAAGCAGTTAACTGCATTGCATTGTATGGTTTATGTACTGTTTTCTTTCCAATCAGTCTATGGACATTTATAAGAAAGAGTGGCTGGGTAATCTTTTGCTTCTCTTGGACCTTAGCAGAGTGAGGAACACACCATGTTTACTTGAGTTTTGTTTTGATATATGTCCATTGAATGAACGCTTACCATGAATTTTGGTCCTGCTGAGATTCCCATCCCTACTGTATGTGTCAATAAAATAGGTAGAAACACCAAGCAGAATCCATTTATCCACTGACATTTTCCCGTCCTTCCTTAGAGAAAGCAGAAGTACAACTGTGAGGTAAATGCAGTGTGTCTGCTATGTTGTTCCATTTGCCTTTCCCCTGCTTTTCTTCTGTAGTTTGCACTTTGTGTTGGGCCAAGTTTACTCTTCAATTCAGTGGCTTACTGTCTGGAGTTCAAAAGGGAAGTTATGCTCAGATGACACTTGAGTTTTGTATTTCCTTTGCCACTTGGATGACTTCCAAGTGTGTTTTCTCCAATTCATTTCCAAAGCTAAAAAATTAAAAGGGAAGAAAATGTGTGAAGGAAATGTGGAATGACTTGAGTTCATGATTAAATCATAGTGGTTTTTTTTTCTTTGCCCTTTATTTTGCATTCTCAAATTAGCTCTCAATACTGCCACAAATAATGCTTTACAATGAGTTGGCCTCAGAATTCAATTCTAAGGAGAATTTGTAGCTCATCAGAAGAACGTATCTTCGACCCTTTCTTCTTTACCTGCCATTTCCAATTGGTTGCCGGATCCTGCTGCTTTCACAGGTTTTCACAAAGGTTGCCTTTAGGTAACCCTTGCCTTTGTCCTTGTAGCTCCATTTTTCATCATTTTAGAGACACATGACCATTTTCTTAAATCGTTGCGTCCTGAATGTCTCTGTTATCTGCCTCCATCATACTTCAATTCATTTAATTGCTACTTTCAGACTAGTCTTGCCAAAGCCAAGTTCAGATGATATCAGTTCATTACTTGGAAACCTCCTGACTGAAGAAGATTCCTTTTAGGTCTTCACCAACCTGGTGCGTTCTTTTCATTTTAATTTCAGCCTGATTTAGCCATGTGAAGTACTATCCACTGCTCCCTGAGTACTTAGGTCTGTCCAGTTTCTCTGCATGTAGTGTCTTCCTTGTCTGTACGTGCAGTATCTTGATTTTCATGTACGAACCTAGTCTGTCATCTAGGGTCCAGTTTGTCTTTCATTATAGAATAATCTTTAACTTCTTAAACCTCCTCATTGCAGGAGATCTCTCAGGCACTTATTTCCTTTCTCTCTCTCTCTCTCTCTCTCTCTCTGTGTGTGTGTGTGTGTCTGTATGTTTGTATGTAGATATATGTCTTACCTGCTGTTGAGTATCAAGTGTCTCCCCAGTGGTCTCCATGTCTGATTTTTACTTTTCACTGGTATGTAAGGCCTAGAGTGTTTTTTCTGTGTGTGATAGATGGTTAACGCATGTTTGTTAAATGAGAAAATAAGTGAACTTTTGCTTTACATCTTCCATCATGAGGTGTGTGCCAGTAACACTCCAACTCTTAACTTACAAAGGAAAATATCATACTGGCCACAGTTTTTTACCATGTCCAAGTTAAAATACCCTTGATCAAGTTTAATCATGATGACAGTTAGAATATACTCTTTTTTATGCTGAAACCCCCTGGCAAACCTGCCCATTTTTCAAGTTCTCATACTTTTAACATAGGCTGTGATTATTCTCTTTAATCTCACAGCCTCAGTAAGTCAACCACTGTTTTATAACTTAGTCTGTGAAGAAACTGACCTGTTGAAATACAAAGCCAAGAGACATGGGAGTATTTCAAACTCACACTTGCCTTTTCTGTTCATTTGTTTCTGGGCACAAATTTCAGGGTTGGTATAAAAAGTCAATTTATGACTAAGATGATGAGATTGTTCTGATGCTTTCATTAGGCAAAGCCTCGTGAAAGGGGCCTGAAATGCTGTACTTTAGCATGTTGTATTTACTGGGCTTGATTGTAATTACGACTATTTCCAATAGTGGGGGTAATGCTAGCTCTTCCTTTCCTGGCTCTTTATAATTCATTTTGTGTGATTTCCTTGGGTAAACTGAACTGTATTCATTATCGCCTGCTGGAATATTATTTATTAGGTAATTCTTAATCCAGGTATTTTTAATGAATAAAACCTAACTAAAATATTCAAATGATGATGGCACTGTGTGTATTTGTTGGATTATTCAGCTGCTAAGAATAAAATAAGTGCAGAAGAATCCATTTGAAAAATAATAAAACATGGCTTTGTCAGAAAGCTCAATAAATTTTTGTACTGTGTTTCATTTATGTTGCTCTATAATCATATTCTTGTAGATGCTAGTGTTGTTTAAAAGATTGAAAATATGGTTATTGTTTAGAGATATCTGGTTACTGTTGGTGAAGGATTCAGTATAATATTGGATATTCTCATGACGTGTGGAATAATTTTACAGGTTTTACTTTAATTAATGAATCGCTTATGTTAATGTCTTAAATTATATTAAAGATATTTCTTTGAGAATGTTCTAAGATTTGCAAACAATAGTATCATATTTGTGTAACCTTTTGAAAGTTGATTAATATCCATATTTTACTTTGCTTTATTTACTTAATATTCTGACTGATTCTGTTAAATATGTCCAAGGAAGTACAGTTTTCATTTATTTAATCCCTTGTTCTGCTTATACATGAATACCAAATATGGCATTTAATTTAATGAGCATTGATAACATTCGCAATTAACAATGAAAGAATGACATAACATTTGTGTGTCATATCTCTTGTGCATTTTGTTGAACACATGTCCTTTTATGTTGCCAACATTATTTTATAGAAGGAGAAACTCCTCTTTTTTTTTTTTTTCTGTTTCCAACTTGGTTAATAGAATATAAATTGAGATTTTAATGAATAACAGTGATTAGTTTTGCCTTGAGAGCATGGGGAAAAGCAGAGAGCTATCTTTTTGCAAATGATTTAAGTACCTTCTAAAAGAACTGTTGGCCGTTGCAATTAGGAATGACTATAGTTATAGCTAGTATGTTTTATTTTTTAAATGTTCATGTGATTTTAATATCATCTGTAAAATATTGACGGTATGGTTTGATGAAAATAGCCTTTGTCTAAGAAATGATTTTTGGTCCTTTTCACTTTTCTTTTTCTATGGGATTACACGCCATGTAAATACAGAGAACTTGGCAGAGAATGCCAGATCCATCCTTTTGTTTTTGCTCATGATTGGGTCATATTTTCCTCGATATCATTACAAGATGACTTGACCAGACAAGTGTCAGTATTGTTTAATGTTAACCAGTGTTAACCTACCATGTGCAAGGAGATCATATTTGTTTGAGGTTAACATTGAAAAAGGTCTTTGCTTCCCCCTCCTTTAAAAAACTTGCTTCTGGTAATTCTGAGATTTAAATTATCAGAAATCCAACTTTTAAAGTGGTATTCCTGTTAATTAATATTTGGTAAATATTACTCAGCTACCTTTGTGTAATTTGTTAAGAAACTTATTTTTATTACATTTCTTCTTAAAATTCTTAAATCCCAATCCACTTTCCCCCTTCCACAGGATTATTCAGTAGTTAATTGTATAATCCAGAACAGTTTCACCTATCAATCCCTCTCCCCTCTTCCCCCTTCTTCTCTCCCTCCTTTCCTGCTTTCCTCCTTCCTTACTTCCTTCTGTCCATCCATTAAGTATCTCCAAGTTCCTTTCCAACTGTAACAGTCTGTTAGGCCATGATTTTTTACTCAAGTCAGTTCTGAACTGCAATGAAAGGGTAGCATGAGTCTAATTTCTATGGTAACATTTACAGTTTATTTACATAGCTCTAAGTTGAGTGGAAAATTTTATTTGTGATATATGTAGCAACCAAAAAATACCTACGTTTTATTCTCTGGGGAAAGAGTATTTTTTTTCCACTTGCAGTATGTTAACTTTAGGAAATCCTCTTGGGAAAACAGATTTCCAAATAGCCTGAAACTGATAAATGAGTTTTTATGTGAATTTTTCTTTCATTTGGTAGGGTATTGCTAGCAGAGGCTTTTGTGTTTTTTTTTTTAATACTTTTAAAAATTATTTATTTGAGAGGCAGAGAGAGAGAGAGATCCATCGATCCATTGATCCTATCTGCTGTGTGCAACTGTGTGCAACAGCTGGTTTGGATTAGAAGGAAACCGAGAGCTAAGAAAGTCTGTCTCTCTCCTTGGAGGCTGCAGGCACTCAACTACTTAAGCCATCATGGCTGCCCTTCAGTCTGCATTAGCAAGAAGCTGAAACCAGGGCTGGAGCTGGGACTGAAACCCAGGTTCTCCAAAATGTATTTAACCAGGAGTCCTAACTGAATGTCCCCCAGGATTATTTATGTAGCACTCTTTGCCATCAATATCTTTTTTTTCCCCTGTGTATAGCCTGTTAAGGCTTTAGAACAGAAATGTTCAAAATAAATTTTATAGCTGAAACAGGTTTTTTTTTTTTTTTTTTTGTCAAATGTCATTTGTGAACAGTAGTAACCAGACCTCAGTAGATCTAGTATGTTCCTATAAAATTAATTTGTGAACAAGGTATGGGTTGAACTCCATGGTTCTATTTAAGTTTTATTCTTCCATTTCACAAACTTCTTGTTAGCATGGAGGTATATTTTAAATAATAATGTTTAGGTTCTCCTTAATCACACAAACAAATTGGGGTGTGTGTGTGTGTGTGTTTGCATGGAATATTAGATTATGATGGAATCTCTTGCTCTTCATTGTTATTTGCCAAGTCTACCCAAAATGTTAGCTGCTGTCATTATTTTTCTGCATCAACATCTCCATCATCTCTACCACAACCACCATATTCTATGTCGTCAATAATTGTATTACAATGCCAGGGATTGCTCCCTGACTGAATTGTAGAATATTTGAAGAGTATAAGTCTGAGACTCTTAAAATGTAATACCTGATATTTAAAGTTTGAGCAAATGTATGGATCATTATAAAAATTAAGATTAATCCCTTCTGATAGAAATGACTGGATGATTTTGGCCTGTTTCAGAGGTTCACCTTAGTAGTATGGTTGAATCCACAGAGCCTAGGTAAGCCTGACTGGAAATTAATTTTGTTTATTTAATTAGGACAAGGGTTTCATGGTAATCAATATATGAGTATCTTCCTTTTACTTACTTTTTTGACATGGAAATAACTGAAGAGTATGGTTTTCAAATTCAAGAGTATTCATTAAAAATTTTCTCCAAGTGCATATAAAGTGTAACTAAAAAATATAGTATAAAAAGTGTATCTAAAACCAAAATACTGTTACTTTATACATTGATTTTGTAACTCCTTTAATTCCCTGTAGACTTTTCCAAAATCACTTTTGTAATTCTAATTTTGTGCACAACTTACTTTGTGGTGTATAGCTTAGTGTTATTCCCCTACCCTCATCCCCAATCAACTAAGTATCTTATACTTTTGTTCTAATAATTTTTAAAAATCTATTTTTTTCCCTTACTGAAAGCTAGCAAAGGGTACAGTTTCCTAATCTTTCTCTTGTTTTGGGGACTTAAGTTTCTTTCTTTTGTTAATCTCTCAGCAAGGGCATGCTTCTCAAACTCTTTTTAACATCTGACTGCTCTAAAGTCTGTTTGAACAGCACTTGACGTGGGGATAAGTGCAGGCATGGAAATGTACACCTGTGTTCCTTGGAAGTATTTATATATGAGACTTGTAGTTTTCAGTTTATTATATTATGATAACATATAAAATGAAGAAGCAGTACTGTACAGTAATCATTGTAGAAAAGCTTGTTTTATTTCATGAAAAGCTCTTAAAAATTTATTTGGGAGGGAGGAAGAGAGGGAGAGTGAGAGCGAGAAAGAGAGAGAGGTGTAGAGATCCTCCATCTGTTGATTTACTTTCCAAGCATCTGCAATGGCCAGATCTGGGCCAGGCCGAAGCCAGGAGCCTGTAATTCCATCCAGATCTCCCACATGGGTGTCAGGGACCCAGGCACTTGAGTCGTCATCTGCTGCCTCCCATGGTATGCATTAGCAAGATGCTGGATAGAAAGCAGAGAACTCAGAACTCCAGCTAGGCACACCTGCTGCTTGTTTTATTTCATTTGTGTACTCTTTCCAGGTCATTTTTTTTTTTTGGTATGGAAAGTCTGGCCAACATGAGGTTTGCTTTGCAAATTGAAAAAGCTAATGCTAAAACTTGGCTCTGCCTCTTTTTAGCCGATTTCTTTGGGAATTCTGTTGGCTGTGAACCCCTTAACTTGAGTGGCTGCCAAGTTTAATTATAACCTGATAGATATCATTAAATATTGCTTAACCTCAGTTTATAGAAAGCATGTTTTTGACTTTCCGTGTAAAATAATATATTGTGAATGATTAATAGTCTACTGTTTCTGGAAAGCAATACTGTATTTGATATTGAAGATGCTTACATGCCATGGTTGTAGATATTGTTTTTCTTTTAATTGAGTTGCTTGTAAAAAGTGCCTGACTCCTGCCACAGAAAGTATAAGGTTTTATCTTCTTAGCCCAAGATAGGAGGTTAAAAGAAGAGTTTAGGGTTTTAGTCAGATTTTCTAACCTGAGCTTTTGTTCCTAGGCTCCAGCTCTTTTCCCTAGGATCTGGCTTCTCAGAATTGCTGTATTTAGACTTGGGTATTGATGGAGAAGTGTTAAGTTAGTAAACTGTAATTTCTTGTCTCTGAAGTTCAGATATTGCTTTATCTAGCTGAAGTTTCACCAAGCCCAGAACATATGATCCTTAAGATTTATAGTCATAGACTTACAGAGAAAAAGGCTCTCCTGGGACCTCTTGGTTTTATAATGTACATAAAATTTATTTTTGGTTTTAATAGCACTTTTCTGGTATTTTTGCCTCTCTCCTGATCCTGGGATATTTCTTAATTCACTTTTGTCTGGGAACTTGTAGACTTGACCAGATTTCCTTTTTACCTCTCATCCTGTAGCTTCTGACTTTTCTGATATAGTATTATTTATATTTGAGCTTTGTACAAATATGGTTCTGGGCATCACTCTGAATAGAAAAGTCATGGTTTTTACAATAGCAAGAGATCTACTTGGAAGATAATTAATTTTTGTACATATTCATAAAAATCATGGGGATATGATTGAGTAGAGGCCTGGGATAAATATATTCTACATGTGAAATTCTAGAATTCATGACTTTGACATCTGAACTAGGACACTGGTTTGTGGCATATAAGAGCTGCATTTTTCAGAACAGACTGAAATGGGATGCAGAGAGAGAAGAGTGCATGTAGCATGTGCACATGAATTTAGCCTCATGAGTTTATATCTTTTTCCAAATTTTATCATCTCGTTTGAGGAGAGCATAATTCCCTTTGTGAATACTGTTTAAAGTTGAGAATTTCTGAGTCTTTTCCTTTAATTAACAGAGGCCCCTTGTTGTGAAACCAGCACAGTAACTGTGGAGCAGGATGGTAAGTCGCCTTGCATGTCAACTCTGCCCCTGCTGCTTAACCCGTTATTGGGAGACTAAGGCCACAGTCAGGCCGTTTCTGCATCTCACGTGGTCTCTTCATTTAGTTTGGAGTTTTTCCAGGTATACAATCTTTTATGGTAGTTAAATATCGTATTGCACGGCTGGCACCACAGCTCACTAGGCTTATCCTCGGCCTGCGGTGCTGGCACCCTGGGTTCTAGTCCCGGTTGCGGCGCCGGGTTCTGTCCCAGTTGCTCTTCTTCCAGTCTAGCTCTCTGCTGTGGCCTGGGAAGGCAGTGGAGGATGGCTCAAGTGCTTGGGCCCTGCACCCGCATGGGAGACCAGGAGAAGCACCTGGCTTCAGATTGGTGCAGTGCTGGCTGTAGCGGCCATTTTGGGGGTGAACCAACTGAAAAGGAAGACCTTTCTCTCTGTCTCTCACTGTCTAACTCTGCCTGTCAAAAAAAAAAAAAAATCTTATTCCACAATTCACTTCCTTGCCTTGGCTTTTTGTTTTGGTTTTTGTTTAGTCAACTTCAAAGTTTCATTTTTTTAGCCGTTAGATATTTCTATTAATTGTAAGCATACATATCTATTTTCCCTTCTATCTAGGTAAGAGTATGACCTATTAGGAGAAAACCAAACAAATACAAGTCCTATATTCTACTGAAAAATATAACACAAATCTATATTACAAATATCTAACCATAATTTAATGATGTAATCACAATTGGAATTCGATTTTCCCTCCTGAAATTTATAAGACATTCAGAACATTTTTGTATATGAATGTTTAATTTGTTGGTGCTATTATCTTTCTCAATGGATAAAGATTGAATTCAATAGATAGTCATTTTAATACTTCTTTATTGTATGAAATCAATTTTATATTGAATTAGATCAAAATTATAGAAAAATATTGCTACCTTCAAAACATGATATAACTTAATTTGGCAAGAAATCCTCTACATCCTGGGTGAATTAATAGATGTTCCTTTTTTTAAAGATTTATTTATCTGGAAGGCAGAGTTACAGAGAGAGAGAGAGAGAAAACTTCCATCTGTTGGTTCACTCCCCAGATGGTCACAACAGCCGGAGCTGGACCAATCTGAAGCCAGGAGCTTCTTCTGAGTCTTCCATGTGCGTGCAGGGGCCCAATGGCTTAGGCCATCTTCTACTGCTTTACCAGGCCATAGCAGAGACCTGGATTGGAAGTGGAGCAGCCGTGTCTCGAACCGTTGCCCATTAGGATGCCAGCAGGGCGGTTAACGGCTTTACCTGCTATGCCACAGTGCCAGCTCCAAGATGTTCCTTTTTAAATTAATTACTTAATCAAAATATGTTTATTAGGATATTTTTGGTGTCTCATCATACTTTTGGTTATTATGAAACCAAAAGAAAATATGGGGGATGTTCAATGCAAGTAATAAAATAGTATGGCATAACCTAATTTTGATAATACAGTTTATAGATGAAGTATGCTACATATTAGAAAAGAAAGTTAAATTCCCCTTCATATGTTTATTTAAATAAATTATGAAAAAGTTGTCTATATAATGAACACCATATGTTTCATTCAAAATCACCAAATTTTAGCGACTCACTACATTTGAATTTGCTCTCGGCCGGCGCCGCGGCTCAACAGGCTAATCTTCCACCTTGCGGCGCCGGCACACTGGGTTCTAGTCCCGGTCAGGGCGCCGGATTCTGCCCTGGTTGCCCCTCTTCCAGGCCAGCTCTCTGCTGTGGCCCGGGAGTGCAGTGGAGGATGGGCCAAGTGCTTGGACCATGCACCCTGTGGGAGACCAGGATAAGCACCTGGCTCCTGCCTTCGGATCGGCGCGGTGCTCCGGCTGCAGGATGCCGGCCGTGGTGGCCACTGGGGGGTGAACCAACGGCAAAGGAAGACCATTCTCTGTCTCTCTCTCTCTCACTGTCCATTCTGCCTGTCAAAAAATAAAAATAAGAAAATAAAAATAAAAAATTTGCTCTCCACCTCAGGGCCCCAGGTGTACACATACACATACATAAATAAGTGATTTCAATTTTTTTTGCACCAAAATAAATTTATTTTTAATTTCCACATGAACTTTTTCAAATCTCCCTTTATGCTTGTTTTTCCCCCTACTTGGTAGTCAGCTGAAGCTATCAAGACCCTTTGCTGTTTGATTATATATCTCCTTAGAACAATGTCATTCTCCTAAGTAACTACTGTAGCATCTCATACTCAAAAGTCTTAACACTGATGCAATATCTTCATCCACTATGTGGATTGTTTTCAAGTTTGTCATCATGTGAACATTGCCCTTCATAGCTTTCTGTTTGAGCTAAAGTCTAATCAAGTCCGATACATTATGTTTGGTTATCTGATTGACCCGTTTCTTTAGGACAGATCTCCTCAATTTATATCTGTCCTGTGTGGGTTGGTAGACATTAGAACATGCAACTACTTAAATTAGAATTGATGAGCATTTATTACAATTAAAAAATCAGTTTGTAGTCCCACTAGCCACATGTCAGTTGCTCACTGGTTGTAAGTACACAATGGCAACTTTAGTGGACGGAGCAAGTATATACGATTTCCATTATCACAGAGAGGTCTCTTGCACTGTTTTAGAGCACTCTTTTTTTTTTTTTTTTAAAGATTTCTTTATTTTACTTGAAAGAGTTACACAGAGAGGAGAGGCAGAGAGAGAGAGAGAGAGAGGTCTTCCATCCCGTGGTTCACTCCCCAAATGGCTGCCATGGCCAGAGCTGTGCCAATCTGAAGCCAGGAACCAGAACTTATTCTGGGTCTCCCACGCGGATGTAAGGGCCCAAGGGGTTGGGCCATCTTCTACTGCTTTCCCAGGTCACAGCAGAGAGCTGGATTGGAAGAGAAGCAGCCGGGACTAGAACTGGCGCCCATATGTGATGCTGGCACTTCAGGCCAGGGCATTAACCTGCTGCACCACAGTGCCAGCCCTTAGAACACTCTACCTTTTTTTGGTCTATGATGAAATTGATATTTTGGAGTGTTTAGGCCATTGCCTTATTGAATGTTCCCCATTACAGATTTGTATTGTTTCTTTATGATTAGATTCAGGTTGTGGCAGATAATTTCTTCCAGAGATAGCTGCATCTGTGTATTGTATTCATCCCACAATCTTGTTTAGAAATGTAACTGACATTTCTTCACCTGCAAGGTGAATCTTTGTGCTCCCTTTGGATGTGGGTGAGGACTTAGGACAGGTGACCTGTGAAGCAAGTTGGAAGTTATGTTCTGTGACTTAAGACACCCTTTCTTGGGTTGCTTACATTTGGAAGTCAGCCCAGACTGTGGAAGAGGTTATACAGTTCCAGCTGAAGTCTCAATTCCCAGAATGTGAGTGAATGGGCCTTTAGATGATTTCATCTCCTCTCTTTCCATTCTTCCAACTGAGGGGTTGGACACAGAGGCAGACAGGCTGTGCCAGCTAAAGTCTGTCTGAATTCCTTATGCACAGAATCTGTTAGAGCTAATGCTTTTTTATTGTCCTTCCAAGATACTAAGTTTTGGGGAAGTTGTTACACAGTGGTAAATAACTTGTACACAGGTTAGAACATTCTGGTGGAAGCAGTGTATAGTTGATGGTGTGTATTTCCTGCTGCATCACATTAGGAAGAATGCCATGTCACTGTGACTTACTGGTGATGTTTGATCACTTGAATAATGTGATGGCCACTCATTCTATACAGATGACCTAAGCTTTACCATCCCTGTTACTTTAAAATGTGTAGAATAGATCAGAGTTAAGTATTTGGGCTTTTCAAATTTGTTCTGCCAATAAGAACCCATAGTTTTCTTTCTCATTTGTTTATTTGGCTCTGAGATACAAGAATGAGATCACATGTAGTTTCTTTTTTTGTTTTAAAGTGGCAAATTTACATTGATTTTTTTTAATGTCCCAAATTCTATTTAAAGTTCTTGGTACAGCATGTAATTTAATGAGAAGAAATAAGCCCCATACTTATTGCATTTCATTCTCCTTCTGGCGAGATCCTGCTGGTTAGACTCCTTTTCAGATGTCATCAAACTGGGTATATCTAAGTCCTTTGTGAGCTACACACTTTCCCCTATTCCTTGTGCTCAGATTGAACATTTAGCAGAATTTATTCCCAGGTAACTTTGGTTTAGGATAAATCCCACAAGGGAGTGGGTGGATCAATAGACAATTTAGTCAAATAAATCAGAAAGCAACTTTTGCTAAGTGAAATGACGTTGTACCTTAGTTTATGTACAGTAGCTGTGTGATCTGATCGCAGCTGTTTCAGAACCACAGGAAGATGTAAGGGTAATGCTATCTCTATAGGGAAGTAGCAACCAAAATGTAAATGACTTACAGAATACAATTCCAAGAGGCACGTGGTGATAGGAGACTTGTGTGTTTGACTCTGGGAGCGTGGGGGTGAATGTGAAAGAATGAGGATCTATTTAAGAAGTGGAGCAAAACTGCAGAGTAAAGAGTTAATGGAGGGACAGGAAGGGATCCTTCTGGAAGACCAGGAAGGAGTTGGAGAGTATGCTTCTTAACTTTCGAAGTGGAGTTATAGGTTTGGGCCCTTATGAAAGAGAGACCCCTTATGGGACCTACTAGCAGGGAGCCTATAGAATGAGAGAGCACTGCTTCAGGTGGTTGCACAATACTTTTAAAGTGTCATGTAGGAGAGGAAGAAGGCTCAGTTTCCTAGAAACTAGAAAACAGAAGGAATTGACTGATGGGCTTTGAAAATCCTCTGAAAGTGTGCCTATGTGTGAGTGTTGTCATCTACACACACCTTTGTTAGATGTAAAATGTAAGTACATCTTCCATCTGACATCTGTAGCCACTGACATCAGGCTGATCTGACGTCTGGGCAGCTTTCTGGGCAGGAGCAGGTCAGGCTGATGAGGTGCTTTTGTAGAGAATGCCATGATGGAGAGGAACTATAGTCCCGAGAGCTTATGCTTCCAAGGGGGAGTAGTGGCACTGCCTCCCTCCCTTTGTACCTTGGAGAGATGGACAAGAAAGTAACCAGGTAGCAGAAATACCCAGGGGCTTGATGATCACCCTGATCATGTCTTATCACAACTGCTGCGTTACACATTGCTCAGCCAGCCTTCACCTACAGTCCCTAACCCTAGGGTAAAAAAAAAAAAGGTAATACTTTTTTTTGTAGAGGTTTTTTTTCATTTCTTTCCCATATTTGCTTCGCATTTTAGCTAAATCTTGCAGATAATTTGCTTGGAGTACATGGGATTCAGTGTGCAGGGAAAGGAGAAAAAATTTCCAGTCGTGGAAAAGGCTGTGGGTTATTTGCTTGTCTTTGTCTCTGCTGGCATCCATGACTGTTGCTCTGTTTGCCTGGGGCCTGAGGATGAATACCTATTCACTTATTTCTCATTTAGTACCCAGGCATGCCAAGGACGCTACCCTCAGATCAGTTGCTAAATAAAACAGCAATATGTTATTATGTGACTCATTCTCCTTGAGTGACTTCCCTGTGTATTTCACATCTACAGTGGTGCTGTGTGAAGAGATTCAGGATTTCCATCCATGCTTTCGCCTTTCCTGCCAAGTTCATGACCCCAGCCAACTCCATCTTTCCCTTCATCTGTCTTCAGTTTTGGTTTAGGTTCTGGACTCTTTGGGAGTTTATAGAATTGTAGTCATTTAAACTCTGCCCCAACCCCAACAAATGGAACAAGTGTCTTAATTGAGGTCAGGCCAACACCTAGTGTGACAGAATCTTCCCTTCCCCCTCCCTGGCACACAGAGAATTCATAGGGAAGAATGGTGTGAAACTGTGTACCCAAATAGTGTCCATTGGGATAAATCTAATGCCCAGTTGGAGACACAACACAGTAACTACTCTGCCAAGCTCTGTTGTTCTGTTTGGTCCCAAGCCAGATGGCAGCCTAGCAGGTGAACCATTGATTCTGGCCTTTCCTCAACCTCCTTGGGTCTAGGATAAAATGCCCAGCTGTCCCTTTCCTTACAGGAGTAATCCCGCAGAGATAGTAGTTGCTCTCACTGTTGCTTAATATTTACATAGTTTGTAGTTCTAATAATATAGTTGTGCTGGATGTATGAAAGCTTGAATCCTGTAAATTCTGTAAAGCAATTTGAAGCTTTCTCAGAGCATTAGGAGAGGAAGTGGGACTGTAGATTTCTTTTCATTCCTTTGCTGGGAGTACTTGACTCCTACTTAAAGGCTCTGCCCAGTTCAGGGGATCCAGCTTTGCCCTGGGAAGAATTTTAAGATTCCTGATTAAGAGCTGTTTTCTGGATAGCAAGTACCATTGATGCTGGATTTGTATTAACTTTGGGTTCCAGTCTGGTGTCTGGGTTTCTGTCTTGCTTTTGTGGTGAAGTCTTCAATGGCTCCTTGGCTCCAGTCACTGATTTCCTAAATTGACTCATTGTCTTGTCCTTGTAAACATGCCCAGGATCCCTTAATTCTTTTTGATTTCTTCAGCATTGCTGCTGCCCTTTCTTCTATGTGCATACATGCAGACCAAATCCTTGCTGAGTCTCAGCTGCCCTAGTAGCAGTCTAGTTCACACTAAGTGTTACCTGAACTGTGATGTAAGAAGAATTCTTACATTTTACATCTCTTTTTAAAAAGATTTGTGTTTTACAGGCAGAGAGAGAGAGAGAGAGAGAGAGAGAGAGAGAGAGAGAAAGAATATGAATATCTTCCATCCACTGATTCTCTCCCCAAATTCCTGCAATGATTAGGGATAGGCCAGGCCAAAGCCAAGAGCCTGGGACTCCATCTGCATCTCCCATGTGAGTGGCAGGGATCAAAGTACCTGGGTCATCTTCTGTTGTTTTCCCACACACATTAACAGGGAGCTGAATCAGAAGCAGAGCAACCAGGACTTGAACCAGCTCTTAACCTGCCTCCACCACAATGTTTGCCTCAGAAGGACTGATTTTAAGGAGGAGACTAAGGGATGGAGGAGAAAGGAGAAGTACAAATGACAGGTGCATTTATTTATCCATTTGCTAGTTTGTGGCCTTTTAAAGGCAAGAAAACATGTATTGCTAGGATCCAAAACTGTGACCAGCATTTATCCTAACAGTCAATATGTATTGAGTGAGTGTTTAGGGAACACACTGAATTTTGACTGATTTGACCAGAGGGTCCTTTCATTTTAGCTTTCTGCTATAGCTCCAAAATTTTTGCTGCATGATTGAATATATTTTGGGATTAGTGGAGTTGAGGCTACAGTCCTGAAATCAATCATATGGAATCTTAAATGCTGACCCAAGGGCTAGGTCTTTATTTTGACAAGGAGAGCAGAGTTCTGTATCTTATCATTTACTTTGATATCTAATATAGTAAGAGTTCTTGAACTGTTATTTTCTTTGAGCTGATGAGTTCAGAAAAAAAGTCCTTTAAAAATCGGTTTCGATCTTGGTTTTTTTGTTTGTTTGTTTGTTTGTTTGTTTTTTGCTCTTTTGCCAGTCACCTCAGGATTTATTTCCCTTCCCCATTTTATAAACTTCCCTCCTTACTCAAAGGTTGGTTGTCTCAGGTCAGGCAAAGGAATAGTTATACAATTATTTCAAGGATACACTCAGCCCCATCTTATCCAATTGCAAAACATATTGACAATTGATATGTAAAATTTTGTAGGATTTGTGTTTACTAGAATAGCAAGTCCACTGTATATATGGGTGGATCTGTTTCTGAAACATGCTCTGAAAATCTTGCTGATATGGATCATCACCATGTTTATACACAGGATACACAGGAATACCAGAAGTACATTTCTATTTTATGTTATATGAATAATGGTCGTGGTTTTAAGTACTCCAAAAAGTGATGAAAGGCATGCACTGTGTTCATTCTTGCTGGTCTGCTTTGTATCCTGTGGTGTTAAGCAATAATTCATTGCTTGAGGCTCCTGGAATCTGGCACCAGAGGGAGGATTTCTAGGTATCAGATTCACCTCTTCATTTACCTGTACCTCTGCAATCAAGCATTGTTCATTTTAAGGCCATCAGGATGTGTACCTTTCAAGCACTTTTACTATAGGAAAATGAAATATATCTAGAGTACAACCCAAAAGAGCAAATTAAAAGAAATTTTATCTTGAAAGATACACATAAAGGAATTTCTTCAGGTTTTGCCTTCATTGAGTGCTTAGACTGCTTATGGGATCCTTCACCCTGGTTTGCAATAAACATTTTTTCATATACAAGTAGAGCTTTTTTGATAGGGGCATGTATTCTGTCATAGGATAGAGTCAAGCCAGGCTTGCTATTCATGGACAATTGCTTCTGCCAGCTATGAAGTAAAGCTGGAGTTGCAATTAGGGCAGGACCATGGCAAGCACACACTGAGCCCCGGGAGTAGCAGGTGTGTCCTCTACAGGGTGGGAGATCATTGTCATTCTTGGCTCCCTGCTTTCACCTTATCTTCATCCAAGCAGCCAGCAGGTATGGAAAGATAGAAGCCAATTCTCAAAGTGTTTGTCCTCAGCAGGAAGAAAGCGAAGAAAGTTATTATCTGAAATCTTGGACATAGGGGGCAGAAGGCAGGGGTCTTAAGGTTTATGAAATGTGTGTATCCTATGGTCAGAGTCCTCTTTTCTTAGCTGAATCCCTATAGCCTAGAGCTTTTGCTCACATAAGGAACTGATTCTTTATGCTTACTGATATGCTGGAACACAAGTAAAATCCCTTAGCCAAAGTCAGAAAACAGAAAATAGAAAAGAAAGTCACTATCTACAATCTCAACATCTTGACTTTTTTAAAAATTTTAATGATGAACAATATGCTGTATGTTGTTTTATGAGGTTAACTTATCTTTCTAACACAACCACTATCATAACCATTTTATTTTCAGCACCAAATTTTGATCAAATCCTTGCTATGACCAAGGCACAGTTCCAGAAGAGGTGGTTGAAAAGATGTGGTTTCTTCTTTGAAAGACGTTATTATCTACTTAGGGCAGAAAACACACTTTTGAGAAATAATCGTAGTAAATGTTCTACTAATTCAACAAATGATTATTGAACTTTGTTGGTTGCCATTCTTTGTTATCAGCATTTGAGAAATAAAGTGGAACAAGAATTAGTTTCTACTCTTGAGGTTGGCTGCTGTCCAGGGGAGGTGACTGACAAATAATTTCAGTAAATTATAGTATGTGAGCTGTCAATGAAATGCTACAGAGGGCAAGTACTCTAGGAGGATTTGGTTATAAAATATATTGAAAAACATAGTAGACAGTATTGGAAATTAGGATAAAAATATGCTTTTAATTCATTTCTTGTGCTCATTTCTTGTGTTGACCCTCAATGAGAGCCTAAGGTACAACGTTAAACAGTCAAGTACACAATACATTCTCTGATAAATGGAAGCAGTATTTAATTCAGCTGTTCCAGAAGAATTCTAGAATGGATCTTGAAAAATGTGGTTCAGAAAAAAATAAAAGAAAAAATGTAGTTATGTGGATCTCAAGTTCTCTCTCTCTAGTATCAATATGTTAGTTATTTTGCTTTTGTCAAGAGTTTAATATGTGACAAGTGCATAAAGTCCTGATGTTCTGTGGTATGGAAGAAAGAGAAGACCGAATGGTCAAAGTTAGAATTCCATTAAGAAAATTAGGACATCGGATAGGTGTTTTGGGCAGGGTAGGGGGAAAGCAAGGGGCATTTCACCTCTGCAAGCAGAAAGTGTAAATGAAAGAGCAAAACCTTAAGTCTGTTATACCTTGTTATACCTTTCCTTTACCTGCCGTTAAACTTGTTGCAAAATAGAATGTGATATCTAAAGTTTCTCCTTAAACCAAGGATATATTTTCTTTTCTTTGTGTCTGATGGGAGAAATGAGAGCTTATTTGTTTATACCTTGTTTGAGTTACTCAGTTCCAGAGTGCAAAACACCAAGGGAGCTGTGAAATTTCTGTCCCTGGAGACCTTAAAAAAAAGTGTTCTGACACTTAACTGTGTGAAATTGCTTGTGCAGTTTTGTGAGTCTTACTTTAAAAATTCAAGGCGTATAAAAACACAGACTTAGAAAAGTAGATGTTATTGAGGATAATTCTTCCCTATCTAATCCTCATCTGTTTAGTTTTCCCAAGAGCTGGATTTGTCTGAGAGCAAATACTTAAAGTTGGTGAGCATTTGACTTATGAGAATGGCTTACATAATTATATATGAGGCAATTTAAAGTTTCAGAGCATTTTAATATTATGAAATTATTTGAGCTTCTGTGGTCTTATACCAGGAAGCTTCAAAAAGTTTGTGGAGAAATGGAACTAAAAGGCAAATTTATTTTGGTGCAAAAGTTTTAGAAATCCAAACGTATGTTTTCATAATACACGTTTCCCATGAACTTAGTGAAAACCCCTTTTATAGCACACAAAGTTGATATTATTTCACCCTCATTTTGCTGATAAGGCTTATGAGGAGGGGCAGTTACAAGACTTGATGATAACTATGGTTTATTAAGTGGTGAGGTTTTGTTCAGAATTTTGATAACAAATCCTATGCCTTTGTAAGTAAGTATGAGGCACCACTTTTTTTTTTTTTGGACAGGCAGAGTGGAAAGTGAGAGAGACAGAGAGAAAGGTCTTCCTTTTTCCGTTGGTTCACCCCCGAATGGCTGCTGTGGCTGGCAGGCTGTGGCCGGCACCGCGATGATCCGAAGCCAGGCCAGGTGCTTCTCCTGGTCTCCCATGCAGGTTCAAGGCCCAAGCACTTGGGCCATCCTCCACTGCACTCCCGGGCCACAGCAGAGAGCTGGACTGTAAGAGGAGCAACTGGGACAGAACCCGGTGCCCTGACTGGGACTAGAACCCTGGGGTGCCGGCGCCGCAGGCGGAGGATTAAGTCTATTGAGCCACGGTGCTGGCCAAGGCACCACTTTTTAAAAATGTAATTGTTCTATATTAAATGGACATCAGCTCAGTGAATATTTTGGAGAATTGCATTAAATCTCTGGACAATTGATTTGTTTTTTCTGTAAGGTGAGTGAGTGCTGGGAGATAGGAAAATGTTTGGGGCTTCCAAGGAGTTATTTCCGCATTTGCCACTTTTTTTCTAAGGCTTTGTTGTTGCTGGTAACTGAGGGTTCTCAGATAAGTTCACGAAATAATTTCCCATATAGAATTAGAATTGTTGCAGTTGGAACTAACCTGCTGCTCGTACAATACTGCATCATGATGTTTAAAGATACATTGGGTTTCTAGGAAATGGGGAATGAGTTTATTAATGCAGGAAGATTAAGTACACATTAGCTGTATGCAATGTCCCCTTCAATTGAACATTAATAAATTAGACTGTGCCCTTCAGAGAACCAAAAAAATGAGTTTATTAAGTATTGAGTTCTTACATTGGAGCCACAGCTTACAAAGGTTAAGGAAAATTAACAAGGCCAAATGTGTATAGCAAATAAAATCCCTAGGAAGTGGGGGGGGGGGGGGAAGCCATTGTAATCCTTAAGTTGTACCTTGGAAGTTTATATTTTAAATAAAAATTTGAAAAAAAAAATCCCTAGGAAGGCAATGGATATATTATTCAGGGTTACTAAGTTAGGCTTCATGTGTTGAGATAATTTTACTTTGTAGTTCTAGTTTGGGAAGTTTGTTTTTCTGAATGTTTCCCATATACATAACGTGTATTGATTGCAGAGAATTTAAAAGGATGAGAAAATAATCCCTGATTTTTTAATCCCCTGAGAACATGTTAGGTAGGAGGGTAGGAGTGAAGTCATTTTAGAAGAATAAATTTTTTAGTGAGTACAGAAGTAGAGTGATAATTTCGGAGAATGTGAACAAGGACTGAGAGTAACAGAATATGCTTTTTTAAAAAAAATCTTAAATTTTAAGTTTAACAATTTTTAACATTTTGCCATATTCACTTAAAGTGTAGCTATTATATACATGTACACTTATATTATTTATTGAGCACAGAGATATTAATATCACAATGGGACTCATGATAATGATAACATGGGGAAAAGAAGGATATATTATGTACATGGTATAATTCAGTGAAGCAATATTTATAACTATATACCAAGTAATATGACATCCATGCAATTTTATACTCTATATAAACTTCTACAAAAAGAGAAACCATGTGGTATTTGTCTCTCTGGGTCTGGCTTATTTCAACAAAATGGATGGAGGTCGCTATGCTAAGAAAGCATGTTTTGGGGGATGGCTGTAGATGGGGTTGGGTTAGTTATAAACTATGGTGGACCATTAATTCTAGGATAAGAAGTTTGTTGTTCTTCAAAGTAAGGAATTCCAGAAACTCCTAATCCAGGATAATTGTTTTCCAGATAAGAAAACCAAATGGAGTTGCTCAAGTTACTGGAAGAACTGGAGCTGGAACCCAGGCTCGTTAGTTAATAAGCCTGAAGTTCCTTCTAGTGTGCAATGCTGTGTTGCCACTGTTTCTGAGTAAGCAGACAGTGATGAAAAAGCAGTGCTTTTTCAGTAAATTCTCCATTTTAGAAAAAGAATTGATCCTACAGGGAAGTTTGAAGTAGGAAACCCAGTTAACTTCTTGATCATCCAAGCCTGAGGTGCAATACACAGGAACCTTTTTTATTTGGCCAAAGGTCATTTGGATATTTATAACATCACTCGAGCTATACAAAATTATCAGCTTAAAAACTGGCCTGTTACGGGTTTATTGAATTTTGAGTCCCACCTGCGGTTGCCTTGGCAGGGTCACACCAAATGATTTTGAAGGTTTTTTATGGTCTGTGGGCTGGACATTCCCCACCTCTGTGAAGAATCAGAAAGGCTTAGAGTGAGGGAAAGAGGAAAGGCCATTAAAATAAATCAGAATTTGAAGAGAAAACCTGCAAGGAAAATCAGCTTCCATTTTGCATGAATTAGATCAAGGAGCAATGTTTTATTAGGCAGACAACAGCTTGAGGTTGCTGTTGTAGGTGTACAAGGTGCTTTGCAGGTAATGAGGATTGACTAGTAGGATAGCAAGATAGGACTCTTGGGCCAGTGTTGAGGTGTAGTTGGCTGAGCCTCTGCTCACAACACCAGTATCCCAAATGAGTGTTAGTTCATGCTGCTCGTGTGATCCAGCTCTCTGCTGATGGCTTGGGAAAGCAGTGGAAGATGGCCCAAGTGCTTGGGCCCCTGCACCCGCTAGGAGACCAGAAGAGACAAACTCCTGACTCTGGATTGTCCCAGCTCTAGCCGGTGTGGCCATTTGGGGAGAGAACCAGCAAATGGAAGACCTCTCTCACTGTTTCTCCTTTTCTCTGTAACTCTGCCTCTCAAATAAATAAATCTTTTAAAAGAAATAGGACTCTTTCACACTGAACCTCTGAGAGCACTTTTATTCTAAAAAGTCTCCCTGTGACTTGACTGCTGCTTCAAGAAAAAACTCGTCATCTGTAAATGTGTCACTGAATGAAACAGCTGGTTAGGAAACTGGTATAGGCAAGCTGCTGACCTCAAAAAGACCTCACTGACCCTGTTGTGTAATTGTATGATGCTTCTGTTCGCCAATAAAACTACTAGTTGAATGTGCAACCCCATGTGAAATTCATGTGTTACAGAAATATGGTATAACTCTTCATTGGCTTTGTGAGGTTTTATGGTGTGATCACATTTATCATCATGATTTCATCATGATTGTGATTCAATTTAATAATATTAATCAGTTTCATTTGGTCAATGTATTTGCCTTAGTTATCCATCATTTGATGTTTTAAAATTACATATGTGGTGAATCCACATATAACAGTTTTTGATGTCTCTACTGAAAGATGGAGACCCTGAGCTATAACCTATATGGTCTTTGAAAACTTTGAAGATGGGGCCAGGGGCTGACACCCTGGTGCAGTGAGTTAAGACACTGCCTGCAATGCTGACAGCCCACATTGGACCACCTGTTCAAGTCCCTTCTGCTCTACTCCTTGCTCATGTGCTGAGAAAGCACATTGTAGGGTGGAAGATGGCCCACCTTACCACCCATGTGGAAGACCCAGATGTAGGTCCAGGCAGATTGTCCCATTTGGGGATAACACGTGGTTTTCTTTTCTCTCCTGACTTTATTAATTAGTGACAGTTTAGAGTAGAGTGGAGGAGGAATCCTGTACCTCTTGGTTCAGTGGTAAATACTGATTTATTGTTTTTTAATGGCTATTGAAGTGAGGAATGCCTGCACAAATCTATGGATTTGCTACCCTGATCAAAATTGCTTATTTTGTTTTCCACTTGAGGAAACTGAAATCCATTGAATGATTACCTTAGCTTTTAATGGTCAGTTATATGGTATTTAGTGTGTTCCTTTCACATCAGTTCTTTGAAGAAGGTATAATGTTTGAAATAATGAATGCTTCTGTTTTCAGGCTAATGCATCAAAGACTTTTAAATATATTTATTAACATTATCCATTACTATGTGGTTTACTTAAATTTCTGGTTGTAGATCTGCCCTTAACCTATGCTCTAGCATTTGCCCTATTGTGTTATAATTACCTGCCTGCGTTTGAAAACAGCCTTCACCACTTAATGGCTATGTGGATTTACAAGTCATTCAAATTTTTGTTTCAATTTTATGAATTCTAAAATTGGACACTTTTGCTACTTACGTCCATGTGATTGTTTTAAGAGTTAAGTGAGTAAAGCCCTTTTAAAGAGCATCTTTTTTTTTTTTTTAAATAGAAGCATGTATAAAGATTCCTTCTCACCAGTGGTCTAAGCAGCAAATAGTAGCTATGAAGTACTCAAATAGTAGCTATAGCTTTTTCTATAGGTCATTTCCGCCCATGGTGGTTTTTCCTTGTATACCTAGACTTAGAACACTGTGACAATTAGTGAGTAAGGAAGGAGGCAGAGGAATAAGGCACCATAAAGTATCTTCTAGAGTGAAGTAGCAGAAGGCTAGCCCTGGGTCACAAGTGCTATTAATGTATTTGTTCAGCTCTTTACTAGGTGAAAATTGTTTTTCCTTAGTCACTAACAAAGTTTTTGACCACAGTGTGTTGGTATAAATGAAATTGTTTGATTAATCCAAGTTAATAGTAGCAAATTGTTTTGCCAATGGCCATTGCACCTTAAAGGAAAATGGGCATTACCCAAACACACCTCTCTTGTTAGCATTGTTTTTGTTGCCATTACAAAGTGAAGGATAGGTCAGGCTTTATCATTTGTAAGGATAAAAGCCAAAAGAGAATGTGAGTGTCCAGCTAGGGTGGGATGTCCCCTTCCCATTTACTACTGCCTCAAATTGCAGATGGCCAATGTCCAGGTGATGGTGCTAGGATTTGTTTGGGACCTCAATTGGGGATGGGCAAAAGCATCTCATTGAGGATGGCTAATGCTACCCTCAGCTGTCTTCCCTGCAACCCAGTTACTGGCCCTAGCAGGGCAATTGCTAAGGATAGAACTATACTACACAGAAATTCAAGAATGTAGTTATTATAAATTTCAAGGTAATAACCACAGATCAAGGTCTTGGCCCTTTGGTGCATAAGACCCTGTGCAGCTGTACTGTTTGCATGGCCAGGAAACGTACTCTTGTGAAGAAAGTTTTTTCAGATGCACCTGTCAGAGCAGGTTCCTCACATAGGGACTCCAGTTCTACCTGCGAATCAAACTTAAGGACAGTTCTTTATTGTTTGATTTCTAAGTTTCTGCCACTTTTAAACATACAGGTCTCCAAAAGGCATCATTTAAAAAAGGAGAATGTTACTTTTCCCCTATGATTTCTAGTCCACATAGATGCACCTAACTTAATGGCTGTAGACATCATGATGTATTAACTAACTCCATTTTTCTTAATTATCCTACAAGAGGGGTAGTATTGTTTCTATTTTACATTCCTGGGTTCTGTGGCTAAGCGTGGTTGAAAAATACCTTTCCTAAAGTCATACAGTAATTGACAGAACTGACATTTAAATTTGGGCAAAACCATCTAACTGTTTTGCTTCAGCTATTCCTGGTAGCTGCTAATGAATTTTAGCATCAGGTCTACATGACACCTATGTTCTGGTGGCAGCTTTGTGGTACAAGAGCTTTTCATTTAGTGAATTCAATGTGTATACATGTAAGTGCTCTGTGTTTTTATGCCCCGTGCAAATTGCAGTCCTCAGTATGGATCTAGATCTTTATGCAATAAGATTGTATACCTACCAGTTTGATTTTTTCCCTCAAGCTTTTGCTTCCAGGATATCAAGACTGCTTAGATTTCCTTCTTTGAGCATGATTTCCATCCTCAATTTTGTCTCCTGTCATGTCGTTAACTTCTGTTGATTCTAATTTCTCTATTCAAGGGTCCCTATTTGTCAGAGAACATAGGGGAAGGGATAAATGATAGACTCATAAGGAATCTAATATTTTGGTATTTAAAAGCTCATCTAAAAAGCATCTGAATGACCTCAAGGGACCATTTACGGCTCCTTTCAAAAATTTTGTTTATTGGCCGGCGCCGTGGCTCAACAGGCTAATCCTCCGCCTTGCGGCGCCGGCACACCGGGTTCTAGTCCCGGTCGGGGCGCCGGATTCTGTCCCGGTTGCCCCTCTTCCAGGCCAGCCCTCTGCTGTGGCCCGGGAGTGCAGTGGAGGATGGCCCAGGTGCTTGGGCCCTGCACCCCATGGGGAGACCAGGAAAAGCACCTGGCTCCTGGCTCCTGCCATTGGATGAGCGCGGTGCACCGGCCGCAGCGCGCCGACCGCGGCGGCCATTGGAGGGTGAACCAACGGCAAAAGGAAGACCTTTCTCTCTGTCTCTCTCTCTCACTGTCCACTCTGCCTGTCAAAAAAAAAAAATTTGTTTATTAGTAGTCTTCTGTACTACGTGTTCTCTAGAGGGACAGAACCAATAGGTTGTCTAGGTATCTATAAGGATCAATGGATGGATGGGAGGGCATTTTGGGGAGAACTGGCTCATATAATTTTGGAAGTTGAGAAGTCCCATGACAGGCGATCTGCAAACTTGTGGCATCCGTAATTTCAAATCTGGAAGCCTCAGGATCAGGTAAGCCTATGGTGAAACTCTGAGACCAAGGCCAGAGGCCCAAGAGCCTGGAGGGCTGCTTGTGTGGTCCCAGAATCCAAAGCCAGGAGACCTTGAGTTCCTGCTGTCCCTGAGCAAGAGAAGTGGGGAATCCTAGATTTGGAGAAAAGAATTCATGCTTCCTCTGCCTTTTTGTCCCATCAGGGTCCTCAACCATTTGAATGGTGCCTGTCCACATTGAGGGTATATCTTCCCCGCTCAGTTTACTGACTTCTATGCCCCTGTCTTCCAGAAACACCATCAGAGACACACCCTGAAGTAATGCTTTATCAGCTACCTAGGTATCCTTGAATCCAGTCAAGTTGACTCCTAAAATTCACCATCAAACCTGTTCAAGAGACTCAGTGATGGAGAATGTGAACTCTATTGTTAGACAAACCTGGCTTAAGTCTTGGGTCTTCTCATTGATTTTGAGACTTTGAACTAGTTTTGTAATCTTTTTAAGCCTCAGCATCTACACATGTAAAATAGGACCAGTACTTCCAAGTTATTATGAAGGTCACATGAACAGGTAAGGTTCATGATGCTCTTGGCATAGTACTTGGTACTTAGAGTGCTGTCAATAAGTGTCAGCTACTGTTACAGCCTGAAGGCTCCAGGCTTGGAAAACTAACCCAAGGATATAGTCTATGCTGAATTATAGTGATCTGTACAAGATACACACTCCATGGACTAAGGAGTAAGTAAAAGTCTCTTGAGATTCTGGGCCCAGGTGTTGTAGATTTATTTCCACCATGGTGTATTTATGGAATTCTTAGTGATCTGATTAGTCCCTGGAGGGAAGATGTATGCTTATGTGTGGATGCAAACATTTATTAGGCATCTGCTACTTCCAGGCACGTTGCAAGTGATGGTATTACAAAAACATAAGTAAGTCTGCCTCTGTCTTTTTGGAGTTTATATTCCAACCATGAGACTATATATTTTTCTAACAATATGATTTATTTTTAAGCTTTACAACTTGGTCAAATAAGTTAGAGCTAAGTCTTCAAATAAGTTACAGCCAGGTGCTTCTTCCTGGTCTCCCATGCTGGTGCAGGGGCCCAAGGACTTGGGCCATCTTCTGCTGCTTTTCTAGGCCATAGAAGAGAGCTGGATCAGAAGTGGAGCAGCCAGGATAGAACCAGCGTCCATTTGGGATGCTGATGCCACAGCAGAGGATTAACCTACTGCACCACTGCGCCAGCCCCAGAGCTAAGTCTTACTGATTACAAAAATATTGTTTGTAACTGTTTGAGAGGAATTTTTAGCCCTCAGAGCTGATGTGTTTTCCAAGTGATCATTTTTGCTAGTGGAAAATATTGTTGGCATTTGAGAAAAAGTAAGACTAATATTAATTAACATAAAAATAATGACTAGCAGAATAATGATTAGATGTTGACAATTAGAAGATTAGCTACTATGTATTAAACATCATCAGGAATAATTAGTGGCACCAGGAGCAGTGGTGGGGTGTGTGTGTGTGTATGTGTGTGTGTGTATGCTTCTGCAGTTTATACAAAAGATTAAAATATACCAAGTATATTTTAGGTATAATAATTAAAATTTAAGTATCATAACATTTTGTGGAAGAAATTACGTTTCTTATATTACAGATGAAGGATCTAGAACTTGCTTGACATAATATAAAGCAATAGATGGTAGTACCAAAATAAAATTTTAGAACTTTGTTTTTACATTTTACAATTTTATGCTAACCATGACTGTTTCTTACCTAGCATGGTGGATAATATAATAAGCTAAAAATGCATTATCCATGCTTGAGGAATATTATCCAGAATCTCCCATTTGTCTTTAATGTCAGGAGAAGTGAGTACAATCTTGGAAGCAATAAAAGAAATCTGAAGTTTTAATAATTTGGGGGTAGTGTTTTGGCATAGCAGGTTAAGCCACTGCCTGTCACTCTGGCATCCTATATGAGCACTGGTTCAAGATCCGACTACTCCATTTCTGAACCAGCTCCCTGTAATACATTTAAGAAAGAGCAGAAGATGGCCCACTTCCTGGGCCCCATGCCTCCACAAAGGAGACCCAGATGGAGTGCCAAGTTCCTGGCTTCAGCCTGGCCCAACCCTAGCTGTTGTAATCATTTATGGAGTGAGCCAGAGGATAGAAGAAATTTTCTCAATCTTTCTATCTCTCTGTAACTCTGCTTTCAAATAAATAAATATTTAAAAAAATAAAGTCTAGCAACTTGCTAGTAGTTTGAAACTGTCGTTACTTTTCAGAGAAGTTACTGCTTTCATGGTACTAGCTGTACGTGATACATTACAGACATAACATTTTAGTGAAGCTATTGAGGAAAAATATCTACTGGTTGAGACATCAGTTAGCATTGTTATTTAATCAAAACATTATTTTTCCTTATGGGAACATCCAGTTAAATTTTAAATTGTTCTTTAAAGCATTTCTATTATTTCTATTATAAACTTGAGGTACCATTTTTTTGATGTATCATGTTTCTTAGTTTTTTTTTTTTTAACTTTGTATTGTGGAAAATTTTAAGTATACAAAGTAACACAGAGAATATTCTAATAAGTGTCATATAGCTGTCATCTAACTCCAGCAGTTGTTAACTCTCTGCCAATATTGTTTCATTCCATTCCCATTTTGTTCCCCTTCCTGGTGAAGCAAAGCAAAACTCAGATATACCATGTCATTGTAAATATTTCAGTATGTTATAAAAGGTAAAATTACTGTCAAGACATAATTCTAATTTCATTATAGTACCTAAAAGCCAATAATTCCTTAATAGCAATGTTCAATTTGCCAGTGGTTTCATAAATCACTTTCTATATATTGTTTAAATCAGTATCCTGATAATGTCGTTTATGACTTATTGATATGTTTAATGTCTTTTAAAAAATACAGATATTCTCCTTCAACTTTTATTCTTGCAATTTTTGGGGGTTATTTTTATTTCTATAAAGTGCAGAGTATTGGAAAGAAATTATGAGAGAGCAAGAGCGAGAGTGTGTGTGAGTTTGTTCACTCTGTAGCTCGGCCATCGATCCATCCTCTGGTTCACCCCCCAGATGTTTACAACAGGCTGAAGCCAGGAGCCTGGAACTCAATCTTGGGAGGGACACAAGTACTAGAGCCATCACCTGCTGCCTGCCAGGGTGCATGCTAGCAGGAAGCTGGATCCCCAGCAGAGTAGCTGGGACTCTTAACTGGACACTCTGATATGGAGTGTGGGTGTCCCCAGCAGCTACCTAACTCACTAAGCTGCAATGCAGGCCCCTTTTTGCAGTTTATTTATTGAAATTTGCCCTGTAGAATTTTCTATTGCCAGGTATTGCTGGTTATCTCTATGTGGTATAGTTTAGCATGTTCTTCTATCCTGTGTATGTTATATAAATTGGTAGAAAAATCTGGAGGCATAACCAAGTTCAGATTCTTCTTCCCTGTTTCTTATTTCCTCTTTTATTCATTCTTTGCCGCCTTATCTTTCTTCTCTTGCCCTGCTCTTCCCTTCACTTCCTACTATTTGGGTGACATTTTTTCTTCCTTAAGGTGACATATAATACAAAAGTACTTCAGAAAATTCATGGATAATGGAATTAAAAGATCAGTTTATTTTGACGCATTTTTTTTTTTTTGAAATCCATGTGTATGAGGGTTCCACAAAGTTTGTGGAAGATGCATATTATGAAACAACAATGCATGCTTCCTTCCATGAACTTTTTGAATACCCTCATGTGTGGTTGTTTTCCCTTGTTTGATGCCAGCTGCTAATATGACTAATGCTTCAATTCATTAAGGATTGCAAAGTGTGATATATTGTTATTTTGTCTCTCTTTATCTAGAATGCTTCTATAAAGAAAAACTTCCCCTTATTTACATTTTGATTATCTAATTATTTACATAGTTTGTATAAAAAACAGATAAATCCATTATACTCAGTATCTGAATTTTTATTTACTGATTTTTAAAAATTTATTTGGGAGACAGGATGAGAGAGGGAGGGATACAGAAAGAGAGCAACAGAGTGAGTATGTGTGCACATTTTCACCCAGTGGTTCACTCTCTAAATACCCACAGTAACACGGCTGAGGCTGCAGCCAGGGCCAGAGCCAGGAGCTAGGATCATGATCCAGGTGTTTGACGTAAATGGCAGGAACCCAGTCACTTGAGCCCTCTCTGCTGCATCCCAGGATCTGTGCTGTCAGGAAGCTGGAGTTGGCAATTGACGCCATGTATTCCATGATGGGACATGGGTGTCTACTAAGCTAAACTGCACCCAGTTTCTGAGCTTTTAAAGGAAGGAGTCATTTGGAAAATTTTGACATATGTATAGAAAATGGAGGGAGACTGTGAGTAGTCTTCAGAAGTTCATGGAGTATGTCTAATATGAAAAATGTATGGATTTCAAAATTTTTTAACATCAAAATAACCTTTTAATTTATTTTCCATGAACTTTTAGAAGTTTCCTCATATAGGGGAAATCCTAAACAGGTATTGATAAATGAGCAGAAGTGGAAGGTAATTTGTTTTAAAGGAGTATTAAACAATTCTAATACTTAAAAGCATCAATGTGTTAGGTTTTTGAGAAGTTTACCTTGTATAAGCCAGTTAACATGGTGAGGTATTTAGCTAATCCTTAAGTACATAATGGCTAAGAGCATGAGCTTTGAAGACACTCTTCCTGTTTTCATATTTTGATTCTTACCATTATCACTTTGGATAAGTTGTATAATGTCTGTATGTGTAGACATTAAACATAGCTCATCTGTTAAATCAGGGTGATAATACTACCTCTCTTATAGGGTGCTTGTGTGCATTAAAGCAGTCAGAACACTTTGATCATTTAAAGAAATGCTTGGTATTTAGTAAGCTCTTGGCAATTGCTGTTGCTGTTGTCATTATTTTTCTTTGTATAAAGAAGAAAAGGAACTTCTGATGTTTAATTTTATTTTTTCAAATCTCTCACAAAGTCTTGGTTTTGGTATATTCGATCTCACCAATTTCGTGCATTCCAGATTTGGTAAGGTCACATCTTGCAATCTTCACTGAATTAAAGTATCTAAGCTTGGAATATCCTTAGATGAAGAGACAACCAAGTGTTTGGTATGCTTATACCTCTATTTCTGTACCAAATATGTTAAAGTTTATCTATATGTGTGTAGCATTTTCCATTGAAGTGTATGCTTTTTGAGGGAAGAGATTCACCCTATATTGTTATGTTTAATACTGCTTGGTACAAGGATACTTCAAATAGTTTGTGAAAAACAGATTTAAAATATAAATTCATTTAGGTGCCAAAATTTTTTTTAAATCCATGCAAGAGAATGGGTTTCAAAATTTTGTGTACCAAAAGAAACTTACCTTTAATTTTAATTTTCCAAGAACTTTTTAAAATACCCTCATACCAGTTATGGGGCCTATGCTGCCTACTATCTGTTCCGTTAACTGTGCTAACATCTCTTCTGTCATTTTGTCTAGGATATGTTTTTCAGATTCACAGATGAGTAAATAGCCTGGCCATCTAGCTACATGATTTAAAGTACATTTCTTTAAATATGAAGTTTTTTTGTATTTTTAACTATTTGAGATGATAATTTCTTACAAGCGTTGAGCACTTCCAGGCTTATAAGAGAATATAAATTCATCATTTTACATACTGCTTATTTGAATTAGAGTTTTGTGTCTCTGTGGAGGCTGATACATGCTTGGTTTGTGGTTCTATATCACGTATTCTCAGGATGCTTTATCAGTTTTCTTTGTATCTTATGTCTCATTTTTAAGCTACCAAATTGTTTTGATTATGTCTGCAACCTTAGTTTCCTAAAGATTAAGAAAGATCCAAACCAATAATGAAAACATCTTCTGTGACTACAGTGCAGGTTAAACTCACCAGCACTCTGACATCTACTTAGCAGCCATAGATGTTTTATGCTTGTGACACTGTGGAAGTGTTGTTCATGCGTAGTCTGTAGGCAAGTGAGATTTTCTTAGGTAAGTATCTCTATAATACTTACCTTCTATGGGTTCAGAGATATTTATGGATTCAAATCTGATCTCCCCTACTCTAAAGTCCATTTTCATTGCTGCTACATCATGTAACAAAGAAATTAGCACTGTTTATTAAACTCCATTTTTTTTTTTGACAGAGTTAGACAATGAGAGAGAGAGACAGAGAGAAAGGTCTTCCTTCTGTTGGTTTCACCCCCCCAAATGGCTGCTATGGCCGGTGCGTTGTGCCGATCCAAACTCAGGAGCCAGGTGCTTTCCTCCTGGTCTCCCAAGTGGATGCAGGGCCCAAGCACTTGGGCCATCCTCCACTGCACTCCTGGGCTACAGCAGAGAGCTAGACTGGAAGAGGAGCAACCAGGACAGAATCCAGCGCCCCAATTGGGACTAGAACCCAGGGTGCTGGTGCCGCAGGCGGAGGATTAGCCTAGTGAGCTGCGGCGCTGGCCCTGTTAGACTCCTTTAAAATGATGTGGTATCGGCACTTTGATTTAAAGCGAACTCTGTCCTTTCCCTATTATTGGCATTTTGCTCTATCCTAGTTTAAAAAAATACGCACTTATAGATTCTTTAAATATCTAATAGATAAGTACATATTCAAAATGTGTTTTACAAAACACTACATCTGTAGCAAAACTGATACACATAGGCATTTCTTTTTTTTTATTTTTTAAAAATTTTAGCTCCCACATAAAAGGGAGGCCATGCAGTATTTGTCCTTCTGTGTCCAACTTATTTCACTTACCATGATGTCTACTAGTTGCAACCATTTTGATACAAATGATAGAATTCCATTCTTGTTTATGGTTGAATAATATTCCATTGTCTACATATTCTACATTTTATCTATTCTTCTGATGATGGACACCTTGAGTGATTCCATATTTTGGCTATTATAAACAGTACTATTGTAAACATGGCAGTGCAGGTTTGTCTTTGATACAATGTGTTCACGTCTTTTGGGTAGATACCCAGTAGTGGGATTGCTGGATCAAATGGCAAGTCTATTTCTGGTTTTTAAGGGAATTTCCATACTGTCTTATACAGTGATTGCACTAATTTTATTCCCTTCAACAGTGTGTAAGAGTTCCCCTTTATTCACATCCTTGTCAGTGTTTGTTGCTGTTAGTCTTTTGGATTAGAGTCATTCAGACAGGGGTGAAGTGATTATTATCTCATTTTAGTTTGGATTTGCATGCCCCTGATGAATAGTGATGTTGAGTATTCTTTCATGTATTTGCTAGCCATTTATATTTCTTCTTTTGAGAACTGTCTGTGAGGTCCTTGGCCCTTTCTTAACTGCAATGATTTGTTTTGTTGTTGTTGTTTATTTCCTAATATATTCTGTATATTAATCCTTTGTTGGATAAGTAGCTTGAAAATGTTTTTTCCCATTCTGTTGGAAGTCTTTTCATTGTATTGATTGTTTCCTTTGCTGTGCAGAAGCTTCTGATTTTGATACAATCCCATTTGTTTAGTTTTGCTTTTGTTGTCTATGTTTGGGGATATTATCTAAGAAATCATCACCTACACCAATGTCTTGAAGTGTTTCCTCTACATTTTATTCTAGCAGCTTTATAGTCTCAGGTCTTAAATTTAAGTCTTTGGTCCATCTTGAATGGATTTTGTAAATGGTGAAAGGTAAGGATCTAATCTCATGTTATTACATATATACACCCAGTTTTTCCAGCACAATATATTGAATAAATTATCCTTTCTCCAAAGTATGGTGTGCACATTTTTGTCAAAAACCAGTCGGCTATATTTATGTGGATTAATTTCTGGGATCCGTTTTGCTTTATTGATATGTGTGTCAGTTTTTATGCTAGTTTTAATTACTATAGGTTTGTAATATGCTTTGAAGTCAGTTATTGTCTCTATCTTCATTTTTTTTTGGTTAGGATCACTTGGCTATTCTTGGTCTTTTGTGATTCCATATGAATCTTATGATTTTTAAAATAATTTTAGAAAGAACGCCATTGGTATTTTGATAGGGATGGCATTGAATCTTTAGATTGCTTTAAGTAGTATATTTATTTTAATTATATTACAAACCGTGGACAAAGAGCATCTTTACATTTATTGTGTCTTTAATGATTTCTTTCATCAATATTTTATAATTTTTATTATAGAGATCTTTCATTTATTTCTAAATATTTGATACTTTGGGTGGCTATTGTGAACAGAATTTCTTTCTTTCTTGATTCCTCTTTTGGCAAGTTCATCATTGGCATATAAAAAACTATTCTTTTTTGTAAGTTTATTTTGTAACCTAGAACTTTACTGAATGTGTTTGTCAGCTCTAGCAGTTTTTTAAAAAGATTTATTTATTTATTTGAAATGTTTATTTACAGAGAGGGAGAGACAAAGACAGAGATCTTCCATCCGCTAGTTCACTCCCCAAATGGCCATAATGGGCTGGCCAGACTGAAGCCAGGAGCCAGGTGCTCCATCTGGGTCTCCCATGTGGGTGCAGAGGCCCAAGTGCGTGGGCCATCTTCCCAGCCTTCCCAGGCACATTAGCAGGAAGCTAGATAGGAAGTTGGGCAGTGGAGACTCCAGCTGGTACCCATATGGGATGCTGGCTCTGCAGGCAACAGTGTAACTCATTATGCCATAGCACTGACCCCAGGTCTGACAGGTTTTTGGTGGAATGTGTAGGTTTTTCTATATACAACATCATGTTATCTGCAAACATGGATATTTTGTCTTCCTCCTTTCCAATTTGAAGCTTTTTATTTCTTTCTCCTCTTTAATTTCTCTAATACTTTCAATACTATATTGAATAAAAGTGGTGACAAGGGACATCCTTTTATTCCAGATATGAGGGGAAATGCTTTCAGCTTTTCCCTGTGCAATTTGTCATACATAGCCTTTATAATTTTGAGATTTTCCTTATATAGTGAATTTATAGAGGTATTTTTTTATCATGAATGGATTTTGAATCTTTGCTTTATATCTTTGTCAAACAAATGAAGAATTACATACTACTATAGTTTTAATGATCTCTGACTATTTTAAAATATGAGAGTGAAGTTGAATATATTTTCATTTGATTATTACTTATAGTTCTTGCCTATTTTCCTGCTAATCTATGGTCTTTTCACTCCACTCTTTAGTGGAGTGTTAAGCCTTTGATTATAATGGAAATTAAATATATGATATGTAAAAAAGAAAAAAGTGTTTTGTAACTTTTCAGTTGAAAAAATTTAAATTACAACAAAAATCCTGGTTACTATGTTTATTTATAAGTTCCCAACTGAATAAATATACCAAGCTACATATAGCAAATAAATGAAAATGCTTATTTTACCAATAATTTATAAAATGCCATAATATACTTAAAAGATGCAAAATAAAGAGATGTTTAATGTTGAATATGGACTCAAATCTTATCATCTTAGTTTGTTCAGTACTGGCCAGAGTTCCTGCGAGGAGTAAATCAGATAGCGTTACCAAGTGATGTGCCTTTCACAGTATTTGATCCTTGGTGATCTCTTTCCTCTTTGTCATCTCCATCCATATCATTTTTAATCTATATGAAAAGAGAGTACAACAGGGTAAGAGAGAATGAAGCATTCATATTGTACTTCAGTGAGTATCTTATGTTTTCTTGTATTTTTACATACAGGACACCTTATCATAGTCCTCACTGGACAGAAGTGGAAACATAAGAATTGGACCTGTTTTTTCCTTTTTGAGGTAAGTTCATTTGTAGAAAAATCAGTAAATTTTAAGCAGTCAGCTGCATCTTAGAAACTTTAACATTTGCACATATGCAGGAAAATATTGCAGGTACCTGAAATGCTGGTATTGGGGAGTGGTGTCTAGGTGCATGGAGCTCCCTGCCAGGACCTGGGTCCCATTGCAGGTGCCCTCGGGTGTTCTGGCCCCGGATCCCTGTTGCCTCTGTGCTTGTTTTTAAAGAAGGAATGATGAGGCTGTTTGTTCTACGTACCTCCTGGGTTACATGTTGTGAGAATAAATTGAGTTCATGGACCTGAAAGTGTTTTACTAAGAAAAATGTAAAGCAAAGGCATTAAAATTATGAGCTTTCGTAATAAAATGAATGAAGATTAGCAGGTACCTGTAGGGGATCTTTCAAGCATGACATTTTTGACTGTTATTAAATCTGCTTCTACTGGAGCACCAGTAGGACAGGGTCATCTTACTTGGAAAACAATAAATAGGAAGAAGCAGCAGAGAAGGAAAGAAGCCAACTAGTGATGCAGCCTTAAAAGCCTTGGCCTTTTTTAGGACCACATGGGCACGAGGAAAGACTTAAAGATGTTGTTCATCTGTAAGTGAATTGCCATCTAAAATCCATTTACAGCATTTTCACTTATTAACTGAATAATTTATAGTTATTAATCTGCTTATATTATTTTTACATTCCTTGCTGTGGAAATAAGCCTAGTTTTGAGTGTTTCCTTTTTCTCGAGTTTCAGCCATTCATCTATATACCTTGACATATGTGGTATGGTGCTTGGTAAAACAAAATGGGTGTTTCTTCTGTCTTCATTAATTTTTGTTTGTTTGTTTGATCTTCTTTATAAAATTAAATCTTAAAAAGAAATTTTTTTGTTTGAAGGGGAGAGACCATTTCACTCCCCAAATGCCCACAGTTGTTGGAGCTGGGCTGAGGCTGGGCTGGATCAGAGCCAGGAACTCAGTCCTAGCCTCCTGTGTGTGAGTGGAAGAGACTCAATTACTTGAGCCATCCCTGCTGCCTCCCAGGGTTTGCCCTGGTAGGATGCTGGAGTCAGGAGCGAGAGCAGGGGACATCTTAACTGCTAGACTAAACACTTGCTGTTTTTCTTTTTTAATTTCCTTTATTTCTGTTGGTATTCTTCTTCTACCCACCAAGCACATGTCTTCTTGTCTCTTTGGGCTGAATCTTTTTTTACATATCTTCCTGTTCTGTTAAAGGTACTAGGACTATATTTGGAATTAATGTATTTTCCTCCTCCTGCCAAGTCACTATGTTTTGGGCAAGAAATTCTGCTCAAATAGTAGTAAAATTGTCTTCTATCTTCATGTGCTCTACTATTTAGTTATTTCCCCATTCCAATGTGGTGGCTGTTACTGTGTAGTGAGATGATCTGGTGATCTTTTATCTAAAGTTGCAGCTATTATCTCTGTATTTTAGTTTAGAAAAATATGTTTTCCTCATGCAATTTACTCTTCAGTTCCTTGCTTGTTGACCAATGTGGCTGCATTTGGGGCCTTTAATGATGACTGGCAACACGTTCTTTAGTCCTCAGAGCTAGGGCAACAGTTTTAATTCTCCTGATATCTACTTAACCTGTAAATTATTGCTTGGCTGAATCATCTGGCAACCATTTTTGTACTTTTTATACTGTTGCACGTCATTTGAGAAATGTTTGAGAAATGTTTGTTACTTAGTAAACAACTTATTTAGCTATACCTAGGAAGCACTTTGTTGGCTTCCACAAAAAACGGTGGTGAAGCCCAGAGAAACATGTAGAGGACCTTCACCAATTACTTTTCCTTGAAGATTTTCATTTAATTAATTCAAATTTCATATGTACAGCTTTTAGGAATGTAGTAGTTCTTCCCCCCATTCTTGCCCTCCCACCCTCCCCATCCTACCACCTACTCCCACTTCCATTCCATTCTTCATTAAGATTCATTTTAATTGACATTATAGACAGAAGGCCAACTCCATACTAAGTAGAGAGTTCAACAGTTTTTACCCATACAGATACACAAAGTATAAAGTACAGTTTGAAGATAAGTTTTACTGTTAATTCTCATAGAACACCTCATTAAGGACATAGGTCCACCATCGGGAGTAAGTGTACAGTGACTCCTGTTATTGATTTAGTAGTTAACACTCTTATTTCTGGAGTCAGTGACCACCTGAGGCGCTCTCTCTCTCTCTCTCTCTCTCTCTCTCTTTTTTTTTTTTTTTTTTGGCGGGCAGAGTTAGACAGTGAGAGAGAGAGGTCTTCCTTCTGTTGGTTCACCCTCCAAATGGCCGCTATGGCCAGTGCACTGCACTGATCCGAAGCCAGGAGCCAGGTGCTTCCTCCTGGTCTCCCATGCGGGTGTAGGGCCCAAGCACTTGGGCCACCCTCCACTGCCTTCTCGGGCCACAGCAGAGAGCTGGACTGGAAGAGGAGCAACTGGGACAGAATCTGGAGGCCCAACTGGGACTAGAACCCGGAGTACTGGCGCCACAGGCAGAGGATTAGCTTAGTGAGCTGCGGCGCCAGCCACCTGAGGCTCTTGACATGAGCTGCTAAGGCTATGGAAGCCTTTTGAGTCTGCAAACTCAGGGCCACATGCAAAGTGGAAGTTCTCTCCTCCCTTCAGAGAAAAGTACATCCTTCTTTGATGGTCTCTTCTTTCCTCTGAGGTCTCACTCACAGAGATCCTTCATGCAGAACAGTTTTTGCCACTATGTATTGGCTTTCCATGCCTGAAATGTTCTCATGGTATTTTCAGTCAGATCTGCATGCCTTTAGGGCTGATTCTGAGGTCAGAGTGCTGTTTATGGCATTTGTCATTCTATGAGTCTGCTGTGTGGACTGCTTCCCCTGTTTCACCAATTCCTTTTTTATGTACATAGTGAATGTGGAGTGTGGGAGAAGGGCCTAGTTTTATCATCTTCATCATCTAACACTCATACGGTCTGAAGCATTACCCCTGAGTCTGAAATGGGAGATTTGTAAAATCGGCACAGTGTTTCCTACAACGTGATTTGTTAGGATTAAATGTGATAGCGTATAGAAAGCACCTGGTGTAGACAAGGGCACATTAAGTGCTCAGGTAATTAGTGTCATTGCTGACTTTGCCTCCCCTTTATTGTCCCACTGTCATGATTATGTAGGAAAGTCTAAAGGTGGTTTTGAACAGATGGGCTCTCTCAGAATGGAATTTGGTGTTGGTAAAGGGCTGTTATTGAAGTAGATCACTAAGATCATTCATCTTAGTTAAGATGTAAAAGTCCAGACTCAGAGATACAGCAACCTGATTGACCCAAGATTACTGCAGACTTAGGAAAATGGGTTAATTGGTCACTAATGAGCTGTGTTTTTTGGACTGCTGTTTGATTTTATGACACACAGTTCAACTTTAGACTTACCTGTTTTCAGAAGTAGGTAGTTATATTTAAACTCTTTTTTCTTTTCAAACAAAAAGCAATAACCATTTTAAAAGAAAAAAGTCTATATATATATATAAATATATATATATATATATATTTTTTTTTACAGGCAGAGTGGACAGTGAGAGAGAGAGACAGAGAGAAAGGTCTTCCTTTGCCGTTGGTTCACCCTCCAATGGCCGCCGCGGTCGGCGCGCTGCGGCCGGCGCACCGCGCTCCTCCGATGGCAGGAGCCAGGAGCCAGGTGCTTTTCCTGGTCTCCCCATGGGGTGCAGGGCCCAAGCACCTGGGCCATCCTCCACTGCACTCCTGGGCCACAGCCGAGGGCTGGCCTGGAAGAGGGGCAACCGGGACAGAATCCGGTGCCCCGACCGGGACTAGAACCCGGTGTGCCGGCGCCGCAAAGCGGAGGATTAGCCTGTTGAGCCATGGCGCCGGCCAAAAGTCTATATTTTCAATTTGTGTTTATTTTGTTTGCATAAGATAAAAAATCACTCTAAAATCAGGTCTTTAAAAAACAAGCATATATAGTGATTAATCATCCAACTTCCTTTGGCTACACACACACAAACACACACAGATTTTATCTTCTTTCATTTCAAAATGTGAGTGTACAAGCTACAGGAGTTGAAAAACAACACATTGAATGGATTTTTGCTAGAAGTTACAGGGATGATTGAAATTACTTTTATGTGAAAACTAAATGAAATCTTTTTATGTGAGAATACTAGGAAGTGTTTTCCATTGAGAAAATATTTTAGTTCTTTGAATTTTCAGCATTTAGTTCATATGAGGTAAAAGAGCCCTGACTCCAACATTTTTAATCATACAAAACATTTAAAATCATATATTCTGAATATAATTCTTCAAAGTCCTCTAAAAAGAATGGATATTTCGAAGTTTGTGAGCTTGTGAGGATTCTGTATAGGAGAGATGGCTAAACCAGCTAAGAATCTGGGTAAGAGTTGCCTAGAGTGTTTTGATTATTCTATCCAAAAATGATATCATTTAAACACAGGCCTTTAAGACACTAAAATATGTGCATATAGGTGAGATTACAAGATGGCAGATTGCAGAATAACATACTGCACTAGCTAGGTTAGGGATAAATAGTAAAAAAAAAAAAGTGTAGGAAGTGCACTCTCAGGGGAGAATCGGATAGAAGACGACACTGGCAATCCTGCAAGAGGAAGAGGAACACTGTGGACCTGTGTGGAGGGTGCAGACACGCAGCATGAACATGAACAGAATGTAGGACTTCAGTAGCAGAGAGCCCGAGCAGGCAGCAGCTTGGAGACAGAGGTGAGACTGGACTGCAGCAAACCATGGTGATAGAGCTGGAGGGAGAGCATGGTGTGAATCCGGACTTGAGCCCTGGGGTCAGCAGGTGCCTGTGGACCCAGTGTAAGTAGAGGGGACGCATTGATCTAGCCCTAACTTCCCCACAACAGCACCCGCTGCCCAGCCGAGAAAGGGAAGGCGCCATTTTGGGTTTAGTCTGGAGCTGTGGAAGACTTTGCGTACGTCCACAGCAACTTGCTGAGACAGGACGGCATCTTCTCGGCAGTACTGGCAGCAGGGGCAGCTAGAGAGCAATATTCAGCCAGATTCTAGAGGAGGGAAAGATCTGCAGTACCCACTGACTTTGAGCCTGGCTGGGAAGTGGCTGAGCACACATGTAAGGTGCCCCCAGGCTCCCAGGATCAAGGTGCCAAGGCAGAGCTGGCTTGGGAACATCTGCCTCTCTGTTGCCTAGACAGGCTGACAAAGCAGAGAAAAACCTCTGCACCAAGCGATGTGGCAGCCCTGTGTGCTGAGACTGTGGGGACCCTGTGATTTTTTTTTCCTAAAGATTTATTTATTTATTTTAAAGTCAGAGTTAGAGAGAGAACAGAGGGAGAGGGAGAAAGAGAAAAGGAGAGAGAGAGAGAAGGAGGTTTTCGATCTGCTGGTTCACTCCTCAGATGGCCGCAAGAGCCAGAGCTGCGCTGATCCGAAGCCAGGAGCTGGGAGCTTCTTCCAGGTCTCCCATGTGGGTACAAGGGCCCAAGGACTTGGACCATCTTCTTCTGCTTTCCCAGGCCATAGCAGAGAGCTGGATCAGAAGTGGAGCAGCCGGGACTTGAACCTACGCCCATATGGGATGCTGGCACTGCAGGCAGCGGCTTTACCTGCTATGCCACAGCACCAGCCCCCCAAGGACTCTGTGATCATTTGAGAAGCGGCAGACTGTAGCTGAGTTTCTGGGCATTCACTAGGTGTAGCTCTACATGCTTGAAGCTCCATGGTTGCCTATGGCAGATCATTGCAGTGGGAACTGTGCTCACAGTGAGGCCTGTGCAGATCATTTGTGTGGTTCATTTGGTGGTATGGATGAGTATTGAACACACTGGGGGCTAACATCCAGGCATTGCTTAGCTTGGAGGAGAGTAGGTGAAGAGGTGATCACACCAACAGAGGGGACCATTCCTCCCCTTTTGTTAACAAGAGATCTACATGCCCAACTTGGGTGTTACCTGGGATACTTGCTCCACCCTGGAACACTAACCAGAGCTCCCTGGCCACACCCACCACACACTTTTTGGCATTCACTGAAAGTGGAGACATTCCACAAAGCAACAGAGGCATAGCTCAAAGATAAAAGACGTCAGAGGAGAAAAAAAATCAACTTCACAAATGCCTAAAAATAAATCCAGAAATTCAAGAAACAAAAATAAGACAAATGACTCTACCAAAGGAACAAAAGAACATTTCAGAATGTGAAGATGAAGAGATTAAGGAAATGCCAGAAATGGAATTTAAAAAATCAATCGTGGAATTACTCTAAAGCAATCAGAAGAAAATCCATGAACTAAAGAAAACTGCAAATGACATGAATGAAAATTGTTCCCATGAAATCGAAATTTTAAAGATAAATCAAAGTGAAATATTAGAAATAAATAATTCAATTGATCACATAAAAATGTGGTGGAAAAGCCTTAACAGCCAACTTGGTGAAGCAGAAGAAAGAATATCCAACCTAGAAGACAAATGTGAAAATATTACAGTCAGACCAAAAACAAGAAGAAAATACAAAGCTTAAAAAGAGTGTTGGAGATTTATGGGATTCTATAAGACAAACCACGTAAGCGTTTAGGAGTTCCTGAAGGTGTGAAAAGAGAGAATGGATTAGAAGACCTATTTAGTGAAATAATTATAGAAAACTTCCCCAATTTGGAGAAATAAAGGGACATCCAAGTAGAGGAAGCACACAGAACTAACACATATGGCCAGAAAAGATCTTCACCATGATACATTGTACTCAAACTTTCCATAGTAAAACATAAAAAGAAAAGATTCTAAAATGTGCATGAGGAAAATACCTGATTACTTTCAGAGGCTCTCCAGTTAGAATCAGAGCTGATTCTCATCAAAAACCCTGAAGACTAGAAGAGAATGGCAAGATATAGTCCAAGTCTTAAAAGAAAAATCCTGTCAATCCAGAATACTATACCCTGTAAAGTTCTCATTTATGAATGAAGGTGAAATAAGAACATCCATAAGCAACAGAAATTGAAAGAATTTACTTACAAAAGATGCTTTCAGATGTCATACACAGAAACACAGAATGATAGCCATCATTATGAAAGAACGTGAAGGCAGAAAATCTCCCAGTAAAAGGACAAAAGGAATCCAAAGTAAACAATAGGAATATTTATGGAAAAAATGTCAGGGCCAAGTTGTTACTTAGCAACAATCACCTTGAATGTAAATGGCCTCAACTCTTCAGTTAAAAGATGGCTGAATGGATTAAAAAACAATACCTATCTATTTGCTGCCTATAAGAAACACATCTCACCAACAAAGATACATGCATACTGAAATTGAAAGGATGGAAAAAGATATTCCATGCTAATGGAAAGCAAAAAAAGGCAGGTGCTGCATCCTAATATCAAAACTGTTAAAAGAGATGAAGAAGGGCACTATGTAATGATTAAGGCTTCAGTTCAACAGAAAGATACAGTAAGCACATACACATCCAATTACAGGGATCCTGGCTATTTAAAAAACATTTTAATGGATCTAAATTTAGGGAGGCACAGACTCCAGTACAATAGCAATGGGGGGATACAATTACCCACTCTCATCAATAGACTGATCAACTAGATAGAAAATCAACAAAGAAACAACAGAGCTAATCAACACTATGGACCAAATGGACCTAACAGATATGTACAGAATTTTTTACCTCACAGTTGGAGAATACACATTCTTCTCATTAGTCCATGGAACTTTCTCTAGGATAGACCATATGCTAAGCTATAAAGGAAGTCTCAGCACAGTCTAAAAAAATCGAAATCATACCATGTATCTTCTTTGACCACAGTGGAATGAAATTGGAAATCAGAAACTCAAGAATCTCTAGATCATGTGCAAACATATGGAGCCTGAACAACATGTTCCTGAATGTGCAGTGGGTAACAGAAGAAATCAAAAGAGAAATAAAAAAAATTCTGGAAATGAATGAAGGCAACAATACATCATATAAAAACTTATGAGATATAGTGAAAGCAGTGTTCACAGGGAAGTTTATGGCAATTGATGCCAACATAAAGAAATTGGAAAGGTACCAAATTAATGAGCTGTCAGTTCATCTCAAGGACCTAGAAAAATAACAACAAACCAATCCCAAAATTGGGAGGAAAGAAATAATTAAAATTAGAGAAAAACACAATTGGGAACAATTTTTTGAAAAAAATAAAATTGATAAACCATTGGCCCAACTAACCAAAAAGAAAAGAAAAAGAGGGATAAGACCCAAAACAATAAAATCATGATGAAAAAGTAATTATAACAATCAGTGCCACAGAAATAAAAAGAATCATCAGGAATTACAACAAAGAGCTGCATGCTAACAAAGTGGGTAACCTGGAAGAAACTGATAGATCTGTAGACCTGTCCAATCTATCAAAATTGTGTCATGAAGACATGGAAAACCTAAACAGACCAATAGCCAAGACAGAAATCAGGAATAAAGACCTCCAAACAAAGAAAAGCCCAATCAAAATACCAACAGCATTCTTCACAGATCTAGAAAAATTATGCTAAAATTAATATTCAAACACAAGAGACCCTGAATAACTAAAGCAATCTTAAACAACAAAAAAAGCCAGAGATTCCATAATACCTGATTTCAAGATATACTGCAGGCCAGGTATAATCAAAACAGCCTGGTACTGGCATAAAAACAGACATGTAGACCAATGGAAAGTGTAGAACCTCCAGAAATCAGTCCACACATCTATAATGAACTTATATTTGACAAAGGAGCTAAAACCAATCTCTGGAGCAAAGACAGTATCTTCAAAAAATGGTGCTGGGAAAACTGGATCTCCATGTTTAGAAGTATGGAACTAGACCCCTACCTTACACTTTATACAAAAATCCACTCAAAATAGATCAAAGACCTAATCTATGACCCAATACCATCAAATTACTAGAGAACATTGGGGAAACTCTTCAAGACATTGGCATAGTCAAAGACTTAAAAGACCCCAGAAGCACAGACAATTAAAACCAAAATTAATAAATGGGATTACATCAAATTGAGAAGGTTTTGCACTACAAAAGAAACAGCAAGTGAAGAGGCCACAGACAGAATGGGAGAAATTATTTGCAAACTATGCAACTGATAAAGGGTTAACATCCAGAATCCATAAAGAGCTCAAGAAATTCAGCAACAAAAGCCTTAAAGCCCCTTAATTGTTTTTTGTTTGTTTGTTTATTTGAAAGAGTTAGGGAGAGACAAAAAGAGATCTTCTATCCCTTGGATCACTTCTAAAATGGCTGTGATGATTGGGGCTGGGACAGACTGACACCAGGAGCCAGGAACTCCAGTGGGTCTGTCATGTGTGTGCAGGGGCCCAAACACTTGGGCCATGTTCTTCCTTCCCAGGTGCATTACCAGGGAGCTGAATTGGAAGTGGAGCAATCGGGACTTGATCTGGCACCCATATGGGATCCAGTGTGGCAGGCTGCAGCTTCACCTGTTGTGCCACATCATTGTTTCAAGCCCCTTAGTTTTTAAGCTGCCTGAAGACATGAATAGTCTGATTCCTACATACCTTATTATTTTTTTTAAGATTTATTTATTTATTTGAAAGTCAGAGTTACACAGAAAGTGAAGGAGAGGCAGAAAGAGAGAGAGGTCTTCCATCTGCTGGTTCACTCTCCATTTGGCCACAAAGGCCAGAGCTGGGCCAATCCGAAGCCAGGAGTCAGGAGTTTCTTCTGGGTCTCCCACACGGGTGCAGGGTCTCAAGAACTTGGCCCATCTTCTGCTGCTTTCCCAGGCCATAGCAGAAAACTGGATCGGAAGTGGAGCAGCCAGGACTCCAACTGGTGCCCATGTGGGATCTGGGCACTGCAGGCAGCGGCTTTATCTGCCATGCCACAGCATTGGCCCCTACTAGTTCTTTATTATTCAAGCTGTCTTCAAGTATCTAGCTCAGTGCTTAGAATTTGTACCCCAAGATATTGGGCAAATCACGTGCTAAAAGAAAAAGCTGTAGTTTCTTATAATGAGTGGTCAGCAGCAGAAGTTTTAGACTTATAGAGATCTAAGTTTGAAATCTGGCACTGCCACATAAATTATATTATTTTGGGCAAGTACTAAAGTTTCTGAGCTTTATTCCCTCAGTTGTAAAAATCAAGGACTTCATGCCTATCTCATAAGGTGGCTGAATGGTGACATGACTTTGTGTGTGTGTGTATGTATGTGTGTGTATTAGAAGTATTCATGAGATGACAACAAAAATTATCAATATGATTATCAAGAGTAGGCAACATTGAAGTACCAAAGCAAATTCTGTTGTCTCATAACCACACTGCAATAACAGAGAGGCTGTACTTAAAAATTGAACGTGTACATACCATCTTTTGTGTTGGAAATGTATTTCTTTTTCGTTTGAGAGGAAGGGAGAGAAAAGGAAAGAGAGAGATAGAGAACACGAATGAGAGAACACATGCTCCCAGTTGCTGGTTCACTCCCTGAATGTCTGCAGTGGCCAGGGCTGAGCTAGGCTGGTGCAGGAACCAAGTCTCCACGTTGATGGCAGGAATCCAATTACGTGAGCCATCATGACTGCCCCAGTGTCTGCATTGATGGGAAGATGGGGTCAGGAGCTGAAGCCAAGGAATCAAATTATGAAGTGGGATGTGGGCATCCTAAACCATGTTATTTTAATTGAACTGTTTTAAATGAACTATTGTTAAAAAATTAATAGCTTCTGTTACACAGATTGTAGTTGCTTTAAATCCTTCTGGAAAATGATATAAGTAAAAATATAGAAAGAGTATGGATGCTCCATATATGTTGAGAGAATTAGTATGTAACTGTAAAAATGGTGTGGTTCAGATTTCAGAAAAAGGAATCTCCAGGTAACAGAAGAGCCATTGAATTTTCAGTGGAAGCCATAAAACTTGAGCTGAGCCTGAAAGGATGAAGAAAGGAAGAGAAAGAGTTTGAGTAGAGTAAGGGAAGATATTTTTGGATTAGGAAACATCTTGAGCTAAAATAAAAAGAGATTGACATCATGGTGAGGGCTCCAGGTAAGGATGGACTTTGGAAGAGAGATGAATGAACTGCATTCGATGCAGTGAAAGCCAGTAGGAACTATTTTAGATTCTTGATCCCTGGGACAGTATTTTGAATAGGTATCTGGGAATATATATTTGGAAAGATTAATCAGAAAGTTCTTTTTAAAAGATATGTGGGCAGAGATAGACCTTGAGAATTGTTTCTAAGTAAAGCATTAAACGAAGTCACTGTACACACCAAGATAAACTATATTCTTGGCTATTAAAAGTAATCAACAAATTGTAAAAAGATTGAAATTGTTCAGAGTACATTTTGTGAATCTAGTGGAGCCATACTGAAAATCAGTTTCAGAAAGATAACAGGTGTACCTCCAAACACTTACAATATAAGCAACACATTTCTAAATAATTCATAGGATACGGAGAAAGTCCGAAGAGAAAGGAAAAAAAATCATTTTTACGGAATGAAAATGAAAACAGAATATATGAAAATTTGTGGGACACAACTAAAGCAGTGTTAGAAATAATAATAATATAAAAATACCCTCTATTTCCAAAATGCAGAATGTTCTTGATTCTTCTGAGGCCATCAATAGAATGTATAAGGCTGAAAACGACTCACTGAGCCTGGAGATAGGTCAATCGAAGCTTTCCAAACCAAAAAAGAAAAGGAAGAATGGGAAACAAAAAAGAAATAGAATATCTGTAAAACTCGAGACAATTATAAAAGGGTTATTGAATACACAATGGGAATCCAAAAAAGAGAAGAAAGAAAGGATCAAAGAAATATTTGAAGTAATAATGTCTGAGAATTTTCCAGAATTGATGATGGATACCCAGAACCTCAAAATTAGTGGTAAACACCAAGCTCAGAATAAATACAAAACAAAACAAAAAGACCAATCAATGGGCATATCTCATTTAATCTATAGAAATTCAAAGACAAGGAGCTTGAAAGAAGCCAGAGGGGGATAAAATGTTACCTGACCTTTAGAGGAAAGAGGGTAAGAATTACATGGTACATCCCTTGTAAACGAGGAGAAGAGTGTATTAAAGCAGTAGAAAACAAAAACAAAAAAATCTCCAGTCTAGAATTCTGTATCCAACAAAGTTATCCTTCAGTAGTAAAGTGGACGTAGAGGCTTTCTCAAGCAAAGTCACAACACCAGCACAACTAGTGCACTTCCTTACAAGAAATGGTAAACATGATTTATAGATCCTTTCTTCCTGATTTCCTATTTCCTTTCTGTTTCATATTCTCTTCAGGTGTTTGACTTATCATTTTCTCAATGGTGATCTTTAGCATATTTTTACTGGCTTAAATCTTTTGCTACTGAAGATTGATGTCAAAATATATAGTGCTTAGCCGGCGCCATGGCTCAACAGGCTAATCCTCCGCCTTGCGGCGCCGGCACACCGGGTTCTAGTCCCGGTCGGGGCGCCGGATTCTGTCCCGGTTGCCCCTCTTCCAGGCCAGCCCTCGGCTGTGGCCCAGAGTGCAGTGGAGGATGGCCCAAGTGCTTGGGCCCAGCACCCCATGGGAGACCAGGATAAGCACCTAGCACCTGGCTCCTGCCATCAGCTGAGCGCGGAGCGCCGGCCGCAGCGCGCCATCCGCGGCAGCCATTGGAGGGTGAACCAATGGCAAAGGAAGACCTTTCTCTCTGTCTCTCTCTCTCACTGTCCACTCTGCCTGTCAAAAAAAAAAAAAAAATATATATATATATATATATATATAGTGCTTTAAATATTTCTGGGAGGTGCATCTCTGATGTTAGCATTTCCAGTTACTGAAATTTCAGCTGTAATGATCTTTTGTGTTCAAAGTAAATCACAAAGCGTAAACACTGGACTGAACTACGTATAGCACAATCTGTATTTTTTTTTAAGATCAATTATTTATTTGAGAGGCAGAGTTACAGACACAGAGAGGGAGAAACAGAGAGGTCTTCCATCCGCTGGTTCACTCTCTAGATGGCTTCAACAGCCAGAGCTGGGCTGATCCAAAGCCAAGAGCTGGGAGCTTCTTCTGGGCTTCCCACGCCAGTGCAGGGGCCCAGCTCTTGGGCCATCTTCCGCTGCTTTCTCAGGTCATAGCAGAGAGCTGAATCAGAAGAGGAGCAGCTGGGACACGAACTGGCATCCATACGGGGTGTCGGCACTGCAGGTAGAGGCTTAGCTTATCACACTGCAGTGCTGGCCCCCAAAATCAGTGTTCTTGGGCCTTGTATTGTTCTTGTTAATTATACATATGTGCTCTTCTCAAGTAGATTGGGTACTGTTAGGAGTGATACTTGACTCTTCAAATTCAATGAAAAACACAGTACCTGAGAAAGCATTGTTGCTACGTTTGTGTAACATCCTCTTAAGCTTCTTTTGTAGTGACAAATGGATCAATGTTCAATCCTTCAGAACCCAGTGTTAGTAAGTCACTGCTGTGGTCTCTTTAAGCTTCATCTCTTGAATCGTTAGTAGTTTGGCACAGGACACTGTGTAAATTACATACATGCATACACTCCCAAATCATCCCTTCCCCTGGTTTGAAAATGGAATCTATGAATTGACTTCTGTGCCTCTTTTCAGAGTTATTACCATGGTGATGAATGGTCTGCTTAGTTTTAGAGTTGGCTTGAGTCTTTTGGGTTAGATCACCTGTGTTTTCATACTAGCAGTTGACCACATTCTGGGCAACAGTCAAATTTCCATCACTAAAAAACAAGTAGGTAGAATGCAAAACTAGTGATTTAGTAGAATTACTACATCAGTGCTTATGGTTTGTTGATTATTTCTTTTCAGATTTAACTAACAGGAACCTATTCACTTCACATGGCTTTAAACCTTTCTTTTGTGTTCAGAACTGGTTGGAAATTATTATCCTGTGGTGCAGCTACAAATCTTTCATCATTTCTTGAAGTATTATGAGACAAACAGAAATGAACTGACAAAGACATCTTGATAAAAGAGACTAGATTTTCTTCTTCCTCTCTACTCTTCTTCCCCACTTTTGTCTCCCCTTCCCTTCCCTCCTTTCCATTCCCTTTCTTATTGAAGAGTCAGAGAAACAGACAGACACACACACACACACACACAGAGACAGAGAGAGAGAGAGAGAGAGAGAGAGAGAGAGAGAAACACTCCCATTTGTTGTTTTGTTTTATACCCTAAATGCCTGCAGTGATGAGCTGAGTAGGGTCCAGAGCATGGAACTGAGGAACTCAACCCAGGTCTCCTGCAGTGGTGGTAGGAACTCAGTTCCTTGAGCCATCACCACTGCTTCCTGCTGCACTGGTAGGTAGGTTGAGTCAGGAGCCAGAGCTGGGAGTTGAACCCAGGCACTGTAGTTTGGGACATGGGTGTTTTAACTGCAAAATTAAATGCTTGCCCTCTTTCTTTCTTTTTAAAATGAGCGACATTTCAGGTACATTGATTTACTGTATTTACATAAGCTGTAGCAATAAGTGTCTCAGGTAGGTTTAAAATATAACACAGTGATGAGAAGGAATGATGATAAGGGATGAACACGAGTAAAACAATGAATTTGGAGTGATAAAAAATGAGTTGTTGATTTGGAGATACGTGTGTACCGTATGCTGAGAGCTCAGACTGGATATAATGAGGGCCATGTACTCCAGGTCGTTGCTTCTAAAGCAAATCTAGGTGGGTAGAGTCCAAGATACTTAAATCATCCTGGCAAACAATCGGCACTCTACATGTGACAGATTTCATGAAAAACTTAAACAATAAAACTGTTTTTACTTGTGCATAGATTTAACTACACAGATTACTAAGATTTCTTTAGTAGTGTGATGATTTAAGGGAGCTAGTGAATTTCAAACTCTGGAAAGATACCATTTATTGCATTATCATTTCTGTGTTTAATGATTTAAATCTAAGTAGTGATACACAACAAAGTTTAAATTAGCCCGGTTCTGATTATGACTTATCTCAACTAAGTCATGACTGTCACTAATAAAAATGAATTTCCATCAAATTAGTCTGAATTATGAAGATTATGCATCACTGATGAAAGTGAAATGCTCATTCCTGCATCTAAGATGATTATATGGTTTCACTTTTACTTAACAAGTGTGTACTATGAAACAGGAACTATTCTTTCGGCAGGCAAAGGGGAGGGAAACAGGAAAACTACCAGTTTACACTAAATTAAAAAAAATTCTTCAAAATGTGTCTCTTACAGCTATCTCATTGTTTTGGTAAATACTAATTTTCTCACTAATGTCTCTGACAAGAAAGCATACCCATCTTGGCTGTCACGACACAGACATCTTTTGTCAAAATCTGGCCGTTCTCTCTCGACCATTTTTAATGAACTACCTGGCTTGGGTCACTATGGAACTTTAGTTGCAGTTCTTTTACTTAGACCTTGGCAGGTATTTGAAATAATTGAGCAGGTGCTGCCATACCTAGCAATTTGTTTTTCAGATTTATCCACCCTCTCAACCATGGCAACTGAATTTTGTCTTCCACCATTGAGCCCTTTCTCCAAAATCTCCTCTTTCTGTCATTCTTTTTTTTTTTTTTTTTTTGAGAGGCAGAGTTAGACAGTGAGAGAGAGAGAGAGAGACAGAGAGAAAAGTCTTCCTTCCTTTGGTTCACTCTCCAAATGGCTGCTATGGCCGGCGTGCTGCACCGATCCAAAGCCAGGAGCCAGGTGCTTCCTCCTGGTCTCCCATGCGGGTTCAGGGCCCAAGGACTCAGGCCATCCTCCACTGCACTCCTGGGCCACAGGAGAGAGCTGGACTGGAAGAGGAGCAGCTGGGACAGAACCCGGAGCCCCAACTGGGACTAGAACCCAGGGTACCGGCGCCACAGGTGGAGGATTAGCCAAGTGTGCCACGGCGCCAGCCCTCTGTCATTCTTGACAGTGTAACCATGCCTTTACTTTCTTGCTGTTTTTCTGTTTATGTTCTTTCTTCCTCAACATGCCCTTCATCTAAAAAAGCTTCCAGTCCTTCTTGCTTTGTTTGCTGTTTCTGTTGTGCAATAATCTTCAGATATCACCTTCCCATAAAGCATTTCTAACCTTACTGAAAGAGAAGTAGTAGTTTGCTTCCTGCAACCTTTCTGTTTATTTGCTTTTATGATGGATTTCTTGGGAACCATCATATTAAACTCTTCTGATCTTTTCCTGATAGTTAAGTATAGTCTTTTTAGATTTGTGTTTTGTTCAGTGTTATGGAGTTCATTGCATACATGTGTAATGTATACTTGTATGCTTTAATATGTGTAGTTATATCTGTACTTTTAGCACATGAAACTAAAGGGCAAGCTCTGTGTCTTTTTGTGAACCAGTTAACCTACTAATATGAGACAGATTTCTACAAATGCTTAAGATGAACACATAATAAATATGTAACAGATACATATTTATCAGAGCTTATACATTTTTAAAATTCATATTTTTTCTCATTCATAGTTTCCCTTCAAACACCTCTTTGTTCTTTGGTGGTAATGAATCAGGGCTATAGTTCTGAGACCTCTACAGGTGTGATATAAAAGGTCCATACTGTGAAGTGAGTGAATCACCCTATGACTAGGAGCCATTGTGTGACTCCATGTTATGACTTTCTAAGATTAAGGCTAGTGTAAGTGAAAAGGCAGTATAAACTACAAAATATGTGTCTGTGCACAGACACACACACACACACACACACACACAGAGTTTTCCTTGAGGTCTCTGAGAGTTATTTCCTATGATACAGAGTTTGTGGTAGGAGATAAAATATGTTGCCACTGAAATTCCTGATCGTCCTGTAACTGAGTGAAAGTTGGCTTAGCAGACTTCTAGGAAAGTATTGGATCTGCTGCCTTACTCTGATTTATTGGCATAAATCCTAATGGGATGTAGCGTAATATTTGCCTCTATGTAAAAAAGTTGGCTCTTAAAAAATGTTTTTTAGCAGGATGCCGAGGGGTGAGTGATCTGTAATGTTGAGTTTTATTTCTTTGTCAGATGAATCAAAGTGACAGAAAGTAAAGTGAAGACTCATTAATTTCATGAATTGTGTTGCATTTTATTTTTGGAGAAAAAAACCTTTGAAGATGGATAGATTTTAAAAATGAAGCTATTTCCATACTTGCAGACACTGAGATGTCTATAAACAGACCCCTTTACAAAATGGAGCAGTGCTGAGAATTTATGTGGGAGTTATGCATATGTATATGTCTTTCTAAGAGATCCATTTAAAAACCTTAAAATCCACACAAAAGTTGCTGTTTAGTATGTACTTATTATACCATAGCAGCCAACTTTTAAAATAGTTATAGCTGATTTGAATTTATTTCTACATTATTATTCAAAAATACAGAAACATTAGATAAAATGTATTTATACTCAGAAAAACCACATTGTTCTTTCTGGATCTAAGTGTAACATTGACCAAATGTTGAAGTCTTAAATTAAAGGAGACTTTTTATTGGTATTTTAAACATATCATACATGTAAATCATAAAACTTATTCTGGCAGTCTGAGATGCGGATTGAATTGTTGACATCAAATTGTAGAAGTTCATAAGCCATATATTCTCAAGTTCATAAGTTTGTAATGCTGACCTATCACTCATATTTTTATTTTATATTGAGAAGCTCTTTTTTTTCAGTCAATGAATAGACAAAGTCAATTAACAGAATGCATTCTCATGTAAATGAAGTGATATTGTAGTACTAGGTAGTCAATCTGTTGGTTATCTTAACGCTTAATTGTTTGAAGTAAAAATTAAAATGCATCCTCTTTTGAGTTGGAGAAGTAGCATTAGGTGAAGGTGCAAACTTCATCTTCTTGGATATAAAAGGACCTTACTTAGGAGTTGTCCAACTTAGAAGTTGTTTTGGTTTTGGATGAAAAATTATTAGAATAATCTAGGGAAGAAAGGATTGCCAATTTCATGAGCTTTGTAAAAATACAAACAGCTGTAGATTTGAATTTAGGGATAATTTCTAACATTGTTATTGAGGATCTAGAAAAATCAAATCTACCTTTATAAAACATGTAGATGCAAGGTAGGTCTACATTACAACTTGACCCTGAAAACATTGATCTAAGATGTATGCTTATTTTGGTTGAGAGAGAAATTTTATACATATTTATGCCTCCTGCATATTAACAAAAAATCTATGATGACAACTAATAGAATGATTTTTATTGGTTTAAAAGATAGATATTTATTTATTAAAAGGTATATAGTTATTAAGACTATATTTTAAATGTTAGGTGACATGATTTTAGAGATATTGCCATCACATGAACTAAGTAACACATAATTTTATTCTTCATCAGATTGGCAGAGATTTTTAAAGCAAGTGATATCTAATGGGAGCATCCTACAGTTTGAATGCATTCACACAAAATTCCTATCTTGACCTCGGGAGTGGAGCCTTAAGGTGGAGGTGATTAACTCCTGAGTGCAGAGCCCTCCTAAATGAGACTATCACCCTTACCAGGAAAGTGTGAGGGAGCCTTCTGTATTCTGCCACGTGAGGATATACACAGATGCTAACACTATGAAACGAAGGGCACCCACCACACACCCAATCTGCTGGTGCCTTGATCTTGAACTTTCCAGCCTCTGTAACTATGAGAAATAAATTTCTGTGGTTCATAAATTATCCATTTTAAGTTATCTCTGATACACCAGCTCAAAGGGATTAAGAATGTAACCTCTGTGGAGAGCAAATGCACATACCCTTTTACATGGCATTTCTTTCTTTAGAATTTTGCTCTAAGAAAATGCACAGGAATATGAATAAAGATTTTGGTACAAGGATGGAAGATATGGATGTTCTCTACAAAGAAATATTGGAAGCAATGGAACTCTTACATTGTTACAAAACTTTTTGAGTAACCTTTTAAAATAGCATTATAGAGACAAAAGAGAAACTGTTGATAGTATGTTCTTTTTGGTTGTGATTTCTTTGGATATTTATTTAAGTAAAAAAGATGTAAAACAGTTTAGACAGTAGTCTTTTTCAATTAAAAATGTGTTTGTATACAAAAAACTTGAAAAACAAACACAAAAAGCAGAATATAAAGCTTATTGCTTGTCAGTAGGATGATCTATGAGTTTTCTTAATAGTTTTTAATTATTTTCCAGAATTTACATATTTATTTGTATTTTACTTGAAAGAGAAAGAGATGAAGGAGAGATCTTTTCTTTTCTTTTTTTTTTTTAATTTGACAGGTAGAGTTATAGACAGTGAGAGAGACAGAGAGAAAGGTCTTCCTTCCGTTGGTTCACTCCCCAAATGGCTCCTACAGCTGGCGCTACGCAGATCCAAAACCAGGAGCCGGGTACTTCCTCCTGGTCTCCCATGAGGTTGCAGGGACCCAAGCACTTGGGCCATCCTCCACTCCTCTCCCAGACCACAGCAGAAAACTGGACTGGAAGAAGAGCAACCTGGACTAGTACCTGGCACCCCAACCAGGACTAGAATCCAGAGTGCCAGTGCCACAGGTGGAGGATTAGCCAAGTGAGCCACACGCTGACCTGACAGAGATTTTTTCATTTGCTCATTCACTCCTCAAATGCCTGCAACAGCCAGGGCTTGGTAAGGCTGAAGCCAGGAAGCAGGACCTCAGTCTGGGTCTACACCTGGTTGTCAGGGACCCAAATACTTGAGCTATCACCAGGGTGTATGCTAGCAGGAAGCTGGAATTGCAGGTGGAACCAGGACTTGAACCCAAACACTATGACCTGAAATGTGGGGTACAAAATGGCATCTTAACCACTGCACCAAACACCCACCCTCTTTTTAGGGGTGGGAAATCTTTTTTATTTATTTATTTATTTTTTTACTTCAAGGCCCATTTGGAGATATATATCATTTGTGGGCAATATAAAATTATTAGCTTAAAAATTAGTCTGCTATGGGTTTATTCATTTTATTTATTTATTTATGTTTGATTCATTTTATTTGTTTGAAAGGCAGAGTTAGAGAGATGGAGAGACAGAGAGCTTCTATCAGCTGGTTCACTACTCACATGGCTGCAATGGCTAGGATTTTGCCAGACTGTGAAGCCAGAGACCAGGAGCTTCTTCCAGATCTCCCATGTGGATTCAGGAGTCAAAGCACTTGAGCCATCCTCCACTGCTTTGCCAGGTGCCTTAGCAGGGAGCTGGATGGAAATGGAGCAGCCAGAACTCAAACCAGCGGCCACATGGGATGCTGGCACTGCAAGTGGCTGCTTATTCTACTGCACCACAAGACCAACCCTTGTTTATTGGATTTTGAGTCCTACCTGCAGTTGCCTTGACAAGACCAGACCATGGGCCTGCATATATGGCCCACAGAGTAGACGTTCTCCACCCCTGTATAAAGCGGCTTATGCCATCACAGGAGGCCTACTCCCTAGTTCTTTTAACATTCTAAAGGCCCCTCCTGCAAATACCATTCACACATGCATTTGCAGGTTCAGTTTCTAATACATGAATGCTGGGGGACAAGCCAGGTGATAGCAGCCTTCAGCTAGAGAAGCACTCCATGGTTTGGTGCTGAATTTTTATGTCTAACTGGTTCACAGAACTGGCTGCTTCAAAAGGATTACATTTTGATTTAGCCCCATACATCTTTTTTACATAGAGTCCTATGTATACAGTTTCCCCAGCATTGCTCTCTTGTACTTAGCTCACCTAGGAAAAGAGTTTGGAGACAAGTAACTCAGGATTAAAAAAAAAAGAAAAGAAAGTTGTTCCATATGTCAATTTAAATAATCTACTTGTTGTATGTCAGGTGGATGGGGAATGGCATGTGACAGACACCGTTAGATGAGTTTTGACTGATTATGATAGGAAATTTTCGAGTTCCCTCTGAGTGGTGGTTCAGCTATAGCACTTTCTTCTGTTCTTTTCACTGTGTAGGTGTTGACATATATGGGATTGTCTTTATTATGGGCCAGCTGTTGTGCTGGGGATACAGTGGTAGACAGCAAAGGCTGCCCCCTTGCCCTCCAAAAGCACATATTCTAATGGGGAAGACAGACTAGAAAGAAGGAGCATGCAGCTTCCCCAATTGCAGTAAGTGGTAGGAAGAAAATGAGAAATGTCACGTAGAGAATATTGCAGAGCTTGAGTTGGGTAGGAGAACTCAGTCTCATTCTTTAATTATATGTATAAGCTTCTATGAGCAGGTGGTTGCATTGAGGCTTGAAGGATGAGATGTGCTGGGGGGAAGATAAAATGAGGACCAGGCAAAGGAAACAGTTATCAAGGAGGCCACACTTGGGACAAAGAGAGTGAGGAGGAAGTGGGACAAGGAAGGAGGGATCAGAACCTATGGATGGTGGTAAGCGACTTTTATTTTAACATTCAAACAAGATTGAAGAGTTCCAGCTAGGTCAATGACATGGGTTGTACAGAAGCCCCCAATTTTATGAGTGTTGTGTGATTTCTTATGATGGTTTCCGGAACATGACTGCTAATGACCACCTTCCACAAGAGGTTGTGGTCTCACTGCAGAATGATCAATACACTATCATCCTGCTACTTGTTTTAGACTCATCATTACAAGGTCTAGAAACTGCAGAGCGAACAAAGGGGAATCAACCTCCTCTGACAGAAAACAAACTTGAAGATGACCTTTAATATTTTGCCCAGTAGAGTAAACCTTCACTTTATTAACAACTTTCACCCAAAGGCCATAACTGAATTCTTCTGCCTACTCCAGTGATATTCAGGGGGATATAACCCAGCCACTCCTTTTTAAGATTGATTTATTTATTTGAAAGTCAAAGTTACACAGAGAAAAGATGACACACACACAAACACACACACACACACAGAGAGAGAGAGAGAGTGAGAGAGAGAGAGAGAACCTTCATCCACTGATTCACTCCTCAAATGGCTGCAGCAGCTGTGGCTGGGCCATGCTAAAGCTAGGAGTCAAGAGTTTCTTTCGGGTCTCCCCCATGGGTCTAGAGGTCCAAGCATTTGGGCTACCTTCTGCTGCTTTCCCAGGCACATTAACAGGGAACTAGATTGGAGGTAGAGCAGTTGGGTCTCAAACCAGCACCTGTATAGGATACTGGCTTCACAGTTGACAGCTTTACCTGCTATGCAACAATGCCCCAGTTACACTACTTTTAAAAACGCTATATCCTCAGGCATTTTAACATCAGCATATCACTGGACATTCAGCTCTAGCTCATGTTGAAGTGTTGTCCTAACATTCTTTCCCCTGTGACCATGGGTCTCCCATATGTCAGTGACACAGGTGGTCTGATCAAAGTTCCCTCTATCATTCCTATTTATTGATAACACCCAAGCTTTGAGGATCATTTGATGTGCAAATTTAATTGCAGATTTTATTTTCAAAGGGTGACATTAGCTGTATCATTCTAACAACTATTTGCTCAGCTTTTCCTGAACTGCCAACTCTGAAAGCAGGCTTTCTATTCTGTTGTAATGCTTCCTGATTTAATTTTTCAGGGCTGCTTGCTCAGGATTAGCTTGTCAATATATGTAACGATTCTTTCCAGTGTTTCATTGGCTTCCTTCTCTGGACTTAAACTTGGCCATTTCTCCTGATTTTTTCTGTAAGATACATTATCTGCATGTTCCTTTATGGTACTCAATGATTTTCCCTCTTCCTTTTCTTCCTCCCTCACTGTCCAGTGCTTACCCATGATTATAAATAGGAGAGGTTAAGTCTGATTGTCGAGCTAATGTGATTATTTTCTGTCTGCAGTATAGAGTTAAGGTAAACAATACTCTAGGGAAGATTGGTACTTCTACATAAAATGCCCTTTGCTATCCAAATGTCACTTCAAGACCACAGACACACTCAGAATTTTTAATAAGCTAAAACAGTCTTTTTTTAAGTCTTACTTTAATTTTTAATAAGCTAAAATGCTCCCTTTTTCAGTCTTTCACTTGTGGAAAGGAGAGGTTTGGGGAATAACAATACCAGGCTAAAACTGCTGCCCAATAAGGAACAATTTGACCATTCTTTTGATGCACATTTATCAAATGGAATGCTAGTACCATCTGCTTCAGGTGTAATCAGGTAGGTATAAGTAAAACCTTAGATATGAAATATTGATTCTAGTGTACTTCAAAAACTCTTTGTAAAGATGGAATTAAAAGAAGTTAATTTGGTGCAAAAATTTTGAAATTCTTGCATGTTTTTTCAAAATACACATTTTCCTAGGGCTTTTTGATGACCTCTATTATGCATAGATTTCAAAATGCTTTTGCACCAAAATAAACTTATCTTTTCATTTCATTTTTCATGAGCCTTTTGTACCTTCCAAAAGCTTTTACTTTCCCTGCCTCTCAGAAATTCTTTTCTCATTGTGTTTTAGAAGAGTCTACTTAAATGCCTTTTTTTTCAGTAGAAATGAGAGAATCTATGAAAAGTGTTTCATGAAAAGTTGTGAGGTAGATTTACAGATGTCCTAAAAGTCATGATAATTTTTTCTTATTCATATTAGGTTTTTTTTAATATTCAGTTATTGTTTTTCTGAAAATGTACCATTTTAGCATTGAAAATAATACAACTGCTTATTACTCTGAGACAAAATCTATTCAGCTAGATTTTCTCCTTTTAAGTTTGAATTAGAGAAGCATTCTAGAGTATTACATACGAATGAAACCTTGAAAACTTCTCTTGCTTTACAGATGAGGAATATAGGCTGTAGGGTAGTTAATTATCCAAGGTTACAGAGCTGTTGAGGGGCAGACTTGGTACATAAACCCTAGCCTCTGGTTTCCTAGTACTAAGATATTTATATGTTACAGCCTGTCTCTTGTCATAGGACATGATTGGAAATAAAAAAATCACTTCTTTCTTTTGTTTCCTTTTTTTCCCCCAAAATTTGTTGATTTTTTAATAAAAATGACCAAATAAGAACGTGTCTTATTAGAATAGTACAGTGATTCTCAAATTGAAAATATTTAAAATCTATGATCTGGTAGGTTTAAATGGTGTTTTCCCTAGTATATTCTGAAAATTTTCCAATTTAAGGAAAAACTACTGTTTTATTCTCTTATTTACCCTATTGCTTCATTTTGAAGTTCATCTTTCTTAAATCAATATTTCTCTCACTTAGACTCATGCTATATATAAACTTAAAGATTAATTTTAATCTCACTTGTCTAAATAACATGTGTAAATAATAAGTAGTACTGGTCCTGCTATTTATGTGTATTTACCTTAAGAAGTGCCTACTTGCATTTTTTCTCTTCCTTTAATCCAGATTCTGTGACCACACAGAAGCTCCAAACATGGAGTAAGCTGTTTTATCTTTTTTTTTTGTTGTGAACAACCTAATTCCTCTTTCTCATAAGCCATGCAAGTTTATCCTTTTACATACCTTTGACATACTAGTCATTAAATAGGATTCTGCCCAAATGTGTATCACATTACATGTCTTAGCCCTTCTGCATTTGGTTGGCCAGTCTGTGCATATGAATTCAACTAGCTTAGCTTATATATAATTGAAATTTGACAATATGTAGTTTAGAGTTTTTCCTAATAAGCTCTTTTGGACTCTGATATTATTAGTATATTAGTGTCTTACTCCCACTACAAAAGGCTTTCAGATTAGAAGGAGAAAAAGGGTTGTTTAGCAAAGGCAGGGCAGAAAGTGAATCTTTTGAGAGGAAGGATGAAAGACAGATGTGGAACTGGGATTGAGCGGTACAGGAACTGAAAGTGAAGTTCTGCTTATATTTCCAAGATGACTGGATTGTGACACTGGTGATCCATTCTGCTTGGCTGTCCTAACAGTTACGTAAATGATCTCATGTCATTTGGGATGTGATAATCCTAGTTGGCAGGTTCTGCTGTAGCCTGTCTTATCTGCCCCTTGTATGATGGTTACAAGATACAGGATGTAAGAAAGTTATCAGAAGAGATGTGGGTGGGTGTGGAATTTAAAGGTTCCTTCAAAAACTGTGAGAAAATGTATAGTAACCAAATGTATTGCATTCCAAATATATATTTCATGTGGCTACTTCTTGTACACTGCCCTATTTTAGAAAACTGAAGTTGCTAGCATTCTGGCACAATGGATTAAATCACAGGCATTTCATGTAGGACCACTGCACTGGAGCCTTGGCTGCTCTGCTTCCAGTCCAGCTTCATGCTGATGTGCCTGGTAAGACAGCAAATGATGGCCCAAATTTTTGGACCCCTGCCACTTATGTGAGAGACCTGGATGGAGTTCCAGGGTCCTGACTTCAGCCTGGCCCAGCCCCAGCCCCAGCTGTTGTGGCTGCTGGGAGAGTGAACCAGCAGATGGCAGATATTTCTCTTTGTCTCACCCTCTCTCTGATGCTTTGAAGTCAATTAATCAATCACTTAAAAAAAAAAAAAAAAAAGGCTGAGGCAAAATCAATGAGGCATACCCATGAGTCTCACTTAGGTTTGACTCATGTCTTTGCATCCTGAGTGTGCATATGAATGATTACAGCTGTTTTCAGGACATGCAGGTTTTGTATTCGTTTTCTGGACAGTGATTAGTCATATGCCACGCTGTACCTAATTAACCTCTCACAAAACTTTGTTACCATCCTTTCCAATGATTCAGAAGCAAAAGATGTATCAGAGCTCTGTGACTTTACCAGGAAAGTGTCAACTGTGCCTGGTAACTTATTTCCAGGAGACCACTGACATGCAACAGCATTTTTTTGGCATCTGACAGATCCATGTGATTAAGATGCACTATCTTGGCCGGCGCCGTGGCTCAACAGGCTAATCCTCCGCCTTGCGGCACCGGCACACCGGGTTCTAGTCCCGGTCGGGGCACCGATTCTGTCCCGGTTGCCCCTCTTCCAGGCCAGCCCTCTGCTGTGGCCCGGGAGTGCAGTGGAGGATGGCCCAGGTGCTTGGGCCCTGCACCCCATGGGGAGACCAGGAAAAGCACCTGGCTCCTGGCTCCTGCCATCGGAGGAGCGCGGTGCGCCGGCCGCAGCGCGCCGACCGCGGCAGCCATTGGAGGGTGAACCAACGGCAAAAGGAAGACCTTTCTGTCTGTCTCTCTCTCTCTCACTGTCCACTCTGCCTGTCAAAAATTAAAAAAAAAAAAAAAAAAAGATGCACTATCTTAAAAATGGCAAGGGTTGATCACTTTTAGTTCTCAGGTACAGGATACCCTGAAATGTCGGGCTTGAATTTTGCTCTTCTGTTGTTCATTTTGAAGACTTTCCCTGCTCCTTCTAATACTCTTCAGTGACATTATGTATTAGTCTTCCTGCTGTTCTCCCCAGTGACTCCATGAAGAACTCTAAGGCTGGGATGGTAGGATGACTCTTTCTCCATTGACCCCAGTTGGGAAGACAAAGATTTTGTGTGTCACCCAATCTTTGGGTAAGGGGCTGTGACATTGACTGATGAGACTTTAATCAAGGCAGTTCTCCCAAGAGCTGATAACTGAGTTCTGTCTGGGGGCAGCAGTACAGCAACTGGGGAATAAGCCTTAAAGGGGACCTGGGGGCCACACCACAATTTCCACTCCATCTTCCCGCAGGGGTGCTGGAGGTGGTGAACAATGGCCTAGGGGATGGGACAGAATTTCCAGGGAGGAGTTGCAGGGCAGAGTAGTCCAGAGCTTGAGAAATGGGAGGAAATAGTGTTTGGAGTGCAGTAGGTTCTGACAGACAATGGGATGGTGTTGCTTATTATTGCTTTTCTGAATAATTGTTTAAATTCTTTCTGTCATGATGCCATTCCATTTTTAAGTTATAGAAAGAAAACTCCTGGTGTTCTAATACAGAGAAATGTACAAATCTTTATGCAAATACATCCTATTTGATTTTTATAAAATCTACCTGACATTTTAGTTTTCTGTTATTTTCTATTCTTTATTTTTTCTTCCTTCATCTCTTTAATAATTTAAATGTGCTGTTTTGACTCTTCATATTAAAAAATGGGTACTAAATTTTCTGCTTGGTATATCTGATAGTGTTCAATCACAGGAGATCATTTTCTTACATACTTTTGAATTTCTAAATTGTAAGCCTGTCTTCTCTAGGGATTGGTTGGTTGCTTGGTTTTTCTATCTGTAGAAATCCAGGTAGTCTTTTTTTATGGAGTGTTACTGTCAAAGTGTTACCATTTGATTTGATTGTTTCAGACACTCCAGTGATATCAGTGGACCAGGTACTAATTTCTTAGATTGCAGTTTCTTAATTTCGTGGCTTGGAGAGTCTCATTTGAATAGAATTCGAAAACTGTAGTGTCAGAGGTTTAGGATTTTAATTTCTGACTGTAACATTTCCCCCACCCTTTAAACCCAGTTCTCAAAAACAAGCTTACTTGATTAAAGTCTTACTAAGACAAAGGATGACTTTCTTCTACACCCATGCTTCTGACACTACTACTTTTTAACTGTCCTTGTAGATTTTAGATGACAGCTCTGACTATCTCGTGTGCTGACGACCTCTTCTGTCCCTTTGTAGCTTATAAGACTACCATATACAGTTGTGTAAATTCTTTCCCCTGTTAGAAAAAAAGCAGGACCAGAAATCTACCCACAGCCCTGCCCTTGGGAGGTTTTACTTTTCTTCTGGTCTACTCTTCTTGAGGGGGCATTTCATTATCAGTTTAAATCTAGGTTTAAGTGCTAAAGACACATTAATGATCATTTCTGGCAGCCAGAGCTAACAGTATTTGCTTGTGTGCTTATCTTTCACCATTGGATCTAGCTTTGGTTTGGCATCAGGGGATTTTCTTCAGTGCAAGTAAAGCTATGCATTTAACTTTATTGCACTTATTTTCATGTTTTAAAAAAAATGTTTCCAGAGGAATGTCTTCATTAACTCAGTTAACCATATTGCTGCACCTGCAAATCTCATAAGTTAGTTATTAACCCGTATTTCTCAGATTCTGTGTCTTTAAAATGGGAGAATTAATAGTATCTACCTAGAAAGTGTTCATTTAAAGTACACGAAAGTTCTGAATCAGTGCTAGCTATTGTTATTTGCATCATCTGATATAGCCTTTTCACCACCTTAGGCAAGAACTGCCAGCTCTTAGTAGTATCTGTGTTTACTTGCTTAACAAGAAGAGGAAGTCTTAGTTAACGCCCTAGAGAAACCAAAGGAGAAACTTTGTTCAGTGTAGTACAATGCTGAAACTGAAGCTTGGGGTCCCTCCCTGTCTGTTGATCTGCCAAAGGTCACTTGGCACATAAGCACACTCAGAGGAATCTCTTCTCAGTACTGCCTGGAGGAGCGCTTGGAGGCGTTTTGTCTGGATTGTGTGGGTAGGTAAATCTGAATTTGTGAATTTTTTTCTTGCTGAGAAGGGCACTCAAAGGCAGAATTATAGAAGATATTTGTAAATCTTACAACATGTAGTAGTAATTTTAGTCCAAGTAAACTCTGGCAGTTTTTATAATTCCCTTTTGATACTCCAGGAGGATTCTGAACTTGGCAAAATTGGAAGTGCCCCAGTTTCCACAGGGTCCTGCTTCCTGCCTTCTGTCCTCTTGCCTACAGAGATGAGGATTTAAAGGATTTCCTTTCTGTGGGTCATGGTATTTAAGAGAATTATTTCCCCCCTCATATTATAGCTAAGAAGAGTCTGTTGACTATTAACCATTGAGAATACACAGACTCATCAGTTTTTCTTAAAACTACTTTGAAATTAATCTTACATGTAAAATGCTGTGATTATCCTATGGCTATTGACTGCCTTACACTGTTTATGCAATGTTAGTTGTACTATGAAAATTTTCTTATTAACCAAGTTTAGCCTTCTTAGGTTATTATTGGCTTTGAGTCCACAGACTTAACATTGCCAATTTTCTGTGTAAACATTTTGCTTGGGAACTGAAATGTAGTTGAATGTGTGTGTTTAAATTTTTTTTTAAAGTCCGTGTATATTAATGGAACTTTTAAATGTTTAGTCAAATTACTGGACATTTTTAAAGAACAGCTCTTTCCAAAACCAGTTTTGTAATTGTGATTTTTTAAATACCACATTTAAAAATTTAGTGACATACACATAATTCTTTAATAGAAAGAAGTCAATTATGTCTTTAATTTTGTAATCCTTAATCTTTTGTCATATTTAATCTTATTCAAAGGCAATCTTTTTTATCATTGTTCAGTTGCAAGTAATGAAGTCCAGGGCTAATAGTTATACTATTTAACAACAAACAAGAACTGATAACATTTCACCACAATACACCAAGTAGAGAACAAAAACAGATAACCAGGCAAGTGACTGTGTTGGAACTGGGAAAGGTGGCTTTTTCTTCATTTTAGTTGCCACGAGTATGGATGTATTGGTCCTTTATTGAAATAAGTTCTTGGTCGTGCTGATTTTCTTGTAACGTGCTTGTTATTTCTTAAGATTCTTCTATGCCATTTATTATTCCACACAGATTTTTAACTCATACAAATATTGTATGCCGTTTTCTGGCAGCCTAAATAGGGGATGTTCCTTGATATGTCTATGGCCTGTTTTATTCTTAATCCTTGCTATAAAGTTTCGGTCAGCTTTACTGGCCAACCTCCAAGGCAAACATCAGTATCACGTGGGGTTTAAGTCTCTGTATCATGTGCTGGAAATGATATGTGGAACAGTTGGTTCTTTGACCCAGGAGTCCTCACTTTTAAGGCATATCCTTGCGTCTACCGCACTTGGCATGTTTACCTAAGAGGTTTCTGCTTCCCAGCAGCTACCCTTGCAGATAGTTTTTTCAATTTAAGTAAATTGTGTTTAAGCAGAATATACACAGTATGAGAATAGCCTGTTTAGTCTCAATTCTATGTAAATAATTGTGAAATCATTTGTATAGAAAAGTCTCCCATTTAGTTTACTTCTCAGTGACATCATTGATTGTTAATTCATAAAGGTAAGTATGAAGTTTAGTTAAGGGAATGCCTTGAAGTTTTAAGATAACAAAAATAGTTCATTATATTTTACACATATAAATCTTAGCTTGGTTGAATTATGTAAAATCTTTTTGTGAAAGATGTAATGAAATAGGTTATCATATACCCTTTAGAACATTTACCCGATAGGGTATCTCTCATTAAACAATTAAATATTTTAAAATTTCATTATTAACATAAGATTTGTGTGTTTTCAGTTGTTTACTTTGACATGTAAGCACTTAAAATTAACTTTTCAGCTGTATGAAGAAATGATACTTCATATTTTGGCTAAATTTGTAGCATTTATATATAGATTCTTATGTGAATGTATTAATTAGATTAGTAAATTTGATTAGAAGAAATATGTGGTAGTTTTAATCTTCAGTATATTTTATAAAATGTTAAAGTAGTTTGTGAAATATTGTTTCTCTGTACTTGATAATGTAAAATCTGATCTGAATGAAATGTGAATTCTTGAGCTTGCCATATATAGTGTGTCAGCATTTGTCCAAGAAGGCTTTGGTGTCAGAAGATTGGTCTATATTTTTAAAAATTAAAACATTTATTTTCATTTTAACTTGAAGGGAAGAGGACAGGAGGGCGACAGCGAGGGAGGTAGGGAGGAAGAAGAAAGACACACCAGCCACTGGTTCACTACCCATCCGTTTACTTCCCAGCTGCCTGCACCAGCCAGGGCTGCACCAGGCCAAAACCAGAAGCTTGGAACTCTGTCCCTGTCTCTCATGATGGATGGCAGGAATCATCCTTGAGTACTTGAGCTATCACCTGCTGCTTCCCAGGGTGTGTGTTACCAGGAAGCTGGAATCAGGAGCTGAACTAAATGGCCGGAACACAGACACTGTGATATGGGATGCAGTGTCTCAAAAGCTGATTTAACCTATGTAGCAAATGCCCACCCTGGTGTGCATTTTCTTAATAATTAAAAATACATTGTGTCAGATATTTAGATGCATTTCAAAACAGTATTATTTAATTTTCCTAATTATATAATTCTAATCACCAAGACTAAAGTTCTGATAACGACTCGGATATTACTGCTAGGTACCATAATAGTTTTTTTTTTTTTTAAGATTTATTTTTATTTATTTGAAAGATAGAGTTTCAGAGAGAGGCAGAGGCAGAGAGAAACAGAAAAGTCTTCCATCCGCTAATTCACTCCCCAATTGGTTACAACAGCCAGAGCTGCGCTGATCCAAAGTCAGGAGCTGGGAGCTTCTTCCAGGTCTCCCACGTGGATGCAGGGGCCCAAGGACTTGGACCATCTTCCACTGCTTTCCCAAGGCATAGCAGAGAGCTGGATTGGAAGAGGAGCAGCTGGGACTAAAACCGGCGCCCATATGGGATGCCGGCACTTCAAGCTGGGGCTTTAACCTGCTGTGCCATAGCGCAGGCCCCCATAACAGTCTTTATCTTCTTTCATTGCCTTAGTCTAAAAGATTACTTTCTCTTATTTTGCAGATAACTTTTCTTTACTTCACTATATCATACACTTTTTCCAACCAAGTGACATAATTAGTGTCCACTGAGGTGAGCCATGGCTATGTCTTCCACCCAAAGTCTGGGAGTGTGTGGCGTGGGAAAGCCCACCTGCTGGCCTGGCCCAACATTCCAAAGACTGAATGAAAGCTCTTCCATTGTTCAAAGGCTGGAGTGCTGAAAGCCAACTGGATTCTCTTTTGTCTATTCATAACTTGGGCCATATTCTTCTGATTAAAGGTTGTCAGTAAATTTCCGATTTCCTGTCATATAAAATTTGCTGTCCAGTATTGTACCTTAATTGTAGTCATGTGTCATAAGGGCCAAGATTCTGGTTCTCTGTGCTTTCCAGCTCCCATTTCCTGCCTCTTTCTGTTTCCTCATGCTGCAGTTAGAAAGTCTCCCTCATATCCAACCTTAAGGTCTGTTGTCCACTGCCATGAAATTTCTTTTGATTCTCTCACAATATTGAAAGTCATCAATTTTATACCTTCTGCATTTGCTTATAGTGCTTTCTGTTCTTTTATTAAAAATCATTCATTCATTTATTCATTCATTTATTTTGAAAGAGTGAGAGAGAGAGAGAGGTATCTTCCATCTACTGGTTCACTCGTCAGATGGCTGTAACAACTAGTGCTGGGCCAAGGCAAAACCAGAAGCCAGAAGCTTCTTCCAGGTCTCCAAAATGGGTGGCAGGGACCCAAGCACTTGGGCTATCTTCTGCTGCTTTTCCCAAGTCATTAGCAGGGAGCTGGATTGGAAATGGAGCAGCCAGGACTGGAAACAGCGCCCATATGGGATACTGGTGTCATAGGCGATGGCTTAACCCACTACACCAGGATGCTAGCCCCTTTTTGTTCTATCTTGTGTTTATTTTCAGATGTGCTATAACATATTTCTCCTACTATAAAGTTGATTTAATGTAAAGATTGATTTTTTTTAACCTTCTCTATCTAATCATGATGGATTCGAAGTGATTCCATCTTATTTCTTCTATACTGTCTTGCATTTAGTAGGTGGTCATTATAAACATTTGGCTACTGAGTATATGGTATGAAATGACAGTGAGTTATTGACTGTGGGATATTTCATTCCTCTGTTAAGATGGACATTTGGGGACAGGAAATCAACAAATGTAAACAGATGTGGCATGGCTGTCTGAAATCAGGGCTGTCCCCAGCAGGGAAAGCTGGAGAAACAATCACAGTTCAGAAATGCTTTAGATCCTGTAGCACAGGGGCTCAATACTGACAGAGAAGAACAGCTCTTTGTAGGCAAAGACCTTGGCTGATAGGAAATGAAAGAATAATTCAGGCTTTTTAGACTACAGATGTGACTCAGAACGTTTTTCCAGAGTTCATAGTTCAGGAATAAATACAGTCAGTTCTGCTATAATGCTTGTTTTGAAAATGGGAATTTGTTCCTGTATGATTGACATTTAGAAACAATTTGAGCATAATGCAAATTTCACTTTTGCTTATGCATGATTTCATTGGAGAACAGAAAATTTCACCTGCTGAACTGGCTGCAAAGGAATTCACAAAATACACAAATACCCTCCCAACACCTTCCAGATGTCTTGTCGCACTGCACGTTAGCAGCCACACCTGCCCATGTTTTGTTCTATGTCCTCCCCCAAATTTCAGATAACCTTCCTTCCATTGTTTCCCAATAGGTCACAAGCCACAATCCTTTGACAGTGAATTCCATAAGCAAACTTCAGGCCTGTTCTGAAGTTAAAGTTTTTATAACAATGTAATTTTATTTGCTTTTTGAGCTTTTTATTTATCTTTAAAACTATGATGTCTTTATTAGGGTCTTTTCTTTTTTTCTGTGTCATTTGGCAGAGTGTTTGAATGTTGTGTCTCTAAGTTTATTTTTACCATCAGTGCAGTAGCTTTAATTGATTCTGCATAGCATTGTGATTTTTAGTAAGGATGGCACATATCACATTATTGCAGAACTGACTGTACTCATTGGTATCCGACAGAACATGAACTGATTGTTCTCTTCTCCTCTTTATTGGAGAAGCACACTAAATAGTACCTGTTGGGAGGAACGCAGTACAACAGAGCAGAATGTCGGAGAACTTAACAGCCATTACAGAAAAAAGGCAATAACATACTGATGAGAATAAATAGGCTTAAAAGTTAGTAGGGCCTGAAAAATAAACATACAAAACCCGAGGTCTCTAGAGTAAAACAAAATATCCTTAAATAATAATAATTATGTTTAATGTTTTTATTTAAGCCTTTACTATGTGTTAGATACCATAGGTGCTTGACATGGGTTACATCACAAATTCTTGTAAAGTAGATATTACTGTCTGTATTTTACAAAGAAGGTAATGAAAAAGGAGTTAATTAATGTGCTCAAGGTCAATAACTTATAAATGGTACAGCCAGTTCTTGAATCAAGTTGGAATTCTGTGTCTTGATCTTAATGGTCCTTAGAGCACTTTGTAAATAAATAAATAACTTCCACAGGGTTATTTTTATCAGCACTTACTGTGTCTGGCATCTCAGATTGATTTGACCCCTGTGATATACTAAGAGACAAAGGAACTTAGGCTAAAAAAAAAAAAAAGGCAAAGCAATAACAGAAATGAATTCTGACACCTAATTCAGAACTCCTTCTCTTGGACTAATCTGTAAAAAGGAGAGGAAAATTAGAGAATTAGGTGTCAAGAGGTGAACCATACTGCCAGAGTGGGAAGAAACAATTGTGTTGTATGTTAGAAGAAAATGGAAGGAGAATTTATAACAATACTTTAGCACTGAAAGAAAAAGGCCTGGTGGAGAATGGGCCCTCAGGACCTCCAATACAATGATCCAGGAATCCTAATAAGATTCTCCTAAAAGGAGCTAAATCCACCAGTCTCAATGCAGAGTTACAGTAAGCTGAGGCTCTCAGCATACACTGGTGATTGTAAATCCTGATTAGCAGTGCACTCAGACAAATCAGTGGGAAGAACAAGGTAATAGGTGACACCTCTGGAAGACTTTCTTTACACTTCAGTAGCATTGATGTAATTTTTTTTAACAGTGAGTTATGGCCGGCACCTTGGCTCATCAGGCTAATCCTCCACCTTGTGGCGCCGGCACCCCAGGTTCTAGTCCCAGTCGGGGCGCTGGATTCTGTCCCGGTTGCTCCTCTTCCAGTCCAGCTCTCTGCTGTGGCCCGGGAAGGCAGTGGAGGATGGCCCAAGTGCTTGGGCCCTGCCCCTGCATGGGAGACCAGGAGGAAGCACCTGGCTCCTGGCTTCGGATTGGTGCAGTGCACTGGCTTTAGTGGCCATTTTGGGGGGTGAAACAATGGAAAAGGAAGACCTTTCTCTCTGTCTCTCTCACTGTCTAACTCTGCCTGTCAAAAACACAAACAAACAAACAAACAAACAGTGAGTTACACATGGGCAGGTATTTAATTATATTTGTTAACCTGTAACTTTGAGAAATAGTAAGGAGACTAGTTCTTCAGTTGAGTGTTGAGTAAGATGAAGTAATATGATAATTTGGTGTTGAAGTGGTAAGTAGTTAGGAACTGGAAGCAGAAGGTCAGAAAACTACAGCCAGTGGACTGTATGTTTTATTAAAAAGAGAAACAAGAACAAAGACTATTGACAGAGACCATACGTGACCCATTAAACCTGATGTAGTTACAGCCTGGTCCTTTCCAGAAAGCTCATCATCTCCTAACCTGATGAAGCAAAAACAAGTTAGACCAGTTCTCTTTTGGAAATCAGATTTGTTAATGTAAAATATTCTAGTGTTTCACAGACTTCTGCATTTATAGACAAAAATTAACCCTCATTTTTCACATGTTGGAAGAAATTGATATGTATTTAGCAGGATATCTTGTTAGGGGTTTTGTGTCCTTTTATTTCTCATACCCTTGAGAACTACTCTGCAAATGAAGAAACCAGGCTCATGGAGGCTGCATAATCCTGGAAGCTTTGCATTTCATAAATATTTGGATTCTTATGTATCTGGCTCTCTCCAGATAAGGAAGTGGTAAGGAAAATTTGTTTGTAAAAGTGTGGACTTCAGAATTCTGACTCAAAAAATTCTAAGTTATTATCAGATAGGGACATTTGTACTTGCTTTCGCCAGTATCTAAAGTACTTAAAAAATTACCAAGTTGCACACATACAAAAAAAATGATAGGCTGGAGAATTGTGTAATTTTATTAAAAATTTGCACATGAAGGAACATTTTTGTACTCACTGTATGATGAGTGGTAAAGAAAATATAAGGAACAGAAGTCTCCTATTAAAAGTTAAAATAATACTCATCCAAAGGAAAGAAGGCATTTAAAAAATACTTTCAATGCAGCATGCACAATACAAAAATATTTTCTGCCTCAAAAGAAAGTGTATCCAGTAGCAGATATGAAACACATATTGGCCCATCTAATCATGTTTATGAAGAACATTTCAGGGTGCTGTGCAAACAGGTAGTGAGGGAATCTAAGATAGATTGATAAGTCAGGGAGTGACTTTCCAAGGAGGGTCCTTTAAACTGAGTTGCAGGAGTTGGGCTGGCAAAGACAGAGAAGATGATTGTTCTAAACAGAGTAGGATCTGCTTTGAGGCAGGAAAGAGCTTGATGTATTCAAGGAAATATCAAAACAGGCCCTGTATTCACTCAGAAATCTGAGGACAGGAATTGTCTTGTTCATCATTCTATATGGAGCTTTGTAAATATAGTACCTGCTATTACATAGTAAGTCCTCAGCAAGGCTTCTTGAATGAGTAAATGCATGACTATTCCCTGGGAAATTCATGTTTGATTTCAAATATAGGGATTGCCTGGGGGAAGGCTACTATCTCTGTCACTGTATCTCTTTCTCTCAGGCCAGTCTAAACACAGTAACCTACTCAGATTGGTGGTAATCCCAGGATTACCCCGGAGGTTACCCCAGGCCACTTGCAGCCCGACTTTCTCAGACCTTATTAACGGCCAAGTGTCTGAATAGAGCTTCTCCTGCAGACAGGCTGCACAGGAAAAGGCAGGAGAAATGGATGCAGAATGCTCCGGAATTGCCACGGAAAAGGAAAAGTGAATTCGCACATTACAGTGTCAATAAATCCGAGACAGAATGAGAATAGCCATTTTCTAAAAATAACTAGCCACATGATCCTTGGTTCTCTGGATGATCCCTGGTGACCAAGTAACACATGATAATCAGGCTTAAAGATTTCATTAAGAAGTTAAGTACTCAAATGGGTCCTATTAGCAGAGCTTATTTCTTTAAAATCAAATTTGAACTTCTAAATAATTTCAGTTATATGTTTGGGGTTGTGAGGTTTTTTTTTTTTTAAGATTTTATTTATTTATTTGAAAGGTAGAGATACAGAGAGAGGGACAGAAAGAGGGAAAGGTCTTCCATCTGCATTTTCACTCCCCAAATGGCCACAACAGCTAGAACTGGGCCGATCTGAAGCCAGGAACCAGGAGCTGCTTCTGAGTGTCCTGCATGGGATGCAGCAGCCCACGCAGTCGGACCATCTTCTACTGCTTTCCCAGGCCACAGCAGAGAGCTGGTTTGGAAGGGGAGCATCGGGCATTGAACCAGCGCCTGTATGGGATGCCAGCACCACAGGCAGAAGCTTAGCCCACTATGCCACAGCGCCCACCTTGTGAGAAATTTATAAAAAGAAAGGAGTGAGTGGATTGCTGATTTCCTAAGTCTGTGAAATAAGATTGTAGCAGCTGTGGGAGGGACTATTTCACAAAGTGTTTACCATAAAATAGAGATAAAATGTGGTTTTACAGAACTAAGGGGAGATCATTAGGTGAGAAAGTAAATTGGTGATGGAGACAGAAAGAAAGAAAATATATTCAAAGTTATTCTGAAATGCTGGTCTTTGAGTTTAAAAAAAAGCACACGTACATTTGCATAAACAGGAATTTCATGACACCTGTGTATGTTTTACTTAAGTTTGAACTTTAACAAACTTTAACCTTCTGGTAGATCGTTGGGAGTTTAATTTGAAGTTTGAGAAATTTCTAACTGACTGTCTTAAGTCTTTTCTTATAGAAAGGCAACACTGACTAGCAAGTGAAGTGTTTGCTCATAGTTGGAAATTTTGTTTTGATCAAAGAGAAAAAAAGATACCCCCAAAATAAAGATTATCAGAGTTATTCAGAGGGAATAAGTAGAACTACAAGGGTTAAAAACTCTTAGTTGATTATTTAAAATGGATTCTGAGTGTTAAAATCTTCCTTTCCAGGAAGAGAGGATATGCTGGTTACTGTAGTGAACAGTAGATTTACCATAAGACATCAAGTTAACAGTTAACCGTTTTCCTTTCTTAAATTTTTATTTACTTATTTTATTTGTGGAGTTGGAGGCGGGGGGGGGGGGGGGGGCGGAGCTCGGTCTTCCATCTGCTGATTTACTGCCTAAAGCTCCGACAGCCAAGGTGGTGTCAGGCCCCTGCACACACATGCACATCATGTGGTATTGCCTATCTCCTAGGTCCATGATGATCAAAAGAACCCAAGATTAAATCAAGCACAAGACAAAATGAGGCAATGGAGAGATGTATGAGAATGAGATGGCTGCTGGGGCACCAAAGCAACACTGTCTTGCTGTAAACTCTTTTGATAAATAGAGTACACTCTGAAAAAAATGTTAGAAAATATAGAAAATGCTTAAACCAGTAACGGTTGTGTGTGATCTTGTAATTATTCTGTATGGTATATAACTGGACATGCTATACTTTTATGTGACTGGCAGTAAGGTGGGTTTGTTGGCTCCAGCATCACCTCAAATAGATGAGTAATGCCTTGCACTATGGTGTTACCCTGGCTACGACATCACTAGATGACAGTAATTTTTCTATTCCATTACTATCTTATGGGACACTGTTATACAAGCAGAAATTCTTTGTTTCTCTTGTCTGCTCTCATTACAGAGGCAGCTGCAATACACCAGGCTTTTGCTCACAGACCAGATGGCTCCACTTGGTGAGCTTGCAGACATTCGGTAGTTCACTAATCTCTCAGATTTTTTATTTATGATTATGATAAAGTATACATAACATTAAGCTTATCATTTTAATCATCTTTAAGTGCTCGACATATCGTCACTGAGTGTTCACATTGGTAGGCACCCAACAGCAGCATCCATCTCTAAAACTCTATCTTTCCAAACTGTTCCTATTGAAAAAGTGCCTATTCTTTACCTACCTCCGTTACCCCTGGCAACCCCATTCTCTCTTCTGTCTCTGGGAATTTCACTACTCTAGCTATAGTATTTGTCCTTTTGTGATTGTGTCATTTTACTTAGCAGAGTGACTTCAAGGTTCATCCAGTGTTGTATGTTTCAGAATTGTTTTCCCTTTACAGGATGAATAGTATTCTGCTATATGTATAAACCATAAACCATATTATCCACTCATCTATGGATGGACAGTACCTTGGTTGCATTCACCTTTTGGCTATTGTGAATAATGCTGTTATGAATATTAATGTGCAATATCTGTTTTGAGTCTCTCAGTTCTTCTAGGTGTATACCCAGAAGTAAAGTTGTTAGATTATTTAGTAATTCTATGTTTGCTTCTTAAAGAACAATGATACTGTTATCCACAGTAGTTGTACCATTAAAGGTATGTTTTAAAATATAAAACAAAACAAGCAACAATACAAACTTTCTGTTCTTTTAGTTATAGAATTTTAAAATGAAACTTTCTAAAGTAGGATGATATAACTTCGTTAGATTTCTTATGTAACTAATAACTCAGAAATGTGGGCTATTTTTATAGGTTATTGCTAGGCACATTTTAAATTAGTTAAAATACATTTCTATTTGGAAAACTCTGGAGATTGAAGTAATTAGGGAGTGGCATATGTCAGTCTTAGTTTTATTTAAAAAATATAGAGAGTAGAATTAAATGGAAATATTTCCATGGGCGTGAAGGAAACAGATAACATTATTGCAAAGTTAGTTAACTTTGCTTCCTGATCAAACATGCCTTCTAAAGTATTACCCCCCAGTTATTTTATTAAACATTAGTAATGTGATTATTATTCTTTTACCATTTCCAAAATGACTAAGTCCAAATTTAGTTGCTTGCTCCACAGGACCCCTCACGGTCTGGCATCAAAATTTTTCCACCTTATCTTCATTTTCCAAGTCCTGCACGTGGAGCCACACCAAATGAAATATCTCACTTTTCCATTAAATCATGTCCTTTAATATGCAATGCTTTGTGTATATCTGGAGTACTCTCTGACTGCCCATACACTTACCAATTCATGCATTCCTGTGTGTCATTCAATACCTGGTTCTGGTATCTCCTCGTATATGACACCTGCCCTAAGTAAACACTGTCATAGTTTATGTTCACACCATGATAATAGCATTCACTAAAATGCATTGGAGTGATCTGTTTGCATATATCCCTATCTTGCTAATCCAAGTTCTCCTACAGGAGAGAGACCATATTTGTCTTATGCTCTCATGCAAAGCGCAGCATCTTATTGGTAATAAATGACCCAGAGATGCTAAATGAGTTTCTTAGGTGGTTTTGTTCACTCTGTAGGATGTTTACCACTATATATAGCTGAAATTTCTTTCACAGTTCCAGTAATTATTCATATACTTGATATATCTGCTGAATATAGGCAAAAGCATCAAGCATTCAAAGGATTTTCTTCCCTAACTTGCTCTTACTGAGACTTCATGCAGGTTTCTTATATTCCTGGGCACACCGACTTCATAAGTATTCTCATGTTACTTTAGAGTCCTAATATCCTAGAACACATCCCATCATTCATACGTAAATACTAATGACATGATGTATTTTTACTCTCAGAAGTGTTTACAGTTTGAGGCTGGCAAGGTGGCATAGCAGGTACAGCTGCTGTCTGCGATGCCAGAATCCCATATGGGTACTGATTTGTGTCCAGGCTGCCCTACTTCCAACTCAGCTCCCTGCTGGTGACATGGGAAAGCAGGGGGAAGTACTTTGGCCCCTACAGGAGGCCCAGATGAAACTCCTGGCTCCTGGTTTTTGCCTGACCCGGCTCTGGCCATTGTGGCCATTTGGAGAGTGAACCATCAGATGAAAGATCTTTAGCTTGCTCTCCCCATTGATCTGTTTGACTGCCTTTCAAATAAATAGCTATTTAAAATTGGTGGGGGAAGGAAATATCATTATGTTATTTCCATTGTATCTACAAAGCACTTTGAACCTGTTAAAAACTACTTAAAAATTAAAATAAAAAAATTTTAAAGTGTTTACAATTTAAAAGTGGTTCCTAGGGATGAAAACTCTTAGAGGAATGAATTAATTTCTCATGATAGAATTTTATTCCCTACATCACTTGGATAAATGAGATATTTTAAAGAAATAGGGTGACTCTCTCTTGGTCCTAAAGTCACACTGGGCATGCAGATTTCCAAGAGTACCTCTGAGTCTTTAGCACCTTCAAAATCATGTTAACAGTGGAAAATTCTGTTTCTGTAGACTAAATCCATGAGGGAAAAATCCTTTTGGTATAAATTTATGCTTCTTGTTCTCTGCTAATCTGTAAGTTGGGGTGATATGGCTTATCAGCATATTTTGTCTGCCTTTTTAGCTGCCCAGAAATGTCTTTTTCCATTGCTTAGAGCTGGAAATATTTAGTCATTTAATATTTAACTAATTTCTATGAAGCAACCCTAGATTTGAGTGAATATGTATTAGCTGACTTAACATATAAAAAGCATGGTCTTCTTAACTGAGAGCAAAATATTGCAAGAGTCAGATGTTTGAACCCTTTCCAGTGTAGATTACTCAAGAGGAAACAAACAGCAAGATTCAGTTTAATTGCTTGTTATTTTGAAGAAGGAAATGTGATGTGTATTTTTCTCCCCCAAGGCCTGTGTCCAAGGCAGTATCATTTTTTAAAATGAATCTGTGAGTTATTTCCAATGTTTTAGACTTTAAAAACAAGTGATACTGACAAAAATGTAGCTAGACATTGGAATGTTCCAAAACTTAGCTAAGTGGTGGTTCTTCCAGATTGAAGATGTGGTATTATTTATATATAAATCCTATTGATACAATAGTCACATTAGAATTTATAAACTAATGTGCAATAAGGACAAACCTGAAACCAGGCATTGATTATGTAAACATAAATTATTAATTTATATCTGTACCTGTGAATTATGTGCATGTGTGTGAGTGTGTGTTAAGGAGCTTTTCACAGGCAAGAGTTACATAGCATAGAGATGGAGAGTTGTTTTTTAGGCTCTTGAGTTGGTTGTCCTATGTTGAGCCTATACCATTTACTATGTGATATTGAGCAAGGGGTTTCATTGTTCTGTGCCTGTTTCCTCATCTATAGAGTAGAGGTATTGATAATATCTGTCTCATTGAGGAGTTGTGAGCAAGTGAATTAACGCATGTGAAGAATTTGTAATGATGTTTGGCACTTATGTGGCCTTAGTGTTATTGATTATTTTTTGAATTATCACATTTTTATTGATTTGACAAGGCAGGAGGGAGGGGGAGCGGGAGAGAGAATGAGAATGCTCCCATCTACTGATTCACTTGCCAGATGTCTGCAGTAGCCAGGGCTGAGTCAGATGAAGGCTGGGAGCAGGGCACTCTATATTGGTCTCCCAAATGAGTGACAGGGATCCAACTCCCTGAGCTATCACTGTTGGATACACATTTAGCAGAGGCTGGAATTGGGAGCTGAGCTGAGATTTGAACCCTGGCACGGTGATATGGGATACCAGCATCTCAAACCTCATCTTAAGTACTAGGCCAAACGCCCACCCTTGTAAATTAGTATTAAATTTGGTTACATTGGTGATTCAACTACAAAAAAGAATTACCTTGAAAATAAAAATGACTATTTTGAAGCTCAAGTCCAACACATCAGTTAATTTCATGGATTAAAATTGTAAAGTTGTTTCTTTGTCATTAAGAGATTTTGGTAAAAAGAGGGATATATGTAGGTAGCCAGTGCTTTATTATTTGTCATACCTCAGATTGTCAATTTTGTACTGTTTTTAGGGTTTCTTTTTATGACCAGATAATATATGTTTTTGGAATGCTCTCTACTTTGAAACCTGGATGACTTTGGAAAATGTCTTTGGCCCATTTTGTGTTAGACTTCAATTTTGTCTAATCAGTGTTTGAAAGAAATGGTACTTGCATGGACTTCCTTCCAAGAAAAACATTGGGTGTTTCAGGAAGTGGTCTTGGTGAGTCAGAGGATAATACTTTTTCCTCTGAGTCAGTTTTCAGCCTCCTTCATGTAAATAGGCGTACTTTCAGCAAAAGTTCTGCTTTTTGGGTCAGATGTTAGAACCATCATTAACACGTGACCACACCAACAACTGTGCCTTCATTGATAGTTGCACTCAACTAAACTTGAGGGTCTTATATAATTGTAACTGTAGAAAATCTGTAAGATAAATTCTGTTATAAAATTTTAATTCATTTCTGTACTTCTAAATTATTTTCTGTTTCATACCAGCCTTCTGATAAGAGTGGGGTCAGGTGGTGGTATGCAAATTTTAGAGGCATTTATGTTGGTAGTAATACCTACACTGGTGACTGCAATTCTATGACTTTCTTTTAGCACACATACATAAAAACTCTGTAGCACAACTTAAGTACAGGGGTTCTTTTGTAGAAGACTAGTTTTCCATACCTCAGAGCTGTGTAGGAGATATGAAAGAATAAAGTACGGTGGCTCTTTGAAGCCACACTAAAGAATGTTAAACGTGATAAATAATGACCAACTAGATGTTGTTAATGTTGGGTTGATCAGGAAAGCCTTTAGAAAAGCATAAGAGTGGAGGGATTGAGAAATTACCAGGTGGGAAGTGTAAAGTAGTAGAAAATGTACTTAGGGTGAGGACAGATGCCTGAAGAAGGTGAGTGACTGCAAATAGTGCTTAGAGGTGAGTGCAGTGGTAGTGAGACAGTGAGGTTCTATATGGGGGAATAGTAGAGAGTATAGATGCCTGGAGAAATTATTTTAGACGAATTTTTAGTAGACCTTGATGAGCTGAGGGATCTTTTTCTTGTTTCTGTTTTTGTTTGTTTTGTTTTGTTTTGTTTTTGGGAATGGGAGTGTAATTGGCAACATTATTTATTCTGTCATGTATTTCTTCTGAGTTTTTAGTTGATTGCAATTTGTTTTTACTTCACTGATTTTCAATTTAGGAATAGTAATTGAAGACAGTGCCCCTATATCTCACCACTATGTACAATTCCTCAGGAAAATAAAGCACCTAATAGGGAGGTAGGTAGGTAGACAGAGAAGTAGATCTTAAGTGACCTGTGTATGCTTTTGCCTATGATCATCGTAACAGTGTTATTCTTGTTTTACAAATGAGTCAGCTGAGGCTCAGAGGAGATAATGACGTGCCTAGGTGCCACAGAGGCTGGTTAGAGCCAGGATTATACTCAGAGCTGCCATCTTCATACTGTGTTGTTTGCACCATGCCAAAATTAAAGCATTGGAGTATACACAGGGACTTTTTATTGTTTCTCTTTGCCCTGACAAAGCAACCCAAAGGCACTCTCCTTCTCAACAGTAATGTCAGCTAATTTTAGAAAGAGGAAAGTGGATGCTGGGAAATTGCCTCTTAGGTCTGTTTGTGCTCCCATTCCTCTTGGTGAGCAGTAGGGCCATGTTTTCTAATGCTGCATTGCTTCATCGGAGCCTCTGTGTCGTCTGCAAGTGTAGTCAAGTAGATCTGAGTACCTGCTCCTTGTGGGTGGTGGGCATCAGCACCTGGCATTTATAGTAGTAGGTTGAGTAGTATTACATTGACAGTTGATAATTTTTATTTTATTTATCATAAGCATGTGGGCCTTGATTCGATTGAAATCTTTCATTTTCTGTCTTGGCATCTGCAGTCATGACAAGAATATGCTACTTTCTTTCATCCTATTTTCTTCATATCAGGGAATCAGCCATGTGTCTATTGGCAAACTGGCCTTCCCTGAGAATTCAGCAGTGTCAGTTGAGATTAAACTCCCTTCTTGTAAACATTGAATCTCGTATCTCACAAAATTCAAACACTTGCTTCCTAGAGAAATGTCTACTTTAGCTTCCCAGAATCCAGAGGCTCAGTTCCTAGGGGAGCAGTGAAATTCCTCGTGTTCTTCCACCAACTTGTTTGAGTGTATGTGCTGCTGTGTGTTGTGTGCTGTTAAGGCTTCTCGATAAAGCGGAATTATTTAGAAAAAGCAAAAAAGGGCAGAATTCCCTGTGTCATGTGCCTGCCTTATGTGTAGGCAAGCTTCGTGCTTATGAGGTTGCAGTACTTTTAGATACTGTGTGGCCTCCTCCCACCCCCACTAGGATGAAGGGTGCTCATTACCCCCCCCCCCCCCCGCTCTTACCTGTCAGAAGAGATGGTCTGCATAAGTACATTTGTGTGGGAAGAAGCAGGTCACTAAGCTAATATGCTTGCTTTTGTCACTGACTTATTGGGCTAATGCACTGGATTTTGGAGCTACAGAGAACATTTAGAGCTGCCCTTGTTTCTAGCTTAATGAATACCAATTGGGAGCCCATAGTGTAAGTGACATGTCCACTGGTGCAGAGGTAGGAATAGTGTTGTCAAAGGAAGGAACAGCATTGACTACCACATTCTTTGTTCTTTGTAACCTCACTACCAACCTAAATCAAACCAATGACAAGTCCAGCGATGCTGTTTCCTCACACTCATAGAATGAGGAATTTGGTTTTGGTAGGACTGTTGCTCCACGGTAGAGAGTGTGCCTGATTGGAGAGTCAAGAGGATGTAGTTAGATAAGGACTTATGTTTCCACTGCCTTGGGGAAAATAAAGAAGTTGGCTGGCAATGAGAGAAGTCAGGATGGAGAGGCAGGAGGGCAGCGTCTGTTTATGGTGTGGGTAAGGGTGACTTGGAGGGGGCTTGAGTGCAGCTGAGCCTGCTTTCTCTCTTCCTTGAGTGGTGGTTCTGGTTCGAAGACTGAGATGCTACATATTTTGTTGCTAACTCAGCTAGTTAAAATGCTTTCTTCCTGAGGTTTTCTTGCCTTTAGAACATTCTTTCCTTATATCTTTTCTTACAAGAAGATTTGAAATAAACATCTTTATTTGTTCAAACAATATTCACAAGCATAATTTTTAGGAAAGACTTTATGAAAGAGCACATGCACTCATTTTACCTCTATTAAACACTTTCATGGAGTCTTTTAGTACGTATATTTCTTTAATAGTCATTCATATCATTTCATAGTATGTCCTAATGCTTTATAAAATATGTTGCCTTAAAGTTGGATGTACAAGTCAATTCTAGTTTTCCTGGTTGCTATTATGGAGTTGGAAAAATGTGCCCTAAGAGAACTATGCTGTGTCAGGCATGATCTTTGAAAGCAGAAGTCAAGATGATGTCACACCCTTTTAGAATTTTAGGATCCTTTTGAAATTCTAGGGGCCACTTCTTGATTTTGGTCCCTTTGCTGTATCTTGATACTATTTCTAATAGTCCTGATTGTCTCCTACCTTTACTTCATGTTGCCAGATACTGGTTAATTTTCTTTCTTGCTTACCCATGAAGCTAACACATCAGTTGTTTGTATAAATGTATGGGTTGAGTTTTCATATAACAAAAGAGAAAAATAAAACCCTTGTACCTCTTTTTAGATATTTTGTGACCATATGATTTTGGATAAAAAAAAAACTATTCATTTTCCTTTCGGTGACTAAGTGGTTAAATTTTCTTTGACACTGGGTGTGTATTAAACTTTGTACCAAGCTTAAGTCATCTGCAAAGCAAGGGTAAGAATGGTTCCTACTTCATGGAATCACCGTGACAATGAAAACAAAATAACACACGCACATATTTTATTTGAACTTTAGCTGCCGCTATTCCTCCGTCTCTTGCTCCTTCTCTTCTCATGACTGTTAGCAACAGCAGTAGGGGTTCAGTTTTCCAAGTGTGTCGCTTATATAAAATCTGGTTTAAGCTGGCGGTCAGCAGTTATATCAGCTAATTTTATCAAGAACTGGCATCATTTAGAAAAGCTAAACTTACTGATTTGAGAAACTTTTAATTAAGTCTAATCATACTTGGTGTCCAAATGTTCCCTTCTTTAGAGTATAGACGATTTTTCTAGTTGCTTTATGATGGGATCTCTGGCAACTGGAGAGAAAGAAATGCTAGTGTGACATTACCAGACCTTGTGAGAATTCCCTGTTTAAATTTCCTCTTCTGGGGCTGGCACCTTGGCGCAGTAGGTTAATCCTCCGCCTGCGACGCCGGCATCCCATATGGGCGCCGGTTCTAGTCCTGGCTGCTCCTCTTCCAATCCAGCTCTCTGCTGTGGCCTGGGAAAGCAGTGGAAGATGGCCCAAGTCTTTGGGCCCCTGCACCCGCGTGGGAGACTGGGAAGAAGCTCCTGGCTGCTAGCTTCGGAACAGCATAGCTCCGGCTGTTGCAGCCATTTGGGAAATGAACCAACGGACCAAGGACCTTTCTCTGTGTCTCTCCCTCTCACTGTCTGTAACTCTGCCTCTCAAATAAATAAATAAAATCCTTAAAAAAAAAAGATTTCCTCTTCCTTCTGACCTCAAATATCACACGTCCCTTAGCAAATCCATCTGAAATTCCCAAATAAAATCCACACCATACCATCCAGAACTGGAAGGTTTTGGGTGATTCTCCCTTCCTCTGCTGATCCAAACAGCCTTTCCCACCAGTAATTCATGATCAGCAGAGTTTCTTCTCTGTTTCAATTTCAAGTGCTCAAGTCCAGGGATCCAGTTCCTGGTAAATGCATTTTATTTTATTGGAGGGGGGTGGTTTTTTTATAAATTGGTACCAAAGTGGACATGCTACTGTAACTAAGTTCCCTTTCTGGACAAATGGTATTGAAGTTCAGTTTTTCTAACTTCTCATAAAATTCCAGTTCTTAAACATGAATTACCTGAAGTAAGTGAGATTTGTGTTCTCTTGTTTGTGCATGTACTTCTGCATGCCTGCTAGCCTTCATTTTGTTTTGTTTCTATTCAGACAGTTACCCAAAATAGGGTCAATAACAGCATTGTTGTTCACAATAGTTTTTGTATAACTTTTTGGTCAACAGTGTAATATTTCTTTGTGACTATCTAGAAGCATTGAAAAAAACTTTAATAAAATGCATAAATACTTTGTTTTGCTGATATCCTGGAATTTAAATGGGGAAATCTCGAGATAGTATTTAGAGTAAATCTGTCAGCTCCAGACTTGTAGAAGTTCATATCTAGATTCGGCCCAGCCTGAATTAGTATCTTTAAAAATACTATCTCTTTTATTAACGTAAGTTAATTATGTTTATTTTATGCTGCTCTTCCACCAGATTATAAAGTCTGTAATGGTAAGAACTGGTTTGTTTTATTAACTGTGCCCTCAGTATCTAGAGCTATCTTGTCCAGTATGGGAGCCATTTGGTTAAATATAATAAAATTTAAAATTCAGTTTCTCACTTGGCACTAACTAGCACATTTCCATCATGGAAAAATGTAGTGTTGGGTGGTGCTTGCCTAGAGCAGTGAAGGGCACATTATGGTTTCATAGTAAGTACTTGTTAAATGAGTGAACGAGTGAATAAATTAATATTCCAACCGGCTGATGCCAATCAATATTGAATGGCTCTTGTTTCAATAATCATTTTCAAAGCTCAGTTTGACTTTTAATTAATTGGTGTTGACATTACCCCAGCCCACTTCACAATACTGGTTTTATTAATGAATAAAAAAGAAAGTACATAATAGTGAATAAAAGCTTAACTTGCCCAATATTAACCATGGTACATATTAGCTGTCAATGTCATGGTCAGTTTACCTTTACTTAAACTTTTTATAAGTCCCAAATTGCTCATTATATGGTAATAAGTTCTGAGAACCTCTTAAGGTGGTAAAAGCTAAGATAATAATCATAAAATATTTTGCACAGTGACTGACAAACTAAAATAATTATGAAATGAGAATTTTTTTATTTTTTTACTTATTGGAAAGATAGTGTTACAGAAAGGGAGGGAGAGCCAGAAATCTTCCATTTTCTGGTTCACTCCCCAAATGGCCACTATGGCCAGGGCTGGGCCGGACCAAAGCCAAGAGCCAGGAGCTTCCTCCAGATCTCTGACATAGGTGCAGTGGCCTAAAGATTTGGGCCATCCTCTCCTGCCTTCCCAGGCACATTACAGGAAGTTGGATCAGAAGTGGAGCAGCCAGGACCCAAACCAGCACCCATATGGGATGCTGACATGGGCAGCTTAACCTGCTATGCCGCAATGCTGGCCCCAACATTGGTATTCTTACAGTAGTAAATTTGTTATGCCGTAATTTACCCCAGTTTTAGGGGGTGATATCATGGTTATGAGGAAATTTACTGCTATTTTTGAGAACTCCCTGTGTAATTTAGCAAAATTTTTTTTTCAGAAGTAATACTGTGTGTAATTAAAGCTTATATTTACTGCATTTTAAATAAAAAATTTAATGGTCTCAATTGGATTTAGTCCATTGGATTTAACTTCTGTTCATCTTCTAATGTTTATGATTGTAAATCTGTAAACTCCAGAGAAGAAAGTTTAATAAGCAATTAAATCACAAGTTTTTTCATGCACAATAATGCCTAACTGAGCTGAGGGCATTGCCTCACTTCTATGCCCTACAGTGTTGTTTCTCTTCTGGGATTTGAAAACAGTATATGTTGTTAAAACAACAAGATGTAGTGAAACATGCACTACCAAAATATCAGCTGACTTTATCTAATGTAAACTTCCTTCCTTTTTTGTGTGTTACTTTCACTCTGGCTGATTTGGTACCTTTATTTTTACTATAAACTTGTACTCATATTTCACAGTTCATGAACCTCTCAAGTTCATATTAGAGGTGACTTGGATTTTTCATTAAAAAATTGTTGTTCAGGTTAGGTCATCAAAATACACTACAGAAAAATGCCCATATGTTTAGCACATACATTTGTTTCACTTTTTCCAAATAAAATAATAGTAAAGGGATTTTAGAAAGGCATAAAGTGGGGAAGGGGGGCTTTTGCAACAGTGGTTAACATGCTGCTTGCAATCTTATATAAGAGGGCCTGGCTCAAGCTCCTCTGCTCCTGGTCCAGCTACCTGGTCGTGCACACCCTGGGAGGTGGTAGTAATGGCTGAAGCACATGAATCCCTGCCACTCATATGGAAGACCTGGGTTGAGTCCCACACTCCTGATTTTGGACTGGCCTAGTTCTGGCTATTGTAGGCATTTGGGAAACTAACCAGTGGATTGAAGATATTTTCCCCTCTCTCCTCTCCCTTTTCCCCTCTTATTTCTTCCCTTCTCTCCTCTCCTCTGTCCCTACTCTCCTCTTATCTCCCCTCTCCTACCCTCCCCTCCTCCCCCTCTCTGCCTTTCAAATAATTAGACATTTAAAAATGCAGAAACTCAGTGAGACAAGGGGACTCTGGGAAGCCCACAGATAATTAAGACTACCTGGCAGGCCCAAGACTCTGAAACCTAACCTACTTGCAAGGGACACTGAAAAGTAACCTGATGATTGAAAGGCTCTCTGGTGAGGGATAGGCTGATGACAGGAAGGCTGGGTGAGAGCATAGCTCAGATCTAAGCAACTTAGATCTCAGATGCTTCCCGTCCTGTAGTAATACTGGTGGTTTATTATTCTATGGGGAATGTGGACCAGAGGGCTATAAGCTGGGGGTGCCTGGCCCAGATAGAGGGTGGACGATTAGTGAAATACCACACAGTGAGATACACCAGCCCACTTCTTGCACTTATCTTCAAAGTTTGGCAGTCAGCTTCATATACTACAGGTGTTAATTTGTTGGATGCTACTTTGGAAAGCCTGATCTATCTGTGCAAAAGACCATGGATACTGAAAGGTTCAGTATAGTGAAGCCTACCTGTTTCCCATCCATCTATACTGGCTGACTATTTTTTTTTATTTAATTGTGTTTATTTGAAAGAGAGAGAGACACAGAGACAGAGATATCCCATCTACTGTTTCACTCACTACGTATGCTGACAACAGCTGAGGCTGGGCCAAGCCAAAGCCAGAAGTCTGTAACTCATTCTGCATCCCCTACACAGGTGACAATGACACAAGTACTTAAACCAGCTCCTGCTTTGGCCCACACTGCACATTAGCAGAAAGCTGGAATGGTGAGCAGAGCTGGAACATGAACGCAGGTGATAGGGACTCCAGGGGCCCCTGGAAAGGAAAGAAAAACACGTGAAAGAAAAAAAAAACATACCTGACCTAACTCTCCAGGAGCCCTGGAGGAGGGGGAAGTGTGAGATGGGAGAAACATATATAATGTAATCTTCAGATGTTATTGGACATAATTGAGCACTTTGCCGACTTCTTTGCAAAACAGTCTGCTACAACATCAGTCCCTGATTGGTTCATGTAGAATAACTGATTAGCATATACCTTGATCAATCAGAGAAAACTTTGTTCTTTAAAAACACATAAAAGGCTGAGCCAGTCTTGAGAGGTAGCCCACTAGGGCAGGCAGACCTTCCCCACTGCCAGAGAACTTTCCTCACTCCGGTTTTATCCGTGTGCCTCATTCTTTGTGGTCGTGAGACAAAGAACTTGGCAGAGGAGAGGAGTGGTAGCACAGAAGATGGTAATACTCGCCAGATCTTGCAGAAAGGAGAAGCTGTGATCCAGTGGCAGAGAGCTGTATGTGATGCTCCTGAAGAATCTGGTGAAAAGGTGAATCTGCCCCCTCTCTCCAAGAGAAGACACAGAACCCTCCTGCCACTACTCCTACAACCCTACCACCAGAGCTCCTGCAACACAGGCACTCAAGTATAGGATGCTGGTGACCCAAGAAGCATCTTAACTACTACTTAGGATACCCACCTCTTCACAAACTTCTGATCATATTTTTAGTATTGTATCTTAAATATGGCCAGTGACCAAAAACCACCCGAAATTTGATGCAATTCAGAAATCAAAGCAAATCTAGAGAAAAGAAGAAAATTGGCAGGAATAGAGATGGTGAAGGGAGAGGAGGATTTCAGAATGCCTGAAGATTGAGAATCACAATGACTATTGTGCATTCTCATACTCCTCCTCAGGAAGTTCTTAAGTGTGTGTTCCACCAAAATAAGAAAGGGAAAGCATGAAAGACAGAGTTGGGACCCAGGAAGCAAGGAGAAAGATAAAGGAATGCGAAGGTGGATGATGAGTTTGAATTTCACCATGGAAGATGCACAGGTGACGTAGAGAGGAATCCACTGAGATCAGAGCAGAACATTTGGGGTCCTGGGGGAAAAGGCCTGCAGGGAGAGATACATGACAGAATAGTGATACAATAGATCATGTTCAGATGTGCTAAAGGAGGCTTTACTCCTGGTCAGTAGTAAAGCATTGAAATTAATGAAGTCGGCCGGGGGGCGCCGGATTCTGTCCCGGTTGCCCCTCTTGCAGTCCAGTTCTCGCTCTCTGCTGTGGACAGGAGTGCAGTGGAGGATGGCCCAAGTCCTTGGGCCCTGCAGCCTCATGGGAGACCAGGAGAAGCACCTGGCTCCTGGCTTCGGATCAGCGCGGTGTGCCAGCTGCAGCGTTCATTGGAGGGTGAACCAAGGAAGGAAGACCTTTCTCTCTGTCTGTCTCTCTCACTGCCCACTCTGCCTGTCAAAAAAAAAAAAAATAGAAATTAATGAAGTCTGCAGAGGAAACTTTAGAGTTGGGGGATGGTAATTATTAATGAAGATAAAGTGTTGTCCAAAGAGGGCAATGCAATCTTAGTTTATTGTGAATAGCATTTACATAGACGAGTAAACCCTGAATACTGGTCTAAGAGTGATTTGAAAAGAACACTCTCATGCTGTCTGTGATGCAGATTCTCCTTCCACCTGCAGTCTCATGCCTCATTACCCTTTCCCAAGACAGTTATTTCTCAGCCACTCCAAACCGTGCAGGTGGCTGTTCCTAGATCGACAAAGCCATGTCTTGTCTTTGCACTTCTCGCTTTGCTTCTGCTCACCACCGTGCTCACGCCTCATGGCCTCTGCAGGGAGGCTTTTCTCCCCTGAATGCCCTTTCCTACTCAGCCTGGGGTGCACCCTTGCATTCTGACTTTGGGCTTGCCGCATTGCACTGTACCTGACTCTTTAGGTGTCTCTTCCCTCCCCACAACCCTCTCCTCCATATGACATAATTCTGAAGATGCTTTATCATTTTCCCTAAAATTCCTCCACAAAATAATAAAGTTATCAAGAAAGGTTTTGGTGATTTTTTAGTCTTCGTCATTTGGATGAGGTGTCAGGGATTTGCGTTCTTAGTAGCATTACCCACTGACAAATTTGGGTTATTTTTGTATTCAGCCAAGTGTTACTGGAATGGATTTTGTTCTGTTTTGACTCTTCTTCTCTGCATCACTTTCTAATAGCACGTTAGAACTACCTAATTTCTTGACAATAAGTGAAAAATAGTGTTTTGAAAGGAGTGCATCTTTAACTTTGGGATCAAACTGTTAAAGCTCACTGAGTCGTAGGAAGAAGGAACTCTTCAGAAAGATTAATGAATCTGATCTTACTTGTCCACTTGTCCAGTCATGGACCTTCCATAGACTTGTAAAGTTATGCATGTCGATGCACTCTGATATCTAAACAAAGTTTACAAAGTATTCTGTTAGAGCAAATACCTGACCCTATATAACCATTATGTTGCCAGTTGGGCCTATAAAACCATATGTTGGTAAAATAGAACAAATGAAAATAAGAGTCCTTGATCAGATATAATAGCTCTCTGTTCTCATCAAAATAACCAATGGTTGAATAGTATGGCAAGCAGCAACAAAGCTGAGATAAGAAATAACATTTTTATAAAATAAGTGAGGACTAGTTTTGAAATTTTGTAAGTGTGTGTATTATGATACAATAGAAAGCTTTAATTAACCTTTTTTTTAAAAAAAATAAGATTTATTTGAAAGGCAGAGTTATAGAGAGGTAGATAGAGAGATCTCCTATCTGCTGATTTACTCCCCAAATTGTTGCCTGGCCAGAGCCAAGAGCTTCTTCTGCATCTCCCATATGGGTGTCAGGAGCCCAAATACTTGGGTCATCCTCTGCTGCTTCCCCAGGTGCAACTGGGAGCTGGATTCAAGTGAAGCAACTGAGACTTGAACCAGTACCCATTTGAGATGCCAGCATTGCAGGTGGTAGTTTAATCCGTTATGCCACTACACCAGCCCAGTTTAACCTTTTTTAAAGACTAAAATTCCATTGCCTTTTCTAAAAGTCCTCTTTGGCTTAAACGTTAAGTTTCTTCATGTTGTAACCTTAGGCAGATGTATTTATGATTTAGAAAAGTAGGATAGGGCCGGCGCCGTGGCTCAACAGGCTAATTCTCCGCCTTGCGGCGCCGGCACACCGGGTTCTAGTCCCGGTCGGGGCACCGGATTCTGTCCCAGTTGCCCCTCTTCCAGGCCAGCCCTCTGCTGTGGCCCAAGAGTGCAGTGGAGGATGGCCCAGGTGCTTGGGCCCTGCACCCCATGGGGAGACCAGGAAAAGCACCTGGCTCCTGGCTCCTGCCATCGGATGAGCGCGGTGCGCCGGCCGCAGCGCGCCGACCGCGGCGGCCATTGGAGGGTGAATCAACGGCAAAGGAAGACCTTTCTCTCTGTCTCTCTCTCTCACTGTCCACTCTGCCTGTAAAAAAAAAAAAAAAAAAGAAAAGAAAAGAAAAGTAGGATAGAATAAGCATATCAGTTTTTGGAAGGTGACATTGCCTGCTTTGTAGGCTGTAACCACTTATATATCTTTTGGGCATTTTGTAAAACATCCATAATCTTAAGGAGCTCTACTGAAAACAGAGTAAGTCACCTGTTGTATTCTGTTCACCATTTAATGTCCTTTCCTGTAAGTAACGCAGAAAAAGTATTCATGTGGTGAACAAGGTAGTTAAATATTAACGTTTTATCTCCTCTGTGGGCTAGAACTCTTCTAACTATACCTGTAATGTTTTATGGTTTACTATTTTTAGAGGCCATTTAATTACATCAGAATGCAATTTGAATTCAGGAGTTTCAGTCTCATTAACGATGATTTTATAGCTTGTTCTCCACTCCTCCTCCCCCCAACTGGTCAGGTTATATCAAGTCCTAGTAGCTCTTGATTTATTTGCCTTTATAAAATATGTAGGCTTTTAGTATTTTAGCATAGGGTGCTACTACGGAAAAAGTATGTCTAGGAGGGCCGGCACTGTAGTGTACTAGGTTCAGCCTCTGTCTGCAGCGCTGGCATCCCATATGGACACCAGTTCGTGTCCCGATGGCTCCTCTTCCAATCCAGCTCTCTGCTATGGCCTAGGGAGGCAATGGAAGACGGCCAAAGTGCTTGGGCCCCTGCACCCACATAGGAGACCCATAAGAAGCTCCTGGCTTCAGTCTGGCCTAGCTCCGGCCATTGCAGCCATTTGGGGAGTGGACCAGCAAATGGAATATTTTTCTTTCTGTCTCTCCCTCTTCCTGTAACTCCACCTCTTAAATAAATAAATAAATAGATAAAATCTTTTTCGGCCGGCGCTGTGGCTCACCTGGCTAATCCTCCACCTGAGGCATCGGCACCCCAGGTTCTAGTCCCGGTTGGGGTGCCGTGTACTAGTCCTGGTTGCTCCTCTTCCAGTCCAGCTCTCTGCTGTGGCCCGGGAGGGCAGAGGAGGATGGCCCAAGTGCTTGAGTCTCTGCACCCACTTGGGAGACGGGGAGGAAACACCCGGCTCCTGGCTCCGGATTGGAGCAGCTCCAGCCGTGGTGGCCATTAGGAGAGTGGACCAACTGAAGAAAGACCTTTCTCTCTGTCTCTCTCTCACTGTCTATAACTCTACCTGTCAAATAAAAATAATAAAAAAAAATTCATTAAAAAAAAGAAAAAAGTATTTTTTTAAAAAAGAAGAGTGCCTAACAATGAAAATATGTGTGACCCTAACATTCCAGTGGATTTGTAGATTTCTGCTCAGTGACAGAAAGTTGAATTTGGGAACCTTTCCATCACTGTGGTTCTTGGAATATCAGTGAATGCTCTCCTTCAGGAGTAATTTACAAAGAAGTAGATATTTGTTGCGCTAGGGTAGGTAGAATAGATTTCTCCACTTCTTATTTCAAAATTTTGTCCCTTGAAATCTATTCAATTGCGAACTGTACTGGCAGAAAAGAATACTCCAGTTTTACTTTCTATCCTGGGAGAAAATGCCCACAGAGAATATTTTGCCTCTTCTAAGAATCCATACCCGCAGTTTTTCTCCTGGGGAGGTCCCAACTTCTTTGCTGGAGTTTACTTTTTAATACTCTGATCATCTTTTGCCGGTGTTCTTCAACGTTCTTTGTTAAGGACTGGGTCTCTCTATGTCTCTATGCCCTCATTTCTCTTGTTTCTGCTTTTTTTTTTTTTAAAGCACTACTTTGTACCTTTTACAGAAATGCTGCATGGCTCAATTCTTATCTGGATTGCCTGAAACAGCAGTTCTACAGAAGGGAATTCATCAAGAGTTCCTATTTGATGAATTTGAGCCCTTCTTTATTGCTTTTCCTTCATTTCACTTTTTAAAGATTTTATTTATTAGAGAGGTAAAATTACAGAAAGAGAGGGAGAGACAGAGAGAAATGTCCTCCATAGGCTGGTACACTCTCCAAATGGCTGCAACAACTTGAGCTGGGCCAACATGAAGCCAGGAGGTTTTTTTTCCAGGTCTCCTATCTGAGTGCAGGGGCCCAAGCACTTGCGCCATCTTCTGCTGCTTTCCCTGGCCATGACATAGAGCTGGATTGGAAGAGGAGCAGCCAGGACATGAATTGGCACCCATATGGGATACCAGCACCACAGGTGGAGGCTCAGCCCACTACACCACAGCACTGGCCCCCATCATTTCAATTTAATAAGGAAACAGAAAGGCTCTACACAGAATAAATAAATAAGTGAAGGAGAATAAATCTCTCATACAACAGAATTCTAAATAATGTGTGCAAAAGCCTCTCTCTTCAGTGAAGTGGAGCCTAACTCTGTCCTTAAAAGCATGGCCTGTGCTTAAGAGTCTTCCTTTCAAAGAGTATGGTGTTAGTGACAGAGGTCACTATATGGTGGGGTAACCTGACACACACTTCCTTGGTCAGTGACTTAAAAATACTAGGAATAAATCACACTAATAGCACATCCCTGGATATCATGGAATAAGAATGACAGGTTATTTCTGTGGACTTCCTCCCCCAAACCTGAAAATCCAATCTAGTCATGAGAAAAAGCATCAGAGAAACCCAGCTGAAGATCATCCTACAGAATATCTACATACAGTAGTGCACACAAAACTGTCAGAGTCATTCCTGTGTTTGAATTGTGAACCAGTTCAGTCATGACCATGTGTTCAATTTTCACTGTGAAACTTGGTATCAGATGCAAACAAAAGCAAAGGCAAGGCATTCCAAAATTTTAATTGTTTTCTATTTTGGAATCTAAAACTTTTCTAATACAAATTTAACTTGCTGCTCTAGCCTTATTATGACCTTATTTCCTCTTTTTACAATGGTTTCTCACATTCTATTTATTTTTCTTTGAAAATTGTAGGCTTTAACATTTTTTCTATGTTTAACTAAGATATTAAAATTTATCATCTTATGCTTGTAATTGACAGGTAATGCAATTTTGTTTGAAAATTGGGAAGAAAATTATAATAACCATGGCTTAGAAGAAGTGTTTTCATAATAACAGCCTAAGTGCTCCTATTTCAGATCAGATAGTTGGAGCTTTTATGGTGTTAATGTACACTTTTAGTAGAATTAAACAACTGAGTTAGCATAATTAGCTGCTTTTGAGTCCTTAAACTGATAAAAAATACTTGGTCTCATTTTTAAGTTGCTTTAAGAATTTGACAATAAAGCACCTAATTTTTCAGTAAGAATTGATTGTTCTTTAGATTATATATGAAGTCTATATAGATATAAATTACATGTTTTTAAAAAGCCTAAGAAGAAAGGACAAATACTGGTAATTGTTCCTTTTGCAAGGTCTTTACTGTAATTGCTCTGTTTAAATATTTGAAAGCCTCCATGTTGCCACATGAACAATTGTGACAAGTGGGGGAAGTTTCTATATTTAAAATTTAATTTAGCAAATTGACATTTTCTATTCCCTTTTCTAATATTCTCCTATTCTGACAGATCACTATTTTGAAACAAAATGCAAGCCACGCATTTGACTGTCATGTAGAATTAAACATGAAAAGATGAGATGCTGTGACTGTCACTTTTCATGAAAACCAGCTGCTCTGATTTTGAAACGCAAACCAGATCAAAATTGAGCCAGGGAGTTTTAATGCAGACACCGAGTGAGCCACCTTGTTTTGAAAGAACACTTTTTTTCTTGTTGTGGTTAACTTTGAAGCAAACTTCCATGTCCATCTCATTTGATCATTACACCAGCTCTGTGAGTTTGACGTACCAAGAATTACCTCCGTGTTACTGATGAGAAGATTGAGCCAGAGGCTTGACATGCCTAGGCCATTCAGTGCCAGAAATAGTGTTAGAATTCCAGTCTCTAATTGCAGTTGCCTGCGTCCTAATAAGCCCATTAGCCTTTGGTCCATAATATTATTCCAGGCCTCTTGGCCAGTTCTTGAATGCTGCAATGGTGACTCCTATAGGCTTATGAGAACTAATTGTGAAATGCTTGGGAATTTTGTAAACTGCTGTTAAACCACTGATAGCTTGAAATCAGCCGTTGTGGGAATATTTATACCGTGGAAATCAGTAAGCACTGACATATCAGCCCCACCCCCACTCCCCATAGGTTTGTAGCACACTGTTCATTGTATCTAGTCTGGACTGATGCAGGAAAGCAAAAAAAAAAAAAAAATAGACTATGACTATGTACTACAAACATGCATTTATAAGTGCAGTAGTTACCAGAGTAGAGGTCAGTATTTCTCAGTTTCTTGCTTTAGAAGTTTGCTTTTAAGTAGTGAATAATTAAGAACAGCACTATCCAAAAAGCTTTGATTTCAACTTGAATGTTGAAGGATGGTTGCAAATCATTCCTTAAGAACTAGGTCAAGTCCCAGATCTTCCCAGGAGCTGTGGCAGTCTGCAGGGCTTTTCCTTGTCTCAGCCTCTGTTGGATTTAAAACAGAGCCACATGTTTTACTTATTTACTGTTTGTCTCATATGAATTAATTTTGTCTCCTGAAGAATACACTGAACCCTTTGAAAACAGAGAGATAGACTTCCCTATTTTAGAAAAAATATATATTATGAACACCTATTCTATTCTTGGTGCACTTCTTATTTTTTTAAAGATTATTTATTTGAAAGAGTGATGGGGGAGAGGAGGGAGAGAGGAGAGAGGAGTGAAAGGATGGGGAGGGAGAGAAGGGAACTTGCATTCACTGGCTCACTCACCAGGGAACTCCTGCAGCGTCTTCCCTGTGGATGACAGGGATGGAAGCACCGAGACCATCATCCACTGCCTCCCCAGGCGCATTAGAGGAAACTGGATTGGAAGCAGAGCGGTCAGGACTCAAGCGGGCACTCTGATATGTAATGGGGGCATCTCAAGTGGTGGCATAGCTCCCTGCACCAAGCACCTGCCCCCCTTCTTATTTCTTGAGAAACAACAGTTGTCAATCAAAATCACCTGTTCCCTTGGAGCTACTAGTCTACAGAGAGTCAGGAATTTAATTTAAAGAAATGAAAAGTTGTGACTGTGGCAACTGCTTTGAAAAACTTTGTTTACAGTGTGGAGGGTTTCTTATGGTGGGGTTTTATCTGTTCAAGAAGGTCAGTAAAAACATTCCTGAGAGCATTGTGATTGAACTGAGAGCTGAAGAAAAGAATCAACTTGCCAGGTCTCAAATGTGATGTTTTTATGCAGCCTTTCTATCCTCTTCCAATCTGAAATAAATTACAGCCTGAATTTCCCTTTATAATAGTAATTGTAATGTATACCTTTATATTTATTCACTAAGTGCCTGTTTTTCTCCACCAGACAGTTGGGCTTATGGACCCATGTCTGTTTTGTTCACGTTAGGAGTCCTAGTGGCTGTCATAGAGCCTGACATGGCCATGCCCTGTTAGTGATTCTACTCCTTTTGCTCTTATCTTGCAATGAAATGGGGCATAGCTAGCCTAACTCTTAGTGATTGAGAGGACATAACAATGTAATGTGTATACAAAGACAAAAGTCAGGAAAATACAAGATTCAGAAAAATCTAGTGACACAGAACGCAGGGAAGAGCAAATATCATGGAGTGAATAGAAATAAACCAGGTGTAGCTGTGTTGGTCTAGAAGAAAAAAAAAGGCCATTTCAGTTGGCGGAAAGTTTTACTTATTATTCATTTGTATGAAGCACCTTGTTCCACTTGTAAAATAGATTTTAAAAATGGTCTCTGAAGTTAAATATCGGGCATTGATTTATAAAAGTATTTTCTTGAGAAAAGAAGAATGTGTAAATCAGCACTTTGTTGAAAAAAAGATATATTCAATCATATGCTTATAGGATGTTGGTAGATGTGCTTTGAAGGCAGGGAGAAATGAAAGAAGGAAGGAGACAGGAAAGAGAACCAGGAGAGCAGTTCACAGGACATTTAGATTTTATCTCTAAGTGATCGGACTCGGGGTGGTATTTTTTCCCTTTGTACTCTTCTGTACTTCTCAAGTTTCCAAATGTCATGAGTCTATTTTATAATAAAGGAATAAAATATTATCTCACAAAATTGACAATTGGTAAGAAGTTTGGACAGAGTATATATGAACATGATACAATGCTTAGAGGACTGAGGACTACATTTTAGATTTTTCTTTTACTCACCTAGATTTGCTTGAAATATTAGTGTATTAATGTTCAATATCAATTGGGTCTTTGCTTCTATGTCCACCTCTACCCCTGGAGCCTGATCTTGAGTGGGGAGATCTTTTACTCTGTGTCTCTAGCATCATTCCTGCAAGGGACTCATATTTGTTGAATGAATAACTTGAGGCTGACGTGTATTGCTGATTTTATTACCTTTAATCTGTGTACTTTATTTTTTTTTTCAAACATAGGATTGAAAGATAGGATGAACGGTCATATTTCCAATCATCCCAGTGGTTTTGGAATGTACTCATCTCCAGTGAAGTAAGTTGAAATATTTATATTTATTCTATTTTGGAGGTATTTGAGTTGGTGGTTTTAATTGCTAATTGATTTTTAATTTATTTGAATGACGGGCAGAGACAGAGAGATATTCATTCCCAAATACTGATAATAGCTGTGCTGGGCTAGAGTTAGGAGACTCAATCTGGGTCTCCCTCCTGGATGACAGGGACCAAAGTATTTGGACCAGCACCTCTTCCCTCCATGGTATGCAATAGCAGAAAGCTGTCATTGAAAGTGGGGTTGAAATTGGAAACCTAGAACTTGGATATAGATAAGGATATCCCAAGCAATGCTTTAACTGCTATGCCAAATGACTGCACCTTATTTTACATTTTAAATGAAAATGTTTCATTTCTTAATGTGCTTTTACTTCATTAATATGTACTAACATGTTATCATTAAAAGTTTACTGTCTCTGATAAAGAGTAAAATGATGAAATAAATATTAACCCCAGTGACAGAGATCTCATTATTGGGGCGATGTTTCAGTCTGATATTTTTACCATTATGGTTTTTTAGAGTCAAATATATACTCTATTTCAGAACTTTGAGTGTTTCTGAAGCATCCTATTACTGTTATTCATACAGTATTGGCATTTGAGGAGGATTAAAAGTCACTTAGTCCAGAACACCAATATAGCTAACAAGCTATAAATCGAAACAAATGAAAAAGATCAGGCAAACAAATAATCCCAGCGGCCTAGAAATGATAAAAACCTGAAATTATAACCTTGACTCAAGTGACCATTGTCATATATATTGTGGTTGATCCTGGTCCTCGATACTGGCTATTGTGGGATATATTTCACTAATCATTTTCCATGACAGGTGATACTACTAGATGGAGAGAATGAAGATCTCGTTCTTAAGCATGATGTAAAACCCTTCAGTCTGGCTGCCTTTTCTTCTCCATGCATTCCTCAGTTCTTGAGCACATCCCATTAACTGCACTTTGCTACTTCTTGAGTCAGTTCCCTATGCTTTCTCCTCACTTGGTTCCCCATCTGTCTACGGAAGTTGTTTACATTCTTTTTAGGTTCAGCTTGGTGGTCAAGACTTGGACAACTTGATGCAAAGTTACTCCTTTGATCTTAACATATTACAGCTGTTAGTTTTACCCAGTTGTGGCGATCTGTGGTAACTATTATTTGTTCCCCTCCCATACTCCTTATTCTCCTAGGTTTGGGGCTTAATACATGTTTACTGAATAAATGAATAAGATTCAAATAAATCAGTATTTATTTCATGTAACATATTAGTAACAGAAAGGTAGTTATAGATAAAGTAGGTCATATTTAATGATAAAGTGTTATTGGAATTAATGGCATTTTAAATATTTGTAAAAAATGTATATTTCATGATGATTAAATCATTGGGGACTTATAACTGTATGGCTACTTAGAACGAGCTTGAATGTAGCAAACTCACTCTCTTCTAAGAGATTCAGCCTTGATGGATGTTTATGGCCCCAGTTCTGATTTGTTACTTGACTGGAGAACGTGATTCCCACAACTTTGGTCCTCATTGGGTTTGAGTGGTTTGTATTCTGTTTCTTCGCTACTTGCCACGGCAAAGTGTGTTTAAAATATGATTATTATGTATTGACATTTGTATTTTCTAGTCCTGAGTGTTTATTCCTTACTTTGGACTATAACCCAATGCAATGACCATTTTTTATTGCAGTGGCTACGGATCATCACCCACCTATTCTCAGATGGACAGAGAGCACACTTCGAAAACAAGTGCAAAGGCCCTTTATGGTAGGTTGGTTTGTTTTGATGGACTGTGTCTCTGTTTCTAAGAACGTTTTACAGATTACATCATTGGGATCATAATTTGAACCCACAGTTTTTATTCTTTGTGAGGAAAGTGGTAAAGCTGGATAAGGATGATTTTAAATAGTTTTTGCAAATACTACCAAAGCTACAAACCTGGTTTGCTGCCATACAATTTCTAACTACAGGTGAAATGTATTTCAGCGTTTTTGAATGTCTTTTGTGTGATCCCAGTGTTTAGGTGTGGTTTCCCAGTTACAGTTTGTGTTTGTGGATCTTCATGACTCTTGTTGATCATGGCTGACAGTGATAGGACTTTTTCCATGTAGTCTTCAGCTTTTCAGATAGTTTTACAATATGACTAGCAGCCCTTCCATAGTTTCTGCACTTCTGAATAATCTAGCTTTATCCCATCCTTCTTTTATTTCCAGTGCCCTCTCTAGATTATCTCACTTATATGTAAGATTTTTCAAACTTAAAATATAAATAGAAAGTCATTATGGAGAAAATATTGAGAAGTCTTGAATACATCATAAATGTTTAAGAAGGCGTTTGTATAGAATCCCCTGGTATGTTTCTATGGTGATTAATTCAGGGCACCTCTACAAATTTCAAGCAAATGATTTAGCCTCCTGGTCTCAGTCTCATGATTGGTACAATAGGCATGGTAATAATATTGTCCATTTTTATGAGAAAATGTAAGTAATGGCCTTGTTGTGGAAATAGGGAATGGAATTGAAGAGTCACTTTTTGTCCTTGGGTCTCAGATTCATCATGCCCCTTAAATTTAATATTGTTGGTGTCACCTCCAAGTTGGGTTATACACATTGTCATGGAGAGACCTTGACAGAATCAAGAGGTAGTGTTTGTTGTATATTTGTAAGCTGTGTTCACTCCCTACATTGCTCTAGAAGTATTTTTATATAAATTCCATAAAATATATTGTGAACTATACTTCTATATGACCATAAATCTGACTTTTTGGAGATATATATTGATTTATTATTCAAGGAAATCAGTTAAATATACTGCAATTTTCATGACTGTGTTTTTTTCATTTCTTCATTGTTACATGAGGAATTTCCAAGCCAGCATGGAAAGGCTTTGCATCACTAATGTCCATGACACTGTAGTGTTCATAAAAACTCCTGCTTGGGAAAATAAAAATTTCTTTCTCATCTGTGAGTTTCAAGACAGTAGCATTTCATTTAGATACTGTTAACAGGGACTGGAAATTTTATATTTTTTTCAGCCATCCTGGTTGTCAAATTCTTTGTATAAAGTTTTATTTATTTTCATTTTATTCAAAAAACAGAGGCAGACAGACAAATAGAGATCTTCCACCCATTGGTTCACTTCCCAAATGGCTGCATCTGTTGAGCTGGGCTGGGCCAGGCTGAAGCCAGGAGCCTTGAACTCAGTCCAGGTCTTCCATCTGGGTGGCAGGGACCCTATTACTTGAGTAATCATTGCTGCCTCTCAGGGTGTGTCTTAGCAGGAAGCTGGAATTTGGAGTAGAGCTGGGACCTGAATGTAAGCACTCTGATACTGGACGTGGGCATCCCAAGTGGTTACTTAACTTCTGCACCAAGTGCCATCCCTGTTAAAATGTTTAAGCACTAAAATTTAAAAATGTTTTAAGAGAAATATGAGGACATTTCAAAATATTCACAGAACATGGAATTAAAAATAAGTTTATTTTGATGAGAAAAAACTGTGAAAACCATATACAGTTTTTTTTCTTAATATTCATTTTTGATGCACTTTTTGGCAGACTCCTTATTTGTTTTCAACTTTTTTTTTGCGTTGTAATAACTTCTTTCAATTTCATTTCCTGTGACCTTTTTGAAGTTCTCTTGTAGCTGTGAAATGTGTTAAACCTTCCCTTCCCTCGAGGTGTGGCACTTGCAACCTCTGGGTGACTCAGAAGGCTGGGGTGTGCCCACTGATGTGTATGGTGACCATCTCCAGGGCTGCATTCCTCACCCTCGTACCGAGTCATTCAGTGTCACTTTCCTACTGCGTATTTGGGGCTGCTTTCCCATGCAGTGGGGTCGTAAGCCTGTCAGCTTCCCTTGTTGTGAACATGGAGCTTCTAGCATTGCTCTGGCAGCTGTAGACTGGGAAATAGAGTGCGGCATGGAACTTGAATGTGAAGATGTTGTGAAATCTCTAAGACCCGTCAGCCAACCTTCCTAGAAAAGTAACTCCCCTTGGGGCCGGCACCATGGCACAGTACGTTTATCCTCTGCCTGCAGTGCTGGCAACCCATATGGGCACTGGTTCTAGTCCTGGCTGCTCCTCTTCCGATTCAGATCTCTGCTGTGGCCTGGGAAAGCTGTGGAAGATGGCCCAAGTCCTTGGGCCTCTGCACCTGCATGGGAGACCAAGCTTCTGGCTCCTGGCTTTGGATTGGCGCAGCTCCGGCCGTTTGGGAAGTGAACCAACAGAAGGAAGACCTTTCTCTTTGTCTCTCCCTCTCACTGTCTGTAACTCTACCTTTCAAATAAATAAATAAAATCTTTTTTTTTTTAAAAGCAACTCCCCTCTAAAGTAGATACTGCTGAATGCAGAGTTTGACTGTTAGCCATAAATAATCAGATGCTTTATTAAAATTTGTCTTTTTAAAAAAATTTAACAGGCATATAAAATTGTGCATATATATGGGATACTATGTGATGCTTCTTCTTTTTTTTTTTTTTTAAAGAACAGGCAGAGTTAGACAGTGAGAGAGAGAGAGACAGACAGACAGACAGACAGATAGACAGAAAGGTCTTGCTGTGGCTGGTGTGCTGCATCAGCACACTGTGCCAATCTGAAGCCAGGAGCCAGGTGCTTCTCCTGGTCTCCCATGAGGGTGCAGGGCCCAAGCACTCCACTGCCTTCTCGGGCCACACCAGAAAGCTGGACTGGAAGAGGAGCAACCGGGACAGAATCTAGCGCCCCGACTGGGACTAGAACCTGGGGTGCCGGCGCCACAAGGTGGAGGATTAGCCTGATGAGCCAAGGTGCCGGCCATAACTCACTGTTAAAAAAAAATTACATCAATGCTACTGAAGTGTAAAGAAAGTCTTCCAGAGGTGTCACCTATTACCTTGTTCTTCCCACTGATTTGTCTGAGTGCACTGCTAATCAGGATTTATAATCACCAGTGTATGCTGAGAGCCTCAGCTTACTGTAACTCTGCATTGAGACTGGTGGATTTAGTTCCTTTTAGGAGAATCTTATTAGGATTCCTGCATCATTGTATTGGAAGTCCTGAGGGCCCATTCTCCACCAGCCCTTTTCCTTTCAGTGCTAAAGTATTGTTATAAATTCTCCTTCCATTTTCTTCTAACATACAACACAATTGTTTCTTCCCACTCTGGCAGTATGGTTCACCTCTTGACACCTAATTCTCTAATTTTCCTCTCCTTTTTACATATTAGTCCAAGAGAAGGAGTTCTGAATTAGGTGTATAATATCTGATGAGAGTTAACATTTAATGCTAGGTGCTGTGGGAGCAGACCGTTAGCCCAGCATTAGGACACCTGCATATCATATCAGAATATCTGGGTTCAGTTCCCAGCTCCGACTCCAGCTTCCTGCCAGTGCAGACTCTGGGAGACAGCAGAGATGACTGAGGTGACTGGATTCCTGTTACCCATGTAGGAGAACTGAACTGCATTCCAAGCTCCCATTTCATTGGCTCTGACTCAGCCCTGGCTGTTGTAGGTATTTGAAGAATGAACGGGCAGATGGAGCTCTATTTGTTCCCCTCCCCCTGATTCTCAAAAATAATTTTTTTAAACAATCTAATTTTTTGTATCCTCATTATGCAGTTTGTGTTTTACTTAGAGAAAATGTTTAATTTTTTTTTAAAGAATGAATGTCATTTTTTGTAATTCTTAAGAAGTAAATGACTCATGATTGAAAAAATATCAGGAAATTAGGCAATGTTAGAGTAAAAATTCAGCCTAATAGACTGTGCTAAAACAAGTGACTCAGAGGCAGGCTGGTCATTTTCCCAACCTGACTAAATTTTGAAGTTCCCCCTCTCCTTATGATATGAGCCTTTTTAATGCATTGTTGAACAGGCTACTAAAATTAATTTTTAAAGAATGTAGTTTGTAAAAATAACCTTTTTGTGTTTTAAATGAAGTCTTAGTGTTTTGTCAGTCAGTGGTTATAGTTACCTGCCTATCTCAGACACTACACTGTCAGGCTGTGGTAGTGTTATATGCCTGTCTCAGATACTGCTTTGACAATCTGTGGTGGTTGTTTCTGCCTGAGACTCTGCTCGGTCAGTGAGTGGTTGTTGTACCTGTCTCACACTTGGCTGTGCCAGTGAGTGGTTGTTGTACCTGTCTCACACACTGTCAGCCTGTGGTTGTTGTACCTGCCTGTCTCACACACTGCTCTGTCAGCCTGTGGTTGTTGTACCTGCCTGTCTCACACACTGCTCTGTCAGCCTGTGGTTGTTGTACCTGCCTGTCTCACACACTGCTCTGTCAGCCTGTGGTTGTTGTACCTGCCTGTCTCACACACTGCTCTGTCAGCCTGTGGTTGTTGTACCTGCCTGTCTCACACACTGCTCTGACAGTCTGTGGCTGTGTAAGCTGCCTGTCCCAAGCACTGTGCTGTCAGTCTGTGGTTGCATTGCTTGTGCTAATTCTTACATGGTCATGAGGGTTGCTAATCATCACTGCCTTCCTCTTGCTGATTCCCTTTAGCACCTCTCCTTTCTGGAAATGATGCACTAAACTCATGGGAAAGGAATTCTCCTCTTCTGTGGTTCACAGTTTTTGCAAGAATAAAGTAATGTGAGCTGTAGCCCATTGTTTTAGTTATTTGAAGAGAAACACTCACCAGATGCTTTTATGTTACTTTTTTCTTTTTAATGGCCAAGTCCTTATGTTCCAAGAAACTGTTTTTGGAGAAAGAGAAAATTAAAATTTTACATATATTAGCTAAAACTCTAAATATTACCTGTTTCATGTTGCTATATTCAGGTTACTTTTAATCAGGTAAAAGGGAGTCAAATATAATTGACCTGTGTGCTTGTTACAGTTTTAGTTATGCTAATTATCCAAATAAAAGCTAAATTTGCTATTTCTGACCTAGAAGTTGAATAGCTCTTTTTGAAAGAACATGCATAAAGCAGCTCAATCATACTAAAATGATTTGTAAAGTATTTTCACCATTGGTTACTCAGCTCTCCTACGTCTGTTTGGGTTCGTATATTCTGGTCCATGAGATAAAAATTAATAAGTAAATTAATGAAATACAAGCACTGATACCATATGTAAGTGAAGTTTGTTCCTGGTCCTAATTGATTCTGAGAGAGAGGGGGAGGGAGGAAGAGAAGGAGAGAAGGAGAGATAGAGGGAAAGGAGAGTCCCAGGAGAAGTGGGAGCCACTCTCCTACTCGAAACTCAAAGCTTGCCAGTATTACTCATTTATTTATTATTTAATATGACATTTGTCCATGATTTACCCTCATAATTTGGAAGCAAAGCTGTGTTTGAAGAGAGAACATAGAGTAAGTCAGTTGGCATTTATACAGATTTTGGCATGAAGATTTTCACTTGTCTGCACTCTAGATGGATTACATGAGAACCTTGAGCGACCCACACAGTGTATCAGTTTTTTTTTTTTTTAAGCTTAGTTTAATATGTGTTAAATACAGTGATCAACATCATTAGAGTAGTATTGAGAGACTTGGCTTAGGCTTTTTACATTGTGTGAGGGTGGGGAGATTTTTAGTTTAGGAGAATAATTGTTACTTACAACTGTACCTGTAAGTACATATGGTTCTCATAAAATGTACCACTACAGTTGCCTTTTAGGAACCTCCTCTCAAAATTGCCTAATAAAAATGTTAATATTAACTTTTGTCCACTTGCTTAAAATCACTGGAACGACTAGGTTATTTGCCAACCTGTTTTCTGATATTTTTAGGATCTTTAAGAGGTAATTTCATGTAATATACATCTTGTCTATTGTGTAACATGGGCAAGAAAGAAGTTTAGGAGTTCTGAAAATGAATTCCTAATCTGGATGATCAGAAATGACATGTGTCTTCCAAGCAGTCAGAGTGACCAGCTTAAACCCATACTTTCATAAGTGCTATTGAATAGTTCCTTTGCATTTCTGTACATTGTGATTCTGTGGGCATAAGAAACTGTGTGTTGGAAAATCTAGGGGAATAAATTCTTACTATCTCATAAAAGAATGTCTAGACACAAACAGTATTTTGGAACCTTCCTGTTGTTTGCCTTTCATTTCTCTGAAAGAATCGGTCGAACACTGGACATCCTGGAGCTACCTTATCATCTCTGGATTCCATGATGCCCTCATGTCACCTCAAAAGAAGCAGAACCTCCCTCCTGTGACGGGTCTGCCATGGAGAGTTGTGCTAGAATGTGATGAGCTAGTGATTATATACAGAGATGATTTCTAAGTGTTTTGTCAAACGCATCCCTGAATTATATATTGTATTTCAAGAGTAATATGATTTTCCCCAAGAACAAATTTAGACAGTGAAGGTTTCTTTTTTTTAATATTGTCATAAAAAAGTTCATGGTAAAACCAGATCTTTCTTTCTGATCACATTATCTTGGTAGGACCAGATGGATCATACTTCTTCAGGTCGTCATCCAAACAAAAAAAGAAAGGTAGCAGAATGGGCTTTGTAGTATGTCTTGTTTTTGAGTAATTTTAATGCTGCAAAATCAAAAATAGAATATATTACCATAGTATCAGAGTAATAAAAGGAGTGATAATAGGGAATATGGAGATTTTTCATCTAAACTCTTAAGTAAATATAAACTAAAGGTTAATTACTTTAATATATATTTTGAAACAAAAAGTTATTGAAGTTTCTAAAGAATTCAGTTAACATTCCAAGTCTGCCTGTGTAGTTTGTATTTTTGTACATACGTTGCATTTATGCTCAGAATTTTTTGATTTATGTTGTAGGATTATCTAAGGTTTCCATAGTAACTGAAAAAGCATTTATTTTTAGAAGCCAAGTTTTATACACACACACACACACACACACACACACACACACACACCCCTAATATGAATATATATGTATGTATGTATGTAGGTATACCAGAACTTTAATGCTTGAAGGGTCTTTGGTGTTATCTTATGTAACTGTTTTATTTTTCAATAATGATGCTAAGGCCCTGAACAATAAATGTCTTCCTTAATTTCTATTGAAAGTAGTGATATCAAAGCTAAATTAGAACAAAAAACTTTGGGTTCCCCGAGAGTTCATTTTTCATTTTTCACGACAGCACTTGCTTTAAAAGAAATAGGGAAACTATAAATTTACAATTAAGCAAGCTGTTTGGTTAAAAAGTAACAAATACTAAATATTGCCAACACATAATTTAATATTATTTTTGGGTTTGCAGCATTTATATCAAAAAAGAAATTTAAAGATTTCTTTTAGCTCTTTAAGTAAGTGTGGTGCAATAACTTTCTACCTAACTTTCTCATTTTTCTGAACAGCTTATTTCTATAATTCTACGTATCTGTGTGTTCTATAAATATGTGAAAATTGCAACTATTGAATGGCACCCAGCATGATTGAATCATGTTTTGAATCTCCTCTACCACTGTCCATAGTTTAGAAGTTATAAAAGGAGATATTTGTTATATTGTCTATTATTTTAATAATGTAGTCTAACTCATATAATACAGTATCTATGACAATATTTGCAGTTTTACTTTGATCTCAGTGCATGAACAAATGAAATTTTAGGCTGATTTTTGTATTTTTTGTCAGACAAAAGATTCCTAATTAAAATCTTTAGATGAAATAATTTTATTTATTTACAATCTTAATAAACTTCGGAGTTCTGAAAAATTTTATTGAGTCAAACTGTTCCTGCATATCATTTAGGTTTTCTTGTGGCTTTAGATTGACTATGAATAATGGGTGTTTTCAGATACACCACACAATGGTGACTTATCAAGTACTGTATTTATATGTGAGATAGACCAGTTTTAGAAATGATCACATGACACCATATATGAACTTCAGCCTATTTATTAGTAAGTAAATAATGGCTTTTTAAATTTCTCTTTTAGAACAGAGGAAGAATTATGCACGGGACAGTGTCATCAGTGTGTCAGATGTATCCCAGTATCGTGTTGAAGTAAGATGCTTCAAATATTTGCCAATATTTAAAACTAACTCTTCAAGAACATAAAAATTGGAAATAAAATCCAAGATTATGTTTTATTTTATTCCTGTGTTGTATTTTAGGTTGTGTTGACCTGTTCTCCAGCTTTTGTAAAACTGAGATATTATATATAAAGTATTTTATATAAATAACCCGGGGTTTATATTCATAGAGAATAAATTAAAATTACAACTATACTCACTGATCACTGTCAGCCATGTTTCAGTCAAAGGAAAGGCAAAGTCTTCTATTTTGTGCTGTAAGAACCTTCTTGAAGTTAAACTTCTTACAGATTTAGCAAGTAGTTTAGGTTCATTACTATTGTAATTCTGTTTAAACAGCAGTTTTGTTATTAGATTTTTTTTTCTCTTGCTATCCTCTATGATGTTGGCTCATAGGTGAAATCTTCTTGCTCATAATTTGCTCATAATTTTAAGATATTTGCTCATAAATGAAGCCTTTCCACATGACCTCTACTGTCATAGAAAATAAGCATAGAGGTAATTTTAGAATTGCTATTTCAGTTTTCTAATTATCTGAAGTATGCATAACTAAAATTAAACAGTTTTATTTTAGTAAGTGGTTTTAGGAGACTGCACACTAGAAGCTGTTATAGAATGGATTGCTGTGGCTAGTCTGTAGTATCAGCTTCTTCAGTTTTAGAACCAACGTATAAGTTGTTCAGCATGTAAATCACCATGAAAGAGTAAGGTGGGGTTGGGGAGGTTATTTTTAGAGAATGCTATTGAAGCTGTTAAGACTTTGTTTTTATGTCATGTTTAATTCAGCATGACTCAGTACAAAATAGATATGGATATCTTATGAGTTAAGACATCATTTTCCTTATTCAACCTGCTTGATCTTATTCTCTTGATAAGATAATCATGAAGATCTAGAGAACACTGGATTTGTCCTTCAGCTCTCTGACCCCAATTAGGTTAATTCTACTTTTGTTTGGAAAACGTGCACTAAGACATTGTATGTGTACATTATAAATATTTTTTTTCTTTTTGCCAATTGCAAGCACTTGACTACCTTTGTTCTGGATCGGAAAGATGCTATGATAACTGTTGATGATGGAATAAGGAAGCTGAAATTGCTTGATGCCAAGGGCAAAGTGTGGACTCAAGATATGATTCTTCAAGTGGATGACAGAGCTGTGAGCCTCATTGATTTAGAGTCAAAGGCAAGTTTGTAAAATCTGTACTGTTTGATTTGTTAAAAATCTCCTTACATACTCATATTTACAGAAAGGTCAGATTGTTTGACAACAGGCAAAAGTCTTACAAAGTAAAATATTTACTTTACTTGTAGAATGAACTGGAGAATTTTCCTTTAAATACTATCCAGCACTGCCAAGCGGTGATGCACTCATGCAGCTATGATTCAATTCTTGCCCTGGTGTGCAAAGAGCCAACCCAGAACAAGCCAGATCTTCATCTTTTCCAGTGTGATGAGATTAAGGTAAAAGAGTGAATTTGTTTTCTTTGAACTTTTAAGCAGATGGTCTGGTAGCTTCTGAGATTCCTATGATGGGGTATTCAAAAAATTTAGATAATGGGTTTCATGAAAACATTGCATAGGTCTTTTATTTTTTGTACCAAAATAAACATCTTTTCATCCCATTTTCTATGAATTTTGTAAAGTGCCCTCTATTTTAATCAGATGGAATACCAACTTTTTACTTTTTGAGGATTTTTTCAAGAAAACGAATATCATAGTATTTCCCCTTAGATTTCCAAGTCAAGAAAATAAAAGGGTAATTTGAGTGATACAAAAAAATCAGATACATCATTTATTTCTTAAACATGTAGGTAATATTATAAATTCTTACCAAATGCCTGGACTTACAATTGAAAATCAAATGTTAAAAAATGACACGTGGACAATAAATAATCATACTACTGTCCTATTTTGTTCTGCACTAATCACCTAGCATGGATTATTGCAATGAAGCACTAAGATAGTTCCCTTGACATTGGTATAAGGTTCATCATTTAATTATGTTACTTGAGTAATTGCTAAGAATCTGTAATCCTCAAATGATACGTGAAAATAATTGAGCATAGTTACCAGTAATAACAGGCTATCTCCTTAAAATTTTTGTTGCAAAGTACACTGTAATTTTTGAATAATTATAATTTGTGCTGCTTTATTGGACCTTAGAAGCTATGGTCACCCTTGAATGTCTTTATTTCCTGAGTTGATTTCTATAAAAGGGAAATCATTTTCTATTGATTGATATTTTGCGAAAGCAGTGATTTATTGTTTTGATTGTATACTATAAATATTCAGGCAACATTTATCTTACAAAAAATTTTGGGAGATTATCATAAAGAGACACTTGATCTTTTCTGTATTTATTTGACATTAAACTATGATAGGTAAATTAGTGCTGACTCTAACAGTATATTTTATAATTTTCTTCTAATTTAAATTTATTCCATAGATGACTTCTAATGATCTTATTTGCAAGGAATGTGATAATTTGTATATGTGTTACTTATCAGATTTTTGTGTAGTGTAGTGACTTTTGAAAGTCATAAAGTATATTAAGAATTTTGTAAACTTAGAGGTATTAAGTCACTGAATACTAAAGTGAATATTTTGCTCTGAGAATATAGTGAAATTTAATACAAACATTTTAAAAATAAAGGACTAAAAGACATTTCATATCTGGTGTTTGGATCCATGATACAAGAGTCCTCCTGGAAGCTAATAGTTACTATGCTGAGTAAAGTTTCTGGATTTCAGTTTTGAGAATAAGGTGTTTGCCTTATTTGACGTGGAGTGGTGATAGTAACACATTCAAATATATTTACTGAATACTGTTTTGCTCTAACTAAAATCTCACACACCACTAAGAACTATATTTACTCATTTGTGCCATAGGACACATGAGACCTTTTTTCCCTTGGCTGCTTGATTAAAAATTAAGTGCAGCGAATATGATACATCTCCTTTATGTGATCATCTTGCCATTTTGCTTTAGAGTGTTAGTATTCATGGTAATTCACACACTGCCACAATGCTGTTGCTTACTTTTTTTTTCAAATTGTTATTTAAAATATAAATTTTCAAGGTACAACTTAAGGATTACAATGGCTTCCCCCCACACTTTCCCTCTCCCCTCACAACCCTCCCCCCTTACCCGCTCCCTCTCCCCTTTCATTCACATCCAGATTCCTTTTTCAATTCTCTTTGTATACAGGAGATGTTGCTTACTTTTGTAGTACTTTTTTTTCCCTGAGAAATAAAATAGCCTCCTGTACCCCCATGAGAAGTTCAAGGTCCCTAGGCATCTTTAGTTTTGATATCTCAGGTAACAGAATGCCTTTGATGATGTGGGCAATGTCATTGAAAATAGGATGTTCCTGTGGAAGCAACACTGAACTGGGGCACCTTGACACTGCCAGTTACCTGCTAGACCTTGGCCAGGTCTACTTGTATGAGTATTCCTCAGCTTCATAAATTAGAAGAGGAGAATGGATTAGAACATTATTAAGTGTCCATTCAGTTCTCAAATTTTATGAGTATCAATGCTCACTGTAAGAGAATATATAGGATGCATGGTTGAGGAAAACATACATAATTCCAGAGAGTATTCAGACATAGGGAATGACTACATCTCAGCAATGATCTAATATCCAGTTTTAAACACTGGCTATAAATAAACTTGAAAATCAAACAGAATAAACTCTGTAGCTGTTAATCCCTCATTGGTTCCAAAGTTTGCAGAAAGTAAATTTTTACCTGAAATGACAAAATAAGGAGATTATCTCCAAGGGAACAACCAACTGTTGTGATCCTTCCCACAGATAGGGTAAATTTGCCATTAAAATAAGAGGGTCTCTATTGGGACCCAGCGGTTTGTTTTCAGTGGGTTGATGGGTATCCAGTGGGCCCCGAGGAGGAGAAAAGAAAGGAAATTTACTCCACATGAACGTGTTTCTTCTCAGGTGGAGAGAATTAGCCAGCTTCATTTATAGCGCCTGCTTGTACTTTCAGCCTATGCTAAGTGCTTGTATGTTTGCCTTATGGAAGGACATCTGGTTTAGAACCGAGGGGCTCTGGATCTTTAAAAATTCTTTCAGCTTCTAAATTCTGTCCTTGTAAACATCCCCATTAAAAAATCTGCAAGTCACATTTTGAAAGCAATTTTGATTTTCAAAGAAGGCTTTCTTTTTTCATGAAGACACTTTACTGATTCAGACAATAAACCTAATCCCTTCCCTGTTTTAATGGACATATTGAAGCTTGGGAAAAATCTATAGTCCTCCAGGGAACTTGTCTCTCATTGCAGGCCAACCTGATTAGTGAAGATATTGAAAGTGCAATCAGTGACAGTAAGGGAGGGAAACAGAAGAGGCGGCCCGATGCCCTGAGGTAAGCACATTAAAAAAATTAAAGGGTAGAATTCATTTTCTTGTCTTTTTTTGCCTCCTAAAGGTTTGGAAAAGTTATTTTTGATGGAGGTATATTGTTGTATTTCACAGGTTACCACCTGCAATCTCACCTCGTGTGCTCTCCCAGGTGTATCACTGTGTGATTGCTCCTTTTTTTCTCTCCATGTTTAGGATCCTTTCCTTATCTGACTTCTGCTTATGTGTGAAGCCACAGAGAGTCTTGAGCAATGAGCAAGCAAAAGGTTAAATGGGTTAAATGGGTATAGGCTTCAGCACTATAGTTGGTCTACAGCCTTGAGAGATCCAGAAAGAAACTGCATTTTTAAAATCTCATATGCATTTATAAATCTACATATATGGAATGGCTAGAAATCTTTTTTGCTCTTGATATAGTTTTTTTTTGAGGTTGAACTAATAACATAAATTGAGAAAACTGATGTTTTGCAGAAACAGAGTAAACATCTAACTCATGTTCCCTGTTTTAAAGGATGATCTCCAAAGCAGACCCTGGCATCCCACCTCCACCCAGAGCTCCTGCCCCCGCACCCCCTGGGACTGTAACACAGGTGGACGTTAGAAGTCGGGTGGCAGCCTGGTCTGCATGGGCAGCTGACCAAGGAGAGTGTGAGTATTTCCAGTTTTATTACTTTTCTTGGGTTAATATTTATTGGACACTTCTTTGAGTTGTGACAGTTCTCTCTTTCAAATTCTGTTGCTGGTTTCTCTAAATCTTAGATAATGTAAAGCTAAGCCTTGACTGCTGTTAAGATTGTTTTTACATGGCCAGCGCCACGGCTCAACAGGCTAATCTTCAGCCTTGCTGCGCTGGCACACCGGATTCTGTCCCGGTTGCCCCTCTTGCAGGCCAGCTCTCTGCTGTGGCCTGGGAGTGCAGTGGAAGATGGCCCAAGTTCTTGGGCCCTGCACCCGCATGGGAGACCAGGAGAAGCACCTGGCTCCTGGCTTTGGATCAGCGCGATGCGCTGGCCGCAGCGCGCCGGCTGCGCCGGCCATTGGAGGGTGAACCAACAGTAAAGGAAGACCTTTCTCTGTCTCTCTCACTATCTATTCTGCCTGACAAAAAAAAAAAAGATTGTTTTTACATGGCAGCCATTTTAATAAATATACTCTTAAAATTGGAATCATCTTTTTTTAATACCAAGAGAGGAAAGGTCATGTGACCAATAACTTTAAAATCGGTGATAGAATATATATCAATCAATCTATTTTTTAAACTTGGACTTCAAATTCTTTCCATTTATTTATTTACATAAGCGGAACAGCATTCATGTATCATATATACAATTTTAAGTCCCTAATGATGCTTTCCACCCTATCCTCCCCCTCTCCCTCAATCCTACCTTGCCTTTTCCTTCCTTTTATATTTTTCTTTTAATTTTTGCAATGACATACTTTTTATTTGCTTTATAATTAATTTAAAACCACTAAATAAAGAATCCAACAAGTAGCAAGCAGAAAAACCACTGCTCCTCAGGAGTATAGACAAGAGCTATAAATAAATTTCTCAGTGTCAATTTTACTCATATTTTAACGTATATATAGTTATCACAAATCAGAGAGAATATGATATTTGCCTTTTGGGACTGGCTCATTTAACGAAGCCTGAATGATACCCAGTTGCATCCATTTTTGGCAAAATACAGGATTTCATTTTTTATGGCTGAATAGTAGTCCATTTTGTCTACATACCACATTCTGTTTAGTGGACATCTAGGTTGATTCCATATCCTAGCTATTGTGAACTGAGCTGCTATAAACACAGGAGTACCAATAATTCTTTCATATGCTTATTTCATTTCCTTTGGGTAAATTCACAGAAGTAGAATGGCTGGATCAAATAGTACATGTATTTTCAGATTTCTGAGGACTCTGTTTCTTCCATAAATGTTGTACCAGTTTACATTCCTACCAGTAGCACATTAAAGTACTATTTTCTCCACCTCCTCACTAGCACTTGTTTGTTTTTGATTTTTGGATGAAAGCCATTTTAACTGGGGTGAGGTGAAGCTTCGTTATGGTTTTGATTTGTATTTCTGTGATGGCTAGTGATCCTGAGGATCTTTGTGTGTGTCTGTTGGCCATTTATATTTCATCCTTTGAAAACTGCCTGTTCATGTCCTTTGCCGTTTTTAACTGGATTATTTTGTTGCTGTTGAGTTTCCTGTGCTCTTTATATATTCTGGATATGAATCCTTTATCACATGTATAGTTTGCAGATATTTTTCCCATTCCATTGATACTTTGCTGAGTGTTTCCTTTGAGGTGCAGAAGCTTCTTAGCTAGATGTAATCTCATTTGTCTATTTTTGCCTTTATTTCCTGTGTTTTCAATGGTTTATTAGAATCTCAGAATATTCCTTAAATATTTTTGGTTTGGTTTCTTATTTTAAGGAGGGATGTTATTATTGAACAGGTTCAAATTTGGTGTATTCTAGAGCCTCAACTCTTGCCTCTAGCTCCAGTGGGACTTCTTAAATCACTTACCCTTTATCTGGTAAAGTATTATTCATGTGTGATATCAAAATGAGTCACATTAGACTCAACATCGAATCTGGCGGGTTAAAAGTCATTCTCTGAAGCAAGTCCTGGCACTGACATGTGACTTTGGAAAGTCAGGTGTCTAATCTAAGCCTCATTTGTAAAGTGAGGATAAGAACTCATGGGTTGTTGTGAATCCAAAAACCAATAATGATTTTAAGTATAATTTATAGTTCTTATTAGCCAAATTCTGATTTTTTTTGGAATTACTTTCTATTTTATTTAGTTTTATTATATTCTGAAAGATCATTTTGGAGCTTTACATGTAAGCCTAGCCACCAAAAAGAAATAGAGATTTTCTAAACTTCTAACTTTCAAAAATGAAGTAACAGAGTTATCTACTTTAAAACAATTTCTAATTTCAAGGATTATATATGCATTCATTGAACCAGTTGATATTTACAAACTAAAGAGCAATTCAGAGTGTGTTCTACCTTGTCTAACTTAACAGTATTTTTGTTGTTATTTCTGCAGACAGGGGACTGGATTTTCTGGGTTGTTTGGTTGTTTTTTTGAGAGGTCAAAATGATCTTTCCTGAATGGTAGGGAATAAGACATCTTAGGTTTACAGACATTATTAACAAACTGATAAAAACAGGTTGAACCTAAAATGATTTACAAGAGTTTGTCCCAGGGGGTTTCTGAACCCTCCCCCTCTAATGCTATGTAAAATACTGTGTAGCGTCATCTACTTAAATTACTGTGACGTAAAGTTTTTCAGAACTTCTAATTTGCTTCTAGGCCAAATAGAACACAGTTTATCAGAAGAGGCTCTGTCTGGATCCAGGCAGTTGTGAATTGGAAAGCCTCCCTCCTCCCCAAGGCCCTTGCTGACTCAGGCTGCACAGCTGTTTCTGCTGCTGATCCGGAAGTGATCTCTGTGGAATAGTGGCAGTGGCCCTGGGTTCCCAGTAGTTTCAGACCTGATAGAGTCCTAGAAACACCTTATTTTGTGTTTCCTCTGCCCTCCAGATAATATTTTGGTATCTATCTGGAGTTCTTGTTAGCTATCATTTCATTTCAACTTACTGGTTTCTACAGTACCCTTTAGTGAGGTAGCACCTTAACCAGGTGTGAAACAGCAGCTAACTGGCAAGATTTCATACATATAAATTTTGATCATCTTAAGGTATTTAATAGTCACTAATTAAGTTTCATCAGACTCAGTGCTTTATTTTTTTTTCTCTTTTTTTATTTTTTCTTTCTCCTTTTTTTTTTGGAAAGTATTCCATTTAGTTAGCACAGAGCAGGTATAGCAACACAGAGCTTTCACAGTTTTTCATAGTTCTCTGTATTGAATGTTATGAGCCATGCTGATACATTGTGATTTATACTCCCATTCATGGTGCCATATTCCTCTTGTTCTCTCCAGTGCATTTATAAAGTATTTGTACCAGATACCTGTGTTTGTTCGTAAACTACTTCATGCCAGGAGAGAGCTCATGGTAATGACCTGATGAGTAACGTGATGCTCCAGCTACCTGAGCAATGTCAATGCCTTGTGTTCTCTGGAGACATTTATTCTTCACTGCAAATTTTTATAGGCATTTCTGCTTTTAAGGAGTGTGGCTTAAAGTTGAGCCCAACATTGAACATTTTAAGCTTAATTAGAACTAGAATTTTAAAAAGCACTCTACCATCCACAGGTGCAACACTTTCTTTTCATCAGTGTTGCAATGTATGAAAACTTATCTTTGCTGCATTAGAACTTAGTTGGATTTTTTTTGAGACTTAGGTGCTTAGATGCTGGTGTATATTTCTTGTGTAGAAATTAAAGGATGCTAAGACTTGGCTCCACCAGGAGCTGATACTGGGAAATGAAGAAACAGGATCATTGCAGGGTCAGTACACGTTGTACTAAAAAGGGAGGCAGTCCTTCAGCTCCACCCAGTGCTTCTGCTGTGGTGGCAAGGACTCACTATGTGCATTTTGAGTCCTTTTTTGATTTGTGTATCCAGTGCAGGTATTTCTTTCCCAGATGACACTCTTTTCTCCATACATTTTCATGTTTTCATGTCCTCTGTTGGAATTGTTTGAAGCAATGGTTGAAAGATTTCTGATTCTTCTTTAGTTGAGAAACCAAGGCACTATCATGAGCAGGAAGAAACACCCGAGATGATGGCGGCACGAATTGACAGAGAGGTGGTGAGTGCAACAGTCATTTTTAGATCATTGGCTTTAGATTTATTTATTTTAAAAAACAGAACAATAGAGAAGGAGAGACAGAGGGAGAACTTCCATCCACTGATTGACTCCTCAGATGGTGAGCCGGGAGCCAGGACTTCCATACTGGTCTCCCATAGGGATTGCGAGACCCAAGCATATAGACCCTCTTTTGCTGCCTTCCGAGGTACATCAGCAAGGAGCCGGACCAGAAGCAGAGAAGCCAGGACTTAAAGTGGTACTGCAATGTGGGTTTCTGGCATTACAAGCTCAGGCTTAATCCTTTGCACCACAATTCTAGTCCCTGGCCTTTTGTTTTTTTTTTTTTTCAAGAAGAAAATAAAAATCCACAAGAAAATGAAGTTAATTTATATAACAGTGTTTTGTGAATTCTGTATTTTCTCTTTGCCATGATAGTTATGTCCTTTAAATCCTTAACTATTTTGCCCTTGTGCCCATATTTGGCACAAGTTCATGGACTTGGGCTGAATGAGAAAAACTAGTATTTTAGCTATTTAATAAAGGAACTTAAGCTGAATTAGCATTTTTGAGAGAGAGAGTCCAGTTTTCCTTTGTGTATAGTTTGTAATTCATAATTTGAATTTTAAAAATGTATCATTTTACCATTTATGAAGAATATATTTTAGGGGGACAGAGTTATGGAATAACAGGTTAAGCCACTGCCTGCAAAGCTGCTATCTCATATGGGTGCCAGTCCAATTCCCGGCTGCTCCACTTCCAATTCAGCTCCCTGCTAATGCGCCTGGGAAAGTGGCAAAAGATGGCCCAATTCCTTGGGTCCCTGCACCCACGTGGGAGACCCAGAAGAAGCTCCCGGCTTTGACCTTGTACAGCCCCTGCCTTTGCAGCCATTTGGGAAGTAAACCAGTGGATGGAAGATTGCTTTCTCTCTCTCTCTAACTTTCCCTTTCAAATAAATATATCTTTTAAAAATGATGATTTTTTTAAAAGTATATATTTAGAATGCCTGTAAGATAAGTAACATTTTTAAGAATAGATACTTGAAATTCAATACTTTATAAAGGTATACTATATTTATTTTTATTTATCCATAATAAATTACTGGCAGAATGACAATGCACTATGATGTAACAATAGAAAATGATGTTAATATTATGCATTTACATTTTATATTGCACATACACTTCTTATTTGGGAATAACTTCCTTTTGAAGTTAAAATTTACAATTTATTTTTACATTACACTGTTACATGTTATGCTTAGATGTTTACTTAACTCTGATTTCTAGTCTTTTAATTGGAAAATTGTCACATTGTACACGTACTGGTGAAGTCAACTGAGATTGTAGTATATGAAATACAATTGTTCCAATGGTCCTTGAGATCAGAATGCATTATTAGTTTGTTATGCCATTTAGAAATGCTTATGAATGCCTATATTGCAGATAAGCTATTATGTATTAAGTTATCACACAATTCTCTATGCCTTTAATTCCAAGAAATTGTCAATGCTTTGTTGGGATGTTTATTAAGAAAACAAAAATGTTTGGTGCTCTTTTAACAAAATGTTTCTTAGAATTTTTTTTCTCCTCACTTTGAGTGGGAGAACACTAGGAGAAAATTAGAGTAATTGAAAATCATTAATAATCTGAGTAGATATTGTGAATGCTTTCTTGTTGCATTGATAATAGAGCAAAATTAAGCTAGAGAAAAATGTAAATGTCAGAATTATTCACAGGTATATTTAATGTAGTGCTTTTTCTTAGAATTAGTCATAAACCCTAAATTTGTATGTGGAGGTTGTTTGTTTGTTTTTTTTCTGTTTGGAAAAATACTTTATGTTCATTATTGATTAACAGTATATAGCTAAAGTAAAAAAGTTTTGTTTTATCTAATATTTTACTGAGTAATTTTCTAATTCCAGCAAATCTTAAATCACATCTTGGATGACATTGAATTTTTTATCACAAAACTCCAAAAAGCAGCAGAAGCATTTTCTGAGCTTTCTAGAAGAAAGAAAACTAAGAAAAGTAAAAAGAAAGGACCAGGAGGTAAGGTGGACTTTCTTTTTTTGATCATTTAATTATTTTTAATTTTTGAGATGCCACATTTTAAATTTACATTATCGTCCAAGGCCTAATAGCTCAACTAAATAAAAAGATCAAGAAAAAAAAGTAAGAAGACCACAGTCCAGCAGGAAAGTAGGCCAGAGCTATAAACAATAATCAAATGAAAAAATGTTTAATTTCAATCATGTAAATTTTAAAATAGTCACAAACTTGTTAATACTATTACAGTATGTATTTACTGGCAATTTGTCTGACAAATATATAAAGCAAAGTTTAACAAAACACTGTATTTACAGGAAAACTGATGCACACACACAAAAAGATTTTCTTAATCCTCTAAAGACTGTTCAGAACTCCAGTGCTAAGCAGTTTCTGTCTTTGTGAGCTGTTCAGCAAAACTCCATTCACTTTGGGCCAAGGTCCATTTTCCAGTTTTGGGGTAGCACCAGAGGCTTAGGGAGGACTCCAGCAAGCACAAGGAAGAATTCATTGTGTTTTGAGGTTGCCTGTGGTAGACAAAGATCCTAGCATGTTTTACCTGTCACTGACACTCTGGGATTCATGTGGTAGCCATCTGTTGATAGCTTTTATCAATTATGAAATTAGTGTCTATTGAGGAAAGCTGTAAGTCTGTTCTTCTCATATTTGGATTTATTTTATTATAAACATAGAACTTTATTATGTTAAATAAGAGTTGGTTTTTCTCATTAAAATATTATAAAGTGTCAATGGATGTAAATTTTTAATCATAAATGTCTGACTATTGCATCCACATGCATAGTCACATACAAGCAGTTTTGAAGTATACTGCAGTACAGCTGTTTTAAGTGACCTCAAGATTTTTAAAATTATAATTTCAGAAGCAATGTTTATACTGCTTCTGGGAAAATGGTAAAGATTGAAGTACATAAAAGAGAAGTAAATAAATATCTCTTCCATGACAGATGACACTTCGATCTTCCTCCATCTTGTATCTGTAAAAGAAGCTTCTGACCTTTAGCTGTATCTTCTAAATGTGCGTCTGAAATTAGTCTATATAGTCTGAAATTAGACATTATTGCTTCCTGAAATCTCAAACCATTTATTACTGCTCCATTCATTATAAAGAGTATATTATCTTTTTGTTACATAGGTTCAAAACCATATATTCTTCTCTGACTCCATTCTTTACCTAATAGGCAATGTCAATTTTATTTTCTCAATGTCTCTTCTACCTCATTATTTCCCTTTTCCTTTTTGTAACCAGCATATAGTTCTTTCTCTCTTCATATTAGGCAGCTTCCTGCTTCCACTCTTCCATGCTTTGAGAATCTTCCTACGAAGTTCTAAGTCATCCTCTTCATTCTGTATGCTGCTATAAAGCATGTTAGCTCTATGTTACATCAATTTAAGTCTAGCATCACACTCTGACAATCAAGATCATCTAAAATCTAATCTTTATGTATGCTGCCTCCATTCTGTTATCTCTCTGCTTTTCTGTTAATTGTTTCATGTACATGCAGTTTCCTTTTTCTATGTTTTTAACTTATGCTGCTTTTGTCCAACAGTGATGCTTTTCTCACCCAGTTGTCCTGAAGCAAACTTTGCAAATACTACCCTAAATGCTGCTTTCCCCAGAAAGCACCTTTTAGGTCTATATTTCCCCATCCCCCAACCACTGCAGTTCCTTCTCCTGACACTTAGTTCGCAGTTCTGTTATTTATCTGATTCATGTCTTTAATTAGATTTTTAAGGCCCTTGGGAGTGTAATTCATTCGCTTTTATAGTCTTCACAATGATAAGCACAATCACTGGCACGAGGATGGGCTACAGTATGTATTTATAGAATTGCATGAGTAATTGATAGTCTCATAGAGGAAATCATTTGAAACTTTGGATCTAATCCTTACTTTGTGGATGTGATAGAGTAACTAGGTAGCCTGCCTGGTATGACCATAAAATTTTACAGGCATAAATGCGATTATAGTTTGTTCACTTAACAACTCTCATGTATCCCTCCTCTCATTTATTTCAATAGAGGGTGTCTTAACACTGAGGGCAAAACCCCCACCTCCTGATGAATTTGTTGACTGTTTCCAAAAATTTAAACATGGATTTAACCTTCTGGTAAGTGAAATTTATTTATATAAAATTAGAAGAAATAAATGAAAAAGAGCAAATTCTAGCCAAGATGCTCCTGATTAAATTAAGAAATAGTTTTTATGCAGCTTTTGGTGTGTATGTTTTGATGTGTCTTTATTTAAAATAACAGATAGTAAAATATATCCAGGAGACTTGGTAAAAAAGCAAAAAACAAGAACTCCTATTTTTCTTAAAACTCACTTCTCTTTATCTCTCTTGGCCCGTGCTGATGAATACATGGAAATAAAACTTATAGGAAAATGTTCTTGAAGGGACTATTTTGGATCTTTATTTTGCTCAATTATATCATCATCATATTGTTTTCTTAATATTACAGGCCAAGTTGAAGTCTCACATCCAAAACCCCAGTGCTGCAGATTTGGTTCATTTTCTGTTTACTCCTTTGAATATGGTGAGATTTTCTTGACTTAATAAAGTAATCATTCTGCGTAGGTTTTAACCCCAAGTGTCTTTATTAATTTATAGAAAGTTTTCTTCATTTCCTTGTGTGGGTGCTAATTCTCTTGCTATCTGTGCAAACATTGAGAATGTGAAATTTGAATGTTTAAAAGAACCTTGGAAATCATTTCATTCAAATACCTTGTTTTACAGATGAGGAAACTAGTGTCCTTAGAGAACTAGGGAGACACAAAGAAAAAACAAAGATTTATGGGGTACTAGCATTTCATTATACACGAGTATATACTATATTAGTATTGTGACTTGGATAATATAGACAGCTTTCTCTTTCTCACATAGATTAGTCATGAGGAATGCAGTGCTGTGTGGATGGCTTTGTTCCATGAATTATCAGAGACTCATACTCTTTTCATTAGCAGTTCTTCCATTTCCTAAATGGTCTCTGATTTAATTGTTTGTTCAATTATGTTATTTATTCAGCAAATACTAATTGAGAGCTTTACATGTGCTTGGCATTATAACAGCTCATCAGGAACAAGGCGGTCAAAAATGTTATGCTCTTGGAATTTACTTCATAATGTGGGGGGGCAGTCAGTAAGCTAAATGAGTGTAAACATAATACAGTTTTCTAAAGATTAAATGCTATGTGGAAAATAGAGTAGGAAGGAGAACAACGAGTACTGCCAGGTGTGTGTGTGTGTGTGTGTGTGTGTGTGTGGTACAGCTGCATAAAGGGAAATCTCACTGAGAAAATGTCATTGGAAAAAGGACATAAGGAATTAGTCATATGGATTTCTAAAGGAGGAGAATTCCAGACAGTGGATAGCTAATACAAATGCTCTGAGTGTTAACACACAAAGCGTGTTCTTGTAATTAGTGGCTATTATGATTTGAACAAAATAACAAAGCTTAAAAGAATATGAGACTGTCAAGGTAACAGGAGGACACATCTCTTTGATCCTTATAGGGAATTTTGAGGCCTTTGACAATTTGAGTATATATAGAAGAAAAGGGTTATTCTGACTACTATGTAGAAATGAGTGAGGGAAGGTGGGAATTTGGTAGAGTGGTTAAGAAGCTGCTTGGATACCTGTATCCCATATCAGAGTGCCTGGGCTCGAGTCCTGCCTCTAGGACTCAGAAATTTAAAATTGCTGTACCAGGCAGTCAGCTTCCTTTATCTGCCATTCTCTCTTTCATGTATTTTCATTCATTCCACTAAGACTCTGTCTCCCGTACTGTCAAATTCAAGAAAGTCTTACTCCAAATGCTCAAGTGAGGGGACACTGAAAAAAAGAAAGCCATAGATTATAAAGTAATAAGCTACAAATATGTAAGAATGGTTTTTAGGACACTGGGTGCAGGATGTGGAGCATTGGAGTCACACTGTGGTTAGGAAGAGGCAGTACCTGCCTGTTGTTCTGAGTGATGGATGAGCATCCTGGGGACTGGGAATGGTGTTTGCAGATGCATCAAGGAATAGCATCACCAGCTGACAAGACCTATGTGGCAAGAGGGTAACTGACTCTTGGTCTGGAGCCATTCAGAATATCTTCCATCTTGTGCCACATTTATGAGAAAAGGAGATTTTCAGAAAAGGATTCTGGCTTCTGCTTGAGGAGATAACTACCATCGTTAGCTAGGACATAGCTCCTGAGAAGTAGGTTTGGAGCGGTTTTTGGTCAACCACTTACTGTCACCTTGCTTATCAGACAGTTGCACCTGTTATTTGTTTCAGCTAGTCATTATATTATCACTGTTAAATCAGGACCATTTCCTAGACTTGAATTCTGGGAAAAAATGCCATATATTCAGGGTATTAATTCTCATTCTTCTTTCCCTTCTCCCTGGATTTTTTTTTTTTTTTTGTATATCTGTGTAAACACAGCCATAGACTATGAATGTGAGTCTTGTTTCTGGAACGATATTTTTTCCTTTTTTTTTTTTTTTTTTGACAGGCAGAGTTAGACAGTGAGAGAGAGAGACAGAGAGAAAGGTCTTCCTTTTTCCCTTGGTTCACCCCCCAAGTGGCCGCTGTGGCCGGCACGTTGCGGCCTGTGCACTGCACTGATCTGAAGCCAGGAGCCAGGCGCTTCCTCCTGGTCTCCCATGCGGGTGCAGGGCCCAAGGACCTGGGCCATCTTCCATTGCACTCCCGGGCCACAGTAGAGAGCTGGACTGGAAGAGGAGCAACCAGGACAGAATCTGGCGCCCCAACTGGGACTAGAACCTGGGGTGCCGGCGCCGCAGGTGGAGGAATATTATCCTAGTGAGCCGCGGTGCCAGCCCTGGAATGATATTTTTCAAAAGTGGCACAAGAGATGTGCAGGTAGAGATATACAGATCGATATGAAAAATAGATATGCTAAACCACTTGACTTAGAATTCTCTGCATAGCCACCAGTATTTTCCAGGGCAAGCACAGTTGTGTGCAGGTAATAGGCACACTCTATGAAAGATGTTAAACTGTTGGCTTTCATTTTGAATTTTAAGACACTGTTGGGCTGAACAAGTTGATTTGGCAAAAGTTGTTTATTAACCAGTAGTACATGATACAACATGAAAATTTACATAAAAATTGTGTGGGGGAGAGAGAAAGAAAGAGGGAACGGCTAGGCCAAGACCAAAGCCAGTAGCCTGGAAATCAATCCAGTTCTCTCATGTGGGTGGTGGGAACTCAAATCACTTTTGAGCCATCATGTACTTCCTCCCAGAGTCTTCATGAGCAGGGATCTGGAGTCAGGCGCCTGAGGTAGGATTCAAACCCAGGCAATCTGACCAGTGTCTTAACCTCTAGGCCAAAAGTCTGCTCCAAAGATTTAATTTGATAAAAAAAAAAATCTGTTTTTGGCATGAGTTTTTAATCTACATATTTTGAAAATTACACCAGTAATTGTTATCTTTTTGCTGTAATAAGGTTTGTTGTCATTTTAGGTGGTGCAGGCAACAGGAGGTCCTGACCTAGCCAGTTCAGTACTTAGTCCTCTCTTGACTAAGGACACGATTGATTTCTTAAGTTACACTGTCAACGCTGAGGAACGGCAGTTGTGGATGTCATTGGGAGAAGCTTGGATGAAAGCCAGGTAAGCACATATGAATTCAGCATTTAATGCCTGTAATGCTTTTAGGTATGGTTCTTTGCTTATTACATGGATCTAATGAGACATTGATTTGATTTTCTGTATATGAAGGACTAGATCTTGTAGTATGAAAAAACCTAAGCCCTTAAAAAGCTATAGACATCTAATGGGAGAGAGAGAAATATATACAATATAAGAAAATGACTACCATAAGTAGTCATAAATAAATGCTGTTGGTTGACAATCTGGAATAATAAGGAGGAAGATGTAGAGAGGAGGGTAATTAGCTTTCAAAGAAGAGCTGCCATTTAAAATCAAGAATATGGAACACTAGTAGGAATATGTATATATACAACTATGTATACATATACATGCATGCATAGTGTATTTAGTGCTTATACAAACTATGTAAATAATATATAAATAATATATATTATTAATATATATTATTTAATATTATATATATATATAGTATTTACTTAGCATACACTTCACATAGGTAGTTTTGTTATTCTGTTACACAGATGAAGAAAGTGAGGCACAGAGAGGTCAAGTATTTTGTCCAAAGCCTCACAACTTGTAAATAAGGAGCAGGGATATGAACCTAGGCCATCTGGCTCTAGAGTTGATGTTCATACCTACTTGGCTTAAAACTGCCTTTCAGCAGGATCACTAGGGTCTTTGCAAATGCATAGCAGGGAGAGGGCCTTCCCAGTAGAGGGTGAAGTGCAAGTGAGTGCTTGAAGCAGGAAATTTAAGAGAATGGAATATGAGCAAAGGCATAGTTGCCACAAGAGGAGCGACATTTGATGAGGCAGACAGAGAAAAGCAGGGCTGGATTATGAGGACTTCCACTGCCATGCCAAAAAGGTTGGATTGTGGCCCTGTGGGTTTTGGAGGGCTGGTAATTTTGTTAACAGGAATGTGACATAATGCCATCAGGTTTTACAAAGATCAACCTGATGGCTGAATCTAGCAAAAACAAGGGTAAAAGTAACTGGAGATAGAGAGGCTCTTGGAATATTATTGCCATAGTAGAGGTTTATTCTCTTGGACTAGGACAGTCAGAGTGGGATTGGGAAGGAAGCGTGGAAATTTTAAGAATTGTGCATTTGGGGCCTGCATTGTTGTACAAAGGGTTAAAATGCCACCTGCAATGCTGGCATCCGCTATGAGCGCTGGTATGAGTACCAGCTGCTCTACTTCTGATCCAGCTCCCTGCTAATGTGCCTGAGAAAGCAGTGGAAGATGGTGTAAGTTCTTAGGTCTCTGCAACTACATGGGAGACCTGAATAGAGTTCTGAGCTCCTGAGTTTGGCCTAGTCCAGCCCTAGCTGTTGCAGGCATTTGGGCAGTGAACCATTGGATGAAGGATCTCTCTTTCTCTTTGTATCTACCTTTCAAAAAAAAAAAAGTTTAAAAAAATTGTACATTTGTCAATGAAGTTATTGTGGAAGACGCATAATAATTGCACTTCTGACATTTGCTGAGCAAGGCAGGTTATAAAAATATTTCTGATTTTATGATATGTGAATAATTTTTATTCTGTTCATTTACCCAACTCTTTTTTTAAACATTTATTTATTTATTTATTTGAGAGACAGAGTTACAGACAGAAGAAGATACAGAGGTCTTCCATCCACTGGTTCACTCCCGAAATGGCCACAAACAGCCAGCCAATCCAAAGCCAGGAGCCAGGAGCTTCTTCCAGGTCTCCCATGTGGGTGCAGGGGCCCAAGCACATGGGCCATCTTCTGCTTTCCTAGGCCATATGCAGAGAGCTGGATTGGAAGAGGAGCAGCCAGGACATGAACTGGCACCCATTTGGGATGCCAGAGCTGCAGGCTACTGTGCCACAGCTCCGGCCCTCAAGTCTTTACTTCTCTTGTTAGTAGAACATTCAGTATAATTTACAAGTTTGTCTTCCTATTATTTTTGAATGGGCTAGTCATAGACCAGTCTATAATTTTCTTCTTCTCCTATTGAAACATATAATAATCATTCCCAAATTTTTTGAACTTTGACAACTGTTTGTACTGGGATATAATTTATACTTTTAGTGGTTCACTAAACAACAAATTCTTTGAAAGCACTGCAGTTGTTGCTTTTATAGTACAATTAATATTTATGTATATTATCTATTTATTAATATATGAAATCCATCCAGATAAGAGCTCTTCAAAAGCTTCATTGAAACACTTATTATGAATATGCTATTCATGGATTTCAAAACATTTTTGTACTGAAATAAACAACTCCATTTTTCTACAAACACTTCAAAGTATCCTTGTTTCATACATGTAATTTTCTATACATATGATATATAAACTAATTAAATATATTTCCTTAATATTAGATTTATACAGGCTATGATTTTATGATAAGACTTCATGAGCTGTTCTGAATTTTTTTCATATAGCCTACTAAATTAATAAGATCTCATAGTGCCAAAATAGCTAAGGTTCTTTAGTTTCTTTGTTTCCAATGACCATTTGGAAAATTGCATCAAAAAAGGAAATGTGGGGTAGGGTGTTTGTGCAGAAATTATGTCATCCCTTGGGATGCCTTAATTTGATATCAGACTACCTGGTTTGAGTCCTGGCTACTCCACTTTCTAAACAGCTTTCTGCTGTTGTGTACCCCGTGAGGTAGCAGGTAATGGCTCAGGTACCAGGACTCCTGCCACTTACCTGGGACACCTGGATTGAGTTCTGGGCTCCTCAGCCTGGCCCAGTCCTGGCTATTTAAAGTTATTTAGGGAGCAAACCAGCAAATGGAAGGTCTGTCCCTTGGTGTGTGTCTGTCTGTTTCTCTCTTCCTTTCAAACTGATGAGAAGTTTTGTAAAAAAGAAAATATGTTAACTCTTACCATGAGAAAAGGGCAATTTCTGACTCTAATTATTTTAAGTATTAGGAAATGAATGTCCCAATTTAGAAACGAAAATGGAAAGAATCATAAAGGTACATACTAATCTGAATAATGTGACTCATTTCAGCATTTTAGAAATATAACATGAAGAGTTAAATCTTGTATGGAAAGAGAAAGTAGCACATTTTGACAAAAATGAATTTAGACTTTCTGTCCTAGTTATTTTTGTGGTTCATGTGTGATTAGGAGCTTGTAGAAGGAAATCTCACTCAGTCATTAGATGATGAATGGATAATGATTATGATTACAGATTAGTTGACCTCACTGATGAAAACCAAGTAGATACATTTAATTAATAAAATTGGTCATCTGTTTTAGGGAACTTCATAGTTTAAAAGCACATAAACCCCAAGAACATGCTGGTCTGTTTTTCTTTCTTTGTAAAAGGCGTAGAAACAGACATACACATGGCACACATGTGCATATACGCACACATACACACACAGATATACAGACAGAAAGCTCTCCTCCCCTGGTTCACTATCCAAAGGCCCACAAGCTAGGGCTGGGTCAAGCCAAAGTCAGGAGGTAAGGACTCAGTCTGCATCTCCCACATGGGATGCAGGGACCCAACTACTTGAACCACTACTTTTGCCTCCCTGGGTTTACACTAGCAGGAAGCTAAGACTAGAACCCAGGCACTCTGAAGTGAGATGTTGGACTCCCAAGCAGCCTCTTAATGGCTGGACCAGATATCCTCCCAGGGATATTTTTCTTTGAAAGACAGCTGTAATATCAGGGGAATTCATAATGGTGGGAGAGGAGAGAGGGGAAAGATAAGAACCTGAAGCATTTTAGATACTAGAGAGGGTTATGCTCTAACTACTATCATACCTGTGTCTTCTCACTTCCCTCTCACACAAATCTTCAAAAAAAACCCTACATCCATGTTAAAAAAAGTTTGGTTTAGTGGAGAATTGGGGCAGTTTAGGGAAAACAGACCATGCCACAGAATTCAATATTTATTTCATTCCATCAGTGTTAAATATTAGTATAAACATGTTTGCTTTTCCTTTTTGGATAACTGGAGGGCAGGCTGGGCGTGTGTTGTTTTTGTTTTGATTTGGCTAGGCATACTGAAGATTATTGTGAGCATGGATACATTTCTTAATGTTATTGCTTCCGTGTCTTCTTGTCCTTCTGCAGAACAGAGTGGCCAAAAGAACAGTTTATTCCCCCCTATGTCCCACGTTTCCGCAATGGTTGGGAGCCACCAATGCTAAACTTCATCGGCGCACCAATGGAGCAAGATCTTTATCAACTGGCTGAGTCCGTGGCAAACGTAGCAGAACATCAGCGCAAACAGGAAATAAAAAGATTATCTACAGAGGTAGTCTTTTAACATCACCTTTCTCAGTGCGATAATCTGTGTGTCCTGTTGCAATTCTGAGCATTCCCATTTTGATCTGAAGATTGTTCTAGAATCAATTGACTGAACATTACGCTTTCCCTCTCCCTCTCACCTTTTTGTCATGTTTGTGACAGTCGCTCTGTCCCTCAGCCTACACCATTCTCTCCAGCCTGCCCCTTCTGCCCTGCTCCCTGGGCCTTGGCGACTGAAGTCTCCTTGTGTCAGACTTTCCTTGTCAGCAAATGTCCCTGGTGCTTTTGGTTGATTTCATCCTATTTTTCCTCTTCCATCTTCAGACCTTCAAGACAGTTCTCTAAACCTGGGTCCTGCAAGCCTGTCCCAAGCATCTCTTTCCTGAATGCCCAGATTTTTCTTTTTTGCCTAATTCTAAATTTCCAGAGTCCTGTCAGCCTGGCTAGAGAACCAAAGCTTTTTCTATTAGTCCTTAGATGTAGATGGTCATTTACAGCCCTAGGACACCTTGAGAAATCTTAACATATATTATGTCTTTTAAGAATTTAGTAAGCTGTACCATATGAAGTAATGTATTTGGAGAGCAAATGGAAGGCACAAAATTGGACATGTCATCACATCTCTTAAAAATGAGTTTTCTGTGACTCTTGTTCTGGGGAAAAAAATTGAGCATTAATTAAAGTTGGTCCAAGCACAAATAGGATGACCATAAATCAGAAGAATGAGGTCTAGTTTGATGAGGCAACAGTAAATAAGGAATAGATCCTCCTAATGTCCTAATTTTTTCCTTTGTTCCATTCCTTAATTTTCAAACAGAGCTATATAATGTGGCAAGCTTGATAGGAGCAAATGAATTGGCAAACCATAGGAAATTATACCCTATGACCACTTTTAAAGAGAAACATGTATAATAACTAAAGTTCTTAAAATAGTCCCTTCCAAGGGCCAGTGCCATGGCTCACTTGGTTAATCCTCCAACTGTGGTGCCAGCATCCCATAGGTGTGCTGGTCCTAGTCCCAGTTGCTCCTCTTCCAGTCCAGCTTTCTGCTGTGGCCCGGCAGGGCAGTGGAGGATGGCCCAGGTGCTTGGGCACATGCACCTGCATGGGAGACTAGGAGGAAGCACCTGGCTCCTGGCTTCAGATCGGCACAGTGCCAGCCATAGCAGCCATTTGGGGAGTGAACCAATGGAAGGAAGACCTTTCTCTCTCTCTCTCTCTCACTGTCTAACTCTATCTGTCAAATTAAAAAAAATTAAAAAAAAAAAAACTTTGGGAAAAAATAGTCCCTTTCAGAATCTATTCTTTATACATTAATACTATTGTAGCAGTTAGGTTAAATTCCTGAAATTTTCAAAGTCAGACAAATGTACTGCTTTGAAATAGGTTATTTTCTATCATATTGTCTCCTCTCTGACTGCATCTCAGGGAAAAGGTGGATTTTGTGCCTGCCCTTTCCTCTGTATGTGACTAGTTAAGATGACCTCACTGCTCTGGGCCTTGGTTGGCACGCAGGTGTCCTTGCCTGTATTTTATAGACCTCATCACTATGAGTTTTCTTTCCATTTAGAGGAGAACTTTTCTAGAAGGAAAAAAACAGATGTAATCAGGCATGAAATTATGATACACTTGCTGTTCCTATAGTTACAGCTGACTGTTTTCAAGTCATAAAATTTCCAGTTGTAGTCTTCATATCTTAAATAGATAGTATGCCCAGGTTTTATTATGTATTCCTCAGAAATTCACTTTTGTGAGTTCTCTTTTCAGTTTGTGTACTTAAGGAAAGAGCACTATGTTTTGGTCTTCCGGGTTATAAATTTGTCTACTCTTCACTGTATAAGTAATTAAAAAAATATTGAGAACCCTTCCTTGTAATGAGTTATCATTTTCCTGTTGTAAAGCATTTTCCATTATGTAGCTCAGGTGCATTCAGAGGTTTAAAAAAAAAAAAAAAAGAAATGAAAAATGCCTGCTAGCGATTCTAGGGGATTTTATACCTTGAGATTTTTTTTGGAAAAGAGGACAAGTAATGGTGATGTACAATGCACAAAAAATGTAATAATTCCTAGAAGAGAGATTTTATTGCACTTTATTGCTACTGTAATAAATACATTTACGACAAGACTTGGGCAATTCAGGATCTGGTGATTTTTGTGTGTAATTGAAAGGCAGTGGGTGATGTGACTGACAGGTGTGGGTGGCAGTACTCAGCCACCGTACTTCCTCTGAACCAGGCGTGGTCCTGGGCAAGGCTGTGTAGTCATCACACTTATTCATCACCATGGTTGCTCTTCTCCCTCCCTTCTCTCCAGTCACTCCCAGTACCCTGTGAATTCCTACTGGCTGACCTCACTCTGTTATGTTCAGAGCTGGGCAAAAGGTGTGAGTGAATAGAAGTTTCTTGCATTCCTCCCTTTAGACCAGGCTTTAATAAAAAAATTAGATCAAATTCAGTTCCCTGTGCTAAAATTTCTAATTGAATTTAATGCCTCTGCTCTCTCACAGGAAAATGATAAACTGAATTAATCGAACTCATATTTAAATGACTGAAAATTATTTATGTTGCATGAATTGCGGTATCTTGGTGTATATTCTAAATATAATATGGGTATATATAATATATGTTATATAATATATATAATAATATACTGTGGGTATTTTGGCATTAACACTGGCCCATTCATGATGCCCTTTTGTCTATGTTTAAACTCAACCCTTCTCCTGCTACCTTTAATAATCATGCATTTACAACTTTTCTAAAACATCCCAATTTCAAATATTTTCCCTAGTAAATCTATAAACAATTGAAATTTCCCAGAAATTCCAGTGCCTCATTGTTCCTCATACTTAATTTTACCTAAACAAGCAATATGAAAATCTTTAGGTAATGTTTCTATTTTTTTCCCACCCATTCTGAGTGTTTACTCTCTGTAGCTTTAAAATTATGGTTCTCAATAGGACCCACAGTTTCCAGCTCCCCATCTTGTAACACCTGGCCTGGTAGGTAGGTCAAGTTTGGTTGGTACTATCAGCCAAAAAAAAAAAAAAAAAAAAAGACTCCAGTCTTATTTTATCCTGAACTCTTTTACTCTCAAAATCAATGTATTTGTGACTTCTGTGTTTTCCATAGTAGCAACTCTGATAACCATTTAAAATAAAAATAATGTTTTGTGTACAATTTAAAAATGAGAAAAATGAGATGGTGGTATAATTTTATTTTTAATAGGTTGCTAAAATTATTTATTTTTTAAAGATTTATTTATTTTGAGAATCAGAGTTAGTAAGCGTGAGAGAGGGAGAGGCAGAGAGAGAGGTCTTCCATTTGCTGGTTTATTCCCCAGATAGCTACAGTGGCCCAGGCTAGGCCAGGCCAAAGCCAGGACCCAAGATACAGGAGCGTCCTACAGGTCTCCCACATGGGTACAAGGGTCCAAGCACTTGATCAGTCCTCTGCTGCTTTCCCAGGTACATCAGCTGGGAGCTGGATCAGAAATAGAGCAGCCAGGACTCAAACCAGCACCATATGGGATGCTGTCATCACAGGAGTTTCTTTACCTGCTACATCATGGTGCCGGGTCCCAGTTTACATTTGCTAACAGGCTATGCTTCATATTTCCACATCCTCAAATTTTTATTTGAAAAAATTTAAATTATTTTAAAAATTGACACATAAAAATTGTATGTTTTTATGAGGTACCATGTGATGTTTTGGTACAGGTACACATTTTATAATGTTCAAATCAGGAGCAATATATCCATCTTCTCAAACATTTATCATTTCTTTATGCTGAAAACATTCAAAATTTATTTGTCTAGTTTGTCTGAAATACGTACTACATTATCATTGTTGATAGTAACCATATTTACACCAGAACAGCAGAACTTATTGCTCCTATTTAGTTGTAACTTGGTAAAGCTGTTGCTCAACTTTTCACCATCCCTCATTACCCCCTTCAGGTGATTTTTCGTGTGACACTGTTGACTTGGTAGAATGGTGAAGGTGTGTTCTTCAAACAGAGAGAGCAAGAGCTAAAGGCTTTGCTTCCCAACACTCTTTATTTTATATAGCTGATAAAGTCTTTCTAATACCAAAGCCATGTATTATTGAAATTCCTATTGAAGAAATGTGTTGCTTTTATGTTTGGTTATTATCAGAATTCAAATTTAGCCTTTGTACTAATGACTTTTCTTATTATAAGTATGTGTTGGTCTAAATGTATCCCTCTCATTTTGTAGCTTATTAACATAGTGGCCAGCCACTTGAAAATGGAAGCTGCTAACAGGGTGGTAGAAGGTTTTTGTTGATAGAAGAATACTCCTTCAGGTGGTCATTGGCGACTCTTGACTCCATCTTGCTCTGTCTTTCAGCACTCCAGTGGATCAGAATACTCTCCTGATGCATACGCATACAACAGCAACATGTACACGAGAGGGCCCCATCTGGACCAAGGGGAAGCTGCTGTTGCATTTAAGCCAACTCCCAACCGCCATGTAGATAGGTAAGGTTTAGTGGGCACCATCTGCAGCACTGTAGTTTTCTGTCCTTCATTTAGCGCTGATAGAGTGATGGGGCCTAAGTTGCATTCTACTACTTTACACTTTTCATCAGTAAGTATACAGAACTGCTTTTGATGAACAACAAAAGTTATCTGGATTTTCAGTCTATAATTCTCACATGGTGCCAATGCCTTTTGGGGATTTTTCTCTTTCTTAAAACATACTTTTGATGAAAATCTGTGCATTAAGAAGAAAGAAGGGCCAGCACTATGATGTGGTGGTTAAAGCTGCTGCCTGCAGTGCTGGCAACCCATATGAGTGCCGGTTTGAGTCCCAGCTGCTCCACTTCCAATCCAGCTCTCTGCTATGGCCCGGGAAAGCAGTGAAAGATGGCCCAGGTCCTTGGGCCCCTGCGCTCATGTGGGAGACCTGGAGGAAGCTCCTGGCTTCAGATAGGGGTAGCTCCGGCTGTTATGGCCATCTGAGGAGTGAACCAGTGAATGGAAGACTGACCTCTCTCTCTCTCTCTCTCTCTCTCTCTCTCCCTCTCCCTCTCCCTCTCCCTCTCCCTCTCCCTCTCCCTCTCCCTCTCCCTCTCCCTCTCCCTCTCCCTCTCTCTCTCCCTCTATGTGACTTCCTTTCAGATAAGTAAATCTTTAAAAAAAATAAAGAAAAAGCAATTAACTTGAAACTATCAGTGTACACCAGATGGTCTCTAAGGATCTTTCCATTTCTGTAACTTTTAAAGGAAACAATTTCCATCTTTCTCTTACCCAACAAAAATAGACAACCTTCCTTTAGATAGAAATATTTCAACTAAATATTTGCAGTCAGGGCCTTATTCCATGCTTGCCATTTCCTCTTATATTTTATCTTTACTTTCCAGTTTTACATCTCATTCATTTTCCTGTGTTTTTACTCTTAAAAAACTTAACATGGCAGAGGTGGAGAATTGGGATGGAGAAGAAATAAAATAATGGGACTAATTTCTCTCTAGTTCTCTCCCTCTTTCTCCCTCTCTCTCTATTTCTCTCCCTCTCTCCTCTCTCCCTCTCCCTCTCCCTCCGTCTTTCTAGCAAGTTAGGTTTACAAGAAGGTCAACCCATATACAAAAGACAAAGAAAAGGAGGTGGGTTATTGGTAGCAAGGATATAGAAGCATAGTCTTGGCCGGCGCCGCGGCTCAATAGGCTAATCCCCCGCCTTTTGGTGCTGGCACACCAGGTTCTAGTCCTGGTTGGGGTGCCGGATTCTGTCCCGGTTGCCCCTCTTCCAGGCCAGCTCTCTGCTGTGGCCCGGGAGTGCAGTGGAGGATGGCCCAAGTGCTTGGGCCCTACACCCCATAGGGAGATCAGGAGAAGCACCTGGCTCCTGACTTCGGATCAGCGCAATGCGCTGGCCACAGCGCACTGGCCACAGCGCCGCGCTGGCCATTGGAGGGTGAACCAACGGCAAAAGGAAGACCTTTCTCTCTGTCTCTCTCTCTCTCTCTCACTGTCCACTCTGCCTGTCAAAAGAAAAAAAAAAAAGAAGCAGCAGCATAGTCTTTCAGATGAACTGGAGTAAAGAAATTGCCCTAGTAATTTCTTAACTCATAGCCTATCTTCTCATGAATGTTACTTGCCCTTTGTTTTCAATATACTTGTAATATAATCTGAAGCAGATGGAATTTAAATGTTTTGTTCTTTGTCAGGGATGATGACAGAGATAATACTTTGGTCGTTGGTGTGGTCACTATGTGGATATTACTCTCAGTGCACTACTAACATGTTGAGGACAAAGAAAAGTCAGCAATGAGGAATGTATTTTGAAAATGCAAATGTCTGAAATAATTTTTAATTAGAATTGTCTTTTAGTAGATACAGGTGAAAATCAATTTTGAATCTTAAGCATTACTTCATTGAAATTCTTCTTGACTAACTCCCTGCACATCCAGATATTTTCTTTCTTGCATTCAGTGTTGGGTGCAAATATTCTGGAAATTATTTCATTTTAGTATTTTTTACATTTTCTTTTTGTCTTGTCACTTCAGTAAATCAGGATGATTTTCCACAGCAAAGTAGCTAGAAAACCATTTGAGTGCATTTCTCATGGATGCCCAGATTTATAATATATATTTCTACCAGAAAACTTTTTTAGTGTTCCATTGTTAAGACCATAGTAGTATATCATGAACAGTAAGTGTAGATTTAGTGGATTGATTGAGTGAAAGATGGAATAAGTACATGAACATGCATGCAACATTTCAGAGTCACTGCTTCCCTGTCCCGCACCTGGAAATCAGTAAGGTCTAGCATCACTGAGGTGATAACTTGGCTTAGCAGCTGGAGGGGAAGATTGACAGCCACCTAGAATTCTGGTATTCTGTAGATGATTTGTCATCATATGCTAAAAACTGTGCATGAGTTCTGGGTTAATCTGAAATACACAGAGGTTTAGAATTATAACAATAATGATAATGTTAATAACTATTTTCTTCTTGCATTCTACCACATGACAGGAGTACAGAATGCAGTAGGTACCAAGTGAAGTGCATTCACTATTCAGTGAAATTACCATGTCATTAAGGAGACCATCTGTTGAATTGAGATCCTTCACCTTTAAGTGACTATGGTTTGCTGCATTTTAGGTGCAATTAGTCTCTTGGAGAAGTCTCAGAATATTGTTGTCTACATATGTGCTCTGGATCAATTGACATGTCTGTTGTTCCTGGTTAAAAATAGAGACTTGTCATTGAAACATTCTGGATGTCTTAAGAAACTTTAGTACATCAGAGAAATTACTAGCTGTGTAATTTTTTTGCAGTTGACACCTAGTGTCAGTGTCATATCCAAGTTTATAGAGGGCAAGAAACCACTGTAAAGATTTGCAATTCTAAAGTACTTAATGAGTGCATGCTGGGTAACTACCTGTGAGGCATCCAAGATGGCAAAGACTTCAAAGACAGCTGCAGCACACTTTTCTTTTTATCTCACCCACTCAGATCGCTAGAGGCAGGTAATCATTCTCTTGGTTATTGTACACTCAGCTCTCCATTATTAGTTGTGATTTGTTTCCAGATCACAGGAGAGAACGTGGGGGAAGAGAGAAAGACAGAAAATTGAAGTTACTCTTCTCCTAACTTTTGGGGTCGTTGAACCTCTTATCTCCCAAATGAAATCTTAATGGCATGTGTATATGTAAAGTAGATAAAAGCAGAGCTTGTCCAGTGGGGTAGGAGGAATAGGAAACCCACAGAAAACAGTTTTTTAATTATTATTATTAATAGTGCATATCTAAAATTGGTAGGAAAAGGAAATTACATCCATAAAATTATAATATATTCATTAACAGTAATTATTAATAGAAACAGTTTATTAATAGTAATTATATACATATACATATGTGTTATATATATATATATATATAAACACACACAAATATATCAAATTTCTTAAAGGTAACCAATAGATAGCACATCTTTCAGGTCATCTTTTTTCTTTGTCTTCATCCCCCATCTCCTGTGGAGTTACTATAGAAGACATAGCACATACCTGTGTTCCTAGGATGACCAAATGCATTGCCTTACAACTATCTAGCAGGCCCTGTTGTAACTCAGCATTCTAGAGAACTTAGTAGACAGCAGAATGAATGGTCACTGCACAAGGGTAGGATGACCAACATCCTATCTCTTTCTGCTTTTTCTTTTGAAGAGATGTATGAGGAAATGTGGGAAGATAAATGGAGGAGAAGATTAGGGAGTAAAATTGATAAAGAAGAATTGAAGTCACCTATTATTGCAATAGATGAAAAATACATTTTAATGAATCAAGTTTTATTGTGTTATGTAGTTTTTAAATTGTGTTTTAAAATCTCAATATTCATTTAGTGATGAAAAGAGGTATGTGGTTTTTAAGAATTTTTTTAAAGTTTTTTTTTTTATTATTAATTTAATTTATTTATTCGGAACAAAGGTAGGAAGAAAGAGAGAGGGAGGTTTTCCACCACTGGTCCACCCACCAAATGCTTTAACAGCTGTCAGCTTTGAGCCTGGCCAAGTCAGAAGCTAGGTACTCCATCTTGGTTCCTCATGTGCGTGGCAGGTGCCCAAGTACTTGGCCCATCTTCCATTGTCTTCCCAGGTACACTATTAGCAGGAAGGTGTATTGGAAGCAGAGTAGCTGGGACTGGAACTGGTACTCCCAAGTGGGATTCTGGTGTCACAAGCAGAGGCTTAATCCACTGTGTCAGAATACCATGCCCAAGAAAAGAATTTTTTAAAAATCGTGACCCCATATATGTGTTGTCAATATTTCAAGAACTTTACAATGAATTTATTTATTTATTTAATTTTAAAAATGTATATTTGAATCAGAGACATTATTTACATTAGCGAAATCAACATATAACAAATCAACTGCCGTGGAAATGATCTTTTCTTTTTTTCTTTTTTTTTTTTTTTGACAGGCAGAGTGGACAGTGAGAGAGAGACAGAGAGAAAGGTCTTCCTTTGCCATTGGTTCACCCTGCAATGGCCGCCGCGGTCGGCGCGCCGTGCTCATCCGATGGCAGGAGCCAGGTGCCAGGTGCTTTTCCTGGTCTCCCATGGGGTACAGGGCCCAAGCACTTGGGCCATCCTCCACTGCACTCCCAGGCCACAATAGAGAGCTGGCCTGGAAGAGGGGCAACCGGGTCAGAATCCGGCGCCCCAACCAGGACTAGAACCCAGTGTGCCGGCGCCGCAAGGCAGAGGATTAGCCTGTTGAGCCACGGCGCCGGCCAATCTTTTCTTTAATTATATGAAAAATGCTGGGGGCCAGCACCGTGGCTCACTTGGTCAATCCTCCACCTGCGGCGCCGGCATCCCATATGGGCGCTGGGTTCTAGTGCCAGTTGCTCCTCTTCCAGTCCAGCTCTTTGCTGTGGCCTGGGAAGGCAGTGGAGGATGGCCCAAGTACTTGGACCCCTGCACCCGCATGGGAGACCAGGAGAAAGCACCTGGCTCCTGGCTTTGGATCAGCGGCCATTTGGGGGTTGAACCAATGGAAGGAAGACCTTCCTCACTGTCTCTCTCTCTCTCTCACTAACTCTACCTGTCAAATAAAAAAAAAATGATATGAAAAATGCTAACATTTATCTTTATGCTAGGTCTTTCATAGTAGAGATGCTAATTAACAAAACAACATCTACACAAAAAGTGAATAGGTTATAGATTTGATTCAATATCAGCTAATCTGGTGCTTTTACATTATTTTTAATAGAAAAGAATTCATAGATTTAGATTATAGATTTGGCTCATTATCAGCTAAACTGGTACTTTTGCATTATTTTTGCTTTAGCTATACTAAATATACTAAATATATATATATATATATATATATATATATACACACACACTATATATGTTATCTGTCTTTTTTTATTTGAGGTAGAGAGTGAGGCAAACAGTTACTATCCACTGGCTAACTCTCCAAATACCCACAGCAGCCAGGGCTGTGAGGAGGCTGAATGGAGGGAGTGCAATCCAAGTCTTTCATGTGGGTAGCAGGGACCCACTCATTTGAGACATCTCCATTGCCCTCAGTGTCTGTATTAGAAGTCAGCAAGATCCTGGAACCAGAACCAGAAACTGAATGCAGGCATGCTAATGGAGGACATGGACATCTTAGGCACAAGGCTAACTACCCATACCCAGTTTGCTCATTTTAACAGGAAGAACTGTACAATTCTTTTTATTTCTCAGGTTTTATAGAATATAATAAAACTAAGCTACTGTCTAAATAACTTGTCACAAAGTTTTCTAGCAAGATTTGGCTTACCTTAAAGTTTTAACTTTTGTTTTCAGCGTTTAGTAAGAACTTGCAGAATGGTCATCCTTTTTCTTTCTTTTTACAGAAATTATGACCCAGTGAAAACACAACCCAAGAAATATGCCAAATCCAAGTACGACTTTGTAGCAAGGAACAACAGTGAGCTGTCGGTCCTAAAGGACGATATTTTAGAGGTAATAGCATTGTGCCCTTTTTATACTCTTAATAAAGTATATTTATTGGGTTCTTCTTTTGGTATCTATCTAAACCTTCCTCAAAGGACTACTGAGGTCAAGAAATTATTTTAGTGCATATTATGTCACTAAGGGTCCAGTGTACTGGAGACTATGTTTGCTTATCTGTCTTAAGGGGGTGGGGTGGATTTCCTCTGGGTTTGCATTCATTCCTCGTCCAGGCTTTCTTCATTTTGGAATCAAAACTAGTTATCAGTTCATGCACAGATGCACTGTAATATATTAATAAGAGAAAATATTTCCTTCTTTTATCCCAGTTTCTTTGCCGAGCTGCACTCAGCAGTCAGTGAGCTACTAGTGTTAGCAAGTCTACTGTGACAAACACCTTTCTTAGGTTATAACTGAGGGCTTACCTCTTTGAATACATAAGATGAATTAAGGCAAATTTTGTAAAGAAACATGGTATTTATACTTCTCCTTTTTGTTCCAAAATCACAGACGGTAGGACTTGCTGAGAGAGTCATCTTAACACTCTGTAGTACAGTCTTCAGATCGTGCAGATGTACATTTGGGAGGGAATAAGGTCCTTAGTGGTACTGTGCCTGTTTTGTTGTAATAAATGCAATTCTTCATGTGATTCCTGGGAATTATTCTGTCAGCATTATGTTGACACTGAGTCAACTATCAGGGGTGAAAATTTGGGGGTGGGAGGTTGAAGTCTAGGATTAAAAATAATCCAACTTCCTTCATAGACTGATATTTATATGGTAATTATGCCTCTATTTTCTTGCACTGACAGATACTTGATGATAGGAAGCAGTGGTGGAAAGTTCGAAATGCAAGTGGAGACTCTGGATTTGTGCCAAATAACATTTTGGATATTGTGAGACCTCCAGAGTCTGGTTTAGGGCGTGCTGACCCGCCCTATACGCACACCATACAGGTAATTGTGCTTTTCTTCCTCAGCAAAACTAAGATTTACCCATTTTTAAATAGATCACACTTCAACAGAATTTTAACTCTTTTGCTGTCATTATTTTGAGATTTTTTTAGGTTGCATATTATTTTGAGAGTACTTGGGTGGCAGTGATGAGAGACACAGGGAAGAATTACACATGTATTTTCTCATTTACCTCTTTAGGAAATAGTTTAAAATGTGTGGCAATGGGTGACTATTTCTCTAGATGCTTTTCTTCCTTCCCTATAATATTCCTGATAACTGGAGAAACAGTGTTTCTGTCTTTTTTCCCAGAATTCTCCCGTCCACCAGTAGTCTCTTGCAGAGGGTGACCCTGAGACAGTGGCAGGAGACTCCAGCACATCCCCAGCCTCTGCTGTCAGTGTCTTCAGTGTTCTGTCACAGAACAGCCTTGTGTCTGCACTCATCTGTCCTTACACCAACACACAAGTGTTGGTTCAGTTGGACTGTAGCACCGTCTCCCCTTCTTGACTTTAAGATTATAATACCCTTGGCCGGCGCCGTGGCTCAACAGGCTAATCCTCCGCCTTGCGGCGCCGGCACACCGGGTTCTAGTCCCGGTCGGGGCACCGGATTCTGTCCCGGTTGCCCCTCTTCCAGGCCAGCCCTCTGCTGTGGCCCATAGTGCAGTGGAGGATGGCCCAAGTGCTTGGGCCCTGCACCCCATAGGAGACCAGGATAAAGCACCTAGCACCTGGCTCCTGCCATCGGATGAGCGCGGTGCGCTGGCCGCAGCGCGCCGACCGTGGCAGCCATTGGAGGGTGAACCAACGGCAAAGGAAGACCTTTCTCTCTGTCTCTCTCTCTCACTGTCCACTCTGCCTGTAAAAAAAAAAAAAAAAAAAAAAAAAAAAGATTATAATACCCTTAACAATGTTGACTTGACCAGTCAAGCTCTCTCCTTGATCCTTGAATAGTCCTGGAAGCCCATGCCACATTTCCAGGATTTCAGTGACCCTGGTCATCTCATTCACCCTAATATATGAATTCACTCGTTGTTAAACTTCTGGGGTTTTAGACCTGTGAGAAGTGCTCTAGAGTCTGATCTGCCAACTGAGACAGAATGAAAAGACATTCGCATGGGCAGCCTCTAAACCTGGGTGACTTATTTTCCTGGATGGAATTCCTTTAGTTTTTAGAATCTTGAGAAGAAGATGGCAACTGACCCTGTATTGCTGCCCTGAATTTTGAGTAGAAGTTACACAGACTGTGCATTGGCATAGTTAATTTTATGCCAGGTCCAGGCTTAATGAAATACAGATTGCCCATTTCTAGATCTGTGGTCCTCCTCCTGCTGCCTTGATGATTCATTTAGGAACTCTACGTTCCTCCCCACATTGAAGATTAGGTCATGCATTTATCCATAGGGGCCTGGCCTTATTAGAATCCACGAATCAGACAAACATTTAAAATAAAAAATAAAGGCATAGTTTCTGTATCTCAGTAATGGAAAGTGATTGAAATCCCAGAATTCTAGAAATTCTCTTTTCTGTTCTTGCATTCTGACTGGCCTGAAGAGCACATATGGTATGCACTTATTTTATGTTCATATTTGTTACTAGCTGTTGATGCCAAAGAAGGAGTTTGAATTATTCAAGGTATGACCTACACCATTCCGCATGGGTTTTTGAAGTGAACTTTCTAACTTCGTTTTTATTACCTTTTTCTTTCCTAAGTTCCAAACTTTTCTGAGTTTGAAATGTGGTAACCTGGCATAACATAGGTTTCTGTTTGGTTTGTGAATCCTGTTCTTTCTTTCCCATAGAGCTTTTGACCTTGTTCTTAAACATTGATCAATTATACACTTGAACCGTATGCCTTGACCAGGAGAGTATATGCTCTATGAGCTGCGTGAACTGTTTACTGTTGAACTCATGATGAGGTCTAAGATGCACTGTACACAGAAGACATTCCTAATTCCTAATATGTGAGAAGAAACTAAGGGATTATATTTTATGTGTTTTAACAATTATCAAAGTCTGCCTTTCGGTGCATCTTGCAAGGAAGAGACAAACTCTAAAAAAGTAGTTAAGCTAGCATATAATATAAATTCTGTGTTTTCTTCCATCCGAAATATCCTTAGAAAAAGTTTAGTCTCTGACCTTTGAAACATTTTAATTCAAGAGTTTAATGTCTCTTACCTGTTCTGTTTACTGTTCTGTCGTGTCGTTCTCTTCAATTCTGATTTCTGGTTTGAGCCATAAGTTGCCTTTCTGGAAAAGTTGACTTTTCTGAAAATATTCTGTTTAAAACTGAACCAAGACTATTAATACATGTCATCAGTATTGAGAGTACTTTTAGAAAGCATAAGATCTACTACTATATTGGAGAGACTTTCATCTTAGATTTTTGTCAACTTTGGCACAACCAAGAATTTTTTCAAGTGCTAACAAGTTTCAGGAGTGTGTTTTGCTACTTTAAGTAAATAGAAACTTGTGGTCCTTGAAGGAGATTGCCTACTTTGGCTATTTCCTTTTAAACTTTTCCACACTATCTCACTGTCTTCTGAAAATTTCCAGATGCAACTGTGAATGCAGTGATGCGTATAGAAATGTGTATCAAAGCTTTCTCTGTGTGTGTGTGTGTATGTGTACACACACTGTTTAGGTTGGAGCTCTCTTTTTAGAGGATATTAAAAACAATCTGCTGCTTAACACCTCCTGAAAATTTTGGGCTGAGCTCAACAAAACCAGCAAGCTCTTGTAAAATTTTAATAAACAACTCAAAAATCTGCTATCTGGCACACATCCCACTCTGAAAAGATTTCTATTCTCAAGCATTTATAACATTTCTTAAATTTAAAAAAAAAAGGAATAGAGTAAGATGGAAAAGGAAACATGCTTAGAAATGTGTGCCACTCATTTTCATATCTCTGCAAGGGTGTCAGCAGAAACTTAGACCTAAGATGTCTGAAGAAAACTCCTGTGGCTTATTTCCAAATGACAGTAAAGATCCACTGTCTTTATATAAGATTTCAGTGATCCTAATAACCTAAGCTTCTAAAATTCTGTGAGATTGAATGAAAAGATGAGTAAGACACAGAATTTTATTCATTCCACATTAATTTGCGTGCGAACATCGTGTATTTGACAGAAAGCACAACAGAAAGCTAAATTCCAAACATGGCAGATCCTTTGGAAAACCTTTGCTCCTTGCTCTTGCTGGTTGAGAGCAGGGACCGTGTCTCCCCTCCTCAGATGGCATATGTACACTTTTTTCTCCTTTTGTCTCTCCTATCCAGTGATATCACAATTTTGAAGAAATGTGAAGAGTTTATAACAAAAAAAATTTTAGATTCTTGTCCTCCAGCAAAACACAAGCGTGCCTTACTGAAATGTGCTCTGTGCACACAGATAGCAATGACACTGCCCTCCAAAGGAGACCATGCTCATACTCTGCCAGGCATTGTTTAAGCATTTTGCATTTTGCAAATACTAACTCCTTTATTTCCCACAACAGCCTGTGGAAGAGGCACATTTTTCGTAGAGAACTGAGGTGCAAGATAAATAATTTGTGTGCAGTTACACAGCCATGGGAAGGTTTGAATGGGAGCCTCTGCCCCAATACACTCTACTATTCCAGGAAATATGCCTACTAAAAGATGTCATGTCTTTTTGTATAAACATAGTTTTTCACTGTACAAATGCTTAATATGACATTTTCTCAGAATAGCTGTACCATGTGTTATATACTGTGATGGAAGCTGATCTGATCTGTCACCATTCTTGGAATAAATTCTTGCCCATGAGTATTCATTCCTTGAATTTCATCCATTTTTTAAATTCTTTTTATCATTTAGGAAAATGACCCAAATTATATGATCCTTTAGAAAGTGGCTGCTATGTGAATGATAGAAATAAAATAATTAGATGTAAGCTATTTCTGTGCAACACCTGTAAGTTACCAAATATTTTTTAAAAATTTTTTTGACAGGCAGAGTGGACAGTGAGAGAGAGAGACAGAGAGAAAGGTCTTCCTTTTGCCGTTGGTTCACCCTCCAATGGCCGCCGCGGCTGGCGCGCAGCGGCTGGCACACCGCGCTCATCCGATGGCAGGTGCCAGGTGCTTTTCCTGGTCTCCCATGGGGTGCAGGGCCCAAGCACTTGGGCCATCCTCCACTGCACTCCTGGGCCACAGCAGAGAGCTGGCCTGTAAGAGGGGCAACTGGGACAGAATCCGGCGCCCTGACGGGGACTAGAACCCGGGGTGGCGGTGCTGCAGGCGGAGGATTAGCCTAGTGAGCCATGGCACCGGCCAAAACATAAAATTCTTAAAAATTTAAAATATTTGGTAGGCCGGCGCCGTGGGGGTGTGAACTAACGGCAAAGGAAGACCTTTCTCTCTGTCTCTCTCTCACTATCCACTCTATCAAAAAAAAAAAAAAGAATTTTATGTTTTTATTTAATTCAAAGGTAAAATGTCAGAGAGAGTGAGCGAAAGAGACAGTGATTTTTCATCTGCTAGTTTATTCCCCAAATGCCTGCAACAGCCAGGACTGGAACTCAGTCTTCATCTCCCAGATGGTGACAGGGGCCCAGATACTTGGGCTGTCACCTGCTGCCTCCTAGGCGATTTATTAGTAGCATGTCTAGGGCATGGCACAGTGTGTTAAGCTGTTACTTGTGATACCAGCATCCCATATAGGTGCCTGTTCAAATCCCAGCTGGTCCATTTACCATCCAATTCTTTGCTAATGTGCTGGAGAAGGCAGCAGAAAAATGGCCCAAGAAATTGGTACTTGCTTCTATATTTGTGACTTGGTTGGAGTTCTTGGCTCCTGGCTTCAGCCTGGTCCAGCCCCTGATGTTGTAGCCATTTGGGGTGTAGGGTGTGAATCAATGGATGAAAGATCCTGAGATCTCTCTCTCGATCTCTCTCTCTCTCTCTTTCTTTCTTTCTTTCTTTCTTCATCTCTTCCCCCCTCTTTTTCTTTCACTGTGCCTTAAATAAATATTTTAAAAAAAGAGGGAGCCTTTGCCATGGCTCACTTGCTTAATCCTCTGCCTGCAGCACCAGCATCCCATATGGGTGCCAGTTCTAGTCCTGGCATCCCATATGGGTGCCAGTTCTAGTCCCGGTTGCTCCTCTGCTAGTCCAGCTCTCTGCTGTGGCACGGGATGGCAGTGGAGGATGGCCCAAGTGCTTGGGCCCCTGCACCCTCATGGGAGACCTGGAAGAAGCACCTGGCTCCTGGCTTTGGATCGGCACAGCACTGGCCGTAGTGGCCATTTGGGGAGTGAACCAATGGAAGGAAGACCTTTCTCTCTCTCTCCCTCTCTCTCTCTCTAACTCTGTCAAGTAAATTAAAAAAATAAAAAATAAAATCCTTCCTCTGGATTTCAAAAAAAAACTTTGCACCAAAATAAATTTATTTTTATAAAAGAAAAAAGATTTTTAAAAGAGAGAGAAAACGCTAGAAGCTGAAATTGAAAGTATAGCTGTGACTCTAATCCAGGCATTTTGTTATGGGATGTGGGTATCCCAAGTGGCATCTTAACTGCTGCACCAAAGCCCACCCCCCAAATATTTTAAAATGCATATAGTTTGACTCTTAGTTTTATCTCCTACACTTCCTGCAAAGAAGTGTGTATGAGGGACTTCAAAAAGTTCATGGAAATTTGAAATGAAAGATAAGATTGTTTTGGTGAAAACAAATTTAAATCCATGGATAGTATTTTTTTTTCCATAATAGGCATTTTTTAGGAACTTTTTGAAGACACTTCATATGTATGGATTTCAAAAAATTTTTGTCCCAATATAAACTTACATTTTAATTCCATTTTCCGCAAGCTTTTTAGAAGCTTGTATTTTGTCCTTGTATCACAGGATAGCCCTTGCCTATTGTTCACACTTTTTTTTTTTGTCAGAGATTGTGTTTGATGGCAGGGACATTCATAGCTACACCAGCAGGGAATAGGTGTTGAATTGCCACCTAGCCTCCCAGAGAGTCCAGACTATTTAATATCCTCACATTTGGAGTGATTTTTAACAGCTCTCTACAGGCAGCTGTTCCCACCTAATGTGTTTCCCCTATGGCTTCAGCAAAGTTTTAGAAATAAAAGAAATGGAGGCAATAAAGCATTTATCCAAGATGTGGAACACTGAAATAATTGAATGCAGCCACAGGGAAAAGGAAGTAAATGCTCCTGAGAGTATGGAAGATGACAATCTTTTGATAGAAGTCTGGAGCGTTCCAGTCTTTGTTGTATTTTAGTGGACAACAGATGGACACCCAGGGAGCTTTCTCCGACCCGGGACCTGCTTGCCACATTAAGTTTCCTGATAGATCTTTTGCCTCCACACCCAGGCATCTCACACTGTGACTGTGCATCTACTGCTGTTACCCTTTTGCCCATGTAGATTCTCCTGCTATGAGCTAGGAGCAGAACTCCTCTGCTGGCCTGCTGTGCTTTCTGACATACCCAGTGTCCTGACTAAAGAAGTCTTCAGTCTGTTATTAATTGCATATATGTGCTAATGGTTATTGTAGATGTTCTTACTCTACCAAGATACAACTAATTAAGAAAGTCCAGTCTTTATAAATTCCCTCATCTTCTCCATTTTCTGCAAGAGATGTTGGAGTACTGTGGAAGAAGTAAGCCCAACCTAGGTAGTGGTAGACAAGGGTTCTAGTCCTAGTCCTGACACTAACTTCCTTTATGAAGTCATAAAGGAAGGATTTTATTTATCTGTGCTCCAGTTTGCTCAGCTGTGAAAGAGAAGAATTCAGGTTATGTAATATCCATAATTCAGCCCAGATATAAAACTGTATTATTCTCTGTAGACATGTTTAAATAGCTCTAAATTAGAAGTTGAAATATTTTCTACAGTTGATTACTGAAGTACTAATGCTGTAAATTTCAGCCTGAGATATAAATGTTTTGCTTTTTAAGCTCCATCCAAACATTGGATACCACCATTGGTACCACCATTGGATACCAAAGAGTGAGACCATTTTACTAAGAAGGCCTTCAGGTTCTTCCTGCCAGGCCAACTTCCTGATAATATTTAGTTCTTTAGAAAAAAAGTTTATAAATTAATCTTAGAAGACTCTGTTCATTAATTAAAGGCATGGTTTTTAAGTGTGCAACATGAAATTATAAGATACATACACAGTAAAGTAAAATAGTTAACTGTAGTGGCACAAATTAACATATGCATCATTTCACATAGTGACCTATTTCACACCGCAAGAGCAGTTATAATCTACTCATTCAGCAAGAACCCTGAATACAATTACTGGTATTAACTGCAGTCCTCATGGTGTACATTACATCTTTTGGTTTGCTCATCCTTCATGCTATTTTGCATCCTTTGACCTGTATCTTCTCATTTGTTTCTCACTACTTCAACCTTGGTAACCCCTTTTATATTCACTCTTTTTCTGTATTTGACCTTAACAATGATTGCTTTCCATTCTGCCTCATATATGACACTTTTCCAGAAATTTCTTGTGATAATTTGGATAATACCTGCCCTAGACATACATACATATTTGTATATATACATATATATACAGTACATATACATATACACATATGTATGCATATATGTGTATATACATATATCTATACACCCATGTATATACAGTGCATATATAGCATTAAAATTATATATGTGTGTGTATATATGTATATATGTATGCACATGTTCTATATTTGGACTTCTTACAAGTTCAAATTAAAGCTACCTATAAGTCACACCATGATGTATAATTCCTTTTTAAAATCAGCTATTAAACTGAAATTAGCTTTATATTTAATGAACTCTAATTTGCATTCTTTATAAAGTTTAAGGATGAGATGAACCTACATCTTAATTTTTTAAGCTAGTACTTTACTAGACAGTTAATACTGAAATACTCTCCACTGTTTTACTATAGTCTAATCGACATGATTATTTTTACATGGCTAGAGAGGAATTTTCAAAGTTATTTATATATTTAAAGGCTCCCTCAATGATTGATTTGTGGGCAGGTAATTTTACTGGCAGAAATTAATTTGCTCATGTTTTTGGGTATCTTGTGTGAATTCTAATTGACATTATCTTAAGTCCATCGCCTGTGTTCATTTTCTCATTTGATGTGCTTTGCTCCCTTTTCCTAATAGCAATTACTTGGTGAGCTGTCAGAGGTAACCCACGTTCATTCTCATGGCACTTTTTTTTAATATAGTTTTTTGGACTCAGTCTCTAGACTTAACACCTTCCAAATGTTCCAGCTGTGCTAAGTTTTCACTGAAGAGTTCCAAAGAGACCAAACTCAGAGGGAAAATGTGCATTTCAGAGTAGGTTAAATTTTTCAGAATAGTTCAATTTTCATGGCTTTGTGGGCTTACTTGCATAATTTCCCCTCTCCAGCAGTGTCTTCCATGAATCAAGAGTTCTCTCAGTAGCTTTCATTAATCCTTGGAAATACCCACTCAGCTTTAGCTCTTAAAGTCAGTCAGTCCCATTTAGTTATCAATAGGCAAGTGTGTGTCCTATGAGTTCTACTAATCCTGACCTCCTTCAAAGAAACAATTTGTTGTTAACAGAACTTTATATTGATGGCAAATAACAGGCAAGACTTATGAAGTAACACACAATAAAAAATAGATACATGTTAAATTGACCAACTGCCCCATTTTGCCCTCAAATGAAGTATATATGGGACTTTCAGTGACAATTCCTGAGAAGAGCCCAGGTAAACTGGGAAGATTTGGTCAAAATTTCTTTTTATGGGTTTGAGCTTCAGTCTCTTTAGTTCAAAAGAACAATTTTAGGATACAGTCCTGTTCTTCAAGACTTTCTGCAAGTTGAAGATACGCAGGGTCATCACTTTTCTGCTGTTGACCAGAACCAGCCACAAGACAGAAATGGTCCAGAGTAAATGGGGGTAGGCTTTAGGTAAGAAGTTGTGGAGGCAATGGCAAGGGACACTGAAAAGTGACTTTGTTTCCTGCACAACAAGAATTGCAACCCAGGGTCCACAGAAGGCCATCTCGACCACCATTTCAGAATGGTTTATAATGAGTTGAAGAGGGCACTTCCCCTGTTCCTGTCAGAGCTGAAAGCATGAGGCAAGAGGAAAATATGCAAGTAAATATAATTTATAGTGTAAGTCATAAACAATTTTATATTGGTTTTCTTTAATCGAATAGGTTTACTTTAAACCTATTTTGTAAAAACCTAGTATTCCGTGAAGTCATCCTGATAAAAGTGCACTTGGCAGCAGTGGCAGACAAGTAAAACGAGGCACAGGACATTTGGTGAGCTTGTCTTCTGGCTTGAGTGTGACAGTAACACACAGTGTATTCGGTTTTCAGGGTGTTACTTGATGGAAAGCAAAACACTAGCTGTGCTTGTTTTATGAAAGCAGAAAATATGAATCATATCATGGAATGCAGAGTTGATGGCATTTCTGTGTTTATCCTTTTAAAACAATTTAAAGTCTGACACGCTTTGGAAACACCAGTGTGAGAATTCATTAACCCTTCATGAAATGACATGCAAGGGAACATTGCATAGACACCATCAGATGACTTTGGTGTGTGCTGGGAATTATGTTTTGGTGATGTTTGCTGTATTTTGATTGCTTTAAATATTTTTATTGGCCCAAATATAGGAAGATCGTCTTGTGAGTGTCATATGATAAAATACCTTCTAATATATTATTGGATGGATTAGGAGCATTTCTAGGATCTGAATGCTGAGGGGATTATCAGTCTGTGTTTCTGCCCCCACGTAACCTGTCAGACTCCACAACTTGCTCTGGGACTCTTCCCTGTCCCTCTCCTCTTCCCTCCTTGCTCTGTCCTCTGTGCCCTGGCCCTCCCCCAGCAGCACTACAAACAGCTCTTTCAGCTCCCTTCCATTCTTGCCCCATACCCTTCCTGCTGTCTCCACCCCACTGAAGGTGAGGGTGAGCAGTGGCTTCTAGAAAGAACAGAAGACCATGAGCGCTCCTTCTCATGCAGGTCTCCACAGGTAGTAATCATTTGCTGTGAAGACAACTGTGATGCAGGGTTTTTGAGTAATTTAATTAGAAAGTAAAATAGATGGGGTATGTATTTGTAGAAATTTGGGAGGACTCTTAAAATCAGTATTACCTTATATTTGGGCCAATTTGGAGCTGAAAAGTATTGTTCTAATCAAAGGACCATATTACCAAAAGGTCTTTTATTTTTTTGCATTTTATAGACTAATCCTAAAATTTAGGATAACTAAAATTGTGCCAGTGTAATATCTAAACTTTACTTCAGTTCTAAGTCATCACTCTGTATTTTGGTTATCCAAAGAAAATGTTCCTTTTGAGAATTTGGAGCCTCTTACACTCTAGTTGTCTATTAAAATTATTTTGTTTAGGTTTAAACTTTGAACTGCTGTATTTCAATAAGGAATATACATAAATGCCATTTTGTAATAGCTTAATAATCATGATTTTAAAATTATTGGAAAATACTGTGTATTTTATCACATGTACCTGTTTAATACAAATTCCCACGTGCTTTGTTTGTAGTATATTTTGGGAAATTTGGGCATAAACGTTTAAATGACATTCCATTACCCAGCTATCCTACAGAAATCCCATACCAACACAAATTTATTTTTATTTTTTTCGTTGATGTGACATCTGAAAGGGCTGTGCCTTGAAAAAATCAATAGCATTTCAAAATCATTTACTTTAAAGCATAGTCCCTTTTAAAACTGAGATAGAGCCACTCTGCTTAATGCATTACATGGAAATAGCATAATTAAACATCTTTGAAATAACATATTTTTAAATTAAGGAATATAGTAGTTATATGCAGACTTCCAGTACAATTTGAAATTAGAAATTATGATTAGTTGTATATTATAATGTAATCAGAAATATTTTGACCTATGCTGGTCTCGTGTGATTCCAAGTCTGAATTTAGTTTTCTCAGCATTTATAATTATATTTGATACTGATGTAGCCAGTAGGATGTGCATGTGTGTGTGTGCACACAAATAAATGGCAACCAACAATGTCCTATCAAAGTCTGATTTTTTTCTTAGTGTGTGTTTATTTTTTTTCTAAAATTTCAAGTTTATTTTTTGTCTTTTTCTAGAAACAAAGGATGGAGTATGGTCCAAGAGCATCAGATACTCCCTCTGCACCCTCACCTCCTCCTGCGCCAGCTCCTATTCCTGTTCCTCTTCCACCTTCTGCTCCTGCACCTGTTCCTGTGTCAAAGGTCCCAGCCAGCATAACCCGGCAGAACAGCAGCTCCAGCGAGAGTGGCAGCAGTATTGTTCGAGATGGCCAGAGACACAAACAACTTCCAGTGGACCGTAAGTTTCCACAGGAGGCTAGGAAGTTTCCTCTGCAAATAATAATTCTGGTAACATACGTTTGTTTTTATTGATTCTACTGGTAGTAGATATAAATCATAGGCATTATACTTGCATAACATTTCATAGATTAAAGAGATTTTCACTTTATTTCCATCATCCTCTAAGTTATTCTGAGAGGGAAGAAATCCTGTCTCCCACGTGGGGGGCCCAAGGACTTGGGCCATCTTCCACTGCTTTCCAAGGCTATAGCAGAGAGCTGGATTGGAAGTGGAGCAGCCGGGTCTTGAACTGGCACCCATATGGATGCCGGCACTGCAGGAGGCGGCCTCCTAAGATAATTTTTAACTTGTTTTACGTTGTATTATGGAATGTCTATTAAGTATAACCTCCAATTTATGTTTTAAAGTATTGTAGCCGGCGCCGCAGCTCACTAGGCTAATCCTCCGCCTTGCGGCGCCGGCATACCGGGTTCTAGTCCCGGTCGGGGCACCGGATTCTGTCCCAGGTGCCCCTCTTCCAGGCCAGCTCTCTGCTGTGGCCCGGGAGTGCAGTGGAGGATGGCCCAAGTGCTTGGGCCCTGCACCCTATGGGAGACCAGGATAAGCACCTGGCTCCTGCCATCAGATGAGCGCGGCGCGCTGGCCACGGCAGCCATTGGAGAGTGAACCAACGGCAAAGGAAGACCTTTCTCTCTATCTCTCTCTGTCTCACTGTCCACTCTGCCTGTCAAAAAAAAAAAAGTATTGTAAAATTACTTTGCTGTATGTATTAGAATTTTTATTTATTTTCATATTTATTTGAAATGCAAAGAGACAGAGAGATAGAGATCAACACACAGCAAAGATTCACTACCCAAATGCTTGCATCTCCCACAAAAGTAGCAGGGACTCAAGTCCTTGAACCATCATCTGCTGCCTCTCATGGTACACATTAATGAGAAGCTAGAATTAGAAGCAGAGCTGGGACTCAAACCCAGGCACTCTGATGTGGGATGCTATTTTTTTTTTAATTATTTGTTTGAAAGGCAGAGTGAAAGAGAAAGAGAAGAAAAGACAGAGAGGGAGATATTCCATCCACTGTTTATACTCCCCAAGTGCCCACAACAACAGGGGCTGGGCCAGGCAGAGGCCAGGAGCCAGGAACTACATTTGGGTCTCACATGTGGGTGGAAGGAAGCCACGTATTTGGGCTTTCATCTGTCACCTTCCAGGCACCTTAGGAGGAAACTGGATCAGAAGCGAAACAGGGCTTGACCCCTGTGCACTCCAATTTGGGATCTTGGCATCCCAAGCGTTGATGTAACCTGCTGTGCCACAACACCTGTCCCTATCTCTATTTGATATATGAAAACACTTTGAAAACTAGAGCCAGGAAGGTTTTTCAAATTTCCTTAATATGGCAGAAATATAAGAAGGGTATATGCGTGTGTGTTTAATGGATATCCTGTCATTCTGTCACTGTGTGTGTCTCCTAGGGTTCTGTATTCTTTCAATATTTAAATGAATTTTTATTATATATGATCATTCCATTTCCATTTCTTTCAGTGCTATCTATATTGTTGGAAAAGGAATGAACCCACATTAGTCTTCAGACCAAATCTGATTTCTGACTTCCAGATACATATGTTGTACAATTAACCTTAAATTTGAGATTAGATGTCCAAGATTCATGTTCAAAACTAATTTTTAAAAATTATTTGTTTGAGGCCGGCACTGCAGCTCAATAAGCTAATCCTCCGCCTTGTGGCGCCGGCACACCGGGTTCTAGTCCCGGTCGGGGCACCGGATTCTGTCCCGGTTGCCCCCTTCCAGTCCAGCTCTCTGCTGTGGCCCGGGAGTGCAGTGGAGGATGGCCCAAGTGCTTGGGCCCTGCACCCTGTGGGAGACCAGGAGAAGCACCTGGCTCCTGACTTCGGATCAGCACCGTGCGCCGGCTGCAGTGCGCCGGCTGCGGCGGCCAGTGGAGAGTGAACCAATGGCAAAGGAAGACCTTTCTCTCTGTCTCTCTCTCTCTCACTGTCCACTCTGCCTGTCAAAAAAATTTTAAAAATTAAAAAAAAATTATTTGTTTGAGAGACAAACAGCTGAGAATGGGCCATCCCGAAGCCAGGGACTAAGAGCTCAATTCTAGTCTCCTACGAGTGACAGGAACACACATACTTCATCACTGCTTCTAAGCAGGGTCTGTATTAGAAGGAAACTGGAGTCAGGATCTGGAGCTGAGAACCATGTCTGTGTACTCTGATGTGGGATTTGGGTATGTTAACCACCAGGTTAAATGCCTGCTCCCCAAAACTAAATTATTGAATCTTTCACTCCCATTTTCATCCTACTATTTTTCTTAGCTTAGTAGATTATAGTTACATCTCTCCAGTTGTAGTCATTCTTGATAAATTAAAAAGTTTAAAAAAAAAAACAAAGGTACTTGTATAACTGTTACTATTCAGCTGGTCTGGAAATTCTAGTTCAATACAATAAGCCTAAGCCTGGGTATATACATTAATTTCTCCCCCAATATGCACCTGATTAAAGTAACTTTTGTATCCATACCTTGACTTTGTCATAAAACAAAAAATGAAGTCTTAGAAAAGCAGTTGACTTTTGTGTGGCCAAAACAGCTGTGTGTGTGTGTGGGCGCGCGTGCCTAACTATAGGATACAAACAATTTTATTTTCTAAAGAGTCACTTATTTGCTAGAAAGGCAGAGTTACAGAGAGGCAGAGGCAGAGAGAGAGAGAAAGAGAGAGAGAGGTCTTCCATCCACTGGTTCACTCTACAGATGGAAACAGTGGCCGGAGCTGTGCCCATCCGAAGCCAGGAGCCAAGAGCTTCTTCCTGGTCTCCCATGTGGGTGCAGGGGCCCAAGGACCTGGGCCATCTTCTGCTTTCCCAGGCTATAGCAGAGAACTGGATCGGAACTGGAGCAGCTGGGTCTCGAACCAGTGCCCATATGGGATGCCAGCACTGCACGCAGTGGCTTTACCCACAGTGTCATAGAACCAGACCCCAAACAAATTTTTTAATGTGTGTTTTTTATAAATATGCTTTTTTTCCAAAGACACAAAAGACATAGTTTTAAGATGAGAAAGTTCTATAAATATTTTTATTTATTTCCCTAAGGAAAATTGTACTTAGTAATGACCATTCCTTTCGTCTTTCTTCCCACGAGTTTCTGCCATCCCCCTTCCTTCGACGTGTCAGCACGATGATCCCTGACACTGTGCTGCCCCTGCTGCAGGCCTGGGAGCAGAGGTCATGGGCATCTGGTCCTCATTTGGAACAGTGTGTGGGTTGGGACAGTGTGTTCTTTGTCCCATTCTGAGAAACCAAGAATAACCAAATGGGAAAGTCATAGCTTGAACACTTATAAAAAGATAGAGGACTCTCCTGATAATTGTGACTCATCATTTGCAAGTCTGTTTTTCTTAGGCAAAGGGCTCATTGGTATATAAGAACAGTAGCATCTCTCCAAAAATTAACATATATATTTGTTTTCTTAAAATAATAAAACCAGTTACTTAATATAAAGTTCCTTCTTAGGCTATCTCAAAAGTATAGTTTTGCATTCAATAGATTTTTTTAATTAAAAAGATTTTTTCATAGCTGCTTCTGCAACATGTTTTTGGGGAACAGTTTTTTTTCTAATAACCATTATGGTTTCTCATCAGGCGTAGTACCAGATAGGCATGTTTAAGTGTATATTTATTGATAGCCAGATCACTCTCAAAAATAAACCTATTCATGCTACCTATTCTCTCCTTACTACCTAAACTTAATCTAAAAATAAAATGGAAGGAACTAGAAAGTGAGTACTGATCGAAATATTATCAAATAACCATGAACACGGTAGGGAGGGAGAGGATGCTGTTTCTGAAATGCAGCAGGTGTCAAGAGTGACACATCTGCTGCTAACAGGGAAACCTATTCAAAACAGTACTTGCTGCCTGGAGCCCTCTGTCATGCCAGTCATTCCAATCCCTTTATTTCAGGATCCAAACCTCCTCTTATCACTTTTGAAGATAACAAGTTGCTTTGCATTTCTCCGGTTTCCTTTGAAATGCTAGTCTTTTGATTGGAACCTAATCTGTTGTAATCAGAAGTGCTATTTTAGAAAAGTGTAAAGTTAGTCTGATTTGCTGTTGTGTGCTAGAACATTGAAAGTAGACACCAAAAGCCAGGAGCACTTTGGAAAGAGGTTTGTACTCCAGAAAAGATTGTGCTGAGGACTAGTAATGCCCACTGTTGTGGCTTAGTCAGTGGGTGAGAAAATAAATCATTTATGCTGATGCTTTTTCTTGTTTACTCCTCTGAGATGTACTTATGTGCTGTATGGTGCCATCATGTCATAATTTTTTAATGTAGTTTTTAAAAATAATGTAGTGATTCGTTAACTAATGAAACGCATGTAATGTATTACTTAAAAGTAACGGTCTGTGGTGGTCTCCCATTTTCCTCTTAATTTCTTCCAAAGGTTGCCTAAATATATGAGGCATTTAAAAAAATTAGAAAGAACAGTGATTATTTCACACTTTCAGTTACTTCCGAAGGCCACTGAAGGCTTGTAAAACACTTTACTAAAATAAAAAAAGGAAAGAAAAAAATCATAGAACAGTGTCACAGAAAGCTCCCTTAAGTGGCCTGGTCATGCTTGCTGTAAGTTCGTTGGTTTAATAAATCAGTCCTTCTTTCCTAATTCTTAAAAGTTACGTGCCAAATAATTTAACATACCTACATATTCACACATTTTTAAATTTATTTATTTGTGGGGAAGGCACAATAGATCTTCAACATGCTGGTTCCCTCCCCAAATGGGCACAACAACCAGAGCAAGGCCCCCAGAAGCTGCAAACTGAGAACGCATTCCTTGTGCCATGTGGGTGGCAGAAACCCAGCTACTTGAGCCATGATCTGCTGCCTCCCAGAAGCTGCAGTGATAGGAAGCTGGAATCATGAGCAAAGTCAGGACTTGAATTCAAGCACTGTGATATGGGATGCAGGCATCCCAAATGTTATCTTAACATCTGCACCAAACACCTGTCAATATACACACAAATGTATTATTCTCCCATACTTTGACTTCTTTTCCATTTTTCTAATTACTGTATGTTCATATATACAGTTTTCCCATCAGCATAAAATGAGAAGGCTGGTGAGCAAGTTCATCAAGGATGATATTGGTGACTTTGAGATACAGCCTTAAGCTGAAAGTCAAATGATACAGTGCCAGCTGGATTCTAATCATTAACAATGTGACTTGGGCAGCTTATTTTTCTTTGGCCTCCATTTTGTTATCTGATTATTTAAGGGGTTGGCTTGTGATGATGTTGATATTGGAGGTCTCTCTCACTGAAAAGTCAGAAGATTGCATTCTTGTATTTAAGTAGCATTAATTGAATGACTATGCTGTTTTAGGTCCCAAGGACATAGAAGCAAACCAAACAGGAAATCTCTTTTTATTTTTAGGCTTATATTTTAATGGAAAGATATATAAAATCAGGCAACTGGGTTGACAGAGAATTTTAGGAGGTGGGAAGAGGTTTGGAGACTGATAAAGATGTGGGAACAGAGTGCTGTTGGGGAGAGAGTTGTGGTTTTATATAGGTCAAAGGAAACCTAGAGGAGGGGAGGACTGAGCCATGTGGGTGTGTGGGGGAAGCAGTCCAGGTAAAGGGGACTATAACATCCCTTAAATATGGGCAGCACCATGGAACCACTGTCAGCAGGAGTAGAGGGTCCAGGAACTGGGGAGGCGGAAGTCACAAAGACCTCATATGAGGAGGAATCTGGATCATGTGGGAATGTTTTGAGTACAAGAGTTGCAATGTCTGACTTTCTGTAATGTTGATGAATAGAGAGGGATGTGTGTGTGGGTGGGGGTTGTAGGAGTGGGATCAGACAGACCTGTTAATAGGCTGGTGACTCAGATCAAGCTGGAGAGGAAAAAAAAAAAAGTGGGGCTGGCGCCATGGCTCACTTGGTTGGTTCTCCACCTGCGGTGCTGGCATCCCATATGGGCCCCCGGTTCTTCTAGTCCTGGTTGCTCCTCTTCCAGTCTAGCTCTCTGTTGTGGCCCGGGGAAGGCAGTAGAGGATGGCCCAAGTGCTTGGGCACCTGCACCCGCATCGGAGTCCCAGAAGAAGTACCTGGCTCCTGGCTTCGGATCGGCATAGCTCCAGCCGTAGCAGCCATTTGAGGGGTGAACCAATGGAAGGAAGACCTTTCTCTCTGTCTCTCTCTCTCACTGTCTCATTCTAAATAAATTTTTTAAAAAATCTACTTTAAGAAAAAAGTGAAGTACTTGGATTTGGATACATTTTGATAGTAGAGCAAAAAATTGGCTGATGGATCACATGTGGTAGGGCAAAGGGGATTCAAATGTAGCTCCATGGTATTCTTTTAAAGATTTATTTTATTTGAAAGGCAGAATGACAAAGTAGTAAAGACACACAGAGATAATGTATCCCTGATTCTGTCTCCAAATGCACACAGCAGCCAGGCCAAAGCCAAGAGCCAAAAACCTCCATCCAGGTCTCCCACATGGGTGTCAGGGCCCAGGCTCATTAGCAGCAAGTCAGATCGGAATGACAACTAGTTCTCAAACCAGTCCCAAGCGTTGGATTAATTTGCTCACTGTGCCACAACTGCCCCAGTTTCATGGATTTTTGCTAGAGGAACTGGAGGGATAGATTGCAGTTAGCTGAATTGGGAAGTATAAAAGTTTCATAAAAGTAAGCTTTGGGAAGATCAGGTATTCAGGCTTAGACATGTTGTATTTGAAATTTGTTAGAGATATTTAATAGATACTCAGATGACTATCTCAAGTAGACAGCATAAATGAATGTAGAGTTCTGAGTAATAGCCAGGACTGGAGAAATAATTGGCCCTGAGCATAGTCACAATGGTCATTTGTGGAATGAGTGTAGGCAGAAAAGATGCCCAAGGATTGCGCCCTGGAGCAATTCAACATGACTTAGTTGGAGAGATAATAAGATCCAGACAGTAATACTGAAAAGGAGTGGACAGTGAGACAGGAGTCATATGAGAGGGTGGTGCTCTGGAGATCATAAGTGTTTCGAGGAGGAGTCACCTGCTGTAAGTATCACTGACAGGTTTAATGAGATAATGGCTGGGAAGGAATTGACCACTAGAGTTTGGAAAGATAGAGTCGGGGAGGTGGGGGCAAAACCAATGAATTAAATTGCCATGAATTTAAGAGAAAATAAGAGAATGAGGATTGCAGTCAACTTCTATGTTTTCATTGACTTTCACTCAAGAGAGAACAGAGAAATGTACAGTAACTGGGAGGGGATATGGTAAGAAAGTACTTTTTAAAAGGGGGAGAAATCAGAAAATAACAGGTTTGAATGCTGATCAAATGACCAAGTAAAGGGAGACAATTGATAACAGGATAAGTAGGGGAGAAATTTCCTTAAAGTGTTGGAATAGATGGAAAACTTGGTATCTAATATATACATAGGATTGTGTTTGGGAGCATGGAAACAGTTCATCTACAATGTAATGGGAAGGAGGGGAGAGTATACAGGGGAAGTGCTGGTAGCAAGCAGAAAACCTCTAGGGAAACTTGCAGAAGCTCTTTTCTAACTTCTTTTATTATTATTATTTATTATTATTATTATTATTCAGAAATCAACAAGTGAGGTCATTAGTTCAGGGGTTAAGATTGGGGGATAAGATTGGAAAGCTAAGACACTCTGAAAAACAAAAAAAAAAAAAAAAAAAAAGAAGACCTAAATGAAAGATCTCTGCGAGTGAGATCCCAGTGGAAAGAACGGGGCCATCAAAGAAGGAGGTACCTTTCTCTGAAGGGAGGAGAGAACTTCCACTTTGACTATGACCCTGTCGGAATAAGATCGAAGTCCACGAACCCTAAAGGCTTCCATAGCCTCGGCAACTCATGACCAGAGCCTAGGGAGATTACTGACGCCATAAACAAGAGTGTCAAATTGTTAAATCAACATCAGGAGTCACTGTGTACTTACGTCTCATGAGGGATCTGTCCTTAATGTGTTATCCAATGTGAAATAATGCTATTACTAGTACTGAAACAGTATTTTTACACTTTGTGTTTCTGAGTGGGTGCAAACTGATGAAATCTTTACATAGTATATATTGAATCGATCTTCTTTATATAAAGATAATTGTAAATGATTAAAAAATCTTGGTGTTAAACTGGAAATTGCATAGACAATTAATTTTTAAAAAAAAAAATCATGTAGGATCTCTGTCCTTAATGTGCTGTACATTGTGAATTAATACTGTAACTAGTACTCCAACAGTATTATCATTTTGTGTCTCTATGCGAGGGCAAACCGTTGAAATCTTTACGTAATATGTACTAAATTGATCTTCTGTGTATAAAGAGAATTGAAAATGAATCTTGATGTGAACAGAAGGGGAGAGGGAGCAGGAAAGGGGAAGGTAGGGGGAGGGAGAGAAGTTGTGGGGAGGGGAGCCATTGTAATCCATAAGCTGTTCTTTGGAAATTTATATTCTTTAAATAAAAGCTTTATATTAAAAAAAAAAAAGATTGGGGGATAAGGTGAGAAGTTTGCATAAAAAATAGAAAATATTAAATACTTGACCAAGGCAGTTGACATTCATGTGGTGCAGGGCAGAGTTCCTCTGCCTGGGCTTTCTTGACATTTGAGTTTGGATTATTCTCTGCTGTAGGAGGCCGAGAACTGCCTGTGCATTGTGGATTGTTGTGTGCGTCCCAGGCCTGCACATACTGCATGACAACAGCAGCCTTCCCCCTTGTCATCTTTTAGTTGTGACAACCAAAAGCATCTCCAGTCATTGCCAGATGTCTCTTGGGATCAAAATTGTCCCTAGTTGAGGACCACTTGAACAGAAAATGTACCATGATTATCCTGGAACATTAACAACCTAGTTGAGGTTCAAAATCATGAATTTCACATGAGAGCATCCAGTCAAGGTTATTGTATTCTATTCAGCAGTGCAGTGCAGGCACAGAAGCAGCTAAGTTCTTCTTAAGGGTTGGGTTAAATGAGTTGCCAAATGAGTACATGAAGAGAGAAAAGAGTGAACGAGTTATTTTAATCATTGATCATAGAATTCATATTGGTGTGGATAAAAGCAAAGATGGATGGTAGAAATATATTATAAATCCTGTTTGGGGGAAAAGGATTATTGGGATTGAGATTTCGTAGAGAGGGAATGTAATGATAAGGATTTCAAAAAAATGCCATACTCTCTGTTGGTGTCTAGGAAGGAAATCTCAGATGGAGGAAGTGCAGGATGAGCTCATCCACAGGCTGACCATTGGTCGGAGTGCTGCTCAGAAGAAGTTCCACGTGCCACGGCAGAACGTGCCAGTTGTCAACATCACCTATGACTCCACACCCGAGGATGTGAAGACATGGCTACAGTCCAAGGGATTCAACCCTGTGTAAGCCTTCCTTTGCAATTTTATGTGTAAAACATAAATTGTTTTCAATTTGGTCACTTATATGTTACAAACCACTCTTAAAAAATCTTAGAGGGCCGGCGCCATGGCTCAACAGGCTAATCCTCCGCCTTGCGGCGCCGGCACACCGGGTTCTAGTCCCGGTCGGGGCGCCGGATTCTGTCCCGGTTGCCCCTCTTCCAGGCCAGCTCTCTGCTGTGGCCCGGGAGTGCAGTGGAAGATGGCCCAAGTGCTTGGGCCCTGCACCCCATGGGAGACCAGGATAAGCACCTAGCACCTGGCTCCTGCCATCGGATGAGCGCGGTGTGCCGGATGAGCGCGGTGTGCCGGCCGCAGCGCGCCGTCCACGGCAGCCATTGGAGGGTGAACCAACGGCAAAGGAAGACCTTTCTCTCTGTCTCTCTCTCTCACTGTCCACTCTGCCTGTCAAAAATAAAATAAATAAATAAATAAATAAAATAAAATAATAAAAAAATAAAATAAAATAATAAAAAATCTTAGAGTCCAGACTGCATTCTTTGTTCCACGTTCAGGATACAACTATGGCTATTCGTAGCAAAAAAAAAAAAGGAAGAACCAGAAATAAGTGTCATTTGATGCCACCCGTTTTCTAGTTGGTAGTATCTATTCATCCTTAGTTCCTTCAGCAGGTTGTCAGTATTATGGTTTTAGTTGGTTTCCCCAGACTATGTAGGACATAAGGCATAAGCTTTTTTCCTGCTGCAGGAAAATAGCAAATAGAAGATTTTACCTATCTTCAGTTATCTTTTTAAAAATTGTATTTGAGGGGCCTGTGTAGTGGAACAGCTGATGCCCACAGTGTTGGCATCCCATTTGAGTACCAATTCGAGTCTTAGCTGCTCCACTTCTAACCCTGCTCCCTGCTAATGCACCTGGGATAGCAGCAGAAGATGGCCCAAGAACTTGGGTCCCTGCACCAACATGGGAGACCCAGATGGAGTTCTAGGCTCCTTGCTTCAGCTTGGCCCAGGCCTGGTCATTGTGGCCATTTGGAGAGTCAAATCAGATAACATTTCTGTCTTTCTCTTTGTCTCTCTCTTTCTCTCTCCATGTCTTCTTTTCTCTCCTCCCTCCCTCCCTCCTTATCTCTCACTGTACGTAACTACCTTTCAAGTAAATGAGCCTTCTAAAAATTATATTTGAGAGGCAGAAAAATGGAGAGAAGGTGAGATAGCTCTCATTGACTAGTGCACACTTTAAATGCCTGAAATGGCCTCCCAAGAGCCAAGAATTAGATCCAGATCTCCCACATGGGTGGTAGGAACCCAACCACTTGGGCTAAACATAACTGCTGCCTCCCAGGATTGGCATTAGCAGGAAGGCAGAATCAGGAGCTAAAGTCTAAATTGGACCCAGGCATTCAGAGGTAGGATGTGAGCGTCTCAGCCACCATCTTAACCACAAGGTCAAATGCCCATTCCCAATTATAAGCTTAATAAAGCTTTTCCTTTAGCAAACTCACAATAAAGCTTCTGTTTATCTGTAATCTAAAAGTCTATGAATATCTTATGTATATTTATTACAATGAACTACTTGGATAATGCATATTCAGTGGACCTTAACATACTGTAAACTCGCTAGCATGATCGAAAAATGAAGTATAATGGTTAGGCAGTTGCCAGGTTACTAAAACGTTGCCTATTCCTTCCATCTAAGAAACACCAGATTTCAAGGAAATAATATAAATAGTAATGGTACTAAACAGAATTGTTCCTTTTTGATGCTTCCTAGTCAGTCACCAGCAGAGTCCCTGTCATGGCCCTGAGTAAGCATGTGGTGCTACTCAGACTTCAGTGTACTGAGCGCTTGGGAAGGCGGGGTTACTGGTGGAAACAGAAGTTTTCTCGAGAAAGTATTTTTAATGTTGTTCATTTCTTTGTTTTTTTCAGGACTGTCAATAGTCTTGGAGTATTAAATGGTGCGCAACTTTTCTCTCTCAATAAAGATGAGCTGAGGACAGTCTGTCCTGAAGGGGCCAGAGTCTTTAGCCAAATCACTGTACAAAAAGCTGCATTAGAGGTATGACTTGTCAACCCAGCAGGATGGTGTTTAGCATTAGTGTGGACTGTAAATTGAAAGTTCTAGAAATAACTGTTCCTGTCCATATTGGCCAGTTTCCCTTTCTTTCAAAGCTGTATTAAATCTGACACAGCTTTTGTAAGTTCATCACTGGACCATCAGTGACCATTTGCAGGGAGATGAATTTATAAGTGCTCACTTAACACAAATTTGAGCATATACTTTTGGACATTTAGTGAAGAGAAATGTCCTCATTTTATGTGCATTAACTACTTCTATAGGAATTTCAATTTTGACATAATAATAGTAATTCACTTCTGAGTGAGTAAAGCTTGTAAGAGTCTGGAAGACTGTTCTTAATATTTTATTGGTAGATTCTAATAGGGTATAGCTTATGAAGTCTTTTTTTTACTATTTTACTTCTTATTTATATAAAGGGAACAAATTTCATATATTTCATGTATTTCATATATACAGTTTTAAGAGCATGATAATACTTTTTACCCTACCCTCCTTCCATCCCTCCCTTCCCCACTCACTCCCAACCTCCTTTTCTTAGTTTTCTTTTAATATTTACAAAGACATATTTTCAATTTACTTCATAATCATAAGCTTAACCCTCCACTTAAAGAATTCAACAAATAGTAAGTAGAAAAACCACTGTTTCCTAAGAGTGTAGACAAAAGCTACAAACTATAATCAAATCTCAAAGTGTCAGTTTTTCTCACTGACTGTATTGGGAGTGGAAATATCAAGTAGAGATCACTGAAAATAGAGAGCCCTAAAGTGTAATGATTGCCTTACAGTTGTCTGTATGAATGCAGGGGAATAAATGCTTCTCTTGGTGATATATTTAAGCTGCCTGTGTCCTGCTCTTCTTAAAGCAGGCTATGTAAGAGTAGTAGCTTCCATGTGTCACCTCTGACAGTTCTTAATGGTTTCATGAAAATTATACTTGGACTCAGATGAAAGGATAAAGGCTTTGGGCATGAAATTAACACACAATTATCTCCAGCCAGGTATATTATATAGATTCATTAGTTAGGTAACTCAGAGTAAAATAGCTTTATGCATGTAACTTTTATAACCATTCTCAATCCAGAAAAACTGTATTTCCCTTAGATGTTTTCCCTACCACATTAATCTTGGGTATCGTATATTAGGGTTTGATGTGACTGCTTTCTATATGTTGGTTATGAATAAGGATTCTAACTTGCCTCAAGCAGTTTTGTTCCCTTTATACACTCTGATTTTACGGAGAGTGTGTAAACTATTTTTGAAGGATACATTTGAAAAACTTCCTTATTCTTAAAAGTTCCAGGTTCCGAATTCCTTCATAGAAGAGTGGCCAGAATTGGTCATTTTCTCTCCCCCACCTACTTCATCTTGCCCTCCTGCTGCCTCTTTTCCAGATGGGAGTTGAGGCAGAGGTGCCTGAGGCTCTTCGTCTTCCTCAGCCCTCCCCAACTCTAGTGGGCATGAATGATCTTTTATACTCCTCACCTGGGTAGCCAGAGAAGTCTGATGATGAGAGTGGAAGAAGGAGAAGGGTCCCCAAGGATGTAGGTAGGCCTGGGAAAGGAGAAGAGCCAGCATGGTCAGAGGGTCCTAAATGCCTCCTTGGGAACAAGGGACCTTTGCTGTATTCTGAACCCCATCAATTAAAATCCAAAGACAGACCAGGATCTTGCTTAACTGGAGAAAAGGTTCTTGGGCAATGTACCATGCTATTGTGCTTAATGCGCATGTATCTTCTTTCTCCCAGGGAACCCAGAGCCTTCCACAGGTATGATTGATTTGTCTGTAGCTTGTTTAAGTAGGAGGCATAGTGATTGAATAAAATTAACAGGCACTAATGTGACACGTTAGTGAAGCCTCAAATGCCATTTATCTGAAAGGCAGCCTTTGGTTTTCCTAAAGATACTAGAAAACCAGTAACCATCTCGTCTGCACCATGTTTTATTTTTCAGGATAACAATGGCAGCTCTGAATTGCAAGAAATCATGCGAAGACGACAGGAAAAAATCAGTGCCGCTGCTAGTGACTCAGGAGTGGAATCTTTTGATGAGGGAAGCAGCCACTAATTTGTGTGTGTGTATGTGTTTGTTTTTAAATTCCATAATCTTGACATTATTCCAACATGCTTTGTTTTAAGAAGCCTTGAAGGGAATGTCAGATTTGTTTTTTTTCTTGGCCTACTTAATTTATCGCCATAAAAAAAGCAATGCAAACCTGAGTAAGCAGAGGACTTGTTTGTGGGACCATTATTTTTATTAAGACTGAAAAATCTTAAACTGAATTTTTTGCCCTTGGGAAATACTTTTCCTGCTTGACCACAGTGAATCTTTGTTAGGTTATTTAATCCATATTTCAGAGTATACACAGGAATTTTTTGACAGTGGCAACTGAATTCACTCCAACAAAGCAAAGATGTTGTCAATGATTTGAAATCTAAGCAATTGCAGTTTTGCCTGTGAATATGATGTTTGTCCTCATTATGTGAGCCCCTGCTTACTTAGGTCTCTGACATACTCAATGACAGACTGTTTAGTTTTATTTAAAGTTCTTAATGCCAACAGTTAAAAAAATTGAAACATTTGAATAAACTGTAAAGTACAGCCAAGCCTTGCACTTGCAAATGTAAAGCTATGGAACATTCTAGAGACATTTTATTTATCACAGCTCTATTGATCACAACTCCTTGCATAGTTTGTGTATCGATTTAGTTTATGTTCTGCTTGTGATGTGATACTGTGTTCCTATATGTGAGAAAGCACAAGTCAGAAAGAGGTCATATACAATCAAAATCTATCGAAGGAAAGAGCCTGCATTTGTATGTGTTACAGTATTTTGCTTAATGGAGGCCTCTGTTCTGAATATTGATAGAAGTAATTGAAAGGAAATTGGGGCCATTTATTGTGTTTTTCTGTGTCAAGTCTTTTTGGTAATAAGAAACACTTAATTTACACATATTTTAATCTAGTGGAAGATTCTAGATAGAAGAAAGAGAGAGACCTAACCTTCAACAAATGTTATTTTTGGAAACACAATTTTTGTCATTAAATGTTATATTATTTCACATATATAAAACAGATGTTATGTAAGAATGTTGTATATTTTAACATAAATCCATCTAGAAAGATGATCTAGATTCATTAATTTTCATAGTGCCTTTTCACATGAGTCAGGTGGAAAGTCTGCAATAAACAGTATTTGCTGTATGTTAATAAATGGCTTCTGTTTCATTAACAAAGGGGATCTTTGCTGTGTAGACTGGAGTTTAGTACTGAATGGAATGCATTGGAAAATGTAAAAATCTACATTTTTTTTCTAATGAGGTTCTGTTAATTTCTGAGTAGGTAAAACTGCTATGGAACACTTTCTCCAATTGTTTATTTTCTTTCCACCGTGTTTATTTCAACATCTTTTCTTTCTACCACCTAGTAACAGTTGGTAATAGTAGTGAGAACTAAATTTATATAGCACTTAAAATAGCTAAATGCTTTCATGTACATAGTTTACTAAACATTTACAAATAACTCCAAATTATATGAGGAGACTTCAGAAACCTTGTGGGAAAGTGAAATTAAAAGGTAAGTGTATTTTTATGCAAAAAATGTGAAATCTATGCATAGTTTTTCATACCATGCATTTTCCATGACCTTTTTGTGATCCTCCCTATGCATGGATTTCAGAGTGGAACTTCGCACCAAAATAAGCTTGTGTTTGAATCCATTTTCCATGAGCTTTCTGAAGTACCCTAGTACTTTCTTCGGTAAGGAGGTGTAGTTTCCTAAGAGGCTAATTTATTCCAAATCATGAAAGATTTGGAAGTTTCTCACCTTCCATCTCAGTGTCTCCATAATACCTCCCCCTGGACTAAGTGCGGCATATATGAGAATGAGAAAGGAGTATAAGTTTAGATCTTTTATATTTCATAAGCACTGATACATGTTGAGAACTTAGTCCTTAAGTAAAACTCTCTGAAAATACATGGAGGTGACAAAAGAAAAGGATTTAAAATGAACATAACCTGTGTGTAAAGTAGTGTATCTGATTTGAAACTGATAGGACCAACTTGCACCCCTATGCAGGAAAATACAAAGGAAAGTCTCCCTAGAGCAGTGATTGCTGGAAGCATTCACCTCACCAAGGACTGTGAGCACAAAGAGAAGAGGTGAATGGAGTGTAGCTACCTGCAAGAGAGACACTCCAGAGTGGGGATCCAGACATCTGAGGCGCGTGCTCACCAGGGCCTCACAAGTTTGGAGGAAACCCTATAGAGAAGGAAAGCAAACCTCTGAGAGCAGTGCAAGGCCTAATGGGCACTCTTGCCTCAGGAATTCAGAAAATTTTGCAGAAAACCCAGGGAGCTGGAATTTGGAGCTCCAAGGAGAGCATGCAGCCAGCTGGTGCTTGGATGTCTAAAAGACAGGACCAAGAGACTTCTGGGAGCATGGGGGGAAAGCAGACTGGTTACTGAAACCGACACTGGTGCCACCGAGAATCATTTCTGCTTGCAGAGTGAAGAGTTATGACCAGGGTGATGTTGGTAGGAACACCACGGGAAATAGGAATGAGGAGTTCCTTGGTCCTCCTGTCGCCCTCTATAGCCTTCTACCTCCCTGTAGCACATATTTTGGGTGGAATCTATCAGGCCCCCACAGGCAAAACCCCGAATCACCAAGATGAGAATACAGGTAGATTTGAAGCAGAGAGAGCAACTCTATAACCATCACATTCTGGCTTCTGCCTGTTTAGCCTCTACACTTACTCTTCTATGTTTTTTAAATTATATATGACAATTATAAAACAGTTGCAGTTTTCTCTAACAAAATGTAATCATCCTCTGACATTTAAACAGTAATACAGAGCATGTAAAAATTTTATTTATTTTTATATGAAAGGCAGAATAAAAGAGACAGATATCTCTCATCCACTTTCATCCCTGAATACCAGCAACAGCTGAAGCTGAGATTGGATCAAACGTGGTCAGTTCCAGGAGCCAGGCACTCTATCTGTGTCTCCCACATGGATGACAGGAACCCAAGTGCTGCATCTCCAGGTGCCTGTTAACTGGAAAAACTAGAATCAGAAGTGGATCCAAGACTCCAACCCAAGGACTCTGTTATGGAATGCAGGTGTCCCAAACAGCATTTCATCTGCTGTGCCAAATTCCCACCCCCTAATACAGAGTATTTCTTGTAAAGAATGTGTTAAATAGGCAAGAAGAGAACACTAAAACATCGCATCGGTGGTAACAAAGGAAGCAGCTCTCACCCTGTTGCTGAGGAGCAAATGGAAGAGTTGAGCACATCAGCGCTCAGACTCTGTCTTTGAAACAGACAAGAACAGAGAAGCCTGAAGAAGGACACTACAAAGGCTGTGCTCGCACCTGATGAAGGGGACTGTCCGTGTCGGCGCTGGTATCTGAGGGGAACACAGAGCGGAGCCCCATGGAGCCAGAGATCCAAGGACAGAGATCCTTGAGGGGACTTGAGACTTATCTCTGAGTAGGTGCAGCCGAGGTGGTTCTAAACCACCTAGAAACTGGAGTCAGACTTGATTCCGGAATATAGATCTGTTCTTTTCACTGGTTTTCAGCCATTTGCTTTTAGTGTGCCTGTGTGTAGTTTTCTTGTTTGATCTTCTTGGAACTATGAAATTATACTTTTTATTAAAGCTGGAAAAAGTTCAGCTATCATTGCTTAATATTTTATTCCATCTCTCCTGCCTCCTTTTCTTCAGAGCATCCAATTTCATGTATGTTAGCGCATTTGAAATTTTCCAAATCTCACCAATGCTCTAATTTTTTTAAGATTTATTTATTTGAAAGTCAGGGTTACGCAGAGAAAGAGGAGAGTCAGAGAGAGAGGTCCTCCATCTGATAGTTCACTCCCCAGTTGGCCTCAATGGCCAGAGCTGCGCTGATCCAAAGCCAGGAACCAGGAGCCTGGAGCCTTTTCCAGGTCTCCCACGCGGAGACCATTGGGCCATCCTCTACTGCTTTCCCAGGCCATAGCAGAGAGCTGTACCAGAAGTGGAGCAGCCGGGTCTCGAACCAGCACCCATATGGGATATCAGCACTTCAGGCCAGGGCATTAACCCGCTGCACCACAGTGAAGGCCCCAACCAATGCTCTATTTTTATCATTGTGTTTCTTTGTCTCATTTTGGGTAGGTACTATACATTTACTTCCATTGTAATTTGTTATCTTAGACATTATCGTTTTTGTCTCTAAGTTTTACATGGTTTTCTTTTTTATATGTAGATTTATTTAAAGCACAGAGCGACAGAGACAGATCTTCCGTCTCCTAGAATATTCTCCTAGAATGTGCTTTAGCAGGAAGCTGTAGTGGGAAGTTGAGCCAGGACTCAAACTCCAGAAATCCAGTATGGATGCAGGTGAGCCAGGTGATACACCAAATGCCACCCCCAATTTGTTGTCTAAATTGTCTTCCATGTTTTTACTTGCTCAGTATTTCAGTTTAGTTAATGCTGTTAAAACAGTCTTAACGGAGATTTTGGGAAGATAACACAATAGCTAGCACAGAAATCTGTCTTCCCATGTAGGCAATAATTTCAAAGACAGAGTCTGTTTCATGCAAGTAGTTTGGAATGCAGTTGTTCTTAACTTCCAGAAGACTTAGATGGCAAATTGTAGTTGATTTTGGTCAACAACCAAAATTAACAATAAAAATTTGCTCAGCACAGTAGCAGCTACCCTTCCAAGCCGCCAGCCTTGTGGCAAGCAGTTATTGGGTTTCCATATATCCTTTTTTTTTTTAAAGATTTTGTTTATTTATTTGAGAGGTAGAACTACAGACAGAGGGAGGGAGAGACAGAGAGAAAGGTCTTCCATCTGCTGGTTCACTCCCCAAATGGCTGCAATGGCTGGAGCCAGTTGATTGGATACCAGGAGCTTCATCTGGTCTCCCACACAGGTGCAGGGGCCCAACCATTTGGGCCACCTTCCACTGCTTTCCCAGGCCATAGGCAGAGAGCTGGATCAGAAGAGGAGCAGCCAGAACACAAACCGGCCCATATGGGATTCTGGCCACTGGTGACTTAGCCTACAATGCCACAGCACCAGCCTGGGTATCCATATATCCTAACACTGCATACAAAAAGTAATTCAAATAAGCTCATGATACAACTGTATAACATAAAACTATAAAACTCTTAAAACATGGGGCAAGAGTTTAACAGTATTGGTTTCAGCAGTAATTGCTTTGATATGACACAAAAGGCATAGAAAACACACTGCCAACAGATTAAAAAAGGCAACCCACCAAGTGGGAGAAAATATTTGCAAATCACATATCTGATAAGGGATTAATATCCAGAGTAATGGGTATAGAGTTTAAGTTTTAAAGGTAAAAAGTGTTCCGGGGAATGATGGCAAGGATGCTCGCACCAAATTACAAATATGTTTAATAACTCTGAATTACACACTTATATTTAAGATAATAAATATTTTATACGTTTTATGACAATACAGTATTGCAAGAAAATCTGTCTTGGGGGCCAGTATTGTATCATAGTGGGTAAAACCACTGCCTTTGATGCCAGTATTCCATATGGGCACCAGTTCAAGTCCCAGCTGCTCCACTTCCAGTCCAGCTCCCTACTAATAGCCTGGAAGAAGCAGCAGATGATGCCCCAATGCTTGGGCCCCTGCCATCCACATGGGAGATCCATGAGGCTGCTGTCATCAGGGGGTGAACCAGAGGATGGAAGCTCTCTCTCTTTCTCTCTGTGTCTCTCTCTCTCTTTCTCTGTAACTCTGCCTTTCAAGTAAATCTTAAAAATAAAAAATCTATCTTAATTTTCCTGTTTATTCAAACGTCTTTTCAACTTTTTAAATTGACTTTTTCCCTTCATTATGAGACTTATTTCCTTGCTGCTTTATATACCTCACAATTTTTTGTGTGAGTTTTACCTTTTTAAGTGTTGGGTATTTTTGTATTTTCAAAGTATTTTGTAAGTATTATTAAGCTTTGTTGTGGGATGTTGTTCATTTCCTTGGAAATAGTTTGATCCTTTCTTCATCTTGCTCATAAGCTCTTTGTTAGATGATACCAAAGCAACATTTGTACTAGCGCTAATTTTATACCACTATTGAATCAAACCCCGTGAGAATACTACACCTGTTCAATAAATTATAATGTTTTTCCATTCTGATCAATGGAAATGAGAAAACTTCCTGTTCCAGTTGAGCTCTGAGAGTTATTCCCTCTCATTGTTTCTCAGCGCTGGGTAGCTGTCACATCTGAAGGCACTGGTCAGTATTCATCTGAAGCCTCTACTGGGACCCTGTGCAGATCTTCAGAGCTCTCCTTATGTGCAGCTTTCCCCTCTCCACTACTCTCTGCTCTGAACTTTACTTCCCTTGTCTTCCCACCATAACGTTTGTGTTCTCCTCTCAAGGAATCTGCTGGACTTGAGATTCTCTCTGCATTGCAGCTGGAAACACTCTTCAGGCAGAAAAATGGAACAATCCTAGGTCCTTGATCATGCTTGATCTATTTTTCAATGATCACTGTCATTCCTTGCCTAGTGTCCAAGATCTTGAAACTGTTCTTTCAAATATATTTTTTGATTTTCAAACATTCTCTATCCTGGAGAATAAATCCATTCCCTCCGACCCCACTTTGGTCAAAAGTGAGAGTAAGTTTGCTCTTTAAAGCGTCTTCAAACTCGAATCCTGTATCAGCACACCTTTGCTCACAGCACTTCTATTGGCTTTTGCTCTTGTTATTTCAGATGGCAAGTCAGCCGTCATCCATGTGTTTCCTCAGGCTGTTTTCATGACACTTTTCTGTACCATTTGTTTTTGACAGCTTGATTATAAAGTTAGTAGATGGTAGGGTTTTTTATTATTATTATTTATCCTATTTGGGGTTCGGTGAGTTTCTGGATATATAGAAGTTTGTCTTCCAAAAGGTCATGGAAAATGTGCACAATAATTGTTTTTTTATAGGGACTTTTTCAGATACTTCCTATGTCAGTGTTTCCCAGTATTAGAAAACCTTATTCCACCAATATGTATTCTCCTTTCTTGCTCTTTCTTCCTCTTTTCAGTCTCCTATTGCATGTATCTATATTAGGTTATTCCATACCATCCCTAAAATTCCTGAATATTTAATTTTTGAAAAATGTTTTCCCCTATTTGTCAAATTTTAAAATTTCTGTTGCTATCAGTTTCATCAGCTCTTTTTATTCTACATTACCTGCTTTTCAATTTTTTGTTAAACCAATTCCTAGAATATTTTGTTTTAATCATTGTGTATCTTTAGTTCTAGAATTAACACATTTAGTTCTTTTAAAAAATTATTTCTGTTTCAGAGGAAGAGAGTCATACTGAGAGGCACATACACACACACAACTCCCATCTGCTAATTCCCTCCCCAAATGCCTGCAAAGGACAGGAGTGTGCCAGACCAAAGGTGAGAGCCAGGAATGCCATAGAGCTATCCCTCATGGGTGGCAGGAACACAGCTACATGGGCCATCATGTGCTGCCTCCCAGGGTGCAGGTTAGCAGGAAGATGGAATCTTACGTGGAGCCAGCATTGGAACTCAGGTATCCCGATATGGCACGTGGACATCTCAGGCAGTGTGTTTACTGCTAAACCAAATGTGCACCCCCATTTAGCATTTATAAAGCTTCTATTTCTCCACTTTTAATTCTTTGAACATATTTTTTTAACTTCTGTAATATATAAAAGCATCTTTATAATCTGCATCCAACAAGTCCAGCATTTGAGCCACCTCATGATCAGTTTCTGCTGATTACTGCCCTTTCCCAAAAATATGTCAATTTTTTATTGGATATTTGACATTGTGGAGTATATGAAGCATATTCAGAAAGTTTATAGAAAGCCGGCGCCGTGGCTCAACAGGCTAATCCTCCGCCTTGCGGCGCCGGCACACCGGGTTCTAGTCCCGGTCGGGGCGCCGGATTCTGTCCCGGCTGCCCCTCTTCCAGGCCAGCCCTCTGCTGTGGCCCGGGAGTGCAGTGGAGGATGGCCCAAGTGCTTGGGCCCTGCACCCCATGGGAGACCAGGAAAAAGCACCTAGCACCTGGCTCCTGCCATCGGATGAGCGCGGTGCGCCGGCCGCAGCACACCGACCGTGGCAGCCATTGGAGGGTGAACCAACGGCAAAGGAAGACCTTTCTCTCTGTCTCTCTCTCTCACTGTCCACTCTGCCTGTCACAAAAAAAACAAAAAAAACAAAAAAAAAAGTTTATAGAAAATGCAAATTATGAAAAATCATGTGTGTATTTCAAAAAATTTACACCCAAATAAACTTAGTTTCATTTTCTTGAAGCACCTGTGAATGAATGTGTTAGAATGAATGTGTTAGATACTCTGTTATCTTCCTTTGAACCAACACATAAGAAAACACCGAGTGTTCAGAAAGCTGTGGTTGCTGTAGAGAGCATTTCATGTTAGGAAAACAGCATTGGGGGGGGTTTCCTTGCCTCATCTTCAAAACCAATCTTACTATAGGTCAGAATTTACATATTTGGGTAATTCATTTCATTTGTCTTGCAGCAATATTTAAAAAATGGAGAAATGACTAGTTTTATGCATTCATGATGCAGTGAATTTAAAGAATGCAAATTAAAGTAGTGATCCGTGATTACCTTGATGCTTCCAACTTCTTTTAGCATTAGTCCAGCTGAATTTCCTGTACCACTGTGGGGCACATAATCGCAGACAAGGGCTCTGCTGACTCTAAGCTTGACAGCATGGAACAGTTGGGATTGTTGCCGCTGCTTGGGGGTACAGACCTGATGGGTGCTGTGCCCATGGTTGATGGGGGAATTAAGCCGGCAGCTTACCCTATGTCTTGATGGTTGGATGATGCTTTGTGGGTCTAAATATGCTGAGAGAGAGACAGAGACAAACATAGATGTGGAGAATGATCAGCATCATTTCCCTGCTGACTCAGCTAGTGCTTTACAAGCCAGTCCTAGGTGTTGCCACAACTTTAAACAGTAGATACTACTTTTTTTGTGGGGAAACTTCTCAGGTGACTTCTCAAGGTCACACTGCAGTAAGCATCAACACGCTGGGGTCTGTGACTCCAAAGACTATACTTGATCCTTTGTGCCACTCTGCATCTGCTAACCAGCAGGCCCTGTGCCAAGGGCTTCACACTAATCCTCCATGCAGCCCTGAGGAGGAAGCTCTGATTATTCCCATCAATAGACAAGGAAATCAGTTCACAGAGCGGCTAAGTGGCATTCACATGGGGTGCCTGCTCACTCCGTGTTTCTGTTCTCAGCTGGACCCATCACACTTAACTATTAAGGTTTGTACAGACTGGCTTCTCTATTTTAGAAGTACTCAGCTTCTTAGATATAGTTTTTGGGGAGTGAATTTGCATAGATCATGTGTACAACTGCAGATACTTTCATTGATTGTGAATTGGGCCCTAGCGTTGCTTTGCTGGGAAACCCACTTGTGCGGGTTATTTAGACACACACCCTGCTGATGCATTTGGTAGCAGGGCATAGAAGCACAAAGCTAGGACTCTCATGTGGATGAATGACTCCTGCTTTGACACTGTGTGACAATAACACAAAGGTCCACGCATGATCACACGGTGCATCTTTTGCAGTCCAAGGTCTGTGACTGTGAGGGTTGGGGATAGGATTCAGATATCACCCTGACAAAACTAAGTCAGCCCAGCTCACATCCCATGTTCAGATATTCATGCCCATTCAGTAGTAGAATTCCAGGATGGCTCTGGAGACTGGGGAGGTTGGCTTGTCCTATGGAGTCATGTAGTATATCCTGAATTATCTCAGGTAGTGCTTTTGCATCATTATATGTGTCATCTTTTTTATCTTCCGGGAGTCCTATTCAGTGACTGACTGTATCCCCCTGAATTCTTGCATTGAACTCCTGCCTGCCAATCTGATGATATTAGGAGGTGGAGCCTTAGGGATAGGACTATGTGATGAGAGTAGAATCCTTATGAATGAGATTAGTGTCTTTAACAAAGGGACCCCGGAAAGCTCTCTTGCCTTCTTTCTTCCATGTGAGAACACAGCTAGAAGTCAGCAGTTGGCAGCATGGAAGAAACCCTCACCAGTACCACCCTCACAGGCACCCTGCTCTCAGAATGGTGAGATATCAGTTTCTTTTGATTATATGCCACCAGATCTGCTGCAATCTAAGCAGGATGTGGCACCCAAGCTCATGTTTTAACTCCAAAGTCACAGGTTGATAGCACTGAGAGAGTAGAAGTATTCAGTTATTTTCTTTGGAAGCCTGGCCTAGTGGGAGAATCTGTGGTAATTGAAATGTTGCCCTTGAACTCTTACATCTGGGTGGTTTATGCAAGCCTGAGTGAAGCCCAGCCACTCTGCTTACTGGCTCGCCATGTGATCCTTCCTCCATGCACATTCCACCGTTGCCATCCATTGCCCTGATCGCCTGCCAACCCAGTGGGACTGCCTAACTTGGACTGAGCCTTTGAAACTGGGAACTATTTATTTATTATTATTTATTTATTTAAATCTTTCCTTGGTATTAAACTTAGTTGTCTCAGGTAGTTCACTGTAGTGACAAAAAGCTGCCTAATACATGATCTGTAGTATTTTATCATAATAGTCCAAACTGATGGAAACATTCAGTGAGAAAGGTACCATCACAACATCCATACCATAGATTAGACAACTGAGCCATGGTCAAGAGCAGTCTTGCTGAGGTCTCTCTCCATCCACAGTCCCTCATCCTAATGTCCCTGCTCTGCTCTGCTGCGGGGCCCAACCCTGTGCTGCTTCCCAAGATTGCTAGTTCAGGGATCACATGATCTAGTTTGGTTTTGGATGTAAAGGAATCCTTCAAGGCCATTCTATTTGACACTGGTAAAAGAAGTCACAGTTGCACTTGACTTTTCCTAATAGCCCTTTGGACTTTTTGGTCTTCTCAGAACTGAACAAAGTGTTTTGTCAGCTGGTTTTCACCTCCTGGCCACAGCCCTGGAACCCTTCAGGACACACATAAAGCAAAGGATTTGGTTGCCCAGCGCCACGCCACATGCCAGGCCTCATGCCTAGCCCCATGGCCTCCTGAGTGTTCGGGATTTTATTGATATGAAATCACCCTAGGGTCTACTGTAATTGGAATCCAAGATTCTGAGTCAGAGCTGAGAGCCTAATGTAAGGCTGGAACGTTCTAGTAGGTTTCCTAAATAACGGCCTTGTTATGGGGGTTGGAAAGCAATAACAATGATTTGGAGAAATCTGGCTCAGAGGAAGACCAATGCTGAAGAGGAACACTTGTATTTTCACAAGAAAGTTTATTTGTTTAAAGAATCATCCTTGGCTTCTGTAGCCTTCTTCCTGCATCCTTGTTTTTCTGGGTGATTAACCTTGCTCTGCTTTATTTCTTCTTTAACCTGTCTTCTGGGAATTTTCTTAGTCACACACCTCTGCTCAGGAAAACTCCCACCTTAACGAAATGTGATGGTTATGTTCTTGTGCTGCCATATTTAAGTAAGGGCAGGTTAACTCCTGTAACAGACAATATCAGAGTTTCAGTGACAACACAACAGAAATCTCCTCCTTGATTGCCTCATGGCCAGGGCAGGCAGGTGTCCCTCCAAGCAGTCAATCAGGAACTGAGGTTCCGCAAAGCTTTTGGCACCATCATCTCTGATGGGAGGAGAGGAAAAGGTGAGCCAAGAGACAGAGAGATGGTTAGAAGGTTGCATCTGAGCGTTTTTCATGGGCAGGAGCTAGGAACCCCATTTCTTATTGGCCAGAACTCACTCGCATGGTCCCACCCCAACTGCAGAGGAGCTGGAAACTGGAGCTGCAATGTGCACTGTCACATTTGCAATAGTCTGTTGGATTTTCCCCAGATGTAGGAGCCATCTGCAGAGACCTGTCGATAAAAGTACTTTGGAGTCAGCCCTGGAGAAGAGGATCTGAAGACAGGGTGGGAGCGTGGGCCCCAGTGACCTATGGGCAGTGGTGGTTTATGAATGCTTGCTGAATTCAGGAATGAATGTTGTACTGTGTAATGTGGCCCTGGATTCCTTCAAATGCTAATGACCCTTCCAGGAAAAAAAATCACCTGTCCCTCCCTTGGATGCACTGGGATGTTCTATCTGTTTCTGTCGTGAGATCTGTAATATTCCGTTGCCCTTTTTGCTCCCTTCTGACTTTCCTGAGTGCAATGAAAACTCCTTGAAATAGAGACCTCATTGCCTCCATCTTCATAGTCACAGGCCCTTCTATAGTGCCTGGCATGAGATGCCCAATAAATAGATTCTCCTATAGGATTGGAAACTTGCTATTTCTGGAATTGTAAAGGTTTCTCTCTGCATTAAACCTATTATCTGGAAAGGAAGCTTTTAATTTCATTTGGTTCTACTTTATCCGTGGTAAAGATGAATAAGAAGCAGCATGAAGTATTGGGGAGGGGAAAAGTTTGAGGCAGGACAGAGCTGGGTTGGAATCCTTCTTCTGTGTCTTTGTAACCCAGTAGTTGTAATTTGTAAGCCATGCTCTACTCTGCCTTTCAAATCTGTCTATTCTTATGTCATAACAATGTTTTGAGACTAACAGCACTATATATGAAGGACTTAGAACATTAGGAAAAAGCCACCATTGCTCTCCTCAGGGTTCAGTGTAAGTGCTGTTCCCTTTGCTGCCTAGGAGAGAAGCCCGTCCTCTACTCCAAACAGTCATAGGCAGCAGTGTGCACACACTGCTTTCTGAAAGATGGAGGTATGTGTTGCCCTGTGAGGTAGGAACTTCTCACACTGGAAGGGTTCAGTAGGAACAAAATAGCCATCAAGCAGGAACAGAGCTGCAAGCCCTGTGCTGAGGGTGAGAGAGGGCGTGGGGATTTCTACCAGGGAAGAAAGCCCATGTCAGAGCGCCTGGTGGTTATTGGGTGACAAAAACAATGACTGCCTATTGTTTCTGTTCTATGAGAGTAAGAGGGAAAAAAGCCTTAACGTCATGATCTTGGTGGCTGGGAGACAGTAGAAAATGTTGACCAAAACTTGACTCGTGCTTTCTGTATCCTTCCCACAACAGAAAGCTTTGACCTTAACATTTTTAACATCCGACACGTTGCTCCTTTTGTACACATCGTGGAGTCCAGCGTATTGCAGGAGGTCAGGAACTCTTTCATTGATTGATTCTCTCAGCATGATTAGGTACACAAGCATTGTTGAATGAATGACTCTTCCTTTACTGCAGGTTTAATTGCCTCAGTTTTCCCAGATTTTGTTCCGTGACCTGTGTTTTTCCACATTCCTAATGGTTCTTGTGTCCCTGCCCAGGAAGCCTTCAGTCTGTTAATGCCCCTCTTATATAATGCGGCTCCCAGAGCTAAACATTACACACTGTCTTTAATCAAGTGATCCACCAACTCATGAGGTCTTGTGGTGAGGACCAGCTGAACCTGAAAACAAAAATCCTACTGTTCTGGAAGGCCAGGGGGTCAGAAATGTACCCAGTTGAAATTTCCAGCAAATGCATCTAAATGGGGCTCTTGAAACCCAGGGGTAGACGTTTGCAGTTTTTGCGTGCTATGTTTTTGTTGCTTTATAACCCCTTTGGCCAAAGAGAATATTATAGTCAAACATGGCATGCCTCCTGGTCTCCATGCCTGTGCCAAGTACCAGACTAGAGATCTGTGAGCTAGGAAGCCAGCCAGCTCTTTGAAGCACATTGCATCAGACATTTCCTGAGGTGTAAAGGAAGGACTCCTTGCTAGAAAGCAGGGAGAATTTTGGCTCTTAGAGACTGGACTCAGTAACTCTAACTCCCTGGCTAAGGACCAATCTTCCATCAGGCAGCTCTCATGTGGCCTGCAAAAAATTCAGATCCAAAGCCTGTGGCTTCTATTTTCCATGTTGACACCACAGCCTTGTTTGAAAGAAATACCCCTTTTTGGGGAGAAGGGAGGGTAAGAACAGCTTGTAGGAAAAGAGAGACATTATATAATCTGACATTAAAAGATTAAATTAATTTTGGGGGGCAATGTTGTCTTCTGCATTGGGAAACCATTGACCCTGAATTAGAATGCTGTCCAAATAAATGTTGTCATGTATCACTCTTTCTAAGTAAAATTACATAATATGTAGTGGTGTATATCCTGGTGTTTATTATATTTATAAATTAGACCCTAATGGTAGTTTCTCAAATAACTTTACAAATTATCTCTTATAACCAAGGAATTTGATCTTAGTAGTACTCAGAGTTAAATATTTTGTAATTCTAGATTCTATAACTCTTCCAATGTGCCATACAGGCTATTTATGAATTGCGTGTGCAAATGTCTCTGTTTTCATTCCATACAAAGCACTGCACAGGCGATAAAAATAATTAATAATAAAGAGGTCTTGGGAGCTTTCCTTCTGAATGTGTAAAGTTGGGCCCTGGGATGGGAACATAGCTGGTTAGAGTAGCCTTAAGTATATGAAGGAACAAGATAAAGGCACCTTTGGGAGATTTTTTTTTATATCTGATATTCCCTATTCCTGCAAAATATGGAGCTATTATTAGGTTCCCATACAATTGTTAACTGAGACTCTACAGAGGCAAGTTCGAAAATCACTATTAAGGTGATAGCCTATGTCTTCCGATAGATGGATGCTTTTTCCATCATAAGATCTACAATTTGAGGGTCAATGTCCCATTGAACAGGTGATGACCATAAAGACCCCTGAAGGAAGGCTCTGGACAAGTGCTTTAGTGTGACTTTCCTGTAGTTCTCAAATCTGAGTCTTCAGTCCAAATTCTGGATACTTCATCTTTTCTTTTGGGAATGTGGATATGGCACAGTTCAATCCCTACCTTGTTTGGGGGCTCAAAAAAAAACATGAAATATTTATGAAGTGCTTTATTTCACAAGAAGTAAAGTTCCAGGTTGCACAACCTCTGTAAGCTCCTGTGTGGCAGTGTTGGAACTGCATTTCTGCTCCCCCCCCACACACACCACACACAGCACCAGCTCTTCCAAAGTCACAGGCTCCACTCTTGGGCTATCCTTGTGTGACAACAGAAGAATGTCACACATACATTTGCCGCCCCTCTGTAATCATGTTTGTTGTTGAGTATGGTGTGATAGATGATTAAAATGTCCAAGAAGGGAAATAAAGGAGTGGGGTGAGAAGAGGAGGAAGCAGCAGCAGGGAAGCATGAAGTAGAGGAAGGGTGAGTGAGAAGTGACAATCCCTGAGGAGCCCAAGCTGTTAACCTGCAGGGTGTGGACATCGTCTGCCAATCACACTGCAAGGTGACACTGGGACTCGCTGACCGTCTTGCCAGGAATGTTGTCAAGGTCTGTTGTGGCCAGGCTTTCTCGGGACAAGAGACAGTGGGGTGCAGAGCTGTTCACTTGGCATGGTTCACCATCACTAATGTCTCTGATAACGCATTAAGCTTATCCTGTATACCTGGCTTCATAAAGGTGATCGGGAATGGCAGGAAGCCAAGGAATGGGCAGTGATCAGACACAGAGAAGCAAGGCTTCCTATGACAGCCACCGGGAAGCGGCCAGCTTGTGTTTACTTTCCACTCCAAATGTTTTCCTTGGTATATCTATACCATCACCTATTTCTCAGGAAGTGACACAAAGGAACAGGCTTCACAATGCCATCAATGTCCATTTTGACAGCATTCATGTCACAATACACAATCATGAACTGTAATTATACAAAATCTAAAGAATGAAATGTTACTAGTTACATTGCTTAAAATGAAACCGACAAACAGAAAATAACAAAAAAGAAATCTCCTTGGTAATCCATAGAGATGCTTGACAATATTACAGAAAATGTAGCCAAAGAATTGTCCTAGCATGCTTTGCCATAATTTCATAAATTCCCAGCTCTTTGGGGGGAAAGAAAGTGCATTTTCACAGCCTATAGTTCACAAAGAAATAGCTTTCACAGGTGTTCAAGTGACAGAGAAAGGAATACAAAGTGTAGGCACCAAGATTGCTCAAACAGCAACAGAGTTTGAAGAATGAGACTTGAAGCTCTTCTGAACCAGATCTGGTTTCTTGAAAAAGAACCTGGACAGTCACATTAGTCCAAAGGGGCCAAGGAAAAAAACATCAAAATGTTAATAAGGAAGAAAACCATCAAGAACTAGACCACTTAATACAAATATTTTTTCTATTCTACTTTGAAGTTAAATTACAGCTTTTCATATTTTGAATAGGAAAAGATTTGTGGTTGATCTGTGGGTAGAACCCCTCTCTTACCCATCCACCCTCCCCGCTTCTGATCTGGTAGCTTAGGTTTGCAGTACAGACATTGCTGGGTCCATTTACTTGAAGTAGAATTGCTATTTCTTGATGTGTGACCATGCTTTTTTGAACAATGAGGTATAATTCAATGCTAACCATGCCTGTTCCTTCCTGGGCTATGGGGTTGGTCAATGGTGTGGGCAGAAAACAATTCAACTGTCTGATAAAATCATACACAGAAATTATTGCACTTTAAAAAAAATGAACACAAAAAACTCAGCCCAACTAGCAAAGGGCCTGAAACTCTTGAGAAGCGCCATACTTGCTGCCCTTTGCAGAGTGCATCTTGACCTTTCAGGTGTTCTGTTGGGTTTGTCCATTATTAAATTTCCAGAAGTGAAAGAGTCCAAAAGACACTGTAGGCTCTTTAAGGCTAAGTCTTCCCAGTGCTTCTATGAGATAAAATTATCTCCTTGGCCACATACTACAAAGCAGGGGCTCCTGTTAGCAAAATGACTAGCAGGGCTCCCCAAAATGTCTGGAAGCAAGGGAGGATGGGTGCAGATCACGTCCTCTCCTGTGAATGAGAGAGAGAAAGCCAGTGAGTGGCCTGGGACACAGCAGCAGCCTCCTCTCTTCTTTACCACTTCACATACTCAACTCCGGAACCCATGCACGCAGCTGGGGATTTCTCTGTGCGTCTTCTTTCTGTGGCTCTGAATATCATTCCCTCTGTCTGCACATTTGTCCCCCTGTGTCCTACCCTTTATCATCCTTGCCCACTATGCTCTCTGTCTCACTTTCTTGGTGAGTAAAAGGTAGTGTTGGTCCCATTCTGCTATTCACGGGTCTTTGCTTCCTCTCCTTACATATGTTTCCCATGGTGCACCACTATCCTCTCCCTAACCTGCCTATGTCTCCAATGCACTATCTTCAGATATTCCAGACTCTGTTTATGAGGCTCGCTGGCTATTCAAGGTCACCTCAGTTGAGAATACTTAAACCTTCAAAAATCTGATCTGTTCCTGTTCCTGTCAACACTGGAGCACAGGGTACTGATGATGTTACTAAAGTTTTCATGAAGCTCTCAAGTGAGTGCTTATGTGAGCAGTGAGAGAAAACATTTTTAGGGGGCCGGCGCCATGGTGCATCCTTCACCTGTGACTCTGGCATCCCATATGGGCGCCGGATCTAGTCCCAGCTGCCCCTCTTCCAATCCAGCTCTCTGCTATTGCCTGGGAAGGCAGAGGAGGATGGCCCAAGTCTTTGGGCCCCTGCACACACATGGGAGATCAGGAAGAAGCACCTGGCTTCGGATAGGCACAGCTCCGGCCATTGTGGCCACCTGAGGAGTGAACCAGCGGACGGAAGACCCTTCTCTGTGTCTCTCCCTCTCGCTGTCTGTAGCTCTACCTCTCAAATAAATAAATAAATAAAATCTTTAGGAAAAAAAGACATTGTTAGATACTGCTATCCTGAAACTCTAAAGTCAATTCTGTTTTTCTTCCTAGGGGTATCATCTCAAACTCCTATGTAGTCAATAAAGCATTTGCACAAAATGTCTAAATACATTTGGAAGGTGGTTTGCTGTATGACAGCAGCTCCCAGGAAAACATAGTTCCCATCTCTGAATCATGTAAGGTGCTGGGCAGGGAGCATGGAGTACAATCATCATGAGTGGCAGAGACCCCTGCTTCTTCCTGCCACCACCCTTAGTGCACTGAAGCTCAGGGGTCTGCCATGGTATTGGTTACTCACTGTGACCAACTTTACATCATCAGGAGTTGGTGCAAAATCCTAGTGTGAAGTCAGAGTCAATCCCAATGGTTGCCACTGCCTCCTGTCACATCCCCTCCCCTCCCCAAGACACAGCCCCTGTGATGGACTCGTCTCTACTCACTGCTCTGGATCCTGAACTAGGACTTGCTAACATTTTCATATATGACGTCACTGATGCAGAATTGCTGCTTCTTCTTCATCCACATCAGCTGCACACACTGATGGATAAAAATGTACTGCTCCTGGAGCAAAAGACAAAAGCATGTTTCAGCAAGACGTGAGCACAGATATGCGCTGCAATGCTATGACAGTTCTAAAGATCAAGATCTGTAAAAGGAAGCCATTTTCATCATGTATAAGTGATACAGTTTTTATAAAGACATGATTTTTATAACTGGAACATTCAAGAGAATCAAGAGTAAAAGTACTTTGATTAATAATAGAACTTAGAACATCAATAATTTATTTTTGGAAGTGGAATTTTTTTTTGAAATATTTACTAGGGTATAGCAAATAAAGCTTGTATACAATTGGGGTGTTTGGGGATGGCGCTGTGATGCAGTGGGTTAATGCCCTGGCCTGAAGCACCGGCACCCCATATGAGTGCCGGTTCAAGACCCGGCTGTTCCACTTCCAATCCAGCTATGGCCTAGGAAAGCAGTAGAGGATGGCCCAAGTTCTTGGGCCCCTGCACCCACGTGGGAGACCCGGAAGAAGGTCCTGGCTCCTGGCTTTGGATCAGCACAGCTCGGGCCACTGCGGCCAATTAGGGAGTGAACCATCAGATGGAAGACCTCTCTCTCTCTCTCTCTCTCCTCTCCTCTCCTCTCCTCTCCTCTCCTCTCCTCTCTGTGTGTAACTCTGACTTTCAAATAAATAAATAAATAAATCTTTTAAAAAATTGTGGTGTTTGATGTGGTAATTTGATGTATATTGTGAAATGATTACCACAATCAATCAACACATTTATCACCTTCTGTATATGTGTAATGAGAACATCTAAGATCTACTCTTTTAGCAAAGATCAATGTGCAACACAGTATTAGTAACTATAATAACTTTACTTAATAACAAAGCATCACTACTTAATTCTGAAAGCAACCAATATTCAATCAATAAATCATGGGGCTAGATTGGAAAAAAGTACACAATGCATCATTACTAAAATAAATTCTAGAAAGTTTGATAAAGTTAGTCATAGAAATATGGAGGAAAATAAATGATTAATTCCTCTCTACTTTTGAGAAGGAATTTCTAAAATTTAAAGCAATGGAATAAACTACAAATAAAGATATTTAAACAACTGTACATAAAAAGATAAGGACAAAAGGAAGAGCAAATCAAAAACTGGACGGGAAAAACAGTTCCTAGAATTATGAAAACATTTTTACATCTTTACTTTCGTTAGAAAGCCATATATCAGTAAAACACACAGATAGACAAATAAATAACAAACATCAAGCACTAGACCAAGTATTACTGGAAAGCAGAGGCAATGCTCCCATTCCTAATGCACAGCATTTAATTTGTGTTTATTAGATTATTTTTAAAGTAAACTGAGAAATTATTAAGACATGCAAAAAAGGCCATAAGGTGAATAAAAAGATAGAAATGGAAAGTACAACAAGTATATTTCATCTATGAAGTGAGTAAAGCTAGAGAAAAAAGGAATGTTTGGTGACAACTTGAGTTTGGTGAAGTAGTCAACTATCTAGTGGTGGTATAATTAATAAAGTGTGAATAAATGATATGGGCACAGTTCTGAGTACAAAGAGGGAAAGCATCTTATTCAATATTCCATAAAAAGGAGAATGCTTTCAGTAAGCAATGGTGTATCTGTAACAAAACATTAGATCTTAAAATGAGATGCACAGAATTTTAGGCAATTTGTGATGATCATAGTAAAATGCTAAGTGAAATATATATATATATATATGTGTGTGTGTAAAAAATTAAATATATACATAGCATATGAACACAATTGTGTAAGTTACACTTCAATGAAAGCTGAGGTGAAACCATCAAAAGATTAAGGTTTATTTTTGTGCCATAAAATAGGGGTAATTTTGTGGCCTTTCTCCTTTTTCTGTATTTCCTAGTTTCTCTATGAGTAACACCATTAGAAATAACCTCTAAAGAAGATCCAGTCAAGACATCCACAGGATTTGAAGTAGCCTCTTGTACAACGATACATCAAAAAGTTGGTAGAAAAGGGGAATTAAAAGATAAGCTTAGGGGCTGGTATTTAGCCAACTGATTGAGGAACCCGAGTCCCATATCGAGTGTCTGCATTCAATACCAGGCCCCAGTGCCAGCGTCCTACTAAATGCAGACCTTGGCAGGCTGTGATGATGTCACAAGTAACTGGGTGCCTGCCACCCACATGGGAGACCTGAATTGAATTCTCAACTCCCAACTTTGGCTTTGGCCCATGAGGGTCGTTGCAGGCATTTTCAGTGGATAGAAGCTCTCTGCCTCACAAATCAGTGAATCAATCAAAGTTTTTTTTTTTTTTTTTTGACAGGCAGAGTGGACAGTGAGAGAGAGAGACAGAGAGAAAGGTCTTCCTTTTGCCATTGGTTCACCCTCCAATGGCTGCCGCGGTCGGCGCACTGCGGCCGGCGCACCGCGCTTGTCCAATGGCAGGAGCCAGGAGCCAGGTGCTTTTCCTGGTCTCCCCATGGGGTGCAGGACCCAAGCACTTGGGCCATCCTCCACTGCACTCCCGGGCCACAGCAGAGGGCTGGCCTGGAAGAGGGGCAACCGGGACAGAATCTGGTGCCCCGACCGGGACTAGAACCCGGTGTGCCGGCGCCGCAAGGCGGAGGATTAGCCTGTTGAGCCACGGCGCCGGCCCAATCAAAGTTTTTAAGATGAGTCTATTTTGGTGCAAAAAATTGAAATTCAGGCACAGTTTTTCCATAATATGAATTTTCCATGAATTTTTGAAGACACCACATGTAACAACTTTATAGCAAAGATAAAACTCATACTTCAGGGGCCAGCGCTGTGGCATAGCAGGTAAAGCCACTTCCCACAGTGCCAGCATCCCGGTTCAATCCCCAGCTGCTCCACTTCTGATTCTGCCCTCTGCTATGGCCTGGGAAAGCAGGTGAAGTTGGCCCAAGTGCTTGGGCCTCTGCACTGGTACTGGAGACCCAAAGGAAGCTCTTGGCTCCTGACTTCAGATCAGCCCAGCTCCAGTTGTTGTGGCCCTCTGGGACATGAACCAGCAGATGGAAGATCTATCTCTTTGTCTCTCTCTGCCTCTGCCTCCGTAACACTGCCTTTCAAATAAATAAATAAATCTCATAACTTCTAACCACACTGAGTTGATGCCTCAGCCTATCCTGTGCTTTTCAACCAGGTTTGGAGAATACTCCTACATTTACAGACAACATATCCTGGCGGGTCTCTGAGAAACCCCAGCTACCAGTCAGGAGGGCAGGCTGCTCAAAGCAAAACCCATCCTGACCCCCATGGAAAGGCTATGACAAGCAATCCAATCCACAAATTCCATCAGAATAGAAGAGGGCCCAAGAGAGGCGAATGCCATCCAGAGGCAGCACTCAGTTTGGAAGCATTCATCTATTACCATTGTGCATGCTTTCAACAGTTTACAAATGTTGTCATGGTCATTGCACGGGTGAGAACTGGAAATGGTGGGGGTGGGGGTGATGTGAATTAAGCAGTGGTAAAGCTGAGACGCAGGCTCTCTCCTAGAGTCTGGTTCTCTCTCTAACTTTCCCTCTACGTGTGAGAGAAGCCCCTGAAGTGTATTTCATCAGATGATAAAGAGCAGGTAGGTAAAAAATTGCCAGCCATGCAGGGGTGGAAGATGCTCACATCATATATCAAAGTGTCTGGGTTCAGGTCCTGGGTCCTCTCATGATTTCAGATTCCTACTAATGCAGAAGGGAACAGGTGATGGCTCAAGTATTTGGGTCTCTGTCACCCACATGGCAGACCTGGATTGAGCTTCTACTTCCTGGCTTTGGCCTGGCCATCTGTGGTCATTGTTGGCATTTGGGGAATGAAATAGTCATGGGAACTCTCTCTCTCTCTCTGCTTATGTCTGCCTCTTAAATATATAAATAATTCAGTCCATGAAACATGTTGCAAAGACACTGAAACATGCGTCTGAGAACATGGCTGATTTAATCAGTTCTGCTCTCTTCTAGGCCACATGAGGTGCTGGGATGAAGGTGGTGGGCGATGTAGACAAGGTTAGAAAATCAGAAACCCATCAGGGGAGGAAATGTGGTTACAATCCATGGGCTATCTACATAAAGACCCGACTCAGCTACAAAATCACTCTATCCTTTTGAAAATCATTCGTATCACAGGATACTCTGGGAAGATAAGCATGAGAAGAATCATTTTGACTGTTCCTTACTCATGAATATCAGTAAATTAGAAGACAGCAGGATTTGGAAGCAACTGGCTTACTTAGAATGTTAGGCACATCAAACCTGTATGTGAGACACACAGGTGAACCATGGAGAATGAAGAGGAATGAAGAAAAATAATGGTAAACAAACGAGGTGTTAGGTGTTCTAAGGCAGAACTAACCAAGCAGACGCAAGTTATCTGGGAAGTAAACCCAAGACCCTGAGTGGTCGCTGCCCCCTCAGCTGACTTGATGCCCTTATGAAGTTCCCTGAAAGCTAACAGTACTTCAACAAAATGGTTTCCCTGGCAGTGTCTACCTGAGATGCTGCCACGAACAAGGACGCCAAGCAACCAAAATTTGAGTAAAGAAAGGGAGAAAAAGGGAAGTGTTTTTGTTGTTGTTGTTGCTGCCTTTGCAGAACACTCCAGTTCTGTGTGATTACCACACCCAGAAGAAATGATGGCACTGAGAATGGACAAGAGGCCCACCAGGTGAAGGTAGTTTTTAAAAAGGGATTAAGGTTCTGTCCTTGGAAAATAAGTCCAAAGCATATGGGCTAGCATCAAAGTCTATAAAGTTAGAAAGGGTATACATTAAGTACATGGGGCAAACCCAAAATATGTGACAAAAGGAGTGGCTCTTTGAAGCCTGGGGATTAATATACTTCACAAGGCATTTTAATCACACATTAGCATGGAAATTTATAGAAGTGAAAGCCAAAAGTAAGAACCGATTAATAAAGCATTGTTTAATCACTAGTTAGCAGCTTCTCTGGGGGAACCAGACATTTTAAACTTATGATAACAAGGTAATGTTCATGTCCCCACGACAGTAAATTAGAAGGCAGCAGGACTGAGAGGGAGTGGGCCCAAGAAAGTGCTTCCTAATTATCAGTGAGACAACTGAATATTAATACATTGCATCCTTCCAAAGTAATATGATCCTGTTCTAGCCCGCAAGTAAATAGATTGGAACGATCGTGTCAGTCTTTGGTCAGATGAGAATGGACTTACCTCTAGGAAGTAGGAAGAAAGAAAAGTAGAAAGTGAGAAAGGAGAAATCTACAAGCACACAGGACTGAAGAGATGCCGCCATTACTCTGGGCTTTTTGAGTTATGCTGACATCTAGTGGTAGCATATAGGAAAAGCAAGAAACACCTAGGTGTGTTTTAATCTTGCTAAGAGGTCAGGCCAGGTTGTGCTGTAACTTTCACTTTCTCTCTCTCTCTCTCTCTCTCTCTCTCTCTCTCTCTCTCTCTCACACACACACACACACACACACACACACACACACACACACCTTCAAGGAAAGGACATTACGCCTGAAGCTAAGAAGTCACAAGAAGGTCTGGGTGACTAGGATCGTGAATAAGCTATTGTACTTGGGATTTGCACCCATACACTGCACTCCCACCTCTGTTCAGAGACAATGTGGTGCTATCTGCAGGCACCGCCTTGGGCTGCCTCTCCAAACAGGGTGAATTCCCAGGCTTCCAAGGAAAGGAGGAGTTCAGGAAGAGAAGAGGAGCATATACTAGGACTGGATAGTCTGGGGCTGCTCCCATAATTAAAATAATAAACCCAGGGTGGAATTTTGGCTTAGTAGTTGATTCTGGTTAGGATGTTCTCGACCCACATGGGAATAACTGGCTCAACTTCCAGGTCTGGCTGCCTATTCCAGCTTCCTGCTAATGCAGACTTTGAGAGGCATTAATGATGGTTCAAGTAGTTGGGTCACTGTCACCCACATGGGAGACATGGATTGAGTTCCAGGCTCCTGGATTTAATTTAGTTCACTCCTGAACCGTGCAGGTATTTGAAGAGTGAATTACCAGATAAGAGTGCTCTATCTTTCTCTTTTTCTGTCTCTCTACCTCTCAAACAGATTATAATTTTTCTAAAAAAATCCATTTATTTAGATTAAGGCAACAGGCAGTGCTGGTAGTTTGGAGGCTGGGAACCATTAAAATCATTGGGAACAGAAAATGCAAATCCAACCGTGATCTTTATGCAAAGTGAATTGCAACTGGGAGTCACATAGAGGACAAACTAATAAGAAACTTATTGAATCAACTTCAACATTTCAAATATAAGTTAAATAACAGCAGTTGCATAGTCTGTATTTGGTGGCACTTACCCAGAGTGGCTGTTACCTGTGACTCCCTCCCAGTCTGCTGTGGGATAGTGTGCTCTACTACAGATACATCCATGGGCTGTGCTTGACGGAAGGGCAAGTGACACCCATAAAGTCTCATCTCTGCACACTGGGGATGTCTACAAGCCAATGCCTATTCCTTGTATATCTTGAGACAGTTTGAACATATACAATAAGGAAATGGGAAAGGCAGATGCACTAGTAGTTGGGGCAATTGTTTTGAAGCATGAGCTTGAATCGTGATAAGTTTCTCAGCCAAGAGCAAATTTAAAAATACATATTGATTCCGTTCCTACCTCTGTCTGTACCATAGACATCCTGTATGACCTCATTTCCGACACCAGCCCTAAGATGTCGACAAACTCATGGTCCCGAATGTGCTGCAAGAGCCTGTCCAGGGCAATGAAGGTTCCTGTCCGCCCCACTCCAGCGCTGCAAAAGAAGGTTCAGACAGCATGTCACTCAGCCAGTGCTTCCTCACTGTGGGAAATAGACATGCAATGCTCACAAACACAGGGAGCACCACTGTGCAAAAAGGCTAAACTCCTGGTGGTATTTTCCACTTTGCTGATTTTAAAAGAGTATTTATTTGTTTATTTTCCTTTTATTTGAAAGGCAGAGAGACACACAAAGACAGAAACACAGACAGACGAGAGGTCTTCCATCTGCTGGTTCACTCCCCAGATGCCTGCAAAAGCCAGGGCTGGACTCTCCCACATGGCTTGCAGGGGCCCAAGTACTTGAGCAGGTGATGACCTGCTGCCTCCTAGAGTATGTGTTAGCAGGAAGCTGAAGTGGAAGCAGAGCCTGTACTGGAACCCAGGTTCCCCTAAATGAGACAGGACTGCAGCAAATGTCCACCTCACTTAGCTGTCTTTTAAGTATGCAGGTGAGGTTTGCGCTCCTTCTGATGTTACAGTTCTGACTTGACTTCTCCTTTCCTTAAAGAGACAAGGTTTGCACTGCGGTGGCCATGCCCTCCCCCAGGTCTCTGCTTTCTGAGAAAAGTAATGACTCTCTACTAAGCACCCAGGAGAGTGGGCTCCTGCCCTCAGGGAGCTGGAACACGTACTCAGTGCCCCGTCCTCTGAATGCTCTCAGAGCCGAGCCCCACCATTCAGCTCCAACGTCTAGTGGCGATGCCTCCACCCTAACTCTAGCTCTGGGCTCACAGCCACCCTGGGCTCAGTTCATCATCCCAGGCCTCCATGTGGCATGTTTGCCCTTCCAGTGGGCCACAGGCCTGTTTTATTCTCCCAGAGATTTTGGTAGCTGCCTTAAGACCAAATTAAATATTTGGACCCAATCTCATCCAGTCCGCTAATCCTAATGCTATGAGAATCAGCAGAAGACTGACAGGGTCTAGCCAACTGCCCACCATCCCTAATTCTCCATGTTAAATCCATCTCTTGTTTCCTTCCCATCATGCCTAGATTGAAGAGTCAAATGGTTCCAAATTCTGGTGAATTCAGAATTCTAAAGTATAGGAAGCCAGAAAGTTGAAGTTAATTTATTTGAAGAATTAGCTAGGAGAAGAATCCAACACCAAAGTCTGAGTCCAGAGCTCAGCTGGCTTTTTCTACTAGGCTTTCTCTGCTGGCCCCTAGAGCTTCTCAAATCAAATGATCTGCCACTGGCTGACCACCTGTGCAGTTATATTCAGAACTGCACCTGCCTGCTGCCATGAAAGGAATCCATGGGTTTGACCTCATGGTTGAACAGCTTTGTTTTCTATTCTTGGAAAGAACCATTTTGGGAATAATTTCATTGGCTAAAGCACAGCTTTTAACCTACGAATGAGAAAGTGGATTGACAGCAATGACACCTTCCCTAAACAGAAATTTAGTAGCTTGAGACACATTCTTCTTTAAAAGAAAGACACATCCCATATGAGTGCATGTGTGCGCATGAGTGCACATACACACACAAACACATACACACTGGTCATTCTAGTTCACGAAGGCCAAGATGCAAGCTTGAGATTATAGATTTATTTGCTCAGGTTGGCGTGGTTGCCAATGCTCCCCTTGTTCTTTATGTACCTTGTTCTTCCGAAGTTGCATGCAAAATTACAATAATATTATATCACAGGGATGAATGTTCATGGAACTTTGTTCATTTGATGCAAATATAAGGCTGAATTCAAAGATAATTCTTCCCATAAGGATTATTGTGGGGCAGTGGGTTAAGCTAGCATCCTATAAGAGTGCGAGTGCCAGTTCAGTCCTGGCTGCTCCACTTCTGATTCAGCTCCCTGCTAATGTGCCTGGGAAGGCAGCAGAAGGTGGCATAAGTCTCTGGGACCCTGCACCCATGTGGGAGATCCAGATGGAATTCCAGGTTCCTGGCTTAGACTTACTCCACATCTTACTGTTGCAGCCACTGGGGAGTGGATTAGTGGACAAAAGATTCTCTCCCCGTCCCTTCTTTTTCTCCTTCTCTCTCTGTTGCTTTGTCTTTCAAATCAATCAATCAATCCCTTTTTTCAAAAAGAATTAATGTGGTCCTTCACTTTTTTATAAAGTAATGAATTACAGATCCATTTATTTTTGTAAATTGATAAATTATAGATTTATCTTAATATGTGGAATATTTTCATTTTTTCTTTTCTTCTTAATTTTGTTTCTATCTACATTATTCCAAGCTGTGACAAGCTATTATAATTTGGCCTTGTGTTTTCCCATGTTGTAGCCATTCAGAATCCTTGATGGGGGAGGATACATCACATAGTCCTTAAAGGAATGGCCTTTGGAGATTGACATGCCTGTGAATCCTAATTCCTCCACTTTCTAGTTATATGAACCTGTGTAAATATCTTAATCTCTCTACTGAGTTTCTTCATCTGAAAATGGGAATAACAACATCTCATAGGCAAGAGACATAAGGTAGCCATGTTATAGGTAAATAATGTATATAGTAAGACATCAGTTAATTGTAGATTTTTAAAAATTATCTCATTTAATTGTCAGTTACCCCTGATCAGCGTTTAGGTAATGGTGGGCTATTTCCTTTACATAAGCAAACTCTGATTTCTGGCAGCAAATGTGCTGCATGTGCTCACCTGCAGTGAATGATCATAGGGCCTTTGCTCTTGGTGGCTTGCTGTCGGACCATGTGTACAAACTGCAGGATACTTTCAGCGGCATTGGCCGTGGGTACACCGTGATCAGGCCATGCAGTGTAATTAAAATGCATCACATCCTGCATCTCATCAGCCTTTAGGGAAAAAAAAACAAAATCCAGCATTAATCTCTGGGTCCACTGTCAGGGCTGCCCAGCCAGGCCTCCAATGACGATCCCAAGTTGATAGAACATCAGTGCACTCCTGGCCAGTACACTTCTCTTCCTAGTTCTGAGTATTGTGTCTGGCACAAAGTAGGCCCTGAAAAAAGAAAGACTGCTTGTATAAAGCTTGGAATAGTAGGACAGTTAGGCTAATCCGTGTGCATATAAAGGGCAACAGCTTACGCAGATAAGGTTTGCATCCTGGCTCTGTCACTTGGAAGCTTCATCAACCAATGGATTAAACCCCATGGAAGCTGCTGTGGATTCCCTCCATAGATCTCCTTTTCCAGCTGCCGTGAACAGCCCTCCTGAGAGCCGCTCTCTGCTGTGGGGAGCTAGCTGCCTTGCTGGAAAACGTCTGAGGGCAGCCCGCAGTTACCGATATTCTGATACCAGGGAACAAGAATCCGGCCCTATGCCAGAATGGGACAGAACAGGACAACACTGTGGTGCCATTCACACCCCACCACTCTGAGATCCAGCAGAGAAGCGAGACTCCAACTGAACCCACTGCTATGTAGCTTCTTCCCTGTTTCTGCTTCCCTTGCTCTGTTATAGATTTTTACCTAAGAATATACTTTTAAATAATCAAATATGTTACCATCTCTATCTTGGGGTTTTTTACTAGAGAGCCTAACCCAAGACAAACTCACTGAGCTTCAGTCTTCATTTACCCAGAAAAGCTAGACTTCCACCTATACCAGGGGTTGTGCAGATTAAGTGTGAGCATATTTGTGAAGGAAGTAATATGTAAGTATTATCACTGCAGTTGCTACGTAATTAATTACTCCTACTCATTCCCATCCAGACACTCATTTACAGGGCAGGTTCTGGTGTGTTTTGTGTATTAATCCCATTCATGGTAACCTGTGCATCAAATATATTGCTGTGCTCTCTGAGCAGATATCAGTCAGGAGCTGGGTCCTTAGGGGTTAACTTGTTTTACTCCCTACTAATTTGTAAGAAGGATTTCTTCTCTTCTGTTATCAACTATCAGCAATATTCCAAACCCAGACTTCACAAAGATTTGGTTCACCTCCTATTCCTCAAACTTGCTAAGAGTTTAGAATGCACTTGGAGAACAGAACACTGTATCATAATTCGGGAGCGTCTGACCCTGATTTGAGTTTGGTGCTGAAGTTTAAGTTTGGATATTAAAGACAAATGAATTCCAGAGTCAGTGGTCTTGGACAGAGTAAAACTTGTATCCAAACAAACAAATGCATAAATACAATGCATAAATAAATATACAATAAAAGTTGTATAAATACAAATAAGTTGTCACTTTAACTATATCCATTGCCCCTTGGCAACCAGGGTCACACACCCCTAAGGAGCAAGCAGGGCCTCCCTAGCTATGATAGAGGCTCTGTCTTACGACATATAGCGTGAATTGTACCAAATAACTTACTTTTTCAATACCATGAAGGACTTAAGGGTACTCAGATGTCAGATAAGTTTAACTGCCCAGAAATGTTTCCAAAAATGCTCTGTTTAAATGCTGACCATAATTAGCATAAGATGTGTGCATGGTAGCCAATACATGGATACTTCAAAAGGTTTATGGAAAATGGAATTACAACAGTAGTTTAGTACAAGATATTTTGAAAGCCATGCAGTTTTTTTTCAAAATATGCACCTTCCATAATCTTTTAACATTACTTATTATTTGAAAGGCAAAATGACAGGGGTGGGAGTGAGAGAGAGAGGGGAAAAGAAAGCGAGAGGGAGAGAGAGACAGACAGAGACAGAGATCTTCAACCCACTGGTCACGTTCCAAATGCCTGCAACAGTTGGGGCTGTACCATGCTGAAACTGGTAACCAGTGACTCCATTTAGGTTTCCCAATCATGTGGCAGGAACCCAAGTACATGGGCAATCTTCTGATGTCTCCAAGGCACATTAGCAGGAAACTGGATCTGAAGTGGAGATGGGACTTGATCCCAGGCACTTCAACATGGGACATGAGTCTTCAAGTGGTGGCCTGAACTGCTGCACCACAATGTGTGCTCTCCCATTACATTTGTGAAGATCCTTCACACACAAAGATTTCAAAAAATTTACAGCAAAATAAGCTTATAATTCCATTTCCTATAAACTTTTTGAATTATCTATCTGTACATCTATCTCTATCTCTATCTCTATTGCAGTACAGTCAATCTGAAAATGTGTTCAGCTATAAAGTACAAGGAGTTTAAAATCAAAAATTGTGGCATAATGGGTTAAGCTGTTGCCTGCAATGTCAGCATATCATATGGGTGCCAGTTCAAGTCTCAGCTGCTCCACTTCCAATCCAGCTCTCTGCTAACATGCCTGGGAAAGGATGGCCCCAGCCCTTGGGCCCCTGAATCCACATGAGAGACCCAAATGACACTCCTAGCTCCTGACTTCAGTCTGGTCCAGCTCTGGCTGTTGCAGCCTTTTGGGGAATGAACCAGTGGATGAAAGATATTTCTCTCTCTCTCTCTCTCTCTCTGGAATTCTTTCAAATAAATAAAACTTTCTTTTAAAAAAAATCTGGAAACCATTAGATTGCTATCAATCTCTCCACAGCTACAAGGTGGGGGTCCTACAATTGGAGTCAGATGTATCAACTGCATTGTAAGGCATTAACAGCCTTGGAAATAAACAAGCTTTTTGCGGCGCCGGCACACCGGGTTCTAGTCCCGGTCGGGGCGCCGGATTCTGTCCCGGTTGCCCCTCTTCCAGGCCAGCCCTCTGCTGTGGCCCAGGTGCTTGGGCCCTGCACCCCATGGGAGACCAGGATAAGCACCTGGCACCTGGCTCCTGCCATCGGATGAGCGCGGTGCGCCGGCCGCAGCGCGCTGTCCGCGGCAGCCATTGGAGGGCGAACCAACGGCAAAAGGAAGACCTTTCTCTCTGTCTCTCTCTCTCACTGTCCACTCTGCCTGTCAAAAAAAAAAAAAAAGAAATAAACAAGCTTTTGCCAGGTGTAGTCTCCAGCTCTTATCAGCTCATGCCAAGTGCCAAATACTGGAAAGCAGCAAGTTCTGTGGTAAGGTAATATACTCCTGTATTGTTAAATAAGAAAACCCTTCTGTTTTCTTCTTTTCGCCAGATACATCAGACCAATGATCCATCTCTTCACAGTTCGATCCGATGAACCACACAACCATCATTGTATAACCCTTCTGTTTTTATTTTACTTAATCATTCCCAAATTTCTTACCCTAATTTCCTCATTTATGTAATTTTATCTTTTGATACTTGAAAATTTCTCCATATGAATATAAATAAAGAAGGATGCAAACAAAAAATGAAATAGAAAAATATATCCATTCCACCATACCATATTCTTCAGGCAATTTAGCCTCCATTGCAAGTTTACAATTTAGATTCTGGATGCTCATGGCCAAAAGGGGGCACTCTGGTACCAGATGCTTGTAACCTCTGCATAAATGCCTTACAAGCAAACACTAATGTTCAGTGCTCTGTTCCTATTTTTTAATCCCTTCAGAAGTTTTTCTCTCCGGACAGGTCATCATTTAAGACAAAGGACAAGAAGCATAGTACTGACCATGCAGTGATCTATGAGACTCTTCCTTGTCGAGGGAACAGACATGGGAACAGACTCTTGTTTGTTCTTTGCAATGTTTTTCTCTTAGATGCAAACCTAGGGAAAGACTTGCTGCTTACTTCCCTAGTAGTTGGCCTTGGCTTTGTATATGAAATGGCTAAGAAAGATTTCCCTGTTTATTTAATTTTATTTGAAAGAGAAAGATTGAGAGTAAAAGGAAGAGAGAGAACTTCTATCCAGTGCTTTAGCCCCTCAAATGCCTAAAATGGCTGGAGACAGGCTAGGGTGAAGCTGGGAGCCAGGCTCACAATCTGGGTCTCTCACATGGGTGGCAGAACCCCATTATTGGAGAGCCATCTTTGCTGCCTCTCATGGTTTTCAAAGGCAGGAAGTTGAAGTCAGGAGCTGGATTTGGAAATTGAACCCCAGTACTTTGATACGGGATGCAGGCATTTTCAGGGCTTGGCCAAATGCCCATTCCAGAAAGCTTAGTTTAAATGACCTTAACAATGTGAAATATTTCCTCCAATGGGAGGTCTGCTGATGCTTTACCAATGCTTCATTCTTTTGAAATAACTCACTCATCCTCCGATGTAATCATTCCATGAAGATAGAGTATTTGCTTCTGAGACTCCCAGGATACTGAGGGAAGCAGACAGGAGGGGGATTGTTAGCATCTGCAGTGCGCTGTGAAGAAGCAGTGCAGGTGAGACTACAGCACAGGAGGAAAGAAGGGGATGACGCCTCTGAGACAGGAAGGCTGAAGAGAGGAAGTGACCTTTTAGCTAAAACTATGTGAGTCGAAATGTGCTAGAAGAACAAAGAGGAGTTGGGCATTTCAAAGGAATGGAACAGCATGAAGCATGATCTGTTAAGGTCTGCAGAGAGTTGCCTATTTTCATTCCAGTTTAAAAGCCACTTTTAATTACCAGTGGTTGAAAAGATTTATCATGCTGTACTCCATATATACATATATATATATATATATATGTTCATTATTAAATATTAAGCAAATTTAAAAAAAATGATATGGAAATGCTGATTACTAAGCTGATTTGTTCACCCAGAGAACATATGTAGTGAATTGTCTCACTGTACCCCATACAGTGAACTGTAAATCAAAGAATGAAGAGGTCACTTGTCTCTTACAAATATTAATAAACAGATGGTTATTGAGTGCTTATGTTGTCATTGATATGAACAATGTATGTTTCCATTATTTATATTAAGGGTCATCAACCTTTCCCGGAAAGAGCCAGATAGTAAATATTTTGGGTTTTGGAGGTTATAGAATTTCAGTTGCAACTACTGAAACTTGATACTACACAAAAGCAGTCACAGACAACACGTATGCATATGTGACCTGCAGTCTAACAAAATACTATTTGTTGACACTGAAATTAGAATTTCAGAAAATTTACATATACTATTTTACATGAAATAGCCTTTGATTTTTTCAACCACTAAAAATGTAAAATTAATTCTTAGCTCATGCACTAAATAGCAGGCAGAGGGTCAATGTGGTCCATGGGTCACTCTTAGCCATCTCCTGGGATACACATCTGGATGAATTGTTTCTAGAATGGAAGAATATTCCAATGAGGTTATTCTATTTAATTTTGTCTTTAGTAGACAGCATTTGCAAGCATAGAATACTAGTAAAACTCTCTCCTATATTCTATGAACTATTTATAGGCAGAAAGCAACACAGGACTTTGGTCAATCTTAGCACCTAAGCCTGGCACAGAAAGATTGCACATGTGCTCAACAACTTGTCATGTGAGAGAGAGCAGGCCTTGCTAGATAAATAGACTTTCTGACATTCCAACAAATGGAAATAAATAGGATTTGAAGAAATATATGGAACCATGATGGATTAGGGCCAGAAGTATCTTCTAAATAATAAGAACAAAATAAGGAAAAACAAACCAAATAAACAAGCCCCAAATGACTCACGCATAGTTTAAATGTTTAATTTAAAATGTCAGTGTGCCTTGTATATCTTAATTATACTCATATATGGTTAATATAAATAATGAGAAGACTTCCTTCCTCAGTCTTCCCTGATAAAGCAGTGATTAATGTTGTCTTCTATTGCCCTGGGCTAATTTGAGATAGAACAGCACAGATTTTTTTCTTTTTTTATTTGACAGGTAGAGTTATAGACAGTGAGAGAGAGAGAGAGACAGAGACAGAGAGAAAGGTCTTCCTTCCGTTGGTTCACTCCCCAAATGGCCACTACAGCCAGCGTTATGCCGATCTGAAGCCAGGAGCCAGGTGCTTCTTCCAGGTGTCCCTCATGGGTTCAGGGGCCCAAGCACCTGGGCCATCCTCCATTGCCCTCCCAGGCCACAGCAGAGAGCTGGACCGGAAGAGGAGCAACTGGGACTAGAACCAGCAGCCCATATGGGATGCTGGTGCCGCAGGCAGAGGATTAACCGAGTGAGCCACAGCGTTGGCCCCAGCACAGATTTTTTTCAAAAAAATTTTATCTTTACAGCCTCCCAGGCCAGCCACTTCATCCATACCTTCCTCCATGAAATGGGACCAAAACTACATTAAAATGTAAATATACTCAAAGAGATTTTTCTCTTGAAGGAACAAGTGCTTCGATGCCGAAAGAGCTCCTTGTTTTAAGTGGTGGAGGGTTGGTCTCTTGACACTGGCAGACACAGGGAGATGAGGAGGTGGGATTGGGATGGGGTGGAGGTGTCAGTCTTGTGACTCACGTAGTTGATCCGGAAGTGTCTATGGGCCCAGTCATCCTGTTCTTCCTCCGAGATCATCTCCACGGTGATGTCCCCGTAGGCAATGGGTTCTTCCGTGAATGGCCAATAATGGTCGCATTTCACCTGGAGTGAAGACAACACAATTCTTCACAACAGGCCAGCGGACAAATGTGGGCTGTGCTTGCTTAGGGAAAACAGAGGGACCTGCTTCACGAGAACTGCATAGGAAGAAAAATACAAGTATGGGAGTTTCTGCTACACAGTGAGCAACTCATCAGTGACAGGGGCTGGGACGAGTTCTGGGCCTGAGTGGGAACAGCCTTATCAGGTACGCACCCTCCTTTTCTCATTGCATTGAGTGAGCATGACAATCAGCTGCGACTTCTGTTGTAGGACCATCTTCCAGAAGTCGTTTCTGGTTTCAGGCAGCGGCCCCTGGGTGGCAATGTACTCCTGGGGTGAGTTGTACCCCTGAAAGATAAATGATGTCATTTACCCAGCCACTATCAACACCAACAAGGGAGAAGGGGGCGGGATGGGGGAAAGAGGAAGGTCAGAATTTACTAGTCATGAAACTGGCAAGGATCACACAGCTATGTAGTGTTTTTATCTCTTTTCATCAAAGAAGCAAAAAGAGTAACTGACTCCATACATCTGTGATTTGAAGCATTGCCTTTAAAATCACATCCATACCCCGTTATGACAACCATCACTACTTCATAGATACTTTAAAAGTGCAGGTGTGTAGGTAGAGCAGTTTGGTTGCTGAGATTGAAATTTAAATACCATACTAGTATGATCTTTAACACGATTGTCTACTTTTGCTTTCTCTAGACTTTTACAAAGCAATACCATCATTACTAATCTACAGGTTTTTTTTTTTACACCATTCTTCTTCCTGGAATGAAATAATGGAAACTATTGTTCGCTGGGAGAATGACTCTCTTTTTAACTGGCTCATCCATATGGTCCTAATAGTCTTTCCCTGGATGGGTTAGCATCTGGATATCTGACATTTTATTTTACTTACAGGAATATAGTTGGCATTAATGTAGTCTGCACCTTCCTCTTCATTCATGGAGACTAATCTCACTCGGCTAAAGTCATCTATAAAGAAGAAAGAGAAGAGAAATTTTAAAAACCAGGTCATTGGGAAGATTATCTCTACCCTCTCTCTCCAATTTCAAGGCACTCAGTCACATAAGAGGTAGCTAGTTTCTTATTGAAATAAATACATAAATATCTTCCAAATATTATTTTCTACCCGCCACCTTTCTTTTACTGAACTTATACAAAAATATTTACAACAACTAAAACATCTGGGAGATTGTATGGAAAGCTACAATATATAACTTAAATACACGGATTCCATTTCATATAATTAACTCTTCTCTGAAAGCATAGAATCTAACAATATCAAAGCTGAAATAAGATTAATGCATCCCCAGAGATGACCTTGAGATCCACACCACAACTGGCTCTAGTCAGAGATTAGTGGCATTGATAAGTCTGCTGTCACATTTTTCCATCCCCTAAAAGACGTGAGTAGGATCGCCACTATCGGCCATCTTACATGGCAAGATGTTTGTGTAACGGTTTTTACATCGGTTCAGTGGAAGATCAGCAGCAAAATGTGGAATATCCAGTCCGATCAATTTCAACTCCTGCAAATGATAGAGAATGGATTTGAGATTTCCATAAACGTTGTAGGCTGGCTTACAGATCATATTGGCTGATTGCTCACATTGGATTCTACTCCATTCCCTGCAGGTAGAACTGTCACATACTCCTTGCAATATGATGTTGCAATAGCTCCTTCTTGGGGCAGATTGTACTTCACCCCAACTGTTAACTTGTTTGAATCAAAGAACTCGAGTAGAACTCATATCTCATCAGAAGCTTTAAATACACTGGCTTGGTTGGGCTTGCCCTCTTGTACTTTTGCCATTTGCCATGACAAGAGTATGCTCAGGGGAGTTGCTGGTCTCAGCATGAAGAGACATATGGAAACCTGATTCTCATCCACAGCCAGAGGCAGGAGCACCTCACTTGTCCCACAGACCCACGGGCAGGATAAACAGAGGTGGTTGTAAGCCACCAAGATTTCGGGGTTGTTTCCTTTAGTATTATTGAAAAAATAGCTGTCTAATACAACTCACAAACACCTTGGATAACTTGGTGATTGATCATTTGGAGAAGTAAAAACTATGTGCCTGAGACAGGGTGTGAAAAATATGAAAATAGATATACTCCTCAGATTTTTGGCAGGAATAGGGTAACTGAAACTTATGAGGCTTGCATAAATATTTTATAGTTTATGAGAAAAAATAAGTATTTTTTTCTGGAGGCAATGAATCTTAGAAAAAGTAATAGAGGAGAATTAGAAACAATGAATAGGGAATAATATCCATGTTACAAATATATGATTAACAGTCACTAAGTATCAGGTAATGAAACATAAAAAAATGAATATGAGTTAGTAATGCTTAGGCAAATTGTCCAGTGAAAATAAGAACATCTAAATATTTTCCTGACAAGGTCAATATTGTGGCACAGTGGGTTAACCTGCTTGCGACACAAGCATCCCATATTGGAGTGCTAGTTTGAGTTGTGGCTGCTTCATTTCTGATCTAGCTTCCTGCTGATGTGTTTGGGAAGGCAGTAGCAGATGGCCCAAATAATTGGGCCTCTTCCATCCATGTAGAAGACTCAGATGGAGGTCCTGGCTGCTGGCTTCAGCCATTTGGAGAGTGAACCAGTGGATGAAAGATCTCTGTCTCTCTCTGTCTAGTGCTCTTGCCTTTTGAATTTAAATCTTAAAACAATACAAATATCTGCCTGCATGTATCAGTACTCTTACAAATGCCATTATCAGGAAATGCACTGTTAGGACAATTTCTATTTAGATAAAGAGCCATCACACTTCAAAAAGTTGATGCTATGGGAAAAGGAGGTTTCTAAGCTGCTAGCCATGTGTCTGATAGTAAATGAGGGAGCTGTAGTTGGGCCATCTGAATTTCCTGGAGGCATATTCAGCTTGTGGGCAAAGTGAATGGTGTTCACTGAAGTTGGACAGTGCACAGCCCTGGCAGTAAATCTAATTATGCCCCTATAAGAATTTTAGAGAAACATTAATACACAGCACTTATAATCATCTACAAATGGGATTACCTACAGGATATGCATCTTCTATAAAACTAGTAAGTGAGGCAGTAGAGAAACCATCTGCTATCAATTTTATTTACACTCAAAAGATGTTCAAATTGCCCACAAGTTTTATTCTTTTTAATGCCTCCCAATAATGATTTCAAGAGCTGGAGAATACTTCTCTGGGGAAAGAATTTGAGAATCTTAGAAAAACTTTGAAGGGCATTGTAGAATTTAATGATGTTCTGAGAGATTGAACAGGGATGGCTCCTGCTTCCTCCCTGTATCTTGATTCGTGCTAGAAATCAAGGTCTTGAGTCTTTTTCTACTTTCAAACAAACAGTCCTCAGTAGCAACTTCTCTTGTGCTTAATGGTATAGGGTCGCCCGCCTGCAGTCGACATGGATAAGCTGACCTAAATCTCCCAGATTTCTCTTCCCGTTTGATTCTCCAGCATTTTTACTTTTTTTAAGATCACAAAATCTCAAGTTCTTCAGCTGAAGTTGAAATCAGTCATGAAGACAAACTATGTCAAGTTTGACCCTCAGCTCACAAAATGAGAAGTTTTCCACCTCAGACAAAACCCTCGCTTGCCAAATGCCTTGAAGCACAAACTTGTCACTGCTACTTTCTAGCTGAGTTTTTAAGAGTTCTCAAGAGTTCCTGTAAGAAACAAAAACTTATTTTTAGCAGGCTTGTCGCAAATTAGTGTTATTTTTAGGTTCGTTCCTATTGGCAGTAACAGGCTTATTCATATGATATTTTCATTGCTTATTCTGAAGGATCATTTATCAAAATATCTCACTTAATTTGCTGTACCCCTTATAAACTGCATGGTCTTTGAAATCAGTTTAAGTATCTGTAAGATAAAAGCTAATTTATCCATACTTCACTCACTTATAATGACTACCAAATACAGTAATTAAACTGAACAAACACCAAAACAGGACCATGGATGATTGCGAAGTGCTCCTCCTATGAGTCCTTGTTTGTTTTGCTTTGCCCAGCGCCATGATTTCTCCCTCCATTGCCAATTGTGCTAACAGACCACCAACTCTTCCCCTTGGTCCCCTTATTTTGGAGACAGATTGATAAGCCACAGGAAAAGTCCCGTGTACAAAAGAAACTGTGCAAACAGATTGAGGCTAAGAACTGGCGCGCATATGGAAGCTGACTAACTGATAGGACTTTAATTGTGTGTTGCCTCCCTGCTGTAAAGGCCCTGAGTTGATAAGGGAGGTTTAATTGGCTGAACACTGTACATGTAAATTGCCAATGCTGAATTAGAGCAAAGCTGGAACTGCATGTATACACCAAATGCTCTGCGGTCTTTGTAATTTAGCCTGTCACTAAGTAGAAAATCAAACACTCTTTCCAGCTCAGGAGTTTTGCAGTTACTCTCTTTCCAACATATGGAAACCCAGAAGCTTAAATCTTCCTAGAAGCAAAGTACGGGGTGAAACCAACATAAATCATTTTTTAATTTCCTTTTGCTAGTTTTATTTCAATATGATTTATCATCTGTTGTTTTCAAAGCTACATAGCTATCTGTACTGGACTGAATGGTGGCCCCTAGTAAGATACGTCCACTTTCTCACTCCCAGAGCCTGTCCATTGTGACCTCATTTAGAAGAAGGGTCTTGGCAGATGTATTTGGATATTCTGAGATTATTCTGAATAAGAGGAGAAGGTCACGTACATTTGGAGGCAGAGACTGGAGCAATGCAGCTACCAGCCAGGCTACCCTGGGGATACCAGAGACTAAAAGTGGGTGCGGTGGAGCTAGGGGTTGGAAATGCCTGGAGACTGTAATTTGGAAGCAAAAGTGAGTCAGGCCAGTGCACGGTGGCTTGGAGTGTTGGTCCAAAATACACAAAGCAAGCCTGTGATTTAAAACAGACTCCCAAGAGAAAAAGTTCTATTTTCCTGTTGGAACATGAATTCAGTGTCAGGACTTGGCATAAGATAAATGACCAATATATAATCAACGATGATATAAGAGTAAAAATTGGAAAAGACTTCATAATAGATTTTAAAATACTAAAAATGTCTTCAAATGACACTGTGATTAATTTTATATGTCAATGTGACTAGGCTATAGTGCCCATTTGCTTGGCCATATACTAGTGTAGATGTTAAGAAAACTGTAGATTTTTAAATAAGTAGACTTTGAGTGACAATCACCTTTATAATGTGGGTGGGTTTGTACCATCAGTTGAAGCCCTGAAGGGAAAAAAGACAGATCCTCCAAGGAGGATGGAAGACTCAACACTGCAACATAAACTTTCCGTGGGTCTCTGGCTCATAGATTTTGGACCAGCTAGCTTCCACCCTTCCATGAACCAGTTCCTTAAAATAAATCTATTCACACTTGTGTCCTGTTGGTTCTTATATACATCCTGTTGGTTTCTTTGGTGAACCCTAATACTCATGGATTATAAAGCTTGGTTGTATCCTTATCCCATACTTAGTCCAACACTTCTCAATGGACCATGACTGGCCGGTGGCAATTCCTTTTTGTGTGGGACTGCCCTACTCATTGAAAATATTGATCTGTTCTGTCTCTTACCCATTAAACATGACTAGAAACCTCCTCCCAAGTTGTTAGAACAACCAAAACCAACCAAAGCACTCTCACACACTCCTGAACTCCTAAACTCCCCTAGGGGACTGACTGACATTGGCACAGGTAAGAACCAATGATCTAGTTTAACCTACTGTTTTATAGATGAAAAATGTGATTTCTTTTTAAATACAAACTACAATGATGTTGAGGACCCAGGACTTTAGATTTCCAGTTTAGTACCTTTCTGCATTACAAATCGATAAAATCAACATAACAGTTTCCAGAGATGGAAACATTACTAATCCTGATTTTATTTGATCAGTACACTTTGCATATATTTACTGAAATATCACATTGTACCCCACAAATATATGCAGATATTAAGTGTTAATCAAAAATAAAAGACATTTAAAGAGATGGAAATGCTCATTAACCTGATTTGTTCATTTGACACTGCATACATATATTACTTTATCACACTGTATTCCATAAATATTTACAATTAAAATAATAGTAATAATTTTTCAAAGTAACATTAGAAAAAGAGTGCCATGGAAAAAATAAACTTTAATGTGTTCACTTACAGATTGAATGTATAAAAACCTTCATTATATTGTAAATCAAACATTTAGTAGCATATAAAACTTACAATCCTGCTTTCAAGTTTTTGTAGGATTTAAAGCTAATACACTGGAGCAGGCATTTGGCTTAGTAGCTTTGGTCAACGCCTGAAATGCATACATCTTAAATTAGATAGCCTGGTTCAGATCCTAGCTACTCTGGCCCCAAATCCAACTTCCTGATAATATGCATTCTGGGAAGCTGCAGGTGACAACTCAAGTGCTTGCGTTCCTGAAATCCATGTGGGAAACCTGGATTGATTTCCAGGTTTCTGGTTTTAACCTTTTGGGGAGTAAACAGCAGATGCAAGATCTCTGTCTCTCCCTCTCTGTCACTCTGCTATTCAAATACACAAATATGAAGCTGATATGTTAATAATTTACTGTTTGCTTCTCCCAGGATGCTGTATTTGTTGAAAATGCACTTCCTTGGTTTAGATAGTTTAGTCACTTTGGCCCCTGCAGTAAGAGCTTACATGATTCTGTCCTAGGTGCAACTGATTTGAAATAGGCACCATGACCCAAACTGACCAATCAAAATCTTCCCCTGATATTTTTCATACTGCAAATGAGAAAGGGTATCCACAGCTCCTGAAGCAAACCGCATAAATAAGAGCACTTGGCACCCAGCGGGTGATTGATGGCTGTGTTTTCCATGATTAAAAAAAAGAGGTTGCTTGTGGTTAAAGAAAGTGACACCAAGACAGAGAAGCAGAGTGGGAACAAAAAGAGAGGCCCCTAAGGGCTCTATCCTGATTTCCATCATTTCTGAGATGGAGCCCCTCCTTCCTCTTTTTTTTTAAGGTTTATTTATTTATTTGAAAGTCAGAGTTACAAAGAGAGAGAAGGAGAGGCAGAGAGAGAAAGAGAGAGAGAGAGAGAGAGCGCGCGCTCTTCCAGCTGTGAGTTCACTCCCCAGCTGACCACAACAGCCGGAGCTGCGCTGATTGGAAGCCAGGAGCCAAAAGCTTCTTCTGGGTTTCCCATGTGGGTGCAGGAGCCAAGGACTTGGGCCATCTTCTACTGCTTTCCCAGGCCAGAGCAGACAGCTCGATTGGAAGTGGAGCAGCCGAGACTCAAACCTGCGCCCGTATGGGATGCTGGCACTGCAGGCGGCGGTTTTACCTCCTTCCTCTTGGTGCAGCTCCTTAATTCTCCCTTCCATTATATGCATGACATTCCTTAGTACCCTTTGAATAAATCCCCGTTTCCTTTGGTCTAAACTAGTTTGAATTATGTTTCTGTCGCTCATAATTAAAAGAATCTTTTGGGGGTGGGCCTTTGATATAGCAGTTAAGACCCTGCTTGGGATGCTTACGTCCCATACTGGAGTGCCTAGCTGGAGTCCTGGCTCCATTTCTGATTCTAAATTCCTACTAATACACACACTGGGAAGCAGTTGATGGTTCTAGCACTTGGGTTCCTGCCACCCATGAGGGAGATCCAAGTTAAGTTACTGGCTCCTAGCTTCAGCCAGCTGTGGTCATTTGAAGCATGAACCAGCAGATGAGATCTCCGCCTCTCAGCTTTTCAAATAAATAAATACAAATAAAAAGAACATTCTTTCCACCAGAAAATGACATACCAGGTTTATATTTCATAATGATTCCATTTTCAGACGCTCAGAAATAGTTAACTTTGGGCATCAGCTGAGAACGTGTAGCAGAAGTAATGCTCTCAGTTGAGCCACCACGGGCACATGATCCTGAGAAAGTTGAAAAGTGTGGCTCCAGTCAGGCTGGCATAGCGACATCATTGTTTTTATTACCATTATCAGAATCAGCTTTTTTTTTTTTTTGGGAGTTTTGGCTTGTGTTTTCTTATTCAACACTTTCTTTCATTGGTACCATTTCTGAGATGCCATCCTCACCACAGATCTCCAATTCAAATAGAATTTCTGTCTTTGAGCTTTAGCATTCGGTGCAGCATCATAGTCTCTTAGTCACCTGTATGCACTAGGTAAGGAGGCACTTTCTGTGTGGAGTTTCTCCTGATGCAGGTGGTAGCAAGGACACTTGCATTTGTCAGTGTGAAACATTCTCAAAACTCAAATTAATTAGAAAATCTACACCATGGCTAATGGTGCAGTTCACAGACTAAAGCTCTGCTTGGCTGAATAGGAAGAAAAAATGGAAGAATAATCGGGAATAAAACTACTACTTCAACAGGGAAGAACACTGAAGCTTAAAACGTCCTGTGGTATCCATCACTTGGATGACAGCATCCACATTTGAGCATTGGCTGGAGTTCTGGCTGCTCTACTTCCTGCTAATGCACCTTAGAAAGCAGTGGACAATGGCCCAAATGCCTGGGCCTTTGCCACCCACGTGGGAGACACAAGATGGAATTGCTGGCTCCTGGCTTTGGCCTGGTCCAGCCTCAGCTGTTGCAGCCATTTGGGGGAGTGAACCAGTGGATGGAAGATCTTGTTTCTTGGTCAGTAAATCTAGCTTTCAAATAAATTAATACATCTTAAAAAATAAAAAGTCTACAGAATTTAGAAAAATCACCCAATTTTCCCCTTTACTCTGAATCCCTGTCCCCTGAAGCCCTGTTATAGAAACTCAGTCTATTAGGAGCCATGAAATAAGTGGGAAGAACAAGTCAAGGCCAGTGATATTCCTTCCACTGCTGATATCCCAGGCTTCCTCATTTCCTTCTACTATGATACAGGCTTTTAAACTGAAAGAAACATGTATGTACATGCCAGGAAAGAAAGGGGTGTTGACAATATTTTTTTTCTTCACTTTCAGAAGTCCCCCGTAACTCACTCTCTTCGGTTCTCCAAGGAGATAAGAACTGCACAGAGACATTTTACGTAGCATAACAGGAATCCTGTAGCTCTACAAGGCATACCCCAGGCTGTTCTATGTCCAGAAAACAAAGGGAATTAGTCCCACCCACCATCCCTTTACAGTGAGTGAAGAAGCCTCAGAAACACACTCCAAACTCCCAGAAAGTGAAATCCTCTCAGTTTGCTTCTCCCACACTGGAATCTCCCATCTTCTGGTTTTTCAACAATGGCTTCTCTACACCAATGTTTGCTCAACCCAATCATAGCATTGATTCTCTCTTTCCCTTCATATATATTTTTTTAACTATCGAAACCCTGGCTGACTAACCAAGAGCTAATGACTCTGAACCAGAAGATTAGGCACCCTGAGGCTACCTTCCCACGGATCCTGCTTAGTAGGAAAAGCACATCCCAAGGCCTACCTGGGGAACAGGGGAATGATCCCAAGACAAACCTGACAACCTCATGCCCTGCTTATGACAGAAGGCAGAAAATACTTTATCCAACTCACCTCAAATTGAAGGGAAAATTTATAGTCAGAGTCTTTGGCCATATCCTTGATGTAAGCATCAAAGTCATCCAGTTGAACCGGGCTTTGACGAACACAAAAAAATACATGTTTTAGAAATCTTGTTGATAAATTTTACACATCAAAATTTTCAAACATTGGCAATTTTCCTGAAGTAGGTAATGTTCTACTTCTCAAAGGTTAGCACTCAGCACCAGTCCCTAATCCATTGTAATTACAATGAAGGGCTTCCATATCAAACTTCCTAGAACTGGGGGAAATTTCTAGATTTATACTTAACTCTTATTCTAGCAATAAAATATTACATACATGCATTCTCATATAGACACATGTATATGTGTTTCTAGAAAACTCTGGCATGTGTATGGGAAAGAAAAAAGATTCCAAAGACCTGAGTTACGGTTTTACTTTATTTACAGTATTAGCTTGGAGAATCACTTAACTTTCTGAGATTCAGTGTTCTCACCTATAAAACATTCTGGTTCTATCTCATAAGGTTTAGTCATGTATCTCACAATACTATCTCACAAAATGACAATTAAGGTATTAAGAACCTTATATGTTTAAATGACTTTGCTCATAGAAGGCATTGCGCTGCTAGGTACAATCTTCCCTGAGCCAGTGGGATGACGCCCTTGTTCAGAAAGCTCCTGGGACCAACCTGAGAGTCACATTTAGAGGTCTGTACATCTAGAAAGGCACTGAAATGGTTCGGTGACACTATTAAGTAAAACATCTAAGTTTATGTTTCTGCACCTGTGGAGGAGGTTTTCATTTTTCTTATTTTGGGTGAATCAGAATTAAGTCTAAAATTTTCTAAAGTTACTTATCTTTCCTAGTGCCCACCTACACCCACCTGCTCCCTCACCCTGCTCTCTGCTTCTGCAGGAGGCCTTTCTACCTTGGAGGAGCCCATATCATTCAAATTTTTCGGAGTCATGTGGCATGCTACTTAGCTCATGTCATCTATAAGATTGTGACCTTATGTATTGTTAGAAAACACATGCCATTTAATAGATATTTGTTTAAATTGTTTATTAGCTAATTTTATAATTAAATGATGTTTATATTTTAGTAGACTTTAAGGGACAATGTTGGAGAGTACTTCAAAGAGTCAATGAAAAAATGAAATTAAAATATAAGTTCATTTTGGTGCATAAAGATAAAAGCTTTCTAACGGAATGGCAGGATGGAAGGTGCTACCTTGAGAATCAGTGGGCACCTATTGATGGGGTCATATAAGCAGAGACTGCACGCATGTCATATATGTCTTTATACAATTGGCCATGAACTATTTGAAGTATCCTCATACTTTCTGGAAGGCACAAAGAAACCTCAATGTTTTACTTAATAATAATAACCATGACTCATGCATTATGTTATCTTTCTTGGTTGAATCCGGAGGTAGTCATGGATAATAGCAGCCAAATGCTCCAGATGAGAAGGCCAAGGCTAAGGAAGTGCGTGAATATTCCAACCCCACAGAGCTACAAAGGGGTAGAACACTGACTGGAACCCCAGGAGAGTGAGTCTGAGTTCAAAGCTTCACCCACTTCGAGCTTGCATCCTTCCAAAAGAACAGCTAAGGTGGGGGTCCTGTCCTTGAATGAACTCCATCAGGACTATCCTCTATGGCTGCTGTCTTTGAGCGGTGCATTGACCTTAATGTTGGATTGAACACTCTTAGTTTTTATCTTGTTACTAGGAAAATGTGAGCTGGTATAAGGAAGACAAACAAAAAAAAAATTTTTATGGATTAGTAAAAGCAAAAGTAGGAAGCATTGGGGAAAGGGAGACAAAGGAAGGACAGGGATGGAAGAATAAATAGGGAAAGGGAGGAGGATAACAAAGAGGAGAGAAAGAAAGCAGGGTTGAAGCAGAGAACAGTGGGACAAGGATTGCGAGGGAAAGGGGAAGAGATAAGGTGAAGGCATGAGTGATGGCATAAAGGCAACCAGAGAGCAAAGGGGAGCCAAGGGAACACAGCAGTGGGGTGGTAGGGGGTGGATTCCAGTAAAAGAGAAAGGGCACTGAGAGAACATGGGACGTGAAAGGAAACCCCCCAAAGAAACGGCTTCTCAAGGAGGGAGGTTTGAAGGAAGCAATGAGAGGAAAGGAGGAAGCTGCTTTGACGGGAGGTTCTGCCTTGTGGGGTTTGAGCACTCCTACACTCTGCCGGATCTTTGGTCCAAGTCTTGCATCTCTTCATCTCTGTCTGAGTCTGGAAAGCAACAAACCCTGATAGAGGCTCCCTTTTTGTCCAGAGACTTTGTCTTCTAAATACTCAACCTATGCCTCACTAGCTCCCTTAAGAAACCTAATCAACAGTTGTGGGCAATAGTCTGTTTCTTTTGAACTGAGGTTGCTGCGGCCACAATGCGGAGTACTAACCACTACATGAGCACGGCGAGCTACTGGGGACCGGTCAGTCTGTTTCTTTCAAATCACCCTTCTAGGTGACACAGCCCCTCTTCAGTTTAGGCTGATCTTGTCTCTTCTATATTGGTTGGTGTATGCCAATGGAATGTACACTGACTCAAAATAGGCTTCAGTAAGAGTATTCTGTGTCTAAATGTGCATAAAATTATGCACCACTCAATTCTAAATAGAAATGCATTTTGCACTGACTTTTCTTTTAGATTACATCATAGATTCCTTTATGATTTCTTTTTCACTAGCCTGGCTGCCATAGACCCAGCTGGCTCCATTAATTGCTTCCTTGTGCTAATTCACCAATGTCCTACCGTAGGCAAGTATTAAGAATGATTTCCATTTATAAAAAATGTTCCACTCTTTATGTGTGGAGTTTTAACTAAGGAAAGGCCTGGAGGTGATAATCTCTAATAGGATTTTGAAATCAACTGATGGTTAATTTTCATCCACCAGAATCATAAATCTTATGACTTTACAGTTCAGTAGATAAGTAAAGCCACAGGCTAGCTAGAGTAATTATCTTTTCCACTTATTATAAAGGTTTCTGGAGACAACATTATTAAAGTATTTGTTATAACATTAAATAGAGTAAAAGACTTCCTGAAATAAGCACAGAAATTCACAATACAAAATGGAAAAAAATTTTGTATAGCTTTGATATAGCTCAGTATAAGAGTTGAAAATAGTTAGAATACCTATAAGACTTCCTAACTGTTAACAAGCTATTCTTTTTCAGATTTCGTATGGAAAGGATTGTCCTCATCCCTGATTGGCTTCTGTCACAGCTCTTTCTTTAGTGATCTCTGCCATACCACCATGTACTGCACTTAGCTATCATAATCTATAGTAGCCTGTTTTTAAAGCATCCCTTGTATTTGAAGACAAGCAATCTTTTTAATTAGAAAGTCAAGGTCATTACGGTGAACATTCTTTTAAATGAAATCATAAGAAAAACTTACTTCGTTAGTTTCCTCTTCTTTAAGCCATTTTTACTCCTGAGAATTTAAAAAAATGACAAATTTATCTGGGCAAAATAATTGATTAATGTAATGATTATACTTGAAGAGTTTTAAATAATTATGTCAGGGACTTCAATTTTATTTAATTTTCATCAAACATATCTCCAGTTTGTTTAATTACTTTTCTTTAAAAGTGAAGATAATGATAATAATTTCAGATTCATTTTTAAAAACTCTACAAATTATAGGAACATAATTATATTTTGTTATTCATTTTGGGGAAAACTAGGTTCTAGAAATACAACTTTTAGTTAATGGTGATTGAGTTGCTAAAGCATTTTGTAAACATATAAAAGTACCTAATGCCTCAATATTCCAGCTGCACAGTCAAGAAGGAAGAACTGGAGAAGAGAAGTGAGAACTAATGATGAGAGACAATGCTGGTTTGCAGGGACTAAAGTAACCTTTTCTGACATTTTCAGTGGGGATGTGAATTTGTGTTATCAGAGTAGGCATGCATCTTATGAAATTCTGCCATGGCATTGTTCTTACTCAAGTTTGAACTAGTTCTCATGCTATCTCAAAAACTGGACATGCTTGCTCTTTTGTACCATTTATTTATTTATTTTCAGATGATTTGAAAAGCAGAGAGACACACACAGAGGCAGATATTGTCCATTCTCTAGTTCACTCCACAAACGCCCACAGCAGCCAGGGTGGGGACAGGCCAAAGTCAGGAGCCCAAGACCCAATTATGAATGTTTGGGCAGAAACCTACGTACTTGAGTCATTGCTTGCTGAACCCTAGGGGGAACATGAGCAGGAAGCTGGATCAGAAGCAGAGGAGCTGAGACTCAAACCAGGAACTCGGATACAAAATGCAGGCACCCCAAGCTGTGTCTTCACTGGGCCCAGTGCCAGCCCTACCACATCCTCCTCCCTTGCCCCTGCTGCTTATTATTTAAGATTTTTATTTATTTATTTAAGAGGTAGAATTATAGACAGTGACGGCCAGAGCTGCGCCGAAACCACAAGCCAGGAGCCTCTTCCTGGTAAAGACACGGGTACAGGGGCCCAAAGACTTGGGCCATCCTCCACTGCTTTCCCAGGCCATGGCAGAGAGCTGGATCGAAGAAGGAGCAGCCTGGACTCGAACCGGCGCCCATATGGGATACCGGCGCCGCAGGTGGAGGATTAACTTACTGTGCCACGGTGCTGGTCCTGCCCCTGCTTATTCTTAATTCATGACTAGTGTGTGTAAGCTCAAACACAGGGAATGCTGATAAATGCTTTGGCAAGGAAGGGAATATTTTCATACAAGATAAATTAGTTAATGCTGAGATAGTGTCTGTTGAAATACTTTGCTGTCATGTTTTTATTGTCTTATATAAATGATAGATAAGTGACATGCCAATAAGTTTTTTTATAAGTATATCTCAAAGGTCTTTCAATATTTTTCGTGGAAGCTCCATGTTTTCAGAAAATAAGTAGTCTGTAGTAAAGAACCAGCTGTAATCTGAGTTTTCTCAGGTACCAAACTATATTTTAAATATATTTTAAATATGAATTATTGATGTAAGGGTGCCTCCACTTCCGGAACACCTTCAGCAGAATGGAGCTCTATTTCATCCATGCTTTCGGAGCCCTTTGCAAATGAAGTGTTTTTCACATTGTGTGATTCTTGGTTGTACATACCCTCCTTCCTAGACAAAGGGTTTCCTCCAGGGTTGAACAGAGTTTATGGAATACACATCGGGTGGCCATTACATTTTTGTCTTATTGATTGGAAACAAAATGTTTTTATTATGTTCCTTCACAATTTTGCTTGCAAGTTCAGTTAAGAAATTGATACTTGACATGTCAGGTTCCAGTGGGGAAATGGATGTGTGGATGGAGAAGAAGACACGTAGGCAGAAAGGTAAAGGTAAGTGGTATTTGTGGTTTTCAGGTGGTTCTCATTTATTCCCATTTCTAGTGGAGGAAAATGTTCAGTAGTCGCTGTTCTACTTCTCTTCTCCCTCATCCTTTTTGTTTTCCATATTTGGGACTTAGAGGGAGAAAACATCCCTGTTTTCACTCTGCCTCTCATTCATCCCCTCGAAAACCCACTGTAACATTGGACACAGCATTTGATCTAGTGGTTTAAATGTAAAAATGGCTACATCGGGGCCGGCGTAGTGGCTCTCTTGGTTAATCCTCCATCTGTGGTGCCAGCATCCCATGTGGGCACCAGTTCTAGTCCCAGTTGCCCCTCTTCCAGTCCAGCTCTCTGCTGTGGCCCAGGAGTGCAGTGGAGGATGGCCCAAGTGCTTAGGCCCCTGCACCCGCATGGGAGACCAGGGAGAAACACCTGGCTCCTGGTTTCGGATTGGCCCAGCGCCGGCCATTGCGGCTATTTGGGGAGTGAACCAATGGAAGGAAGACCTTTCTCTCTGTCTCTCACTGTCTATAACTCTACCTGTCAAATAAAAAAAATGGCCACATCTCACATCAACATGCCTGAGTTTGATGCCTGACTCCACTCCTAACTCCAGCTTTCTGCTGATGCAAACCATGGTGTGTAGTGGTGCTGGCACAAGTCACTGGGTTCCTGCTTCCCATATGACCTGAATGCAGCTCCTTGCTCCTATATTTGCCCACAGTTCAGGGCAAGTGGAGTGAACAGCAGATAGGAGCTCGCTCGCTCTCTCTCTCTCTCTCTCTCTCTCTCTCTCACATACCCACATACACAGTGATTCTAATGATACTTTAGTCATTTGGAAACCAGAAGAATGTCTATTGAGGCCACTTTTTATTCAGTTTTTCTAATAATCATTTTTTTTGACAGGCAGAGTGGACAGTGAGAGAGAGAGACAGAGAGAAAGGTCTTCCTTTCCGTTGGTTCACCCTCCAATGGCTGCTGAGGTCGGCACGCTGCGGCCGGCGCACCGCACTGATCCGAAGGCAGAAGCCAGGTGCTTCTCCTGGTCTCCTATGGGGTGCAGGGCCCAAGGACTTGGGCTATCCTCCACTGCCTTCCTGGGCCACAGCAGAGAGCTGGCCTGGAAGAGGGGCAACCGGGACAGAATCCAGCGCCCTGACCGGGACTAGAACCCGGTGTGCCGGCACCACAGGCGGAGGATTAGCCTATCGAGCCGCGGCACCGGCCTCTAATAATAATTTTTTAAAAGATGTTATTAATTTATTTGAGAGGCAGAGTTACAGACAGTGAGAGAGAGAGAAAGAAAAGTCTTCCTTCCATTGGTTCACTCCCCAAATGGCTGCAATGGCCGGAGCTGTGTCAATCTGAAGCCAGGAGCCAGGTGTTTCTCCCTGGTCTCCCATGAGGGTGCAGGGGCCCAAAGACTTGGACCATCTTCTATGCTTTCCCAGGCCACAGCAGAGCTGGATCAGAAGAGGAGCAGTGGGGACCAGAACCGGTGCTCTTATGGGATGCCAACACTGCAGGCAGAGGATTAACCTACTATGCACAGTGACGGCCCCTCTAATCATAACTTAACTGACTTTAGAAACCCCTCATTTACTTGGTGTAGTAAGAGTGGATGAATTCAGTGCTTTAGGAAAGTGGAACAGCAGCCTAGATGGCCACCAGCTCTGGTAAAGTCAGGAGGAGGCCAGCATATTTTGTAATTTGGAGTGAACAAAAAATACTTTCCTATCTGAGCAGACTGCAAGGGAAACTAGAAAGAAACAAATGCATGTGAGACGATGACACTGAATAAATTCAGTGCTGAAATATGAAGCTGCTACTACTCAGCAGCTGTTGGAAACCTGATTCATGGAGGAGAGACACAGTTTTTTTCTTTCAATCCCATTTATTATTGAGTGAACTTTCAACATCACACTCTACCACATATTTTGTATGATGTATTGTCATATATTGCATATTTTCATGATCTGTGTATAACTGTTAGCATTTTTATTAGGTTTGTATGAATTCTTGATGATTCCACAGGGTCCCCATATCCTAACACTGCATAACCTGATAGCACTGAGTTACGAGACTTCCCAGTGACACTGAAAGGATTTCCTACATTTTTCACTGCTATGCTAATTCCAAGACTAAAATCCTGGAGGAAATTCAGCTGGAAACTTGTAAATAAGGGCAGTGCTAGCAATTTTAACTTCAGCACATTTGAAAGAGCACATTTGTTGGTAGATATTCCTGTGAAAATTTGAAGCAATGTGCAGGATATCACTTTTCCATTGCAAAAAAATTTTCCAAATAACTGATAAATAACACCTATCCAAATGCAGTGCATATGCACACAGCATCATGAACTTCTTTTAATTTTTTTTCTTTCACTAATACTTAGTAAGCTATAATACCCTAATGACTTAAAGAAATTAAGGTGTAGTCTCCATAGGTTCTTCATAGCTCTGACAGTCTTGGGAAGTTGGATACACGGGAATTCATCCCAAAGAACATGAGGCAATGGCAGAGACATGGAGACATGGATGTTTCCTGGTTAAACCGAATAGAACTTTAAAAGTCCTCAATTTCATAACTCTTTCATATACTTCATACTCTTTCATAAGTTAAACTGAAGCCATCCCAAATCTTAAAATAAAAAAGGTCTTTAAGGTTTTATTATTCTCCAAATAGTGCATGCAATAACCATGAGTGAAAGTGAGAACTTTAAACATTGTCTCAAGCTTTTTTTAAAAAGATTTTTTAAAAATTTATTTGAAAGTCAGAGTTACAGAGTGAAGAGGAGAGATAGAGATAGAGATAGAGATAGAGAGAGAGAGAGAGAGAGAGAGAGAGAGAGATCTTCCATCCATGGGTTCACTCCCTAAATGGCCAGGGCTGAGCCAAACCGAACTCAAGAGCCAGGAGTTTCTTCTGGATCTCTTACATGGGTGCAGGGGCCCAAGCGCTTAGGCCATCTTCCGCTGCTTTTTCATGCATGTTATCAGGGAGCTAGATCAGAAGTAAGGCAACCAGATCTCCCACCAGCACATATATGGGATGCTGCTGTTGCAGGCAGATGCCTAATCTGCTACACTACAATTCTGGGCTCTGGCAGATGAGACTTGCATATAGCATGAGGGTGGCTACAGTGGTTTAAAAAAAATACTAATCTTGAAGCTAGGTATAGCTAGTTCCAATTACATTTCTTTAGATAGGAAATACATACTAAGCTCATTATAGTCAGAAATCCTTGTAAAATTCAAAATTGAGACTAACTTAACTGGGTACTGGCACTGCACACTTTTTTTAGCTACTACTGTGGGAAAGATCTGAGCTACACTATAAACCTCTTGGTTTCCACACCAACTACCAAAGGCATCAGAAGGGTTTTTTATTTGTTTTAGCCAACTTCTGTATATCTGAGAGACGAAGAGACAGGGAGAGTGTTCCCATTTGCTGGTTCACTCCCCACATTCTCACCAAGGCTGAGGCCAGGGCCAAGACTGAAGCTGGGACTGAGAAACAAGGCAGGGCTTCTGTGTGAGCAGCAGGAACCCAATTCCTTGAGCCATCACGGCTGGCCCCCAGGTTCTGCACTGGTGAGAAGCTGAAGTGAGGATTCGGAGGTCAGAGTTGAACCTGGACACTCTAAGGTGGGGTAGAGGCTTAACCACGATGCCAAAGGCCTGCTCCCAGGAAAGTTTTAGAAACATATTCTTCCAAGAAACTAAGAGTTCCCAGAGAAAGATGGACATTGCATCAGGAAGTGAGTGGGGAGGGGAATGCTTTGCTATTTTTGGCTGTTGTTAACCACAGGGCTAAGTGAAATTTAAAGACAAACATATCTGAAGAAGAATTTGAGAGGGCTACTTAACAAATAAGAGTAGGGAAATATCCCCAAGTTATTAGGTGATGCAAACAGTAGGGAATTGGAGTTCATGTGTGAATACCGAGCAGGGGCGGGACTATGATTTCTACTTTTTTTGCATCCCACTGCAGCACAAGCCTAAGGCTGAGACCATAGTTTACACTCAATATATTTTCATTGGTTGATAAGTGTAAAATTTACTTAAAGGAACAGAAAACTGTTTTACCTTCTCACCTGGGATATCTATTTACAATCACAGGACGATTCTTCTAAAAAACTACTGAAGAGAGGCAAGTGTTTAGCTTAGTGGTTAAGATGCCAGGTAGCGGGCCTGGCACTGTGGCATAGCAGGCAAGACCGGTTTGAGTCCTGGCTGCTCCACTTCCGGTCCAGCTCTCTGCTATGGCCTGGGAAAGCAGTGGAAGATGGCCCAAGTCCTTGGGCCCCTGCACCCACGTGGGAGACCTAGAAGAAGATCCTAGCTCCTGGTTTTGGATCGACGCAGCTCTGGCCATTTTGGCCAATTGGGGAGTGAACCAGCAGATGGAAGACCTCCCTCTCTCTGCTTCTGCTCTCCTTCTCTCTGTGTGTAACTCCAACTTTCAAATAAATAAATAAATCTTTTTTTTTTTTTAAAGATGCCAGGTAGCACATATGTGTCCTATATTGGAGAACCTGTCTCTGGCTTCCTGATAATGCAGACCTTGGGACACAGAAATGATAACTCAAATAATCCATTTCCTGTTACCCCAGTGGGAGACCTGGATTAAGTTCCTGACTCTGACTGGCCCAGCCCCAGCCTGGCCATTGTGGGCATTCGGTAAGTAGTAGAAAGAAGCTCCCTTGCTCTGTGTTTCTTGCTTTCTGTTTCAAAAATAGATAGATGGACAGATAGATAAAACTACTGACGAGTATTCCCCACCCGGACTTCAGTCTTGTGCCATTTGATAAACATTATAAATAGCAACCTTGAAAGAGTTGCTTTAATTTGAAGATTAAGAAACTACTAAGAAAAATATGCAAATAAGCACATGCCCAACTGAGAGAGGCTTTAAAACGAAGTATGGAAAATAAGAAAGTCTGTGAGAGTTAAGTAGAGAGATGAATATGAATTTTTCCTTTGTCTTAATGTAAATGTGTGGAGGTCACTTTAGGGTATTTGCCTCAAGTATTCTAATCATAGGTAGAGTAGTTGAGGATGATGAGAAGATGCTGAGTAAGGGGATATTTTGAAGGTCAAAATGGAATTTATGTTTTCTTACTAAAAACTATACGATGTTGAGTATTGAAAATATCAAGTGGACTATTATGACACCCTATGGTAAACACAAAAATAATAAAAAACCCAAACTGGGGCCGGTGCCGTGGCCTAGTAGGTTAAGCCTTTGCCTGCGGTGCCGGCAGCCTATGTGGGCACCGGTTTGAGTCTGGCTGCTCCACTTCTGATTTAACTCCCTGCTGATAGCCTGGGAAAGCAGTGGAGGATAGCCCCAGTGCTTGGGCCAATGCATCCATGTGGAGACCCAGAAGAAGCTCCTGGCTCCTGGCTTCGCATTGGCCCAGCTCTGGCTGTTGAGCCCATTTGGGGAGTGAACCAGCGGATGAAAGACCTCTCTCTATCTTTCCCTCTCTCTGTCTGTAACTCTGACTCTCAAATAAATAAATGAATCTTTTAAAAACAATAAATACAAACTGAGAATAAGGACCCCATTATTCGCTATACTCTGATTTTATTACTTACACATCATTGTGTACCTTGTTTCAAAAGCATTCCTCTAGTGTCTTTTTTTTTAAAGTATAAATTTAGGTCTTAACAATCTCTATCTTGAGAAAGTCCTTTTAAAATATTTCCTCCATTGCAACTTGAAATCCTAAATTCTGCCAGCTGTATTTATTCTGTCCTTGAAGGAGCTGAAGAACATGTGATCAATTGTCTTTCTGAATAAATAACTCTGCAGATTGCTATTCATCATTTTACTCTCATTTTTCCTCAATCCATGAGCTATTTTTATTGCTTTCTTCTGGGTCTTTCTCAAGTTATCCACATTTTTGGGTCTGTCCCCAGACACCATATATTGATACTTAACGACATTTTTGTCAGTTTCCTGGGAAACTGCCATCTTTCTTCTTACGTCTCAGGAAAATATTTCTATCTGGATTCTTTAGCCTCAGAAATCGAGGTTATTATTATGATTAGTATACATTAGAAAGAAAAAAAGATGTTTTCAAGATTTGATCATTAAAATGATTTAGAAATCAAGACAATAAGAAATTTAAGGTAGTTGCTTTTTTTTTTTTTTTAACAGAGGAAAGAATAGATTTTAGAGACCTGGGTTTGGAATTATGTTTACTATGTGATAGTATGTGACACTTAATCTTCGTAAGTCTCTATTTCTACATATCTAAAATGGAGCTATTCATACTCTCTGCAATACCATGGGGGAAGAATTAAGTAATTATATGAAGAGGTTTGCACTTAGCTGGTCTGAGTCACCATCACTATGAAAGCCAGAAGGCCTCAAGTAGAGAGCACAGACTCTGGTTTCCTTCTTGGAAACATGGGGCTCTTTACTGGGTGGAGATAAAAGGAAAAGGAAAGCCTCACTTACAAAGATGTGAGGCCGATAGATTGACTGAATGAAGAAACGATGACTGGTAATAAATGGAAGAAAAGCTTATTAAGAACATCAAAGTAAGAAAATTTAATCGGGAAAACCTAGTTAGCATGTTGACCCCATTAACTTCTTTACTCCATTTCAGTATGTGATTAATACTTTTAGATGCTGCCAAACACATAAAATAGTCAAAAAGAAATTTTCCTTTTTGGTTACTTTTTGAAAGATAACTTATAAAGAGTTTGTGTTAGGTTAAACAGTAAAATAAATCACTTACCAAGGGTTAATATAAAATGCCAAAAGATAATCAGTCCAAAGACATGAAGGCAGCAGAGTTAAGAAAGCAAAGATGCTTCTACGCCTGTGAGCATTAATAGACAATAGACGTAAAGATGAAAAAGTGGAAAGAGTTAGTAATACAAACTGTGGACTGATATCAGTAAATTACCTCCTGTGATCAATTAATATGACAAGCACTTTAATTACAATTAACTATTACTCCATTCTGCAAGATTTAAATATGAGGGCTTAAGAGCTAAAACATTGACATCAGTTTGATTCACACATGATCTCTACTATAATCAGATATATTTCTTTCAACTTGCTTAGTGTCAATTAGTCTGCTATTAGGTGATTGCATTTTGTATTCTGTTAAGTGAGGCTCTTAAATGCCTCATTAGCTATCTTGCAACTTATTCTTGGATAGTGTCCTTCCAGAGCTTAAGTCTATTTTAAGAAATCTGTAAGAAGATCATTTGACAGCTGAACAGGAAGTTAGGTGAGGGAATAGAAATGGCTGGTTTGTGTGCACTGATCCTTTTGAAGAATAAGCTTTAGGAACACATTCTTGTAAAGTTGCTCTTCTAGGTGCGGCTTTCAGTATTATTTTTAGTTTAAATTCCTATGTAATTTCTAAAAATATCCCTTAAAGCAGAAATATGGTATGATACCCAGGTATCACTCATCGAAGGGCAGTGGTTCATCAGCTGCCTATTCTGTAATCTCACCGATTCTCAGCTGAGTGGGAGACAATGTATCTACTTTAGCTGTAATTCTAATTCAGTCTGTTGATTTAAAATGCCTGGTTTGGATCCAGTTTCAGACATTCAGCCCACTTACAAAATAAAACTTCCATTAATGTAGAGTTAAAATATGTCTGTGTCTGTATCTATAATAATTCTGAGAATTAGAGAAAAAGTTCTGTCACCTTGCCACTTTAGTTATTACAAACTCCCACTGAGATATCTATTCACAGCCAGAAAATGCTATTACAGCAAAATTGTCTGCCAAGAGCTGCAGGAGACTTTGCTGGATTTTACAGAAAGGCCGTAAAGTGCATTCTCTTTTGCCCCAGTTCCTCCATAACTGATTTCCCATAAACTCTCCAAACTGGCTGACTATGAAGTTAGTTAATACATAGCTGCCCTGAGTCATAAGGACCATGGGTCAGTTCCTTGATAGGCCAACCACCAATGCTCTTAGATTATGCCTTTGTTAAGGGTGGGCCTAAATATTGGAAAGACTGCTAATAGAGCTGAACAAACCTAGTTATGTTTCCTCATTTTTCATTAAGAATGGATGGGTTTCTCTTTCTTCACAGTTGGGTTGATTTTAATAGCAAAGTTCCATTCGTGATAAAATTTAGAAATGGTACAGCACACTGTCTTATTCAAAAGAATCCTGTTCCAACTAGATTTTCATCTAGCATGGGCATCATTTACGCTCAGAGAAGTAGAACTGATATTTTAAACAAAGCCCTCCTTCCCTCTTTGATTCTGTAGAGTTAACTTTTCAGTCTCACAAGTCTATTTCTTTGATGTTAACCATTTTTAAGGTTAGAAAACAGAAAAAAATATTCAAATACTCTTTTCATGGTTACTTGCAAAAGAAACGAACTAGATTGTTTAAGTTGTGCTGACTTCATGATGAATGTTTACTCAATTGGTAATTTTGTTGGCTATTGATTGAACTGGATGGGAGTGTTCATTCACCTGTGTCAATATTAGGTATAATGTCAACCAACTTCATCTCTTGACAAAATGTCAACCAATTTAATCTCTTGACAATACTCTTTTAATTGCCAAAACATCTCCTCCCAGTAGGTCCTTAACAAGCAAGTTCAAAGACAAGTGAAGCCATGTTTTCTAATGGAATTTGCCCAGCTTTGACATTCCTATACCTGTAAGTAGAATTGAATGCCCTGCATTGTACACTTGCACTTCATTTTTGAAGACAGTGGTGGCCTCTGTCCTCAGGTACTGCTTCGTGAGTTTCAAGCACAGATACTTCTCATCTTAGACACTACTTCTAGGGAGTCTTTCCTCCTGCGCCTTCACCTATCTCCTGCTCAGTGTGTCTCCTGCACTTATGCCCTTCTTCAGTATGTTGTGGGTCCCTTGTGACTGTTGGAATACTTTGTTTAATAATGCAAATTCAGAGCAGACACTGACAGTTTCTCTATGTATTAAGCGTATATAAGCCATCATATCCTGTGAAGATCTAGCCATTGAAAGTTCACTGTCACTGAAATTATGGAAGAAAACCAGACAAAACCATTTATTCTCACAAGAAAGTAAAATCCAGTCTGAAGCACTCACATCATAGCTGAGCTCTCTACAGACTTGTAACTTGGTAATATATAAACTCAGCCATGGGGGTGTTAACATCTGCCAAGAGACACAATTGTTTGATTTGTCTTTTAAAGACTATCTTTCCATTTAAGGTTTTAACTTTGTTCCTCCTTAAAAATTATTTTGTATTAACATTCACTCATCAAACTGATATAAAAAGAAATAAGGAGGTGATTTTTATATAAAAATCCCCAATACTCACCAGTTGTAGGGAAGCTTTCCATCCCTCTCTAAGGATGCAAAATTGACAAACGTTCCTGCTCCACATTCCCTGTTTGAAGAGAACCAAAAAATCAAGATGATTGCTTGACAATGCATTTTTCATCTTGACATAAAAGAGCTCCTTATGGTTTATCATCACATCATTAAAGGATGAAAAGGCAAACCTAAGTTCCATTTGGTACTCTTTTGTATATAACTTAGCAAAACCAAAAGATAAAAAAAAATGAAATATTTTACAAGGTTGCTGATCAAGTTGAGGTCTGCAGTATTGATTTCACAATCTTTTCCAAATAAATCCAAAATAAAGCTTTGTACTTTTAGAGTATAATATTTTATATAAAACATTTAGAAGTAATGTTTAGAAACTCTTACAAAACCTGAGGCTTTTCAACTTTTAGCAAATTTCCTTGTGGGATTTTGTTTTAAAGTATTTTGATAATGGTTCAAACTGGATTGTTTACTTCCTTAACTCTTTCATTCCTATCCTGATGCCCATAGTTTCATCACTCGAGATCAAAGAGTGATGTGTATTGAGACAGGTGGGCTTCTGCCATGCTTCTTACCCAGAATGCTGCTCATTAATCTGTTAGTAAAAACACTGCTAGCGCTTTTTTCCTCCTGGAAGTGGAGTGGGGAAAAGGGTAAGCATATTTTCATATCTTTTCTATGTCTTGACTAACATCATGCATAAATAACATGGCTAGCTTGGGCTCATGCATCTCACTTTTTCTCAATTTGAAATTAGTCAGCAAAACACTCTAATATCAGTACCCAAATTTTGCTAATAATAGAATTTACAGATATTTTACATAATACTCACAGACTTGTTACAGATATCTTGAAACATTATTTATATTCATCACTAAGATGATATTATGTTATCAGATATATTGTGTTAAATATTGATATTTAATGTACTAATAAAGAAACATAACAGTTTAGAAATATTATGCTGTTATCTTGTTTTCCCTCTGAAAAGTCTCAATATTAGATTGTTCTAGTGATTAATACAGGACCCTTTTTTGTTGTTTACAGCTACTTCCTGGATTTCATCCGGTCTGTTTTTAACATTTTTATATGCTAACTGCTCTCAAATTCTCACCTTCAGCCAATTCTTCTCTCCCAAACACCAGACTTTCATGTTTAGTTGCCTCCTCCACACCTGCACTTGAAAGTCATCTCAAACTTAGTATTTCTGAAACTGAAGTCCCGATGTTCCCATAATTCTGTTCACCTGGAATCCTGTGCCAGGTGATGACAACTCCATCCTTTCCGTTGCTAGAGCCAAAATCCCAGAGTCCTCTTTTCTTCTCTATTGATTCCCATTCCTCATTCTCATACCGTGCACATTCCTTCCATGAATAACACAGGACTAACTTCTCCATTTCTTCAAATCATTGCTAAGAAATGTCACCATTTCACTGAAACCTACCCACCTCCCATGTTTCCTCTCCAACACTTAATTTATTTAATTTATCTTAATCTGCTCTATTATTTTTTCTTTCTTTTTTTAAAGATTTATTTTATTTATTTGAAAGACAAATTTACAGAGAGAGAGGTAGAGACAGAGAGAAAGGTCTTCCATCCACTGGTTCACTCCCCAGATGGCTGCAACATCAGGAGCTGAGCCAATCCGAAGCCAGGAGCTGGGAGCTTCTTCTGAGATCCCATGCAGGTGCAGGGCCTAAGCACTTGGGCCATCTTCTACTGCTTTCCCAGGCCACAGCAGAGAGCTAGATCGGAAGAGGAGCACCCGGGACTAGAACCAGTGCCCTTTCAGGATGCCGGCACTTCAGGCCAGGACTTTAACCCGCTGCACCACAGTGCTGGCCCCTAGTATTTTTCCTTATAAGCTAACACCATGTGACCCTTTTACTTAATTCTTTATTGTTTGTTGTTTCTTTTCTCATTAGAATATAACCTCTCTGAACATATAACATTTTGTCTGTTTCACATTCTTCCCTGTCTCGAGCAACCAGAGGAGTCTGACACCAGACAGCAGGTGTCAAATATAAACACTTCATGGACTGCATATGATGAAAAAATTATGCATAGATTTCAATCTTTTGCATCAAAATAGCTTTAGTTTTTAATTCTACTTCCATTACCTTTTGGAAATACTTTTCTATTTGTTAAATGGATGATGTTTCAACGACCTGCATGCATTTACATAGAGTGTAAATTAATATTTGACCTCACAGAATGTAATATCAGAGCTCAACACTATAGCCATGGTGCAATTCCACCTCCCTCCATGTCCTTATAAGATTTATTCAAATGCCAATCTTCACAAAATTGAATTTCATATTGAGAATTAATCTTCCTTGTCTCATAGCTCTCAAATCTACCTTGGTTATGATACAGGTCAGCTTATTCTTTTAAATGTATCCATTCATGTACATATCTCCAGTGAGGTTATATGTTCCCAATGGATGACTTCAATGTCTGATTTTTTGATATGTCATATTAATCACTGATTAAACTATTATTAAGTGACATTATCTATGAATATGTGAATGATAGAACATTTAAATAAGAGAAGGATGTTGAACAATTCAGGAGGCTAACATTGGGCAAATGTAAATTTGAACCAAATTTCCCAAAGCTGGTAGTATTCAATTAAGAATGCTTTAAAATATTTATTTATTTGAAAGTTAGTTACAGACAGAGACAAACCAAGAGCGAGATTTTCCATCTGTCTTTCATGTGGGTGGCAGAGGCCCAAGCACTTGGGCCATCTTCAGCTGCTTTCCCCAGGCCATTAACAGAGGGATGGATCAGAAATGGAGCAGCTGGGACACAAGCCAGCACCCATAGGAGATGCCTGCGTCACAGACGGCAGAGGTTTTTGCCTGCTACATCACAAAGCTCTCTTAAGGGAACTGATGGATTGTTCTGATAACATAAAAGGGACTACAGAAAGTACTTAAGAATGTGCTGTGATATGGAAGAACTAAGATAATAAATCAAAAGGCTTTATTAATTGCAAGAAAAATTAAACTAGCTGCAACTTTGAGCAATAGGAAGAAAACTAACAGCGACCACTAATGAACCTAACCATAAACACTATATTTTAAAAAAAATTTTTTGACAGGCAGAGTTAGACAGTGAGAGAAAGAGACAGAGAGAAAGGTCTTCCTTTTTTTCCATTGGTTCACCCCTTAAGTGGCCACTACAGCCGGTGTCAGCCGGCACGCTGCACCAATCTGAAGCCAGGAGCCAGGTGCTACCTCCTGGTCTCCCATGCGGGTGCAGGACCCAAGCACTTGGGCCATCTTCCATTGCCTTCCCGGGCCACAGCAGAGAGTTGGACTGGAAGAGGAGCAACCGGGACAGAATCCAGTGCCCTAACCGGGACTAGAACCCAGAGTGCTGGTGCCATAGGCAGAGGATTAGCCTACTGAGCCGCAGTGCCAGCCACCATAGACACTATAAATGTTTTCTGATAATATAGCTTAATAGAAGTTGTGAGGGAGCTGGCACTGTGGCGCTGTGGGTTAAAGCTCCAACCTGCAGCGCTGGCACCCCATATGGGCACTGGTTCGTGTTCTGGCTGCTCCTCTTCCAGTCCAGCTCTCTGCTATGGCCTGGGAAAACAGTGGAAGATGGCCCAAGTCCTTGGGCCCCTGCACCCATGTGGGAGACCTGAAAGAAACTCCTGGCTCCTGGCTTCGGATCAGCTCAGCGCTGGCCATTGCTGTCATTTGGGGAGTAAACCAGCAGATGGAAGACCTCTCTCTGTCTCTACCTCTCTCTGTAACTCTTTCAAATAAATAAAATAATTCTTAAAAAAAAAAAAGTAGTGAGAGGTTATCTCTCTCTAACTATTTTCATTGATTCATTTCACTATCATATTGAACAGACTTAGATTTTTCTTTAACTCTACATGTGTCTAAAAATACCCAAAAGTAAAGGCCTTCTATATATGTGTTATTTAAAATGCCAAGATCAATAGCAAGAGGTCTGGCTTTGTGTAAACAAGCAAACTTTGCTTTACTATTTCACTGGAAGCATTTTCTAAAATGAGATTGAAAAGCCTAGTTAGGAAACTCACAAAGTAGAAATGACATTGAGAGGAGCCCGGTGCTGTGGCATAGTGGGTAAACCTCCTGCCTGCAGTGCTGGCATCCCATATACGGTTCTGGTCTCGGCTGCTCCTCTCCCAATCCAGCTCTCTGTTATGGTCTGGGAAAGCAGCAGAAGACGGCCCAAGTCCTTGGGCCCCTGCACCCACATGGGAGGCCAGGTGGAAGCTCCTGGCTCCTGGCTTCAGATCAGCACAGCTCTGGCCATTGAGGCCATTTGGAGAGTGAACCAGCGGATAGAAGACTCTCTCTCTTTCTCTCTCTCTCTCTCTCTCCCTCCCTCCCTCCCTTCCTCCCTCTCCTTCTCTCTCTCTCTCTCTCTCTCTCTCTTTTTCTCTCTCCTCTCTGTAAATCTGCCTTTCAAATAAATAATTAATTTTTTTAAAAAAGAATTGACATTAAGAACTGAAATCAGATTTGCTCTTATACAAATTAGGTCTGTGAAACCATACATGTATAATAAGTAAAAATATTTATAAGATTATGGATAAAAGATGAACAAAATGTAGCTTACCTAGCCATCTGCAGATGTTTCTTCCTAAGAATGATGAGAGTAACAAGCAGCAGACCAATTAGAAGTGTGCTAAGGATGGCCAGCACTGAGATTACTACCACGTTAGGGTTCATCTCTGTAACTAAAAAGAGAAGTCATACATTTGTTATCAGGTTCCACTATGTGGGAACTAACAGAACTATTAGTTGTTTTTCATCTAATCTTGACAACAGTGAGTTTATGAATACAATAACAATATCTCTCAAGTCAACAATGACCTCTTTCTGGTCAGTTATAACTACAAAGTAGACTGGTAAGTGGTGTTCTGGTGTCTGGAAGCCTTGAGTCCATTTTCATGGCCTGCAATATTCAGGATGTTCTTATATGTGGAAACTATAACATATGAAGAATGCAAGTGCCATGGTTTAAATCCATTTGAAAATGAAAAGATCTAAAAGTCATTATCATGTTTTATCATTGCTTAACATTTTAAAAACATTCAAGGGTGGCAGGTTCTCATTTTATGCCTATGATTTCAGACTCAGAAAGCACAACTGTATATTCACAAATAATGTATATGAAAAAGGCATTAGCAAGCCACCATCTGTCACATCACTTAACACATCCCTAGAACAGGCATTCTGATCATCTGTGACCATACGTTTAGGGGTTTTCCATCTGCACAACTCAAGAGATTTAACCTATTAATAAGTTGTAGGGCCTTTAAGAATAGGGGCTGTGTTGTTTTCATCCACAGTATGTAATGAGAAGGCTACTGTGGAACTTAACACAGTGCCTAGTTCTTCACATGGTATTGAACAGGAAAGTATATTAAATATTTTTATACAACTCTTAAAGGTGGGCCTTTCTTTACATTGATAATAAATTCACGGAACTGGTCAGCCATTTTTCTACTCTTTGGGGCTTATGTACCTCACTTCCAAGTAAGTTTAATTATATCACCTGTTGCCCTTTGTTGCTGTGGGGGTAACGAGAAATGATGGACATAAAAGTAGCATTAGAAAAGTGTAGAAGGAAGCATGAATAAAAGAACATTAAAATCTTTAAACTCCATTTTTTCATTTTCTTGAAAACACAAAAATTAAAACTAAAAACCAATATCAACCAACCAAAAAACAAAAATTACAGCAATGAGGCCATTGTAACCATCAGTGAATGCAACAGCTAAATATATGATTAAAATTACAGGAATGAAACTGAACTCTGTAAATGGATAATGTGATAGTAGGAGTAATTTTACTACATGAGGCTTCATAGAGGCTCTCCGACTACAGAGTCAGACTCTAACCAACCAAAGGATAATGCATAGGGCAGTACCTTCAAAAGCTCATGAAAAATGGAATTGAGAGGTGAGTTTATTTTGGTTCAAAAAACATTGGAATCCATGCACAGATTATTCATAATACACATTTTCTGTGAACTTTTTGAAGACTCCTCCTATGCATGGATTTCAAGTTTTTTGTATCAAAATAAACATCACTTCAATCCATTTTTGTGGGCTTATCCTATCATACAACTCAGAAAAAAAATACAAGGAAACAAACAAAATTTGGTAGAACTTTACTTAGTTTCTAATTTTCCTATCTACTCTTTCTGCTGGATTGGAAACTTCCCTGCTTTCACCCAGTATAGCACTGCCATTACTTGATCACTGACAGTTGAGGGCAAGGCTAAGACAGATGGAACTGAGTTCCTCAGGGCACTGTGCCTAGCTGTGAAAGATGAGGATGGCCATGATGATGAAGTTGATGACAGCAGATAGCACTTGGACAGTGGATGTTACGGTTTTATGTATTTTATTTCTAAACTTCAAAGCAACCTAAAAAAACTACATATTATTATTAGTCCAACTTTACAGATGAACACAAAAACAAAAGCTCAGAGACAATAACTACCAAATAGTGGTAAGTGCATTTTGGGATTGAAATGAATGACCCCATGCACTGCAAAGCTTAAGATCTTTCAGCATAGTACTGGCCCCACTAAAAGGATAGATTATATATATAATATATATAGATTATATATAGACTATAGACAATATATATAAGATAGATTATATATTGATACCACTAAAATGATAGATTATATAAAATATATATCATATATGTGTATATATAATATATATAGACAATATGGAAAAATAACTTGCAAAGGCCAGATTCAACTAACATATAATTACCCATTGTTGAGACTGCTATAAATGTAGGAACACTGGGGCTGTCGTGGCTAAAGCTGGTGACACTACAGTTGTAAGCAGTGGCTGGAAGGAGACTAGAGATGGTCACAACATGAGAAGAAACAGCAACTGGCTCCTACAGATACAGAAAATAATAAATTTTTATTATCTTAATCTGTTTTGCTTTTTAATTATTTTTCATGGTTGAAGTCATCTATAGACAGAGTAAAAAAATTCACAAAATGAAAAAGGTTAGCAGGAAAACGGTTTCCTTTTTTCCTTTCTCCCTATCTACTCAACTCTCTTCCATGGAAGCAGCAACCATCATCAGGATTTTTTTGCCTTCCCATATATATTTACCATTACATAACTACATAAGACATAGTTTAAAAAGTAAGTGATGACATAGGTTACATATGGTTCTGTTTACTTTGTTACCTTAGATTTTACCTTAGTGATCACTATGTTTGCCTCTCTTCCCACATCAGTACAGATTAAGCTGTTCTATTCCTTTTTCCTTTTTAAAGATTTATTTATGTATTTGAAAGTCAGAATGATGTAGAAAGAAGGAAAGGCAATGGAGAAAGAGAAACAGAAAGAGAAAAAGAGATGGAGAGAGAGAGAGAGAGAGAGAGAGAGAGAGAGAGAGAGAAACCTTCCATTTACTGGTTTACTCCCCAAATACCCGCAACAGCTGGGACTGGGTAAAACCGAAGCCAGGAGCCTGGAACTCCATCTGAGTCTCTCATGTAGGGGCTGCAGGAGCCCAAGTACTCGGACCTTCCTCTCCTGCCTTGCCAAGCCATTAGCCAGGAGCTAGACTGGAAGAGAAGCTAGAACTGCCACCAGTACCCCTGTATGGGAGGCCAGCGTTGCCAGCGGTAGCTTAATTCACTGGGAAACAAAGCTGGCACTATTCTTTACCTCTTTGACTTGTAGCAGTTTTTTACACATTAAGAACACTACAGAAGACTACAGTTTTTTTCTACATCCTCAGCTTTTATATAGCATCCACTAAAAGCATGGAGACTTTGTGTGCTCTGAAACACTTAGTGTTATCCCATTCTTGAGTAGAACATGCTGCTAATTTGGTGGACTGATGGCCAGACTGGTGACACGGACTACAGTACAATGTAAAAAGATGAGTCAGCATAACACCCGTTTTCAAAACAAGGATATGAAACATCCCTGGCTAAAGAGATGACAGCCACCAGCACTTCTTTCACTATTCTATAAAAATAATGATCCTAAGGAAAGAAAGGTTTTTGCTAACAGGGCTCACTTATAATAAGCCGCTGACTAACCATTGTGATCTTAAAAGGAAGACATCACTGGAGTTACAGAGAAAAGAATCCATTACTGGCAGAACAGTTATTTTCAAAAAGGATTCTTAGAACAAAGAAAAGATTCAACTGTTCAGAACAGATTAAAAAGAGATAAGCTTGTAGAAGGGAATATCCAAAGGGGAAAAGAATCAAAGCAAATTATCTTAGCATTCAGTATGAAAAGATCTGTATTCCTGGCAATTCTTTTTTTCTCAATCTCATGAACTTCATTATTTAAAAGGCATCAATTATTCATGCTCATAGTATTAGTCCATATACCATTATTACGTAAAGGGCTTCCCAAGACTGCCCTTTTCCTTCCTCCTCTGGCTGTAAAACACTTTTTTCTTATGACTTTGTTACCCATAGACCTGCTGGTTCATCTCTGCCCTTCCATTAAGCACAACCTGAAGAACAACCCAATACTAATCATTTCTTTGATTTTTTTTTTATTCTAAAGCTTAGCAATAACCTTTCAGCTTGGTTTTTCAACAATTTTTTTAAATTAACCAGATAAGCATACTATTTTAAAAGAAATTTCCTAATAGTATGGGTCTCTCTTGTGGCACTTATATTTTACTTTATTCATTTTTATGTTTATGTAATATCTACAACTATACATTTTTTTTTATTTATTTATTTTTTTTACAGGCAGAGTGGACAGTGAGAGAGAGAGACAGAGAGAAAGGTCTTCCTTTGCCGTTGGTTCACCCTCCAATGGCCGCCGCGGCCAGCGCGCTGCGACCTGCGCACCGCGCTCGTCCGATGGCAGGAGCCAGGATCCAGGTGCTTTTCCTGGTCTCCCCATGGGGTGCAGGGCCCAAGCACTTGGGCCATCCTCCACTGCACTCCTGGGCCACAGCAGAGGGCTGGCCTGGAAGAGGGGTAACCGGGACAGAATCTGGTGCCCCGACCGGGACTAGAACCCGGTGTGCCGGCGCCGCAAGGCGGAGGATTAGCCTGTTGAGCCACGGCGCCGGCCTACAACTATACATTTTTTAAGGAGACCATTGATTATACCATTTACATTCTACACATTGCCTTTTGGACTGGTTTATATTTGTTAAATTATATTTATTTGGCAAGATCTTCATCCCTTTGATCAATGTAATGGTCAATAGGAAAAATGAACCTTGCATTACCCTTTCATATGTTCTGGAGTGGCTTAGGATCAGGAACAAAAGATCAAAAATAAAAGATACAAGTTCTCACATCTTTTGGGCTTGTTTTCAAAGCACACTGTTAATTTTAATTACTGAAACAGAAAAAGAATAGTTTTCATTTTCCATAGTTCAAGGAAATAAAAGACTTATTTTTCTCAGATAATTAGCCTTCCTCAAAATTAATTCATGAAAAGAGTATCAAGATGTACAATACCTGGAGTTTGGTTTCCTGACCAGAGCCAACTTGTTGACAGAAGACTTCGAAGAAATCAGCTACGCCCTCTTCCACCCACAGCAAAGTCACCGAAGTCTGAGTTTTGTTCACTGCAAAGAGTGATTTTGGAGGAGCTGGTTCTGAGTAAAGAAAGAATGTTTTAAAAATGTAATTAGATGTTTTATTTTTTTCATATCATTGGTCATCGAAGTAAACATAAAAAATCCAAATGTAGGTAATTAAGATCACCATAACGTTTAATATTGCTTTGGAAAGAAATCCTTTCATGAAGACAGACAATCATCTGAGTAGGAAAGTAGAATATTTTGCCTTTTCCTCTTCCATTTGATACTTCTCCTTTTGGGACACTTCTGTTTTCTACTTCAGCTTTATTATTGACATGCTCTATTAATAGCTTTTGTGTCATCTGCACTGGAGTTAGCATTGCTCTGGTAATACAGAACTGCCAGGGTGAGAAACAAAAATCTGTACTTAAAAATGACTGAGAAAAATAAAAGTGATGCCCTCCCTACTTTTTTTTTTTTTTTTTTTTATGACAGGCAGAATGGACAGTGAGAGAGAGAGAAAGGTCTTCCTTTGCCGTTGGTTCACCCTCCAATGGCTGCCGCGGCCAGCGCACTGCGGCCGGCGCACCACGCTCATCCGATGGCAGGAGCCAGGTGCTAGGTGCTTTTTCCTGGTCTCCCATGGGGTGCAGGGCCCAAGCACTTGGGCCATCCTCCACTGCACTTCTGGGCCACAGCAGAGGGCTGGCCTGGAAGAGGGGCAACCGGGACAGAATCCGGTGCCCCGACCGGGACTAGAACCCGGTGTGCCGGCGCCGCAAGGCGGAGGATTAGCCTGTTGAGCAATGGAGACTTTGAGTTTGGTACTTGGCCAATAACCTGTCTTCCTTTCTCTGAAGACTCTTTGTAATAATTCAGGACTGTTTTCTTGAAAATTCAGGAAAAACTGAGAGCTGAACAGATGACTTTTTTTTTTTAAGGAAAAGATTGTTAGAAAGGGATTGGATGACTTAAAAAATGTTGGAGACAGATTCGTAGTCTTAGACATTTTATCTTTTTTTGTTATTATTATTTGACAGGCAGAGTTAGACAGTGAGAGAAAGAGACACAGAGAGAAAGGTCTTCCTTCTGCTGGTTCACCCCCCAAATGGCCGCAATGGCCAATCCGAAGCCAGGAGCCAGGTGCTTCCTCCTGGTCTGCCATACAGGTGCAGACTGCCTCCACTGCCTTCTCGGGCCACAGCAGAGAGCTAGACTGGAAGAGGAGCAACTGGGACTAGAACCCGGTGCCCATATGGGATGCCAGCGCCGCAAAGCGGAGGATTAACCAAGTGAACCACAGCGTCGGCCCCAAACATTTTATCTTGATCAGTGAATTACTGCATTAGTCAAGGAAGCCATGTTGCCTGTGGCCCTTCATACCCATTTCCAGCAATTGGGTCATTGGTTTTGTTGGCTTAAGACAAACCTATGCTCTCTCCTCCATTCTAGTATGGGGTTTGCTGTCTTGTTCCTCCATTCCTAAATTTCTTTGGGTCTTCTGTTTTAATGGCATCTTTTGGATCTTGCCATCCCTCTGGCTCCTCTAGCATGGAAAGTACTATGTTGATCTAAAATCTTAAGCCTAGTGCTTTGCTGGCTGCTGTCAGACCTCCCTGACATTGCTTGTCTGGCATGTCTCTTTGCTGCTAGGTTTACAGAACAACCTATTCTGCCCACATCCATGCCCATATCAGACAACTACCCATTGTTTATTATTTGTATTTCTTTTCATTTTCTGCCCTATTCTCCCAAGACTGGCCTGGCTTCAGTTCAGTGGTGCTTAACGAAAGTCCTGTGAAGATTATGATCTTTTTCTAGTCTGCACCACTCATGGTCCTGTCCAGAACCAAGGATTATGTCAAAAATAACTCTTGACATGATTTATCTCAGGTATGCTAAACTTATATCCAACTAAAAAGTATATTTTTTTCCAGAGACAACCTGACAAAGTTAGGTAGAAGGGCTGAAGGAATGAAGAAGTGAGTTAGTCTTGGGCAATCAAAATTCATGGTAGGCATCAGGAACCCCTTTTCATTTGCAATTAACTATCTACTCCTCCAGACATTGTCCCATTTCTCTTCTGAAGAAGACCACAGATGAAACATAGAGGTCCATTTCCTCTTCCCACATTCTTCAAAACTGTCATTGTTAACAGGGTTATGAGTCAGGGAAGGAGTCTTCCAGTGAATGTGACTCATGGAGAACTTGGGTCTTTGGAAGCAAGGGCAAGGTTATTTGGGGCAGAGATGGATGATTTGTTCCTGTGAGCCTGGGTTTTTTTCTCCCTTAAAAATAACACCAAGAACTGATCCTCAAAGTGAGTCTCTTGGATTAGGATCAAATTCCCTGGGTTGTCTATATATTTCCTCTTATAGAATAGATAAAATCAGCCTAGTGATACAGTCTGAACATTGACCAAATTCTAATCTCCAGACCTGACTTTTTATGCTTGCATTTCCATTCATTTATTATGTATGCCTACTTTAATATCTTACTGCTATTGCAATCAAACTTCACAGTGTCAGAACTGAACCTGGCATCCTCTCCTCACAAATCATTTCTACTTTCCAACTACTCTTGATTGTCTTATAAGTATCACCATTCTTTCAATTGTCTAAGCCAATCGTCTTAAGGCCTTCCTGTTACTTCCCAGTCCCACATCTTTTACAGTTCATGTCATCTCTTCCTGTTTTCTTTAAATTTTTTTATTACATGTCCAGACTTTTGACATCATATTCATTGATCATTGTAATAATTCTTTTTCCTTTTTGCCTGCCTCAAAAATGTTCATTCTCCATTTGGACAGTGATAGTTTCAAATCCAACTCTGTTCATGTTGAATCCTAACCTACCTGTGCATTGTCCATGCACATGCCAAGTTTTAAAGATTTACCTAAATTGGCTGCATGCTTCTCATCTAGCTTCACCACCATTCCTACCAACAGACATGCTGCCCCTAGCAATGGCAGTATTTTCACGGACTTTCATACCTTTAGTCCTTTCTCAAGTACACTGAGTTAGTGTACTCTTTATTTTGCTCATTCTAAGATCCAGACAAAGCCTTGTCTGTTTCCTGATAGACTATCCCTTCTCTGATCTCCTACTGCTCTTAAAAAATTTCCTATTTAATTTGTTTGAAGTCCTGATTCTACTTGATCCTCATAGATTCTTTAAGAACAAGAACAATGTGTTATAAAATATTTTGTCTTCACCTTTAACTATCCACCTTTAGGCATTCATGTAATCTTATTGATTAGCTTATTTAGAATATGAATCAATATTTATTAATTAATAGCATCAGGATTCAAGTATCAGTCAAGACAGACTCAATTTTTATGTTCTCTGCCTTTGTTATAATGATGATGTTGAGAAAATCAATTTCTTGACTTCTGAGAGGCTTTGTCAGGGCCATAACTTTGTCTTTTATGTACAGAGCATTATCATTTATTAGATTTGGTGGGAACTGTACTTAAATTTCACTACTTGAGACAGCATTGTGTCTTAAATATATTGAGCCCTAGAAATATGGCTAATTCAAATTGAGAGGTGTTGTCAATGTAAATTACCAACTGAATTTCAAAGACTTAGCATGAAAAAGCAATAAAATATATCATCAATAATTATTCATATTGATTACAGGTTAGAATAGTTCTATGATACTACATTGATATATCTGCTTAAATAAAGTGTATTGAACTCACTTTTACCTATTTCTTTTACTAAGGTTTAATGTGGTTATTAGAAAATAGAAAAATTGGCTGGCGCTGTGGCTCAACAGGCTAATCCTCCACCTTGCAGCGCCGGCACACCGGGTTCTAGTCCCGGTCGGGGCGCCGGATTCTGTCCCGGTTGCCCCTCTTCCAGGCCAGCCCTCTGCTGTGGCCCGGGAGTGCAGTGGAGGATGGCCCAGGTGCTTGGGCCCTGCACCCCATGGGAGACCAGGAAAAAGCACCTAGCACCTGGCATCCTGCCATCGGATGAGCACGGTGCACCGGCCGCAGTGCGCTGGCCACGGCAGCCATTGGAGGGTGAACCAACGGCAAAGGAAGACCTTTCTCTCTGTCTCTCTCTCTCACTGTCCACTCTGCCTGTCAAAAAAAAAATTACATACATAACTCTCCTTATATTTCAGCTGGCTAGCTTGAATTAGAACATTCCTTCCAGTTTGCTACAGCAGAAGTCTGGTTACTCTTGTTAGAAGGTGGAGCAGCCCTTCCTCCACTTCTCCTCTTGTGTCAGGGCAAGATTAACCCAGCTCCAAAACCTCAGATGGTTTAGATGATTCACCTTTCCATCCTCAGGAACAGAACTAAAGGTAGTTAATGGCTCAGCAATGTTTAGGCAATAACATATTACATAGAATGCAATGACACGCCAAAGTATTGTGATTGGTCTCCTCTTTTATGTGATAAACTGTGTATCTCCAAATTTCACACTTTAAAACCCTAATCCCAGCACTTCAGATAGTGACTACATTTTCAGATAGGCCCTTTCAAGAGGTAATTAATTTAAAATGAGCCTTGTGGGTTGGGTCTGATTGGTGCTTCTATGTTCTTCTGCCTTCTGCCATGGGATGAAGCAGCATGCTGACCTCATCAAGTGTCAACACCCTGTGAGACCTCAGCCTCCAGAACCAGATTAAAGTCTATTGTTTACAAATTGCCCAGTATGTGGTTAAGTAGTGGAAAACAGGCTAAGATACTCATCAAATGTATTTCCTAACTAGCACCAAATTTATATTCCCATTTGTGAAGTCTCCATAGAGTTCAGGCATCTTTATCTAACTGCTTACTCAGTATCTGTTCTTTAATGTTTAATAGGCACCTTCAAATATTGATATTTCCAAACCTGCACCACTGATTTTTCTCCACAACCAATCTCTCTCATAATCTTCTGTGACTCAATAAATAGCATCACTGTCCTTCCAATTGCCCAGGCTCTATGTCATGTCTCCCTAGGTTTTGTAAACCCACTCAATGTCAACGTCTATAACCGTGAGCAGATTCTCTCAGCTCTAACTTCAAAAAAATTTTTAATTTGATCACTTTTAATCACCTCTGCAGCTACCAGCTCAATCCAAGCAAGGATAGATATATACATCCCCTAACTTAGATGTTGATGATGTAATTTCCAGAAAGTGTCCAAACCGAAATGCTCTTGAAAAGCAAAGGATGCCAAAGAGAGGATTACCAGCTTTTAACTGATCCATAATCTATGTCATGCAGTATTGTTGAGGCAATTATGGTGTATGGTGATCTCATCTAACTAGATTCCTACTTTTGCTCTTAACCCAAATCGTCTATTCTCACCAGAATAATTCTATGAAACACATTTGGTCATGTGACTTCCTGGCTTAATCCCTCCCACGGAATATTTTCTCACTCGGGTGAAAATGTCTTTACAATGGCCGGCCATGATCTTGCCCCTTGTTATCTCTCTGCCTTGGTACTTACTACTCCCTGCCTTGTTCATTCCACTCCATCCACACTGACTTCCTGTCTTTTCTCTGAACTTGTCAGACACACTGCTGCTTGCAGAGCTTTGCACCTGGGTTTCCCTCTGCTTACAGAATTCCTCCCAGGCATTCCCTGGCTCACTCACCTGCTTCAGGTTTGAACTCCAACATCTCCCATACAAAAATTTGCATTTCTGGGATCTTAGAAAAGTAATGAAAAGTGCATATTATGAAAAAAAAAGCATGGATTAAACTTTTTCTGCAGGGGCCGGCACTGTGGCGAGTAAATTAATCCTCCGCCTAATTTTTAATTCCATTTTCTATGAACCTTTTGACTTACTCTTCTACATTTAGAATGGATATACATTTTTTTCCTTCCCTTTTCTCCATTCATCTATTTATCGTCCTTTATTTCTCTTTGCACTACCCTAACACGATTTATTCACATTCCTATCTCATTGGACTAATTTTTTGGGTGGGGGCCGAAAACAGGATAGTAAGTTTGTCACACTAGCAGAGGATTCAAGAAGAGGGTGGATAGGGAGAGGTATGTCAAACTTGACAGTGCTGCTATGATTTAACAACACTTACCAAAGATAGGGACTACACATATCCAAGCAACTGTTTCCAAAACTGTAAACTCACCAACTTCTACACAATAGCAAGCAAATGGTCTCATTTGGGAGTAGGACCAAAAAAGGCAGCACTGCGTAATGTATGGGTTTTCCTAAAGTCAGAAATTACATTTCACCAAATGTCTGTCATTAGTTATAATCTACTAAAATACTATGAGAGATGACAGTGAAAGAAACAGAAAAAGACTAGATTTAATATTCCCTAAATTCCTAACATCTCAAAGTGTTCTGATTCTCTCTTGCCTATAGCAAAATTATGTTTAAAATATTTATAATCTATATTAAAGTTTTCATAACTGAGATTAAGAAAATCAAGCCACCATCCTAATCACTATAAAAAAGAAGAAGAAAAATAGGGAACAGAAAACCACAGGGCTCCTCCCTGCTCTGTTGAACATGTTCATAGAAAACTGGAATTTTTAGAAGAAAATACACCCCCAATCCAGGAAAATGTAAATAACAGATGGAGTAAAAATATAAAACTACTGTTTTAGAACTAGGCTCTAGAACGTGTAAAGTGGGTCATATTTCTCTGAGATCACTTGCTCAAATGAGGACATTGCAGTAAATTACCTCCAAACTCTCTGCAAGCATTGCGATCAAGGGATTCCTTATCCAGAACCTGCTGGAATATGCTGTGGCCTGGATGCAGCAGAGGTTTCAGAGCAGTGGTGTGCAAATTCTGTTCTGTGGTTTCTTTTTCTGCACTGGCTGTTTCGTCTCAGTTTCTCTCGCCGCTGCCTCCCCCTCTGCTCCACCTCTAAATGCTGCGGTGGTTCTTTTAGCCTACGTCCAGTGCTTCTCTTCTCTACTCTGTTGCTATCAACGGCTTTGTGATATAATCCAGATACTCTCAAGTTTTATTTGAGCTCAGCATTTCCCCCTACTTCTAGGCACATGGATCAATGATGTCTTTACATCTGCTCTTCAGTGTCCACAAATCATTTCAAACTTCGTGTATCCAAGGAAGAATCCTTGTTCTTTATCCCAAATGTACTCCTCTTTTGGTTTTTCTACTTATGTGTTTGAGAGGGAGAGAGAGAGAAGAGGGAGAGTAGGGAGAGAAAGGAGAGAACAAGGAGGGGAGGGAGGGGGAGAGAGGAGGAGAGAGGAAGAGACAGAGAGAGCGAGCACGCTTCTATCAGCTGGTTTATACCCCAAATGTCTGCACCTGCCCAGGGCCAAAGCCAACAGCCAAAAACTCAATCTAGATCTCCCACTTAGGAGCTGAGATCCTGTCAGGTCTGTGTTACCAGAAAGCTAGAATCAGGAGCCAGGGGCCAGCATTGTGGCTGAGCAGGTAAAGCCACCTGCTGTGGTGCCGGCACCTCATTTGGGTGCTGGTTTGAGTCCTGTTTGCTCCGCTTCCAAGTTAACTCCCTGCTAATGCACCTGGAAAGCAGCAGAATATGGCCGAAGTGCTTGGGCACCTGCACCCAAATGGGATACCCAGAAGAAGCTCCTGGTTCCTGACTTTGGATAGGCGCAGCTCTGGCCATTGTACCCATTTATTGTACCCATTTGGGGAGTGAACCAGTAGATGGAAGATTCTCTCTCTCGTTAAAGATTTATTTATTTATTTGAAAGTCAAAGTTACACAGAGAGAGAAGGAGAAGCTTTATCCACTATGCCACAGAACCAGTCTTTCTCTCTCTCTCTCCCTCTCTCTCTCTCTCTTTCTCTCCCCCTCCTCTCTCTGTAACCATGACTATCAATAAATACATCTTTAAAAAATCAATAAATCAATAAATACATCTTTGAAAAAGAGAACCTGGAGTCAGAGTCAGATACGGAACCCCAAGCACTTTGCTGTGAGATAGGATTTCTTTTTTTTTTTTTTTTTGAGATGTATTTATTTATTTTGAAAGTTAGAGTTACAGAGCAAAAGGGAGAGACACAAAGAAAGAGATCTTTCATCTGCTGGTTCACTCACTAGATGACTGCAATGGCCAGTGTTGGACTATGCTGAAGCCAGGAGCCAGAGCTCCATTTGTGTCTCCCACATGGGTACAGGGACCAGCTGTGGTGATAGCTTTAATGATATCATTCTGATTGGAACAATCTGAAAAATCTGTGTGCCAAAATTATATTTTTTATGTAAAGTAGAATTAATATGACTTCTATGTATGCCAATGCTTTGCAGACAGCTAAAATGACTAGAATGTAAGCACTGCAAATCATAATAATTCAGTTATTACTAAAGCAAAATGTTATTTTACTTCCCTAAAAGCTGACACTTGTTTTTTGGTTATATAGTAACTGGAATATTATGTTACACTTTGAGATCAGCAATTTCAACTCAATTTAACAGTATCTTTTGAGCAGTTAAAGGTGGCAAAGCATTGTGTTACAGAAAGTTGAAAGAGCTTATAAAACACATTAACATGATTAGTAGAATAAAAAATAGAACTTTTGACAATAGGATAAAATATACAGTTATTTAGTTTTTAGGAAGAAATATACAGTTGCATTATATATAGAATGTCATGTTTTCAGGAGGAGAAGCATAGAGACAAAATTTCACCTGACATTAAGATATCATTGGAGAAAAGCTTATTGATTCCCAGTGGCTATGAATCAGTAGAAATAATTTTTTTGGAACTTGTTTTTCCTTCCTGAAAAGTTCAAGAAACTTTTAAAGTAGTATCTATTTGAAAATGTAATGTTGAGAGAACATCACACTAGATACTCTCTAAGCTCTCTCCATCTCTAAAATCCTACCATTGCTTGCTTCCTCTCACTTTAATAAGATGGTGAGCACCTCTGTCTGCCAGTATGGTATCCATTCTGCTCACAAAAACATATATATAATAGAAGCTGCTCTTTCTTGGTAGTATAAACGTCTATTTTCTACTTATAAAAGAGAATGAGCTGTGGTTTGTTGTTATTTAATGGCATCAAGCCTGTGCTGAATCAAGCTATGCAGCATCTGTTCTCTTAGCATGATCACTGCCACACCCACACCTGTTCACTCTTGTTACCTAGCTTGACAAGGCGGAGCATGGAGGTATTACTTCCTCTTTCTGTACAAGCAGTTACTGAAAGGTTGTAGATGTCTCCTGGAGGCAAGCTGAGAATTGCGGTCATGACATTGCGTGTCACCTGCAAGAATATTGAAAATTGAGAGCTTAATCTTTCTAGTGAATGAGCCAGCGCCCACCCACACTCCAACAGACACAGAGCCATAGCAGATATTTGCTCTCTGCTGCAGTCTATAATGGATTATATTATGAACACAGTATATCCTCTGAACGCTATATATATTTATTTTTGGAAAAATTTATTTATTTTGAAAGTCAGAGTTACATAGAGAGATGGAAACAGAGAGATATGGGCGTCACAAATGGTGATTTTACCTGCTGTACCACAACATTGGCCCCTATAAATTTAACAACTGAGCCAAATGCTAAGCAGCACTAAAATTTAATAATACGTATCAGATAGAATAATTTGATAGTAAATTTCCTTATTTAGAAAAGGGTATTCCTCTGCTTTCCACATAGTCACAGCAGGTGTTAGAAAAAGGTGTTGCTGGGGTCTGCACTGTGGTGCAGTAGGTTGAGCCCCATACGGGTGCGGGTTCAAATCTCTGCTGCTCTACTTCCCATCCAGCTCCTTGGTAATGAGCCTGGGAAAGCAATAGAAGATGGTCCAAGTTCCTGGGCTATCACGAGAGAAACATAAGACTATATTGTGTTTTAGTTGCCTTCTTTTGTCTGTCTGTTTGTTGTTTTACGGTAGTTTCGTCTGAACCCTAATTAATATAATGTTGAAAAGTCTAATGTACCAGAAGAAAAGGAATCAATATTTCCAAAATACCCACATATGTAGGGAGAGTATTTACACTGAAATGTAAATGAAACCAGTAGTTACAAATATTTCAGTACCTTGTTAAGAGACTCCAAGGTAAGCGCTAGGCTAGGAAGAATTTAATTTTTACTGTCCAATCTCCAGAGCCTAAAGCAGTGCCATCTGGCATACAAATATTTGTTTAATATTTCCATAAATGTTTATGTAATGATATTTGATAGTTCATACAACTATATTTTCAGATGCCTAATGCTGAAATTAAAAGAAACATACACTCTTTTTAATTTTCTTCTTTCCTTCTGCTACAACCATCCAGTGTAGCATTCTAGAATGCGACAGGTCTGTTGTGTCATCCCCATATGTCCAGCTGATATATAGCAGGCTGTTGAAATATTCCACAGAAGTGATTTCGGGAGCTACTGGGGCTAGAAGGGAGAAAACAGGATAATTTAGTGTAACACACTAATGACAATTAAAATACTTCTCAGTGAAACATGAAATCACATGTAGAGTTCAATTAGAGATTAAAATTCACACCACAGGTTGGCCTGGGGTCTAATGGACTTCCGCACAGCAGAGGGTAGGTGGGTGGTATATGGTGGGCTTTTATCCAGGGGACCCCACCTTGCTTATCTCACACACAAGAAAGCCAGACCCATTTGTGTCTGAGGGTATAGCATGATCTTTTATATAAATTTTACAGTTACAAGATTCCCACAATATTCACTTACTTGATCAGGTACATTTATTGCACTAGTTAATTTAATATTAATAGACATTGGTAAAATTATTACCCAAACAGTATTAGAAAATGTGTGTTCTTTCATTGAAGGGCAGTGAAAAGTTTACAGGAATAAAGAGCAGTGGGATAGAGGGGTAGAAGACAAAAGTATTATAAATAGGATGGAAGACAAATGCAGGTTCCATAACATAACAGGCAGTGTCACAGGCACTGGTCTAGGGCTCTGCAGCAAGCAGGCTCTTCATAAATGCTGCTGAAGGGAGTAGTAGGGGAAGGAAGGAAGCGCCTTTACTTTTTATCCTGTCATGTAACTAAATTGCAACACTGACATTATTTTATATTCTTATGCATTTAAAATTTGTTTTTTAAAAGATTTTTTTATTTATTTGAAAAACAGAATTACAGAGAGAGGCAGAGACAGAGTGAGAGGTCTTCCATCGGCTGGTTCACTCCCCAGATGGCTGCAACAGCCGAAGCTGCACCGATCCAAAGCCAGGAGCCAGGAGCTTTCTCCAAGTCTCCCACGTGGGTGCAGGGACCCAAGGACTTGGGCGATCTTCCACTACTTTCCCAGGCCACAGCAGAGAGCTGGATTGGAAGAGGAGCAGTGGGACTAGAACCGGCAACCATTTGGGATGTCGGCGCTTCAGGCCAGGGCTTTAACCCGCTGTGCCACAGCACTGGCCCCGCATTTAAAATTTGAAAACTTTGCTACTTGGGGAGCAGTTTATCACAAGCTTTATAAATAGATGAGTTCTGAAAGCATATTTTAATTATTTTTAAAGTTATAGATAATGCTGAAGATTTAAAAAAAACTGAATATAGTACACAGTTGAGTTTAAATTCTACACATAAATTGGTTGGAAGATAAGCAAATATTTCATTCTGAAATTCAAACCAAAGTCATATAAAGTATTTGGAGGAAGATTTCTATAAATAATAAAGAATTATTTTCTTTAATATTCTGCTAATAGTTATTATAACCACAAAGTAACTATGTTTTCAAAACAATTTTTCACTGAAGCATTTATATAAAGTAAAAAAAAAAAAGCATTTGTTTCAGGTGTAATGGGAGTAGTATTTCTTTTTTTTTATTTTTTTTTTTATTTGACAGGCAGAGTTATAGACAGCGAGAGAGAGAGAGAGACAGAGAAAAAGGTTGGTTCACCCCACAAGTGGTTGCTACAGCTGGCGCGCAGCGCCGATCCGAAGCCAAGAGCCAGGTGCTTCTTCCTGGTCTCCAATGCGAGCGCAGGGGCCCAAGCACTTGGGCCATCCTCCACTGCACTCCAGGGCCCCAGCAGAGCGCTGGACTGGAAGAGGAACAACTGGGACTAAAACCAGGTGCCAATATGGGATGCCGGCACCGCAGGGGGAGGATTAACCAAGTGAGCCATGGCGCTGGCCCCCAAGGGAGTAGCATTTCTATAGTGTTCAACAATAAAATCTCAAAATACCAACAATATGTATCACAAAATGTATCACAAATCCACATCACGTTTCAGAATATTCTACAAAAGAAAATAAATTTGTCTTTTTTATAGTCTCTTAATATAGTCCAATAGTGTTTCATCATATACAAATACATACACTTCAAAGTATATTTTATATGTTCTACTTGTAGAGAGGACAATAAATATTTTAAAATTACAAAGCCAGAAACGCATACCTTTCTGTCATATGCACTCAGTCTTCAGATTTTCATACTGTGTGTTGCTTTAAAATCAAGCATATTACTAAAAGGCCACAAGATGTCACTATTTGTTTATTAGTCATCATTTGGTATATTAGCATAATTACTAAGTGTTTGGCTTGCTAAGTTGCCTAACAAAGAGAATAGACTTGAGGTCCTAATAAATAATATTTAATAAATATGTTTGTCTCTATATCTCTTTATATTACAAAATTTGGTAATCTGGACTGATATTCAAAGCATAAGAACTTTATTTTTTTAAATAAGACTCTTATTTGGAATGAGGTAATAATGACAAAAAAAAAATCTCCCCTCAAACAAATGAAAAATTAAAAAAAAACCCACACACTAGAATTTCAATCTGTTTTAAAAAGTATTAAAGTTACACATTAGTAGTAATTTATATTATATAATTTAATTCTGACACTGTCTTATGAGATAATAAGATACCCAGTTTATAGAAATGAGAATTTGAGATCACCTGTGTCAATGTGCTTAGATAAGACTTTAGACTGCTTAAGCATGACTTAATTGTTTGTCTCAGGAAAGGATAAGATGAATTGATTGGAAACAATAGAGCACTTCCCAAGGTAAACAGATTATTTACAAATCACAGTTTATTTATCCAGACTTGCTAAGTCCACCTAAATTGTTTCAAACCTAACCCATTTCAGTCATGTCCCCACCTTTTCCAGCACTTATTAAGCTATGAGCCAGAGCACCAAATTCTATTAATATTTAAAGTTTTAAAGTCTGACATCCTTCTTCTGAGACAAACCAAAGGCCATCAAGGTGGTGTTTGGGGACAGTCTGCTCCATTAGTCAGCTGTCAGTGGGTATAGAAGTCTGCGATCATTAAGAAAATTGCTGGGAGCTCCACTGTGAACAGTGAGCAAGCCTAGGTGTAGCTGCTACATCTGGGCCCTTTCCAGACAGGTGTCCCATCTGTGAGGAAGGAGTGTTCTCAGACAGGAAACCTCAGCAGTGATGAGCTGGAAGGCTTATTGATACGGTGAAATTTAATTACAGTTAAACAGGTGATTAGTATGTAGTCAGGAGCTTATGGTATTTTCTCTTTTTTGGGGTATTTTTTAACTTTTCCTTTCTCTCTAATATTATTATTAACATCTAGAGCAGAGAGTGCCCTGGATACTGGGTTGTACAGAAACGTGACATACCATCTAAGTTGTCTAAGAAATTCATGGGATACATTTATTTCCATGTTTTTAACAGATAAGTTTCAACAAAATTAGATGTTCAGTAAGGATGCTACTTTGCCAAAATTATTCTTTATCTAACCATTTTTCTCCCCTGATTTCTCAGTGCAAGTCTAACTACAGCTTTGTTATCCAGCAAGAAGTTCTCAAAATCTTAGTTCAAATAGCCAAGTATTTGTTAAACCAGCCTCTTTTCATCCCTATTTTACATGTCTACAAGACTGAGTCTTAGAAAAGTTAGCTTGCTCAAGGTTACATGTGGTACATGGCAGAGTCCCAGCTCAAATCCAGAACTACCTGCCTTCAGAGGCTATTTTTAAAATTATGTTTCTTGGGGCCAGCAACGTGGCTCATTTGGTTAATCCTCCGCCTGGGGCGCTAGCATCCCATATGGGCGCCAGGTTCTAGTCCCGGTTGCTCCTCTTCCAGGCCAGCTCTCTCCTGTGGCCCGGGAAGGCAGTGGAGGATGGCCCAAGTGCTTGGGCCCCTGCACTCGCATGGGAAACCAGGAAGAAGCACATGGCTCCTGGCTTCAGATCAGCACAGCACGCCGGCCGTAGCAGCCATTTGGGAGGTGAACCAATGGAAGGAAGACCTTTCTCTCTGTCTCTCTCTCACTGTCTAACTCTGCCTGTCTAATAAAAAAAAATTTAAAAAGATGTTTATTTATGAGAGACATAGTGATGGATAAATAGACATAATACAGAGAAAGACAGACATGGAGTGCTTCCATTCACTGGTTTACTGTCCAAATGTCCACAACAACTGGGACTTGTTTAAGGTGGAGCCCAAAGCCCCAGGAATGCAATCTCCACCTGGGAGACAAGGGTCCAATTCCTTGAGCCATCACCTAACACCTTCCACCATGGGCATTAGCAGGAAGCTGGAATAGGGTTCTGAGCCCAGGTACTCGGACACAGGGCACAGGCATTCCAACTGGCACCCCAATGGCTAGGCCAAGTGCCCATTGCAAGAGCCGAATGGACCCTACTACAGTCAGTCGGTAACTTTATAAAATGGCTTAATAAATAAGGAAATAGAAGCAATCTAACAAATATAATCATCACATGAGTAAAATCAATGGCACGTGCATGTGAAGCCGACGACTCTGCCCGCCACATTTCTTTTCCAACCAATCCCCATATGGAACACACAAGTCCAGGGCAGTGACTCAGAATAAACATCAGCCAAGGGCAGGAATGCAGAATAAAAGTGAAATTTTAGTTTTTAAAGATTATCAGCTAAACAAATAATGATTAGAAACAAGCACATTCTCTTCCATGAAGCTGATGCTCAGTCAGTGCTGGGTGGGTAGCTGAAGCTTTCTGGAAGTGTGGCACCATTTCTCAAGTGCCACTCACCTGTGATGAAGCTTATGGTGGAACTGTCACAACAGCTCAGTTCTGGATCTCCCCATGTCACCATGGTTACCCGAAAGTTGTAGTACCATGCTGGCAACAGATTAGCTATTCTCTGAATGAGGAAACAAAAAAGAGACAGAGAACAAAGGGGAAAAATAGTATTTTTGGTAATGTCCACTAGGTCATTTTAAGTAAGCTCTCTTTCCTTTTTTGGGCATCTTTTTATGTCTAGTAAATAGTCCATAAAAAAATTCTTTCTAGGCCGGCGCCGTGGCTCAACAGGCTAATCCTCCGCCTTGCGGCGCCGGCACACCGGGTTCTAGTCCCGGTCGGGGCACCGGATTCTGTCCCGGTTGCCCCTCTTCCAGGCCAGCCCTCTGCTGTGGCCCGGGAGTGCAGTGGAGGATGGCCCAGGTGCTTGGGCCCTGCACCCCATGGGGAGACCAGGAAAAGCACCTGGCTCCTGGCTCCTGCCATCGGACGAGCGCGGTGCGCCGGCCGCAGCGCGCCGACCGCGGCGGCCATTGGAGGGTGAACCAACGGCAAAGGAAGACCTTTCTCTCTGTCTCTCTCTCTCACTGTCCACTCTGCCTGTAAAAAAAAAAAAAAAAAAATTCTTTCTAGAATGAAGTGAGGCATAAATAAAATGAAATACAAACTATAATTTTTAAAAGATGATTCAAAATAAGATCCCAATATTTCTGACTTTTGTTTCATTTCCTGTTATATTATGCAAGTGAAATAACATTTAGTAGTAAGTGACTGGATGAACCTATCCCCGTTTCTAAAACAACTCACAGCTTGCATTATTCCAAGGTGGACCGTGTGAGTGGCTCTTCCTAGAATCCACCTGGGCAGTGGGCAATCAAGTACTTCACGCATACCTATGGGAAACCTATACTTATAAAAAATATTCTAGTCCCAGGAAGAGCCATCACTACCTGTTCTCCTGACAACCATTCTCTAATGGGGTGACATTACAGGTGCTTAACTGATTTGTAGATGTCAAGAAGAGCCATCATTAGTCAGGCAGCATCAGTGAACCACTGAGTGCCTGAGGGAAAACTCAGGAGCAGACAAACCGAGCACTTGATAGCTCCCCTCAGCCTTAAGCAGGTTCCTTAGGACGAAATGTTGACTAACAAATTCAACTAGCAGTGAAAACTACATCCTCAAAATTTTCTCTCTCCCTCTAGTACTTGGCCACAATTATCTCTCTCTCCCTCTCACAACAAAAATGGAACTCCAAACACCCAAACAACCTAATAGCAAGACAACTAACATGTGTGTGCAGCAGACCCCTTGTGTGTAGCTACAAAATGGTAACTTTTCCTGACAGTTTTGATAGAGCAACACTGGAACGCATGGCGGCATGGCGGCGGCTAAGGAAGATTACCACGGAAGCAGTTAAGGAGACGGTTGCGGCTATTTCATAGTAGGTGGTCCACTCAGATGTCATAGTTGCAGGGTTGAAATAAAACATTTCAACCACGTATTTTCTGAACACTCCTAGGTAAGGTCTGGTCCAGCTCAGAACCACTGCTGTAGGACCCAAGGGATAAAGCATTAAGTCCTTTATTCCAGTGGGCACTAAAAAGAAGAGAGATGGGTGTGAAAAAAGAAAGCCAAGAGGGAAAGTTTAATATCTTAGCAATGACTTGAAACTACTACTTTATAACCATTGAAAACCAAAGTAAATGCATTTGCCTCTGATTTTTCCCCCTACATGGTAAATTCTATATTTTTGCCAACTACATAATTGTAGTTTGCCAATTATATAATTGCAGTTATTTATGACTGTTAGCCATCCTCGTCTATAGATTTCCATGTCAGAGATTTAACCAACTCAGGGTTGAAAATATTTGAAAAAAAATTGCATCTGTGCAGAACATACATAGCCTTTCTTTCATGTCATTATCCCCTAAGCAATATTTATATACCTATTTATACAGTATTTACATTGTTTTATATATCATAAGTAACCTAGAGATATTCAAAGTTTTCATGATGGCAGGATGTATGTAGGTTATACACAAATTCAATATGTCATTTTAGATAAGGCAGTTGAGCATCTGAGGATTTTGATATATGCAGGGGGGTCCTGAAACCAATACCCCTTGGACACTAAAGAATGGCTGAAATCTAAAGAGGGAATATTGGTGAACGAGAATAGATCTTCCACAGACAATGATAAAGATTTAAGCTTGCACATTGCATCCTCCCAACCAATACCCTGACAAAGATAAGTCATTTTCTTAAGGCTAGGGACTTACCAATGGCAAATGTCACAGGATCTGAAGGTGGTCCAATCAGAGGGCCTTTTCTTAGGTACATCACAACCTGGTACTGGGCACCAGGAACCAGATTTTCAATAATACGTTTGCTTGAGTTCACCTTTAAATCAAACACCCAATAAAAATTTATTTAGAGTTGGGCTTGAAGAATGTGACAGCAAGGCTAAAGCTGTGTTCAAGGACTTTTTGTAGAACCATGGAGGACTTTGAAATTCAGAATCCTTTCCTCACGGTGGGGAAGGTCATATTTTAAAAGCAGGATGATTTATAGTTTATGTGAACACTGAAAGGAAAGCAGAACATTCAAATTCTATGGCTGGATTTAATAAGACCTGCCGTGAACTGCTTTATACCCATCAATGTCATTTGTAGCTATGCACATGACAGACACACCAGCCTCTAGCCGTAATCAAATCAGCAATACCATAGGGTAGTCTGACATCCTAAATTGTAGTGTCAGCTGATTATGTACAAAGATCGGTGCAGGGATGTCTTGTCTCTCATGACTTAGAGGCATATAATATCCAATTATAGAGACATAAATGACCTCAGAGATTATCTAGGACAAATCTCACATTTAATAGATTGAGAAAATAAAGCCAAAGAATTTTGGCCAAGGTCACATACTTAGATTCAGTGTTGGAACTAGAACCTAGCAATGTGACTTCTAATCTATAGTATGAACAAGTCACTGGGCTGAGCATCAAGACATAGTGATCATCACCCCGCAAGGCTGTTGTAATCCCATGAAATATGGATGTACAGAACATTTCTCATTAAACGAGCTCTTTCATAATTATTGTTCTTTAAAAAGCATATAAACCTATAGATGAATAAGATGCATTTATTAAAATTGAGTGTTGGTATACAGAAGGATTGATGAACCAACTAACATGTTAAGAAGAGTGCTTCTGGGGTTGACACTGTGGTGTAGTAAGCCTCCACCTCTGGTGCTGGCATCCTATATGGGTGCTGGTCATGTCCCAGCTGCTCCTCTTCTAATCCAGCTCCTTCCTAATGCACCTGAGAAAGCAGTGGAAGATGACGCATGTGCTTGGGCCCCTGCACCCACATGGGAGACCTGGAAGAAACTCCTAGTTCCTGGCTTTAGATTGGTCCAGCTCTGGATGTTGCAGACATTTGGGGGGATGAACCAGTGGATAGAAGACCTCTCTCTGTCTGTAACTTGGCCTCTCAAATAAATAAGTCTTAAAAAAAGAAGTGTGCGTCTTTGATCTTTAGTCTCTTTATTATGTAAAACAGTCTTGCTTAGTTGGAAGAACATAAGATTCTCTTTCAGAACACCTTAAATCAATCATGTGGATTTATTTATGTTTTATTTGAAGTTCTTATCTTGTTCTCTTCATTGCTAAATAGTAGTAATATATGTCTCACAGAGTTGTTAAGACTGTGTCAACCAGATTATCAATAAATGTTAAATCTTATCAGCATTTTGTCACTTGGGATACATAGAATTGCAGAATTGCTGCAGGAAGAACACAAATCAATGTATAACAATTTGGTTGACAAATTACCTATGTTGTAAATTTTTAAAAATACTTACATATTTATTATGAATGCGGAATGATACAGAGAGGGAGAGACAGACAGACACCCATATCGAGAGAGAGGGAGAGAGAGAGAGGGGAAGAGAGAGAGAGAGAGGGGGAGAGAGAGAGAGAGAGAGAGAGCGAGCGAGCATTCTTCCATCTTCTGGCCTGCTCCCCAAATACCTGCAACAGCCAGGGCTGATCCAGGACAAAGCCAGGAATTAAGAACTCCATCTGGGTTTCCCACATGGATGGCAGGGACCCAAGTACTTAGGCCATTACCTGCTGCTTTCCCAGGTGCATTAGCAGGAAGCTGGAGCAACCAAGAGTTGAATTGGCACTCTGATGTAAGATGTCAATATGGCAAGTGTCAGCTTAACCTGCTGAACCACAATGTCAGCCCCATACAATTTTCTAAAAGTCTCATGAATATTTTGAGAATAAACATACTACTGATTATAGGATATGAATTTGAAAGTTTTATAATATCAGAAACTCATTATACACAGAATTATTCTATGATTCACATCTGGACAACTCGTACACATAAGTGGAAGGAACAGTGTATATCAAATTTCTTTTAAATGAGCTTGATCAGAGAAGATTGGTTGAATTAACAGGTTAGCATCTCCACCCTTCCTTTCCTATTTATATTCTTTCTTATCAAGATTTCTACCCATGCTTTAGACTTTTAATTCTACTGGAATCCTTATTGACAAAGCTAATCAACTAGAAGTCCTCATCTGATACAGAATTTCCAAAAGACACTAACCATGAATAAGAACATTCATGCTACCCTCTACTAAGCAGTTCTGTCTTATTTCTTTAAAAAGCTTTCTAGGGCAGATGTTTGGCCTAGCAGCTAAGACACCTGCATCCTATATGAGAATACCTGGGTCTGGGACACCTGGCTCAGGACTGTGACTCCAGCTTCCTGCTAATGCAGACTTTGCGTGGTAGTGGTGCTGACTCTAGTAACTGTGTCCTTGCCATCCATGTGGACTTGGATTACACTCCCAGCTACAGCTTGGCCCAGCCTAGACATTTGGTGAGTGAACCAAAGGATGTGAGCTCTCTCTAGATATTTTTTTCCCCTCTGCCTTTTAAACTAATAATAGCAACAATGACAAAATGCATTCTAAGTGATAAAATGAGCACACTCATTGTAAAAATAGTTCACACAGTAGATGAGTCACAATGAAATAAATTGGAAAACTTCGAGTTCTCCTTCCACAAATCCTGACATTGTGGTAAGAATTCTCCTAGACCTGCTCTAACACATATACATAAACACTATGATATCAATCTGAATATGTGTTATTTTCATCAATATTGCTCCAAACTTTTTTTTTTTAACTCAAGAATAAATTGTAGACATACCCCCATAACCATCAATGGTGACCTAGTTAATTAATCACCCATTTGCTTGTTTAGAATATTAGAATGACACAGGACATAGAGTGTAGATTGTTTCTGGATGGTGCTAAAATTTCTGTACTTGTCCAGTATTTTTGGCAAAAGCTGATTCTGTCCATTCAAATGAATACCTGGAGTCACAAACATTTAAATTTGCCAGCATAATAAATTCATCCAAGGGAAGTTGTATTTTTTAAATAAAAACAGCTTTGTAGATATATATCCATGAAAGAGTGACAAGAGGGCAATAGTATTACAAACTACCTGCCTTGGTTACAAATTATAAACACAAAATTTCTCATCAATTTCTGAGTTTCTGCTGATCTGCCAACCTATATTCACGTTTCTGTCTCTTCATTTCTTTTTTTCCCCTCCCCCTCCCCTTCCTCATCCCCTCCCCCTGCTCCTTCTACATGTATGATATGTAACGTGTGCACTAGCTGGGGCAAGGAAAAAACGGTACGTTTCTGCAGGTCTAAAGAGCCAGTCTCCTTGGGTATGCTTAGGGAAGGACAGGCTGCACACTGAGCTGTGATTAGCAGGTATTCAGTTCAGCTCATTTACTGGGGAATTTACTCAAGTCAAGGGGTAGCCTCACCTTCAAGTATGGTCTGATCTCAGCATTCTACTGCCTTCTAGTGCTCTGGGGGCCTTGATTCCTGCATCCACCTTATCAATTTAAAATTTCCCACCGTTTGAATTGTACTAAATGCCTAATTTTCCTCTAGGCAGAATGAAAACACTCCAAATAACTTTCCCATAGCAAACATTCTTCTGAGTACTACATTTCCAGCCTGCTCTACATCAATCGACATGAATTGCTCTACTTGAATTGCCTGCAGTGAAGAAAATGTGTTTGTGAAACACCAGGAACTCTCAAATACGACCCTATGAAAAAACGAAGCCAGATTTTAGGAGATCAGGGCTTGGCCCGGGGACTCAGGGCTCCTGACAGCAATGCTCCTCCTGGCTCAGGGTTGCACAGTTTCTCTCAGGACAGGTGAGGGGTGTGTGCATGCATTCTGCAGTGACTCAAGACGTCGGTGGCATGCTGCCTCTGCCTGTCCCCAACCCGGCTCCCCTTCCAGGTCAGCTAACTCATGTTTAATCCCTCCCCCCTCCTCTCAGTTCTGATGGATGAGGAGTTTTTTGCTTTATGTCCTTTGGGCTTTTCAATTATTGTTCCAGCAAGCATGCATTACTTTTATAGGCAAAGATTAAAAGAATAGGAAAAAGTAAAACTGAAAAGCCAAAAAAATCCTCAAACTCTCCTCTCTTGGCAATGTTTTTTTCTGACCAGTTTCTACATCTTCTATCACCTGAAGCTGTATCATTCACGCCCAGCTCCTCACTTCTGTAAATTCAGACCCTGTCTCTGTCATTTACTTTCTGCCTAGGCCTTATTCTATATGGTACAGTCATCATGTGTTCACATACCCCTTGTTCTTAGATTACAGGATCTGCCAAGAGCAGGATGTTTAATCATTATCTAGATCTCCAGCATGTTTCCTACTGCCTGGCACATTGTTAGTGCTTAGCAAATTCTCTTGAATAAAGAATGAAGGTGAAAGGCACATACATGGTCCTCCTAGGAAGGAAACGGAAGATGGAGGTGTAACTGAAGGGCCATTTGTAGCATTTCTTGGTCCCTCTCCTGGTTCCTGCAGATGCTGCTTGCAACATACCTGCCTGGGAGACCTCAGCAGGGCTTCTAGCCATCACCTCCTTGCATTGCCCTGTGAGGCTCTGCCTCCGTAGGGCAGGTGCGCCTGGCCACGTGCCCTGTGCTTTACCTGTGTACAGTACTGCTTTTCAAGCCTCTGGCTCTCCTTTTGTTTCTGGCAGGTCAGTGACACCACAGACACAATGGTGCTATTATAGTTCTCCTGGGAAGATGTCCAGGACATCAAAGCAGTGGTGGAGCTTAAAACATGGACGCTCACATGCTGGGGCTTCTCTGTCAGTTCTTCAATCCACTCTCCTGTAGGACCTGAATGTTTTAAATCAGAACAAAAGAAAAGTTGCAGATGGTAAGATTCTAGCTGTAACAATCATGTCGTTTTCCATTTGCCCCAACAAAGATAATCAAAGCAAGACTGGCAGTAAAACCGGTAGCTTCTCAGAACCTCTGTCCAGTTATAGCTCTAGGAGCACCCCACTGATCTGAACAACAGTAGCCTTAGCAACAACAAAATACTTCTACCAAGAGACAAGAGTTCCACCTCAGTGGTCATGGGCACGCAGACAGAGTCTTCAGTAGGGAGACCTTCCTTTACATTCAACAGAGCGGAAACAGTAGTGTTTCGGATTCCTTTGCTACCAGGACTTTTGGTCTCCAGAAATAATTACTTGAGATTAAAAATAGCCTCTGCGGCTCACTAGGCTAATCCTCCACCAGCGGTTCTAGTCCCTGTCAGGGCGGCGGATTCTGTCCCAGTTGCTCCTCTTCTAGTCCAGCTCTCGGCTGTGGCCCGGGAGTGCAGTGGAGGATGGGCCAAGTCCTTGGGCCCTGCACCCCATGGGAGACCAGGAGGAAGCACCTGGCTCCTGGCTTCGGATCAGTGCAGCGCGCTGTCCGCGGCAGCCATTGGAGGGTGAACCAATAGAAAGAAGACCTTTCTCTCTTTCTCTCTCTCTCACTGTCTAACTCTGCCTGTCAAAAACAAACAAACAAACAAACAAAAACCCAAAAACCAGCCTCTACTACAGTCTTGTGGAAAAAGTGAGATCTGGCAACCGTGGGATCAAGGAGGTAGGCTATGACTGTGAGAGAAGGAACAGGCAACAAGCTGGTCAGTTAAAGGACCAGCTAAAACCTGGGTGATAATTTGATGGATGTGGGGGTTTGTATTATTATAAAATATATCCATATTAGGGCCCAAAGCTGGTCTTGTTCACTTAGGTCTAAAGTGGTTTCGAGCACAGTGCCTGAGAACTAAGGATTTCAGAAATGTTAAGATGATTATTAACTATAGCTGAAACGCAAATGTGTACCACCCGCCCGCCCGCCGAGTGAGTATTGGCTTAAAGCATAGAGCAGAGCAGCTCGCTACCTCTCTCGTCCCCGGGCCGCGCCGCCATGTCCGCTCGGAGAGGCTACGGTCTAGACGCACCCACACTACTACATACACGTACACCTACCAACACAGCCCGACTGCAGAACGCTCGGCCTGGGCCCTCCACGCCTCGCCCCGGCTCTGCAGGGCGATGCCTCGGCCGGCCCCGCATCCCCGAGTTTTCCGTGGGGCTTCGACCCCGTGAAAGGCAAAGGGTGAAAACGCTGGCAGAGGCAGCTCGGAGCGCGGCCGCCCTTTGTCTTGTTAAAAAGCCACGAGCGTGGAGGTCTGAGGTTCCCTCGCAGGAAGAGTCGTGAGCACCCTCGGTCCCCACGGGGCTCCAGGGCAGGCGGCGGCCGCGCCCCCAGACGGCTCCAGAGCTGTGGTTTCCAGTGTTGTCCTGGTCCCAAGCCACGGCCTGCACAGGCACTGCGTGAACTTGCAATAGTGGAGGCCGAGCCCAGGGGCGGGCAGAGCTGGAGGCGTGGCTGCGGCTTCCCAGAGGCTTGGAAAGTCTGCGTTACAGCAGGACCCAGCTGGGGCAGGGCGGCTGGGCCTCGCCAGGAGCCATCGAGTGCTGAGCCAGCGGCCGCGCGAGAGCAGACCCGGCTCGGGCCCGGGCCCACTGGTGAGCAGAACGCGGAGTCTCGTTCCAAGCACGTGGCGTTCTCGCGGAACATGCATCGCACACAGCGGGACGGGGTGGCCGAGAACCAGGCTCCGCAGGTGGGGGGAAGGAGGCTGGGACCAAGTCCTGTCTCATTACATCTTTAAATACCCGAGTCATTATATATTACCCCTTGTCTGTCTAGCCCCGCGCCGGCGCCCCTGCGCACCTGAGCTTCCTTCTGGTACTTTCTGACGGTGCCTCCGCGCGGCCGCGCCCAGAGCATCTTCACACAGTGCTGTCTGGGAGGACGCTGGAGCCGCGGGGGCGCTTCCAGGGGAGGGCAGCCCTGCCTGGCCCCACCCGCTCCTTGGCTCCAAACAAGCTGGGCCTGTGTCCAGGGCCCCTCCGGGCGGGCTGGCTGCAGGCCTGTGGGCAGGGGCGGGCGGGCGGGCAGGAGGGGGTCCGCATCGTGCGGTGTTCCAACAGGAACTGGAGGGAACCAAGCCGAGCCCCCCCCAGGAGGCGCCACCAGCCCTGGGGGTGGGTTGGGCTTTCACCCTGGCCCCCTCCCCCCAAAAAATCACCCTAGGGAAAAAGCTGCGTTTTGCTCCAGCGGAGCCAGGAGAGGGGGAGGGGCCTGGCGAGGCCGCCACGGGCCTGCAGGGAGCAGCGCTCATCACCCAACCCGAGGCAGAATCCACTCCCCGGAGCTCGAGGGCGCTGCAGGCAGGGGGCCCGCCCCCGGGTGGGCCTGGGCCTGGCCCTGAGCCCCCGTTGTGGGCAGAGCCACGTGTGGGGAGCCAGCGGGGACCTGAGCAGAGGCAGAAGCCGGCTTTGCCCGACGGCCCGGGGAGGCCTCCCACGGCCGCCTGCCCCCTCTCTCCAGCGGCCTTTTATTTTTTAGACAGGCAGAGTGAACAGTGAGAGAGAGAAGAGAAAGGTCTTCCTTTGCCGTTGGTTCACCTTCCAATGGCCGCTGCGGCCGGCGCACCTGTGCTTCTCCTGGTCTCCCACGGGGTGCAGGGCCCAAGCACCTGGGCCATCCTCCACTGCACTCCCGGGCCACAGCAGAGAGCTGGACTGGAAGAGGGGCAACCGGGACTAGAACCTGGGGTGCCGGCGCTGCAAGGCAGAGGATTAGCCTATTGAGCCGCGGCGCCGGCCAGGAAAACGATTTTTAACCTCAACTTTTAGTAACCATACTTGAGGTAAAAACAATATAGGGACATGCACTCTTTATGCAGGCTGTAGAGATCTGGTTTCTCTCTGCCATTTTCCTTTCTGGAATCAGTAAATGTTGCCCTAAAATTTGAACGTGTGGCTTTTAGTATGCTCTGTCTTTGTTTTCTGCCAACATTATGGATTCCACCTGGGTATAACTATGCTTAAAGCCTTGTCTTTCTTCTGGGCTTTACAGGCCCAACACTTTGCTGAGATATTTCACACAATCCTGTAATATCAGATTTCATTATGCCCTCAAACAGAAAGTCGTATTTCCCACGTCATAGGTCCAAGTCCTTGGAGACTTTGTTATGGTTAGAATAGAAGGTCAGTTTAATAAATGTTCAATTATCACAACAATAAAAACATTTTCAAGTCAGATGCTCTGAATAGGGTTGCTACCATCAAACACACCTACATTTTCTCTGCTGTCAAATACTCACGGAGCTGGGCCTCTCGTGACCTTGAAAATTTTGTTTGTGAATAATTGACCACCAAGCATCATTAATCTCACCAGTTTCGTTGTGCTAGTTCCTCCTGTAAGTGCAAAATAATTTCTTTGCTACTTACTGATATAAAAGCTTAGTGATTTTGCTGACTGACTTTCTCGAGTTTCGCAAGATCCTGAGGCACTAAAGGTTGTCACAGATAACTTGTATTTCCCGGGCTCCTTGAGTTCTGCAACAAATTCATGCGCCTCTTCATCCACTGTCAAATATTCAGTGAAGTTCTCTAAACCACACATAAAAAAGAGAAAAAATATATATACGTATGAAAGAACGCCTCGTAGGGCCAGTCAATTAATTATTTTAAAAATTACTTCTTTTGCTAATTTTTATACCTCTGAAGGTACCAAAAACAAGAAAGATGAAGGGGAGCTCAAAATTTTCACATTTCAATATTTTCAAAATTTTGTTAAAATTATAATAAAACTAAAATATGATCTCAAACCAATAAAACTAGGAATGGGTACAGACTTTGTGTGCTTATCTACTCTCCCCTAACAAAATTCTGTGCATAAAACAGAAGTAGAGTGTTCTGAGAAGGTGGTAATCATTGGCTTTCTCACTTGACTATAAGGGAAGAAAAATAATTTGCATAAAATGTTTTGTAAGTTCTTTGTGGTAGCATTAAATACAGAGAAATGCTTTAAAATACATTAAATTATTTCTCATAGAAATAACTATTCTGTATATATTTTTGGACATTTGCATTATTTATCTTTCATCTACTTGCTTCCAGAAATTTTAAGTTTTGTATGGCTTCACTGCCCATCTCCTGCTGTTTATCCCTTCATTTGAAGTTGTTATCATCAGTTGGTGCCTACAGCAGCCTTTGAAAGAACACACTGTGGTCAGATAAAAGCGTGGTGGAACTTTTCTAAAAGTAGCAAAAATATTCTGTTTCAAGATCGCATTTTCCACAGAACATACTGTGGAATAAAAAAATAAAATACAGACTAAGGAGGCTTTTTTTAAAAATTATAAAGCAGGCCGGCGCCGTGGCTCAACAGGCTAATCCTCCGCCTTGCGGCGCCGGCACACCGGGTTCTAGTCCCGGTCGGGGCACCGGATTCTGTCCCGGTTGCCCCTCTTCCAGGCCAGCCCTCTGCTGTGGCCCAGGAGTGTAGTGGAGGATGGCCCAGGTGCTTGGGCCCTGCACCCCATGGGGAGACCAGGAAAAGCACCTGGCTCCTGGCTCCTGCCATCGGATGAGCGCGGTGCGCCGGCCGCAGCGCGCCGACCATGGCGGCCATTGGAGGGTGAACCAACGGCAAAAAGGAAGACCTTTCTCTCTGTCTCTCTCTCTTACTGTCCACTCTGCCTGTCAAAAAAAAAAAAAATTTTTTGAAAAAAAAAAATTATAAAGCAACCCAGGCAAATGACTTTTCATTCAAATAATTGGAAATGATGAAGGATTTGAGTTTTATGTAACATTTTGGTATGATTGATTGCTCTACTACCAAGCATAGAAGAATCTACAGGTATTGTATCTCATTCTGTTAAAAAAAATAGGAGTAAACAAGTACATCACATGTGAGACTACGTGATTCTAATGTCCTATCCTGACAACAAGGCTGTTACTGTAATTCAAATTTGGCAACCTGACAACTCTTGTCACCTAAACTATTTAACTGCAAAGTATGAAATAAAGTAGTTATTGTAAAAACAAAACAAAAAAGAAATGACTACAAAAACCTACTACACACAAGTGGTATATGATTCATGGCCCAAGTTACTAAACTGGAAAATAGTAAAAATATATCAAGCAACACTTGAGATATGATATATGACCCATAGTTGCTGAATGCCATGGCTCTGCTTTCATAAATTGATGGACTAAAATATGAAGAATAAATTCCAAATACTGCATAAGTGAACACACGATATATCATGAGAGTGCTTTGAAGGGTTCATGGAATTTGCTTGATCTTTTAGTTCCATTTTTCCACAAACTTTTGGAAGCTTCAAAGAATAGCCACAGTGGAAATATTAATTGCTGTGTATTGTCTGTTTGACTATGAACTCCTCTTTAGGAAAATGTAGGTGCTGCTTCCAGAGGAGCTTACTGTAAGAGGATTCAGAGTAGCTAGGTAAGCAGGACACAGTTCTCACATTCTTGGTAGTACATTTTGTTAGAACAATTCTTTTCTGCATATTTCACACATTTGCATATGAGAAAACAGAAAATTTCTCAAAGACATTCTACAATATTTGTAATGGTCAGATATTTCATTCCAAATATTTCTGAATATACAGTTTTTTTGAGTAGCCTGGGGTATATGAAATGTTGGGCAGTGAAGTGTATACAATTGCTAGTGATTATAACTCATCAATCACACAAACTTGATTCTGATCTATTTTCTGCTCTTAGTCCGCAAGGAACACTCAATTAAACTCCTCTTTCTTTACCTTTCGTTTAGATATCAACTGTCTACCAATCATCCTTTCTTTCTAAACTCAAATTGAAAAACATTCCTAGGGTGCATGTGTGGCCTAGTAGTTAAGCCATCAGTTGGGATGCCCACATCTCACATGGGAGTGTAAGGGTTTGAGTCTCTGCTAATGTTCACCTTGTGAAACAGCAGGTGATGGCTCACATAGTTAGATCCCCATTCACATCTCCCACGTAGGTGGTAGGGTTCTTGATTCCTGGGTTTGGCCTGGCCTAACCCTGGCCATTGGGAGCATTTAGGGGAGTGAATCAGTGCATGAGAGTTTTTTCTCTCTGTTTCTCAAATAAATAAGCAAAAATTAAACAAAAATACAAAATTTCAATTTCCATTCCTTTGTAGCATTTCTCAATTCCTCTGATTTCCTATGGCCTTACCTTCTCTCTCTATGTGAATATGGAACCCATCAAAGGCAGTGGGGGGTTTTGGGGGTAACCAGCTCAATATCATTTGCACAGGGAAGAAAGAGATAGGGGCTGGTGTGGGCTTCTGAGCCTCACTGAGTGTATTGTTATTTTCGTATTCCATGGGAAGTACGCTGACAAATTCATCTTCACTTTCAGGAGTTGCAGATGCGCTGTCCCACCAATATGGCTGAGATGTAGTTTCATAGTCACTGCTATTAAAATCAGGCCAACCAGAAGAAATGTTTCCAGATGGCTCAGGAGTTTCCTCTGTAAAATGGAAGATTCTGTCTTTTTCTATTGTTTCTGGTGATCTCATGAATGATTCCTCTGGGAAACTGCCACTCTGTTCTTCCCAGTTGTTTTTGTTCAAGTTTACAATTCGAACAGAAATATTTCGAGGTGGATAAGGAGCTGTAAAAGACAGGATGTTCATTTTCAAATAATTTTAAAATCTATTATACTGAATACTTAATCTATTAATTGAATACATAAGCATATGTATTAAATAATTTAATTTTAAAAATTCAATTCTAATATACAGACAAACTTATGTGAAGAACAAATGTGGTTTTAAGTACACATATCACTAATATTTTGTGGGTGATATGTCATCCACAAAATGTACATATGTATATACTAACATATCACCAATCACACTTAAAATATATTGTATCTGTCCAGGAGTAACTTAACCACTTCTAAAGCAGAGTTATGAAAATATTTTTCACTTTATCATACCTTCACTATAGGAAAAATGTCTCTGTACCTTGATCTTTATTATAAAAACAAAAACATTAAAAAAACCTAAAAACAAAATCCCTCAGCAATAGTATACTTATAACTAGTACTAAGATAAAAATACTCCATGTGACACACAGCTGCACCCAGGAGAGTTGCACACATGAGTTGCCTTTGGAGATCTTAACACACATATTGGAAATATGTCTTACCTTCCGATGTAAATAAAATGAGACATCTGAGCACAAAATGAGTTTGCACACTTTTATAGAGGTGGAAAAGACACTGCATGGTCTCTGTCTGCAACAATTTCTACCTAACTGTCAAACAGCAGCTCAACTAAGATCTCACCCATGAATTTCTAATAAAAATTAATCCCTCCTTCCCCTGTGCTCTTAAGTAAGTTTCTATCTTTTTTATAAGTTATCTCATTCTGCCTTGTATGACTGGCATTTGTGCAAAACCTGTACTACGTTTGTTGAAAGCAGAGTCCCCGAGTTCACCAAGTAGAAGTTGCTCAGGTAAACTTGAACTACAAAATGAAAAATACAAATAGAATCTTAATGTGACATGAGATGCATTAGTTATTTAGGAGAAAGAGTCTGTTGGCCTTAGTAAAGAAGAAGCATGACTTTTTAGGTGTGGTCTATAATAACCAATCCCCAGTGCTGGTGCGAGTGGCCTCTCCAGCAACGGAGCGGGTACCAGGCACATTAGGCACTCTCAGTATAGTCTTTGCTGGCAAAGTGTATTTAGTAGGTATATTTTTATTTTATCCATCCATTCTCTAATAGTGTTTCACACCAATAATAAGCTAAAATTAAGCACTGTGAGTTTTAGATATATCTGCATCCCAGTATTTTCCTTTGATAATCTGATGATTAGTGCTAGACTATTTCCCTCTGCTTTTCTGCTATGTTGGCATTTGTCAACTGATGTAAACTATATCTAGTTAAGTTACTTAATTATAACTTTTGGTAGTGTCACATAACTTTTAGTTTAATAAGTATAAATCAGTGATTACATAGACCCGTTTCAGATTTTTCTTATTTAATATTTTGCTCAGTTCCTTCTCTATTGACAGCAAATTTTGTTTTAAATGATTAAAAGTATTTATATTTACTTTCTTAGACTTGGAATAGAATTCAAGAGTACTTCAAATAGAAAATAAAATCAAAAGACAAGTTTATTTTCATGCAAAAATAATTTGAAATCAATATATGTTTGTTTCACAAAGTACATTTTCCATGAACCTTTTGAAGACCCCTCATAGGCATAGATTTCAAATTTTTCTGCACCAAAATGAACTTATTTAAATTCTATTTTCCACAAAACTTTTGAAGTATCCTCATATTTCTTAGAAAAATAAACCTAAACACACAACGCCATGTACTTTATTTATTTATTTATACACTGAGTTTGATTCTTCAGAAGACTTACCAGTTCTGTGCTGCTTCGGTTCATGGCTGACACCACTGTACTCCACGAGAGTACTTTTATTAAAAGTTGCCTCAGAAACCAGCTGAAAGGTGATATTACTATAACATATTCCTGGCAGCCAGTGATTAAATACTGTTTTTCCCTTAAAGAAATCTGGGAGAAGAAAAGTTAATGACATTAAAAATTTTGTCTTCTAAATATCACATGCTTCTAGAAAATGTCAAATAATTCCAGTTAAATATCCATAAAATAATATTTCCCCAACTTCTGGCAGGTCATTTATAAAGAATTAGTAGAAGGCTCGGCTTGAAACTTTGTATTTTAAGACTCAACCCTGAAAGGCTTTTTCTACCAGGATTCCTAAGGAGTTTGGACACAACTGGGTTATATTTTTATTGTGAGGACCTTTTTTGGAGTATTAAATGGAGACAATAAATAGAAATTGCAGAGATTGGGCTTATGCTAGCTCTGTACAATAAGATTAAAAACCAAGGTATTTTGCCATTTATGATATAATAAATATCAATTTTATGAGCAATGTTTTCACTTACAAAAACCACCCTCTTTTAAAAGTAGCCTGTTTTATCTTCCAGTTGGCAGTTAGTGCTTGCTTGAAAAGAAAATATTGGTTTAGATTCTATTTGGAAAACATTAAATAAAATCATGATAAATTTTAAAAATCCAAGTAAAAAATGAGGGAAAGAAACTAAAAGTATCGCTTTGTTGAAATAAATGCTAATGATAGTACTTAATCATGGAAGCATATTAATTCAATTATTTTTAAATTCCTGTTTTTAACTCAATGAAATTTTTGGTAATTGTTTTTTGGTAGTTCATGAATTTGTATTTACATGTGATCTATAAGAAAATAAGGTCCAATTCATTAATTTACAGAATTTTCCTTTGAAAACAAAGAATGCAATAAATCATGGAGTTCATACTTATGTTTCTTTGATTTTTTTTTAAAAAAAATTAAAATTCTACATCTGCTGCACATATTGTAACCAGTGTCTCTAGAAAGGAAAATTACATGGTAGAAAAGGATTTGTAAAAGCAGCAAAACAAGTGACACCTTCTGGATACCATGCCTATGTCACTTGTGCCCATTCTCCACCACCTCACCTGTGTTCCAAGTTATAGCTGCTCAATTTTTGATACCAGTATGTACTCTCACTACAAAGAACTGCTATGGTGTTGTGTTTGGAGGTTATTCAAATGCCTCAATTTGGATTCACTCCCAATGAGGCTGAAGGATTGCTCTCTCTAGCTTTTCCTTTTCCCCCTCCCCACCCCTCAAGTTTACTGGAATCTCTAGATTTAGTTCATTTGAATAATTTGAATTGTTAATTCCCCTGATCTCTCTTTTCTCTTCTCACAGTGTCCCCACCAAGCCCACAAAAATGGAAGAATCGCTGTTTGCACATTAATGTAATCATTCAACCGGGTACGGGTAAGTACTGTCTTTTGCATTTGAGAATACTCTTGGAGCAGCTCCAACTTTGGGAAAGGCAGCCCTGTAGTTCCCAGTCTTAGAGGTGCCCTGCTATCAGACTGAGAAGGAGACAGGTGAGATGGCTTCTCACCTCGTTTGCATTTGTTTCCAGGCACCAGATTTGCTGCCTTTGGCAAGAATAACAGGTAAGGAAACGTAATTTGAGTATTTCTCAAGGTGTGGGAATGACTCATAATTCTTAACTAACAAACAAGATGTTCTATGACTCCTCGCAACCAAAATGTGTGAATCAATACTGTTTTTAATGGATTATATTGGTTGGAAGGTGAGTTATAAAACCTCCTTAGACCAAGAAAGATCAGTGGGGAGAAGTCTTGTAAGAAGGAAGAGTCCTTGTTCATTCTGCCTTCCATCTACTGCTTACCTTTGTACAGCATTGTCCGGAAGGCTTTCCCTTCCCAGTAGCTTATGTTCACTCTTGTGAAAACATTATATTTTTCTGGATAATGAATTTCAAACAAGACTCCTGTTTCAGGAGAAGGCTTATAGTCATATATTGAAACACTGGTTACAGGTAGAGGTTCTACAGAGGGGAAGTAAATGCAGAAAGGGGAGAGGGGAAAGAGAAAGGCATCATCAACACTTGGAAGGGCCAAAGATCACACTTAGAAGAATTCACACATGTTTTTACTCTCTCAGTTTCCTGTGAAATGAGTTTTCCCTGACAGTAATTAATAAGGTAACTTTTATATGGGACTTCTGGCTTTTTAAAGAACATTTATATTAATTTTTCCATTTGCCTTTTGCAACAATCACAAGATCTAAAAAGAGGAAAGATTATCTCCATTCAACTGACAAACACAATGATAAATCAGATACTATAAATTACCTGTTATAGCAAATTTAACAAATACATGAGAAAGATCGTATCTCCAGATTTCTCACTCATTTTTCCCCATGCCAAGAAAATCTGTGGTAATGACAGACCAGTAACGGAAAATACATTTTGACTTTGAGCATGATAAACATTTGTTTATTTCTTCATGTGAACCTAGATAATATTTTCTACATAAAGTATAAAATTGCAACCCATCCAGTGATGTGAAAATTATAGCTTATGGTGTTTATCAAGCAACTGTTTTACAGAAGTTTAAAACACATTATTTCTTTTTTGATTGAGTTGTTAATTCATCACAAAACTTTAAAAATACACATTTTAAAATTATGATTGTTTAGTGTCTACATATATTCCACATCCCACTCTTCAGCAACATTCTTATAAAAAAGCAGGTTTCCCTCACCGTTCTGAAAAAGCTGTTGGATAATTTTAACCTACATTTTATTTAGAAAGCACTTTAAATATTTTGATTTAAAGTCAAAAATTATGTTATTTAAAAACAACTTTTATTCAAGGTTTTAGAATGAAGAGGATACATAAATATCATCTACAGCCTAAACTAAAACAATATCCTTAGATTAAATTTTACACTTTTAAATTTCAGTTTCAGGGCCATTGTTATGGAACAATGGATTATGTCTCTGCTTGCAATCCCAGTATTCCAATGTGCCTGAGAAAGCAGTGGAAGATGGGCCAAGAACTTGGGTCCTTGTCACCCACATAGGAGATTAAATTGAAATTCCTGGCTCCTGGCTTCGACCTGGCCCATCCCCAGCTATTGTTATTTTGGGGAAACTGGTGGATGGAAGATATCTCTCTCTCTCTCTCTTTCTTTCTCTCTCTCTCTGCTTTTCTAATAAATACATAAATCAGCAAATCTTTAAAAGGAATAAAACTTCAGTTTTGAGGTGGTTGTGTAGCCCAACAGTTAACACTCCAGTTAAGACACCTGTGTTCAATACCTGGCTCTGGCTTCTAATTCCAGCTTCCTGCCAATGCAGACCCCAAGAGGCAGCAGTGGTGCTAAAGTAGGTTCCTGCCACCCACATGGGAGACCTGGATTAGATCCTGTCTCCTAGCTTTGGCCTAGTTGTGGCCATTGTGAGCTTTTGGGGAGTGAATCAGCAGATGGAAGCTCTGTGTATCTACCTCTTGAATAGATAAAAATAAAATCTGTTTTATAAACAAACAAAATTTGACTGAGTTCGTTCAACAAATAAATTCTTGACTATCTAGTTTGTCTCAACCTATAGTTACTCAATTCTGTTACTCAAGTTCTTAAACCATTTTTTGCTTTTGATTGAAGAGATCCAAAGAGAACCGATACTACATGTTAAAGCATTGATATTTTTCTGGACAATCATGCCAACATCTATGAAAAATAATCCATCTATGGAAAAGTTGAGAGGGTCTTCACATAGCAGTGTATTTTTTGATCTGGTCTCTTTAGAAAATGGGCTATATGAAATATTCTTTAAAAGATTTATTTATTCAAAACAGTTACAGAGAGAGGTAGAGATATAGAGAAGGGGGATGTCTTCCATCCTCTGGTTCACTCCCCAAATGGCTACAATGGCCGGAGCTGAGCTGGTCCAAAGCCAGGAGTCAGGCCCTTCTTCCTGGTCTCCAATGTGGGTGTGAGGGCCTAAGGGCTCGGGCCATCTTCCACTGCTTTCCCAGGCCATAGCACAGAGCTGGATTGGAAGTGGAGCAGCCGGGAATTGAACCGGTACCCCTTTGGGATGCCAGCACTACAGGCTGGAACTTTAACATACTGTGCCACAGTAACAGCCCCATATATGAAGTATTTTAAAAAGTCATGGAAAATGCATGGATTTCAATTTTTTGCACCAAAATAAACATCTTTCAATTCCACTTTTTCTATCAACTTTTGAAGTGCTATCATATTCTCTGTTTAAAAGCTTTGTATTTTTTTTCTCATCCTTGCCCTTCCAAAACAAGGTAATGCTTCATGGTTCCAGGAAAACAAACAAAATCCTTGAAGACTGAACTTTGAGTTACTGAGCTTTGAGTTGAAAACTTCCAAAGAAGTTTCTTCTTTTATTTATTTATTTTTATTTTTGTTTTTTGACAGGCAGAGTGGACAGTGAGAGAGAGAAGAGAAAGGTCTTCCTTTGCCATTGGTTCACTCTCCAATGGCAGCCGCAGCCAGCACACCGCACTGATCCGATGAAGGAGCCAGGTACTTTTCCTGGTCTCCCATTGGGGTGCAGGGCCCAAGCACTTGGGCCATCCTCCACTGCACTCCCAGGCCACAGCAGAGAGCTGGACTGGAAGAGGGGCAACCGGGACAGAATCCAGTGCCCTGACCGGGACTAGAACCCCGCAGGCAGAGGATTAGTTTATTGAGCCGCGGCGCTGGCCTCTTTTATTTTTTAAAAAGATTTATTTACTTTATTTGAGAGGAGGGAGAGAGAGAAGAGAGAGATCTTCAATCTTCAATCTGCTGTTTCATTCCCCAGATAGCTACAACGGCCAGAGCTGAGCCGATCTGAAATCAGAAGCCAGAGCTAGGAGCTTCTTCTGGGTCTCCCACGTGGGTGCAGGGGCCCAAGGATGTGGGCCATCTTCTACTGCTTTCCCAGGCTATAGCAGAGAGCTAGATCAGAAGTGGAGCAGCTAGGACTAGAACTGGCGCCCATATGGGATGCAGGCACTGTAGGTGGCGGCTTTACCCACTTTGCCACAGCGCCAGCCCCTGTTCTTTTATTTTTAAATATGTATTTACTTGAGAGGCAGAAAGAAAGAGAGCGAGTGAAAGAAAGAGAGAGAGATCCCATCAGCAACCTATAATAACTGGGGCTGGGCCAGGGCAGAAGTCAGGAGCCAGGGACTCAATCCAGGCCTCTCATGGACAGAGGCAGAAATCCAACTACTTGAGCCATCACTGCTGTCTCCCAGGTCCTGCATTAACAGGAGGCTGGACTCAGGGGCTGGAGCTGAAGGCGGGTATCAGACCCAGGCACTATATGGGCCTATCAACCACCAGCTCAAACAGCTGCCTCCCTTCAAGCAATTTCGAATGATTTGAAAGTTTTTCTTTCAACTCAGCCTAATTACAACTTAAGCAGTCTACCGAACCAAGTTGTTGGCCCTGAATCTGAGAGAACAAGCAGCCCCTGAGCTCAGCTCCTGCATGCCTCACCCATTTGCCACCCTCCCCAGAACTACACGTGTTAAGTTAGAGAGCCACTCCGTCTTTCATGTCCTTGGGGTTGATGGCTGCACATCAAAGCCATCACCAGTTCTTGAAACTCAACACATCCATGAGGATTCTTAAAATTTCTTTTTTTTTAAAGGGGGACATTGATGCAAGCTACTTAAAAATAATGTCTTAAATGGCTGTTTACATGGTTGATTTATATATTTCCCTCAGCTTCAATACAATCCCTAAGTCCTGCCCCAGACATATCGATGCATAGTCAATCAAAGAATTAATGTTTCCAAAGGAACTCAAAAACACAGTCTAAAAATGTTTTGCTCTGACTCCAGCTTCTTGCCTTATTAATTTTCCTTTTAGAAATTAAGTGGTGTTGCATGAACCAGAGCTACAATTACTCAATGCATTTTAGTGATGACAAGGTTAAATCCTAGACTAATCCAATATTTTCTCTGCCAGTCACTCCACTGTACTTCCTTTTTTGCTTTAACATCCATGCTGTACTGGACAGGGTACGGGGGTTGCAAGACAATATGAATCATTTATCATCATTGTTTATTAATTATTTTCTTGTCTTCTGGTCTTCTAATTTTTCAAAGACATAAAGCATTAAAAGAGAGAGTTGAAACTCGACCATATAACTGATATGCACCCCATTCTTCCCCTACCACGGTCTCAGGTGAACTACTATTCTGAATTTTGTGTATATTGTCATCTTTTTTATTTTACTTTTTTTTCAAAGATTTATTTATTTATTTATTTGAAAGGCAGAGTTACAGAGAGGCAGAGACAGAGAGAAGTCTTTCACTGGTTCACTCCCCAGGGCCGAAACGGCTGAAGCTGAGCTGATCCGATGTCAGGAGCCAAGAGCCTCTGGGTCTCCCACATGGGTGCAGGGGCCCAAGGACTTGAGCAGTCTGCTTTCCCAGGCCATAGCAGAGAGCTGGATTGGAAGTGGTGGAGAAGCTAAGTCTTAAACCAACGTCCATATGGGATGCCGGCACTGCAGGCGGTGGCTTTACCCACTACTCCATAGCGCAGGCCCCCTATTTTACTTTTATATGTGTATGTATCCAACATTATTTCATGTTTTAAAATATTATGCTGATGGTAGCAAACTGTATATATCATTCTGCAGGTTGCTAAGAGATTTGAGCTGGATCCATCTACTACAAGCATCTTTAGGAACTTTGCTTTAGTGTCTACACAAATCACTCAATTTATCTGCTATTCTTTTTGGTAGAAAGGTCACTTTAAATCATTCACTCTTATAAATACCGTTGCAATAAACATTTGGGACCCATCACCTTAGGTTGGAAATCCCAGATAGCAAGGTATGCACATCTTCAACTGTATCAGATATTGTCAAAATGCTCTTTAACTTGATTATGCTGATTTACATATCAGTGGTGCTGAAGTTCCTGCTTCTCCATATTCTTTCTCAACACTTACTTGTATCAATATTTTTTAAGTTTTGCTGCTCTAAGGTGTGGAAAATTTTGTCTAAGTTCCTGTTGATGAAGGTTTTTATATTTTTTTATGTTCCTTAGAATTATTTGACTCTTTTGCTTGTTTGTAGGATATTTTTCCATCTTCCTCTGCCAATTTGTAACACAGTCACATACCACATTCCCATTGTCATCTTTATATTGTTCCAAGTGCCTTCTTCCAGGGTCACTTTGTTTGTCTTGCTGAAATATACCTATTAATATTTCTTTAAGTTAGGCTCCAGTGTTTAAAGTTACCCTAAAATTTGTGTCTTACAAAATTTTCATTGTTTCATCTTTATTCTTGACATAACTCATTCTTTCCTGAAGCATCTGAGACATAGATTTTTCCTTTGGTGCTTTGAAGATGTTTCATTGTCTTCTTGCTCCAATTACAGTAGAAAAGCAGCCCTCTGACTATCCAGTGGACATTCCCTTGTAGATACTATCATTTTTTCCTCTTCTAGTACCTTTTTAGTTCAGTTCCTTGTTTTTATTCAGCCTTAGTCATCTGCAGTTTCATCATTGTATATTTAGGCCTGGTATTATTTTTTTAAATACCCTGTATCAGGTACTTGGATTTCTCTGCCAATATGTACAGTCACATCAACCTCCAAGTCTTGGAAATTCTTATTACTGTCCCTTCTAATGCCATGTCCGTTATTCCCTCTGCTCCCCTTTTGTTGAACTTCTAAGTCTTCCTATCTAGAGTCTGTCCCACTCCCGTGCATTCAGATTGTCTCTCAGGGGTAAATTAAGGGGCAACTGCTCACCGTCATCTTTTCATTTACTATCTTTATAATTGTTATCCCTACAGAATTTCTTCCATCTGTTGATGTTTTCAATTAATTTGAAACTTAGCCAGTGAAATTGATTTTAACTAGCTTAATCAATTAAAATTTAATGAATTTAATAATTGCAATTTCCAATTTTGAAAGTGTTGTTTATTCTGCCCATTTTTATTTCTGCCAATTTTTCTTTAATTATTCCTTGACCTTTTAAAATGGATGTGATTCTTACATTTATATATTCAAGCATCAAAATCATATTGTAACTTTTTCTTAGATTTCCACTCAAAATATCATCTGAAATGTTACAGTTGTTTTGATGCCTGTTGCTTGTAATGTAGGTTTCTTCTTTCATTTTGAAAAACATGCTGTAGGCTCATTTTATACTTTTTCATTCTCCCATTTCTTTTTTTAAAATTAATTTACTTATTTATTTGAAAAGGTGTGAGTGTATATGTGTGTGTGTGTGAGAGAGAGAGATAGAAAAAGAGAAAGAGAGAGAGACAGAGAAAGAGAGAGAGAGAGGAGAGAAAGAGGAGAGAGGATCTTCCTAAGGCCTGTAATAGCTGGGGCTATGCCAGGCTGAAGCCAGAGCCTGGATCCCCGCACTGGTCTCCCATGTGAGATGTGAGAGTCCTGGGATCCAAGGACTGGAGCTACCATCAGCTATTCCCAGGGTATCCATCAGCAGAAGCAGAGCAAGGACTTGAACTCAGGAGTTTTGATACAGGATGTAGGCATCCCAAGTAGAATTTTATCCACTGAATCAAATGCCTTTCCTCCATTGCTTGTTTATCCCTTGATTTTGAGACAGTTAAGCCTTTGCATCCTTTTGGTTCCATGTCTAAAACAAGACATGTAGCATAGTTTTGGGATTGTTGATGCTGTCGATGATACAGTGGCTAACAGAGTGATGCACTGAGTCAGAGCCTGCCTAGGCTTGGTCCTTGATACTGAAACTGATGTCCCCTGTCCCCTAGGCCTCCGTATATGATTTATCAAACAGGAGTAACATTGGATCTGTGCCTTCTCCAGTGTGGAGCATTTGGGTCCTTTCTGTACTGGGAACCACACCCAGTGCTGCGGTTTCCAGACTTGCAACACAGTGAGTGCTTTACTTCAGCCCGCTTTCCCACTTGGCGCTTTCTGTTTTGTTTCTGATCCATAGAGATACCGTCCTGTTTGTGAGGCTGGCAATGACCTCTGGTTCTCCTTTTGTTTTGTGGTAGAAGCAAAAAGTGAATGACAAGCAAGAACATTCTGAAATATTTTGAGTAGACATCCTAACATTTGCTAAAAAATGTATAGCTAAAAAAGTATTTTTCCTAAAATATTTAGTATGATCATTTTTCCTACTAATTAAGTATCTCACGTAATGGAAACTCATGTTTAAAGTTAAGAATATGTTATGCTCCTTAATTATCTTTGGGCCATTTATAAAACATTTTGACAGACATTTTTTTTTCTTTCAAATTCTGATGTGATTATCTCAGAGAGGTCACAAATAGCAAATGTAGAGCAAGCACTGTGGAGAGAAAGTAAAGGCAGCCCTGTGTTTAACTGCTCGCTGCTAAGAGGCGTTGCTCTCAGAGGCTGGTCTGAGTTCCTGGACTAAGAACTCAAGATGAGTTCGGTGCTATGGAATAGTGGGATAAACGTCCACCTGTGGGGCCAGCATCCCACATGGGTGCTGGTTCATGTCCCAGCTGCTCTTCTTCTGATCCAGCTTTTTTTTTTTAATTTTTATTTTTGACAGGCAGAGTGGACAGTGAGAGAGAGAGACAGAGAGAAAGGTCTTCCTTTTGCCGTTGGTTCACCCTCCAATGGCCGCCGCGGCCGGTGCACCGCGCTCATCCAATGGCAGGAGCCAGGTACCAGGTGCTTTTCCTGGTCTTTCATGGGGTGCAGGGCCCAAGCACTTGGGCCATCCTCCACTGCCCTCCCAGGCCACAGCAGAGAGCTGGCCTGGAAGAGGGGCAACTGGGACAGAATCCGGCGCCCCGACCGGGACTAGAACCCGGTGTGCCGGCGCCGCAAGGCGGAGGATTAGCCTGTTGAGCCACGGCGCCGGCCTTGATCCAGCTCTTTGTCATGGCCTGGGAAAGCAGTAGAAGATGGCCTAGCTCTGGCCATTGCAGCCATTTGGGGAGTGAGCCAGCAGATGGAAGACCTTTCTCTCTGTCTCTCCCTCTCTCTGTCTGTAACTCTACCTCTCAAACAAATAAATAAAATCCAAATAAACAAACAAACAAAACCCTCAGGAAGGGGCAGGCTTTTAGTCTAGCAGTTAAGACATATCCCAAATTGGAGAGCTTGGGTTTGGTACCTGGCTCTGCTCCTGACTCCAGCCTCCTGCTAAATGTAGACCCTGAGAGGCATCAGGTGATGGCTCAAGCAACTGGGTTCTTGTCAGCAAGAACCATGAACTGGGTTCATGTCTCTTGGGAGACATGGATTGAGTTCCTAGCTTCCAGTTTCAGCCTGGCACTGACTAAAAGATTGTGGGCATTTGGAAAGTGAACCAGTAGATGGGGGATCTCTCTCTCATTTTCTCTCTCTCCTCTCTCTATCTCTGTGTTTTTTTTTCTTCCTGTTTCTCAAATAAATAAACACAAATTTATCTCAAGAAGCAGTTGGGAAAGGGATCAAGAACCTTTTCTTCTGGTGTGATTCAGTCAAGAATGTATCTCTTTTTCTTAATGATTTATTTAATTATTTGCAAGGCAGAGGCAGAGAAATAGAGACAGAGAGAGAGGTCTTCCATCCACTGGTTCATTCCCCAGGTGGACGCAACAGCCGGAGCTGTGCCGATCCAAAGCCAGAAGCCAGGAGCTTCTTCTGGGTCTCCCACATAGGTGCAGGGCCCCAAGGATTTGGACCATCTTCTTCTGCTTTCCCAGGCCATAGCAAAGAGCTGGATTGAAAATGGACCAGCCTGGATTTGAACCAGTGCCCTCATGGAATGCTGGTACTGCAGGAGGCGGCTTTACCCGCTACGCCACAGCGCCAGCCCCAAAAATGTATCTCTTCTGACATGGTTCTTTTGAGTAGTGTGAGAGACCTGGGATAAGACTCTTGCATCTAATGATGGGACTAGGAAAAAGAGGCCAAATATTGCATCCCAGACCAGAGCACCTGCCTTGTGTTTAGATGGTGATTTGAGACCTGACTGGATATCTCAGCTATATCTGAGGGGTACTGAGATGGGGCTGGCAGCAACCCATGGTCCAGGAGCAGTGGTGCCCATCAAACCTAGTGCCTTGTGGGGGAGGCTGAATCCGGAGAGGCCTAGGGGAACGTTCCTGAGCCTGCCTCAAGTTTGAAAACCTGACTTTAAGTTTCAAATCCCTGGTAGCAAACACCCAGCCCCAGGGTGCTTCTGCCTAAGGATCATTAAGGTGGTATAATAGGAGTGGCTAGGACCCTTTTGCATCACAACACCCCACCCCTTGCCCGCATCCACGCATCTGTTCTGTACCATCTGCTCTGTACCTCAGCTATATATACACCTCCCTTTTACAATAAAGTGAGACCCTGCTTCGACTGGGCTCTACACCGCGCCTGATTGTCCCCTGGGTTGGGGAAGGCTGAGTGGCGGGTGGCGCACTTCCCCTCCTCGGTCAAGGCAAGGTCAAGGCAAGCTGCTGCGGGCAGCCTGCCTAATTCTCCGGCGGTGCGAGGAACAGTCCCCACAGTGCCTTAGTTCAAGTTCCATCATTTCTCTACCAGAACATTTCAACAGCTTTCTAAATTACTCTCACTGGCTCCAGTCACATCATACATTTTCTTTTCTTTCTGCTTGCAACATCTAAGCCCTGCTTAGGGTCATCTGATAATCTCACTTTAGTTAGAGCCACCCTCTTAAACCAGCTGTCCCCACCACACTGAAATTTCCCTGCCCAATCTGTTTTAATGCTCCTTGATTGTGTGTGATTTTCCATTTAATTCCATTGATAATTTATCATTATTGATCTTATACTATGTGCTACCTACTTTATTAAGGAGTTTATTTTACAGTAAAAAAAAAAAAAAACCTTTGCATTATTTCACAATACCACAAACTAAACAGGTACAGAATACTCCCAATATTATATAATTATATAACAGATCACATCAGCAAAGTCAATTTGCACTTCTACTTTTCTTCTCTTTCTTTTTTAAAATACTTATTTACTTATTTGAAAGGCAGAGTTACAGAAAGAGAGGGAGAGATAGAGAGATCTTCCCCTCACTGGTTTGCTTCTCAAATGGGCAAAACAGCCAGGACTGGATCAGGCTGAGGCCAGGAGACTCCATCCAGGTCTCTCCCATGGGGTGCTATAGCCCAAGTATTTGGACCGTCTCCCACTGCTTTCCCAGGCACATTAGTGGGGAGCTGGATGAAAAGTGGAGCAGCCAGGATTTGAACCAGTGCCCAAATGGAATGTCAGCACTGCAGGCAACAGCTTAACTCACTTTGCCAAAATGCTGGCCCACTTGTCTTTAAAAGTACAACTTCCAAGCTAAGAATGGATTTACCATTTTTAAATGTTTGACAAGAATCAAAAGAATAACAGTGTCTCATGGCACATGAAATCATATTAAAAATTTACATTTGGTATATTTAATAAAGTTTTACTAGAACAGTCATGTTAATTTGTACATGCAATATCTTTAGCTGCTTTTGTACTGCAACAGTGGGATTGAAGAGTTGCAATACAGACCATATGGCCTGCAAAGTATAACACATTTATTGGTTACACCTTTGAAGACTCAGTTTGCTCATTCCTGGGCTACCTCATAGGTTTGAAAACTAAGGTTTAGAAAAAATAGTCTTTTACCCAAGTCTACACATATGGTTTCCTTTTTTCTTTGAATATATTTTGAACCACTATCCCAACTGCTTAAGAAGTTGCCCGGGATTCAAGATCTTGTGGCTTGCAGTTCTGCTACAAAAGAGAGCATTTCCCAGGTCAAACCTGATGATGTTCTTTCTTTGATCTGTCATCAGTCCTCATCACTTCCATGCTAATGTCTAAACTCCTTCATGAGACACTTCAGGCTCTTCCCAACATTTCCAGGCACTTTCCTGGAATTGTCTGGAGTGGCTGATGCTTGCCTTTGAGTCTCCTCACAAAGCTCACACAGCCACGTTCTACCTGCTTCCAACCTCCACACATACGTTCAACTCTAAGTGTAACATGTCCTATTCTTTATTCTTTTGGCGAATTTTCATTAATTTTTTATGATTCTTTCAATTGTGGTATGCTCCCAAATTTCTCCAGGGGGAAGGCACTCTCCCTTACATAATTCTTTTCTAGCATTTGTATCTTTCATAATAGTTTTGTTTGCCCTTTCCACTGTAGTGTAACAACTTTGTAATTTTATTCACTTTTGATTTTTGGCACTGAGAACACAGCATAGGGAAGGTGTCCAATAAATGAAATAAAAGTCATGGATTTTTGTTATCTCTAATAGATTCAAGGAGAATATGAGCTCTGCACAGCGTCTTCATGAATGTCCTGCAAGGTCTATAGCTACTACCTCTATACATTTACTGACACAATTGAACTATACAACTGTGTGCATATAACATTTCCCCAGTTTCTAAGCCATTGTTGCCAGGTACTGTTTTATCTACTGGAAGAACACATCTTCCCTCTGAAGTGCACACAATATATTCAAGGTTCTCAATCAATTAAATATTAACAAGAGCCTAAGGGTTGTGAAACTCCTTTGAACTGGCCAAATGATTTGCTTGTGCTGAATTTATTCTTTGCCAATTTCTCAGCTTTCTCTGAAACTGGCAGACTCAGAACAACTATAGCAAAATATCAAAGGACTGCCCTGGGGCCAATTGCTTTGTCACTGCTCATTTCATCCATACAAGCATCTAACACACAATAAATGGCTACAAGAGCAATGTGTCAACTCAGTGAGCAAATACCACAAATGCATTGTAAACTTCTAGAAAGATTTCTATTCAAAAGATAAAGATGGCAAAAATGTATCATTAACTGACAAATAATGGTAATTTCAGAGCTCAGAAGCAATCTTAGTCATCATGTACTTTAATTCCCCCTTTTATAAAGGAGGAAGCTGAAACCCAAATGTCACATAATGCCACCTTGCGCCTAACATCACAGAAATATTTGTACATTAATTCCCAGTTCTTATATTCCTCACTTATCATGGCGTCTGAAGTTTGGGATAATGCAATTAATCAATTAAAACTGGAGCAGGAGATGAGATACAACAAACCATCTATCTATCTGTATACCTACATATATTACTTTTTACTTACTTATTTGAAAGGGAGAGAGGAAGAGAGAGAAAGCCAATCAGAAGCCAGGAGCCAGGAGCTTCTCTGTCTCTCCAAATTCCTCCAACAGCTAAGCCAAACCAAAGCTAAGAGCCAAGAATTCAATCTAGGTTTCTCATTGAGTTACATGGACCAACTACTTTTGCCATCACCTACCGCATCCCAGGTATGAACCAGCAGGAATTTTGAATTGAGAACAAAGCTGGGACTCAAACTCAAGTACTCTCAAATGGGATGTGGGTGCCCCAAATGGTGCTTTTAACCACTATTCCAAATGCCCACGCCCATCATTAATTTTACTTTTGCGAGATCGATGGAAGTTTCCTATCCCTATTAAGATGTAGAAATATTCAAGATGCTAATTCTCTCCCTTTAATCCAAAGAACAACAACAAGATTAAATAATCTGAAATAATAACTGTTATTGAGTTTATCAGAGAGGTGAAATTGCAAAAAAGTCAAATGAAGCAAATACAAGAAGGGACAAGCCCATCCCAGGAGAGAAGTGACTCCTTGTTTCATCTCTGAAAGAGTATGGCAGGAAGAGAGGAGGTAGGTAAGAAGGTAAAGGTTTTTACTGAATTCACAAGGTCAAGTGTGGTCTAAACAATAGGTTAGAACTGCTCTGTCCAACCTCTGCACATACGTTCCTCTGTCCACTGCACTGCTACTACTGGAAAAGAGGCAAGAAACCACCTGAAGTATGGATTTATGGTGGAATTCAGCTGTCCCTGTAAAGCAGGGGACAGGAATGTTGAGATTGCCCCTCCCAAGATCACAGTGGCTGTCTAAACCTGAGGCTAAACCAAGAGACCCAAGAAATAGTTAGCACTGGGCAAAGAGAAGCAGCAGTCTATTGCAGGGGAGACCATCTGTGGAACAGGTGTTCTAACCTTGCTGAACACTGCAGATGGAACTAGAAAACAGAAATATCCTCTATCACTACTACCGTCCTACCACTGGAAGGATTTCAAATCTGTGATGAACCAAATTAAGCCTGACGAACCATTCACTAGATTGACTTACCCCCTCAATCCCCTCAACTACTAGCCTAAAAATATAGTAAATTTAAAGCAAACCTCATGAATACAATCATGGCTGTTTAATGACAGGATGCATTCTGAGAAATGCACTGCTAGGTGATTTTGTTGTTGTAGGAACACTATAGAATATACCTACACAAACCTAGATGATAGCCTACTGTACACCTAGTATATATGCCATAGCTTTTTGGTCTGAAGATACAAACCCGTACAGCATCAGACTTTTCTGAATACTGTGGTTATTTACAACACATGATTTGCTTGTATTAGCATCATCACAACTGTTAGGGTGTTATGATGGCTATGGTATCACTGGACAATAGAAATTTTTAGCTCTATTAGGATCTTATGAGAGTGCCATTGTTCACCAAAATATTGTCAATGTGGTGCATGACTAGAATTACATTACATATAAATGGTCAAAAGCTGTTATACCCAAATCAGTAGCCATTGGCCCCAAATGGCTATTCAACACTTAAAATGAGGCTAGTGCAGCTGACGAACTACGATCTAAACTTGATTTAACCTTAATTAACTTATGATCAAAAGTAAAAAAATCTAAAAATTTCTATATTGATTATATGTGCAAATAATAAGATTGTAAGTGCTATGATTAGAAAATGATGTTATTAAAATTAATTTCTCCTTTTCAAAAGGCTTTAAAATGTGTGTACCAGAAAATTTGATATTATATATGTAATTAACATTTCCATGTTTATTGAATATGGCTGATCTAAGCAATTAACATTAAAAGGCAGAAACTTTTCAGATTGGAGAAAAGGCCAGACCCAATGCTGTGCTGTCTAAAGAAAAACCATTTACAGTACAAGGACACAAAAATGTTGAAAGTAAAAGTATGCCATGGAAATACTTAGCAAATAAAACCCCTAAAATAGCTATATTAATACCAGACAAAAAAGACTTCAACACCAGGCTTACTACCTGGGATAAAGAGGAACATTACATGTGGATAAAGAAGAATCAGATTATCAATAATGCATAGCAATCCTGAAAGTATTGCACCCAACAACATAACAAAAAAGCTACAAACCATGTAAAGCACAAACTAAAGGAAGTAAAAAGAGACACCTCTATAGCTGTAAGAGGAAACTTTCACACTTCTCCATCAATCATTGGTAGAACAAGTAAACAGAAAATCAGTCAGGGTATGGAAGACTTATCCCAGCGACTTGACCCAAAAGACATTTATTGAAGCTTCACCCAACAAATATTCACAGTACAGAGTAAGGTAGATCATATTTGAGCCCAGAAGATTAATCTCAACATTTTCAAATAACTGAACTCCGATACAGTATGTTCATTGATCACACCATTTGCCTAGAAATAAACTTAAGAAAACCCTCTGCAAAATGTTCAAACTTTTGGACATGTGCACAGAGGTCAAAGGAGAAATCACAAAGGAACACAGAATACATTTTTAATAGAACTCACTGCCAGTGCTAAATGTCAATGAGCTATTCCAGAGGTCTTTTCACATTTACTTACTTATTATATCTCTTCATGATCCAATAGATAAACAGCTGAATCCTCAATCTTTGTCTAGTTAGGAATGGTTTAGGGCATGCTAATGAATGCTAGTCTTTTTCTCTTGGCTTCCTCCTGTTATGCTCAACCAATTGAACGAATATTTATTAACCTCCCATTAAGCATATGGTTCAGGCTAGGTGTTTATGAAAACATGAAAATGAGCAAGGCAGAATTTCTGATTTTATATTGTATTATAAGAGGGTACCTTAAAGATATTTTAGAAAAATGCTATTTGAAATTCATAATTTTTTTATAATACACATTTTCAATGGGCTTTTGACAGCCACTTGTATACCTAAAATCTACTGTCTGAATCTCCTCCCCACTTTGTATTCTTCTAGAACTTAAGACTGTATTTTAGCAGATAAGTTATTTTAATTCCACTAATTGCTCGATTTATTCATTATATGTATAAATCTTGAAGGTCTTAGTCTGTGCCATTTCTAATTTTTAGGACTCCATATTGACCTGGGACTCTGCCATGGAGATTTTAATTAAGATTTGACAGATATATTTTTAAAAAGAGTCTTCCAGCTTGGTTCTGAATTCCTGCTTCTCTCTTTTTATCACAACAGACAGTATCACCATATCTTCTCCCTTAATTGTGGTCAGAATGATCCCATTTAGCAAGCATTTTAAAAATAGCAGCCATTGAAAAACATACACTGAAGATTATGAGAAAAATAGAAATTCACTGAACCATTAAATTGCTCTAGTTATAAACTCTACTCTCTTCCAGACATCATTTTTTCTTTCAAACCTTAACATATGCATAGTGTTGCTTCATACTTTGAGATTACATGTTGATGTCAGAGAATAGGGTAAAAATTACATATAGTTAAAATCATGCCTAGAAACTTCCTAACTCTTTAGAATACAAACTACTGAAGGTTAAAATGCCAGTGATGTTTTTTCTAGGCATTTTTCTTGCACACATTTTCTTGCACACATTTTTCTTGGTTTCTTGGAAACCAAGGCTCTTTTGAGGGTGATAAAGGCATCTTTTTAGTTTAGGTCAATATCTCTTATTACATTTGAGTATGCTGAACATACTATAAGCTCACTGTTTCAAAAACCAAACTTCTTGCTATAAGAATGTATATTCTGAAAAAAAAAATCAACAAGTTGTTATCACATTATTAAGTAATAAGGCAGAAAATTTCATGGTACAATCATGAATCCAAAATTGTCATTCAAGGATGGGCATTTAATACAGTGGCTAGGCTACCCACTGGGCTGCCCACATCCCATATTAGAGTGCTTGGGTTTGAGTCCTGGCTCCACTCTTCATTACAACTGTCAACTAACACAGCCCCTGGGAGGCAGCAAGTAATGGCTCAAGTAATTTGGTCCCTGCCACCCATGTTGGAGGAGTGGAAGGTTCCCAGCTCCTGGCTTTGACCTTGCACAGCCCTGGTTGTTGCAAACATCTGGGGAATAAATGGAAAACCCCTCCCCTACCTGCCCCAGTTTTTCAATCTCTCTTTCTGCTTTTCAAATTCATTAAATAAATATTTTAAAAGTTGTCATGCAGTCTCAAAATATACTACCTTAATGAGGTTTGCTATTTTTGGCTTAAAACAGATTTTTATTTACAAAAGGCAAACAGTTAAGTATTGCCAAAATATGGCCAGAAGTTGTATTCTTAACATAATGCAGAAGTTTGGATCCATCTCTTGACTTCCTGGTGAGCAATCTTGCCATTCGGGATTATTCTCTTTCAGTGACACTGATAAGAAACACAGAGGAGACATTACATGTCATGCTTACTTGTTAACACAGTGATAGATCTGGATGGCTTGGTAACCACATTTCCATTTACCACCACCAGGGTGATAATGTAATAAAGGCCATGATAATTGGCCTTAAAGATAACAGGAGGAGGCAAAGTGCTGTTGAATTCCTCAAATTCGAAGAAATAATTTTTGGATTCACCAGTTATCTTCACAACATACACAGATGCTGGACTGATGACATCTGAAGCTTCTAGAGAGACAACAATGCTGTTGTCATCTCGGACTGTTACGTGGAAAGTTGCAGCAGTCTGTTTAAGAGAGACAAAGGGAAAAAAGAAATCAAATGCAGGTTATTAGCAATGAAATTGTACTGAAGTGATCTGTTTCTAAAACCAATGATTAGGATAAGTATTATTTCTGAAAATAGAGTTCCATAAGTATTTCAGTTACACAAGGGAAATCAGAGAGACAAGAGATTATCCCTCTTATGACAAATGATCTCAGAATTTTACTTTGAAGATTTTTCTCCACTGAAAAGCTGCTGCGAGTTCATAGATTGTATCATGTAATAAATAAAGGAAATATCATGTGTCATGTAATAAATAAAGAAAATATTATGTGAGTTAGTGAATAATGGATGCATGAAAGTTATATTGACACTCAGGTTCCTGGGAAGGCCATGAACTCAAATGTCTTGAAGAAGTTACACGGTTTGAAGAAATACTCTTTTGCATTTGAGAGAGCAGTGGTACTCCTGGGAAAATTTGAGGAGAAGGTTTCATAGAAGTTATTTCTCTTCTCATTTCTCACCTGTTAGCTCTGCAAATAAAAAAAGTCAGGATTGAAAAGCCTGTGTCAATCCTTTTCATTAAAGGTTAGCCAGCCCTTAATAAAAGAACGTAAGATGATGAAGGATTGACTAGGGGCTGGCATTGTGGTGAAGTGGGTTAAGCCACTACCTGTGACAATGACACGCCATTTGAGTGCCAGTTCTAGTCCTGGCTGCTCCACTCCCAAACCAGATCTCTGCTAATGCACCTGAGAAAGCAATGGAAGATTGCCCAAGTACTTGCCACATGGGAGATCCTGATGGATTTCCTGGCTGCTGGCTTTAACATGGCCCAGCCCAGGCTGTTGTGGCGATTTGAGGAGCAAACCAGTGGTTGGAAGAATTCTCTGTATTTGTCTATGTCTCTCTCTCTCTAACTCAGCATTTCAAATAATTAAATAAATCTTAGAGGAAAAAGTGACCAGATTGAAAATCTACAGGCATCTTTGAGAAAGTCAGCTTTTGGTGGGCTGAACACTTGGCTCCAAATCTCTAGATAAATATTTATGGACAATGTTAGAATGAACACTTGCGAAGTGGGTTTAAGTCTTCCTTCCTGATTCTGTCCTGGATTCCACACATAGAGTTAGTCCTACACTCCACTGTCAAAGAGGACCTATGCACTTTGTACCACTTGCTACTTTGCTTTCAATTTATTTTCTATGTATGTGCTGTCCTGGGCACGTGAGTCATTTCCCTGCTCTGAGTGTCAGATTACTTGTCTATAATAACCTGAAGGTAAACTGCTGAAACTAGTTAAGTATCTAGGAGAAACAGGGACCATGCTAGGAAGTCTATAAATACCATTAACTCCTTTATTATTCAAAAAGACCTCAATGATTAGGTATTCTTATTTTTTCTCTCATTTTGTAGCAGAGAAAACGGAAACTTAGAATGATTAAGTCACTTACACAAGGTCACAAGTCCACAAAATGAGCTCCTTTATTCTGTTCTTGACAATGTTCCTAACATTGTCACACAGCACATAACTGATAAGTATCTGTTAAATGAATAAAAGAACTGCTAATTGCATTAATTATATGTAGACACTAGCTTCTTAAGAATTAATAAAATAAACTTGTTGACTGTGATAATTCACATATTGCTAAGCATATAATGCACATCAATATCCTAAAAAGGGCTTTATTTGTCTAAATGTCTAAACCTGATATATTTTCTTATTTCTTTTTTTTAAGAAATGTAGGGTATTGGGGGGGGGGCGGTGGCGCTGTGACATAGCAGTTAAAGCTGCCACCTGTGGTGCCAACATCCCATATGGGCACTGGTTCGAGTCCCAGATGCTCTACTTCCAACCCAGCTCTCTGCTATGGCCTGGGAAAGCAGTAGAAGATGGCCCAAGTCCTCGGGCCCCTGTACCCACATGGGAGAACCAGAAGAAGCTCCTGGCACCTGGCTTCAGATCAGTGCAGCTCCGGCCCTTGCAGCCATTTGGGGAGTGAACCAGTGGATGGAAGACCTCTCTTTCTCTCTGCCTCTGCCTGTGCCTCTCTGTAACTCTGCCTTTCAAATAAAATAAATAAATCTTTTTTTAAAAAAAAGTAAAAAGAAATGTAGTTTTTGGCCGGCGCCGTGGCTCAACAGGCTAATCCTCCGCCTTGCGGCGCCGGCACACCGGGTTCTAGTCCCGGTCGGGGTGCCGGATTCTGTCCCGGTTGCCCCTCTTCCAGGCCAGCCCTCTGCTGTGGCCCAGGAGTGCAGTGGAGGATGGCCCAGGTGCTTGGGCCCTGCACCCCATGGGGAGACCAGGAAAAGCACCTGGCTCCTGGCTCCTGCCATCGGACGAGCGTGGTGCGCCGGCCGCAGCGCGCCGTCTGCGGCGGCCATTGGAGGGTGAACCAACGGCAAAGGAAGACCTTTCTCTCTGTCTCTCTCTCTCACTGTCCACTCTGCCTGTCAAAAAAAAAAAAAAGTAAAAAGAAATGTAGTTTTTATAAGCTCTAGCACTTGTGAAGATACTGGCGGGGCAGATGATGTGGTACAGCAGGTTAATGCCCTGGCCTGAAGTGCCGGCATCGCATATGGGTGCCGGTTCGAGAGCCGGCTGCTCCACTTCCAATCCAGCTCTCTGCTATGGCCTGGGAAAGCAGTGGAGGATGGCCCAGGTCCTTGGGCCTCTGTGCCCATGTGGGAGACCTGGAGGAGGCTCCTGGCTCCTGGCTTTGGATCAGCACAGCTTCGGCCATTGAGGCTAACTGGGGAGTGAACCAGTGGATGGAAGACCTCTCTCTCTCTCTCTCTCTCTCTGTGTGTGTGTGTGTGTGTGTGTAACTCTAACTTTCAAATAAATAAATCTTTTTAAAAAATAAAAATAAATAAAAAAGAATACCTGGAATTATAAGTTCTAATGATATTTGAAACATGCCAGACTGAAAGTCCTCTAAAGTTAGGTTCTGTATGTTATTTCTAGCTGCATCTCCAGCCTCACCATCAGTGTCTGGCATATGTCAGATTCTACTTGATGTTGGTGGTTTTAGGCAGATTTCTGTAATATGAGATAGTCATTACGAATTGACTTTGAAATGTTCCTTTACCCACATTGTCTCTCACTCTCAGATATATGGGCAGGCTTCTAAACAGTGCTGCACTTCTGGGACCGAACATAAAATGTGAGCAGTTCTATGCTGCCAGTGCTCCATGTGGATCTGTGAGGTTAGCACAAAGGTCATAATAATATTTCATTGTTTAGGTGAAAAGGAGAAATAAGAAAAAGAAAAAATATAGAAAGCATTTGCTGTGTTGGCACATCCCTGGAGGTCAATAAGTATTATCTCCCCTTTTTCTCTATTACCCTTTCCTTCTGTTGGAAAATGCTTCCATGGGTTCTGGCTTAATTACAGCCATTTAAACGCCTACAGAGTTTAGCTCAGGCAGATAATAACTGAATACTTACACAAAATAACAAATAAATGACTGAAGACTCTGCAACAGGAAAAAAGCAGACAGACTCTGAAGAACAGTTGGCACATGGGAAAAGGTACTAGCACAGAATGAGTTATTTTGTTTTATCTATTTATCCATCTATCTATCTTTTTTAAGATTTATTTATTTAGGGGCCGGAGCCGTGGCTCACTCAGTTATACCTCTTCCTGTGGTGCCGGCATCCCATATGGGCATGTTCTAATCTCAGTTGCTCCTCTTCCAGTCCAGCTCTCTGCTGTGGCCCGGAAAGGCAGTGGAGGATGGTCCAAGTGCTTGGGCCCCTGTGCCCATGTGGGAGACCTATAGGAGGCTCCTGACTCCTGGCTTCGGATCAGCATAGTTCCAGCCTTAGCAGCCATTTGGGAGTTGAACCAACGGAAGAAGACCTTTCTCTCTGTCTCTCTCCCTCACTGTCTAACTCCGTCCAATTAAAAAAAAAAAAAGATTTATTTATTTACTTGAAAGTCAGAGTTATAGAGAGAGAGAGGAGAGGCAGAGAGAGAGGTCTTCCATGTACTGGTTCATTCCCCAGATGGCTGCAATGGCCGGAGCTGTGCCGATCCAAAACCAGGAGCCAGGAGCTTCTTCCAGGTCTCCCACATGGGTGCAGGGACCCAAGGACTTGGGCCATCTTCTACTGCTTTCCCAGGCCATAGCAGAGAGCTGGATTGGAAGAGGAGCAGCAGGACTAGAACCGGCACCTGTATGGGATGCTGGCACTGCAGGCGGCGGCCCTACCCACTATGCCACAGTGGCGGCCCTACCCACTACGCCAAAGCAGTGGCCCCTATCTATCTTCTGTCTTAGCTTATAGCCAAAGGGAAAAGGCTATACTCATCACCATTTGAAATGGTTGAAACTCTGAAAAAAATTTCATAATCTTTCAGTTTTGACACAACAGGTGACTAAATCTGGGCAACCACAGCTGATTGCAAGTAAATGGGGGAAACCTGACAGGGAAGGAGCCAAAGAGAATGATTCCTAAAGTGTTTCCAAGCCTCAAGCTGACACTGAACCAGGCACATGCAGGGCAGATGCCACGTGGCCCAGCCAAATCCAAAGGAACTGTCCTAAGTGTTGATCTGCCACCACAAGAAAGAGTGCTTCATTTGCAGTCAACCAAATAAATTTTCAGCTAAGACTCAAATATTGACTAAATCAGAAAAATGTAGTAGCATCTCTAGTCTCCACAACATACTATTCACAACATTCAAGAAATAACCTCAAGTTAGTCAATATAAAACGAACCAAAACATAAATTTTCAAGGGAATAAACAATCAACAGCAATCAACTGTGAGACATTCCAGATGTTGCAAGTTTCAAACAAGCACCTAATTTTTAAAAATTCTTGGCCATCAGAAGCCTGGAATAGCTGGGCTGCAAGTGCCCCCGGGGCATAGCGGTGACAATGGTCAACCCAGGACCAAGCTTTGGGTGCTGTGCACAGGAGAAGCATTTGTTGATAATGAGATGGGTGGGTCACAGATGTGCATGTACCCAGAGGTGCCAGGCCTCTAGGGCAGGTGTCATGCCCTTCTTACTTCTGTGGTTGTGCCATAGAGTCCATCAGTGTAGATCGTGCCCACACTGAGCAGTCCCAAGGTGCATCTGGCGCACATGACCATTCTACTTAAGTCATCCTTTGCTCAACGATGCGCCTGTTCTTGGCACTTCCTTCTCTCTTGTAGTCTTATGGCTAACTCTTCTTCCTGCTGCTCCTCCACTCTCTATTGCTTCCACCAACACGCAGGGCTGGATCCTTTATTCACTGGAGTCACCAGGTCTTTCTCTACCTTGTTTTAGTGTGTGGAATAAAATTCATTTAATGCAAAGCCAAGAGCCTTCTCTTTAGCTCCTGGTGTGTGGGGATTAGGTGGGGAAAACAAGTAGTATGTAGGTTGACTCCAACATCCCCTGCCTCATCGTCTCCCATTCCTCTTATAGAGAATTCATCAGCGTTAGTCTAATTCTGATTAAAATTATGGTACTAAAACAACCACAACAAAAGTAAAGCCCAAGCAACTACTGTACACAATATCTCCAAAAAACACTTCTGAAACATCCCTTCTTTATTTAAATCTCTATTTGCAAATTTTACATTTTATTCTCTTCTATTCCCTCTGTTTTCCTTAGAATTCTCTATAGACAAACTTTACAAGGAGTGGTTTGAAACAGCAGGAATATCCTGATTGGGCAGGGTAGACTACAGAATAAAGAAAGAATAATAACATTCTTGTTGATAAAAGTTATTAATTGATATACTCATCCAGTCTATACAAACTAAGAACCTTCCAAGTACCACATAATTTGCTAAGGGATAGAGATCCAGATTATAGTTCAGTTTTCTGGGAACTTCAGTTTGATGGTTGTTAGCAGGTGTTTAATTCATGAAATGCTTGGTGAATAGGGAATTCTAGTTATAAGTAAATTTCCAGATTAACCAAGGATTGATGGGGAAACCTTTTTTTAACCGATTTAAAAATTTGCCCTTTTCATGGTAACTTTTTATATTGAATCCTATTTACTTGGAATCTTACAATTTTTCAGCTCAGTGATCTAATACTTACTAATACATTTTATTGGCCCCAAACATAGATGGAAGATATAAAGTATATTGTGCTCAATATCTGCAAGTCTAATTTTTGGATAAAAAAATCTTGTCCTGGTTTTCCTTATTATTAACCTATACTATTTAAGATACATCTCTACAGTGTTCATGCTACTACATAAGTCGTAGTGTTTAGAATACATCAGGAAACCTCTTAACCAAAATGTAGATAAATCAAACAATGAATGTCCAATAGCATTGAATTCTGTTTTTTATTTCTTATTGATTCTAGAAGCTAATTCACTGAGAAAACAATGAGTTTCTGATTAGAATTTCAAGTCTCTGTGATAACACAGTGCAGTCTTTATTCCTGTTACCCCTCTCTGCCTTTCACATATTTTATATCTATTTAATATATATATACTTATTTATTTTATTTTGTTGTTATTGTTGCAAAGTCAGGGGCTCACTTGCTATTGACAAGTCCCAGGCTGTTTGAAATCTCAGCCCGAAGCTCTTTTTTTTTTTTTTTTTTTTGACAGGTAGAGTTAGACAGAGAGAGACAGAGAGAAAGGTCTTCCTTCCATTAGTTCACTCCCCAAATGGCCGCAATGGCCAGTGCTGTGCCAATCCGAAGCCAGGAGCCAGGTGCTTCTTCCTGGTCTCCCATGCGGGTGCAAGGCCCAAGTACTTGGGCCATCCTCCATTGCCCTCCCGGGCCACAGGAGAGAGCTGGACTGGAAGAGGAGCAAGCGGACAGAACCAGCGCCCTGACCGGGACTAGAACCCTGTGCCCATATGAGGTGTCGGCACCACAGGCAGAGGATTAGCCAAGTGAGCCACGGCACCGGCCCCTAATATATATAACATATATATATATATATATATATATATGTATAATGTATATATGTATATGTATATAATGTATATATGTATAATTTTTAAATCAGAAAATAAAGATAGTTAAAAAAAGAAAACAATGAGTTTGAAAATATAAAATTCATCATTATTAAGAAATGTTTGTTTTCTGTTTTGGCAGCCAATAGTTGAAAGTAGTTATGATAATAAGAGGAATAAACAGGCTCAATTTAGTAAAATGTTTAAAAAGTATATGCCTAATGTGTCACAATGCTTCACAGACAGTGAAGCCTTCCAGAGAAGGGGACTGATCTTCCAAAAGCTGACGACAGCTTTGCAGATGATGATATCAGCCATGAAAATAAGCATTGGCCCATGTGTTTCATCATGCCCAGAATAAATCAGAGTGGGCTCATCAGATTCCGCTGTGGGGCTAGTGAGAAGGAGGCAGCTGGCCAAGTGAGAGCCAGGCAGTGAGCCTAAGAGAGATGGCATCTGTGCTCTTTGTTTTCTTGTCTGTCTTCTTTGCCTAGGCTTTTCCTAGACGAAAATTCTGAATTCCTACAGGCAGGAAATACCCACTGAGAAGTGGAGCAATAAGCAATAGAGAAAAGCAATAGAAATGGGTCTGATAAACTTAGGCAAGGCCAATGCTGACTTATTTGGTAACTAAAAGGATATTTTTAAAAATTTTTGAGACAGTTCATGTGCTGGAATCTTAATTCCTCAGTATGGCAGTGTTGGGAGGTGGGATTTGGAGCAAAGTGCTTAGGTCATGGAGGCAGAGCCCTCATGGGTGGAAGCATGCTTTTCTTTTGTGTAGTTCTTGTTCTTGTAGAATTTGATTATTTACCAAGAGGTATGTTCTCATAAGGCAAGCCTTGCTCTTTAAAAAATGATTTCTTGTCTTTTACTTGAAAGATGGAGACACAGAGACAGAGCACAAGATCCTACTTGCTTACTCCCTTCCAAAATGCCTGCCACAGCCAGAGATGGGCCAGAATGAAGCCAAGAGCCAGGAATTCAATCCAGGGCTCTCATGTGGGTAGCAGAGACCCAACTACTTGAGTCATCAACTGCTTATTCCAGGGTGTTGTATTAGCAGAAAACTGGAATTGAATGTGGAACTAGGACTCAAATCCAGGCACTTCAATACAGGATGCAGAAATCCCACTTGGCATATTAACCGTTGTGCCAAACACCCACCTTGTGGCTGGCTTTTGAACTCATTGCTTTTGTAGGCACCCAATTGTCTTCCTGCTTCTACCAAGAGTTGAAGCAGACGAGGTCCTCCCCAGAAGCCCAGCAGATGCTGTGCCATAGGCTTGGAGACCTTCCTTTCCTTCTAAATTTCCTAATCTTGTTATTAAAGTGATAGAAACTGGACTCTATAATAAAAATATTTTTACTAAACTTTCTTTCTTAAAACTATTTTGGAGGCAGAGTGATGGGGAAAAGAAAGAGAGTGTGTGTCTATGACAGCTGCAGCTAGGCCAGGATGAATCCAGGACCCAAGAACTCCATCTGGGTCACTCCTGTGGGTGACAGGGGCCCAAGTACTTGGGTCACCATCTACTGCCTTCCTGGGCACGATAGCAGGGAGCTGGATTAGAAACAGAGCAGATGGGATTCAACCCAGAATTTCAACATGGAATGCTGGCGTTGGCTTAACCCACCGCACAACATGCCTGTTTCTAAATGTTCTTTCTATGAACAAATTCAACGTGGTGATTTCTGTAGTCTTATAGTCATTTTGTAGTAATTTTACACTTGTGAGAACAGTGGTATAAATGCCACCCAGCTACTGATGGCAGACATAGGTCTAGAGGCCACGTCTCCTTATGCATCTTGGTATATATCTTTTCTGGGCTAGAGGTCAGCTACTGAGAGCAGCAAAAAGCTTCAGCAAGGGAGGTGGGAGCCCAGGGGAGAGCCAGTCCTGGAGGGAGACAGGTTCCTGGAGACAGTGTGGAGATCACTGAAGAGAAGAAAATCACAGAACAAGTCCCTGCACTGTGGGACATGGAAGAAGACTGGCCAGAGATGTGTGCCTGTCATGAACCCCAGAAGTCTTCACCTGTGCCTAACAAATATAAAAGCTATCACCTAGTGGTCCCCTAATAAGGACAAGGATTTGTGCTGAGCATTTCATATATGGTTTTCTTACTCCTCACAATAATCCTCAGAAGTATTGTTGTCCTCATTTTATCCAGAAAGTTTAAATAATTTGTTTAAATGCACAGACATAATAGCGTTGGAATTAGAGGCCTGGGTTTTTATTCCCGCTCTGTAGCCCATTACTAAGGATCTTTTAGCTTCATTTTCTTAATTTATACAGCATGAGTAATCCTGTCATTCACAGATTTTTGTGAAAATGACTTGTCTTTGGTGAAAATGCTAACACTATGGACTCAAAAATATTGGTTATATTTTGAAGGTTATTGCTTTTCAGTTGAAAGTATTCAATGACATTTAGATATGGAAGTTCTATAAATATCTGCTTAACTAACTTCAAAACACTGTAGTATTCTGTAATTATGTTCACATGATGTTTGATTCATAGGGTACTGGAGAGCTATCCATTTATTAATTCAACAACAAACAAAATTAGCTAAGTGCCAAGCTGGCATCAGCCATCGTGCTAGGTATTAGCAATAGGTAAATTTGTAAGACAAGGCACTTGAACTGCAGGAGCTCAGATTCTAGTGAGAGAGGCACAAATACACAGTTATGATACAATCTGAGGAGTTACTAGCTACAGACATTGAACAGTAGTCCAACTGATCATGTTTGTGTGTGTGTGTGTTTGCCTATCTGGAATCCCTACTTAGATTGTACCCCGTTCTTTTGGATTTTTGCTTCTTTCCCACTGTGATGTTTGTAAAGTGTCATGAGGGTTGCCAATCTCGATACCCATTCTCAGGTCCCAGCAGACACCTTAATTCAGTTGCACAAGTGATAGTTTCTTGTCTCTTCTCCTTAAAGCACATGTGGACTAGGCTAGGCCAATAAGAAAGCTTCCTCTGTAGTTTTATAACTAGAGTTAATGGGAAGGAGCTTTCCCCCCCCTTTCTTGTTTCAACTATGTATAGATAAAAACAGAGGATGTCGGCCGGCGCCGTGGCTCAACAGGCTAATCCTCCGCCTTGCGGCGCCGGCACACCGGGTTCTAGTCCCGGTCGGGGCACCGGATTCTGTCCCGGTTGCCCCTCTTCCAGGCCAGCCCTCTGCTGTGGCCCAGGAGTGCAGTGGAGGATGGCCCAGGTGCTTGGGCCCTGCACCCCATGGGGAGACCAGGAAAAGCACCTGGCTCCTGGCTCCTGCCATCGGACGAACGTGGTGCGCTGGCTGCAGCGCGCCGACCGTGGCGGCCATTGGAGGGTGAACCAACGGCAAAGGAAGACCTTTCTCTCTGTCTCTCTCTCTCACTGTCCACTCTGCCTGTAAAAAAAAAAAAAAAAAAAAACAGAGGATGTCAGTGTCTGTAATTTTTGCCCCCCAAAGACAATTCCTGGAGGTGGAGTCCCTCGTTTGGTCTGTGGTCCTGGCTGCAGTCATCCTACAGTCCAGCCACTGTGCACTTTGGTGACATGAGTGAATAGGTCCCAGCTTATTTAGTTTTTTAAGCTGAACTTTCCAAATTTATAGCCAAAGATCCTGGCCAATCAATGTAAGAGAATTTTTCAATGCAATCATATATATGAAAGTACTTCAAAGAGTTTGTGGAAACATGGTATTAAAAGCTGAACCATGTTTTCCATCAATGTTTGGGAGAACCCTCATGGACAAGGAGGCATTAATTCTGCTTTTGTAGATGGGTGTGAGGGGCCATTTCAAGAAGGAAGCGATGTCTGAGAGATGCCGAGGTACTTACCAGGAGAATACAGGTCAGAAAAGCCAATGTTGGGGGTGAAAAGGGATGCAGTCCCAGGGAGTGGTGACATGGTGATAGCATTCTCACACGTGACAGCTGGTAACCCAATTCCAACATGCCCCTTGCCACGGAGTTTTGATATTTTTTAAATCAAAGGAAATCATGAGCTTTTTTTTTTTTTTTAATTTTTTGACAGGCAGAGTGGACAGTGAGAGAGAGAGAGACAGACAGAAAGGTCTTCCTTTTGCCGTTGGTTCACCCTCCAATGGCCGCCGCGGACGGCGCGCTGCGGCTGGCGCACCGCGCTCGTCCGATGGCAGGAGCCAGGAGCCAGGTGCTTTTCCTGGTCTCCCCATGGGGTGCAGGGCCCAAGCACCTGGGCCATCCTCCACTGCACTCCCGGGCCACAGCAGAGGGCTGGCCTGGAAGAGGGGCAACCGGGACAGAATCCGGCGCCCCGACCGGGGCTAGAACCCGGTGTGCTGGCGCCGCAAGGCGGAGGATTAGCCTGTTGAGCCACGGCGCCGGCCCATGAGCTTTTTTAATTTAGAAAAGCAGCATGATTAAATCACCATTTAGAAAAGAAAGTGTAGTTGGGTATAGGAAAATAGTCGGCACCTGTGCTGATGTAAGGCAGTATGCAGTAAGAAAGCTGGGCAGCAGCTCAGGTAGTCCCAGCAAGGGCTGGCTGCACCAAATCTGCCTTGTGACATGCATTCAGGATATTTACCGTGCCTCAGATGGAAACCCCATCAATGATTTATTAGAGGGCTTCTTAAAAGGAGCACTTAAGACAAATCCTTCCATGCTAAGGTTAACACAGGAAGGAAGTCGTATGCTCAGCTCTTTTAACCAGTGCTATTAGTGACGTCCAGTGCTGCTTCATGGCCCTGACAATGTGAAGATATTATGTAATTGCATCCTCTTCACATCCTGTTCTTTTCCAGCTACATATGCATTCCTTTGAGTTCCTTCAGGAAGGTCAAGGTCCGGGACTGCCCTGCAAAGGTTCTTCCCGATACTTCCCCAGAATCACTCACAACCATCTCTCAGAGATTGCCAGAGCATTATTGGATGACGCTCTCTCAAAGGCAAGGGATGGTTGACTCATACTTCATTATTTTTTTTATTTAACAGGTAGAGTTACAGACAGTGAGAGAGAGAGAGTAGAGAGAGAGAGACAGAGAGAAAGGTCTTCCTTCTGTTGGCTCACTCTCCAAATGGCTGCAATGGCCGGAGTTGTGCTGATCCGAAGCCAGAAGCCAGGAGTTTCTTCCTGGTCTCCCATGTGGGTGCAGGGCCCAAGCACTTGGGCCATCCTCCACTGCTATCGCAGGCCATAGGAGAGAGCTGGACTGGAAGAGGAGCAGCTGGGACTAGAACCAGCACCCATATGGAATGCTGGCGCCGCAGGTGGAGGATTAACCTAGTACACCACGGCACCAGTCCCTATATTTCATTATTTACTCAATCATTCTTCTGCTGCGTGCGGAGCAACATATAAGCATCCAAAACTGAGCAGACACTGGGGATACTTTATATTGGGAGCAAGGGGAAGATAAGTGTCCTGGACCTTTGGCCTTCCTAGCATCGCACCTGACCTAAAAGCATTGACTATGATGACATAAAAAATGTTGGGCTTCCACAATTCTTATTATGGAATAAGTTGCTCTGAATCTCATACAGCAGGGTCTGAACTCATGCAGCAGGTGCTCGACAAATGCTTACTGAATGAATATATTTAAAACCTTCTGTACAACATCAGACTTCTTTCTCTGTGTCCTAAATATATATATTTTCAGCTAGGGTATGTCAGTTCTCTCTGCAAGTGGAATGTGACGCATGCTGGAGCCCAGGTTCACACTGCTCTGCTTTTCCTTTGAGTGCTCAGATGCATTCACTTCTATGTGATTTCAGAATTCAAAGGACTCATCTCTTATGTCTTTTACCTGATAAAGGGAATCCAAACTCAAGATGTTGTGAGGTAACAGGAGGGTCTTCCAAAATTCATACAAGTTGGAATTAAAAGGTTAGTTTGTTTTGGCGCACCATTTTTTGGAAAGGCATGCATAGTTTTACCATAATAAACATTTTCTATGCACTTTTTGAAGAGTCCTCATGTAAGTGTGAGAAGCAGCCAGGTATATGATGTGTGGGCTAGTTAAGTACCAGCACTGAATGATGGACTAGGAGAGTACATGTGTTGTCTAAAAGCAGCATTAGAAAGTATAATTACAACAAAATAGAGCTTTGCTGGCCTAAGAAAACACATTTACCAGCCAGTTTTAGCCTGGAGGCTGCCAGTAAAAACCCTTGAATTTATTGCATTGTTCTTTCCTTTGGAATTGTTCAGCTTTGGCCCTTCAACTTCGAATCCTACTCTACCTGCTTTGCCCAATCAGAGTGAAGAATGATAAATAACCTCAATTACCTATTAAGCATTAGTTTAAAATATACGTAAATGATATTTTCTTATCAAGTTGTCAGATGTTTGTGTATACATAAGATGGCAGTTCATTATAACAGGAGTGCACTCCAAAAGGCTCACAGAAAAATATGAGAAGGCAGATTAATTTTGGTGCAAAAAAATTGAAATTAATGCATGTTTTTCATGACATGCATTTTTTTGAAGAGCTCACAATTGCATGGGGTTCAAAATGCTATCTGCATATAAACTTATCTTTAATTTTCACAAACCTTTAGATAACATATACCATAGTATTAAGCAGGAATTATTTATTGACTTACAATATGTCTGGGAGTGGAAACTTTGCAAGACAATTAATTTTGGAAATTAAACAGAATATGTTAGAGAAAAGAATTCGATCTGGTTATTTTCATATTTTATTTTACTACAGAGAGGCATGGGGGGGAGGGAGAGAGAGAGAAAGAGAGAGAGAGAGAGAGAGAGAGATCCTATTTGCTGGTTTACCCCTACTTCCCTCAAATTCTTATTACATCAGATAGGACTGGGCCAGGATAAGGCCAGCAGCTGGTAACTCAATCCAACATGTGTGGCAGAGAAACAACTACTTAAGCCATCACCCGCTGTCACCCAGAGGGCACATTAGCAGGGAACTAGAATTAGGAGCAAAGCCGGGATCCCAACCCAAGCACTCCAATAGGGGATGTGTGCATCCCACCTGGCTGCTTTCAACCTAGTATTTTTCATGGAAAAGAAAGTATGCTGAGGAGATGTGTCACAATTTTTATGTGATATGTAGGATAGTAATAATAGTATATATCCTATCTTACATTTTTAAAACACTTTCAAATACGTTTTTGCAGTTAATACTCAAAACCTCCCCTTACTATCTTAATTCACAGATAAAGATACTGTGAGTCAAAGAAATTAAATGGATTTCTTGAGGCTACTCTATTATTAGGTGGAAGAGCTGGCACTTGAGGCAACTCTAACTACAAATTTTGTGACTATTGTATTACAGTAGCAAGATTATAAGATCCTGGGGCGAAATTGATTCCCTAAGTGCTACCTTTCATATCTGTACTTAATTGATGGCTAATTCCCTGAGCACAAACCATGATTTATTCCTGTAGATTACCTGGTACTCAATACATGATCAGAAAGAGTGGTATCATGAACAAAGCAGAAGTTCAGGAGACAGACCCCAGCGCAAATTCCACTTAATTGAGAGTCTCTCATTTTAATTCTTTGGCCCTCACTGTGTTCAAGTGAATCATGAGAATACTAAAATTTATTAGAAACGGGGTTTTCTGGGGAGAGACAGAAGAAATTTAATTATCTCAGCAACCAATATTTAGTAAAGTCCCCAAAAGCAATAGCCAATTTTTTACTACAATATTTCTGACTTTTCTCTTTGATTTTCTTAGGGACATGCAAATGTAGACAACTGTATCATTTTTAGGACAATAACACCAGGATTCTCATATGTTTCCATAACCATTCTGACTTATGCAATCAACAGGGTTACTCCTCTGTGGCATCGTGAGCAGGAGCAGCCATTTTTTTTTCAGTGATTCTGTGTATGACAGCCTGAGCTACACTGTTTGACTGACAGTTACCATGGGAACAGTTTTAGGCCCACTGTGCTGAGAAATTTAGGGATCTGGAAGCTATGCCTGGCTGATGACTGACTGGGGAGATGTGTCTACAACCCAGGAAGCCACAGACACTTGTTTTCAACAGTTCAATGATCAGACAAATTCTAAAAATATACAACATCTTCTGCATTAATGGGTTATGAAAAACACATTATTATGTGCTTAATATAAAGGCTTCAGAAAGCACAATTTCTTGGAGACAGGTTAATTCTGCCTGTGAAAAGTGTTATTTGCATAAATGAGGCATTGACAAACATAATTTTATGAATTTTTTATTCCACATCTTTCTTTTCTATCCTTACCATTATTTATAGGGTGAAAATGACTTCACCTCAGAAAGATGCTTGTAATACGTGACTGTCCCACTTATTGAAAGATAATGTGAGTGATGATGGTGCTAATGATTTATTTTAGGATGAGTTCAGTCAAATTTCCCCCCAGGCATGGAGTGTCTCTCCAGCTGTGACACGAGTTAATTAAATCCTGAAGAGAGCTAACAGAGCGCTGCCTATTTACCAGGTTCACAGCATATTTAGGCGAGACTCTGGTGCCCTTTTGTAAGAACGGCCCTGTAACAGCCCTCCTTGAGGAGTTCTTGACATCGGCAACAACAGAAGTGCCAGATCTTCAAAGTAGATGGTTTCAGTTGCCCTCTGCCAACACTAGGGTTGCATGGCTCTCCTGGATGACTGATCCCTACACACAAGGTACACTAAAGTGCAGAGGTGGAGGACGGTGAAATGTATGCAGTATACCTAGGCTCTGCTCCATGTTTCCCTTCAGACAAATTGTAAAAATTGAGTACTTATGGTATACTTGATGCAGAGAAAACAATGATTAAGAAAACAAATGCCGCCTAGTAGTTTTGGAGTATACAGTGAAAATGAAGAAATAAATGATTCTAAATAACTAAATAATTACAAATGGAAGAAGCATGGCTGAGTACATGATCAAAGAGCATGTAACAGGAGTATCTAACCTAGAGTGAGTGCCAGGTGAGTTGACCTTGAAGGGCTAGAAAGAGTTGGGTTGATGAGTTGGAGAAGGAACGGATTTCTGAAGAACAGTGTATGTAAATACTGGAGAAATATAACATATCTGAGAAACCAAAATAATATCAGTGTGGCCAATAGCCAGAGCCCAGAGCCATCATCATATAAAAATTTCAAAAAATGTTGAGCATTAATGCTAAAAGCAACAGGATGCCATATTATTAAGAAGAGGAGTGAAATGATAAGGTTTGTATTCTTTAATAGATACAAAAAGATTATGCCACCTGTTCCAGAATTCTAGTTGGATGAATTTCTATTGGAAAAGTAAATGAATAGAACACTGTTACAGGGTGTGTATAGAAACCAAGGTAAATACACAAAAATGAAACAAATAAATGAAAAAATAGTGAGCTAAGCTAGTCTGCAGTTTATAAGTAAAAGAATGGCTTTCTTCCAGAAACAGTGGGGGTGGGGAGAGAAGGGGACAAGAAAAACACAAGGGGAAAAGGTAGCAAGATGGAATGATGCTGGGACATAGAAGGGACCTCAGCCAAGGGAAATATCCAGATGGGGGAAGCCAAGGGGCATTTTGAAACTGGAAATGACAAACGTTCCATTTTTCATTAGCATTTTCAATGGTAAGCAACTCTCTATGCTCACCATCCAAATCTTTACTGAAGATACAAACATTTTATATGGGTGGATCATTTGTAAACTTCGTGAAGGGGCTGAGTTTCACATCAATGTGTTGGGGCACAGAAGCAGCAACTGTGAAGTTGTTACCCGAGGGAAGAGGCATTTATAATGAAAGCCTCAACCAAATTAGCAAAACTCCCACAGGACATCTGAACATCCACTAAAGTGGAATGGGATTTAAAGCTAGTTTTATTTGGGTCTCAAGGGGCAGGAAAAATCTCCAGGTTACAGTATGGAGAACTGGATGGTAAGGATAAGTGGAAGGATGTATGACTGAAGGTGCCTAGGAAAAAATGATGGCAGTTTGGGTCAGGGTGACGTCAGGAGAAAGGTAGAAGGGATAATCCTCACAAGGCGCTGGCTTTGGTGTTGCTACTGCATAGGCACACACAGCTCTCCACCACACAGAGGAAAGAGGGCAGGCAAGCAGACGCTGGCAGGGAACCAAAAGAGTGACATGTATCATTAGTTAGATTCAGTTTGGTATCCAAGTGCAAACGTCAAATAGGTGATGGCTCAAATGGATCTCAAAACCTGAAGACAGATCTAGACCTAAAATTTGCATGTGGTTGATTAGAAATGGTAGCTGACACAGCAGCCATCAGAGAGACACCATGGTGAGCTAGTAACTAGAGCTTACTTTTATTAAAAGTTTATTTTGTGTTAAGTACTTTTTAGGCATTATATCACTTAGTCCTCTTAACAAATGTCTGAAGTAGATATGATTATTTTCACTTTAGAGATATACTAATAGAACCTCATAAAGATCAAGTAGCACATCTAGAGTCACATGGTTTTAAGATGATGGATTTGAGGGACAGATGCCTGGTACCATGATTAAGACTAAGCCTGGGACACTCACATTCCATTCCATGTCAGAGAGCCTGAGTCTGAATCCCAGGCCTGCTTCCAATTCCGCTTCCTGCTAATGCACATCCTTGGAGGCAGCAGGAGTTGACTCAAGCAGCTGAGTCCCAGCCACTTACATTGCGACCCAGATTGAGTTCTGAGATCCTGGCTTAGGCCTGGTCAAGTCCAGGCTTTGCAGGCATTTGGGGGAGTGAACCTGTGTATGGAGGATCTCTCTGTCTCTGCATCTCTGCTTTTCAAATAAATAAAAGTAAAAAAATGTAAAAGATGGAGTAATGAGAGTTAACCTCATGTGTCTTTGATTCCGAAGTCTATGCATTAACATTGGTGATGCACCCCATATACTTCAGGCTTGTGCCACACACTGCTCTTTGCTTTTTTCCTTTCCTTTTCTGTTTTTTATAAATAAATAAATATTCATAATATTATAATAAATATTCATAAATAATATTCTATAAATAAATCTTTTATAAAGATTTAGTTATTTATTTGAAAGTCAAAGTTACATAGAAGGAGGGTCAGAGGGAAAGAAAGAAAGGTCTTCTTCCATCTGTTGGCTCACTTCCCAGATGGCTGCAGTGGCCAGAGTTGACCTGATCCGAACCCAGAAGCCAGGAGCTTCTTCTGGGTCTCCCACGTGGGTGCAGGAGCCCAAGCACTTGGGCCATGTGCTGCTTTCCTGGGTATATTAGCAGGCAGATGGATTGGAAGAGGAGAAACCAGGACTTAAACAAGCACCCATATGGAATGCTGACATCACAGGCGGCAGCGTTACCCGCTACACCCCAGGCCAGCCCCTGCCTTATTCCTTGTCAATCAAGAGACCTAAAGGTCACGTAAGATCATTCATCTTCATTACAAGGGGATTTACAGGGCATTCAGCTGTAGTGGGAAGAGCAGTGATTTAAAAAGAAATAGGGCTGGAGATGTTGGCAATAGAGACTGAACCTCTCTGGGTCTTAGTCTCCCCATCTATATAGTGGGCGAAAGAACCCCTACTTACAAAGTTGCTTTGAGATTAAAATGAAAATAATGTGATTAGTATGCTTGCCATCTGTTGTGCCTTACACTTACTAAGGTTTGATGATTTTAAAAACGTGGAAATTACACCTAGTGAATCTTGCCAGAGGCTGTTGTTAGAGGCATTGTAAAGCTCTTTGAATCACACAAGAAAACTGATAACAGAATAAGAGAATTTAAGTTTCACTTACAAACAAACCCTCAACATCACAATAAAATTCTAAAGTAACAATCATAGTTTTTCAGTGCGCAATTTTCAGGAACAGTGGAAACTAAGATTTGCTGTTATTTGAATAGCAATGAACATACTTCAGGCAGAAATGTTATTTCTAGATTACTCTTGACTCTCTTATTTCTCTATTCTTCAAAATAATGGGTCATGACGAGTAACAAGATCATGAAGGTGCATCTAACAATGTTACAAAAGCAACAAGGTTATGAAGAGCAGTATGTATGCATTTTAAAAGAAGCATTCATTAGGTTTTCAAAGTTTAACTTGTAACTTGGCATTTGATTACTCTTTTTAAAAAGCATGTATTTACTTATTTGAAAGACAGAGTTACAGAGAGAGAGAGAGAGACAGAGACAGAGAGACAGAGATCTTCCATGCACTGGCTCATTCCCCCAAATGCTGCTCTCCCTCAAATGATTGCAAGGCTAGATCAGGCCAAAGCCAGGAGCCAGGAGCTTCTTCCAGGTCTCCTACATGGGCGCAGGGGCTCAAGCACTTGGGCCATTTTCCACTGCTTTCCCAGGCACATTAGCAGGGAGCAGGTTCAGAAATGCTACAGCCAGGGTATGAACTGGCACCCATATGGGATGCCAGAGTCACAGGCTGTGGCTTAACCTGCGAGGCCACAATGCCAGATTCAGCATTTGATTTCTCTTTAATAATCCCAGTAATTTATAATAGTCATAAATGTGTTAGCTTTACTTTTTCAATTTGATGAGTTTTTTTGTTTTATTTGACAAGTGTTTTTAGCAGGCACATAATTATACAAACGTATGGGTTAAGAGGTGCTGTTTCAATACAGGTATACATTGCACAATGTCTAAAAGAAGTAAATATAAATCTTCTCAAACAATTTTACTTTTTTATGGTAAAACATTAAAATGCTATCTTTATAGAGACATATGCAGTACATTAACATTGCATAATCTCATGCATATGTAGAGCCAACAAAACGATGATGTCATAGAAGCTAAAAGAATAACAGTGGTTACCAGAGGAAGGGGAGTGTAGAGGGGAAGGGGATATGGGCAAAGGCTGACTAGTTGATGTTAAGTTCTAGTTAGCTATGATACCAAACTAGAGTCATTTACAGAAGGGTTAAGTTCCTGACATCACACAGCATAGTGGGGAGACGTAGTTCACAATAACCTAGTGTATAGGGCATGAACAAACAGACAGAGGCTTCAATCCTCCAATCATATACGATTGTTGGAAATGTTGGTTATCCTGTTTTGATCAATACATTTTGCACAGAGTCCAAAATTTTATAAAATTATTGTTAATATAAATATAAAAGAAGTTCTAGAGTTCTGTATGACTATAGATAATGTGGCATAAAAATTTTTAAGAAAATTCATTTACTTGTTTGAGCACTGCCCAATTATGTAGCCTCTTTGAGACTCAGTTTTTTTAAAATATTTTATTTATTTTATTTCAGAAATAGAGTTACAGACAGTGAGAGGTAAAGACGGAGAGAAAGGTCTTCCTTCCATTGGTTCACTCTCCAAATGGCCACAACGGCAGGAACTGCGCGGATCCGAAGCCAGGACAGGAGTTTCCTCCTGGTCTCCCATGTGGGTAAAGGGGCCCAAGCACTTGGGCCATCTTCTACTGCTTTCCCAGGCCATAGTAGAGAGCTGGACTGGAAGAGAAGTAGCCGGGGCCAGAACCGGCGCCCATATTGGATGCTGGCGCTGCAGGCGGAGGATTAACCTACTGCGCCACAGCACTGGCCCTGAGACTCAGTTTTTGTACTGGGAAGATAAGTTTAATACTTCCTTCAAATATACTTTGGTGATGACTGTTGCTGCCATTGAAAAATGGCTTGTCTGGGCAGTGGGACCATGAAGAGATGCCTAGGGCATTAAGTGGGACAAATGCCTTTCTTGTAGGAGTGAAGTCTCACTCTTACGGGGCAGGATTAGTTATCACAGGGTGCATAGGAGGCCATTCCTTGTGCTTTGTCTCTTCTCCAAATGCTTACTTACTGAAGATGCTTGCACTTCTAGCCCCCAGAACCATGAGCCAGAATAAATTTCCATTCTTTGTAAACTACTTGGTCTTGAGTATTCTGTCAGAGGAGCAGAAAACAACTGAGACAACTTCAGTGGATAATCCTTGTAAATTGCATAGCTGAGTGCAGTCTAATTGTCCAATGAATACCCACCTCTGATCATGTGGATGCTCAATGTCTAAAAACCTGGGGGAAGGGCAGCACTCAACTTCATGTTGATTACCAAACAAAAACTATATTCTTTAGGCTATCACTCACAACTCTCCTCAGTTGGTCCCCAATTTACCTTCCATCTTATCTACCAGTACCTCTTTATTACAAAGTCTACTAAACCACCACCCTCCCCTGTCTCCACAGTGCTCCATGTGACTCTGGTTGAAACACCCCCTCATCTACTTCAAAGGTCTGGCACTATATTTCTGTTCATACGCCCGGTCCTTGGGAGAGCTGTAAGATCACCCCTGAAAGAATCAGTTCTATTTCTTTCTGTGATCTCACAGCACTCTATCCACATCTCCCCCAGGACACATCACTTATATACATAAGATCACACAATCCAGGAACTGGCAGATTGCTCCTACAGTAAGCAGCAGAAAATCCAAATGTCTTTCTTCTTTACCAAAATCCTTCTATCCTCAAGCTAGATATTTATGGCATCTATTTAAACCAATATAACAGGAGGAAATATGCTCAGATTTTTCATATAAAACAGAATAAAACTAGAACATGTGCACATTCATCTTCATTTCAATGTTAACTTCAAATTGTCACAATTTTTACTTTCCATTGCATGAGTAATATGTTCAGCCGGCACTGATGCTATTTTGAATTACAAGAAGGTTGGAACAACGATCTGATATTTATATTTTATAAATGAAGCTCAAAAATATCTTTGTCTTTGGGAACAGCTGTAAAAAGACAGAATGCAATTTACTGCACCAAGTGAAAGGAGCTCATTCTTCAAAAGATGAGCATTTATAGAAATCTCACTGAGTGCTGAGTGTTGAGGAAATCTTGCTAGTTTTACTTGACATACTGAACTTCTTGTCAGTTGGTTTTCATCATTACATATTTTGTTATTGCCCATTATGATATGAATTTTAGCAGCTGGAAATAAAGATTCTGTATCATGGAAACAATTTTTAATTGGTTTTGATTGTTAGAAAATTTTGATGATACAGAATCTAATGACAATGATGAATCGTTTCAACAGGCTTGTTTACAGAAATATTTATCTCTTTTCACAAATTTGCCTATTGTTTCAAAGTCTCTGTTAATAAAGATAGCCTGACAAAAGTTCACCATGCCAACTTATAATAATCTTTAATGTCCACGTGAAACAAAATATCTCTAAAGTGTTTATTCAATTTATAATAAAAATTTAAAAAGTTACATGTGGGACTCATATGATTTTAATGCCAGTGTCAATCTCCTTGAATTTATAAACATGCCTTTTCCTTCTTGCAGAAAGAAACTCTGAAACACCACACTTGCAATCAGTCCCGATCTTCCGCTGGCTAACTATTCTATTTGAATTTCCTCTCTCAGATATTCCCTTCTCTCATCTTCAGGAGCTTCTTTTCCTCTGTTTGTTCCTCTCCTGTATTTCTTTTCATAATTTATTTTGGGCCATGTTTGGTTAGTTCTTCACATAAATTTCCTGGTAGATGTTAGCCTCCTCAGGAAAATAAACTAAATTTCACTTGTATGACAGAACCTAACACAATGCTTTTCTATTTGATACCTAATACATATTTGTAAAATTATCTGTCTGCCTTATATTTACTGAAACTGTAACCACATATTGCATGTTCACATGTCAGAATATTTATTTATTTTAAAACTTTTCTTTACATATTTCAAAGGCAGACACATGCACACACACACAGAGAGAGAGAGAGAGAGAAGGGGGGGGGGAGAATTTCCACACATTGGTTCACTACCCAAATATTTGCAATATAATCCAGGGTTGGCGAAAAAAGGTCAGAACCAAAAGTCAGTGCAGGACATCCACAAGTGTGGGCAGGAACCCAATTACTTGAGCCATCATCACTTCCTCCCAGAGTCTGCACTGGCAGGAAGCTGGGATCTGGAGTTGGATCTGGGAATGGAACATAGGCATTCTGATGTGGGATATCAGCATCTTAACTACTAGGCTGAATGCCTGCTCCCTGAAATATTTATTATTATAGCTCAGTTTCCAAGTTACTTACACAAAACTACATCATTGTGTTATGAAAATGAGAGTACTTGGCCAAAGAAAAAGAGTTACTAGAGAAAGGAGCAGTGTGAAGAAAAGAGAGTCATTAAAAGATCAAAAGACATAAAGAAGGAATAGTTGAGAGACAATGAAGAAAACTTGTAAATTGGGAATAAGAGTAATAGCGAACAATGAAACGGTGACAGAATAAGACTGGTGCTTTGCATCGTTGCTGGCCGTGACCCCTACCTGTGTTGTTATTATTTCTTCTTGTCAGAGAAGCAAATCTAGCAAGATGTTAATTAATATTTCAGTTTTTTCCTCATCCAATGGCAACCTTCCCTTTTTTTCTTCCTATGTCTGTATTATCCTCCTATGTCTGTGTTATAATTTGTTTCTGATTTGCAGGGAATAGATCCTTAAAAACTTACAGATAAACCATTAATAAATCATATGTTGCTATGGAAACTAATACAGATTTAATCATACAACTGCCCATGCACTAGCCATCCACTCACTTGGCTAAGTTACTGTGTTGGATATTCAAATATTGAATGGGAGATTAGACTTTAAAATCCCTTTCAATTAATAACTTTGAAGAGTTATGAATTAATAAAAGCTGAACCTATGAGTAATATCTAAGAATACTGAGAGATGCGTGCCAAATTTCCTTTTAGGTCATAAGTATACAGAATGTTTTCTTCAAAATGACAATTTCTCTCCAGCCTTTCCGTTAGCTAAAGCTTCAGGGAAACAAATCAGAGACCATTTGCTGGTAGAGTTTAATAACACTTTATGATAATTCAATACAAGAGTTCCAAATATGCTAGTGAATAATTTATAATAAATATGATTAATTATATATATTTAGTACATAGCAGTGTGATTCTGTTTCACTGGAATGAGAAATGCCATTAACCTGATGCATCTGTTTAGTAGGTTAATGTGTCTACTTTTTTGTGTACTCTATTTAGCATTCAAAATATGAAAGATTTTTAGTCATTAAGTAATTATAATTAAGCCCACCTTGACTGCTATAATTAAGAAAAGAATGATAATAATAATAGCTAGCATATCTTCAGGGCCTAACATATGCCAATGATTATTCAAGATGGTTTACATGAAGTACACCAAATCCTTAAAGCAATCTTAAACAGATTATTAAAATTATTTTATTAACTTAAAGAAATTATTAACATTATTTTATTAACTAGAAATTATCAGACAATGAATTAAATAAAAATAATCCAAGTAATAATTTTTAGTGATTACTTAGGGTTATCTACAACAACCTTATGAGCAAGGAAGAATGGTCTCAACCCTGAAAAAGGATTAATTCTAAATGTGCAATAACAATAAGAAGCAATAACCATTAAGACTAGATACAGAATACTGTGGTAGCATCTTTTTAATGATAGTAACTTTGAGACTTGAAAGATGAACAATACTCAGCTAGATAAAGGAGACTTGTGTGCATAAGATATTTCAGGCAATACTTGGTGGGCGGCAACACGTTCAAGAAACAGGAGGGCTTTGAAGGTCCCGTTTAGATATTTAGGCATGACTCTGAGGCTCTTAATATGTTCTAAACATGAGAAGGCCATGCTCAGCTTTCCTTTTGAGACCAAAAGAAAAAATGATACTGGGATACTGAGGACCGTGGGTTGGGAGAAGTAAGAGACCAGAAAAACAGAGAGCAACAAACCAGTTAGAGGGCTTGTTGATAACTGCAGTTAAGATTGAATTGGACTAGGAAATAGTTGCGCTGAGGGTAACAACAAAAGATCAACTGAGGAAGTATAAGAAGAGCCCCAAATGTTGAGAGTAGGGAGAGGTCTTGAGAATTATGTTATTCAAGCTTCATAATATATAAGAGGAACCCCAAGCCCCAGGAGGGAAGGATCCTCCCAAGCCGTATCTTGATGGTTAGAGACAGTCTTACTTAAATGTAGTTCTTGAATCCACTTCAGTGATATTTCTATTATAATGATTCAACTTCAAAAACCAGCCAGATCAATTTGTTTTTTTTTTCCTCTTTTAAGAATATAAGTCTCTGTAAATTGATTTTCTGTGCATGCATGCTGTAGAAATGCAAGACAAATTGGGCAGTTAGGTAAATGATTGTAATTGTGAAGCTATTGTTACAGACAGCTGAATGCTCTTCTAGTGGTAAAAACAAAGATTGACTTCATCGTTTATCAATTTTTGCAACAAATGAACAAATGAAAATTTTAAAAATTGAGGCTTTTCCCATTGCATTTTGTTATAGATGTCAAAACTATTTTATCATAACAGAAGCCTCTAATGAATACTGTGTTTCCTATAGGACTTCTCTAACTTACGAGACATGAATTAAGGAGGTCTAGAATAATGCCTGAGATTCTGCATTTCTAACAAAGGTCCAAATAGTGCCAATGTTGCTGGTTTACAGAACACCCTTTAATAACAAGGCCTTGGCTTTCAAAGTTTTAATTCATAGGTTTCAGACTTAAACAGTTCACAAGCAAGAACCTGACCTGCCTAGGTTAAGCCTAGCCTGAGAAAGTCATTCCCCTTAACTGGGAGGTATTTTCAAGCACAGAAATAGATATAATACTCAGTTATTCTGAGTCTTTCTCAGTAAGACTGTAGCTTCTACCATTAGAGTAGCACACAGTTTAGGCTCAGATATTCTATTTCATTTTTTTAAAGATTTATTTATTTGAAAGACAGAGTTACAGAGAGGTAGAGAGAGAGAGAGAGGTCTTCCATCTGCTGATTCACTCCCCAGATGGCTGCAATGGCCAGAGCTCCTCCAATCCGAAGCCAGGAGCCAAGAGATTCTTCCTGGTCTCCCATGCAGGTGCAGGGGTCCAAGGACTTGGGCCATCTTCTACTGCTTTCCCAGGCCATAGCAGAGAGCTGGATGGAAGAGGAGCAGCCGGGACTAGAACCGGTGCCTATATGGGATGCTGGCGCTTCAGGCCAGGGCTTTAACCCACTGCACCACAGCGCCGGCCCCAAGGCTCAGAGTTTTTAAATTAACCCAGGACAACACTATCCTTGTGCCACCCACTGTTCTCCAATCTCCTGACATCACAAGTAGAAGAGCACTACATTTTCTACTTTGAGTATCTGAGTTCATATCATGTTAGTAATTTTATGACCTAGGTTAAAGCAATTAATTATTTTAGCCTTATTTTCCCTCAGTTTTATACATTAAGCTCCAGTAATGTCTAGAACTATTAAGAAATGGCAATGGAATAATTGCACTAAAAATGTTCTGTTATATAGAAGCTATTAAAGAGTTAGAAGTAAATGTGAGAACTGGACCTTCTCTTCTCCCATGGACCCAATGATTTAATAGATAGCAATTCCTTTCTTTTTTTTTTTTTTTTTTTTTAAATCCTTAAGTTAGCTGGAAGAGCCCTTCATTCTGGAAGAGCGCAAATCTAGACATGTTGAAGCTGATAGGACATTCTGAGATATCCTGTCACCATAATGCCTACTCTTGACATAGTGTCATATTGGAGAAAATGCCCAGCTCCCATTGCCTTCCTGAGCAGAGGAGAAAAGAACTGGAAGGTATGTTCGGCATTCTGATTTTGGGCAGGGGAGAATACTTGAGGCACTGGTTTCTGCCTCCTATGTCTTGAAGTGCTGAGGCAACTTGAAATAGTTCAGACAGTGGAGACACTGAGAGTAAATGTGGCAGTCTGAACTAGCATATTAACACTTATTACAGCCTCCGCTCCTGGCGCAGCACGGAGAACATGGGAGAAAAGCCCCAAATTCCAGCTTTTTGTAGAAGATAAAAAGTTGGGCCATATTGACAGTGTTTCAAGTTTTCCAGGATCTACTGGAAGGACTGGATTCTGTTTCAGAGTATGGGCAGGACTCAGTAAATTTTAGACATTTGTGAGCTTTTAGGAACAAAGGCTTCCATAGCCTTGGCAACCCATGACAAGAGCCTAGTGTGATTACTGATGCCATAAACAAGAGTGTTAATTTGCTAAGTCATCAACAGGAGTCACTGTGTACTTACTCCTTATGTAGGATCTCTGTCCTTAATGTGTTGTGCAATGTGAATTAATCTATAACTAGTATTCAAACAGTATTTTACACTTCGTGTTTCTGTGTGGATGCAAACTGCTGAAATCTTTACTTAATATATACTAAATCGATCTTCTGTATATAAAGATAATTGAAAATGAATCTTGATGTGGATGGAATGGGAGAGGGAGTGGGAGAAGGGAGGGTTGCAGGTGGGAGGGAAGTTATGAGGGGGGAAAGCCACTGTAATCCAAAAGCTGTACTTTGGAAATTTATATTTATTAAATAAAAGTTTAAAAAAAGCTGGTCATTTGGACAACTGTGAAAAGCCCCCAGAATCTCTGACTAGGATGACTGGTGAAGGTGTTCCCTTGTTTCAATCTTTTTCATGAAGGCTGGGAGAGGTGGCTGTTTTACCTAATGCAAAGATACACCACCAAAAAAAAAAGTCAAGTAAAATAAACACATAAATTGCAACAGAAACAAAAATATGATATTATTCTTCAGAAATAAACGCTAATGAAATGAAGTCATATGCTTTACCTGACAGAGAATTCAAAATAACTCTCATAATGATGCTTGATAAGGTGAAGAGAACACGACTCATACACAAAGTGAGAATTTCAACAGCTAGAAAACATTAAAATGTACCACAAATTCAGCTCAGAAATAGTTAAGCCGAAGAGCACAATAACTGAAATAAAAAATTTACTACACAGGTTCAACAGCATACTAGAGCAATCAGTAGACTTGATCCCACACCTTTGGAAATTGTACCCAGCTGAAGACATAAAAAGAAAAAATATGAAAAAGAATTATGCAAGCTTAGGAAACTTATGGGATCTGAGACTGACATATACCTTATGGGAATCCAAGAAAAAGAAGGGAGAAAGGGAAAGAAAGCTTATTTTTCAAAATGGCTGAAAACTATCCAAGTCTGGAGAAGAAAACGGACTCCCACATCTAGGAACCCCAACAGTCTCATATAAGATAGACTCAAAGACATCCACATTGTGGCAAAAAATTATCAAAAACTAAAGACAGAAAAAATTGAAAACTGCAAGATGAAAGTGACTTATCATGTACAAGGGAATAATCATAAGACCACCAGCAGAAATCTTGCCAGTTAGGAGAGAGTAGGATGACAGATTCAAAGTCCTGAAAGAAAACTACCAACCAAGTATATTACATAAGGAAACACTGTCATTCAAAAACAAAGCAGTGATAAAGACCTTCCAAGAAAAATGAAAGCTGAGGGGATATTATCATCACCAGATTCATCTTAAAGCAATGCCAAAGGAAGTTCTTGAAAGTGTTACCTCCCTCCCCTTTCCCAATACCTCAAAAGGAGGAACATTCATCAAGGATTTGGTATCCAAGGCCCAAAAGTTTGTTATCCAAGATGATGAATGCTGACATGGATGCATAGATGCTGAAAATCAGGTGGAACTGGAGGAAAAAACACGACTTATTTATCAAGTGTTGGAACTCCAACACACACTTGAAGATCTTTCTGCAAGAGTAGATACAGTTAAGGGAGAAAATCCGAGGCTTAAATCAGAAAACCAAGTTCTTGGACAATATATACAAACCTCATGTCAGCTTCCAGTGTTTTTCAAACAACTGACACAGAAGGCAAAAGAAAGTAGGGGATTGATGTCCCTTCTGATTCATAGAATTGCTGCTGACTTTTTTTATCCTTTAAACCTTGATAGATTCCAAAAGTTACGTACTTTATTGTGGCTTCACTGAGTATTTCTCTTTTTTATTTGACAGGTAGAGTTATAGACAGTGAGAGAGAGACAGAGAGAAAGGTCTTCCTTCTGTTGGTTCACTCCCCTAATGGCCACTATGGCCAACACTGTGCCTATCCAAAGACAGGAGCCAGGTGCTTCCTCCCGGGCTCCCATGCAGGTGCAGGGACCCAAGCACTTGGGCCATCCTCCGCTGCCCCCCCACCCCCCGGGCCATAGCCGAGAACTGGACTGGATAAGAAGCAACAGGGACTAGTACCCAGTGCCCCAACTGGGACTAGAACCCGGGATGCCAGCACCACAGGTGGAGGATTAGCCAAGTGAGCCATGGCACTGGCCTTCACTGAGTATTTCTGAAGATATTGTCAGATATAGGCAAAATTAACTAATTAACTGGAGATTTCCACAAGTTTATGTATTATGTTAGTCTATGAAAATGTGCAAATGTATTTATGACACTTGAAGAAAAATGTTTTATCAAAGTTACTTTGATTTATAGGCTTAGCACTATATTTTATTATAGGGTTGGTAAGCTATACAAGAAAAACCCACCATGTTATGAAGAAGTGACCAAAATCAAGTCCTGAATGCACGGCTTTATGTACCTGTCCACCATGTTGTGCCTCTGCTCCGTTTGCCTCTTCCTTCGCACTCCCTTTCCCAAAGAAAAGTTTACATTTGTAAAAGTATTTTTAATAGTTAATCATCTGTGATGCAGCCTGAACTCTAATTGTTTAAACTTAACCAAAATAAGATACTTTCTCAGCTAGGGCTTGTCATTTGTGATATTTAGTAATAAGATAGGATTGCTGGTTTCTTTTTAATTAATCAAAAACAGATGGAGGCTAAAGAAATGATTTTTCCTTGAAAGTAAATTGTCAGAATTGATAAAAGCTTCCTTTTGTTCAAGATAATCTACTTGGTATCTGCAAAGACAGGAGTTCAAGTCATGTGTGTGTTTAAAAGTAGAAAATCTTGAGGGAAAATATAATAGGGTGTAAAGGTACTTGGTAAACAGTAGTGAAACAACTCCAAATGTTTTCACTCCCAATTTGTGTGATCCCTAGTGCAGAATAGGTGTTTTGGGGAATATATATGAAAATGGATTGTTTGACCTTACATAGCCACCACTGGAAGAGAACAGTTACAAAGAGTTAGATCTTAATTTGATATTTAATTCTTTAATTAATTATTAATTGTTTGATATTAATTATTTAATTAGTGATGTTAATCCTTTATAAGTTGCATAGTTTGCAAATAATTTCTCCCATTCTGTAAGGTGCCTCTTCATTGTGCTGAGTGTTTCTTTTGCAGTGCAGAAGCTTCTCAATTCGATGTAATCCAATTTGTCAATTTTGGCTTTGACTGTCTGTGCCTCTGGGGTCTTTTCCAAGAACTCTGCCAATGTCCATGACAACGTCAATGTCAACTGAACAATGCCAACTTCTTGTAGGGTTTTCTCAATGTTCTCTAATAATTTGATGGTATTGGGTTGTAGATTTAAGTCTTTGACCATTTCGAGTGGATTTTGGTGTAAGATACAAGGTAGAGGTCTTGCTTCACATTTCTGCATGTGGATATCCAGCATCTTAACTACTGTGCAAACACCTGCCCATTGAAGAGATATTTGTATTTCCACACTTACTGTAGCATTATTATAAACAGCTAAGTTGTAGAAACAACTTAATTGTTCACTCTCAGATGAATATATAAAGAAAAGTGGGTGTAATGACATACTATTTTGCTTTAAAAAAGCAGAAAATCCTGTTCATAGCTTAACCTTCAGAATATTATACTAACTGACATAAGGCTGCCACAGAAGGACAAATACTATATAATTACCATAATAAGAGGTATCTAAATTAACCAAACCCATGGCAGAGAACAGAATAGTGGTTGCCAGGGAGTGGGGTAGGGGTGAAGGAAAATGAGGAGCTGTCGTTTAATTGGCATAAAGTTTCAGTTATGCAAGACAGTAAGTTTTATGACTCTTCTGTATAACATAGTGCTATAGTCAACATTACAGCATTGTACACTTAATTTTTAGGATAACAGCTCTCATGTTATTTTCTTACCACGATAAACAAATAGTAGTATCTGTTAGGTTGTGCTTGCTATAAAAATGTATTGATAACTCAAAGTAATCTGCTATATTATGTTACCTGATGAAGTTGTTGCCTGAATTTGTCATAGGAAATTCAATCTGATCACAGGAAATTTTCTGTGTGTGTGAATTTCCTGTCACAGGAAATTCAAAGTGATCTTGCCTAGAGGAAATTCAACCACTGTCTACAACTTTCCTGTTACATAGTTAATATGAGCAGCCTCTAATTAAATCCTATCCAATTAGGAACTGTCTAACAATTCCGTCCAGCTTTTCTAAATTTAGATTTTCTAAATCATTCTTGCTAGGTACAAATACAGAAAACAAAAATTGTTTTTTGTGACAGTTTTTTGCAGATAAAATTTTGATTTTTATATATACACACATAGACGAATGGATGTTTGAAATTTATGTGAGTGAATCTTTTTAAAAATATTTTATTTATTTATTTATTTGAGAGGTAGAGTTACAGACAGAGAGAGGGAGAGACATTTGCTGGTTCATTCCCCAAATGACCACAACTGCCAGAGCAGGGCTGATCCAAAGCTAGAAGCCAGGAGCCTCTTCCGGATCTCCCACACAGGTGTGGGGAGGCCTCAAGGACTTGGGTCATCTTCTACTGCTTTCCCAGGATGGGAAAGATGGGTCAGAAGTGGAGCAGCCAGGACCCAAATCAGCGCCCATATGGGATACCAGAACTGCAGGTGGAGGCTTAGACTACTACACCACTGCACTGGCCCCCTGAGTGAATCTTTTAAGTCTTGTCCAGAATATTGGTTTTTCTCACCCTAGGTCTAGAAAATTCAAAGCCACCTCCATAGCAGACAGTTAAATGGAAATGGAAATGTTTTATGAAAGATTCAGTAAAGAGTATTGTACCTATTAAGTTTTCTGGGTAGTATCAGCTATGTATCAGATTTAGATACAAAAATAGTAGGAGACAGAGTTTATAAACTACAGATAATGAAGAAAGAAAGCCTGAACTTTATGAATTACACAGAGGGGCTGGCTTGTGGCACAGTGAGTAGATTAAATCATGATCTGTAATGCCTGGATCCTATAGGAGTACTAGTTTTGAGTCCTGGCTGCTCCACTACAGATCCAGCACCTGCTGGGGCCCCTGCCCACTCATGTGAAAGACCCAGCTGGAGTTCCAGGCTCCAGGCTTTGGCCAGTCCAGCTGGAGTTTTTGCAGCCACTTGGAGAATGAACAAGATGGAAGGTCTCTCTCTTTCAGTCTCTAATTCTGCCTTTCAAATAAATAAATACATCTTTTAAACAATCACATGAAACAACTATGGACATAAAGAGTTAATATTCGTGCATTTGATAAAACAAGAAAGTTTCGGTAAAGCCATCAAATCATAATGACTCACACAAGAAGGGCTGAGTAGCAAAGAAAGATGAAGCTGTTGGTCAGCACTGGGGAAGAAGTCACTTCCCTAAGCTAATTCTGGCAGAGCGTCCCCATCACTCTAGAGAGGAAACCCTAATAAACCACAACATAACACCCCTGTGTTGACAGCGATATTGCTTTTATAATTCATTGCAATTCAACAATTAGAGGATTTCTTGAGTTCAGGACATTGCGATCGGACTGTATGAGACACCAAGTCAGACACACAGCAACACTCAGAGAACTTGCAGATGTATCAGAAAACAAGATGTGGACACAGATAAACTTACAGAACGTGATAAGAAAGACGAGAGGGGGAAACAAAAAAGAAAAATTTATTTAGCTGGAGAAATGGAAGAATCACACAGGAAGTGATACTTTCATGAAACATAGATTTAATATTAGAGGATTTTGGAAGTAACTTAGTCTTATTGTCTGGGGGTGCTGGAAATGGTGGGGAAAGTCTGTTAGAGACTATAGCATTAACTATAGAGCGTATTTGTTTATTATTTATTTGGGAGAGAGAATATGGAAGAGGGAGAAAGAGAGAGCAGAAGAGGGAAAGGCAGGAGGGGGAGAGAGAGGGGAAGACCACGCTTCCCCAAATTTACTCCCCAAATGTCTGCCAGTAGTTGGTCAGGCTGAAGCCAGGAGCCAGAGAATCAATCAATGTCCCCCGCATAGATGACAGAAACCAATTGCTTGAGTCATCGTCTGCTGCTTATCAAGATGTTCATTAGCAGGAAACTGAAATCTGGAGCAGAGTAGGCAATGAAACCCAGGCTCTCTGATGTGAAATGTGGGCATCCCAAATGCCTTAAGTGACACTCCTAACACCTGCACCAAGGGCCTTTCTGTTTTGCAATAATTTTAAAGAGTAACACAAGGGGGTTCCTCTATGCTCTTGACTCAATTATATTTCCATGGTGCACTTGTAAAAACCAGGAAAAAAACCTTGGTACAATGCTGTTTTTACTGTATGAATTTACAATGTAAACTATGATGTTTTCATATATAAGCCTAGAGTGGAATGACCAGGCTCAGTAATTTTACATACCCACTACTTCCCATAATTATTCTTTTGGTAGAAAGAGAATACTTTCTTGGCAAATTTTCTGTATATAATACAATATTACTAATGACACCCATTAGACAGTTCATTAGTTCTTCTGTCATTAACTCTCTAAACTTATTTATCCATATTATTGTAATCTTGTATCTTTTGACCTATATTTCTCCTCCCCATCCTTAGTAACCACATTACACTCTCTATGTACTCAACTTTTTGTTAAAACACCCTCCAGATTCATCCATGTTATTACAAATAACTGGACATTTTCTTTAAGATTAAACAATATCCCTTTGTACATATCTCACAAGTTGTTTATTCAACCATGGACAAACATGTAAGCCATCTTCATATCTTGGCTGCGTGAATAATGCTGTAATGAACATGAGAGTGCAGCTATCTCTTTGAGTTACTGATTTCATTTACATTGGATATTTATCCAGAAGAGGCATTTTTAGATCATATGGTAGTTCTGTTTTTAAAATTTTTTTGAGTAATCTCCATACTGTCTTCCATATGGCTATACAATATGGAATATTATATTCCTAACAATTTGCAAGGATTCTCTTTTCTCCATATCCTTGTCCAAACTTGTTATATCTTGACTTTTTGATAATAGCCACCTCAACAGGGATATAGTGTTATAGATACCAGTCAATAGATGGTCGATGAGTGCCTGCTCTGCAAGGGCTTTCTCTAAGTGTATGCATTAAGTTATTTTCTGTTCTTTACTTGCTAATTGACATTCAGTGTCGTCGGCAAGGCAGAGGAAGATAGAATAGAGAAAACACTAAAACTGTAATTCTGAGTGGATTCTTTTGAGTAAGATTCCATAGGGAAAGCTCCTAGTATTGAAAAAAATCTTTTAAAATACACTGTAGTTGATTTACATTGGGATGTGCTAAGTAGGGGAAGTACATCCGTATGCAATGTTTGGCATTTCAATATATTATAGACTAAAAAATGGAATGCATAGCATATGTTTCAGAGTATTCTATATTGATATATTTCTGCAAGTTTATTACTCTGTGGTCACAGTCACCACAAGTAAGCACAACTTGAATTTTTGAAAACTGAAATCACTCTATCTCAATGACAACAGAAACAATTTTGACTTCCTTCTGCTAGGCAGCTCAACCAGAATTATCCTTCAAACTGCAATAAATATTTCCTGATAAGACTGACATGACAGGCACAATTTCTTTCAGAGAGAAAACTTTTTGAAATGAATATCATTTCAGATATTGAACCATTAATCAGTGAAGAACGGAGCCATTCATTTCAAAAGAACAAGCAATTCAATATACCTCTAATTGTCTCTTTTGTTTGAAAACAATAAAATGCAATCCGATCATGAAACTGGAAAATTTGGCTCTTAATCATTTTTCACTTTGGCGGAAAGTAATAGTGTGGGGCATGAGTTTGTAGCAAATTTGAAAATCTGCTTATGGATATAATATGGAGTATATTTTCTTATTCCTAGATTTGATTTTCTGTCAGTGCCATCTTTATTTTTCTCCATCCTGTTCATCAGAATTCCCTCTGTCTTAATCAAGTGAAATGAGTGAGGACTGGTGACAAAACAGTTAAACTTATAAAATGTAGTAACACTTAAAGCCAAGGTGACAAACTCCTGCTGAGGTAGATATATTACTTTTCAGCCACATAGATTTTTCATTTTATTCTCGGCAAATGGGCTGGGATTGAGCACTAAGAGCCTGCTGTGGTCTTTTTTCTTTTTTTTCCTCTAGGTTTACTTAAGAACAATTTTGGAGCTGAACACTCAGTCTTTCCTGACTTGTGTTTCTATTGACTTCTCCACCCCAGACATCTATCAACAAAGAGAAAATCATGGCCAATGGTGGTCTTCCTGATCCACCTGTCATATACCTGTGTGGTAAGAACCAAAGATCAGTTCGTAATGCTGGACCTCAATAAAATCCTAGTCTCCCCAGGATTCCTTCTGCTGAAGGCCTGATGATTCACAAAGGAGTCACTGGAGGTGGGAGTGCTCCTTGTGTGCCAACATGCAGTGAAGGGGCGGCTAAATGACATGTGGTAATTATCTCAAACATGAGTAATGTAGGGTTTTAGCAGGTGTTATTGTCTTGTTTTTTTTTTTTTCTTTCAGTGATGAGAAAATGGAAAAGTGCAACTTCGATTGCTTTTCAGAGCTTACTGAGAGTAACCCTCTTCGTGCTAACTTTCTGCTGGTACAATGGGATTTATCCCTGTGGTATTTCACATAGTGGTGGATCTTTTCCTACTTTCCCTATAGAAACAAGGGAGTAGTGAATGACACTCTCATTATTTTAGATGCTGTCCCAGATGCTGTTTGGATGCCTCCTGCGTACTTCTTTATTTCTTTGGTGGACAGGAGAGGAACTAGAAGGTGTTAACCACATTTTTTTTTCTGCTTCTGCTTCTTACAATAACTCCCTTAGCTTGATCATTAGTCTTTAGTCCCAGAAGGGTAGATACATTAGTAAAGCTGAAACTGCAATTATAATAAAACTTACACAATTTGAAATATAATACCTAACAATTTAAGTAAAAGATTTAGAATTATTTATTCCTGTTCAAATAGAATAATAATAGAATAATCTACTAAAAAGCACATTATTATTCTGCACTGTTTTAAATAGACTGATATTGCATTAATGAAGTATTAAAGTACTAAGTGACTCACTACTTAAGAACTTAATGCTTTTTATTAATATGCTACAAATAATATTTTACAAATAACAATTTCATTAGTGCTTTCCATCTCAGATGGCATAAATTCATCGAACTTAGATTTGGCTAATATGTTCCAGTTAATATTTTTCCATTTTCTGATGTTTACACTTGTTTGAGTTTTGTTCCAGCCATGTCAAAGGCCAGGCCTTTGGGACTGAAAAGGATTAATTTATAGGGGAGGGCTTAACTGGGTTAAGCTGTCTCTTGGGACACCTGCATCACATATTGGAATTCCAGTTCGAACTGTGGCTACTCCACTTCCAATCCAGATTCCTAATAATGCAGCCTGTGAGGCAGCAGAAGATGGCTCAAGTTCTTGGGCCTCTGCCACCTACACGGGAGACTCAGGTGGAGCTCTGAGCTCCTGTATCTGACCTGCCCCAATCCTGGCTGTTGCAGGGCACTTTGGGAGTCAACCAGCAGACAGATTCTCAATCTCTCTCTCTCTCTCTCTCTCTCTCTCTCTCTTTCTCTCTCTCTCTCTAACATTTTGTTTTAAAATAACTAAAGGTCTTTCTTAGTTTGCAATTTGATTGCTCACGTGGCAATATATTTTAATTATAGAGGGAGATAATCCAACATAGTTCCTTATTATAAAACCTCTGAAAACTGAAGTGAGAGCAAAAGTAAATGATTAATGATATGTTGAGGGGAGAAAACTTATTATTACACAATATGGTTTCTGAAAGGTACAATCATTAAGGGAAAATTCTTCCAGAAGTGAGTGAAATCACCAATTCATGCCGTCTGAGATGCACAGGTATGGCGCTAACTCTACTCCTCTGTTAAACTCAGATCCATTTTTTTCAGAGAGTAAAGGCAAAGTCGTAGGGATCAGTACCACCCTGTCCTGACTCAGGCAAGCCCTCCTAGGAAACATTTTATGGTATTTGGTAATTCCTTTCATAACAGTCTCTCTGCTTATAATGATGTCCTAACCTGCTTCACCACTTCATGAATGCATGTAATACCTAGGAATCTAAAACTCCAATAAAGCAGGGACCATGTGTATGGTTCTCATGATCTTTCTTTGAGGCTCTGGCCGAAGGCTTGGTACATGGTAAGCACAAGGGGACATCTGTAACACATGAATGAATATGAGCATCATGAGATTCACACAACGTTGCCCTGTTCAGGTGCTGTGACAGACACTTCATTCTCTAGTTTCTGTGGCAATTTCTGAGTTAGGGTAGGTACATGGATGCCAAGACATAAGGTAGTCTTTACTTCTTTCGTTGCAGCTAGCTATGGTTATGCGGCCCGTTCTCAGGCACTGGGATGTAGGAAGCATGTGGACCATTTAAAAAGTGTTCTTTAGGGAAAATGTACTTTTTATTCCCAGTCATCTTCTTCCCCCTGGCTGGAATATGGACAGATGTTCTGACATTCTACATTTGTATTAGACCATGAAGTGATCATGAAAATGGTAGTTGTGCTTGAAGAAGCAGCAAGACAGAAGGCGGTCAGGCTTCTGCCACCTGGGAAAGAACCATTCAGCCCTGGAGAGGCACACTTCACTGATGAGAAAGAGGTAAACCCCTATTTTATCTGAAGCACTAGTATTCTGTGTTTACTGCCACTCCAAGTCAATTAAAATGTTCCATTTTAGAGTCATTGATTTTGAAAAAAATGTTTATAAAATAATTTTAATTTATAAAAATTACAAGTATAATACAAAGTAGTTTTGTGCCTACTTAAATATGTGATGTATTTTTAAAAGATTTATTTTATTTATTTGAAAGGCAGAGTTAAGAGAGAGAGAAGAAGAGACAGAGAAAGAGGTCTTCCATGTGCTGGTTCATTCCCCAAATGGCCACGATGGCTGGGCCTGGGCCACACTGGAGCCAGGAGCCTGGAATACCATCCAGGTCTCCCTTGTGGGTGGTAGAAGCCCAAGTAAATGCCTTCCCAGGCACATTAGCAGGGAGCTGGGTCAGAAGCAGAGCAGTCAGGATTCAAACTCATGCTCCCATTTGGCATGCCTGTTGCAAGCAGCAGCTTAACCCACTGTGCTGTGACATCAGTCCCAATGTTGCTTTTATAAGAAACCAAATTTTTCTGCCTCTTTCTCTCTGTCTGTCCCTCTCTCTCTCTGTAATTCTGACTTTCATATAAATAAATTAATTTTTTAAAAAATGAAATTTTTGCACAGAAAAGCTCTATATTTCAATGTTGACTACTAATCTCTCTAAGCTGGATATCAAAATAGGAAAAGAGATTCTCTTTCCACAGATGGAAAACTGCACCGTGCATGATCTATATACCTCTCTTTGCCTTGTTCAGAAAATGTTAAATAGAATGAGAACTACTATGTTATTATAAATGTTAAACATCCTTGCACCAGAACCATTTGTAATAATGGCTCTGAGTCAAGGTCTAAAACCCATAATGTTATTATGTCCAAAATATACATTATCCTTTGTTAAAGCACTCAATCTTGAAAGTGCTTCCCAAGGAACATGTGGTCTCACAGGCATGCAGGTGACCCAGCTATTGTACCTCTTTCTTGTTATATCCCCAAAGGCAGGTCAGCACTCCCAAATTTTCTCCATAAAAATTAGGGGAGAGAGCTATTGGAGGAGCCAGCTTTCACAACTATTGTTAAAACAACTATAGGAATCTATGTTGCTAAACCCCAATCCTTCTTTTATAATCATTAATAATACAGAAATATGAATGGACAACCAAAGGTCACTAGATATTTGAAGAAAACTAACCTTTAAATAAAAGGAGAAAGACAATCAAATAGAATTAGAGAGGAACTCAAGATGATGCAAAAATATCAATGAACTTGAAAGTCACAGAGAAAGAATAAATTTCTGTAAAAAAGAAATAACCTGAGATTTAAAAAATTTGAAATTAAAACAAAATTTAAAATGTTCATTAAAGATCTTAATAACAAAATTAATATAGCTGGAGAACTTCCAAAATATAGGGAATAGAAGTTAGAAATACAAAACTTTAATTGAAAAGACAGAAATATAAGAATTTAATTGAAAATTTATGAGATGTGGGATTCAGAATTTCCAATATTTGAGTTACCAGAAAAGAACAAAAAATATTATTGTGGTTAGTGGTGAATTAAGCTTTTGATTATAGATTGTATTAAAACTTTAACAAAAAGAAGAAAATAGAAAATAAAGGTGAAATAAGACTAGAATTTTTTCCTGTTCTATCATGTGATCACCTATGAGCTAAAGATACATTATCAAATAAAGAACAACTTGTCTGGGGATGAAGGTAATACTATACAAAATACACACTAGGATATTAAGAACCAGTTTTCTGGCCGGCGCCACGGCTCACTAGGCTAATCCTTCGCCTGCGGCTCCAGCATTCCGGGTTCTAGTCCCTGTTGGTGTGCTGGTTCTGTCCCAGTTGCTCCTCTTCCAGTCTAGCTCTCTCCTGTGGCCCGGGAAGGCAGTGGAGGATGGCCCAAGTGCTTGGGCCCCTGCACCTGCATGGGAGACCAGGAAGAAGCACCTGGCTCCTGGCTTCGGATCGGCACAGTGCTGGCCGTAGCGGCCATTTGGGGAGTGAACCAACAGAAGGAAGACCTTTCTCTCTGTCTCTCCCTCTCTCTGTCAGTAACTGCCTGTACAAAAAAAAAAAAAAAAAAAAGACCCAGTTTTCTGACCTACTACACTGTGTCAGGAAATCTCAAAACGTTTTGTTTGAGCTGAATAAAAGACTTAATTCAAAAGAGCCCAATGAGTGACAGCAGTATTAATAATTATACTAATAACAATAATAAACACCCCATTAGGAATATCTGATTTAGTAAATAAAAATATGCACATTTAGGACATGGGTTTTTTTTTTGTTTATCTGTAATTAAAAAGGTGTTAACGGTTCTAACTTCAAGTCTACATGCATTTAAATCAATGTTGGATGAAATTTTTGAACTTCAAAGATAAACACTATTCTAAAAACCAACAAGGGAAGGAATGGAGAGCTCTAACAAGATGGAAGAAAAGAATGACATCTGATCTTCATCCAACGTCTCTGAAACACAGGACTCTGGAAAGATGCTAGAAAGTTCTGAGAACAAAGGATTCAAAACCTATAGTCCTTGGCTTATATCACTGAAATGTGAGTGAAACAAGTCTGTGGAAATAAAAGTCACAGTCCTGTGGAAGAACAATCTCAATGATGAAACATGGAAAGCATTTCAATTAAAATCAGGAATTAGTAAATTAAGGATGTTATCACCCATAGTTTCCATTATACATACATACATACAGATGAGACTATATAATTAAAAAGTGTAAACATTACAGAAGAACCAATAAAGCTAACAATTTTCATGGATATGACTGTCTGAAAAATGTTCCAAGATAACTAATTAAAAACCTACTAGAATTAATAAGAAAATTTAACACAGTAATTATATACAAGAAAGACATGCAAACATTAATGGTTTTTCTATATATCAGCAGGAGCCAATTAGAAATTTTAATGGAATTTGAGATCTCATTAAAAGTGGAAAACAATGATAAAGCACTTAGGGATGAGCTTAGTAAATACTGCATAAGGCCTTTACGAAGAAAACTGCAAAAATAGAGTGACATACGAGAGAGACTTCAATAAACAGAAAAGCATCCTATTCTAGTGTGGAAAAGATAATCATCTTGATGACATTAGTTTCTTCAAATTAATTATAATTAATTGTATTCTAAATCAAATTCACTCCCTGCCCCTAAAAAACAAAACAAAACAATGTTTTATAACTTAAGAATTTAAGAAGCTGATTCTACACAGTTTTAGAATATATAAGAGAATGATAACAGGGATAAAAATTTGAAAAATTGATTAACATTAATCAGTCTCAGTGCCATACGTAATAGTAATTGGAACAAAAAGTGTGCTTTCAGTGAAACAAAGGATAAACTGAACAATGATATAGAAACAGACTATAAAGAAAGCCATGTAAATATGAAAATTAATAATATATAGAAGCAAAGAATATAAAGAAAGTCACGTATATATGAAAATTTAGAATTTCAAATCATATGAGGGAAGTAATGGTTTGTATGATAAGTGATAAAACATTTTAGAGGAAAAGAATATTTGTAACTCAAGTCATGCAGAATAAATTGCAGATTGATCAAAGCTCTAAACCTATAAGAATGTCTCTTGGAGGCTATTTTTATAATCTCTTAACTGGGTAAAGCTTGACTTTTAATGAGATAGAAAACACAGGTATTAAAAAGAAAAAGAGGTGGGGCTGCAGCCGTGGCACAGGTTAATCCTCCGCCTGCGGCACTGGCATCCCTTATGGGCCCCGGTTCTAGTCCCGGCTGCTCTTCTTCCAACCCAGCTCTCTGCTGTGGCTTGGGAAAGCAGTAGAAGATGGCTCAAGTGCTTGGGCCCCTGCACCCTTGTGGGAGACCAGGAAGAAGCACTTGGCTCCTGGCTTCGGATCGGTGCAGTTCCGGCTGTTGTGGCCATTTGGGGAGTGAACCAGCGGATGGAAGACCTCTCTCTGTCTCTCTCTCTCTCTCTCTCTTTCTCTCTCTGCCTCTCTATAACTCTGCCTTTCAAAAAAAAAATCTGTTGCTATCTCCTCTATTTGATGCATATCTCTTTTTCTTCACCTGGGAATGTCCTTTGCATCTTTCAACACTCAGCTGAGGTGTCTGCCCTTCTGAGATGTCTTCCTTCCTTTCTCAGGAGAGATAAGGTCCTTCTTTTTCACTCAGTCGCATTTCGTTTTGTCTATATGTCAACTATGGCACTCACCATCTCCTGATGTGTTTTATCTTCAGTGTCCATAATATCTCTCCCAAAAGACTGTAAGCTCTTTAAAGACCAAGGACATCTTTGTTTAATTTCTCTAGGACCAGCACATAGCAGGGACTTAATAAGTCTTTGTAAATGATGTACATTTATTTTAAAGTATGTCCTTTTGATTTTCACATGCAATTACAAATCGATTTCAGTCTTTCGTAATTCTACTGGGCTCAGAAAATGATACCCCTAGGTGCGTTCTTGAGAGGCTACCTGAGAAACAAGGACACTCTCTGACCCTCTCCTGGCCTCCTGTTGCTGTTGATGACCTGTCTTTTGTTATAGGGGTGTGGGCTGCGTCCCTTTATTATGGGCAGGAATCACTCTCTTCTTTTAACCCTGCAGATCCTTTCTTACTTAAAACATAATCATATAACACTTAGAAATATTAATGCCAAATGAGATATCAATTCTTATCATTTAAAAAATTTCCATTTTATTACTCCAGCGAAAATCTTGAAAAAATCACCTTCCTAATAAGTGATTTCTGATGCTCTGTGAATGCAAGATTTAAATTAGAATGTACTGTATATAAATAAATTAAAATATATTTCATTGAACAGCTAATACATATGCTGCACTTCATATTTTGGCAACATTTATTTGAAAATATTCCATTATAACTTAAAAGTTCTGGAAAAATGCTGATAATTGGTAAGGCTGTCTGGCAAGTTAATGTCTCCTTATTTTAAATGTTAATGAATTCTCTTTTGATGACCAGACTCTCCTCTTGTGCCCTTAAATACTTAGCTGGAAAAATGCTAACACAGAGACAGAAAGAACTCCAACAAGTTCTCTCTCTCCGGCATCATCTCTCATCATCAGTATTCGAGGCACTGGCTCTGAGTCATCTAAATGGGTCAGGGAAGTAATTAGGATATTGACGGCAGAAGTAATGGTTGCAGGTGAACCTATGATGAACCTGATGATTTTATTACTTGCTGTTCTCATCATGATGTTGAAAGCAAAGAAGCAACTCTGAAACAAAATAAACCTGAAATGGCATTGCACAAGTGTAAAAAAAAAAAAAAAGAAAGAAAGGAAAAAGAAAAAAACTTCAAGGTCTTCCACATTCTGTTAAGATCTGATTGATTTAGTACATATGCATTGGTCTTAGGGCTTAACCAATTGGTAAAACTGAATATATATACTAAATATACTGAATATTTATACTGAATTATATACTGCATACTGAATTAACATCTAATTGCCAAAAATATGTAAGGGCTAAGTAATTGCTAGCTTCCTGCTGTTGTTATTACAAACCCTGAAGCAATATGGGTTAACTTTATCCCACTTCAGGTTACACTTCTGTGAGAAACAACCTATAATCAAGTATGAAAAACATTTTGTATTATAGTTATATTTTTTTCATATGGGATGCTGGAATCACAGGAGATGGCTTTACCCCTATGTCACAATGCTGGCACTCCCCCCCCCCCTTTTTTGTTGTTGAAGAGTTATTTATTCATTTGAAAGTCAGAGAGACAGCAAGAGCGGAGGCGGGGGTGGAGTGTCTCCATTTGCTGGTTCATTCGCCAGATAGCTGCAACAGCAAAGTCTGGACTGGGCTAAAACCAGAAACCAGGTGCTTCTTCCAGGTCTCCCATGTGGGTGGTAGATGCCCAAGCACTCGGGCCATCTTCTGCTGCCTTGCCAGACCATTGGCAGGCAGCTGGATCTAAAGTGGAGCTGCCAGGACAGAAATTGGCGCCCATATGGGATGCCGGCGTTGCCAATAGTGGCCCTACTTAACAATGCCACAATGCTGGTCCATCCCAGCTATTTCATATTTTACTAGTTTATTTTTTCTATCTTAATAATTTGCAAAACATATATTCAAAATAATACACTATTAGTGGGCATGGGCTTTTGGCACAGCAGTTAAGCCACTTCTTGGGATGCTTGCATGCCAAATCCGAGTAGCTGGGTTTCAGTTCTGGCACTGCTCCTAAATCCTGTTTCCTACTAAAGCACACAACGGGAGGCAGCAGGTATGGCTCAAGTGCTTGGATCCCTATCATCCATGTTGGGGATCTGGATAGAGTTCCTAGCTCCTGGCTATGGTCTGGTGCAGGCCTGGCTGTTACTGCTATTTGGGGAGTAAATGGAAGATTCATTCTCTCTCTCTGTTTCTCTCTTAAATAAATAAAAATTAAAAATATAATGACTAGTCTAATTTCACACGAATAATAATTATTAAAATCTCTAAGAAAACTTGGAAAGTGTCTGGTCCAAACATCTTGCTTTATACAGGAAGAATCTGAAGCCCAGGATGGATAAGGAATTTATCCTGAGTTCACTGCAATCAGTGAGGACTTAGGTCAAGGGCTCAGCCCTGCTTTCTCTTAGCCTGGGACACTTTCCACCACGTGACCCTGGCATCCCTTGTCTATGCTTCAATTTTCCTAAAAAGATTCTCTCCTTGAATATGTAATATTTCCTCTTTATCATCTTCCTCTGAAAAAGTTAAACAGATGAATTCCTTTTGAATATCAATATGATCAACTTCCTGGAATTTCAGAGGGGAGAAAGTACAATGCGATACACAGAAGTTGATACTTGGTGATTAGGTCATTTTTATATGGAGGAGAATGCTCTCTGGCTTTATGAGATATGGGACTCACGTCTGTAATGCACATCTTCCAAAACAGCGGATGTTTCGTGCTGCCTTTGATTAATCACTCAATATTTACCGTCTTTTAAATATTTAATATGTTAATGCTTAGTATCTTACTTATAATAGCAAAAGTTTCTTACATATTATATTTTTACTTGACCAGGAAACATGCAGAGTGCTGGAATTACTCACTAATGAGGAGAGCCTGAAAACCTGCACCTGTATCACTGCTGTCACACTGTAACCTGTGGTTTATACAAGTCCAGCCCCATAATCTTTCTTTTTTTTGACAGGCAGAGTGGACAGTGAGAGAGACAGAGAGAAAGGTCTTCCTTTGCCGTTGGTTCACCCTCCAATGGTCGCCGCGGCCGGCGCGCTGCAGCCGTCGCACTGTCGCACCACGCTCATCCGATGGCAGGAGCCAGGTGCCAGGTGCTTTTCCTGGTCTCCCATGAGGTGCAGGGCCCAAGCACCTGGGCCATCCTCCACTGCACTCCCGGGCCACAGCAGAGGGCTGGCCTGGAAGAGGGGCAACCGGGACAGAATCCGGCGCCCCGACTGGGACTAGAACCCAGTGTGCCAGCGCCGCAAGGCGGAGGATTAGCCTGTTGAACCACGGCACCGGCCCAGCCCCATAATCTTTCTAAGCAGCAATTTCTCCATGAAAATGAGAACACCACTATCTGGAGGAGTGGAAAAGATGTATTTACTCTGAACCTTATCGCTTCACCATTTCTTAGGTCAAAAACATCAAATATTGACTGTGTTACTTGGTTCAATCTAATAACTGAACTATTTGGCACATTATAGGTAATGATTACAATTCTTTTTCAATGCTTCTTTTCTATTTCATTCATTATAAAGCCATCTTTGTAAAGTCATCAATTTAATATTTATGTAGTGGGTACCATGTGCAAATTTTAAAGACTGTCTCAAAAGCTCTAAAAAATAGTAAGTTAAAAAAAATTTGAACCTTTTAGGCCGGCGCCATGGCTCAACAGGCTAATCCTCCGCCTTGCGGCGCCGGCACACCGGGTTCTAGTCCCGGTCGGGGCGCCGGATTCTGTCCCGGTTGCCCCTCTTCCAGGCCAGCCCTCTGCTGTGGCCCAGGAGTGCAGTGGAGGATGGCCCAAGTGCTTGGGCCCTGCACCCCATGGGAGACCAGGAAAAAGCACCTAGCACCTGGCTCCTGCCATCGGATGAGCGCGGTGCACCGGCCGCAGTGCGCTGTCCATGGCAGCCATTGGAGGGTGAACCAACGGCAAAGGAAGACCTTTCTCTCTGTCTGTCTCTCTCACTGTCCACTCTGCCTGTCAAAAAAAAAAATTTGAACCTTTTAATAAAACTGATATCTTTTTTTTCCCTTTGGAGTCACATTGGTCAGATTTGAGGATGAATTATAACCAAGAAGGATCTTAAATCCTCAGTTTGGCAGTATTCAAATCCCCTTCCCTGAGTAGGCTATTTTGGATTTGTTTCAAAGCTTCATTTATCAATGCTGTGGCAGAGGATGTACCTTAAATGAAATTCTCTCTCTCTCTATGAAATGGAAAAGCACTATAGTTGTATCATTTCTTTGTTCTATTGTATCTAAATAATAATTGACAAATTTTTTAAAAAATTATGTACCAGCTATTGTTCTCAGCATGTCATTCTCTCTTGACAATTCTAAGGGTAGGGACTGATATTGTCCCACTTCATCAATGAAGAATTGAAGCACACAGACTAAGTCACTTGACCCAGGTCACAGAGTTAGTGGAGTCCAAGTCAGAATTTGACTCTAGAAAATATGAAGTTTAAACTTTGGACACTCTTGTGCTTCACACAGAGGGTTTTGAACTTAACATTTTTTAATAATGATAAATAATATCATAGAGTATTATGGTTGGAAAGCAATAGAGACTCCAAAATAAACACCCTGAAACCAATGTTACACAGAATAACATACTCTTAGTTTTGCTTTCTTCTCAACTTGGCCCAGACAATGACGTAACACCTTTCCAGTAAATTAGATGGAGTGGCTGCGTGGCATATCAGTTAAGGTGCTATTTGGGACATCTGCATTCTGTATCAGAGTGCCTGGGTTCAAGTCTTGGCTGGCTCTGCTTCTGATTTCAGCTTCCTGCTGGTACACCTGCTGGGAGGCATCAGGTAATGTCTCAAATACTTGGGTCTCTGCTACCCACAGGGGAGACCTGGATTGACTTGGTTTGGGCAAGTAGGTACAGTAGAGGTCAGACTCAAGTACAAGCACTCCAACATGGGATGTGGGCATCCCAATTGACAGTTTAACCCCTTTGCCAAATGTTCTCCCCAGGATTTGAATTTTAAGGATCCATCAGTTTTGGTTGGCATTGACTGGTCAAGAAACACGATAAGGTGGGAATGAGGTGATGCCTGAGCTGAATTTCTATAACTTAATGACTGTTGTCTAGTGGGATCTCATTCCAGGCAGTGTGTGAGTCTTGTCCAATACAAAGTGATGGGTTGCATTCCAATGTTGGTGGCTGCACTGGGAGAGGATTAGTCGTGAGTGTAGGATAAGATTGGTTCATCAGGCAGAACCTGGATCAGGTGGTCTTCAGGACATGCTATGGAATTGGTGTACTGTCCCAAAAGTTATGAAAGAACCATTACCAGGATACAAGCAGAAAAGTGAGATATTATAAAATTATATGATAGAATTATAAAAAGGCATTGAAGCAATCCTGAAGAGTTTAAGTCAGAAGAGAAAATATCCTTGTGTGTTGAATGCAAGATTTGAGTACCCTTATATTGATTTTGATGAATTTCACTCAACATGAGATTACTTACCTTTTCCCTGAAACAGAAGAACAGCTTTTCCTTTTTTCTACTTTTTCTCTCTCCTGTGCACAGCGCCTACTACAATGTTACGATTTTTCAGGACATTACATACATTAATTCATTAGGTAATTTTCTTACTGTAGTCTGTTTATTAATTAAAAAATTTCTCACAGGTCAATTTTGAGATCACCATTATTTGTGGTGTAGATGGCTTCAAGTCCACCTGAATTGTTAGAGAAAAATGATTTTTATTTAAATTCAGTGAGTATTTAGCTACACTCCTATGTAAAAAGTATTTATTTCCAGCAGTCTTGGAAAAGGAAAGGAGGACTATGAAGTGCTTCATCCTCTGGTGTGTACTTTCTTCTGACAGTTTATAAATGATGGTTTTAATGGGTGGCTTTACTGCCACATTGACCTTTCCCCAAAACCCCTGAGTTTGAAAAATTAGTTCACATTAATTAGCTCTTTACCCCCATCTTTACTGGAGCATCTTAGAAAGGATTAATGAACTTGTTGGCACTATCGAGAGGAAACTAGAATTTTCTCAATGAATACATGAATATTTGCTAAAAACTGTAGCTAATCTATGCATGATCCTTTTATGCTTCAAGTTCAACTTTATTCTTTCAAAATTGCATCTATTTCAATTTCTTGTGTACTCTAGCTTGAAAGACTGATTTAATATTTAATATGCATTAGTAGTGCTCTAAATTTTACATTGTAGAAAATGTGCTACCTGTCATGCAAGATCTTACTCATAAAGCTTAAAAAAGCATCACAATTTTTCTACTTTTATGAAAATATTTAATTGTACTCTATATATATAGGACATGGGAAAATGGGGTTTTTAGGATTGCTTTTGTTATGAATATTGTTAAAGAGACTAGTTTAGAAGCACATTAGATTTATAAAAAAGATGTTAAAGGGAAAATCTGGTTCAATTATAGTCCCCCTACTTCCCTCTCAGTGCCTACTGCCTAAGTCTTTGGGTACTAAGACTTGGCATCTCCATTCCTTGGAACACCATAAAGCATTCTCAACTTCTAGATTTTGTGCAGACCATACTTCTTGCCTGGAATACCTTTTCACTATGCAAAGTGATTAAAATGAGAGAGAGAGAGAGAGAGTGTGTGTGTGTGTGTGTGAGAGAGAGAGAGAGAGAGTAGAATTCTCATGCATGAAACACTTTGTAGATTCCGTATCATCTTAGTGGAATTTTGAGCTTGGTGACTTTTTGGCTTATTCTTGAAGAAAGTAATGGACAGTATAATAATTGCATAGATTTAGATCAGTTTAGTCTTCAAAATAAATTTGGAAATGGTACATTTCTTAGTAATGATATTAAGTGGTCAAATTTCCTCTTCCAATAAAAAGGGGTCCATATTTTTCTTTCTCTGTGTTTTTAAAAATAAAATGTTAGTCAATACTTCCTTGGTTTTATAACAGATATTCACACAATTAGGTTTCAGGCCAAAGTAAGAATGAAAGAAAGAAGGCATCCAAAAGGTAGATTCTGATTATAATTGAAGCAGCTAAATCAATTAAAACTTGAAATAAATACAGTCAGAAAGATGAATCAGACCATGATGACTCATAGCCGGATATCCATCAGGAAGAACACACCTCCACAGAACAGATAGATATGGAAGTGCTTAATTTAACAGGACAAAATGAAATAGCTTCCATGCACACAACTGAGGCAGGCAGAGGGAGAATGAAGAAGGAAAGGAGATGTTTTATGCCAGTGCACCACACGGGATGCTGACTGAGCATAAACATCTATGGAGCACGTGCTGGAGGAGGGTCTGTGTGCTCGGAGCTCCTGTGCTTCTGGAATTCTTTGCTACTCAGGCTTTGTCTGCAGAACAGTGTTGGTATCACCTGGGAGCTTATGCTAAATGAATCTAAATCTGCATTTCAAGCAGGTCCCCAAATGTTATGGACAACTTTCACATGTAATTTAAAGTTTGAAAAACATTTCTCTAATGCAAACAGATCAGTGTTTTCTCTAAATATGTCATCACCTTAAATTACTTCTGGGAATCACTATTTTCACAAGGGACCTAGGAGGTTCTTATGATTAGACAACCTGCTAAACTGGATAAATATCTGTGCGAAATCAGATTGCCAAAAGTTGGGGTTTCTCTTCTAATAACTTGGTAATTTCTGCTTTGTATTTCTTAGGTAAATGAAATTTTTATTTAGCTTATTGAGACTTAAATGTTAATTTTCAATATGTTGCTTGATCCTAGGTCAGTAGTTCTAAATTTTTTTTAGTTGTGGAAACATTGGCCCAAATGATGTACTTTTTTTCCATTTAAAAATATTTCAGTGTTTTAAAATATTTTCTTAAATCTCAAAATGAACGTGACTTTAAATATACTAGTGTATTTTTAAAAATATTTATTTGCTTATCTTTTTAAAAGACAGAACGAGAGGTGTAGAAGGTTAAGCTGCCTCCTGCAGGGCGGCATCCCATAGGGGCACTATGGGTCCCTGCTGTCCACTTCTGATCTAGTTCACTGCTAATGCTCCTGGGAAAGAAGCAGAAGATGGCCCAAGTTCTTCAGCCCCTGACACCCACTTGGGAGATCCAGATGAAGTGCCTGGCTCCTGGCTTCAGCCTGACCTAGCCTTGGTCCATGCAGTGATTTGGGGACTGAACCATCAGGTGACACCTCTCTCTCTCTCTCTCTCTCTTTCCTTCTGCATGTATATCTGCCTTTCAAATAAATAAATAAATCTCTCTAAAAACAAAGAGGGCAGAGTTACAAACATACACACATGCACACAAAATAAGAAAGAAAGAGAGAGAGAGAGAGAGAGAACTTCCGTCCATTGGTTCACTCCCCAAATGGCCACAACAGCCAGGCATGGACCAGGCCAAAGCCAGGAGCCAGGAACTCCATCTTGGTCACCTATATGAGTGGGAGGGGCTCAAGCACTAAGGACACCAGCAACACAAGCAGCGATTTACCCCACTGTTCCACAAGCAGGCCCCTGAACAAACTGCCATGTCTTTTTCTATAGGCACCAAAAGCACTTTATGCATTAGATGCGTTTTCTGTAAGTGCTAAAGGTGTTTTGTAAAATGCCGTACTGTTTTCCCTAATTAATGACTCACACTTGAAAGCGTAAATCTTTCAGGAAAATTTGAAGATCACCTAGTGTCCATTTATAGGAACACATTAAATAAAATGTTATCCAAAAATAATTAAGATGTTTATTTATTACAGCTTTATTGTAATGACTCAACTAGTTATTAACAGGATGAACCCCCCACCCAAAAAAAAAAAAAAAAAACAGAAGTTACAGGCATGTTAATTAGGGTTTTCTTTGTTTCAACAGCAGTAGCAGCTAAACTTACTACTTCTTAAACAGAAAAAAATATTCTGGTGATTTATTCAATGGTCCCATGATAGTCTCTCTTACACTGGAGTATTTACTTTGACAGCACTTTAAGAGCTACTTATAGAACTGTTTGAAAAAGGTGTCTTTTGTCTTGAAATTTATATAAAATATTGTAGCTGACATTGTACATTGGTTTGAATACCTACAACATACTAGAAAAAGTTTAATTTCTAAAAACTGGTTTTCCAAAGACACAGTATCCCTAAGGACAGAAAATAACAACGCAATCCCTTAATATCTTTAGAAACACAGGAGGGCATTTTTCCAAAGCTTCTCCCCATCCACCGAAAAGTTGGCATTTCCAGATAATGGAGTCAGAGTTTGAACTTCGTGGCAATGACTCCAAGGACGCTTTGCAATTTACTGACACACAGATCTGAAGAGGCTGCAGGTTATGGCAACGAGTTACTTGGTAGGCTTTGCAACAAGCCCCTCAATGAGGCTTCATGGTGCTTTTCTTTTCTCTTTCTGTGATAATAATTGAATCATTTTTGACTCCCTGAAGTGTGCTGCTTGGGCAATATAACTTATTTTCCCACAAACTGTGATATGACTAAGCGAAATCAAAAGAAGCAATGCTCTGAGTCTTGGTGGCAAACCACAAAGTGAGCATTAAACTTTCAAATTGGTGCAGCAGTTGAACCAGTGCTTGGGACACCCACATTCCATATTGCCATGCTGGTTCAAGTCCTTGCCCTGCTCCTGAATCCAGCTACCTGCTAGTGCTCACCTTTATAGGCAGCAGATGATGGTTCAAGTGCTTGGGTCCCTGTCTCCCAGGAGGGTGACCGGGGGTGGTTTCTGGGCTCCTGACTTCTGCCTAGCCCAGCCCTCGCAACTATGGGCATTGCAGGGGTGAAGCAGCACATGGAAGAGCTCTCACTGGCTGTCTGCCATTTTCTGGCCCCTGCACTCCCTCGACCAGCCCCACTCTATTTCTCCATCCATCAAATTAATTAATTAATTGACTAATTAACATTTTTAAAGTGCAATGTTATTTAACTACTACCTTTTAGAAAATATTCTCATGGCCTGATTTAACATCACTTAGTATTGTCCTTCGGGCTCTTCATTGAAATAGCCAATGTGTCTATCAGGCTCTTAGAAGAGGGTTGAAACTGCAGGCCTTAGAATCTTCTGCTGAACACACAGTTACTGTTGATAACGTTGATAATCCCAGAGCCTCACTGCTTTGCTCCAGCTTCTCCAGAGACATCCTCACTTTTCCTGTTCCCTAAGGGTAAGGCATGTGCCTAGGAGGCGTAGGAAAGTAGATTATTTAAAGAAAAAAAATAGGACTGCTTCCTCTATAGCAAACCTGCTTGCCTCAGCAGGAAAAAGACCTACGTGGACCTCTCAATTTCATTTTCACATAAAACAGTAGCCTAACATCTACGCATAACCAACATCCAGAAGAATAAGAAAAATAATTAACTTGGACAATATTATGCTATCTGAATATACCAATGTGGGGGTACTGGGATAAACATCTGTACAATCATTTTACTTGACTCTGGAAGTAAAGCTGAATCTTCAGTGACCATTCTCCTGACTCTAATTAAGTAATCTTTACAATTATTGAATTACATAAATGGCATTCATTATCTTTGACATAAGTTCAAACATCTTTTGATAATAATAAACTGCATATTTCTCATAGCAGTTGACTTCCTTCAGATTGTAATTTTGTGAGCTAACATTTCCTTGTTACCAAAGATACTGCATAATTGTCCATGTAATTTCTTTAGGAAGCTAATTGCACAGCATACTGATGTCAGCCTGGAAAATTAGCTGTCAGGGACACATAATTTCTACGTACCCTGGTTTAAACGACTATCTTTTCCATCTTGTCAATGACGAGGAGCCACATTGGAGATAGAAGTCGGTAATAAATCACTCCTTCTACTATAATTTCTTCACTCTGAGCTACCCAAAATGTCAACTTTCTGACCACAGAATTCTCTAGCACAATACTGATGTTTCTATTAAGATGCAAATACATAAATTTCAAATTGTTCTTGGAAAAACAGAATTAAAAGATAGGTTCGTTTCAGGGCTGGTGTTGTGGTATAGCAGGTCAGTCTGCTGCCTGCAATGCCAGCACCCCACCTAAGAGTGCCATGAGTCCCAGCTGCCCTATTTCTGCTGCAGTTTCCTGCTAATGCTACTGGATGGCAGGGATGATGGACCCCTGCCACCTTGATGAGAGACCCAGATGGACTTCCGGGCTCCTGGCTTCAGCCTGGACCAGCCCCGGCCTTTGCAGCCACTTGTGGAGTGAACTGGAAGGTAGGAGATCTCTGTCATTTCTGTATCTGCCTTTCAAATATACATATATTTTTAAAAAGATAAGTTTATTTTGTTGAAACAGTGACACATAAAATTAACTATGGCATGGGGTAGGTGTTTGATGTGGCACACAAGGTGCCTGTTCAAGTTGTGCATGGGATCAGCTCTTGGCTCTGCTCCCAATTCCATCTTCCTGCCAGTGCAAACCCTGGGAGGCAACAGATGATGATACATGGAGTTGAGTGCCTACCACTCAAGTGGAAGACCTAGACTGAGTTCCAGATTTCTGGCTTTGGCTTGGTCCAGCCCTGATGATTGTGAGCATTTGGAGAGCGAACAAACAGATAAGAGCTTACCCCCTCCCTCTCTCTCACTGCCTTTCAAGCAAATTAAATGAATAAAATTTTGAAAATATGAATGTATGACTCTCAAACTATGTTTATTTGCTACTATTATGTCAATGCTATGTGTGATGGAATGAGAAGGCCGTGCCAAGATGGCCACTGGCGAGCGAGTGTCGGTTACTCAGGAATGGCTTCGGAACCCACCTGGCAAAGGAGCCTGCCTGGCAACAGGTTGTGATTGGTTAGGGCACAAACAGCCCCTTGACCGGATTGCCTGCCTCGGTTATATAAGCTGCTGTAGCAACTGAAATAAACAAGTCTGCGGGCTGCTCGCCTCTGGCCCACTTTCACCCAACTCCCGGTGTCTGTATGGTGACTCGGCGCCTATTGCCCCTACTGTGCTCCTCCTCTCAGAACAAATCCACAGCAACAGTTGTGTGAATTTATAGTTCTTTTACTTACATCTATAAATCTTCTTTCTCATTTCTGTTTATCTTTTTTCCTTAATATTTCTTTATTATAACTTAATCAGGCAGTCATTACTGTGAGTATCTCCTATTACATTTTTCTGAGCTTGTTATATACATACAAGTGTGTGTGTGTGAACCCACACACAGGCATGTGGTTAAACAATTAGAGAAGAGTGTAGAGTAGCAAATAATCACAAAGGACTGGGTTCAGCACGGTGCGCCGGCCACAGTGGCAATTGGAGGGTGAACCAATGGAAAAGGAAAATCTTTCCCTCTGTCTCTCTCTCTCACTGTCCACTCTCTCTTTCACTGCTTGTCAAAAAAAAAAAAATACATATGGACTTTAAAGATGCTTTTAATCAAAATAAGCTTATTTTTAAATTCCATTTTCCACGAACTTTTAACTACAGCAAGTGCCATGATCCAATTTTTGTTTTTCAGTTGTTCTGGTTTGGTGCCCCAAATTGATGACAAGTTACCTGAAAGTACAATATATATCCTCTGATTTTTCTGTTTCTCTGATAGGACCCAGAACTGCCCCAAGATGGCATTGGTACATCCACCTTGATGGGATTGAATTGGAATCCTCGGTACGTTTCTAGCTCTATCATTAGGGGTAAGTCCGAGTGAGCATGTGCCAAACTGTATGTCTCCTCCATCTCTTATTCCCACTCTTATATTTTTTTAATTTTTTTGACAGGCAGAATTAGACAGTGAGAGAGAGAGAGAGACAGAGAGAAAGGTCTTCCTTTGTCCATTGGATCACTCCCCCAAGTGGCCCCTATGGCCAGCGCGTTACAGCCGGTACACTGCGCCAATCCAAAGCCAGGAGCCAGGCGCTTCCTCCTGGTCTCCCATGCGGGTGCAGGGATCTTTTCAGTTAATTTGAAACACCTAAGAATAATTGTGTGTTAATTAAAGAGTTCAACCAATGGTATTAAGTAGAACAAAAAATACTAAAAGGAATAAAATAGTAAGTTGTGTCTCCTGGGTGTCTCTAGGGATATGTCTGTATGGTGTTTAGGGAAATCAATAATGAGGTAAACAAAATAAACAATAAATGTATAAATTGAGCTAATACCACAAATGAAGTGAGCAGGGGACTCTGGTGGAAAATAATTAGAAGGATAAGATGGGGGCAATAACTAATTGGAGAATTAGAAGTAACTAGCTTTGTTTAGAGCCTGAAAAAGTGCCCAGGAAGAGGAAACATCAAGTACAAAAACAGCTACCAGAAACGCCAATGGGGCTGGAGCATAGTGGTTAAAAGGGATACTGGCAAGGTGGCACTGGGCCAGGTGTGAAGCTGCCAGGTCATTTAGGGTCTCACAGATCTTGGTAAGTGATTTGGATTTTATCCTCATTGAAGTCAAATCATTTTATAAACACTCAAATAAATGCAAAATCATATTTTTACTGCACATATAGAATTGATATAAAATTTACCAAATAAAATACAGAATTTTGGTTGTTAGCTATTTCAATTGTCAATATCAACATAACAAGGCTGATGATTTTTTCTGACACTGCATTGCATTTGATAGGTCTATTTAACACTTACTATGACACTGGAGGTTCTTTTTAGATACATATATTAACACAAATCTCATGGTATACTTGAAATGATCTTTTACCTAGCTTGCCATTTTTGTGTTACTAGGATTGAATGCACTATTTTCTTACTCACCCCATATAATCAATAATTATAATAGCCAAAGTGGTAGTGCTTGGTGTTAACAAAGTAAAAGGAAACATGCCAACATTTGTCATCCTAATTATGTAGAATAAATAGATAATAATGACAGATGGATAATAGATAAGATAGATTAGATATAAAGATAGATGATAGATATATAGACAATAGATATAGATAGCCAAGCAGCAAGATGGAAATAGATATATAGGTACAGATTTGGATTGCTATTAAATAGAATCATAGCATTTAACAATTTACACAGAGAACTCACAGGCCCCTAAAAAGATGTTCCTGCACCTCAAATGGGAAGAACTGTTCTGAGGCACAGTACTACATATTTTTCTATCAGAGAAGCTCACAATCATCAAAATTTTGTAGTTAATTCCACTAAGCAGAACCAAACAAATTTCACAAAATCCTTATAAGGAGTCCTTCCTAATGGGATTCCTTATCACTTTGGCGGACTCTTCTAATTTACGTCCTAAGGGCTCTGTTCATGCCAAAATTAATGACAGAATTTAGTCAAACAAATGCCAAATCCCCATCTGGGTCCAAAATAATCCCAACAAGTCTTCCACTTTGAATTGTGTTTAAAAAGCATGACTCATAGTTAGAATTCAATGAAATGATAAGATGCAATTTATACTCTAATGAATTTTAATTAATTTTTAATTAAATATAGAAAATTGAATGTTCAGGCAAAACACAAAATTACATTCATCAACGAGAACCAGATGTGCAGTATATCATATTTTCCATTCAACCCTGCAGAATGTGTTTAAGTATGAATAGTTATGTGAATGAATCTAATGCAACCCAAATGATGAGATATTTTGGAATCAATTTTTAATACATCGTGAATTTTTAGTTAGTTTTCTGTAGGTTAGCTACTTCATATATTATGAATAGTCAATCTATAATTCCTGGTTGAGTTTAATCAACCTCAAATAGATTTGTAAAATAATAAAATTACCATTAGCCTAATCTATACATACTATGCACAGCATATGTATGCATATATTGCACAGAGACAGAAGCAAGTCACAATTGCTCTTCACTGTGATTCAGTAACCTTTTCCTCTTATATTCATTAGCTCTTTCTGCTAAAGTCAGTGACACAGCTCCCAAATATTTGATGTTCTTTCCTTTGACCACTTGTAATTGGATACGGATAGGTGACCATTTTTGGCCAGTGATATGTAACCGGAAGTGTCTTGTGTATGGAGTATTTAACTCCTGGTTATCACTGCAGGAAGATTTCTCTCATACACATACACACAGACTGTCAATGGTTGAGGTGACTGCTGTACCTTAACAACTGTTATGAGAAGGTGGGAAGAAATCTGGGTCAACCTGATGAGCATAGAGAACAATCGAAAAATAAACACGAGACAGGTGGTCAAGATACCAGAAATGGGGCCTGTGTTTGATAACAATCTCTGGCTCCAGATTCGAGCATCTTGCTAATGCAGACTTGGGAGGCAGCAGTGATGGTTCAAGTGACTGGGTCCCTGCCACTGACGTAAGTGATCTGGCTAAAGTTCCTGGCTCCCAGCTTCAGCCCCAGCCAGGGACCATTGTGGGCATCTGGGGAATGAACCAGCCAGTGAGAACTCTGTGACTGTACGTCCATCTGTTTCTCTGTCTCTGTCTCTCATATAGATAAATAAATGAATGAATAAATAGACTTTAAAGCTCTGTACTGCTTTGTTTTAAGACACTAAAATTTCAGTTGTTTTTATACCATCATTCAGTCTATTCTTACTGATACATACCACATGCATTTTGTAATGAGTGTGGGGATGCATCAGAGAACAAGACATAAATATTTGCTGACTATACATAGTTTATATTTTAGTGAAGACATTTAGTGCCACACATGAGAATTAAGGCTACATATTGGAGGGATTTTTGAATATTTTGTTGATTACTGTATTTTAGGATTTAAAAAGTACTCAGTGTGGGGATGGCGCAGTGGCATGGTGGTTAAACTGCTGTCTGCAACACTGGCATCCCATATTGGGTTCCGGTTCGAGTCATGGCTGTTCTACTTCTACTCCAGCTCTCCATTAAAGCACCTGGGAAAGCAGCAGAGATGGCCTAAGTATTTGGGCTCCTTCACCCACATAGAAGATCGAGAAGAAGCTCCTGCTCCTAGCTTTAGACTGGCCCAGCTTTGGCATTGTGGCCATTTGGGCAATGAACTAGCAGTTGGAAGATTCTCTCCCTCCCTCTCTCTCTCTCTCTCTCTATAACTCTGCCTCTCAAATAAATAAATAAATAAATCTTTTTTTTTAAAAGTACCCAGTGTAAAGGAAATGCTCACCTATAAGTAACTGTTGAATAAATTAATAAAAGTTGAATGAGCTGGAGCAGGCATTTGGGATATTGGTTAAGATGCTGATTAGGATAACCACATCCCATATTAGAGTGCCTTGCCTTGAGTCCCAGCTCTGCTCCCAAGTCTAGTTTGTTGTTAATGTGAACCTTACGAGGCTAGCTCTTTGCCACCCACATTGGATACTCAGATTGAGTTCCTTGCTCTTGATTTTGGCTGGACCCTGCCCAACCATGACTGTTGAAGGCATTTGGGGAGGAAACCAGCAGATGAAAGACCTCTATCTTTCTCTCTGCCTTTCAAGTAAATAAAATATTGAGAATTTAAGAAATAGAAGGAAATCAAAACAGCTCATAAAAATATTGATGCTTTCCACAGTGTAAATGTGCAGAGCGTGGAGACAGCCTGTACTGACATGAAGTACATAGTCATCTAAGGGAAACAGAGGCCACATCCTTGCAAGACAGTCTTTTGAGAAGGGAGAATCAACTAGATAAGGATGATGGTAGGGGAGAGAAGAACATATTCCAGGAAAATGGAGTGCCATGTGCAGAGCAACTGACATGCAGATGACACTGGCATGAAAGAGTAATGACAGTGACATAGATTAAGAGCAGAAGATAACAGACACAGTGGTACAGGGTGTTTTGGTGTAAGCCACACCTTGGTCAGATGTCAAATCATGCAGGACCTTGTCAATCTTATTAGAGACTTTAGTTTTTAGCCTAGGAACATGGTTATGTCCTTGCTTGAAGGGATTCAAAGTTATATTCAGGTTGCTGTAGAAAAAAATGAGTGGGAATGGCTTCAAGATACTGCTACCTCTAACTCATAATTAAATGCAATTTAAAGCTTAGCAATTTGCCTTTCTTTTTTGGCTAAGACTAAAAACTGTTACACAAAGAGAATCTGCCATCTGCACTGTTCATCCCCAGTAAAGCGACTTGGTGTGATCCCTTCGTCTCACTCCCTTTTTTAAAGGATTTATCTATTCACTTGAAAGGCAGAGCAGGAGAGGGAGAGGGAGAAATTGTGTATGCATACATACATAATACATATGTGTATATATATGTGCATGTGTGTGTGTGTATGTGTGTGTATAGAGAGAGATAGAGAGAGAGGAGAGAGAGGAGAGAGAGAGAGACTCACTGCTGGTTCACTTTCCAAATGACCACAACGGTAAGATTTGGGCAAGTTTGATGCCAAAAGCCAGGAACAACTTCACAGTCTCTTACATGAGAAACAGGAGTCCAAGCATCTGGGCCAGTCTCCACTGACTGCTCAAGTGTACCAGCAGGAAAACCAGACCAGAAGTGGTACAGCTGGAACCTGAACTGGGCACCTTGGTATGAGACGCCAATGTTGCAAGTGGAGGTCCAATCTCCATACCACAGTACTGGCCCCTCATATGACAAGACAGGCCAGAGGTCACGCACACAGAATGCTGTGGAACTTTGCCCATCTCCTTACAAGGATCTCTTAATTAAGATGCTTGGACAGTACTCCAAGTTTGATAGTAAGAATAGATATATTTCTCCTAAGAATTTTGTATATTTTATGATCACATGAAATTATAATTGGTCAAATTTCCATTTTCCTGTGACTGCTGAAAAGCTCAGGACAAGTGTGTCATCCATGTGAAGGAACTATACAGACAGCATGCAGATTTACATTAATCTGAATCCACAGGATGTTTCTTCCATTCAGTTTACCTTCTGTTCTTTTTTCTATTTTAGGTCATCCTCCCCAGTTTTCTTCTGTTCATGTTATGTCATTTAAGAGTCTCTGACACTAAATGTAGTATGAACATTCTGAACTGCTCCTTACCTTTAAACCTTACCTTTAAATAACAACATTGCTATAAAAATTAAGCAGCACACTTATCTATTATATGCTTTCTAGAAGGCATGCAAAATAAGATCCAGGCAATCTTCATACATTAAAACAAATTCATTGGTTAACAATAATAAAACAGGTACTACAGGTTAGAAAAAACATGCATGGACCCAGCCTTAAGGGAGCTTCCAGCCTAGTGGGTCAAACTCTGACCTGTGAGAAACAAGACTTAATGGTGGGAGATCCCTGGTACTGCACAGTACTAGGCTTCAGGGCTGGACCGCAAGGATTTGAACCCCAGCTCCATCACTCACTTACTTGACCTTTGCAAGTTAGTTAGCTTTTCCCTGCCTCACTTTCCTTACCTGTAACATCATGATACTATTCGCACCTACCTCACAGTATTGATGTGAGAGTTACATAACTTTATATGTGTAAAGTATTCATGCCTGGTAGGCTGATTTTGTTGTTAGATGTTATTATTTATAAAGAAAATTTGTAATGTAGTCATGCTCAAAATACCCCATGAACTATGCAGTAGAAGATCAAGGGTGCCTTTTTCCTTCTTGCTATTAAATGTAACTCTGTATACTGTTTAAAACTATGACATCATTGAGAAAGAAGAGATCTTGAAATAAAACTGAGAAAACTTCCAACTAATTTGGAAATCCTTACCACTTTCCTGATGGCTGCCCAGTTAGCCTCTTTGTTAATATTAGCAGAGATTTGCAGCTTATTTTTGAGAAATACAATTCATTCCACTGTGGGGCAGCTTTAATGGTTAGAAAGTTCTCCCAGCAAGGAGCCAAAGTATAAGAAAAATAAATAAATGGAGAAGATTGCATTTCCAATCTGAATCAATACACCTGGAGCAATGATTCAGTATGACTAAAACATGATAAGCTATACACAGGCAATTTAAGTATATTTTGAAAATATTTGAAGTATAAAGTTGAGTATTCAATCTGCAAGTATTTACTGAGGACTCATTTTGAATCAGACATTTAATTAAGAAAGTTTCTACAAGTAAAAAAGAAGGGTTGCTAGAAGTTGGGATGGATGGTGGCAGGAAGAGAAAAAAGGATTGGTTATCAAGTACAAATATAAAGTTAGACGAGAGAAATGAGGTCTGGTGTTCTATACCACAGTAAGGCCACTATAGTTAACAACAGCATAGAGCAGAGAAAAGTGACTATGTAACTACAGAACCAATTCAGACTCTTTAGAAAGTCAGATGTTGAAACACTTCATTCTGAAAGTAAGCTGTTGAGCCCTTTTACAGATGTGGTGTAATACAGCCCATTTCCTAAACATGCATAAGAGAGGAAACCTGACCCAAAGTTCCTCCCTCAGGAACTAAGGAGACCAGAGCATAACCATAACCTGTATGTCAGAATCATTTCAGAATTGAGAGGTCCATTGACCAGTAGGATGCAAAGCCCAGATGCTTACCACACCATATCAGGACTGATACAGGGCTATCAGTCCTTCTAAGACACATTTATTTTTGTCCCTTGACTCCTTAAAACCACTCCTATACCCCAGCTAGGGAAGGTAGACTTGAGTCGTACCTCCTGCCTCTTACAAGGCAGCCATACAAATATATTCTTTCTCTTCTCAAGAAAACAGAGTGGGCTTCCTGAACATCAGACAACGAACCTGCCTAATTCAGAAACAATTACACTTTAGCAGCAGTTTCGAAATAGTTGGAAGAAAGGATTTTGAATGTTCTGAATCCAAAGAAATGGTACATGTTAGAGATGATGAATATGTTAATTGCCCTGATTTGATTGTTACACACTGTATACTTATATTTAATTATCACTGTGTATCCCATAAGTATGTGCAATACATACATTATAATAACACTTTTTTAAAAAAGAAAGTTTATACAAAGTATTATGTTCTTGAAACAGAACAGACATTCAAGGCACTTAAGTAAATTTACTGAATGCCTACGTATGCATTTAAGCAGTTGAAATTTCTTTTGAGTCTCACAATACTCTATGGTAGAGTTCTTATCATAAAGATGAAGTAGCAGAGAAACCATCATTTGGAGAGTAATTTTTCTGAGAAAATACAGTTCTAGTTAGTTTATAAATAGCAGCCCTGGAATTGAAACACATTTTAAATAAGATTCCTCCACTGTGTCCAAAGTATCAAAGGCCAAAAGTAACAAGAAAAAGCAAAAATGCACATGGGAATAAGACTTGACCTCAATGTACCAAAGAAGTATTTGGGGGGGGGGGAGGGCGGCAGCGCCGTGGCTCACCTGATTAATCTTCCGCCTGTGGCACTGGCATCCCATATGGGCACCGGGTTCTAGTCCTGGTTGCTCCTCTTCCAGGCCAGCTCTCTGCTGTGGCCCGGGAGGGCAGTGGAGGTGGGCCCCTGCACTTGCATGGGAGACCAGGAAGAAGCACCTGGCTCCTTGCTTTGGGCCTGCGCAGCTCCGGCTGTAGCAGCCATTTGGGGATTTAACCAATGGAAAGAAGACCTTTCTCTCCCTCTCTCTCTCTCTCTCTCTCTCTCTCTCTCTAACTCTACCTGTCAAATAAATAAAATTAAAAAGAGAGAGAGAGTTATAGAGAGAAGTTATAGAAGAGAAGGCTTCCATAGTCTTGGCAACTCATGACTAGAGCCTAGGGAGATTACTGACGCCATAAACAAGAGTGTCAAATTGTTAAGTCAACAACAGGAGTCACTGTGTACTTACTCCTCATGTGGGATCTCTGTCCTTAATGTGTTGTCCAATGTGAAGTAATGCTATAACTAGTACTGAAACAGTATTTTACACTTTGTGTTTCTGTGTGGGTGCAAACTGATGAAATCTTTACTTAATATATACTAAATTGATCTTCTGTATATAAAGATAATTGAAAATGAATCTTGATTTGAATGGAATGAGAGAGGGAGCGGGAGATGGGAGGGGTGCGAGTGGGAGGGAAATTATGGGGGGGGGTGGCAAGCCATTGTAATCCATAAACTGTACTTTGGAAATTTATATTTCCTAAATAAAAGTTAAAAATAGAGACTATTTGAACATTTCAACAATACTGTACTTCTATGAACAACTTACTTCACCAACACAGTAGAAGGCTTCTTTCCGTGCTAATGATGTTGCTAGTATTTACAGTGATTCACCATTCATTTAATCCTGTCCCATCATGAACACTTTGATTTCTCCTTTTCTCTCTCACATTTATTAACAATGGGATGGAAGCATCAGTTAATCCCTATTTGCTCCACGTTGCATTTTCTGGACTTTGTTTTTGACTTGGGATTTATTTGTTTTACACCTAAATTCCTTTCCTCAAAGATTTATTTATTTATTTGAAAGGCAGAGTTCCACAAGAAGGAGAGACAGAGAGATCTATCATTCTGTTTCACTCCCCAAAAGGCTGCAATGGTCAGGACTGGGCTAAGCCAAAGCCAGAAGCCTGGAACATCATCCATATCTTCCATGTGCGTGGAAGGGGCCCAGCTCTTGAGCCATCTTTTGCTGATTTCCCAGGTACTTTAGCTGGGAGCTGGATCAGAAGTAGAGCAGCCAGGAGCTGAACAGGTGCTAGTATGGTATGCCAGTGCTGCAGGCAGTGGCTTAACCCACTGTGCCACAACAGCCCTTATTCTTAAACTCTTTAGGTGATTAAGAGCAGGGTTTTGGGTCAGAGGAGATGGGAATCCAATGCCATGATAATGCATGTCCTCAACTTCCACTGTAGGTTCTCAAACAAGGATATATTTGTTTGTTTTGGCCAATTAGTGTTCTGAGCTTCATTTGCACATTTCTCTGCATTCTCCCTCTCTCCATGATCACACAGAGCCTAACAGAATAGAAGAGCAACAAGGGCTAGAACTTTTTAACGATTTGTTCTCAGTCCCTAAAATAGTAGATGGCTCATAGTTGCTCAATAAAGTTTACTAATGGATGAATGAACCAGGACAAAATCCACAAATCCTGTCCCCTGTGGGTCATTTGGCTTTCCCAAGGACTGGCATTGAGGACTACACAGGACCATGTTTGCATTTAGCTAGAGCTTGTAAAAATGGGCTTGTAAAACCCCAATTCATTCAACTGTGGCTGTTTTGAAGAATGTTAGATACTGAGGCCAATTCAAACCAATCTAACTGAAGTAAGTCCTCGTTTTCTCTGCCAGAGCAAGGTAGGGGTTTCTTGATCACACAGGTCTGGCTCAAAATGTCACTTCTCGGCTGTACTATGCATAAAATGGGCATAATGATATTAATCTTGTAGGGTTAATTCAAGGAGTAAACAACACATGTGAAAACATATTTCATAGTGACTGGCACATAGTTGTTGTTTAATGAAAGCTTAATCCTGTTCTTCCTTTGTACAAATAAAACACAGTTGTTAGAGATATAAATATTATCAATTGCTTAGTTCTCAGTGTCTAAGGAAAGAAAATCTAACTAGAAAGAAATGCGGTCTTCAAATTACACATTTTCTTGGTAAGCCAATGGCTAAAATATTATATTATTGCAGTGTATCTTTCTTTGGAGGACAAATATTGAACAGCTTTAGAATTTAGGGATGCATTAGAAGCAAAGAAAAATATCCAATAACTGCTAAAACCAAGTACTTGGCTATCCAAAAATGGTGAAACTCCCTGAAATAACTTGATGACACCAGTCATAGAACTAACTCACCTTCTAAGAAGGCAGTTATGAAACTACTGTATGTTATGAGTAATCTTTCTGCGACTTCCACAAGAAGGCAAAGGGTTAAGTTCACTTCATTGTAAATTATCAAAGGGAAAATCATGTAAAGAGGATTAAGTGGCTTAAGACAAATGCTTTTCTGATTTTCATTTTGTTCTATCTCTGTGGAATCACAAAAATCCATACAATTTTGAAGAGTGGGCTGATGGATGAAAATTTAGGGAATGAGCCTATGGACACCTCAATCAGCTCTATGGATTCTTTTATCAATGAATTTATTTTTTATTTTTCCCTGATCAAACATTATTGTTGCATCATAAGAATTATATCAAATGCTTGATAGTTAATTCTTCACTATAAAGAGAGTGCTAATACAACATAAATTCTTCCCAATAATTTCAATTGAATTTTTAAAAAGTAATTCAGTAATATTTAAGTCTACAATATTACTCAGAATACTATGGTTTCTCAAAGTTAGTCATGCATGCCTAATTGAATTATTTTCCCACATTTCAAAGAAAACTTTTTATTATATTTGAACATAGAAGTGTTATTCAATTGAGTTCATATCTATTGTTAAACTGTAATTTCCACATATAAGCATCCAAATATATTCACCAAATACATGCATTTATGTATATAAACTTGTGTGTTTCTGTACAATTTTATATACACATACACAAGCACATCACACATCACATATATTTAGACATATCTCCACAAGAACACATCCAAGAAGACACCCTATTGTATAGAAAAAAATAAGGAAAATCAATTCCTATAGCATAGAGGTCTTTCTAAATATAGTACACTGCACATATATACACAAGCGATCTGTGTTTTCTATGGTAAATTCATTCATGAGGAATTAGACACTTGCTTCTGTTTATAACTTTAAGTATTCCCAAAGGCCTGATTATTTTGAAACAACCACATACTTGTCTGGGATTCATTGCTTAATCAATCTTTTCAGGCACACAAGAATATTCCGTTTTATAGTACAAGGATTTTCATCATCAGTGTGTGTGTGATTTTAATTCTTTAGTACTGTCCTGAATTAAGACACAAGAAAAAAATAGGTTGTTATCTCATCAAAAGCAATAGTAATTCAAATTTGGACAGCTTCAATTTGGGAAAAGTAGTTGTGGAAATATTTCTTCTCTCACGCCAAGGCTTTGTTTTTAATGGTTTTGCAAATCTTACTACACTCAGATAGCAGCCATAAGAAAAAACTATTAAAATGCTGGTCATAAAATTAGTCAGTATAAGAGACCAAAAGGTTCTATTCTAAGAGAGGGCTACGGGAATATTTTCAAATTATTCACATAGGAATGAGAAGAATGAAGGCTTTGGGGAGGAGAGAAGGGTCTTTTTAACATCTCTTACATCTGATTCACCTCTGTCATCTGACTAAAAATTATTCAGACTGTCTCAGTGCTAAACAACATCACCAATGACCACCACAGCTTTGCTCTGTTTCTTCTTCCCCTTGAAGCCACCATCCCTTCACTTTTCCTCTTCTCAATGGCCAACTTACTGAAATATCTAAAATCCACTGCTAATATTTCCCCAGAGTCCATGCAGAGTCCTCTCAACACCCACCCTGCTCTTCTGTTTCAACTGCTCTGGCAAAGGATGTCTCAGCTCTGATAATATAACCTGAAATGTATTTACAACCTGATACTGACATATGTATATAACCTTATATGTATGCCTATAGGCATCATGTTGAACATCATGAAATCGCCATGGCATGTGCCAAAAAATACCATATAGGCAATCTCACATGAATAAGCCTATATATACATATTGGGTAGAAGACGTGCCATATATTGCTTGCTTTGCATATAGAGGCAAAAAATAATCCCTTTCCTCTAAGCATTCTTACATTTCTGTCATACAGCCAGTAGCTTATATGCCAGTAGTGTGTGTGCTGGAAAGAGAGAGAGAGAGAGAGAGAGAGAGAGAGAGAGAGAGAGAGAGAAGAGGAGAGAACGCTGATTCTTATTTGCTGGTTCATTCCCCAAATACCCACAATGGACAGGGCTGGAGCTGGGAGCTGGAAGCTCAGTTCAGGTCTCCCACATGAGTGGCAGAACCCAATCACTTCAGCTATCACCACTGCCTCTCAGGCTCTGCATTAGCAGGAAGGTGATTAATAGGAGCTGGAGGCAAGTATAGACACTTCAATATGGGGTGCAGGTATCCTAACTCTAGGGCACATGCCTACCAATTGGGGATGGCATTGTGGCACAGGAGGTTAAGCCACTCCTTGTGGATAACGGTCCTGGTTCATGAATCCCTACAACTCATGTGGGAGACCCAGATGGACTTCCTGGTTCCTAGCTTTTGTCTGGCCCAGCCCTGGCTGTTACAGGAATTTGGGGGTGAATCAGGGATTGGATTCATCTCTCTCTCTCTATTTCTCTCTCTCTCTCTCTCTCTCACCTCCGCTCATGATAATGATGCTCAATACTTCACAGGCTTCGTCAGCCATCTGCTTTCATCTTCCCATCTTCCTCCCTAACAGGCAAGGCTCTGGGCCCAAAGCTTTTGTTGCTCCCAAACCCTCTTGCAGAAATAGCTACGCCTTCTTTGTCCATTATCTAGACCATCACTTCTTAGTAACACCTGATGGTAGACTCATATAAATATTGGAGACTAGCTTGAAATAAGAGCAAAGAAGGCTTTGCATTTTCAAATTATAAAACACACATGGACTCTCACAAGCTAAATCTGTCTCAGAATTAAAATAATATGAGCAACCTAAAGAAAAACCGTTCTGTATATGCACATATATCAAGGAAAACACTGCCTACCACACTACCCCACTGCTCACTTTCAAAGTCTTCATGTCTTCTGTGGTACAATTCTGAAATTGGCCCCCATTGCTCATTTCCAATCCTACCCTCTAGTAACTTTACTTCTCAACCAAGTTAGATATGTAGCCTCCTTCTGTTATTGTCTCCAGGAAAAGTCCAAATTCCTTAGCATGTTTATAAAAAGCAGGTGTGGGAAACAAGGCATCCTTATCCCACACAACTGCTTTCCCAGACACGTTCCTCTGTTCCAGGGCCTTGGGCCTTTCCTCGCGCTGTTTCCCTGCCTGTAAGCTGCTCTTACCACCTAACAGTGCTTCTTCAAACACTGATAATTCAGTGAAGCCCTCCTTGACGTCCCCAAAAGAAATGAACACTCTTTCCTCTATGCTCCCTTAGTAGTTAAAAACTTTTCGAGGGGCTGGCGTTGTGGCTCACTGGGTTAAACTGCTGCCTGCAATGCCAGCATCTCATATGGAAGCTGGTTCAATTCCCTGTTACTCTACTTCAGATCCAGCTCCCTGCTCATATGCCCAGGAAGGCAGCGGAGGATGGCCCAAGCTGGGCCCCTGCACCCAAATGGGAGACTCAGATGAATCTTCTTATGCTGGCTTCAGCCTGGCCCAGCTCCAGCCATGGCTGCCTTTTGGGGAGTGAGCCAACAGATAGAGGATCTCTCTCTCTCTCTCTCTCTCTTTCTCTCTCTCTCTCTCTGACTCTGCCTTTCAAATAATTAAAATAAGTCTTCAAAAAAGTTTTTGAGAGGTACACACACACACACACACAGGGTGAAATTGATAAATTGATCGTTTGTGTGTGAGAGAGAGACAGAGAGACAGAGAGAGACAGAGAGAGACAGAGAGAGACAGAGATCGCTCCCATCCACTGATTACTCCCCCGATGCCTACAATGGCCAGCACTGGGCTGTGCTGAAGTCAGAATCCAGGAGCACAATCCAAGTCTCCCATACAGGTGACAGGGACCCAACTACTTAAGCCAATGGCACTGCCTCCCAAGCTTTGTTATCAGCAGGAAGCTGGAGTTAGGAATTAGAGACAAAGATCAAACTCAGGCAATCCAATGTGGGAATCTCAACTAACACCTTAACAGCTGGGCCAAAGTTCATCTCTCCGTAAGTACTTCATTTAGATCTCTGTCTCTCCCACCAGACTATAAATTTTCCTTTGTCAGGATCATGCCATCTGAGCATACCAGTGTTTAAAACATAACATGGTACTCTGTATTTCTGTTGAATAAATGAATAGCAAATGATGTGATCTAAATATGAGACAAACTACTGGAACACTAATATTTTGTTGTGTAACAAACTAGAAAAACCTTAATTTGTGTTTTTTTTTTTTAATCCAAAAGTGCCTCTCCCTGATGACACCAGCCTTAGAAGAACAATCTCTGTTATTATTGTTATGCCAGAACTCAGAATCTTTCTACAGCTGTACATCTACAAGGCTAATTATTCTCCTGATCTCACAGTTTGATTTATTTGAATCTTGACACTCTACAGGGAAAGCAAGAAGAGATCCAATTAGCTGTAAACAATGACCTCTATAGAGCAATCTCCAGCCGGACCAATGTAGAAGACCTAGGGGAATACCCAAAGAGATAGGGAATCTTTTTTCTGTACAAGCACAAATTATTTTTAAACTATTAAAGGCAACATGCAGGTTTGTCTTCCTGGTGAAAGTATGATTAATTTCCATCATGTTAGAAACTAGTCTAAGAGCATGAATTATCCATGACAAATTTAAATTACAAAACAAATTCAAGGAAAAATTATGGAAATTAGTAATAAATATTGCATAGAAATTTTATACACTTCATCGGGAGAACATAAAAGGGATAGCCACCCAACCACCTCCAGTATTATGGTAAAATTCTGTTTTTGAATTAAAATGACATTGAAGCTTTTCTTCTTTCCATGTTTTCAAATGTTCTGAAGTTGTAAGATTTGAAAGGCCTTTGTTAATAGAGTCCTGCCATCACCAAAAGCTGAAAATAATGTACCTCCTAAAATGATAAGGTGCAAGTGTCTGACTTGAATAGACGTTTAATTAGAAAAAGTTCATGTATTAATATTCAACATTAACCAGTGATTACGAGATACAGCATAAGTGTCTTTAAAGTAACTAGATAATAGCATATTCAATTTTAATGTAAATTCAGTGGTGGTTTTAATATATTTTTCTAAAATACTCTATCTGATCAATTTCAGAGAAATAAAAAATATTATTTTTCAGAGAGCTTATCCATAAACATTAACAGTAAAACTCTTTACAATAAATTTATTCTCTGAAATGGTTGCCATCACTGGATGGCAGATTTTCATGCTTAGGAACCACATAATGTATATGTTTATTTTGTTTTATAAAATCCGAATGAAATGCTTGTTCATTTCTCCATTCTAGAAAGACATCTACTCTCATTAACCGCTTTCCTTATTGTGACTGACTGAACAAAGGAAAATGGATGATTCTTTCTCTCTTCTTGAAGTAAGATCTATTTTGACAGATTTTTTTTCCTTTAGGGACTGTTATTGAAATGACATAAATTCTCAAAGGAAATGGTACAGCAAATGTGAAGGTGTAGAATGATACTCAGAAAAACTTCTTTCTGGCTCACTTTCAGGGGACTGAAATTATTAATGAAGATATTTTGTCTCATGTTCCCCAAATATTGCTGTCACAATATTATATTTTAATTTTTAATTAGTTTTTAACAGATTCACTGTGATATAGAGATAAACTCTAAGAACTCTTACCCATTTAATATAAGATCATCTTTTTCACAGCAATAATGTTACAGAAGTCTACCCTTTCACTTTAAATCCAGACATGTAACGCTAAATAGCTTCTGGATGAACTCTCTGTGTATTCAATTCCACAATCAGAGATTAAACCCTGATCAACCCAATCCAAATATCTCCCCTTCTACTATCAGATATTTTTCTTTATCACAACTATAATTACCCACATTCAAAAGAAAATGAAAGGAAGACTGGAATTATCGGCCCCTTCCCTTCATGCTTCTAGAAGGTCTTCACATACAAGCTTCCCTCAAAAAGTTCTTCAAGCTCTGTTTTCATCTACATTGCCCTCAAAAGTGGAGCCTGAGACCAAAGCTTATATAAAAGTGGTTTAGTTGGAAATATACTGGTGACACACTAAAGCATGATTTTGACCAAAGAAGGAGGAAAGGCACATAGGCTACGGGAGCAACCTTTCATTGTTCAGCCTCACAGGAGCATATTCTGAAATTTTCTGAGAACCACTGGCTTGGAGGGGCCAAAGGGGAAGGCGTTTATATCTTGGTCCTCATCTATATCACGAAAAGTTGGTGCTTAAGTAATGTGCTTCTGTTTGAGCATGAATGGGAGACAAGTGTGGGCTCATGGGTGTTTGACTCCATGACACTAGAGAAATTCCATTGTAAGAAGTAAGAGTTGCATGGTCTAGGCCCAAAGTGAGGCTAAACCCTGCCAAAGCATTTAACAAAACTAGTCAGTGCAACAGGGGTTAGGATAAGAGATGGACTGGGAGCCAATGAGGGACCAATAGCGCCTGGCCTAGCCTATTTGGGATACTGAAGCAAATTATCAAAGACTGGATGACTTCAACAATGGGAATTTTATTGTAAAAAAATTACATGCGAAAAAAAAGAACAATGTATTCTGTTAATTTCCCCTATCCATGGCAACACTATGGCTTCTGCTAGGGTGGTCAAACTTTCACACTTGAGACATTAGGAAATTCCCAAATTTTCTTCAGTTCATGAATTCATTTTCAAGGTTACATTTAAAGTATTTTGTACGTGAAGGGATCAAGGAGACTAAATCTGCCATATTACTGGAAATAAAGTGGATTTCAGTTTTGATTAGAATTTTCAGTCTTGGGGCTGGTGCTGTGGTGCAGTGGGTTAACACCCTGGCCTGAAGCACCAGCATCCCATATGGGTGCTGGTTCGAGACCCAGTTGCTCCACTTCCTATTCAGCTCTCTGTTATGGCCTGGGAAAACAGTAGAGGGTGGCCCAAGTGCTTGGGCCCCAGCATCCACGTGGGACACCCAGAAGAAGCTCCTGGCTTGCAGCCAATTGGGGAGTGAACCAGCGCATGGAAGACTTCTCTCTTTCTCTTTCTCTCTCTACCTCTCCTCTCTCTGTGTAGCTCTTTCTAATAAATAAATGAATCTTAAAAAAAAAAAAAGAAATTTTAGTCTTAAAAGTTGCCAAACTGATTAAAGGAATGATCAATTGAGAATCAACCACAGGTAGTTCCTTTAAATTATTTAATGATATATATTCAGTTTAAGGTTATTATACTATGTATGGATTCAGATAAATGTGTAGATACAATTACTTGCTTATAAATGCAACAATGTTAAGAAAGTATGAATATTTAAATTGTTTATCTGAAAAATTGACAAGGAAACAATGGTTTTAGAATTATAGTAATATTTTCTATTTCTCATAGTTCTGTTTTTAATAGAAGAAAATTTTACCATATGGGGGGAAACTCAAAACTGTTGGCATGCAGAAATATTTTAATTGTAGCATTCAAAAAAATACAAATGGTTTGGATCAAATTCTATTATAAGCCCTTCTACTGTAAAGTACATTTAAAATATGTTATCTCAAAGAACAAAACAATTGGGGCCAGTGCTGTGGCATAGTGGGTTAAGCCGCTGCCTGCAGTGCTGGCATCTTACATGGGCGCTGGTTCAAAACCCAGCTGCTCCACTTCCTATCCAGCTCTCTGCTATGGTATGGGAAAGGAGTGAGGATGGCCCAAGTCCTTGGGCTCCTGCACCCACATGGGAGACCTGGAAGAGGCTCCTGTCTCCTGGCTTCAGATCAGCACAGCTCCGGCCATTGTGGCCAGTTGGGGAGTGAACCAGCAAATGGAAGACCTCTCTCTCTCTCTCTCTCTCTCTCTCCCTCTCTCTCTCTGCTTCTCCTTCTCTCTGTGTGTAACTCTTTCAAATAAATCTTTAAAAAAAAGTAGCCAGAAAAAAATTGATATGAGCTACATTTATTAACAAAAAAAATGATAAAGGTGAAAGGAAGGAGGGTGGGAGGGAGAAAGGGCGAGGGAGGAGAGGAGAGAGGAAAGAAATATTATTATGTTCTTAGAGTTGTATCTATATATATCACAGTGAATCTGTTAAAAACTAATTAAAAATAAAAAATATATCAGAAAAATAATTTTTAAAAACTCAACTATTAAATTACACTGAAAATGTAACAAATTCTATTTTTGAAAAAAAAAAGAAGAGAAAACACATGCATACACACACACACACATACACACACACACGAAGAAATAGGATGACTTACTCTCAACAAAGATAAATCTTTCAAAATGGCATGATAATTTTCTTACAGCATCCTGTATGGACTAAACCAACTGTCTAATTATCTTTATTGATGCTCTATCTCATCAGGTGCACTTGAGTTATTACCTAATTTATTTCAGCTTGGAAGACTCTGCAACAAATAAATTTGTAGAGCAGGTTTGCTAATAACAAATTCAGTTTTTGTTTACCTAAGAATATCTCAACTTCTACCTTGATTTTGATGAATACAAGGTTATTGGCCAACAGCCCTCCTTCAACTTTTTGAATTTCCACTCCACTGGTTTGTGGTAAGTCTTCATTAAGCACCCCTTTGACATAATAAGACATTTTTCTCTTGCTGATTGTAAGATGCTTTGTCTTTTTGAAATCTGAATAGGTGTGAGTCTTCTTGACTTCATTTCAATTTTTTTTTTTTTTTGACAGGCAGAGTGGACAGTGAGAGAGAGAGAGACAGAGAGAAAGGTCTTCCTTTGCCGTTGGTTCACCCTCCAATGGCTGCTGCGGCTGGCGTGCTGCGGCCAGCACATTGCACTGATTCGAAGCCAGGAGCCAAGTGCTTATCCTGGTCTCCCATGCGGGTGCAGGGCTCAAGGACTTGGGCCATCCTCTACTGTATTCCCGAGCCATAGCAGAGAGCTGGCCTGGAAGAGGGGCAACCGGGACAGAATCTGGCACCCCGCTTCATTTCAATTTCATCAGGCTCCTTGATGTGTAGATTGATGATTTTGATCACATTTGAGAGGTCTGAGACCATGATTTCTCTAAATATTTTTTCTTCCCCTTACTCTCTCTATCTCTGTTTGCTTTTGAAACTTCCATTATGCATATTTTGGTATGCAGGTCCCTGGCACTTTATTCATCCATCTTATGTTTTTCTTTCTGTCCTTCAGAGTGGCTAACCTCAACTGATCTATCTTAGAGTTCAGATTCGTTCTTCTGCAAGCTCAGATCTGCTCCTGAATCCTTCTAATGAATTTTGCATTTCTATTACTGTATTTTACAACTGTATAATATCCATTTTTAAGTTATTTCTGTTTTTTCACAGATATTCTTTATTTGGTGAAATACTGTGGTCATACTTTCTTTTAGTTGTTTATAAAGGTTCCTTTTAGTTCTATGAACACTTTACAGCTTGTTTAAAGTTATTTTCTAATATAAGTCTAAAATCTGGGTTCTCTCAAAGAAATGTTGAAATTAGTAAATCTAGAATTTATATTGCTTCTCCAGGATTTGTTGTTATTAAGTTAAAAAAAAAAGTTCACTTATTTATTTCTCATTTACTTAAAAGGGAGGGGGAAAGGAGAGAGAAAGAGAGAGAGATAGAGAGGAACAGAAAGAGAGTTCTTCAACCTAGTGGTTTACCCCCCAAATACCTACGATAGCCAGGGCTGGGCCAGGATAAAGTAAGGAGCCATGAACTCTACCCAGATCTCCCCATGAGTGGGAGGGCCCCAAGCACGTGGCCTATCATCTGCTGCCTGCACTAGCAGGAAGCCTGATCAGAAGCAGAGGACATGCAACTTAAACTAGTGATCCCATATGGGATGTGGGCATTCCAAGCAGTGGCTTACCCTACTGCACGACACCTGCCTCAATTGTTGTTAATTTTTGTTATCATTGCACAATTTTTTACTGAGACTAATTCTGCAGAGTCTGCATTTGCTATAGTGGACAACCACTGCAGTCACAGTTAGGTTAACTAAGTTAATGATTAATCAGAAATGTTCTTAAATGCCTTAAACCAACCAATAAGTCTCCTTTGTCAAGGAAGAGTGTGTGTGTTGGGGCATGGCAGCAATGCCGAGAAACTTTATATATGGTTCTTTCTTTGTCTTAACTTTCCACTTGTATTGGGCCTCATGATGTCAGAGATGAAAAAGACGGTTTGGTCTGTCCTCAGGATACATACAGTGCTGTTTATGCCTGTATACATGACTTCTAAATGCAAATCGTTTGTCAGGGCTTTCCAAAAACCCCATGGACATCTCATTGATAGATCTTCCTTTTATGTTTTCATCCAGGCTCTTATTTACTCCAACAGGTAATCAGCTGCGACATTAAACAATTGATAGTGATTAGTTCCAACAAATTCCCTAGAGATTGGGTTTTTGTGCTCTGAATCAGGCCCTAAATAATGGCAACTCTGTCAATAGAGCTTTTCCAGAGAGCTTCCAGGCACATTAAATAATGAGGATGCCCTGTGGATGGAACTATTTGAGAAACTCAATTTATTCTGCCACCCTTGCTGCTCAAAGACTATTGGTTTTCAAGACTTCTGACCTGAAGAGAGGGGGATGAGAAGAGGCTAAATTAAAAGAAACAAGCTTTGTTGTTCTTGGGTTCACTGATTTTTCTTGAGCAAACACTTCTCAGATTGTCGCAAGCCTTTGGTTAATTTCTGGAAAAGGTGACTTGGATAATTTTCCTAATGTTTCCAAGAAGGTATCCACTTACATTACACTGAAATCCTAGAAGTTCCAAGTTCCTTCACTGAATGTTATTTGTACCTTATTCTCTTGCAAGTATTTCAGTGATCCAGTTTCCATGTAAGAGAAGAAAACTCTTTCTAAGGATATCACTAGTGCCTCTGTGCCATTCCAAACCTGAGTAATAAGTAAATTGCTTTCAAATATGTTCAAAATGCAGTTATCAGCAGTGTCTGTGCCAATCAGCATATGCTCTAACTTACTAAATATCTTTATTCCTTTTCTTCAACCAGTTGTTCTCTGCATTTTTGGTGTTGCAGAATCTTTGAAAAAATTTGGTAAATACTAAGAACTCTCACCCCTAAAAATATACATGTGTGAGTAGAACAAATACACATTTGAAACCATAGTTCATGGGGCTGGCACTGTGGTGTAGCTGGTAAAACCTCCATCTGCTACACTGGCATCCCATATGGGTGCAGGTTGGAGTACTCGCTGGTCCACTTCCAATCCAGCTCCCCGTTAATGTGCCTGGGAAAGCAAGGAGGATGGCCCTAATGCTTGGACACCTGTATCACATGGGAGACCTGGAAGAAGCTGCTGACTCCTGGCTTCAGAGTGGCCCAGCTCTGGCAGTTGCAGACATTTGTGGTGTTAGCCAGTGGATGGAAGACTTTCTCTCTCTCTCTCTCTCTCTCTCTCTCTCTCACACACACACACACACACACACACACACAACTCTCTCCCCTAACTTTGACTTTCAAATAAAAAAAAAAAAGAAAACAAAGTTCATAGGCATTAATCCTTTAGCTCTCTTGGAACACAGATTATTAATTCCTCCCTTAGAATTTTGTGATACATTGATTGATCATCATTGTTCCTATTTTCAGGGGCCTCACTGTTGACACCAATCTCAGGACCCAAACTGCTTTCCTCTAGGGTCTGTTGTAATCCTCAGGCAATTTGTCATCCCCATTCTAGTGTTAATAATCCAAAGGGGCAAAGCTTACATTCAACTAAGTAACTCCATAATTATCCTGATTTCTATCAAGCTCTGGTGCCGACTTTATTTAACATTGTGGATATGGATCTGAATATGGTGACAGCATCTCATGGATAACAATAATTACTTTCCCAATGTATTTTTTTACTTATTTTTTATTTTTTTATTTTTTGACAGGCAGCACTGCGATGATCCGATGGCAGGAGCCAGGTGCTTCCTCCTGGTCTCCCGTGGGGTGCAGCGCCCAAGCACTTGGGCCATCCTCCACTGCACTCCCTGGCCACAGCAGAGAGCTGGCCTGGAACAGGGGCAGCCAGGACAGAATTCAGCACCCCGACCAGGACTAGAACCCGGTGTGCCGGCACCGCAAGGCAGAGGATTAGCTTAGTGAGCCGGGGCACCGGCCCTAGTGTATTTTAACTAGATTCCATGTAAAACATCTGGAGATAATAACTGCCTGTCCTATAATTGCCCTTTGTGATAGTCATGTCATTCACTGATTCAGAACCAACTTCTAATTAATCAACTGACAAACACAGAAGGTCCTCTGAACTGCACCAGGTTTAGTCTGAATCCAGGAAAAAAATAATATCCTCTGCAGCCTTGAGAAAATTCTGTTCACTAAATAAGACCATCTATTTCTCAAGCTAAATTATACAGGAAAACCAAGAATTATATTTTAACATCACTGTCTAGCTTACCTTTAGTGGCAAAGAGGGGAGTGTCCTATGTAGCCTTCTCAACCCAATCCCCGCCTCCAACAGTTCATTAAGTGGACGAGTTATTGCATGATACTTCACTTTCAGGCACTTAGCCTTTCTTAATGTTTTGGCTGCATTCCAGTCTGTGTAATTACACTGTCCTCCCTCTTCAAGAAAAATAAAACTTCATCAAACCATTATGGTTTTAATTAGAGAAGTTACTCTTTACTTCCTCTCCTACAAGGAGTTATCTAAGGCATAACCATTGCCATGCAATAGCTCAGGTCAAATGGGTTTTAAAAATAAGCAAAAGTTTTCAAAATTAGCTCTGCTCTGTACTTTATGATCTTTATGATGAAAGACTTTACAGAACTGGAGAATGGTGAATGTTGCGCAGAGGTTCCTGCTATAGAAAGCTCTATAAAATCTTTTCCTACTTTATATCCTCCTTAGAAACCAAGATTCATCTTAAGCAAAATCCCAAGTTTTAAACTGCATCCCAACATGCTAAGAGGTGAGAAAATATTCTTGACATACATGAGGAAGTAATTCATTAGGGATATATACAACCATTAATAAACCACAAATGGCACATGTTAAGAATTCTTGAGCAACATTTAGAAAACGGAATTGGCTTTTCAGCCGGATCTACATGCCTTAAGAGCTGATTCTGAGGCCAGGGTGCTGTTTAGGTCATCCGCCATTCTATTAGTCTGCTGTGTATCTCGCTTCCCATGTTGGATTACTGATGCCATAAACAAGAGTGTCGATTTGTTAAGTCAACAAGAGGAGTCACTGTGCACTTACTCCTCATGTAGGATCTCTGTCCTTAATGTGCTGTACATTGTGATTTAATGCTATAACTAATACTCAAACAGTATTTTTCACTTTGTGTTTCTATGTGGGTGCAAACTGTTGAAATCTTTACTTAATATATGCTAAACTGATCTTCTGTATATAAGAGAATTGAAAATGAATCTTAATGTGAATGGAAGGGGAGAGGGAGCAGGAAATGGGAGGGTTTCAGGTGGGAGGGAAGTTATGGGGAGGGGGAAGCCATTGCAATCCATAAACTGTACTTTGGAAATTTATATTCATTAAATAAAAGTTTAAAAAAAAAGAAAACAGAATTGCAATTTTTTTAAAAAATTTTTTTAAAGTTTATTGTTTTTAACAGATTCAGTGTGCTCTGTAGATATAATTCTTTTTTTTTAATATTTATTTATTTATTTGAAAGCAGAGTTACAGAGAAGCAGAAGCAGAAAGAGAGACAGAGAGAGGGAGAGACAGAGAGAGAGGTCTTTTTTTTAAAGATTTAGTTATTTATTTGAAAGTCAGAGTTACAGAGAGAGAGAGAGAGAGAGAGAGAGAGAGAGAGGTCTTCCATCTGCTGGTTCACTCCCTGGTTGGCCTCAACAGCTGGAGCTGCATTGATTGGAAACCAAAAGACCTCTTCCAGGCCTCTCACATGGGTGCAGGGGCCCAAGCACTTGGGCCATCTTCCACTGCTTTCCCAGGCATTGATGAGAGATGTATCGGTAGTAGAGCAGCTGGGTCTCAAACTAGCGCCCATATGGGATGCCGGCACTGCAGGTGACGGCTTTACCCGCCACGCCACAGCACCAGCCCCCAGAATTGTCTTTTAAGGGAGCTCATAATTTTAAAAACTTTTCAAAGTAAACTTACCTTAAAAGACTTTTAACATGTAAAATATACCAGTTAAAAAGACTGTATATAGGGGCCGGCTTTGTGGTGCAGTAGGTTAATCCTCTGCCTGTGGCACCAGCATCCCATATGGGTGCCGCACTGGTTCTAGTCCCGGCTGCTGTTCTTCCAATCCAGCTCTCTGCTGTGGCCTGGAAAAGCAGTAGAAGATGGTCCAAGTCCCTGGGCCCCTGTGCCCATGAGGGAGACCTGGAAGAACATCCTGGCTCCTGGATTCTGATTGGCACAACTCCGATGCTGCGGCCATTGGGGAGTGAACCAACAGATGGAAGACCTTTCTCTCTATCTCTCCCTCTCACTGTCTGTAACTCTACCTCTCAAATAAGTAAATCAAATCTTTTTGAAAAAAGACTGTATATATGTATATATATGTAATTATTACATATACATATATATATATAATAAAACACACAAACACAATGTATGCCGGGTTTAGTGATTGCCTAAGTGTTCTGTTACCAAAGATTACATTAAGGGGTTAGCAGCTGGTTGTAAAATACTGCCAGTTTTTAAGAGATAACACCTTTTTCTAATTGCAAATATAATACTTGCTCATTGCAGAAAATTTAACAATTATCTCATTAACTCATAAAAGCTCACATAGTTTGGTGGCAGTCTTTCTAGATTATTATAACCTGCACTATAGTATAACGTAGTCCACTCATTTTCTAATTTCACAATATATTGTGAAAATTTTTCATGATATGTATCTTTCGAAGTATTATGGTTGGGGTTTGTGAAATGAGACTATGCTGTTACTTACAATCTTTGGTTGTTGGAAATTTAGGCTGTTTCAGTTTGTTTTTTATATCCTAGGTAGTGTTTCAATGAACATTCTTCATATATATCATTGCATTCATCTTTAATAAAAGCTTTGTCTCTTCTTTGAATATTTTGTTAGTATAGATTCTTAAGTGGAATTACTGGATTAAGTAATGCATATTTCAAGACTAGATTTTTAATTCTGTTTGCTCTAGAGAAGCTTATAGAAGTTTTATTGTATCACTGCCAACAAAAAGATATGACTTATTTTCATTATTTATGATCCTAAAAGACAAAAAAAAAAAAAAGAGTTCACACACCTTAAAAATACTCAGTAATATATGTTCATGGGTTTTGGCAATTTGTATCTGCTGTTTTGGAGTCACTCATTAATTCACTTACCTATTTTTCTATTGAATTATTCTTCTTTTATATTGACTTGCAAAAAATATATTATGTAAAGAACATCCACAATGTAAAATTAAGGCACCTGTCATACATATGCTGTAATCTTCCTTTTCCCTTAATTTTTCTTTCTTTCCTTTCTTTTTTTTTTTTTTTTTTTTGGACAGGCAGAGTGGACAGTGAGAGAGAGAGAGAGAGAAAGGTCTTCCTTTTCCAATGGTTCACCCCACAATGGCTGCTGCGGCTGGCGCACCGCACTGATCCAAAGCAAGGAGCCAGGTGCTTCCTCCTGGTCTCCCATGCGGGTGCAGGGTCCAAGCACTTGGGCCATCCTTCACTGCCCTCCTGGGCCACAGCAGAGAGCTAGACTGGAAGAGGAGCAACTAGGACAGAATCCGGCACCCTGACCGGGACTAGAACCTGGTGTGCCAGCGCCGCAAGCAGAGGATTAGCTTATTGAGTCGCGGAGCTGGCCTTAATTTTTCTTTTTAACTTTTAAATTTACTTATAATGAGTTTGACATGCCGAGAGTTTAAACGTCCATGCCCTTTCAGAATTCTTCTAGGTACTATAATTATTAATAGTCATGTATAATTTATTTTAGCTATTTTACAGTTTTAATTTGCAATGGTTTCTTCAATCATTTGGGATTTTAAATTTTTTTTGTTTTTTCTCTTTTTATTTTTATAAATGAAACAAATTTTGTATTTCATATGTAAAGTTTTAAGAGCATAATTACACTTCCCACCCTCTGCCCCTCAGATCCACCCTCCCTCCTTCTTCCTTTCTTATTTTCAATTTTTTTTCATAGCATGCTTTCGATTTCTTTATAATCATTGCTTATGACAGTTTTGAAGTTGCTATTCACGGTGCACTTACTAACATTGTTTTTAGAGTGGAGGGCTTTTTAAATTTTTATTTACTTATTTATTTTAATTTTATTTACAAGGCAGAGAGCCAGAGGGAAACAGACAAAGGGAGACAAAGAGACAGAACTTCCATCTACTAGTTAGTTGCCCAAATGCCACACCAGCCCATGCTGGGTCATGAGCCTGCCATCAATACAGGTCTCCCACACAGTGTCAGGGACCCAAGTCCTTGAACCATTTATTATCTCATAATTCCAACTGAATATTTTCTTTAAATAATCCATCACTTAGCTTGGACTTAGGAAGGCTTACAGAGATGGTAAAATTGAATAATTTACTTAATATAAATAAGTTGTGAGGATATTCCTGAGGTTTCACATCCTCCCTGGTAGGTTCAGCTTCAGTTCTGTGCTTTCGGTGCTTGGTGTGTCTTTAAAAGCAGGTGAACTGAAGAGTCTCAGGCCAAGGAGGGGAGGTGGCTACTTTCCTCACCTGGAGCATCTTTTCAGTCAGGAATTCCTTTTCACTGTAGGGTCTGTTCCCTTAGTACACACTTCCCTTGCAGATTATATATCATTGAGTCTTTCCATTGAAGGAATTCCCTTTTCATTTTATTCAGAAAACTACATTGACAGAAAGCCCAATTAAGAAGAAGCCAACAACCTCCTTCACATCTTCACAGTGGTTAGAGAATTTATGAAGCAGTTCTTTGGCAGACTGAGAGAATTTGCCACCTCAGTGGTTCTCCACTCCAGGATCTCACAGCCCCAGGGAGATGCATATAAAGGAGACTGGGAAGTTCTCTCTGCCATCTCTTCTCTCTGACCCCTGCAGCAGATATTCTTTATTTTCACAAAGAGACAGCCTTTTTGTCATTTTAGAAATATAACAGGCCCACTTAGTTGCTTCCAAGAATTAAAGGTGCAGAAATAAGCATGGAGTATAAGGCATAACATTCCTAGTAGTCAGTCTAGTCTGACACTTGGGGAGACACGTTATTAGAGAATCAAATGTGCCGGGAGAAAGAAAACATTCACCGATAACTTCATATTTATCTACATTTCTCAATATTTATTCATGCATTTCAAGTGACACATTTGTTGAACAATACTCAAATAAACGTGAGTTGTTTCTCTGGGCTCTGCACTACTGTTCTAAGTGTTGGGGTTTAGATTGGGAACAGCCAAAACCCCCAGCTACACTGTAGAAATGGAGACAATTGATAAAGACCCACGAATAAGCAAATGATGCCATGTTTCAGTGGCAGGAGCGTTAAGGAAGCAAATTAAGCAAGCTAGGGAGTGTCGTCAGTAGTGTGGAGATGGTCTCACTAAGCCTTCACAATAAAGAGGCGAGAAAAGGCTCACTAAGAAGGCACTGGTTAACTACTTGGCGAGTGAACCAGAGAATGGAAGATTCTCTCTCTCTCTCTCTCTCTCTCTCTCTCTCTCTCTGTGTGTGTGTGTGTGTGTGTATGTGAATCTGCCATTCAAATAAATAATCTTTAAAAAAAGATGTATATTGATTTAAGTTAGCTGTGATGGTGTTGCACTATTTTTAAGAAATGGATCATTACAACTTTCTTCTCCTGCTTCCAGTAATAGTGTTTACTTTGTATTCTAGAATGGAGATATTTTGTTATCTCTTTCATTAAATTTGTTCACCAATGAGTAACCTTTCCTTTTTCTGCATGGATTCCCTGAAATTTTTAATTATAAAAGATTTGATTGATTTAAAAGTGAATTGTTTAATTAAAATATTCAAATGGTACTATATGAAATAAGTATAGTTTCATACCTGACCTAGATTTGACATGTATTTATGCTATATCATTCATCAGAGTTTTGGTCACTAGATAATTGTTTATAGAACTGACACATACACACACATTCCACTGGGTGACAAATAAGAATTTTTCTCTAAGTAATAACAAGGATCAGATGTTACCTATATCTTTTTAACCAATGATATGTATGTATAGCTTTTCATAACCAAAATCTTTACTAAAATTCCTATAGGTATTTTATTAAACATTATGAAAAATTAAATTTCCAAATTTCCAATATGCTTTTCAAAAGATATTCAATGTGTCAGAGTTGAAGTATTTTGAAACAAATCTTTTTTTATAAAAAAATCTTTTTTATTTGAAAAGCAGACATAAATAGAGAGCTCTACTATCTCCTGGCTCACTGTCTGAATGGCACAATGGCTGGGGCTAGGCTAGGCTGAAGCCAGGAGCTTGGAACAGGTCTCCCATGTGGGTGGCAGGGGCCCAAGTACTTGGGCCATCTTCCACTCCTTTCCCAGGCACATTAACAGTTAGCTGAATCAGTGGAGCAGCTGGGATTCAAACCAGCACTTATTTGTGATGCCGATATTGCAACAGTGGGTTAACCCACTGTGCCACAGTGCCAGCCCCTGTGAATTTTGAGCTTGATGATTGTTTTTTCCCCTTCACTCAGTTAGAGACCTTAGGTTCCCCTAGTATCTTACCTGTGAAATGCCACTCAATAGAAGAGATGAATAAAAAGGAGCCTGGAACTCCATCCTGCTCTCCCACAAGGGTAGCAGGGCCCAGTGTACAGGGGCTCTCGTCTGATGCCTTCCCAATCCCATTGGTGGGAAACTGCATCAGAAGTGCAGTGGACAAACTCAACCCGATAAAAAAATGGATGCCAGCGTCACAAGCTTAATCCACTGAGCCACAAAGCTGGCTCCTCTGACTTTTAATTTGAAGGTGAGCGTTGTCTTATTGTTATCTTGCCTTAAGGTTTACCTGGCTAGTTTTGGTACTGGTAAGTTAGTATAGTCATTTCTCAGTTTACCTAAGAGTAGTTTTACACATTATTTCAATTATCTTTGAGCTACCTGAAGGTAGAAACAATTTTGTTGGCAACTGCTGCTCCAACATCTAATGAGATCCAGGATTAACACTACTCCTAAAAGATTTAGATGCAACACGTTTTGCTGCCAAGAACAACACTGCCCTTCACAGTCTTTCAGTTCCAGGGACAGGTGCGCAGTGACCCAGCCCCACACTTTGGTTGGGCCTTTCTATGGCCAAATGCATGCATCTGAGAGCCTCTGTCGTAGCCCTTGTCCAGAGAAACCTGCAGTCCTAAGGATAAACATGATGCAAATCTCACCATCTAGGGATTAGCTCAGCTCCATGAAGCGATTTTGGTTTTTATTTAATTTATCTTAATGGATTTTCCTTAGGCCTTCTTTCTCTAATGTAAATGTATTACTTGGATAAAACACAACTTCCATCTGCCCCCCTTTTACTAAGGTGAAGTCTGGTTTTTACAGAAGAGACACACACGGCATTAAGCCAGCTTTTCAGGTTTTAAAAAACCATTGGCCGCAAAAGAAAAAAAAATGTGGCAATGAGCAAAATTTGGAATCCAAAGGATCTGAATGCATTTCAAGGAGTGGCAATCAAAGGAACAATTTACTCGCAATAATCGTGCGTATTTATGGGCTAGAATGGGATAGTTAAAGCATGTACTGATGACACCAAGAGGATCAACATTCCCCCTTTTTGACATTACTTAGTGTTTGGAGCTTTGGAGTTCTTTTCTTCTAATTGCTCACAAAATATACACTAGGTTATTATAAACTGTAGACTCACCTCTATGCTGTGTAACGTTAGGGACTTTTCCTTCTAATGAGCTCTGGTTTGGTTTTTCCCTTTTCAAAACTAAATTTTCTAAGCTTTGACTCTCATTTACATAAATGGGTTGATTTCTTGGATTAGCCAGATTTAGGGTAAAGGTGGGCACAGGAAGGTGGAGAAGAAAGGAAGACGAAGACCACCAAAGACCCTCCATGGAGTGGTTAGGCAATATGTACAACATAGTAAAATCAGTTTAATCAAAATGAGGTTCTGAGTACTCATCAAAAACAGAAGAAAATGGTCCAAGCTGGAGAAGTGATGTAGAGCAGGGACAAAACTTAATCATGAAAAGGAAAAAGAGTCAAATTTAGAAGGAGAAAAGATAAAGAATGGGTCAAAATGAGGAAAGTAGGAAATGTAGCAAACAATCCATAGCAACAGCATTGTTTATAGATCCACAGCCAAAGATCTTGAACCACAATCCACTGATATTAGAATAACACAATTTGGTGTATTAATTTCTTCCAGAAGCATATTCAATTGTTCAGTGAATAGGACTAGTGATTCTGGGACCCAGTATGTGGTTCAGTTTTATAAATATGTACACCACTGTCTTGGAGAACAAATTATTCAATCTTTTCTAATTTAGCCCAAATGTGTACAGACTGCAAAAATTCAAAGAAGGTTTTGAGGTAGGTATCCAGCATTGTTGTTAGTACTTAATAAATCTTACACATCATCCCACCATCTTCCTTGTCAAACAAGAGTCACTCCCTTTTCTAAGTTTAATTACAGTTAAGAATCTGGATTGCTGGGTTGGTGTTTGAAATGTGCTTTTCTCCCAGTATAGGGGCCCCTTGTCATAGCACCGCTTTGACCCGTTATTGTATAGTCATAAGATGCTATTACAATGAAATAGAATATTGATAAATGAGGTTTTGGACTAAATAATTTAGAAACCCATGGAAATTAATTATGGTAAAGGTTGCCAGAAAACTCACCAGACATTCCTTTGAGAGGCTTTACCTACAATGATTTATTTGTAGAAAGAAAAGCCAAGAAAACAATTTATCTACCTGGGAAATGTACCAATTCATGTTACAATGCATATTCACAGAGATAATATTGACGTTGTTTTTTTCCATATGGTTAGAAATTCAGTTTATTTCCTGGTCAATGTGTTATGTTGCACAATTTATGCTCTGGACAGAAGCCTTGAAATGTCTTATATGTCACATCCCTAGATTCTCTGTGAGCTTTATGTAAATCATGTTTTCCTTCTGTATTTTGCATAACGGCCATTGTCAGTATTTGCCAGCTATGAAGGTAGTCTACATTTAACTAGTGTGATCTCATTTGGATGCAGTTTGCTTCACTGATTTATATGTGGTGTACAATAACATTAAGATATAAATAATATTCTGATGCCCTCTAGTACCTACTAAGCAATTAGAAATTCTGTCATAATGGATTCATGAAGTTTTAATGTAACTAATAAGAAAATGAACATTAAATCTGTGTGGATTTTTTGATCTCTGCTTGCATAATCAATAAAACAAAGGTGATGGCTTTTTTTTTTTTTTTTTGGCCAGGAGTTTTCAGTCCTTCATAACTATTTTATGTTGTGTCACCCTAGGTTAGGTCTTGAACTTTGAATGTTTTCATGTGGGTAGCATGGGCAACCCACCAACTCCTATTTAGGTTCTTATTAATGAGCCTTCTAAATTGTGCAGAGTTTGATTTCCTTTGTTGCTATTAAGTCAAATCTTCTCCACTCTGTCTTTACTCATTTGGCTTCTGGGCCCCAAGTATAGGAACACACATTTATCCTTGATTACTTTCATCTTGTTTTCAGCCTATAGCTCCTGACCATTAAAATCTTTTTGAATTCAGATTCTGTCACCCAACATAGTCATTATCTTTTAAATCTAGGCAAGTTGAAGGTGTGTTTAATTTGCAGCCCAGCCAGTGTTGCACAGCTGTTCTTGGAAAAATAGAGCATGATTAAGCACCAAGTGGAGGAGAGGTAATTACATTCTTTTGTCCCTGGAGAAGATGATTTCCAAGTCTTGCAAAACTCAGATATTGGGGAAGCTCAAGGAATTAATCTTCTAAATATTTACTTTCATTTCATATTCATTTTAAACTTCGTTCCATACAGAAACAAATCTCTGGTTTATTTTGTTAAGAGAATGCCAATTTTCCTCCCTAGACATACTCAAGGTTGGCACAGAAATTAAATTTCTGCTATCTTGAGTTTATGACTTGTTTTTCCTAAGTTTCATGCCAATCACATTTCACAAGTGTTTCAAAATGTGTGTTAATAACTAAAAAGTTCAAGTTTTAATAGAATAAATATACCATCTTAAAAATGTTTTAACTGCAAACATAGGTTTAGCATTCTCAATTTTGAATTTGAAAATTTTGTATGTATTAACCTATAATGGTGAGGACACTTAAGTCAGATCTACATTTAAAATAAAAGATTTCATGTACTTTCCATTAATTCATGTGATCCTGCATACTATGTTTCATTTTCTTTTCTTTTTTTTTTTTGGGGAACTAAGATTTATACCATAGTTCTAGCCAGTTTTAGATTAGATCATTCCTTTTGGCATGCTGGTTTATGTTTTACTAGAATTAGTTGACAATTCTCAATCTATTTTCAAATGAATTCTAAAATATTGTAAACTATATTGTAGAATTATAACCATGGAATACTAAGATCTATTAATTTTTACTGGAAAGCTCTTAATATAATGCCTTCTAGCTACATTTCAAACACGGAAAGACAAATATCATATAATCTGTCTCATGCACACAGTCTAAAAAATAATATGTGATCTTATGGAAGCTAAAAATTTAATAGTGGTTTCCAAGTCTTGGGAGGGAAGAGGTTGATTGACACATGTTAGGTCATAGCAACATAAGAAGTTCTGGGGTTCTATTGCACAGTAGGGTGAAGATAGGTAAGGTTAATTTACTGTATATTTCTCTATTAGAAAGCAAGAAGATGGGATCTATGGATATTTTTACTATAAAGAAATGCTAAATGCTTACAAAGATTGATATATTCACCCTGATCGGACATTATACAATGTACATATGTACTGAAACAGCACACAGTACCCCAAAAATATGTACAACTTTTATGTCTGCTAATTTTTTAATAAAATAATTTTAAAAAGAAAACTTCCTATAACTATCAGTAATTTTCTACTTATTGATTTCTCACTACAAGTCCAGTGTATTAAAGTAAACCTGATTTAAAACAGTATTAGGAATAGATGAACTTGTAACACTGGAATTATATTCCACTTGTGGCAATAAAAGTAAATGTAACACTTCTGTACAAAATCCACATGCAATGTTGATGCCTGATCAAGAATCAGAAATATGGGTTCAACACCTAATTCCCTGCCTACCATCCAAACCATCCAAATGCACTTCATTTGCATTGCATTCTCTATAATTGTTGGTAGCATTCATGGTTTTTGATGAATTCACAGTCCTTAATGACTTTAAGGGATATTTCTTACACTTGGAAGATGGAATTGTGCAATGGATCAACAGAATTTATTTCTCCTATCAAACTGTAACATTCCACATGTTGACCAATCTCTTTGCAAACAGCTTTTCCTTCTATTGTCCCCTGACTCAACTTAAAATGCTTTTTAAATATATTTCTAAAATTTGTCACAGCAAAAGAGGGTGGTTGGAAGGGGTGTGGGGAGAGTTAGTTAGTTAGTTCACCCATCTATTGGTTCATTTCCCAAATGCCTACAACAGCTGATGCTGGCACAGGCTGATGCCAGAGCCCAGAACTCAACCTGGATTTCTCACATTTTCAGCCATCACCTGTTGTCTATCAAGGTCTGCGTTAGCTGGAAGCTGGAACTGGAAGAGGAACAAGGACTCCAACCTGGGCACTCAGATATGAGAGGTGGGCACTTAACCACTGTGTTAAATACCTGCACCTTCAACTTTTTAATTCATTTGTTCATGTAATAATGTGTACTCTTCAACAAAAACAAATGCATTGCTGGATATGGCAAGCACTTGGTAACAATTATTTGACAGATCAGAATAACTTTTTTTTTCCTGTGGCAGATTCAAGATTGATTACCAGAACACAGCCTTTTAATGACCCTTTACTAAATAAACCCTGTTCTTCTATGTTGGACTTGTCTTCTGAGGTTCAGAAGCAAACAATACCTGAACTGATATTTATTTATGTATTTATTAATTTATGAAAGAGAGAGATGAGAGAGAGAGGGCACTCCTATCCACTAGTCCACTCTCCAAATACCCATAACGGCTAGGCTATTGGGTAGTAACTCAAGTCCGTACTCAGCCAGTAACTCAAACCAGGTCTCCCACGTGGATGATAGGACCCAGTTACTCAAGCCATCATCATTGCATCACAGAGTTCTTCCAATAGGAAGTCCTGGAATTAGGAGCTGAAGCCAGTACTGAACTCAGATAGTGATGTGGAATGTAGCACCCCAACTGTTGTCTTAATCCTGGAGCTGAACACTTGGCTCCTGAACTATCTACTGAATATCTCAGTCATGGTCATCAACTGGTATATATTTTCAACATGTAACTATATCTTTTAGAATATATGTATATAGGACGGCGCCGTGGCTCAACAGGCTAATCCTCCACCTTGCGGCGCCGGCACACCGGGTTCTAGTCCCGGTCGGGGCACCGGATTCTGTCCCGGTTGCCCCTCTTCCAGGCCAGCCCTCTGCTGTGGCCCAGGAGTGCAGTGGAGGATGGCCCAGGCGCTTGGGCCCTGCACCCCATGGGGAGACCAGGAAAAGCACCTAGCTCCTGGCTCCTGCCATCGGACGAGCGCGGTGCGCCGGCCGCAGCGCGCCGACCGCGGCGGCCATTGGAGGGTGAACCAACGGCAAAGGAAGACCTTTCTCTCTGTCTCTCTCTCTGTCCACTCTGCCTGTCAAAAAAAAAAAAAAAAAAGAATATATGTATATATATGATTGAATAAATTACATACTCTTTTTAAATTTAGCTGGCTCATATCATGCTACTCTTTATATTATTTTTCCTGCATAGCCCTTGGAAATTGTACTTGAAAAAAAATCTCAAACTTATTCTTTGTCAGGGATGTTTATTAGGGTTTGTATTATTTGTGTGCTTTTAGAATGCATATCTATTATAAAACTTAAATGCTTTGAAATGCATGTTTTCCTCTGTAACCAAAGCTCTTCAACATTGGTCTCAAGTCACTCTGTATCCACATTTTCTGACATCTAATATTTGTCACTGTTCTAGGTGCTAAGACCACAACATTGGGCCACACTAGTGAGCTCCCTGCTGATGAAACTCAAATTCTATTGAAAACAAGCAAGTAAATAAAGTATGCCCAGCTTGTGATAAACCTTGTGAAGAAACAGAAACTTTATAAAATGAGACAGATGGATGCCAATGTTGGAGGGTCTGGTTAGGAACAACCTCTTTGAATATGTTGATTTTTTTTTTTTTTTTTTGACAGGCAGAGTGGACAGTGAGAGAGAGAGACAGAGAGAAAGGTCTTCCTTTGCCGTTGGTTCACCCTCCAATGGCTGCCGCGGCTGGCGCGCTGCGGCCGGCGCACCGCACTGATCCGATGGCAGGAGCCAGGTGCTATGTGCTTTTTCCTGGTCTCCCATGGGGTGCAGGGCCCAAGCACTTGGGCCATCCTCCACTGCACTCCCGGGCCACAGCAGAGGGCTGGCCTGGAAGAGGGGCAACCGGGACAGAATCCGGCGCCCCGACCGGGACTAGAACCCGGTGTGCTGGCGCCGCAAGGCGGAGGATTAGCCTGTTGAGCCACGGCGCCGGCCGATTATTGAATAGAGTCTTGAAAGATAAAGAAAAAAGAAGTAAGCACTTGGAGAGCTGGACATTTAAGACTGGGAAAAGGGAAAGTAAAGGAATATACTCAGGGAAGTACAGAAACTATTGAAAGGTCAGTGTTGTTGAAGCAGAGCTCGGTGGGGGGAGTTCCTGTAGAAAATGAGAGTAAAAGGGGAGAAGGAAAAAGTAGGGAACTAATAAGAAATTCTGTGGTGCTGTTGGATAGAGAATCAGTATTAAAATAAACAACTCTTCTCCAGTAAGTTGCCAAAAACAAATGAGGAAAAACATGATAGAAAAACAGACCTGTTCACAATATCACCCCAAAACTTTGTAATTTCTGATAATATATCTAACAAAGTCATTAAAAATCATTAAAACAATAAAGGAAAACCTGAAAGAATGCCTGAATAAATGGAAAAATGCATCCATATTAATTCAAGGTTAGGAACTAATACTATCATATATGTTAATTTTCCCTCTCTCCCCCCCCCAATTGATGCATTAAATTACAGTTTGCCTTTTGTAGTCTATGAGTTAATACACTTATTCAGATATAGAGATTTGCATAATCTGGAAAATACACAGTCATCTTGCACCTCACTTGTATCAAACTTGTTTTGGAGCAGAGCACAATTCCAACTGAGATTTTTATATTACAGAATTAGAGTTAATTCTAGATGTACCTAAAATTCGACTTTGAGTATACAAATATGTACATTGTACAGCCTTCACCATCCTGGTCTCATTCCTTACAATGTGTTGGTCAGGGAGAAACAAAATTATTTAAAAGTGCCCAGGTTCTTTTGCAAGATTCCTGGACACTGAACTTGGAATCCCTAGCAGATGTTATCAATGCTGAACAGGGATTCTGGCAGTGGCAAACTTTCCATGTTGGCCTAGGGTTTGTACCTGCCATTGACAACTTCTGTTCACATTTTTAAAATTCTTTTAAAAATTTTTTTAAGGAATATAAACTTCATGAATTTCATATATACAAATTTAGGAACCTGGTGAATCTTCTTACCCTCCCTCCCTCCTGCCCATACTCCCAACCTTTATCCTCTGCCCTCTCCCATTCCCATTCTTATTTTTTACAAAGATCTTTTTTCAGTTAACTTCCTGCTCATAAGATTAACTCTACACTAAATAGAGAGTTCAACAAGTAGTATGAAGAAAAAAGAAAAAATAAATTAAAAACAAACAAACACATACATTGTTCCTCAACAGTTAAGACAAGGGCTGTTCAAAATCATGGTATCATAAAGTGTCGATTTCACTCCTATAGATTACCTTTTAGATACTCTATTAGTTACCATTGATCAGAGAGAACATATGGTATTCTGGGACTGGCTAATTTCACTAAATAAAATGGTTTTCAATTACAACCATTTTGTTGCAGATAACAGGATTTCATTTTTCATCACTGTGTAGTATTCCATAATGTATATATACCATGTATTTATCCAGTCTTCAGTTGATGGACATCTGGGTTATTTCCACATATTAGCTATTATAAATTGAACTGCAGTTAACATGGGGGTACAGGTAAAAAATTTCATATGCACATTTTATCAGCAATCTCTGTTACATGAACTCACAAGCAAGATACAGACCATGAAGTGAAGCAGAAAGGATACATGATCAACATGCAAGAAAGCTAAAGGTTTGTTCTGTCTTTGGTTTAATTTCAGTTGCATCTTCAATAATTCATTTAGCCTTTTTTTATTTTTACAATTTAGAAACTAGATTAGAGTCTCTAGGACTCTGAGCTGGACTGACCAGGGCTTACTGTGCAGCAGGAAAGGCCACTTGGATCATGGTTTAGGATCTATCTAAAACGTATGGAGATGAAAGAAATAGAGAGGCATAGGGGTGGAGTTGAATAGTTGTCATCAGGAAGATCAGCAAAGCTGGACCCAAGAATAGATAGATTGCCTTCACTTACATAATCTCCATGACTATTCCACTTTCTTTTGAAAATATCGTCTTTAAAATTTATTTATTTATTTGAAGGGCAAAGAGAGAGACAGACAGACTCTCCACTATTTTTTAAGTTACTCCCTAAAAGCCAGGACTGGGCTGAAGTCAGGAGCCAGGAACTCAATACAGGTCTCCTACATGGGTGGCAGAGAACCAATTACTTGAGCCATCACCGCTGCCTCCCAGGGTGCACATTAGCAGGAAGCTGGCATGAAGAGCTAAAGCCAGGAACCCAGGTACTCCCATATGGAATGCTGATGTCCCAACTGACAGCGTGGCTGCTAAGCCAAATGCCAGTCACCGAAAATATGTTCTTCATATTCATTTCTATTTAATTCAAACCATTCACAAAGTTTAAATGAATCTGTCAAATCATAAATGCTCTGCAGTGAGATGAAGGCAGGATGTGCAGAAGAAACCTCTTGTGCACAACCTAAAACAATCACCCACAGCCATCGGTTTTAGGGGAGAAGTGGTAGCAGTCAGGTACTTTGGTGTGCGGTAATTAGAGAGAGAGGCACAAGTTCAATGAACATGTTCTATTATTAGTGGATTTCAGCAGCAGCAGAGCTGTGAAGAGAACAAAAGCAAGAGCCTGACTGCTTAAAGGAATGACTTGAGGCAGTAAGACCTGTTAATACTCTGTGCTGGGCCAGTGTTCACACCACATGCACTACACAAAATTGCTGTCACCAAGGTGACAACCACCCCCGCAGTGACTGCAGAGAGCGATAAACAGTAGAATAAAAGCAAACAGGCAGTTGAGAACAGCATTCATCCATTAACCATGACCCCTTAAACATTCCTAACCCAAACCACACTCCCTACCTGTCTAATACAGGACAGAAAAGAGATGGGTAAGAATAAGACAGATGACTCTAAAAAAAAAAAACACACATAAGAAAGAAATGAAAAAGAAAGATGGATGTGCTTAAGATTTAAGCATTGATTATTCTATTTCATGCTTAGAAATAAACTGATGTTAAGGGAGGTTAAAAATGGTGCTCAGGGATACAAGAATATAAAACCTGGTGTGTGACATAAAATCTCAAGAACATTCAGAAGAAAGGAGAAGAAGAGTTCAGATAATGAAGTGCCCCTTTATTTCTCATTAAATCTATTTCACAGGTACAAATACAAGAGGAGAAGAAACTCCAGGGCTCAGCACCACCATCCATTCCATCTTAACTACCACATATTATCAAAAACAGAAAAATCATCAGACATGAAGTATTTTCTCTTCATTACTAACAGAACATCTAATGAAAATTGAGAGCAATTTCTTTGGGAGAAGGAATTGAATGCTTAAAGGTAGTTCTAGAAAATTCACTTATATGCAGCATTTTTTTTCTTCGATAAAAATTTGGATAAGATTCTTGGATAAAATTTGATATAAAATAGTTATTGTGTGCCGTATTTTTCCACATATCTTACATGAATTTATTCACATTTCCATTCGTCGGTCAAAATTCTGAATCTGAATTTTACTTTGATTGCTATGAACATCAATAAAATTTTGACTTCATAAAAATAAAAGGCTATTTATTGATTCAGTGATTTTTGTGAGCAACATTTTTGCCTGTGACAATCTCAGGCAAGGCTCCAGTCACAACTTACGCCTGTCATTTTCTGTAATTAAAAGTACACAGTCATATTTATGCATTCTGCCTCTGAGCAGCTGCAGTTAGATTAACTGTGAACAAAGAAAACATTTTGACACAGTTAATTATATGGCAGTTCTCCTGTGCGAGCAAATACCAGCTACCTCTTCAAGTGACTAAAAGCACTTTTGGGTTATTTCTCTCTTGTATAGTAATATAACTAGCCATGAAAAACCTCAGTCTATACTGGCAAGGAATTTTAATCCTAATGCTTCACTCCAGTGAATTTTAAAACTCTTTGGTAATTTAATGAAGACATAGGGTGCTCAGATTAAAAGGCGAGATAATGCTCTATTTGCAGGTGAAAGGTTTCAAGAATTTTTTAACGTTTCAGAAGGGGAAATAGATGGAAATGGGATTTGGGTTCACCTTGGCAATACATGAGAGATCACCTTGGCAATACATGAGAGATCACAGTTCCTACATCCTGTGTCTTGTATGTAAAGGCAACATTGCTGGTTAGCAAGGGTCTTGCTGGGCATTATAGTAACAGACAGGGCTGCTCACCAGCATCAGGAAGATTGGCAGCTGAATCATTTGACCAAGGAAACAAGAACGTGCAGACCAGCAGGAGAAGGAAATGAGACATAGTATAGTTTATTGTATAAATCCTGAAGCTATCTATAACCAACGATGGGAAGGAGGCCTTCTGCTGCCTTCAGTCCTTTGTAAAAAAGTGAGGATGCAGCAATACTAACTGCAGAACAGATATTCAACCCAATCTAAAAAATTTCTATCTTATGAGAGCATTGGAAAGAAGCAGAGGGAAATGTCACTAGCATGAGTCATAGGTGTCTTAACTTCTAAATTCATTGCAACTAATGTGCCCTCTCTCTTCCTCTCTGTCTCCATTTGTTCCCTCTCTGCTGCATTCTTTTACTGCTTAGAATGTGTATAAAACAATAGAACTAGAAAGCAAGAGTATAGACTAATGCAGGCTGGTGTAATGGTCATACCTGCAATGCATAGAGGAATTGGCTCTTTAGAGACCCTTTTATAAAATTTAGTTAAAATATATAACGATATACTGAAATTTACTTAGTGGTTATGAGAATGGAGTTTGGAGTCAAACCCATTTATCTGGGTATTTCATATCTCTCAGTCCTGTTTTTTTCATTGTGAAATGGAAGTTGTCTTATCTCATATGGCTCTTGTGAATATTCAGTAAGACAGTGTGTATAAGGTGCTTATTACAGCACTAAGTAAGGCCTCCAAAAATGATTTCTCTTATGATACTCAGTAAGAAAAAAATACCTTAAAACAGAAGAATAAGCTTTCACAATGCTCCTAAAGCCAAACAAATGCTTAGTGATTTTTCTTAGACGAGTGAAGCTACCTAGACTTTAATAATTTTTTGCTTTATAATATGTGTATTCACATGTGGCAAGTGGAACTTCTATGTCAAACGGGTACTACAGGTGGCAATGAATGGAAGTGTTACAATGAATGTCTGGAAAATAAGCTATTCTATATGAGAAAGCACACATAGATAAGGATGTCGGAAATCAAATCAAGCTAAACCAAATAACTTCCTCAACAACCAAATTCTTCAGGAAGTCGTTATGGATACCTATTCCTCACACACCTATTTCTAGAAGACTGATGGAATTCTATTGCACAGAGAAACTATTAAGGCTCTGCATTATCTATCACTATGCTAAAGAAATGTAATGAATCCTGTTCATTTAAGTTATTGTTCCAATTCATGTGTTTCAAGCAAGAAACATGTTCTATCTTTAGGTTGGCTAAGCAGTTCAACTTCACAATTGCAGAAGCAATTCCCGTTCCTTGCCAGTTCTGAAAATTCCATCCCCTGTATCTCACTCTTAGTGTTCACTTCTCTGAAAATAGTGACTTCTGTAGCTCCCAGGCATAACCAGTTTTGAACTTTTTCTAAAATTAATACTTAAAGAATTTGAGAACTGATGTGATGTCGGTAGTTGCTCATGTGGAATGAGAGCTGTAATACCCTCTACCTGATACTGTATCAATTTCCAGGGCCACGTGCTGTGCTTAGACTATCCCAACCCCAATCAGGACACCTCAGTAGGTAACAGTAAATAGTTAAGGCAAGTGGATTTTTCCTCACAATATGTGAACAAACAAGGTCTTCTACTGGCCTTTCCTGTTCTCACAGAATAGATGTGGAGACATCATGCATACATTGCATTTTCTGTTTACAAATATTTATTTATTTATTTGAAAGTCATAGTTACAAGGAGAAGAGAGAGAGAGAGAGAGAATCTTCCATCTGCTAGTTCACTCCCCACATGGCAACAACGGCCAGGGCAGAGCCTAGCTGAAGTCAGGAGCCAGGAGCTACATCTAGGTCTCCTAAGTGGCCATCCTCTACTGCCTTTCTTACCCCACCAGCAGGCAGCTAGATCAGAAGTGGAGCAACCGTGACTCAAACCCATGTACCTATAGGATGCTGGTGTTGCAAGTAGAGGTTTAACCTACTTTACCACAATGCCAGCCCCATACACTGCATTTTCTAATATGATCTTTTTGCATATTTTTCCAGTGTGCAGAGAATCCAAATAATGTGCAAACAGGATATTTTCCCCAGGGTTATTTAATTAGGAAATCCTATATGTATATAGGGCTGGTGAAATATGAATGTTTGCATGTGATAAAAATATTTTTGAGGAAAGAAACTCTAGAGAACATGAAGGAACGAAGTTTTTCATTAAACTTCTAGGATACAGGTTATCAGAAATTCAACACAAATCATTAAAAATGAGAAATTTGGGGCCGGCATTGTGGCATACTAGGTTAATCCTCCGCCTGCGGTGCCAGCATCCCATATGGGCGCCGGGTTCTAGTCCCGGTTGCCCCTCTTCCAGGCCAACTCTCTGCTGTGGCCCGGGAAGGCAGTGGAGGATGGCCCAAGTGCTTGGGACCCTGCACCCGCATGGGAGACCAGGAGGAGGCACCTGGCTCCTGGCTTCAGATCGGCGTAGTGCCGGCCATAGGGGCCATTTGAGGAGTGACCCAAGCGGAAGAAAGACCTTTCTCTCTGTCTCTCTCTCTCAGTGTCTATAACTCTACCTGTCAAATACATATTTTTAAAATGAGAAATTTATTTTCTTTCATACTGGAGAAATCCAGTAAGATATGGCTGGGCCCAGGTACTTAGATATCATTGAAAAAAATGAGCTTTGGGGGCCAGTGCTATGGTGCAGCGAGTTTACGCCCTGAAGCACCAGCATCCCATATGGGTGCTGGTTCAAGATCCAGCTGCTCCTCTTCCAATCCAGCTCTCTGCTATGGCCTGGGAAAGCAGTAGAATATTGGGCCCCTGCACCTGCATGGGAGACCCGGAGGAAGCTCCTGCCTCCTGGCTTCGGATCGGCGCAGTTCCGGTGGTTGCAGCCACCTGGGGAGTGAACCAGCGGATGGAAGACCTCTCTCTCTGTCTCTTACCTCTCTCTGTAACTCTGTGTTTCAAATAAATAAAATAAATCTTTAAAAAAGAAAAGAAAAGGAAAAATGAACTTTCCTCTTTTTCCTCTTTCCATTCCTCTCAGTCAGTTTCATTATTTTTCAGTTTTCTCTATGTGATAGAAGGGTAAAAGTTTCTGTATCCTTTCACATGAACCCAGAAAAGGAGCTTACAGAGTCCCCTGTAACCTCTGAAATAGCAAATGCTGACTCTTTCCTTGGTTCACGGCTGGATCAATTTTTGTGTCTAGGTGGACTAAATACGCTGATTTCTTGTACACTGACAAATGAGGCAGAGGCCCTTTTGATAGCCCCACCAGAATCACTTGGATTAGAGAAGGAACATTTTCTGGAAGAAACAATGTGAGTTAAAATTTTCAAATATTCTCTGGAATATGGCATTTGTAAATTGTATGTTGAATTTAAGAATTTTATGCATTCAAAAGCCATTTTAGAAGCATCTTTTGCTTCTATTTCCAGGATGACTGTGAGTCAAGCTGTTAGTCTGGATCCCGGGAACTGCAGCACACTTCCATGAAAGTATTTTGTCAAGTTTTGGAATCCAGGAACCTGTGAGTTCTCTGTTTCTCCAAGGCCCTCACACTGTCGATGCCATGCAAGAAGCCCACTGCTGCCAGTAGTTTCTTAAGTTTTCATTTTGTATTTCAAGGCCAAGATGGGAGTAGGGGGGAGCATCAAGAACTCTTTCTCTAGACGCTTGTGTGCTAAGGGATCCAGCTCTGCGGTTGTCATAGTGAGCAAAGGAATGCCAAGCCTCACAGCTCAGCGGGCCAAGTTCTGTTTGCAGCCACATGTCCGCAGCCTCCAATACTATCAATGGGAGTTGTGTGTGTATGTGAACTGAGGACAGAAGTTGGCTGTGTATAAATAGTTCTGCAATGGTGAAAATGTCTTCTTGTGCGTCTGGTACAACAAAGGTAGTCTTTTGCAGCTAGTAGCTGCTTCTCCCTCTAGTACAGTAACCAAGCAGTTTCAAGAAATGGTGAATCAGAACATTTGATTAAAATTACCTTGTCTAAAAAGATTTCAATCTGGGGGGTGGGAGGTGAGGAAGTATGCAGCATTTTCCTGAAATGTCTCTAATTTTTCAATAGTAAATTCAAGCCAGATTTACCAATTTGTTGCAACACCAACCTTCCCCTGTTCCCTTGGCTAAGCTGTCAATCTGCTAATTGATGAGTGCTATGCAACTAAATGGGGGAGAGGGGCATGGGGAGTCAATACGCTCATTAAGGGGTTAAAAAAACCTAGCTATGGCAAAGTGCTTCCATGCTTGCTGGCTGTTGATGTAGTCACCCTGCATGACCTGATGGGCAGGGAGCATGGGAGCAAGGTTCTGATCCCATCAGGCAGAACACAGGAAGCATCCCTGCACCATGGTTCTCTGCCAATCTGCCAGCAACTCTCACTGGGCATTCAGCACATTGGTGTGGCTGAGCCATCTTCTCATGTACTCTCAGGTGAGTTTTTCTCAAAGCACAGTTAAGGATAGACTCTGATGATCTCTTACAAATAAGAGATTTCTCCAAGGTTTGAATATGAAATGTTTTAGGCTATGGAGGTTACCAATAGGGAGATGAATTTCAAAATCCTAGTCTTTAGCCCATGACCCAGTCCTAAACTCCCAACTCACATCTAACTTCAAGGCTTTGGGAGAGAAAATGAGACAACATATTTCTACCTCCCTGTTATAATTTGTATATTCTTTCTATATCATGAAACTCCTCATTCTTTGATCATCCCATTTCTGTTTCAATCCACAACAGACCATGCAGGATTCTTGGAAGAGATTGACTGTTATACCTCAGGGAAGCCTTAGTCTTCCTGGGATCAATGGCAGATTGGATTGACCCAAAGTTTTTGCTGTGCCTAAGAGATGGTGGACAACTTCCTATGGCTCTGCATCTGGAAGAGTGGGAAGGGCATGCAGACCTACACACACAGAAAGATGATGCAGGTATTCTTTTATCATCCTCAACCTGGGGATGCAGTTATAGAAGTAAAATAACACATAAAGTAACATGTTGAAAACTTAAATAAAATAATTGAAATGAAGACCCTGGAGTAAAAGCTCTTTGTGATACAGCTTGTTCTTACAGTGATAGTACATTAATCATAGGTAATTACTGCTAAATTAGAAGAAACTTTGAACAGGCACTCAGGCTTGACATTTCAAAAAGGAGTTTGAGACTATAGGGAGGGTTGTCACAGGATAGCAAGGCATTAAAGCCTAGACCTCAAGAAAGAGAAAGAAGGCGAAAAACTTGAAAGCCAAAATTCCATAGGTGAAAGGAAATATGCTCAAAACTCTAGAGAAATGAGATCTATCACATTTGGTACTTCCTGAGTCACATTTTCTTCAAGAACACTAAATGGCTGAAGAATCTATAAAACTTGTGAGAGAGGCTCAGAGGGTAGAAGTAAGAGAAGGAATGGGAAAAGAAATGAAGGTCAGATTGGATTTCTAAGTTTAGGGAACAAAAAGAGTGTTTTTCGCATCCTTGTATTTTATGAATTCTTTTGTGCCTGTCTGGTAGATATAAAGCCCAAAAGGAGTATGAAATAACTTAAGAACCTCTTAACAGGCAGTCACATTTTAAAAATTATATTATTATTATTATTATTATTTGAAAGAGGAATACAAGAGCAAGGTGCACACACACACATACAGTGGGGGAGAGACAGAGAGAAAAAGAGAGCTCCTATTTGTCCATTCACTTCTCAAATCCCTGCAGTAGCGGGTGCTGGCCAGTCCAAAGCTGAAAGCTAGAAACTCAGTCTGGTTCTCCCACAACAATGTTGGAGACCCGACTACTTGAGCCATCCCATGTGCACATTAGCAATCAGCTGGAAGCAGGAGTGGAACCAGAACTTGACCTGGCCATCTGAGATGAGATGTGGGCAAAACAGCTACATCAAACCGCCCTAGCTTCTTTTAAATATGTAGTTATACTATAAAATAGTTGATATGGGCAATTAAAATTTATGTTGCAGGCCATAAGCCATTTGCATGCTAAATTCAGGAAGAAATAATCCCCCTCTCAGAACTCATAAATTGTGTACTTGTTTTCTGATACTTTACAGTATACATTCCAATTCATATATCGATGAAAGGGAGATATAGAAGAAAGTATATGCTCTCTCTGTCTCCTTCTCTCTCTCCCATAGTAGAAACCAAGGAGGAGAGACGGAAAGATAGAATGAGAAGAGGAATTAAAGACAGGCACTTGCTGGATGTCCTTAGCTGCAATCACCGAATTCTTTTTAGTCCTACCACAATCTCACACCAGTGGAAATGTCATACAATTTTAATGTTTGGGAATGAAGAAGGCAATGATGAACTTGTTCTTAATGCCACATGGGTTGTGGAATCCTCTGTGAACAGGAACATTGTATTAAAACCCAGGATTTATCATGGAGGAATGGTGCCATGGAAGTGAGAGGTTGGTATGGGAGGCCATCTGGTGAGATGCAACTTGTCAATCTCCCAGATGGCTTGTGAAAAGAGAGAGACTTGATATTGAACTGAGATCAGCATATGAAAAGAGCCATGAAATCAGACATTTAAAACCCCCTTTCTGCATAGAATACTCTGAGCATTTCATTAAGTAAATTTTATACGAATTTTATCTTATCTGAAGGATCACATCTTAAAATGTTTTGATTTTCTCTCTGGAACAACTTCAATAACGTATACCACATATCCTTTCACCTCTTTTCAGAAGTTGTCCTATTAATCTTAAATTGTTGAATTGGGAGGAAGAAAATGACATTCCTTTCATTGATTTATCTGCATGCATCTTCATTTCATAAGATTCCTTTATAGGGAAATCTAGTGGAATTTAGTTACCCAGAATCATTCCTTTGGGGAAGAGAGCTATGAAGAGTCATTAGCATGTTTGTGGAATATATTGTACTACTTGAAGCTGATCTGCTCTTTGAATTTAAATTTTCAAATAAATGTAGTTTAAAGCTATTTGGATGCTGCTCTCTACTGATTCCGAAAATGACACAATCAGCAAGCTCGGTGCTCTCAGGATAACATGTTTCTTATCTTCCTGTAATTCTGGAATGTCAACAATAACAATGTTCTAACATAAGAATTTTAAGGTGGTGCACGTTTTTATTAGCAGTTCCTGTTTTTTCAAAGGAAAGCCTACTTTCTATATGTATCTTCTATTTTAGTTAGAACATGGATAGTTATTATACAGACTCAAATAAATACTCTCCATCATCTTAGCATATACTCAGATTAACCATGGAGTTTATTGTTTAAATTTTCATTTTGAATCCATGTTAAATGGCTGTTTATTTGAAACACTGCATGTAAAATTCAGATAATTTGAAGTAAGTGGTGTTTTCAAAAATTTGTAATATTGCAACTACTGTGAAATTTAGAAATAAATATTTGAGGCATAGTATCAAACTTGATCTTATACCTGCTTTTATATTCAGCTAAGATGTAACTTTGTAAATTTTTACAGAGTTCACAAAGAAGAATGCGTTTAGCATGGGCTTTTTTTTTTGGTTAGTTTATCTTCATGTATTTTTCTTCCTACATACCAGGAAGCATTTAATTGTTTCACTGTCTACTGTTTTATTTAACTCCACTAGAAAGCAGACAAGCAGATAAATGAGATGTAGATAAAATTAGCTAGGTGAATTTTGATATAGTTACTGTGATGGGGTGCAGGTGTAGTAGAGATCTTAGCTGGTGTCTAAATGGAATTTAGACACACCTGAATAATTAGTGGGACAGGAATTTCAGAAACCTACTGACAGCTGACAATCTTGAAGGGGGAAAAACACAATATAAGCTTGACCCAGTAAGAAAATTTTGGTTTTTCAGGGGAGAGAGTGAATCAGAGAAGTTGCTCGGTGGCTCCTGCAGAACAGAGGAGATGTCAAATGGGAAAATGTAGGACCTGGAAGGGCACAGATTATACTCAGAAAAGGTAAAGTCACCTAGCAAAAGCTTCACTGGACACTGATCAGCGAACAAGAGGAAACTTTATAGGAAAAAGGATGATACTCATGTGTACTGATAGGCCAACTGCCCTACAATCAAAACTAGTATTATACATATGCACCATTAATACTGACAAATCAATGAAATGACTAGCACACATTTTTGGACTTGACACCAATTGGTGATCAATAAGTGTTCACAGAAAGAAAGAATGAATGATGCTTGATCATAGACATAAATATTGTTTAAACAGAAGACTGGATGATAATATATGTGCAAAACTAGATAACTATTTTAACAAGAATGATCTCACCAGTAGCTAAGAATCGGAGTGGACATTAAAATATTTGCAATTAGACAAATATGTTTTACAAACTTTATACATTGTTATTCCATTACTATATTTAAGCTGTGGTTACAGGTGACCCAGAGTTAACTTGGATATGGGAAAACCATACTTTTGGAAAAGAAAAAGAATGCACTAGAGTATTGATTCTAGCTTTCTCTGATGCAATCTACACACATACACAGATGCACACAAGTGGAGAAGAAAGACTTTTGTCCTAGCATAAATAAAACAGGTGATCTAATCATTTTATTGAGATGGTGTCAGGAATTTTAATTGTGCTTTACAGTTTACAAAGATAATCTTTCACAAATTATCTCATTTAGACCTCAGAGGCATCTGGGAGGTAGAAGTGATTGTGATTCTCATCTTTACGGAGTACGGAAGTGACTAAGTGATGGTGGGTGAGCAATCTTCAGTTTACATGCCCAGGCTTCATTGACAGCCATCATCTTTTTTTCACCAGGTACTTGATTTTCTCTGATCTCAGGCATATACTACATTTTTAAAACATCTATCAAAAACTCAGAAGATCTGTTCATGCAAACATTCTTCACAGCTATCACTTTTCTTCAGAAGTACAGAAATCTATAGAGACATTCACCTTTAACAATAGCACAGCCCATTTTGTCAGAAGGCATCTGTTCCTACATGAATTCTCACGAAACAGTCTGAGAGCTGAACCTGAGACACTGCGCCCTCCCGTGAAAGCAGAGACCTCACTTCCTTCAGATCTACTCAGCAGATAAAACAGAAGGATTGACTCAAAGAGTATTCTATTTTTTTAAATCATGTCCTATCTCAAGGGGGACAAATTCACAGAGGGGATGGTGTAGCATAGCATGCTTGGTTGGTAACCCTTCTGCTAGGACATTTTCTAAGGAGGCCACAGTCATTTTCTGGGTACTTCCTCTGTTAAACCATCATCACTCTATAACTTACACATATAGACTTTTGGATGTTATAAACTAAAAATAAAATAAGGAAAATTAAAATATCCTTGGGCAAATGAAATAAGCTCCTTAAAATTTGATGAAGTTAATGTTTTTATTCCACATGTTTTTGCAAGTACTCTCATGCATAAAAGAAAGAAAAGAAAACAGACATGACCCTTATATTCAGGTACGATTTCTCTTTGCAAAAACTAATTTCACAGAACAGATACCTAATAATAAGCCTCCTGGATATGTAACATTTTATGCAACTTGACATGCAAGTCAGGAGTAATTAATTATGTCTTCTATTTACACTTTGTCAGATAAGAGTATTAAACAGAAGAGCTGAGAGGAACACAGAACACTACCATTAATCTGTTTAATTTGCAAATCTAATGCAATCAAAAGGAAGACATTAGTGTTAAAATTGCTTTGTCCAGGTGGTATCTTCCTCGAAGGACAAGGCCTATCTGAGGTGTGAATGTCTCACAAATCCAGTAAGATACAAAATCTCCTGCAGGCTTCTGCAGCCAGGACATACATCTGCCTGGACACTTGTATCATAGACCATAACAGCTCTGCATTTACAAGAACTGAAAACATGAGTTTTGCAGATTACCAATTAAATTCCATTCAGCTCTGTGTAATTATCTAACAAAGTACAGAAGCATCAGACACATTAAACTGAAGAAGGTGATAAGTGAAGGTATAAACCTAATCTTGTGAATGTATGGGAATCCCAGAGCAGGCTTTGTTAAGGAAACATGACTGACAGACCGACAGGAGGAACTGTGGGAAAGTTCAAGGACAGGAACCAGCTGTCTCCAGGAGTGACCTCTATTCCATTTGTGTCCAAATGGTAATTCCAATCAAGGACTCAGTAGCTGATTCAGCCACCTATATTTCAAAATATTTTCATGTAAGGAGGAGGAGAGGTTTTAAGCTAGTGAGTTGGGAGACAAAAACCTGTTCTAGTACAGTGTGCACAGGTTCTTTGGTCAAACAGACCAGGGTTACGTTGCTAACTCCTTCAGTGCCTCCCTGTAACTCAAGTTTCCTCATCATAGAAATAGTGAGGAGCCAATGCCGTGGTGCAGCGGGTAAGGCTGCCGCATTTAGTGCCAGCATCCCATATGGGCGCCGGTTTGAGCCCCGGCTGCCCCACTTCTGATCCAGCTCTCTGCTATGGCCTGGGAAAGCAATGGAAGATGGCCCAAGTGCTTGGGGCTCTGTACCCACGTGGGAGACCTGGAGGAAGCTCCTGGCTCCTGGCTTCGGATCCGGTCAGCCGTTTAAGGAGTAAGCCAGAGGATGGAAGACCTCTCTCTCTCTCTCTCTCTACCTCTCTACCTCTCTACCTCTCATTCTCTCTCTGTGTAACTCTGCCTTACAAATAAATAAATAAATCTTTAAAAAAAAAAAAGAAATGGTGATAAGGTTGTAAAGAATTATATAAGGACAGGATATAAAGTACTGGAGAGTCCCCAGTAAACAGGAGGCACCCATAGATGACAGTGGGCAACGTTATCATCATTATTATCATCAAAGAAGCAGAGAGGTATGGAAGAAATGCACGATCTAACTTCTGCCTGAGTTTTACATTGGTTATTTCTTTTGGGACACACCTTACATGCAAATATAGCAATATTAGAAAGACCACAATTGTTGAGTTGGTAGTATGTTTATGTATATAATAATGAGCTTTAGATTCTCTATTTAGTTTTGGCTAGCAAAATGTAATTTTATCTTATATAAAATAAGGTATATGCCTGCAGAAAAATTCTATGAGTATATATACATGAGTAATAATTTTTAAACAATGGCAATTCTTTAGTCACATGCAGAGAATATAAATTTGAAAGGATGCTAACAGTAACAACTTGTGTCTGAAAAAAATCCATTTATTTTCCATTTATCTCTAAGAGTGCATACAGATTAATGCATAAACAACATGATCCAAGGGAGTTTAAGTCTAGGGACTAATTTGCTGAACTACCCAAGCAACAGAGGATTATTTTATCTAATTAAGACAGAGCACACGTATTTAGAATTAAGCATTTGCATTTAGCAGCAAATTCAGAATTATAAAAGCAATTAAAGCTAAAATGAGGTATGATAATTTTTTCCCTGCATGCCACTGCTGAGCTAAAACACATTTCAGTCTTTGTCTGTAGAACACTATTGAACAGAAGGTTGTGAAAAGAAGTTTGTGATTGGGAAAAACCACTGTTTTTTTTTTTTTAATATTATTTGTATTCATTTTAACATGCAAAAATTGTACATATCTATTAGGTACAGTGTGATATTTCAATACATATATGCAACATGTACTGATCAATAACTGGGTATTTTTATTTTCTTATCATTACTTTATGATTGGAGCCTGTGATCATCCCTCCTTTATTTCTTCATAAAATACAAACTGATTATTATGAACTATATTCTCTGCACTATACCCTGGAGCACTGGAAACTGTTTCTTACATTTGACTGTGTTTTTGGTACCCATTATCCAAACTCTCTTTAACTTCTTTCCTTCCAACCCCTCCCAGTTTTTTTTTTTTTTTTAAGATTTATTTATTTATTTGAAAGGCAGAGTTACAGAGAGGCAGAGGCAGAGAGAGAGGTCCTCCATCCGCTGGCTGCTGGTTCACTCCCCAGATGGCTGCAATGGCCAGAGTTGCACTGATCCAAAGCCAGGAGCCAGGAGCTTATTCCAGGTCTCCCACATGTGTTCAGGGGCCCAGGGACTTGGGCCATCTTCTACTGCTTTACCAGGCCATAGGAGAGAGCTGGATTGGAAGTGGAGCAGCCAGGATTGGAACAGGCACCCATACCTGATGCCAGCACTGTAGGTGGTGGTCCCCCTACCAGTTTTTAACATTCACTGCTTTGTGTTCATATTGGCTTTTTTAAAGCTTCTACATATAAGGAGGAACATGTGGTGTTGTCTTTCTTTGACTTATTTCCCCTAACAAAATGTCTTCCAATTCCATCCATTTTGTTGCAGATGATAGGATTCCATCCTTTTTTAAAACAGATAGAGGGCCAGATGCCCAGGCTCACTAGGCTAATCCTCTGCCTGCAGTGCCAGCACCCAGGGTTCTAGTCCTGGATGGGTCACCGGATTCTGTCCCAGTTGCTCCTCTTCCAGTCCAGCTCTCTGCTGTGGACCGGGAGTGCAGTGGAGGATGGCCCAGGTCCTTGTCCCAGGTCTCCCACATGGGAGACCAGGAAGAAGCACCTGTCTCCTGCCTTCGGATTGGTGCAGTGCACCAGCCGTAGTTGCCACTTGGGGGGTGAACCAACGGAAAAAGGAAGACCTTTCTCTCTGTCTCTCTCTCTCTCTCTCTCTCTCTCTCACTGTCTAACTCTGCCTGTCAAAATAAATAAATAAATAAATAAATAAATAAAATAAAACAGATAATATTCTATCATTTTCTTTATTGACTCATCTGTTAATGGACTCCTTTATCCATTCATGTGTTGATTTCACATCTTGGTTATTGTGAACTGGAATGCAGCTGTCTCTTTGATAGAATGCTTTCTTTTCTTTTGCATATATGCCCACGAGCAGATCCCTGGATCATATAATCCTATTTTAGTGTAGTTTTTTGTTTGTTTAGGAATCTCCATACTACTTTCCATAACGACTTATCTATTTGATATTCCCACCAATAGGGTATGAGAGTTTCTCTTTCTTCACATCCTTGCTAGCATCTGTTATTTTTGTCTTTTTGGCACCAGTCGTTCTAACTTAGGTGAGATGATATTTTACCTTTGTAACCTCACTTCCAATTATTGATCCTTCTCAGGACCTAAATCTATTTACTGTTTTTCTCAAGCATATTAAACATTTTCTAACATTCCTACTTTTGTTTCTCTGTTTCTTCAATATGACATTTCCCTTAACCTATTCTAGCTAGGCAAGACTCTGCTAAAAATTTGTCTTCCTCCATGAGACCAGTGTTGTTTTGTTTCAATGTAAGTGCTCTCTCCTTTATCTGAGTGTGAGAGTACTTGTTTGAAAATAGCTGTCCATCTCATTTATTTTCAACCTCATAGTTACTACTTTGGGACTTCTCTAGTAGTAGTAAGCAACATACTACCCTTTAATTTGTTGTATGTTTATTTTATTTTCAGTCATATTACAGACTTCCTGGGGGTATACTATTGTTTTATTCTCTTAAACATGATGAGTGCAGTACCTTCCTTACCCAGATAGTTTAATGCATGACTGATGCGTGGTCAAATATTGCCATATATATTCAGCTTTGTCAGTCCCCCATCTATCCCACCGGCTTTACTCAAACCTTCTAAGTTTTTCTTATGCTTTCTACTTTGTAAAAACTTACTCATGTTACTCCCAGATCTGCTATTTAATAACTGCTAAAAGGATGAAAGAATATTTCTCCATCAACTGATGTTTAGCTCTTGTCTCTCTTAATAGTAATAATTTCCATGTAATGAATGGGAGTCCCTTAACACTGGATCCTTTCTAGAATCTGCTAGATAGATCTTGTAAGAATAGTTCAATATGCAATCTGCCTCACAATGGATTGAGATTTAAGCCCATGATGTTTTATTGAGGTACTTGGGTATTTTTTTCTATTTCCCTACATATTTTCACAAATCTTGGACATCCTTACTTTGTGTGCAAGTTTAATAATTGTCTTAGACAGTTCTTATAGGACAGAGACCATATCTGTCAAATAGTAAGTTAAAATATTTAGCAAAACAAAATAAAATAAACTTCACCAAGTTTTTCAAACTCTTCCTTTGAAATTATTATGTAGTTATAGGAAGTTGCAGAAAATGTAAAGAAGTTGTAGGAAATGAAGAGAAAAGTCCCATGTACCCATCACTTTGCTTCCCTAAATAGTACCAAATAGAATCAAAATAAGAAAATATCCAAACTATGAAATCTATAGAACTTATTCAGATTTCACCTACTACTTTTGTGCTCATTGAGTTGTATGCATTAGTAGATCTTAGATTTTACCACACATCACTTCATACAATTGACATCATAATCAAGATATCTAACTGTTCTCTCATTACAAGGCTTCTTCATGCTACCCTTCTATAATACCTCCTTACCACTCCTTCCCAGTACTTAATACTCAATAGCCATTAATTTGTTCTCCATCTCCATAATATTTTTATTTCCAGAATGTTACATAAATGGAATCATACAGTTATACAACCTTTTGAAGTTGGCTTTTTCTCATGCAGTATAATTTTCTTGAGGTTCATTTAAGTTGCTTTGTATATGAATGGTTCATCCCTTTTCACTGCTGAGTAGCACTACATGAAATTTCTTTTCATTGCTACACCCTGAAGGACATTTTGATTATTTTCAGTTTGGACCTGATAGAGAGAAAGCTTTTATTACCATGCGTGTACAAGTTTGAGTTTTGATGGAAAATAGTTACAATCCTCTTATACTGTTATTCTTCTTACTTTTGTTCTTTGGGTTTAGAGCAGAAGTTTTCAGAGTTGGGTGAGAAAGACTATGAACCCTTTTAACTACAACTTTCATAAGGCATGTGTAGCATGCCCAGGGAAGGGGGACCCCAGTTCTAATCTTCCCAGAACAGGTATGTTTGTATCTACTGTCCCGGCATAATAATCCCTTCACTCGCATACCACTGGTCCAGTTGGTATGATAAATGACATAACCCCTCTGGTTCAGATTACTTAAAGATCCCAAGAATTTTTGTTATGCCTGCTCAGCTGTAATGGAGTTGAATTTTATTAGACTTCTGTTTTGTAGTCTTTCTCAGTACCTCCATTGTGATCCTTTGAGTTTGACAAATGCATATTCTTGCAAATGAAAGATTGTATTGCTGATGGCTCTACTGCTCCCATTTGCTCCTTTCTGCTATAAAATATTACTTCCTGTGAGTCAGTTTTATGGCTGAGCACAGCTTTCAAGCTCATGTCTTAGATCGCTGTCTTAGCTGATGTCATAACTTCACAACTGAAGAGCAGAACACTTTCCCTTATTGCCTGTTTGAAAATAGCTGTGGGACTGGATTCTGATTGTTCTAACTTTGAGCACAGGCCAATCCCAAAGACATGGCCAGTGAGGTACAGTTCTCAAAATGGGCTTAGCTTGGGTAAGGTATTCATCCCTTACCTGACCACTTTGGACATGATGCTGAGTTTTAAGTAGAAGTATGGTACCCCCTTCATATCATAAGGGTCATTTTCCTCTAACAACAGCAGGTTGGGGGTGAGAGGATAATAGATGTGATGACCCTGAAGGAAAGGTGATCCAGGTAGCCACTGTCATTTGCCTTAAAGGAAGAGTCAGGACAATGCCAATGCCACCCTGCTAGCAAGGAACTCAGCCAGAATGAAATCCTATAACTTATTTTTATAGAAGGGCTATATTCTTTAGTTTCTCTACTTGTGGAACAAATGAGAAATAAATGCCTGTCAATATAGCATCTGAAGTGTTTCTATGTCATTCATTCTTATGTAGTCATTCTAATAGAAGGCATACTTGCAAGTTATTATCCCCATTTTATGGCTATGATCAATATCTGTGGTCATCTATATTCTTAACTCATGTAAATATAACTGAAGATTAGATAGAAGTGATCCACAGACCTATGGCTTAATGTTCTAAATATTAGAGGACTGGAAATGATCAACTGTTGAAAACATTGTTGGCTGGCGCCGCAGCTCACTAGGCTGATCCTCCGCTTGTGGCGCCGGCACACCGAGTTCTAGTCCCAGTCAGGGCACCAGATTCTGTCCCGGTTCCTCCTCTTCCAGTCCAGCTCTCTGCTGTGGCCCGGGAGTGCAGTGGAGGATGGCCCAGGTCCTTGTCCCAGGTCTCCCACATGGGAGACCAGGAAGAAGCACCTGTCTCCTGCCTTCAGATTGGTGCAGTGCACCAGCCGTAGTTGCCACTTGGGGGGTGAACCAACGGAAAAAGGAAGACCTTTCTCTCTGTCTCTCTCTCTCTCTCTCTCTCTCTCTCACTGTCTAACTCTGCCTGTCAAAATAAATAAATAAATAAATAAATAAATAAAATAAAACAGATAATATTCTATCATTTTCTTTATTGACTCATCTGTTAATGGACTCCTTTATCCATTCATGTGTTGATTTCACATCTTGGTTATTGTGAACTGGAATGCAGCTGTCTCTTTGATAGAATGCTTTCTTTTCTTTTGCATATATGCCCACGAGCAGATCCCTGGATCATATAATCCTATTTTAGTGTAGTTTTTTGTTTGTTTAGGAATCTCCATACTACTTTCCATAACGACTTATCTATTTGATATTCCCACCAATAGGGTATGAGAGTTTCTCTTTCTTCACATCCTTGCTAGCATCTGTTATTTTTGTCTTTTTGGCACCAGTCGTTCTAACTTAGGTGAGATGATATTTTACCTTTGTAACCTCACTTCCAATTATTGATCCTTCTCAGGACCTAAATCTATTTACTGTTTTTCTCAAGCATATTAAACATTTTCTAACATTCCTACTTTTGTTTCTCTGTTTCTTCAATATGACATTTCCCTTAACCTATTCTAGCTAGGCAAGACTCTGCTAAAAATTTGTCTTCCTCCATGAGACCAGTGTTGTTTTGTTTCAATGTAAGTGCTCTCTCCTTTATCTGAGTGTGAGAGTACTTGTTTGAAAATAGCTGTCCATCTCATTTATTTTCAACCTCATAGTTACTACTTTGGGACTTCTCTAGTAGTAGTAAGCAACATACTACCCTTTAATTTGTTGTATGTTTATTTTATTTTCAGTCATATTACAGACTTCCTGGGGGTATACTATTGTTTTATTCTCTTAAACATGATGAGTGCAGTACCTTCCTTACCCAGATAGTTTAATGCATGACTGATGCGTGGTCAAATATTGCCATATATATTCAGCTTTGTCAGTCCCCCATCTATCCCACCGGCTTTACTCAAACCTTCTAAGTTTTTCTTATGCTTTCTACTTTGTAAAAACTTACTCATGTTACTCCCAGATCTGCTATTTAATAACTGCTAAAAGGATGAAAGAATATTTCTCCATCAACTGATGTTTAGCTCTTGTCTCTCTTAATAGTAATAATTTCCATGTAATGAATGGGAGTCCCTTAACACTGGATCCTTTCTAGAATCTGCTAGATAGATCTTGTAAGAATAGTTCAATATGCAATCTGCCTCACAATGGATTGAGATTTAAGCCCATGATGTTTTATTGAGGTACTTGGGTATTTTTTTCTATTTCCCTACATATTTTCACAAATCTTGGACATCCTTACTTTGTGTGCAAGTTTAATAATTGTCTTAGACAGTTCTTATAGGACAGAGACCATATCTGTCAAATAGTAAGTTAAAATATTTAGCAAAACAAAATAAAATAAACTTCACCAAGTTTTTCAAACTCTTCCTTTGAAATTATTATGTAGTTATAGGAAGTTGCAGAAAATGTAAAGAAGTTGTAGGAAATGAAGAGAAAAGTCCCATGTACCCATCACTTTGCTTCCCTAAATAGTACCAAATAGAATCAAAATAAGAAAATATCCAAACTATGAAATCTATAGAACTTATTCAGATTTCACCTACTACTTTTGTGCTCATTGAGTTGTATGCATTAGTAGATCTTAGATTTTACCACACATCACTTCATACAATTGACATCATAATCAAGATATCTAACTGTTCTCTCATTACAAGGCTTCTTCATGCTACCCTTCTATAATACCTCCTTACCACTCCTTCCCAGTACTTAATACTCAATAGCCATTAATTTGTTCTCCATCTCCATAATATTTTTATTTCCAGAATGTTACATAAATGGAATCATACAGTTATACAACCTTTTGAAGTTGGCTTTTTCTCATGCAGTATAATTTTCTTGAGGTTCATTTAAGTTGCTTTGTATATGAATGGTTCATCCCTTTTCACTGCTGAGTAGCACTACATGAAATTTCTTTTCATTGCTACACCCTGAAGGACATTTTGATTATTTTCAGTTTGGACCTGATAGAGAGAAAGCTTTTATTACCATGCGTGTACAAGTTTGAGTTTTGATGGAAAATAGTTACAATCCTCTTATACTGTTATTCTTCTTACTTTTGTTCTTTGGGTTTAGAGCAGAAGTTTTCAGAGTTGGGTGAGAAAGACTATGAACCCTTTTAACTACAACTTTCATAAGGCATGTGTAGCATGCCCAGGGAAGGGGGACCCCAGTTCTAATCTTCCCAGAACAGGTATGTTTGTATCTACTGTCCCGGCATAATAATCCCTTCACTCGCATACCACTGGTCCAGTTGGTATGATAAATGACATAACCCCTCTGGTTCAGATTACTTAAAGATCCCAAGAATTTTTGTTATGCCTGCTCAGCTGTAATGGAGTTGAATTTTATTAGACTTCTGTTTTGTAGTCTTTCTCAGTACCTCCATTGTGATCCTTTGAGTTTGACAAATGCATATTCTTGCAAATGAAAGATTGTATTGCTGATGGCTCTACTGCTCCCATTTGCTCCTTTCTGCTATAAAATATTACTTCCTGTGAGTCAGTTTTATGGCTGAGCACAGCTTTCAAGCTCATGTCTTAGATCGCTGTCTTAGCTGATGTCATAACTTCACAACTGAAGAGCAGAACACTTTCCCTTATTGCCTGTTTGAAAATAGCTGTGGGACTGGATTCTGATTGTTCTAACTTTGAGCACAGGCCAATCCCAAAGACATGGCCAGTGAGGTACAGTTCTCAAAATGGGCTTAGCTTGGGTAAGGTATTCATCCCTTACCTGACCACTTTGGACATGATGCTGAGTTTTAAGTAGAAGTATGGTACCCCCTTCATATCATAAGGGTCATTTTCCTCTAACAACAGCAGGTTGGGGGTGAGAGGATAATAGATGTGATGACCCTGAAGGAAAGGTGATCCAGGTAGCCACTGTCATTTGCCTTAAAGGAAGAGTCAGGACAATGCCAATGCCACCCTGCTAGCAAGGAACTCAGCCAGAATGAAATCCTATAACTTATTTTTATAGAAGGGCTATATTCTTTAGTTTCTCTACTTGTGGAACAAATGAGAAATAAATGCCTGTCAATATAGCATCTGAAGTGTTTCTATGTCATTCATTCTTATGTAGTCATTCTAATAGAAGGCATACTTGCAAGTTATTATCCCCATTTTATGGCTATGATCAATATCTGTGGTCATCTATATTCTTAACTCATGTAAATATAACTGAAGATTAGATAGAAGTGATCCACAGACCTATGGCTTAATGTTCTAAATATTAGAGGACTGGAAATGATCAACTGTTGAAAACATTGTTGGCTGGCGCCGCAGCTCACTAGGCTGATCCTCCGCTTGTGGCGCCGGCACACCGAGTTCTAGTCCCAGTCAGGGCACCAGATTCTGTCCCGGTTCCTCCTCTTCCAGTCCAGCTCTCTGCTGTGGCCCGGGAGTGCAGTGGAGGATGGCCCAGGTCCTTGTCCCAGGTCTCCCACATGGGAGACCAGGAAGAAGCACCTGTCTCCTGCCTTCAGATTGGTGCAGTGCACCAGCCGTAGTTGCCACTTGGGGGGTGAACCAACGGAAAAAGGAAGACCTTTCTCTCTGTCTCTCTCTCTCTCTCTCTCACTGTCTAACTCTGCCTGTCAAAAGAAAAAAAAAAAGAGGGCTGGCAAGATACCCTGGCAAAAAATTTTCTACATAAAGGACCTCTGTGGGTGAGACCCCAGAGAAAAGAAGTGGCCACCAAAAAAGGATGTACTTTTCTCTGGAGGAAAGAGAGAACTACCGCTTTGCTCATGGCCTTGTTGAGCTAGTGGGTCCAAAAGGCTTCCATAGCAAAGGCAGTTCATGTTAATGGCCTTGGGTGATCACTTGGGTGTCATATATGAAAGTGTTATTTGTTGGGCCAGCGCTGTGGCTCACTTAGTTAATCCCATATGGGCACCAGGTTCTAGTCCCAGTTGCTCCTCTTCCAGTCCAGCTCTCTGCTGTGGCCCAGAAGGGCAGTGGAGGATGGCCCAAGTGCTTGGGCCTCTGCACCCACATGGGAGACTAGGAGGAAGCACTTGGCTCCTGGCTTCAGATTGGCATAGCTCCGGCCGTAGCAGCCATTTGAAGGGTGAACCAATGGAAGGAAGACCTTTCTCTCTGTCTCTCTCTCACTGTCTAACTCTATCTGCCAAATAAAAAAAAATTTAAAAAGAGTGTTATTTGTTAAATAAACAGCAAGAGTCACTGTGCACTAACTTCTCATGCAGGAAGTATCAAGAGACTCAATAGTAAAACTTGTACTCAAGACTCACTTCCTTTTAGTGTATTAAATGGAGGATATTATTATGTCTCCTAAGTTACAGTTATGTCTAAGAGCTCTAAAAAGATGTATCATTCTTGGATTCTTCTTTAAAAGTAGTTAAGTTTCTAAAAGGAAAGAAAGGGGAGGAAGGAAGGGAAAAGAGGAAGGGGGAAAAAGTGAAATCACCTTTTAGAAGCAATAACATTGAATAGCCCCTGTCTAGACTGTTGAGGAACAGTTTTCTTAATTTTTATATTTTCTTTTTTCTCTTCTTTTTCTCTTTCTAGGAATAAACAAGAGAGGGAGGAGGAAGGGGGGTGGGTGAGTGGGGGGGAGGGCAGGTATGATGGGAAGAATTACCATGTTCCTAATGTTGTATTTATGAGATACATACAAATAATAATAATAATAAGATGATTGAGTTCTAACAGATTTTGCTAAAAGAAAAAAATTTCTAAGTTTTTAGAATGAAGTCTAAAATAGTTAATTATAAGTCCTTGCAATCATTCTAGCAAAACTTTGACAACAGCATAATTTCCATATTACAAATCCCAAGAGTCCAACCACTTTGAGTGAAGCCTACAGTCACTACTGAGATGCTAATTAAAAAGTACAATTTAGTTAGGTAAAATTGTAGAGGAATTACCCATGACAATGCAAAACAAATTGGCTATATCTCATCACTGTATTTATATGTAAATACCATTATTGTACCAATGTGTTTCAATACATAGTAATCTGTATTTTCTATTATATCTTAAGAGAAGACCACATAACTCAACATTTCATCAGACGTTACAGGAAATCTATAATCCCTTGTTAATCTTCTTAATATTCAAAAACTATAGAAGCCAATTTTTTTCTTAGTTAAAAATCTAAGAATTTTGAATAAGTCCAAATAAGAAGGTGTTTCTTATGGCAACAATTTTGGATTTATTGTTGAAATAGCATATTTATATTTTGTGGTCTTTGTCAATAACACTCCTGCTATTATGATTACATGTTAGCTCCCAGCACAATATCAAAGAGGAATAGAAAACAGTAGAATATCTATTTTGTGGACTTTCAATTTGACTTGAACTGGGAATTCTTGGTTTATCTTGGAGACAGAGTGAGGTATGAAAATCAACCCAATTCTAATGCAATCACTCCAGAGATAAAAACAAACCTGAGTAAAAGGTGTTCTCTGAGTTTTCCAAAAATTTGTATTTGATACTAAAGAAAGAAGTTGATTGAACTTAAGAAAAATGATTCATTAATCAAGGAATTAGTAATGTTCTTGTTACAGTCTTCAGAAGAAGTTCTCCTTATCATAAATTCATGGAATAGAGAAGCAAAACTCCTTTCTGCCATATAAACAATCATAATCATAGGAATTTCTCCTCTTTGTTTGCTTTTGAGGATATAACAAATTGCTAATCAGTAAAAACAAAGGTAAATCCAGCAATCACAATGAATCCAGCACTTTACTAACACAGTAACAGATTCTGGAAACAGATCAGTGTACTTCAAGATAATGTAACATTTTTCCCAGTGAAGGCACAGAGATGGTCAGATCTCCCCAGACCTCTCATCCACTACTTCACTCCCTAGATGATCACAATGGCCACTACTGGACCAGATGGAATTTAGAAGCTAGGAATCAGGTAGTCAATCTTGGTCTCCCACATGGGTCTCCAAGTACTTGAGCCATCACCTGCTGCTTGCCAGAATACATGTTAGGAGGAAGCTGGGGACAGAAGCCAGAACTAGACCTTGAACCCAGGCATTCTAATATGATACATAGATGTCTTAACCAGCACTTTAACCCCTAGGCAAAATGCCAACCCCTACATGCACATTTTTATATTTTAGTCATTGCAAAATCTTGGTCATTCAGGTTTTGTTTTGTTTTTTTTTAACTATAGCCAGCACCATCTTCCAGATGGGAAGGCTGTGGTACCAGTGTGTATCAGTGGGGGATTTTGGTCATTCAGGTTTTGATGCATACACACTAACATTCTAGTGACTGCAATATTAATTTAATTAATATGTTTACTTCACTATCCTTGTGGCATAGCAAACTATTTATAACCTAATATTTCAACTGAGTATTAAAATTATCATTAATGCCAATATAAAGTCACTTGATGGAAGCCCTCCTGAAAAGCTATTCAATTTTTTAAAAAGTCATTTAAAAATTTTTGTGAAATATTCATACATATTGAGAAGAATTTAAAAATATAATTTTAAGAAATAAAGAGAAATATAAAAGCTTTAAGTTCCTGAAGAAAAACAGTAATTTATCATCTGTGATTCACTTAGTAGAGTGCATCTCCAGAAATGCCTTTTGCTGTCTGGAGCCAATCTAGGGACAGTGACATGTATGGTGAGAGAAAGAAGTTATTATTTAACAACTTATTTCCAATTTGATATTTTGAATTGTAGATACAAAAATGCATATTTTTAGAGTTTAAATAGTCACAAAAATTTGTTTTAAAATTTAAATTTTGGGGCCAGCACTGTGGAGTAGCAGGTAAAGCTGCTGCTACAACATAGGCATTCCATATGGGTGCCGGTTCGAGTCCCAGCTCTTCCACTTCAAATCGAGCTCCCTGATAATGTGCCTGGGAAAGCAGGCAAGATGACCAAAGTGCTTGGTTCCTGCATCCGTGTGGGAGACCCAGAGAAGCTCCTGGCTCCTGAATTCAGGTCAGCCCAGTTCCAGCCATTGTGGCCATTTGGATAGTGAATCAGCAGATGGAAGATTCTCACTCCCTGTCCTTCTCATCTCTCTCTGTCTCTCTCTCTCCTTTCCTTTCTCCCTCCCTCCCTCTCACTCTCTCTGTAACTCTGCCTTTCAAATAAATAAATAAATCTTTTTAAAAAAAGAAATTAAATTGCACAATGAATAAGATAGAGAATAAATGATCAGAAAAGCTAAGCTTTCACTTCATTATTACAGATGAGAACTCCTCAGACAAGGAGATACATTTATCACTTGCACAACCATCATTTATTCTGAGTATTTCACTCTATCCTAATAAAATAGCAAAAGAAAGGTGTGAGGAACCTTATCATGATGTCTAGTAGAGTTCATTTTTACTTCAGATAATAAAACCTCTCTTCCTTTCACAAGACCAATATAGCATCTCCAGATAATTCTCTATTCTTTTTCTTACAAGAGAACAATTTAATCCTGCAGATTTAATTTTTTAAAATTTATTTTAATAAGAGAGAGAGAATGAATCTCCCATCTACTGGGTCACTCCAGATGCTGGGGCTGAATCAGGTCAAAATCAAGCACCTGAAACTCAATCCAGGTCCTTGAGTACTTAAGCAGTCACCACTAACCCCCAGGGTATGCAGTAGCAAGAGGCTGGAATTGGGAGTGAACCCAGGGCTTGAACCCAGTCACTCCAGTAGGGGATGCAGCCATCTTAAACATTGTCTTAGCACACCAAATGCCTGATCCCTGCAACTTCTCCCATCCTGACTCTGCTGCCTCCCCAAGCCCTAGCTCAGAATTATCTAAAAATCTCCCACCAGTTCATCTTGCTCTGCATTTTCTCCAGTCCCTATGCATGTGTACGTGCATCCTGCACCTCCTTGTTTTGAGTGTGTTCCATAACTTCTGTTTGCTCTCCTTCAATCTACTTATTCATTCAACACTCACTCACTTGACGAATATTTATTGGACATCTCAGATGGCCCAGACATGTTTCCAGAGGTTGAAGATACAGCAATGAAGTAAATAAACAAAGCAAAATGGCCAAGGTTCTTGTTCTCATGAAACCAATATGTCTGCCAATGGAGGAACTAAGTAGTAATAATAATTTTTAAAAAGTCGTGTAGCAAGTGATATATTCTCTGAAGAAAAGAAACTTGGGTAACAATGGTAAAATTCTAGAAGATAGAATGATTTTAGATCGACTATTCAGCAAAGACATGCTGAGGAAATGCCTGTTGAGCAGATAGCATAGCGAAACAGATCTGTATTTTAATAGCACTTCCTAACTTCCTATGTATCACGTATTTTTCTTCCATTAGCATTCCCAATGGTTCATCCCATTGGGATCCCCCGGGAAAGATTGAGAGCTTCTTTCCCCCAACTGGCTTTTGTGGCCATGAAGAGAAGACAAGGGTAACAGGCAGAAAACCAAGAGTGTTTAAACAGCTTTAAGGTGGTGTGATGGAGACTGAAGCCCAGAGATTGAAATGATAAGCTTCTCACTTCCTTTATCAGCGGTCAGGTCTGTCAGCAAAGCAGTTATTCATACCATGCATGAGAGCAGGCACAGTCACCACATGGTGCTCTCTCAAAATCCAATGGAAATAAGGTAATGTGTGAAGGCCACAACTTAAAACACTTCACCCAAAACAAGCCACACCTAACAGCAACAAAATCAGCAAAGCTATAGTCCTGTTGTCAGTAAGCTCACCACTTATGGCTAATTAGCAGTGATATTAGACATAATATCCAGTATCAGCTTAAATTCCAAGTTAGATGATTTTTGAAAGAGTTTATGATACGAGGAAATGTTCTGAGTAAAATACACTGTTATTTTGTATCATATGTTAAGATAGTCACATTGGAAAACAGTGTTAATGTATATCTTCCCTTGCACACTCTTAGTGGAAGTGTAAATTTCATAATCACTGTGGAAGACAGCATGGACGTTTTTCAAGAAACTAAAAATAGAACTACCATATGATCCAGCAATCCTACTACTGGATATGTATCCAAGAGAAGTTAAATCAGTCTGTCAAAGAGGCATCTGTACTGTTATTTATTGTAGAACTATTCACAATAGCCAACCAAGTGTCCACTCACTGACGAAAGAATAAAGAAAATGTGTTAAAAATGCACAATGGGATATTACTCAGCCACAGAAAAAGGGATGAAATCTTGTCATTTGCAGCAACATGAATGAAACTGAAAACATTATGTTAAGTGAAATAATTTTAGTACAAAAAGACAAGTATTGCATGATCTCACTCAAATATGGAGTCTAAAAAATATGATCTCATGGAAGTTAAAAATATAATGATGATTATTAGTGGCTGGGGAGGGAAGGGGTTAGGAAAGGTGATTAATGGGTACTACATTATGCTTAGATAGAACTATGCAATTTGGGGGCTCTGGTACACAGCAGGATAACTTAATGCACCATATATTTCTCTGTAAAAAAAAAAAACTAAACTAAAAGACAGGATTTTAAATGTTTTCACCATCAAGATATGTTAAATGTTTGAAGACCTATATTCACTCTGATCAGACATGGCACAATCTATGCATATATTGAAATACACATGGTACTTCATAAATATGTTAAGATGTTTAATTTAAAAATAATGTTTTTCTCACATTTAAAAGTCAAAGAAACTTTTGTATATACAATTAACAAAACTAGGGTTGGTATATCCATAAAATAGAATCTTCACAAATTTTTCTTCCAAGAGTTTGCCAGCACATCATTCTTTAACAATAAAGTTTGAGTTCAACAAATAGTATAAAACAATAAGTAAGCAAACTATTCCTCAATAGTCAATACATGGCTTCTCAAAGTGTCAATTTCATGTCTACAGATTACCTTTTAGGTGCTCTATTAGTTATCACAGGTCAGGGAAAACATGTGGTATTTGTCCCTTTAAGATTGGCATATATCACTAAGTATGATGTTTTCCAGATTCATTCATTTTGTTGTAGACCGGATATCATTTTTTACTGCAGTGTAGTATTCCATAGTGTACATATCCCATAATTTCTTTATCCAGTCTTCAATTGACAGGCATTTGGATTGATTTCATGTCTTAGCTATTGTGAATTGAGCTGCAAGAAACATGGGGATGCAAATAACTCTTTTCATATGCTGATTTCACCTCCCTTGGGTAAATTCCCAGGATTGGGATGACTGGGTCATAGGGTTTTCTGAGGTATCTCCATACTGTCTTTCATTATGGCTTTACCAGTTTACATTCCCACCAACAGTGTATTGGGGTACCTTCTTTCCCACATCCTCACCAGTATTTGTGGTTTGCTGATTGCTGTATGAAGCCATTCTATCAAGGGTGAGGTGAAACCTCATTGTGGTTTTGATTTGCATTTCCCTGATTGCTAATAATCCTGTTGGCCATTTGGATTTCCTCCTTTGAAAAAATGTCTGCTTAAGTCCTTTGCCCATTTCTTCACTGGGTTGTTTTGTTGTTGCTGAGTTTCTTGATATCTTTATATACTCTGGTTATTAATCCTTTATCAGTTGAATAGTTTGCAAATAATTTCTCCCATTCTGTCAGTTGCCTCTTCACTTTCCTGAGTGTTTCTTTTGCAACACATAAGTGTCTCAATTTGATGTAATCCCATTTGTCAATTTTGGCTTTGATTGCTTGTGCCTCTAGGGTCTTATCCAAGAAGTCTTTGCCTATGCCATGTCTTGTAGGGTTTCCCCAATGTTCTCTAATAATTTGATGGTATCAGGTTGCAGATTTAATCCATTTTAAGTGGATTTTTGTGTAAGGTATAAGGTAGGTGTCTTGCTCCATACTTCTGCATGTGGAAATCCAGTTTTCCCAGCATAATTTTTTGAAGAGACTGTCTTTGCTCCATCTCAGTAAAAAATAAGGGTGGGAATAAGAGAGTGAGGAGGAAGAGGGTTAGGAAGTATGAGTGGGAGTGTGGGCACGGTAGGAAGAAGCACCATTTTCCTGAAGTTGTAATTATGAAGTGTATGAAATTTGTAATGGTAAAGCTTTATTTACAGTTTTGCATACGTTCCTATGAACTTCTAAGTTTAAAACCTTGCCATGGGAGCCCAAATGCCCTTAAACTAAGTGGTAAAAATGCCATCTTAAGCATTAAAGTGATCATAGGATTAAAGATCTGGCAATAATAATAGATAGAATTAAAAAGGAGTGAAGGTTCCCACATGGGAAGCAGTCCACACAGCAGACTCATAGAATTACAATAGCTTTAAATAGCACTCTGACCTCATAAACAACCCTTAAGGCATTCTGGTCTGGCTGAACAGCCCATGAGAGCATTTCAGGCATGAAAAACCAAAATACTGTGGCAAAAAAATGTGGGTGAGACCCCAGTGGAAAGAAGTGGTCATCAAAGAAGGAGGTACTTTTCTCTGAAGGGAGGAAAGAACTTCTACTTTGCTTATGGCCTTGTCTAAATACTGACAGAGTTTGTGGATTCAGAAGGCTCCTAAAGCCTACGCAGCTCATGTCAAGAACCTTGGGCGATCACTGACATCATACATAAGAGTGTTATTTGTTAAATTAACAGCAGGAGACACCTTGCACTAACGCCCATGTAGGACCTCTGTCCTCAAAGAGTTTTATTATAATTATATCTAAGCACTTGCAAAAGATGTATCATTCCTGAGTGCTTCATTAAAGTTAATTAAGTTTCTAAAAAAAAAAAAGTGAAATTAACTTCAGGATGCAATGACTTTTTTTTTTAGACAGTGAGAGAGAGAGAGAGAGAGAGAGAGAGAGAGAGAGAGAGAGAGAGAAGGTCTTCCTTCTGTTGGTTCACCCCTCAAATGGCTGGTATGGCCGGCGCACTGCGCAGATCTGAAGCCAGGAGCCAGGTGCTTCTTCCTGGTCTCCCATGCAGGTATAGGGGCCCAAACACTTGAGCCATCCTCCACTGCCTTCCCAGGCCACAGCAGAGAGCTGGACTGGAAGAGGAGCAACCGGGACAGAACTGGCGCCCCAACTGGGACTAAACCCAGCGTGCTGGCAGCGCAGGCAGAGGATTAGCCTAGTGAGCTGTGGCACCAGCCAAGATGCAATGACTTTTAACAGCCCTTGTCTCCACTATTGAGGAATAGTTTTGTTTTGTTTTTGAGTTTATGGTTTTTTCTTCTGTGCAAATTTTTGAACTCTTTTACTTAGAATAGAGTTGGTCTTCAGTGTATAACGTTAATCAAAAATGGATCTTAGTGGAGAATGGGACTGGGAATGCGAGAGGGAGGAAGAGGAGGTGTGGGAGGACGGGTATGGCAGGAAGAATCAATATACTCCTAAAGTTGTACTTATGGAATGCATGAAATTTGTATTTCTTAAGTAAAAGGTTGCTTTAGGGGAAAAATAAATTTAAAAAAATAAATAAAGTTGGAATGGTTGATCTCCAAGCAACTTCTCCTGATTCTGAAATTTAACTTGTAGTTTATCTTCTTGCTGTATTTTTCTTATTGTTAAGCATGCATTTTTTTGCTTTTTCAAAAGAGAAAATAAGCATCTAGTGTATGAGCATAAATGCTGTTTATTGGAATAATTCACTATTCTCATGAATCTTTTATAGGAAAAGGATACTATAATCAATTAAGTTCAGGGAATACACATCGCTTCCCCTCTGGAGGGCACAATGCATATAACATATGAAAGGTTCTGAGAAACCCTAGCACACACCCACACAATCACACAAACCAATAAATAAATACCAATGAAAACAAAATTAAACTGATAATAACCCTACTTGCTTTTAATACCATCTGTTGACATCACAACTCTCTCTAATGCTCCATGGAGCACATTTTGGGAAATGCTGCTCTAGATACACTTTTAATATGCTGCTCTCTACTCTTGTCTAGTTTTACTGCACTATTTATTGCCTTCTCTTTATTTTTGTACCTAACATTTATTGCATGTTTACTATATGCTGGGCAGTGAGCTATTTATGTTCATTATCTCATTTATTTACTCCTATGAGATAAAGACAACAGATTACCAAAAGGGAGCCCAGAGAGGTGAAACAATTTTCCCACCATTCTACTGCTGATAAGTGTTTGAGCTGAGAGAGCTGAGATTGGAATCGGGTCTCACTGATATCTACACTCTTAACAAGTAAGCAGCCACTTCTTTACTCTTCAGCTCCAGAGACAAGTAGCTTGTGTCTGTTTTACAATTCAAGTAGTTTCCAGGGGCTAGCACTGTTGCACAGTAGGTTAATCCTCCACCTGCGGCGCTGACATTCCATATGGATGCCGGTTCTAGTCCTGGTTGCCCCTTTTCCAATCCAGCTCTCTGCTATGGCCTGGGAAAGCAGTAGAAAATGGCCCAAGTCCTTGGGCCCCTGCACCGACATCAGAGACTGGAAAGAAGCACCTGGATCCTGGCTTCAAGTCAGCACTGCTCCGGCCATTGCAGCCATTTGGGGAGTGAACCAACGGAAGGAAGACCTTTCTCACTCTCTCTCTCTCTCTCTCTCTCTCTGCCTCTCACTGTTTGTAACTCTACTTCTCAAATAAATGAATAAAATCTTTAAAAAAAAAAAAAAGCCGGCGCCGTGGCTCAATAGGCTAATCCTGCACCTTGTGGCGCCGGCACACCGGGTTCTAGTCCCGGTCGGGGCGCCGGATTCTGTCCCGGTTGCCCCTCTTCCAGGCCAGCCCTCTGCTGTGGCCCAGGAGGGCAGTGGAGGATGGCCCAAGTGCTTGGGCCCTGCACCCCATGGGAGAACAGGAGAAGCACCTGGCTCCTGCCATCAGATCAGCGCAGTGCATCAGCCGCAGCACGCCGGCCACGGTGGCCATTGGAGAGTGAACCAACGGCAAAAAGGAAGACCTTTCTCTCTGTCTCTCTCTCTCTCACTGTCCACTCTGCCTGTCCAAAAAAAAAAAAAAAATTCAAATAGTTTCCAGACTCTAGCTAAATGGACCTTTCTGTTGCATTTGATGCTGTTGTCAAATTCCTCCACTTTTCAAATTTCCCAGACCTTGGATTTCCTGGATTCTGCTTTCATCTATGTCTTTTGGCATATATGTGCCTTTTTTATCTGCTTAGGTTCCTTGTTTGCCTGCCAATAAATGTTGGTGCTCCTCAAGATGCCTCCCTGGCTCACTGCTCTTCTCCACCCTATTCTTCTACTAGGACTTCTCTTCACATCTCCAGGCATGCCACCTCTTCTGTTCAAAGGTGCACCACTCACCCCATCGTGCCCAATGTCCATGAGGGTCTCAACAGGACACTTAGATGGGAAATACCAGAGCATTTAATGAAGGAATTACTAGCAAAGCTGTGGAGCAAGAATAGCAGTATTAAGTGGTGATGAGAAGTTATCCAGAGGATAGGCAGTGTTGAGAGGTAACTGCCATCATGGGACAAAAGAAAAGGGCTTTTTTTGCAATGGGATCACAATGTTAGTCTTGCCAAATGAGCTAAGTATAGAATTGGAAGAGGGAATGAAGCCACTACCTAACAGGAGCTGGCCAGGATGGAGACTGGGAGAGTAAATGCTTTGCTTTCTCTCTCCTTCTCCTAGCAATTTTCTGCTAGTGCCTCCTATTGCCCAAATCCACCAGAGAGCAAAAGGGCTTGAAGAAACTCTACAGAGAAGGAAGCTTCCTAGGAACAGGCTGGAGAAGGGAGTAAGCTGATCTTGAGGGGGAACAGTGACTGCCCAGCACACACGCTTTCATAAAAACCATTTTCTCCCAGGCAAAGAAGTCAAATTTCCAGGTGGAAATTACCCTAGACTCCCCTCTCTCCCCAATTTCCCATATCTAATCAGTCTTGTCAATTTAGTGATTTTCCAACATTGCCTCTCTTCCTTTAGCTCCTTTAACCATCACCCTTGTGTCAACATTTACCATATCTTAATTGGGTCACACAATAACCTAACAGCGTAACTGCTTCCACACCTGTTCCACCTTTGGGATAGCTTGTATTGCGAATAAAGAGCTCTGCCTAAAATGCAAATTCTAGCCCACTGAGCCTTGATCAAACCCTTCAAGGATCCTAGAGAAGAAAGATCCTACTTTCTGCTGCAGCACATAGAAATCTCCCTGATCTGGCTCCTACCACTTCATTTCCTTTCCCAAACATCTGCAGTTTCCTAAACACTGCCATGATTTTGCATCTTTGGACCTTCGCTCATGCAGTTTTCTCTGCCTATATTCTATATTATTAAACCTAACAAATATCGATGTCTGCAGATTCTGCTCAGCATCATCCAAAAGAAATCATCTCCTAGACCATCAGCTAGTTTCTCAAGTAACCTCTCATACCACATATATCCCTCTATTTAAAAAACCTGACCATTTTTAGTTGATTTTTTTCTGAGTCTATGTTACCACTACATCATTTGCTAGAATCCAATAAAGTGGTATTCATTCCTGTATTTACTATATTAACTTCAATTCCTGGAACATAATATAGGTTCAATAAGTGTTTGATGGACTGAATGGAATTGGGCATTAAATCAAACTGGAATCCAAAAGACATTCTTCATATTGGAGAAGAAAAGTAACTTCTCAATGTTGCCATTTTAGTTTTGGGGAAAGATTAGTAAGCCAAAGATATTTACAGTACATTCTTTCAAGGAAACTAAAAGGCAAGGAGAAATTAATTAGAAAATGCAGCCAAGATCCAAAAGCAGGAATGAATGCTAGAGCTAATAGAAATAGGATCCTGATTCAGAAAACACAGGAGCTAGGAATCAGACTTCAGATAGTACCAAAGGTGCACAGGGCACTGAAGATTCTGTGAATCTATGACATGTGGTTTATTCATGCCAGTCAGACACTCCTATGGGTAGAACCAGAAGGAATTATAATGTAGATCAGTTCACAGGTCCAGAATTGGTTCTCATATACGTTAAGGATAAAGAGAACCAGGGACAAAAATTCATCTGTGGGGATGGTACTATGGTGTAGTAGATCAAGCCTCAGCCTGTGGTGCCAGCATCCCATTTGGGCACTGGTTCAAGACCCAGCTGCTCCACTTCCAATCCAGCTCCCTGCTACTGGCCTGGGAAAGCAGTGGAAGATGGCCCCTGCCCCCAACTGAGAGATCCAAAAGAAGCTCCTGGATCCTGGCTCCCGACTGGCCCAGCAGGTCTCAGAGTGAACCAGCAGATGGAAGACCTCTGACTCCCCTTTCTCTGTCTATAATTCTACATCTCAAGTAAGTAAATAAATCAAAAGCAAGCGAGCAAGAGAGCAAGCGAGAGGGGAAGGAAGGAAGGAAGGGAGGGAGGGAGGAAGGAGAGGAGAGTGTGCTCTGTCTTCAGTCTCATCCCACTCCATTCACTCTTGTGACTCTACTTGTTCCACATTAACCTCGTTTTCATTTCTTGATCAATGACATTAGTGCACAAAGAAGTTTCTCACACGTTTATTTCAGCAGATGAGCTGTTATCAAATGGGTCTCTGAGACCAGTGAAGAATTCTTTAACTCATCGAGTTACGATCCTGGATTAAACACTACCACGGATATAGCCAAAACTGGGGTGTCAAAAAGGCTTCAGCTCTTAAGGATAACGTCTGTCAAATAATTAAAAGGATTTCTATTACTTTTAATGGAGAAACTTTGGTCAGTTCTCGTTAGCAGCAACCACAGGAGAGAGGTGATGTGGAAGAGAAAGCAGAAATACCACCTGTGTGTCTAGTTTTTGCCTGAAGTTTAAGCTCATATATACAGGCAAGGAACTGTTTCCCCAACTATGTCAATTGCTACTTTTTAATTGATGGCATTAAATAGCAGATGAGGCAACTGGTGAAAAAATTAGCAACTGAGAGTACTGCATTTTGAGTGAAAATGACATGTTGGTGCTCTGACTTATGTTTTAACCAGACCTTTTAATTTTTTAATTTTTATAATAATTTTTATTAACATGTAATACTTGCACATTTTATGGGGCACAGGGCAATTTTTCAACATGTGTAAACAGCATAAATGGATCAAATCAGGCAATTAGCACTTCATTTCCTTATCTTTTCATTATGTTTGGAGGCTGCCAGCTCCTCTCTTCCAATAATATCTTAATATGAGAGTGACTGGCAAAATTTTATTATGTTTTGTGAGTGTACTGTAATTATGATTATTTAATCAAGTGATAATTTTCTCATGTTTTCCTTAAAGATGTGCTCACAAGTTAATATTTCAATATTTCATAATTCTCAGAAACTATATGATGCTGAAAATTTGAATCATATTTATCAAATGTCTCCAATATGCCTAACACTAAATACCAGGCATAGTGGTAGACAATAAAAATACAACAGGCATTCTTTTATTTAAAAAAACAATTGTAGCATATTCAGAGTAATTAGATGGAAGCATTGGTGCTTTACAGTGAAGCTCATCAGTGCACTGGGCTACGATTCTGAAAATCAGCACAGTCACTCTGTACCTGAAGGCATTAAATTAGGGAGAAAATGACAAGTATGCTTCAGGGGTCATCACTGTTAAGTCTTCTATTGTACTAAACTGCTATCAATCACAGTGTTTATACAGGTGCACCAACTGTATCAAACACCAAAGTCCATTTCAAAAATCATCAAGACACAAATTAGAGTCATGTTTATAAAACTCAGGGGTCAATCTGACTATAAGTTTAAATAGTCTCAATTTGGATGCTTAGACATTAGAAACAGGGCTTCATTTTAACTTGTGGGGGACTGCAGGCCGGCCACCTGTGGGAAACTCCTTATTGCACTGCCTCATCCTGCTGAGCAGAACAAAGTCAAGGAAGTGCTAAACAAAAGACTTGCAAACAACCTGATGGGACAAGATACACCTTCGACCTGAGGCTATGCGTGCCCTTAAATCTGATTGGACTATTGGCTAGGGACTGCTCGCCCTAGGGGACCGGGGATGGATAAGAGACCGGGATAGGGACAGCTGCTTCAGTCTTCTTTCTCTCGGCTGCTTCTGCTCTTTCCTCTCTTTCTTTCTCTCCTTTCCTTCTGCTATCACTAAAAATAAAAGTTCCTTGAGAACCAATCAACAGCGGTCGTGTCGTGACTCTGTTGGACCCTTGCTGGCAAGGGTTCGACATAACTCATATTATTTTTAATCGCCTACGTATATATGTGTGCATCTTCTTATTGCCAAAGTGAGACAGAGGAATAGCTCTTTCATACGACTGCAGTTTTTCATATAACAAGGAGGAAAAGCAAACATATGCTCACAGTGGGGAGGATTATCACTCAATCACCTGTGGAAACACAGCCCTGCGAGCCTCTCCAACTTATAAAAAGGGTTCTCTAAAAGGTTGGCAATGTCATTTATCAAAGGAATCAACTGACAGAGGAGTTAAGGGCAGCAAACTTCATTGTGTAGGATGGTCTAGGCTCCTCCAGAAAAATGAAAAGAATACAGTTCATCTGTCAAAACTGCATTATATATGTATGAAACCTCAATAAAGAAACTGAAACTCCTAGGAGACAGAAATAGAGATACAGATGGGGATCCACAGAGAAGTACAATAGTCTATAGAAAGTGGATATTTCTCATGAATAAGAGTAATATGGCTATGGCATAACATTCATGCTTTATACAACTAAATATAAGCCTCTTTTGAAAAATATACAGTTACCTTCAAATTTATTGTGCTTTGATGATATCTGAGATAAGGGCAGAAATGGAAGGAAGGTGAAAAAAGGTTAAGAAAAGCAGGGTACGCAGCAAATCTGTGTGTTTAGGGGAACATTCCAGTTGACTACTAATGACAATATTTCAGGAAAGGAAGACTCAAATTGCTGTGTCACCTCCTAAAATTCACATTTTAATTGACAAAAGCTCTGATATCAAGTGACCTAATACAGAAGGCCATTTTAAGGGAGAGGTTTAGCACAAAGTGGAAAAAGATGCTGTTTTCACCGGAAATTTTGGGACGATGCCCAAGAGGGAGACACGTCAGATAAACACTTGAAATAATAGATAGAAGATTTTGAGATTAGCAGGCTCCCATTCAATACCAGAGTCATATTTTTGTTTATGCTTTCTAAATACACCAATATTGGTATTAGATTTACATTTTCATAACAAACTATGTGTTTATACAACATCACATGCAGATATTATCACAATGTGCAGTTGATTATTTAGACACTCTGACATGTTTGAGTAAATGTGTTCATCACTAAGCCAGGAGTGCACAAACATTTCCATGACCAGTTGCATTTAGGCTGCCTTAATGAAATTTGCTATAGTCATTCATACAGACTCAAACTTTTCCCATTTCCCTCCATTTATATCCAGTTACTTGTTCATGAGTTGTGTAAAATGTAAAACTATAAATCCTGCCTCATAGTTAAATTTCTCTGACTTATAGTCCTTAGAGATTTTCACTTTTATATGGAGGATACTCACAGAGAACAACAAAAATGTATTGGCCATAGGGAAAACTGTAAGTTCTTTTGGGGGGAAGAGGAAGGGATTATTTAATCCTGACTCATCACACATGGAGTTTTTTAGATTTTTATCATTGAGATCCTGCTGAAAATTTGTTATTTAATAATTGAATTTTGTTTTTAGATTCCTGTAACCACCTGCATAGTCATATATATTTTCCTGGCACTTAATAAGGACCTTAAATTCAAAGGCATTTTCAAATTATAATAGAGTATACCATGTGCCCAATGCACCATACAATATCCTATCACCTAAATGTAAGACATCAGACCACTGTCCTAACACACTACTTTGAACATCTCTTGTCAACTGCAACAAGATAGGATTAAATGAAATAACATGTGAAATCCCTGGAAAGTTGGCCCATAGAAGAGTCATATATACACACACGAGATTATATAGTTACAGATATAGATATAGAGATAGATATAGATATATTCTCTTCCTTCTTCTGGCATATTTTTATTCAGGTGATACAAATATTGCATTTACATAAAATGAAGATTAATGATGTTCCTTGCAAAATTGCTTGTCTTCTTTAAGTGGCAAGCTTTGTCAATGTGTATACTAAGTGATGCAATTACCACAATTGTCATTTACCAACAAATGTTCAAGAATATACCTAGTACGTGAAACAGGGTGAACTATTATTGCCACTACACCATCACTGACTACATTTTCTCAACCCTATAGTGAATGTTGAGTCAACATTGTGCCACATTTTAATTAAAGAAAACTACTTCCATGATCAAACTAATCATTCTCTCACTTTTGGAATTTTCATCCATTATGAAGAATTCAAGTCAAAGCCTAAAGTTGTGTCAGTGGTTAAGTTCAAGGCAGATGTCATATATGTAAGTACTAGATACACAGTAGACTATGCAGTGACTTCATTTCACACTAGGTCCATAAGAAGCATTGAACAGATACATTCAGCTGTGACAAAATTTGAAAACCAGAGCAAGAAGAGTGGAGAACTTAATAGACTTAACACATTGCGGTGTGCAGTAAAAACAACTCCCTGCAGTGAAAATAGATGGCTAAGCTCATTACTTAACAGATTTAAAATAAAACAACCATTAAAATCTTAAGAAAATGTAAAGGATATTAAGTCAAATTTATAACTTTACTTATGAACTCTGTTCCTGTTTCTCCCTGATATTATTTCTTTCTATTTTCTATTAAGATAAATGAAAATGTGGAGTACTTAAAATTAATGCTGTTCTTAACCCACTGGTGCTGTTCCACTGTATCCTTGGTCAAACATTCATCATGAACGCTACGTAAGCAAGAGGTGATTCTTTGCTAAGGAAACGTTTGCACCCCTAGCGTTTCACCCATTCTAATGTAGGTATCAGTGTGGTGCTGAAAGGATAGCTCCCCGTCACCTGCCGACGTTCCCCGGTTTTATTTGAGGAGAAGAGGAAAGATGGACTGAGGAGATTTAAAGAGGATCACTTCAAAACTCCACACCGCCTTGCAAAACATCTAGCTAAAAGTCTTCAAGAAACTCATGGCCGCCAAACTAGGAATTTCAAAAAGCAAATGTCATTTGTCTCAAAGTAAAACCCCAAGGAAGCACATTCCAAAGAAGATTGGGAAAAGTGAATTCTATATTTCTCCATCATTACAGTTTTAGGTAGCATCCTCTGTAAATGTAGTGAAGAAAGTCCAGAGACTTTTGAAAAGGAATTCTCAGGGTGGAGATGAGACTTGCGGAGAGGAGTCCACTCCAGGCTCCACCTGACACTCCAACTCCAGTTACAGAAATCCTGCCCTCCACCCACCCCCGCGGTCCGACTGTGGCTGGGGGCTCAGCGCCCGAGTGTGAATCCAGCGTTAGGCAAATTAAGACAAAGCAGCAGCACACTTCGGTGGGGGAGGGCGGGAGGTTAACTGGCAGTGGTGGGTCGCAGTAGGGGACACAAGGGAGAGTGACCTCATTTTGCTTGAAAAAGCTCTCCCCTCCAAGCCCACCTTTGATGTGGGTTTCAGCTTAGGCGAAAAAAGCCAGAGGGAGCAAACTTCCCTTGTTCTCCTACCCAACCCTTCCCTGCAGATCCCTGGAACCCTCACACCGAGGGACAACAAAGCGCGCGCCCAGCTGCGCGGCCATCGCGCCCCGGGCGCGTCGCTTCGGCACGGCAGAGTCTGGGCGCCCGAGCGCGGCTGAGACCGGACACGAGGCTGGGGGTTGGGGCGCTCCCCTACCTTGAGCAGCACAAAGAGCCAGAGCAGAGGCAGCAGGCGGCGACGGCCGCGCGCCCTGGTGGGCAGGTGCCCCATCGCAGGGCGAACGGGAACCCGGGAGTGGGGCACCGCGGGGCTGGCGGGCTTCCCAGGCGGCCGCTCACAAAGGCGAACTGGGGCTGCAGCCTCAGACGGTGGGCGCCGACGAAGCTCCCGGCGGTCGCATGCTGCCTTTTCAGTCCCCCTGCGCCGTCTCCCTGTCCTCCTCCGCGCCCGGGGTCCTCCAGCAACGCGCTGGGCGCCGCTGCGCCTTAATGGCTAAGCTCGGAGAGAGGGTGGGGATTGGAGTGGGCGAGGCTCTGCCGCCGCCGCCACCGCGGCTGCCGGAGGAGGCGCGGGGTCCGCGCGCAGGAGAGGCGGGGGCCCTGCGTGCCTTGCGCCGAGGCCCGCCGGCGGCAGGGATGCTTCCCCGCGGGGCTGGGGGCTTGGAGAGTGCCGGCTGCCTGGCGAGCCTCCCCCAAGGGTCTGCCCGCCGCCCTGGATGGCTGGGCAGCCCCCTCCAGGCTTCGCCTCAACCCTTCCCACAGGCTCTGGGCTCCGGAGTTGAGCGGGTGGCCTTGACTCCTCTGGAGTATCCTGGGGTCCAGATTTCAGTTCCCTACCGATTTTCCTGTGTCTACTCTCAGCTGTAGTTATTATAAAGGACCGGTGACGTTGGGATGATTATGACTGTTGAGATGGAGTGTGCAGTGTGTGTGTGTGTGTGTGTGTGTGAGTGAATGCACGTGCATGAGTGTGTGAGTGTGTGGGAGCATGAGACTGTGAGAGTCAGTCTATGAGCGTACATGAGTGTGAGATTGAGTGTGTGAACATGTGTATGAGAATGTGAGCATGTTTTATGGTGTGAATGCCTTTGTGTGAATGCCAGTGTGTGTGTGTGTGTGTGTGTGAGAGAGAGATGGGGAGTGTTTCCCCACCGCCCTCCCCTCTTCCACCCCTTCCATTCTCTTCATCCTGTTTAAACACTCACTTTCTATGTCCCATAGTCAGCTAGAAAGAAACAGCACAATTATGTATGTTTTCTATTTGAAATTAGTTCTCCTATGTTTCGAAGACTATCTTTGATACGAGTTTGTCAGATTACCTGAAAAGGAATATAGAACCGGAAAACCAGTTTGACATATATTTGTAAGATACACATTTTTGGACCGGCGCTGTAGCTCACTTGGCTAATCCTCCGCCTGTGGTGCTGAAATCCCATATGGGCTCTGTGTTCTAGTCCCGGTTGCTCCTCTTCCAGTCTGGCTCTCTGCTGTGGCCCAGGAGGGCAGTGGAGGATGGCCCAAGTGCTTGGGCCCTGCACCTGCAGGGGAGACCAGGAGGAGGCACCTGGCTCCAGCACACCGGCCGTAGCGGCTATTTGGGGGGTGAACCAGCAGAAAAGGAAGACATTTCTCTCTGTGTCTCTCTCTCTTTGAAACTCTACTTGTCAAATAAATAAATAAATAAATCTTTTTTAAAAAGATACACATTTTTAACAATTCTGAATATCTGTGAATAATTAACCTGAGACTTTGTAGAGTCACAGCAATGAGTTCCAAGCTGTGTGGCTCCAGTGTACTTATCTGTCCCTTTTGTCGAATGTGTGTGTGTTTTTTTCAAAGATAAGTCTGTCAAAATAAGCTATGGGTACACTGTTCAGGTATAAATCATTTCTTATTACCATGTAAATTACCCTTGCTGTGTCCTGCTGGTAATGGAACTTCTGATTTATCCTTGAGACATGCGTGGGCACCAGAAGACAGGAAAGGTCACCTTGGTCATGAAGGCAGGAGTTCAGGCACCAGGTCGTCCCAGTCTCACAGACTCAGGGCTGGATCGAATGTTTAGCTTTTAAGACACCTACCTCTCATAAAAGAGTATCTGGGTTCAATTCCCAGCTCTGGCTCCTGGCTCCAGCTTCCTGTTAATGTAGACCCAAGGGGAGAAGCAGTGATGGCTCACAGTGATTCCTGTCACCCATCTGGGAGACTTGGATTGAGTTCCTGCCAGCCGTTGGGGGCATTTAGGGAATGAATCAGTGGATGCCAGTGGAAGGGAGTGTGCTGTCTCAGTCTCTCTCACTGCCTTTCAAATAAATGAATCTTAAAAGCATTTTTTATTTAAAAAAAAAAAAAACATGGCTTTGTTTACTCAGCCTTTCGCTAGATGAGCAATGACCAAACACTAATCATCTGAGAAAGCTTTAGATTGAGTATATGTACTAAATATTCATATTTATAAAATAGAAAATGATAGTCTGAATTTATATGGGAGTATTATCTTTGGTGTCATCGCTTAGCAACTTCTTTTCTTTGCATTTTCTTTCCCCTTGCACACGCTTCAGTGCCCTCTGTCCACCCTTTATTGGTCTGTTTCTTCTCTTTGCCTTGGAAAATATTAGCTGCCTCTCCCTCCTTCTGGGTCAAATTCATGGGATACCTGGAAACTATATCCTTGGGAGTGCATGTGTAGACATTTGAGTTTGATATATTTTCCTTTGGTTTTGAAATTTCTGAAAATAATATTTTATTCCAGCACACCTCCAAAAGTGGCTAAAATGATCTAATATATAGAACTAAAGATATGTTGAAGCTAGCGGCAAAGTCACCTCACAGGATGCCACAATTCCTCTTATGAATAGTGATTCGTTTTAAAGGAGGTATGCCTGTGTTGTGAATTATGGATCTGAAAGTTCAGGGAATATGAAGTTTAAATGATTAGTTTTGCAGGCAGGTGTTTGGTGTAGTAATTAAGATGCCACCTGGGACATGTCCATCCCGTATCAGAGTCCCTGGGTTTGAGTCCTAGCTTCCCTCTCAATTTCAGCTTCTTGATAACGTGCATTTTTTTTTTTAATTTTTGACAGGCAGAGTGGACAGTGAGAGAGAGAGAGGAGAGAGACAGAGAGAAAGGTCTTCCTTTGCTGTTGGTTCACCCTCCAATGGCCGCCGCAGCCGGCGCGCTCGTCCAATGGCAGGAGCCAGGTGCCAGGTGCTTTTCCTGGTCTCCCATGGGGTGCAGGGCCCAAGCACTTGGGCCATCCTCCACTGCCCTCCCCGGCCACAGCAGAGAGCTGGTCTGGAAGAGGGGCAACTGGGACAGAATCCAGCGCCCCAACCGGGACTAGAACCTGGTGTGCCGGCGCCACAAGGCAGAGGATTAGCCTGTTGAGCCACGGCGCCGGCTGATAACGTGCATTCTTGGAGGTAGCAGATGATTGTTCAAGTAGTTGGACCTCTTTCTTTCATGTGGGAGACACAGAATGAGTTCTCTTCCCATTGCTTCAACCTGGCCCAGCCCAGCTGTTTCAGGCATATAGTAAATGAACTAATAAATGGGGATTGATTCTCTCTGTCTGTCTCTTCCTATCTGTCTGGCTTTCAAAATAAATAAATAATCACAAAAAATATGCTTACTTTTGTGCAAAAAGTTTGAAATTCATGCATAGTTTTTGATAGTACACATTTTTCATGACCTTTTTGATGATTCTTCATCTGAGGATATTCATGTGTGTATCTGTAGATGTGTGCATATATGTATGTATGTGCAAGGATGAAGGCTTGCCTGATGTATGTAGGAAATTAAAAAAATAATT